>CM031238.1:448318109-449583942 GCA_018340775.1 Taxus wallichiana var. yunnanensis
AATATAAATCAACGACTCAGTAAGATATCAATTAGTTCTAAACTAGCCTAACATCCTACTGAATTCAAAATGCGACAACGTGCACAATCATACTCAATTCACCATAAGTTATTCACAACAATAAAATGACATGTATCCATAGAATCTCAACATGCAACAAACAAAGTATCAATCAATATAATTATGTTCCAAAAAACAACATCATATCCGTTAGTACCGATGACATCATAGGATAATGCGACAACATAGAAATTAAGCTAAATTGGCGCTATACGCCCAAATGTCCACACATGTCTACTAAGATCAAATCTCTAATATAATGTCCAAGATATAACAAATCTCTGTCAAAAACATGTCTATGAGCAAACAAACAACAAGTCACCGAGCTATAATAAGTGTGGGCACTACAATTTCTTTCTAATTGTCAAAACATGTCAATTTTATTCGCAAGGAAAATGGTTTAACAAAGTGCAAGTTGCTAACACCTTTCACATCTCCCCGCAATTTCATGGAATGAGAACCATTGTTTATCAAGGAGAAACTAATCCAAGAGGATTTGAGACTTCAATTAGCTAATGGTCCAATGTAGCACCATGTGCCATGTCCTAACATCACCATCAATTTCATAACCATCCCAAACGGATGACATACTACGATTCTTAATACCCCTTTGTTAATGGTGCACCATTTTGACAATTTCAGATTGTTCCACACAACCGCACAATTATTTACAAAAAGTGACACAATGATATGTAAGGACAGCTTTTGGGGTGAACTACTATCATTTGTATTGTGATACAACAATTCGCTCACCATCTACACTCGTATATTAAAATATTTGACCATTCTTTGTAAGGACAAGAATCGAAAGATAAGCTTAAGGTAAGCAATCAAATATATAATAGGATGTACACTAGAAAATATTTAAAGCACATCTAACCTTTTGCATCTCGTACATAACTATTGCATAATATAATTTACAATTTACAATCCTAGCACATTATCTAGTGTTCCCCTTTGTGTCCCTTGGCATCATAACACTTTGGTACATATTGGACCTTGATCATTATATATACACTTCTACCACAACAAATTTAATTTTTTAGGTGTCGTTGTCCACCAAGTTCCTCAAAACATAACAAAGTTGCTTCCAAAACATGTAATTAATAATACGTTAACAATCTAACATGATAGTCTACATGTGACGTAAGTTCTACGTTGTGCTAATGGTAGTAGCAAGGGCGAAAAGAAATATTTAAGGTACAATGGATTTTCCAAAGATAGAACCATAACCAATTTGTGTGATGATACCATTCTCTATGTCAAATCAGCAATCAAAGAGATTAGCATATAAGGAATCCTTGGATAGCTTTGCAACAACTTGAGAACAATAAACCAAAGGTGATGCAAGAGCGTCATGGGAAAATGAGTTAGCTTGCATAAGTTTTGAAATTCGGCTAAGTATGAGTGTGCACAAGGTGAAGAGCAAAAGGATGGAGCAAGGGAAGTGCAGCACAACAGCTCTAGCAACTCGCACATAAGTGCAAAAAGGCTTTGTGTCATGTGTGATGGCATAGTGCATGCATGATTGTGCAACAAAAGGCACATAATAGTGTGCAAGATTTTGACAAAGGGTAAGGCACAATTGGTGTGCACGAAAGTTTTGGTAAGGGTGTGAGAAGTGTTGAGCGTTGTGATTGTGCATTAAAACAAAGCTTGTGCATTGAACCTTTTGGGTCAATGCGTGATACTGAGTGGAGTAGAGGTGTGAAACTAAAGTCGCTTGCAGAATAAAACATGTCAAAAGCGACAAAAAGGATAAATAAGCATCAACTACTAGGGACACGTGTCGACACAAAAACAAGTTGACACATGGGCATGTCTCGAAAATCATCTAATAGGTCTCTCACAAAGATCCCAAGGAAAAATTATCTTTGATCCCCGTGTTTGTCATGGCACAAGTGAGGAAACGTCTAGACGACGTGGTAGCTCGAAGCAATTAATGAATTATTTTGAATTGGGAAGAGTAGGAAAAATTAAACAAGTATATAGGAGGTCAAGACCGCCAATTTCAAGGGAAGTGATTCTAGCCGAAGAGCAAGTAAGAAGAGTTGAGCCAGAGCAATTTGTGAGATATATAGTTTGCAAGTAGTCTTAGAGCATACACCGCCATTGTAAAAGTTGCAAAAGTTTGTTTTGATCTTTGTAATAGCTCATTGGAGGGATTTGTAGTTGTAGATGCCACTAAGGATTTTAAATTAATAGAAAGTGTGTTATTTGCATGAGTTTTTCTATGTTTTAATAGGGCATAAGGGGATTCCCATCCTCGATTTCCATCGGGTTTGGTATCGAGAGCAAAGAAACAACTCTAAGAAAGAGGAGTTAAGAGATTTGTGAGAGAAGTAATCAATCGGTAGAGCACCGAATGTGAGGCAACCGGTCGAAGCAAAAATTCCACCAAGATGAGTTCGTTTAGGAGGTGCAACATATGCAACATTGATGGGTGTATTGGAAAAAGTCATAAATGAGCTTAGGGGTGTGAAGAATAAGCTAGAGGTCATTGAAGAGGATCATAGGAGAGGCTTTATGGCTCGAGATACTCGAGTGATGATGAAGGTGGTGCAGGGAAGGGAATGAAGAAGAAGATGTTGTAGAAGTTGGTGAAGCATAACTCTTGAGGGCTATCTCAAAAATGGGTCGAGGACCATGAATGAATGTTCCATCTTTTTTGAGAAGATTGGACCCAGATGACCTAGTAGATTGGATTTAATAGCATATGGAAGAATACTTTGACTTTGAAGAAATTAACAACCCACAGAGAGTGAAGGTAGCACAAATCAAGTTAAAGGAGCATGCAACCTTATGGTGGAAAAAGATTCTAAATGAGCGCAGGAGAAGAGGGAAGGATAAAATTGTGTGATTGGATAGAATGGTGGCTAAAATGAAAAGAAAGTTTCTACCTACAAACTACCGGATGAACTTGTTCAAAAAGTTGCAAAATTTAAGTCATGAGGAGATGTTGGTTAAAGACTATACTAAGGAGTTCTATTGAATCACAATTTGATCTAGGAATGCAGAGGTTGACCAAGAAAAGGTCACAAGGTATGTCAATGGTTTAAGATTTTCCATTCAAGGGGAGTTAAGCCTCATGTGCATCCAAACAATTAAAGAAGCTTATCGATTGGCACTAAAGGTCGGCCGCAAGAGTCATAACGCAACATGAAGAAGAGGTCAAAATGTGCGCGGAAAAGGGAGTAACGATCATGGATACAACAAATCACAAGAGGGAGAATGTGGTAGTGCACCAATGCACATGCAAAGGAACGTGCAAGAAGGAACGTCAAACCTATCACGAGGACATAAAAGATTTAGTCAAGGGGATGAGGATTCTCCAAAACGTGTTTCAATTACGGATAAATAGGACATCGCACATGAGTGTCCTAATGCGCAAAGTGAAGGAGCAAATATGCGCACATAAGGCAAAGGCACAAATGAGGTATGGAGATGCATAGTTTGTAGGGTGAATTGAACGCTATGCGTAAACCACGGTGCGAAAAGCTTTGATGATGAGAAAAATATTGTTGAAAACTATGCAAAAGGATGAGTCGACACAAAAGAAGAATTTGTTCAAGACAATATGCAATTCAGGAGGAAAATGTTGCAAGGTGATTGTTGATAGTGGCATCACGATAATCCAGCTTTCTTATGAAATAGATGAGAAGTTAAGGATGAAGAAGATTGCACATCCTAGCCCGTATAAGGTGTCATGGTTGCAAAAGGGACATCGGGGCTTAGACAACGAGCAAAGCCTTGTTAAGTTCTAGATTGGGAATTATTACAATGAAGTGTTGTGTGATGTGATGCCAATGGATGTTTGCCATATGTTGCTAGGCAAACCTTGGCAATATGACCGAAAGGCAATGATGGGGGACAAATGTTAGTGGCCTAGAGAAGGATGAAAAGATGTTTAATCTATTTCTTCCGAAAGATACGGATGAAGGAAAAGTGCTCGTGGAGTGTGCACAAGAGTATTAGTTGTGTCAAGCGAGGATTTCTGTGAGAAGTGGAGAGAGAAAGGGCATGTTTTGTGTTTACGCAAAAGGAAGTGCAAGAAGAGCGGCAGGAGGCAAGAAAGTATGGAAGGAAGTGTGCGAACTATTGGAGGAACTTACAAATAGATACAGAGGACTCACTACAAGGATTACTGCTACCACACAATATCTCGTGATTAAATTGACTTGCTACCTAGATCAAGTTTGCCAAATAATGCACCATACAAGATGACATGTGAGGAGGATGCGGAAGTAAGGCACCACGTACGTAAGTTGTTAGACAGGGGCTTAGCCAAAGAATGCTTAAGCCCATACATGGTACCCATAATACTAACACTAAAGAAAGGGGGATAATGGTGCATGTGTGTAGACTCAAGGGTCATAAACAAGATTACAATCAAGTACATATTTCCATTACCAAGGATGGATGGTTTAATGGATTGTTTCAATAATGTGCAATACTTATCTAGGATTGACTTAAAGAGTCGTTACCTCCATATCCACATCAAGGAAGGAGAGGAAAGAAAAATGGCATTCAAAAACAAGGGTTGTATGAATGGATAGTGATGCCATTCGGGTTGTCTAATGCCCCAAGCACTTTTATAACGTTGGTAAATTAAGTGTTAAAGTCATTTCTTGGGAAGCTTGTGATTGTATATTTCGTTGACATTCTAGTGTTTAGTAAGACAAAGGAAGAGCACCTAGAGCATTGGTGCAAGGTGATGGAGTGCATAAATGAGGAAAAATTGTTGATAAACATAAAGAAATGTAACTTTATGCACGAAGCACCGGTATATTTGGGTTTTGTGTCATCCTAAGAAGGTTTGTCGATGGACCCCGAGAAAAGAGACTATGGGAAAAACATTAGCATTAATTTGGTACTTGGATTGCCAAGAAAGTAGAGAGGAAAAGACTCTGTATTTGTGGTAGTCAATTGATTTTCGAAGATGGCACACTTCCTTGCATACAAAAAGACTAGTGATGCATCTAGCATTGCAAACTCATTCTTCAAAGATTGTGTGATCGCATGGGTTACCATTGAGCATATAGTATCCGACAAGGATATTAAGCGTCTAGGTCTTTTTGGCGAACCTTGTGGAGGAAGATGACGCTGAAACTAAGATTTAATTCGGCATATCACCCACATATGGACAAAGGTGGTCGGGGTTTGAGCAATCTAATGTGCACCTTTGTTGGAGATAAGCGAAAGCAGTGGGATATGGTGTTAGCACAAGTAGAGTTTGTCTACAATGATTTTGTCAATCGAAGCACCAAAGTGAGATTCCATTTCAAATTGTCTATGGGAGAAGTCCAAGAGGAGTTACTGAATTGCAAGAAACAATGGAGAAGCGAAGCACGAAGCATAGGACTATGTCGAGTATATGCACAATTTTCATGAAGATGGCACAAAAAGTTGGATCAAAGTGACCCTCATTACAAGGAGCAAGCGGATTTAAAGGCGCAAAATCAAAGAATTTGCGGTTGGAGATCAAGTGTTGGCGCATTTGCAAAAAGAGAGATTTTCAAGTGGAACATACAAGAAGCTCCAATTCAAGACAATCGGAGCATGTAAGGTTTTGTTGAAGCTAGGTTTTAATGCCTATGAGATTTACTTACCCAAAGGATTTGATATCTCATTGATATTCAATGTTATTGATTTATATGAATATCATGACAAAGAAGATAGTGTGCGAGAGAGAGCAAGAGTGCGCAGAGAGAGTCTCGGATGATAGCACGCAAAGATTGTGAACGCAAGAAACATTTGACTAGAGGAGACAGATACCAAAAAAGGAAAAAGAAGAGATATAGGCCAATTGGACTCGAGGACAATAAAGAAGACACGTAGAAAGGAATATAAGGAATACTTGGTAAAGTGGAGGAATCACGCAACTGAGGATGCAACATGGATGAGTTAAGAAAGCTTGGTCGACTAGGTCATACTCTTAAGGACCCTAACTAATGCGACAAAGCTCCCTTTCCTCTTTACCCAAGGTGTTTGATGTAGGAGCATCACATGCAAATGCTTTATCTTTGCATAAGTTACAAAATTTTGGCTAATTGGCTAAGTGTGAATGCACACGAGGTGAAGAGCATAAGGGAGGAGCAAGGAAAGCACGTTGTAACAATCCAACAATTGTGCATAAGTGCGCAAAGGCTTTGTGCAATGTGTGATGCTGCAATGCATACAAGATTATGCAACGAAGGGCGTGCAATAGTACGCAAGGTTTTGACGAAGGGCAAGGCGTGTTTGATGTGCACAAAAGTTTTGGCAAGGTCGCGAAAGTGTTGAGTATCGTGATTGCACAATGGAAAAAAGCTTATGCGCGGAACCTTTAGATCAATGTGCAAGACTTGAATTCGAGAGAGGTGCACAACTAAAGTCACTTGCGAGGGGAACTTGTCAAAAATGACACAAAGGATAAATGAGAATCAACTCGCTAGGGACATGTCAATCACGAAGCAAATCACAAATGGTCATGTCTAACAAAGTATCTCGATGAAAGCTCGACAAAGACCCCAAGAGCAGATTATCCTCAATCACCAAGTTTGACATGGCGCAAGTGAGGAAACATCTAGATGGCATGGTAGCTTTAAGCAATTAATGAACCAATTTGAATTGGGGAAGAGTGGGAAAATTTGAACAAATAGATAGGAGGTCAAGACCGCCAATTCAAGGTAAGTGGTTCTAACCGAAAAGCAAGTGAGAAGAGAGAGTCGAGCCAAAGCAAGTTAGAGAGAGAGAGCCTGAAGTAGTCCTAGAGCACAAGCCACCATTATAAAAGCTCAAGAAGTTTGTTTTGATCTCTATAACAGCCCATTAAAGGGACTAATAGTCGTAGATGTCGTTAAGGCTTTGAAATTAATAGAAAGTTTGTTGTTTGTGTAAGTTCCGTTGTGTATTCTAATAAGGCATAAAGGGAATCCTATCTCCAACTTCCATCGCAGTGCAAGGAAGTTAATAACTCTTTTCATGAATGGGAGGGAGCAAATATAGGAGCAAATAGCAAACTTCATGGGTTTTGAGATTGAGCAACCACCGAGCTAGGGATCCATCTCTTCTCTGTGCAATCCCACAAAATCTTCCGGGAAAACCACCTACGAAGTTTTGAAATCTGGTTGGCAGGATGGTTAGGAAGGTTTCGTTGCTTTGTTGGATCCAGCTAATCAAATCAGTATTGCAAAAACTGTCAACCTGGCTATTCTTAGCAATAGCGCCCAAAGCAATAATCAACAAGATGAATATCATAATGCGCACATTTCTTCGGCAAGCAGCTAAAGCAGGTAAAAAAATTCCCACTGTTAAGTTGGCAAGTGTTAATGCCCTCCAAGCACTTAGGGAGTTGGAATTCAATATTTGGAGTAGATAATTAAGGCACTGGGGACTACTTTAGAGAGGGAATACACCTGAAACATTATCAGCTATTGAGAAAAAGTTGCGCTCCAAAATATCTTGATAATAACAGTTTTCTGAGCATTTCACAGTGAACCAGCTTCCACATGGATCCCACATCTGGTCATCATTCATAGTTTATTGTGAAGTCTGATACTGGAACACCTTACCTGGGAAGTAAGGAATGGTTAAATTGTGTATTTCTAGGAGACTTCCTGGAGTGAAAATCAGCCTCTAGTCTTATGGAACGCCTTGTAGCCAATTAACGAGAACAACGCCAATTCTAGGAACACGTGTATGCATGTATACAACTACTGGAAAGAAAATCAAGTGGAGCACAGGATAGCAAGATGTTGGAAAGCTCTAGTTGAGCTCACAGAGATACATGAACAACAAAATAACATCTAGCAGTCTTTGGTTCTTTCCAAGAGGATCCCATTCCTTTGAGATGATGATATTGAACTCCAGTCACGTACTTCGTAGACAACAACATTTAGGGAGAATAAGGTTAGCAAAAACGAATTCTGTAAACAGCTCAAACTTTCAGACACTTCCAAGCCACGCTGTTATTATAACACACTTTCATAAAAAAATCACTGAAACCATGTTAAATATTTTCCACACTCCCTGGCCTCTTGAACCTTTCACCTGACAATATCAACAATGAGATTGAACTCAAGTGAAAATCTTAACAAAATTTATTGAGGATACCTTACCTCTCTTTTAAAATCCCCAGGTCATGGAACTAAACCGGCAAATTAAATATTCGACAAAATGGTAATCACCAGTTGAAGTGTATTTTAGCACTTGGGAATTTGAATTTTGTAGCACAGTTATGTCTGAAGTTAATATGGTGTTGACTAACATGTCATTTGGTAGCTAGTGATGGCTAATCGTGTTTCTAGTCTTGTATCTTCTTTTATCTCTTGACCCACTGGAAGCTCTTCCTTGCTTTTGCTTTCCCAGGTTTTTTCCTTTCAACTATACGTGGATCTCTTGTCAACAATCCGGCTAATCATACACAACAAGAAGATTGAGTTAAAATAATGAGAAAACAAATAGAAATACAAAATGCACTTAAGCCATATAAACAAGAATATGTATCAAAGAATCAAACCTGCACGCAAATAAGCCCGCAATCCAGGTTCCCAGTTTTGCAATGCCCTACTAATTCCAAGTCGAATTGCTCCCACTTGACCTGTAAAAGATATGGCAATAATGATTCCTTTTATGCCAAGCAGCAAATGGAAAATAATTTCATTACCAGATAATTATATAAGTTATAAACCTTAAGGCCATGAAGCAATGTTTGTTCTAGAAATGCTGCCCTACAGACCATAGTAGCATTCCATTTTCATGGCATTGACACGTCATAGCAAAGTGTAAATGGCACTCAATTACTCGGGTTTAATAAGCGAAAGACTTGGCAAACTTAGGGTACAATTGAATTAAAGAAATGTTTAAAAGGATATATATAAAATAACAGAACTACTTTGTGAAAAACTAAGGTTTTTCGAATAAATGCACTAAAGCTATTCCCGAATTATCCAAAAAAAGTGAGTTTTTCGAATCAAAGCTCAGGTTTGACTAAAAATTGGCATGGTTGTTCGAATCAACACAATAAACATCGCAAGCCACTATTACTCACGAGTTATTCGTGATTTTTGGTACAGTGCTATAGCCTATGGACCACAAAGAAGAACTGACAAGGCCCTCCACTGCATGCAGTACAGAAGTACAGAGCGCGCACACATGTGACCAGAAAGAAGATGATTATCTGAGAGCGCTTGGAAGGAATTCAGTTACGCATGTACAGGAGGGAGACTTAACATTACTTGTAAGTATAAAAAGAGAATAAATTCATATGGAAAATACCTGAGACACCACCTCCATTTACACTAGAAACAGTGTCCCAGAGACCCAAAGTCTTCGTGAAAACAAATGGTGAAAGAAGATCAGCACGGTGTGCCAACTGGGGAAAATAGGCATCAAAGCTTTTACGATTGACAATGAACTTTCCATTCCCTGGTTGAATCCACACTTGAGCAACACTGCACTTTCTTCTTCCTGTTCCATATGACCGTCCTTTCTCATCTACTTTTTTACTCTAGCTTTAGCTATTTCTTGCTGCCGTTTTTGCTCCAATTCACCTCGAATAGACTTCCTTTCCATTCTAGCAAGACGAGCATCTTCTAGCTCTTTGAGGGGTGGCAATCCCTCAACCCCTTCTAAATTCCTCATTAGTATCAGGCTCTCTATCTGCACCTCAGTTATTCCCGTAGCTGCGATCAGATCTCCAAATGCACGGTTTGGACCTGAATGGCTCACAGTAAAATTGAAGTAGACTAATTAGTATCAATTTTATACCAGAAAAGCAAGTTTACTTTGTTTCCCATTTCTCACCTATGTTATGCATCAACTAGTTACTACTGCTTGTGACTGAAATAAGAAGGTTTTCATGCAACAAGGTCAAAATAAGTAAAATACGACATCTAACTCGAGTAGTTTCTTAAGCAAACAAGACAATTTCACTGCTTCCAGTAATAAAGAAGAAATAAGGGTTAAAGTCAAACATGCTTCCAAGGTCTTGAATGTATATCGTATTGTTTTTACAGCACTTAATTGAAATTTTCTCGATTTAATCAAGAAACATGTCTAGAAAGGATAAATATAGTCATGTCTCCACTTATTGGCGATATATTTCATACAATTAGCTCAGCATAGTCTTGAAAGTTGTAGATCCAGTTCTTCCAGGCAGTTCAACACCGTAAAACATCATGCTGCATAGCAGTAGATTCATTGTTTGTAAGCACGTTGTGCCATAGACCAGTGACAAAACTAACAGGTATTAGTATGTACCGGATCTCTCTGTACTTTGTAAGAAACAAAAAAGTACTTTTATAAATAAATAAAAATTCAATACTTATCATGAATGTTGCATGCTATGAAACCCCTCACTGATTGGGTACATAATATTTAAAGCTCTTTTTAAACAGCAACTCAAACCCCAAAGTGGTGCATTCTATGCCAGGCAAGCATCAAAATAAAATTTCAAAAATGTGCCTCACCAAAGACATCAATTTAGTCTCTATGCATGGATTTGCACTTATGATTAAAATGGTTCAATTTCTACCACCAGGATCAACATCATATGAGCCAGAAAAACCTTCCAACTATAGTACAATAGTAGATTAACCTTCTATGCAGAAGTTATCTACCAAGACTACAGATAATGCCACGGGAATACCTAATTCAATATTAATTTCTGGATAATTAGCTCAACTAAATCAGTGCATAAACATGCATTCTAAGCTAAATGCTCTTAAACCAAATAGAAACATTCAAACCATGGAAAAAAAGTAATTTGCCATCATATCAAGAAGCAGCTTCACATAGCATTAATTGAAATGAAAATGCATGTAAGACTTAGGATAAGCAAGCAGAAATATAAAACAAAAGGTGCCAAACAAATTAATTTTCCATTTTGTCCCCAAGTAGATAGACACAAAGACAGACAGAAACCTTTAAAAATCAGACTAAAGGATAAAATCTGCACTAATACATTCAGATACGACAATTTGGCATCAGCAGCTCAATATTCAAAATTCATCCATGTGTGTAACAATTCATCAATTCATGTGCGACAAGTGGCAACATCTGAAGAAACATGAGAAAGCAGAATTTAATCTAAGGGACAGGATTGGATCACTGTGTGTTTTTTATCTTGGTCAATAATGATCCAGCTGGAAAGCACTAAGCTGCAATATGATTGGAACACAAAATACATGCCACTTGTCCCTGGATATTCCAGAATCTTCTCAGCTGTACGTAGCAACTTCAAGACTATAGTTTAGCAACAAGCAACAAAAGACCTTTCGGAGACTATAAATAGTAAAGCAACAAGAAGTAATGACATTTTCGCATTTGACAACAGGTAATCTTTATCAAAGGATTCCTCGCCTGTCATATGCTTTCATTGTGTTAAACAGGTAATCTTTATCAGGTGATGATTTGTGTAGCTGATGAGCCTAAAATACATTGTTCATCCTCCTTGAGATCAAGATTGTATACATTGTTTAGGTAGAACGAGTCTAGAAAGAAGCAATCTTTCTGATAGAACATTTCAGAAAAAGACAGATCTGATAGTAATATTTTTCTGAGTTCAATTGATGTAACTGCCCTGTAAATGCCATCTCCAGATCCTTTCGAGTACTGTGAGATTAGAATCTGATGTACAGTTTGTGAATATCTTTGTAAAACTCATTTTCATTGACGTTTCCTAAATTATTATGTGAAATTCTATTGAGTTTGTTCAGATCTAGCTATTTTCGTATTTACCTTTGAAAATTTTCTTTCCATGTATTCGGTGTCTATTTCACAAGGTTCACCGCATTTTTTAGAAAAAAATTGAAATTCGCGAATCTAATACAGAAACCAAAAATCGTTGAAAACCGTCACAGTTCATACGGAATTCATGCTGAGCGAAGGAGCTGTCTAGGATCTGCAATGGTGGTGTCTAACCTTTTACATGACCGTGGAGCTGAGCGCTGTGGTGGGTCATGGAGCTTTGTGACCCCAATATAACCTCAACATCAAAACCTCAAACCCCAAATCCGCCGTTGAAGGAGCCTGCAAAATACTGAGACTAACACCAAATGTATACGTGATACTCGATCCTTGCGGGGGTAAAATGGCAGAAACTCTGTTGGATTTCATTCTGTTTTCTCACTGGGCGGGAACTCGTGGCAAAATTAAATTAGCATTACTGCCTTACAATTCAAAGAATCCCTGACATTGCATATCAAGGTAGGGTTTTTTATTTTTTAATAATGTTTGTTTTGTGTAAATTTTAATGTTCATCTAATATTTCGTTTTTGTTTACATTTTTTTCATTTTATTCTATAAAATAGTTACGACCTTTAAACGTTATGTTTTTATTTGATTTCTTTACTATTAGAACTGCCCATTATATCAAGTAAAATATAAGCAAGTTACAAGAGCAGGGGCGAACAGACAACTCAGTCCCACAAAAAAGCCATGAAGGCACCACAAAACGCCCAAAGGGCAACAAAAACGCCACAAGGGCAAACATTAGCACCACATTAAAACAAACCAGAGAACACTAAGCACATGCCGCCACTCCGAGAGGAGGAGGATCATCCCGAGGAGGGATGTAAACCCCACTAGATGGCTCAGCCAAAGGAGGATCAACCTACCAACCATCCTGATCAGGCATTTGAATTTGTAGAGGCACCATAATTCCCCAACCAGGGGCGGAGAGCCAGCAAATGCCTGAGCTCCATGTGAAGGAGAGGCCCATCATGGAGAACTAGCCACAACCTTCCCCGTAGAGGACTCCAGCCCAGCCTTGAAGAGGACGGAGCTGAAGGGCGACCCCGAGGAGAGGAGCGATGGCTGCGAGAGCGGCTTCGCTCACGCAGCTTTACGAGGTGGTTGGCATGGCGAAGATTGTCAAGGTGGTGGTAGCAAGGGGTCAAGAGGGACCCGACTCATCATGCAAGGAGCACTCCCCTTATGTGGGAGAAAACCTGCGCAGTGAGCAAACTCCAGAGCAACTTTTTCGGCTTGAGCTTGAATCTATATGTGCATAGCAAACAAAATAGCTACTTTATCATTAGTGGAAAATAAAGCGACAAATTGATCATTCTAGAAGATAGCAATATTACGAGCTTTCCAAATTTGAAAGAAAATACAAGCTCTAAAAAATGCCACAGAGAGTCAATATAAGAAGGCCAAGCACTGAAATCGCCAAAAAACGCCATCTGTCGATGAAAGAATTTAGGGTGGTAGGGTTGAAACAACAAATGAATCCGAGACCAAGCGGCTTGAGCACGGAGCAAGACCAAAACAAGTGTTTAAAAGATTTTGGTCAAGAACAGAAGGGGCATTTAGGATTAGGAAATCCAATGTGACTGAGTCGTTCACCTACAAGAAGACCATGATAAGTATGACACCATAGAAAATGGTTGACTTTAGGTTCCAATAGAGGGTTCCAGGCACGGGAAAGCCGTCGAAGCCAAGTATTTGGGGCAGATTGAAGCCCCCAACTAGCATTGAGTGATTCCACTACCAATCCCGCCACCAAGCATCCAGGAGGTTTAAGACCCAACTTATGAAGCATGACATCTAGCATTAACTCTTGAATTATGTGGATAGACAAAAGTCCAAATTGGAAAGATTGAATTTCATCTTGAGCTCGGGCTAGGAAATCCAGTCTCTGCATAGAAACCAAATCTTGAATGGTATGAATCCCTTTTTGAGATAAACGGAGAGCTTTGATGCCCAGAGTTTCAACAAGCGGGATATTATCTTCCATGATAATGGGAGACCACCAAATATTCTGGGAATTGAAAGAGAGCTCGATGCAAAAGCCATCTCCAATCCATCGTAGCAATGGTTTCACAACTTCAAAGGCCTTCCATATGCTCTTGGCAACGAAAGTGTCAATAATCTTGACAGCGCCTTGGTGATAATTAAGGTATGTAACCCTATATTATTCCAACATCTTTTCCGTAAGGAGAACCTGAAGCAATGCAATGGCGAAGCAAAATTTTCCAAGCTTGATTACCCAAAGGCAAAAGACACCACCCATTTAGAACATAAAGCAATGCTTTGCCATAAAAACTTCAATGATTCTCATGCCTCCTTGAGCACAGGAGGCATAATAAACCTCCCAAGCGACCCAATGAAAGCCAGCTTTGAACCAAAACTTTTACACCAAAGGTAATCTCGAAGAAGCTTGGCAAGTTTGGCAAAGGAAGCCCGAGATGGGCACCAACAAGTAGAGTAATAGACATGGGTGGCCGCAAGAATCTTAGTACATGCCTGAAATTTACCACTAGATAAAGAGATTTAGAAGACCACCGAGAGACCTTATGCTCAACTTTGTCAATCACATATTGCCATAAAGTAGTAGAATCACTATCAAAGGCAAAAGGAATGCCCAAAAATTTAAATTGTTCTCTGCAGCCAATCCACTTCCAGGGGTAAGCTTTTAACCAGTTAGGCATAGGCCAACAAATTTGCCGATAGCCCAAAGTTTTAGCCATCTAGAATGTTAGATCCTGAAGCAAGACAAAAGATGTCAAGGCATCAAAAACTTCAACAAAATTCTACTCATTTTCAGCAAGGGTGAGAAAAGAATCATCAACAAAGTGCCCATTAATGAGTTGAGTAGAATGATCCAACAAAAAATCCCCAACTACGACCTTGATCGGCCAACTTGGTGAATGAGATATCCAAGAGCATCGGCTAAGACAAAAAGAAAAGCGCAAGAGGGCACCCATGTCTGATAGAGCGGAAAAGGCCAATCGCAGAGGACTGTGACCATTGATAGTGAGGCAAGCAGAAGCATTGGAAAATAGAGTTTGGACAGCCAAGGTAAAAAATTTGCCAAAACCTAAAGTTGTGAGCATGGCCAGAATAAAAGGCCACTTCGATACAATCGTAAGCCTTTTCAAAGTCAATTTTAAGAAATAAGGGTCGTTGCAGAGACATTCGAGCCCATTTCATTCCTTCCCAAACCGCAATAAGATTATCCAAAATATAGTGACCTTTGACAAAGCCCTCTCGCTGGTCGAACAATCTTGGGTAAAAGATCGGCAATGCAAAGAGCAAGGGCCTTGGCAAGAATTTTGTAAGAAACATTCAACAAAGTGATAGGCCGCCAACTAGTAATCAATTCAGATTGCTAGCTTTAGGGATGAACTTGATGTTGCCTTGATTGATGAAGCTCCCTACACAATTGGATTGGAGAGCTTCATTGTAGACTCGAAGCAAGTTTAGGCCAACAAAAGACCAAGTGGCTTTGTAGAATTCACAAGGAAAGCCATCCAGCCCAAGAGATTTATCATCGGCTAAGCACAAAAGAGCATATAAAGCTCATCCAATGTAAGAGGGCATTGAACATGATCATAAAGAGAGTTTGACAGAACCACCTCAATACATTGTTGCATTGCGGCCGCTCACTCATTAGTGATCTCTTGCGCTTGGAATACTAACTAATAATGTTCCACAAAAGCGTTAGTGATCTCAAGAAAATCCATGAGACAACTCTAAGCAACTTGAATAACTTTAATTTGTTCACGAGCATGCTTGGCACAGAGAGATTTGAAAAAATGCTTGGACGCTTTGTCTCCCACTTTGAGCCAATGCAGCCTCGACCGGATCTGAGCGCCACGGGCCGAGTGAGATTCCATGAGCTTGAGCCTATGCCAAATATTGGCAGCTTATAACTAAAGAGGGGTCAAAAAGATTAGATTCGAGGAGAACGGACACCCTCCGAAATTCTTTTCAGGTAAAGCCGAGTCCGCTCGCTTACCCACCCGAGCAACATGTTTGCCAAATTGGTGGAGGAATCAAGTGGTGCAATGATCGCCTATTCCCACCACTTAATCCAAAGATGTCAAAAGGCGGACATGGAAACCATGTCCCAATTTTAGCAATAAGAGGGACCACCCCTAAGTGACTCAACAAGGAGACATTAAGAAAGAATTGATTTGATGGGACTTTAAAAGGGGCACTACGCCAGATAATCTTAAATGAGATCGGACGGTGATCTGACAAAAGAACATCTGACCACACCGTGACAGGGGAGAGGCCTTACGTGTCAAAATCAAAGATTTGTTGCTGAGAGAGAAGTACACGATCCATCCTTTTAAAACCCAATCGCATCCTTCTCGAAGATTGGTCCAAGTATACCAAGCTTGAGACTTAAATTCCTGCCACCGCCGAGCAAGGATCGGAAAGCCCCCAACGGATTTTAAAGTAATACCAAGTCGCACACTCGACACACTAACGCATAGGGAGGGCACCAAGCTTGTCATCAGGATGTTCAATCATATTAAAGTCACCACAAACCAACCAATAGGCAAGAGGCAAGTTATCACCTAACCATTTCCATAACGTCATTCTTTCTGTGCCATCATTAGGAGCATAAACATTAAGAATACCAAAAGAAAGATCATTAATCGCCATAATCACCCACATGGCCCGATTTGAAGGATCATGGCCCGAGGAGGTGATTAAGGCCGAAAATTTCGGGCAATGGAAATACTAGCACCACCTTTGCCATCAATATGCAGAGTATGAAAATGCAAAAATCAGGAGCAATACAAGTTAGCGTATTCTAAAGCAAAAAAATAGAGATTTTAATTTCCTGTAAATAAATTATATCCCAACTACTAAAACATTCCAAGAAATGAAATTCATGAAAAGGCAAAGCTAACCGCAAAGTATTTTTGAGAGGGATTTGTGAGACCCCTAACATTCCAAGAAATGAAATTCATGAAAAATCAGACATGTCAAGCTCCCACTAACCGTCAGAACACCATCCTCTGAGCCAAGGATTGCAAAATTATTAGCAAGCGGGATCTAGTTTGAATTAGAAAGCTCAACATGAATGGAGCGGCGTTTGACCCCATTTTCTCCCCGCGATCCATGGGACACCTCCCGGGGTGGATTGCGTGAGCAACACAGAGGTAGAGACGTTGAAGCTAAATTCTCGACAATTCCGTTTGCGAACGAAAACTTGGCTCTGCGAGGGCTTGGAAGGAATGGAAACCGACGAGGGGAAGGACCCAAACCCGACTTATCCTTGGATGGAAGAGGGGAAGGAGAAGGAGCAGGGGTCACCACGAAGTGGATTTTGCACCTGAAGCCTTCTTATTCCTAACTGTAATCCAACCATCAATCAAAAGATCCCCTTTGGGCTTAGACATCGAAGGTTGTGTTACCACGAGTTTAGAACGAGCTAGAAGAGGACAATCATGAATGCGATGGTTTGGGGCTTGACAATGAAAGCAAGTGTTGGGAGGTTGAAATACACCACCTTCTGAGAGATAAGCAAAGACCCTACTTGGGCTTAGACATCGAAGGTTGTGTTACCACGGATTTAGAACGAGCTAGAAGAGGACAATCGTGAATGTGATGGTTTGGGGCTTAACAACGAAAGCAAGTGTTGGGGAGGTTGAAATACACCACCTTCTGAGAGATAAGCAAAGACCCTACTTGGATATCTAAGTGGTCTCATAAATCTTTCGCAAGGTCAACTTTGACACAAACCCGTTTATTGGGCCGAGCGTAGAAAAAATGATCCTGCTCATGGCATATCACCCTACCAATGGGTTTAACTATCTCTGAAGGAAAGACCAAAGATGAATGGGGAGTCCAAGAAGCTCAATCCAAACCAGGATTTTCAAAGAAACCTAGCTGGTGGGGCTAAAGTCGGGAGTCCATTGGGAAAGCACCAAAAGGGTATTACCTAAATACCAACAAGCAACCTTTAGAAGGAGGGCTTGGACTTGAGAAGGCTCTCGAAACGAAAAGAGATAAAATCCCTTGGTGAGATTACGGATGCCTGAAACCAGGATATTGTTGGACTCCCAATGGTTTTTAATCCAGTTTTACAGATATGATTCAGAGGGAATGCGGCCACATAAATAAGTAATAAGGTAGTTGTTACGATACCATTTGACCACAAGGTCTAAGAATTCATCAAATCACAACATCTCGGGGATGATTCATAATCCATACCTCGTCGTAGACTTTTGGCGCAAACTTCCGAGCACACTTGGGAGCCATTTCCACCACTAGTTGCAACAATCGTTCCAATGAATGGAGAGGTGGTCATTTATAGGCTACTCACCGCCTTAGCAACTGGAAAACAGTCAGCTAACACTATGATAGGACCGAAAGGAAAACCTTAGAAAGGCTAAGGAGGCAAAACACAAACAACGAGAAAACACAAGCACTCGCATGAAACCCTAGCAGAGTCAAAGTTTGCTTGTCCAAAGATCAACCTTCTCCTTGTATTTGATTTCTTTTATTTACCTTTTAAAATTAATTTATAATATTTATTAGTATTTTATCATTTACGAAAAAACAACAATTGTGAGTTTTATATACTAAAAAAATTAATTTTATCTTTTTTATTTATATTCTATATATTTATTTTAAGTTATATATAATTATTTCATTTTTTTAATTTTATTTATTAATCGAATTTAATGGTTATTTTTTTCCCGAACTTTATCCAATGGAAAACTTGAACCAAATTTTATCCTCGTCGAACTCGAACCTTGTGACTTAGTGTGGTGTGCTTGATGGATTAGCTGTTAGCCTTCTAAAGATATGGCATAAACTCGTTTACTTCTTTTCTTTTCAAACCTTGTTCAAGTGACAGATTGTATACCCTAGAGTTAACAGTTAAAGAATTGTAATAGTGTCTATTTAAGGTTGAATCTACTCTTTACATAATATTATCATACACTTCATGTCAAATCGTTAGAAGAAAATGATCTTATAGATATTAAAGTTAAGTAGTGGATCTTTGCATTTTCTCTAAGAAATATAATGTGTAAAGATCTGGACAGGGACACCACCCTTGATTTGAAGTATTTAAAAATGAGAGTCTTTTGTCTCTGATGCTGTCTCCTGTTACATAAGGACACTGGTTTATAAAATTCAGAAGGCTCTTCATGAACCAACAGATAGTATGTTTGTATGTATAAAAATATTAAATAACACTATTTTGTTTTAAATATGCAAAATTACACATATTTTTACATTTTCCAGAGTATAGCTGAGTTTCTATGCTGAGTCCAAGTCTAAGCCCAAACCAGTCCTACCAGGTCGGAGTCTGGTACCTATGGTTGAAATAACGAGGGAAATGTTTTCAGAATCTTTGCCTCCTCGTAATCATTGTGGACATTGAAAACATGTCTTCAACCAGCTGGAATTTGTAACCCTTTCTTCATGAGGAACTGTGGGAAATCCATCATCACACTCAGTAGAATCTCCCCTAGCCTACCATTCTTTGAATCTCCAGCCGAATTAGCCAGTGGTCAGATAGAGTTTGATCCAATACACAAGTAGCCATGTGCCCTCTATTGATAATTCATTCCTCTAAACAAAGAATGGATAAGAAAAAAATCAGTTATGAGCTAATTACGTTTTCTTCAACGTTACTGTGTTCACATACCCAATTCTATATGGACATGGAGTGGTGCCGCACATAGCCAATACCATACCATACCAGTACTTTTAAAGATGTTTTTTTAATTTTGTAATAAATATCACTCTCTACATAGAAATACTTACTCATACATGTATATTAAGATTACGAAGTATCGAGGAACAAGAAGTACAAATATAAATGATGCCATAGAATTACTTCAACAGCCACTAGAAATACAAATCAGATTTTTTTCTTTAGTTTTCCAGACTTAATTTTTGTTTTTATATTCGTATTTTGTTTTTAAATATAGATTACACTCTGTCACACCTCTATATACCATTTAAAACAATAATCATATTAGTCTTATCTGTGCGTGCGACTGTTTGTGTTTTAATTAGCATAGATGAACTATATTGAATATAGTAATCTTGTTTTATTAAGGGTAACTGGGAACATCAATGGACCCAGACCAGTACCAGGGATAAAAAGCCCTAGTCCTAGACATGTTAGTACACACACAAGTCCACCAGGTTGTGGGTCGCCTTATTGAGAGATGGGGATTTGAACTTGAGCCGCTCTATTTACGAATGCACCACTTAATCATTACACCACAACCCCTTCGACTATGGTAATCATGTTTTAATTAAAATAGTGTGTGTGTGTGTGTGTGTATTTGGTGTCGTGCCAAAACAGAGTTTCAATGGCTCAAGGCTCTCCTGCTCTTCCACGCGACTGTGCAAATACTTCCCCAAACCCTAAGTATAGAGCTGATACAACAACAAAAGAGGAAGCACCTCCAGGTTCTGCCTCCATCCACTCTATCAAAGATGCCCGAGGAAGGCCTTGTCATTAAAGCTCTGGATCAGCCCATTTTGGTTGACAGCTCCTATCAGTCTCAACTGCACGGTGCTTTCAAATCTGTGTATAAGTGTCCAAAGCCTTACCCAAACCTTTCAACCCCCTTGCAGAAATCTGTAGGATAAGTTGGTACTGATGAGCGTCTGGCAGATCAGCCTGCTAAAAGTGTCTTGGATTTAGGTTTAGATTTGGACCTAGAGTTCAAGTATGCCCTACACACTCGGGATGGATAAAGATTATTAGCCTTGATTCCTATCTTAGAGTTGGGGGCAGTGATTGAGGAAGAGAAATATTACATGGATCATGGGTTGACATGCAAATTCCACAAGTTTTGGCCTACACTTGCTGATCTTCATTCATGGATTTCAAAGAACTAGAAATGCCTTCTATCAGATGAACCCTTCATTGCCCTTCTACCCAAGGATTTTTATAGCGTTTTGTGAATCAGTGAAGGAGAGAGAGGTGCTTGTACAATCGGGTCCTTGGTCCTAGGAAAACACCACTTCATACTTATGCATGAAACTGTGGTATCCCACTTTTAATCCCTCTATAAATACTTTCTCAATGGCTCTTGTTTGGGTTTGGAAGGTAACCATCCCTTGCAATTCTAGAGAACCTCCGATCTTATCTCATTTGATAACACCTTGGGAAAGCTTCTCACTATTCCTCCTGAGACCATGCATCATTCCCAAACTATTTTTGCACAGATTTGTGTTGATTTAGATCTATCGGGGGACACCGCAAGAGATTTGGCTCAAGGTTGGTGATTGCATCTGGAAACAGTAATTGGACCATGAGCAGGTGGCTTTCAGGTGCATATCATGTTTTTCTAAGGGGCACTTGGTGGTTTCATGCCCAGAGCAAAAGGTTTCCTCTATTGAAAAGGGGATTGAACATGTCAGACATGCTACTTGGTAGAAAGGGATTGATTCACACCATCAACGTGTTAAGGTTGACCCATTGATCACTTTATGGCATTACGTTGTGATACCAACAAGGCATCAAATGTCCTGGTGTCGTCAGCTTCAGTTGTTTCTTCACACGAAATTTTTGATGTCTCTCCTCTGAAAACTTCCTCCTTCCTTGTTGGTTGTGTCACTCCTTCTAAGTATAGTTTAAGGACTCCCGGCCTCATCATCCAAGAATGTTGAGCCTCCTGTTTTGAGTCTGGTAGGGGGTAATTTTCCCAAGGATGGTCACTCTCCTTCTGAGGCAGGTCCTTTTGGGGGTCCTCCTTGATTGACGCATCTGAAGAATGGGTCACGGTCACAAACAAAAAAAAAAATCCTCTTCAAAAAAGGTCACTGGCCATATGGAACTTAGATATCATAAGAAGAGGGATGCTGCACAAGCTAGCTGTGGAACTTACTTTGCAGGTGGTCTATGCTGCCAAATTTACACCACGGATAAAAGCCTGTTGCAGAAGGCTGATATTTTGCTTCATGTAGGGGGTTGTCGCAGAGCTTCTGCTGCTTGTGAGAATTTGTTCCGGATGTGGTAGTCTCTCTTTTATAGGCCAAATGTTTATTTTGAATAATCAATGTTGGTTTTCCACGTTATTCTTACTGAAGACTGCTTTGGAAGTTGAATCCTGCAATTTTTGTTAGTCTTCTTTCCATTTTGGTTTGCTATTTTTTTGGTGGGGAGGGGGCCATTTACAACCCCCATTTTACTGATCAATATATATATAGTACAGTAAACTGGGTGAGGAGGGGGCATTTACAACACCCATTTTACTGATCAATATATATATATATATGGAAAAAAATTAATAAGATCTAATTTTATCTTTAACAAATTTGAATCAGGTAACTTGGATTTTTTTTTGCAAACATACTTTAATGTTCGGTTAAAAGCTGTATCTTCCCGTGTGCTTCTTGTGTCTCTATGATATCTTAAATTCTAAATTAGCTGGTTGTCGCGATTGGCTCTACTGGTGACAAATGCGGCAGTCGAAAGAAAAATTTCATGGTCCAATGATTGTTCGTAACATTCATGCTAACTCAGAGAGTCCTATTTCGCAATTGCTTCTATAAATCCATGTTTATGCATATGAGAGCATAGTTCAGCAATGATTACTTTAGTGAAAGCTTAGATGCTGCTATATATTCACCTATGGTGCTCCCTATCCTCCCAGTGTCTTCTCCTCAAAATTTGCTTTGTAGCAAATGAAACCTCACTCAAACTGGAGCTAGAAACAAGGATCCATATGAAAAATGAAATCGGATCCACAGATTTTTAATAAAACAGATCCTTCATGAGAGATCTTATCATTCTCCACTTTTAATAAGAAATATGGACCAAATATCCTATTGGCATCAAGAGTATATCCACTTAACTGACAGCTTTCCAGTTGAAATGCACCTATTCACTAAGTGTTTTGGGACCTGTACATGATCATATGATCCATGAATCTGCAAATCTAAGACCTTTCTCTCAGGTAGCACAGGCTTCGCTCTACCTCTTCAATGGGACAAGGAATCTATGGAGAATATTCCACTCTCTGAGAGCAGCCATTAAACATTTTGGTTGGGTAGTTAGGCTGCACTACGCCTTGCAGCCTTGCTGTTGCAGAAGTCTACATAAAGCATCCCTTGATATTTGTGAACTTTCTTGAGTTACTACGGATTGAAAAGAGGGTGGAGGGGGCTGGAAGAAGATGATGAGGAAACCGAATCCCCGCCTAGGGACAGACTTAGAAAGTATTAGTGCAGAATAAGGAGGATCTATTTAAGGACTTGCCCAAATCCAGAAATGGAGCTCAGAAGGTTTGTTCTAAGTTGAAAACGCATCACCAGGTTATCTATACTAAATGTGATACTGCTCACACTGAATCATCACACACCATTGGATAATGAAATCTTTACAAGAATTTTTCCTTGAGTGCACATATATTAAAAACAAATGCATTTAGTCATTCCCTTCAATGATGTCACTAAGGATATGCCAAACGAAAAGAAATGTGTCTCCTAAAAGCTAGGTAGCCGGTACAGGGTATGGTACGGGTACGGGATCTGGTACGCTTGTACGGCAAATTTTTGGGGGCGGGTACAGCACTTGGGTGCGGCTGCATAATATATATATATAAAATATTTAAAATATTTAAAAATATAGCCAAATAAGCAAAAATTCAGCCTTATACATGAATAGAGTAAGCTAATTATTAATTAAGTGAAATAGCCAAATAACATATTAATAATTCAATGCATTTTATCGTGATATTCATTGATCGAACTTCGAACAAGTACATTGTTCAAACTCCAAATGTTACAATGTCCAATTATTAACATAAATAATAACAAATCACATAACTAGACTGGAATTCCGGCTATTACCAGCTCCCTTGAAATCTGGCAGTTCAGATTCCTTTGGGGTTTCTCTTATTATTCCTGCGTTAGTCTTACTTGCTTGTGGAGATGCTGCCACTGTGTTTTTTGATCCTACATTACCCAAACTCATCTTAAGTTTCAACTGTTGCAGTTTCAGCCATTGTTTTGGGTACTTCTGTGAAGTTTTACCACAGTTGAATCATTTACGTAATCCCATCTATTGACCTTTATTGACCACAAAAAAAAAAAACTTACTGTTTTTACTGTGGGTACACTGTGGGTACGGCCAGGGTACATCCAGCAGTACCCGGGTACTGCTGGACATACCCAGAGCATACCATACCCGTATTGCCTACCGGATACGTATCGTACCTGTACTCATGACCTGCAGGGTACATACCGGCTACCTAGCCTAAAATACATTGTTGGTGCCATATTTCAATACTGAGCATATTAAAGTACTTTGTAGAATATAATGGGGCCTTGATGTGTTATTGTCAAAAGGACATTGGACACCTTTTGTGATATGGGCCATGTACCTAGGGTAGCCCACCACATAGATATATGTTCTGGGTCATGGATAATTGATACATTTGTGAGAATATATGAGCACATGTGGGTAGGTAAGGTTAGGTGGGTTCAAACTTCAAGTGCACATGCATGTACTTGTACTTTGGGACAATGCTATACATTTTAATGGTCAGGGCATTGAGTGGTGAGTTGGTTTTGAGGCCAGGTGAGTCATATATAAACACCACCCTACATACAAGAAAGAAAAAAAAGGTTCCCATCTAGTAGTTGTAGACAAAAGGCAGCATTGGTGTGTCACACTGCTCCCTCACCCACCAAGGGAAAGGGAGGCTTTGATGTATCTTCTTGTTAGTTGGAATAAGGAACTCCATTAGTGTTTGCATTATTCATGGTGTTATGGTTTTTTTTTGTTCATTCTATTAGTTGTAGGTTTATGTATATGTTTACGATTACATTTATGTTTATAGTTGTGAATTCGTGTTCAATTATTTAGCATGAATGATGAATGTGTTCATGATGGATATTTCTTAAGTTGATCTCTGTAGTTGTCTTGATTCACAGTCAGGTTACCTAGTAACTCACTATGCACCTCCAGTGCGCTACTCCATTCAAGTTGATTTGCAGATGTATGGATACTTCTATATTTTTCAGCTAACATTTTGATTCCATCGTCAGAACCTCAGCTTATATTTTGGATGGCTATGGAAATGCAGATCTACGAGGATGTGTGCGTATTTGTTGCTAGATGTACAGATTTGAAGATTATGTGTGTGGATTTGATATTATATGGTGCGGACTTGATTTCATGTGTTATAGATCTATTTTTTTTATGGCATAAGTCTCAACTTGTGTGGTGCATATATGCCATATCAGCGAAGAGTGCAGAAATATGTAGCCTGTGCATGGATTTTGATTTTATGAGGTGCGGATATGTCAGTTGAGGGGCACAGGGTTCTTACCTCAAGCAGATATGTCTTACATGGATGATTTTTGGTAGCAATATTTCGTCGCTGCAGGAATTAATATGAATTGAACATATTTTTGTGGACTAAATTTTTGCACAATGTTCTTGTGAACCTATGCTCTTGCATGGAGTTCCCATTGATTTGGTGCATTATGAAAAGGTTGTGTACTGGCACTGCTTCATTACAGATCTGATGTTTTATGTCATGGATGTATGCTCTTGATGTAAGGGTACATGTGGTTTAGTGAAGCAGGTTGGGTAAGAGGAGTCCACATGGATGGTAGTCTTTCCCCACAGCCTATATAGACTCGCTTACTTTAATGGAAACACACTGAACACAACACAATTAGACTTATAAACCAAATCTTAGTCTTTATTGCATCTATGATTGTATTACATAAACTACACATACATACACAAACTTTGCTATATTGAATTACAGCAAGAAGATTACAACCACAACTACACAGTCACTCAATGGACTCGATGCTAGTCTTTGTTTTGCTCTTGGATACACACTACTCCCTAGCAAGCTTTCCCTCTTGCTTCTTACTTCTCAAACTGAAGCTACCTCCAACTGATGAATTCAGATCTTTCTGACCACCTCTAACAATTTGGAATGCCTCTTCGAATTTCAAAGCATCTTGAAAAATGCTCAACATCTAACAATTCATCATTTTGGGCAGTTAGTCTATTTTTTGGCCTCAAATTCTACAACTTCTTGAACAAAATCAGCTAACAATCCGAAGGCAAAAACTTATCTTTCAACTTTGCAATAATCCTATCCCAAGTCTTGTTGTCATCGTTTCTTCTAACCCTTTCCAGCAGCACATGATCCCACCATAAGGATGCAGGCCCCTTCAACTTTGTGCATGCAAACCTCACTCCTTTGGGGTCCTCCATTTTTTCATAATCAAAATATGTTTCCAGCTCTGTGATATAATTAATTAGATCCTCGGGGCATAAACTTCCTAAGTAGCCAAGGACATCCAACCTTGGCTTTCCTCCCAGGTTGGCAATAGATTTTAAGAAGCCATGTTCAAGCTGAACCTCCAGGGCTTCATTCTCATCTTCACTCGCATCTACTACAACTCCTCTATGTTGTGAAGTCTCAATAACATCCAATCGAGCTTGGATTCCTCTCAACATCTCTGCCAAGTCTGCAACTCTTGGTACTTTACCTCCTCTTCCAAGCGGTACTCTTTTGTATGACATTTCTGCTCCTCAAAACTCTCAACAATGCAAGATTGTTTCACAATCTGCAACAATTCAACTAGAGTCTCACACACTTAACAAGCAAGACACGGCCTGCTCTAATACCAAATGATGCAGGTCTTATAAGGGGGCCAAATGAATGGCAACTTTTCCCCGCAACCTAGCCTCACATTCTTTAATGAACGCATTGAATGCAATGGATGCAGAGAAAATAAAACATTAAAGCATACAATCACCTTTTCAAGAGTTTTCAACCTCAACTACACCTTACTCTCTGCAATAGCGGATCGTACCAAGCCTTAGAATGGCTAAAACTTGCAAAACTGGCAATTTATTACTTATAAAGGTCTTGTCATCATCCTACCCTGCTTTACATCTTTCTTCTTTGCCCATTCGTCCATATAACTCATCAAATCTTCATTAAAGCTTTCTATACACTCACCTTGCAACTTCTTACTCAACTTCAGGCTTACTAGCTACTTGCTCAAGAGTACAACTTTTGTCCTTTTGCTCCTTTACTGCTTCTTAGGTGTCTTCCCCTGCTTCACATATTCACATAAGCTTGGGTTAATCATAAAAAGAACTCAAGACAATCAAGAACACTAATATTACCTCTTTTGTCAAATCTGCCCTTTCCATGTTCTCAAATCCAGCATTCTTGCATGCTCCATCATTGGGGACCTCTGTAGCAACCCACAAGGTCCTTCCAACTCCTCCTTAGACTCCTCACTATACACAAAGTGTGTGCAAAGGTTCAGAGCTCAACTCTTTGTATTGTTCCCTCTAGCTCTTTTTGTCCATAGGCTTACAAACCCTTCATTAGGTCTGGGACAGTTCATTTCCTTCCATAACATTTCTAAAACGTTTCAAGACATAAACCTGTGATTTCTGAGCACCCACCATCAGGTTCTAGGTGTCCATGAGGTTTCACTCTCCAACTCCAAGTATATCTCACACTTCCCTTGGAAACTAACCCTTCACATTAGGCTTCAAAACTGTGCAAACAGTCATCGAAGGAACTGGTAAGAAAATCTTTTGATTTATCATTTTACCAATGAAAACCCCAAATTCTTTTCCTAACATCTAAAGGATACCTCTAACAGTAATGCTTCCAAGTTTCAAGGTTAAACTCCTTGATTTGAGACTCCAAATCATAATTTTCCTCTACAAACCCTAGTTAGGTGCACAGTGAACCCGAGAAGCTCATTTTAGCTATAACTTTCACTAGAATGCGGTTCAAGGTTCTAGGTTTTGGCCAGAAGTCTGTCTAAATAGTGTCCAAGAGGTGAACTTACCAATAAGAACTCAAGCAGTCAAAAACACGTGAATCCATTTGCTCTTTTCCTCTTAACCTGTACATGCATACAGTCATGGTTGACAATACTTCATATCAGTAATCCAGAGCAACATATTCCTTTATCAGAGTTGACACTTCTCCTTTGAACATTTCATGCAACGTAGCTCTTATCAACCTTACTCTCAATGCCTTGCAAGATTTTCAGTCTTATAAGTTACATGCATAATCACAATACCCTTAAGACACAAACAGAGTATTAGATCTTCATCTCAACTCAAGAGCAATACATGCAATGTATTCCATCAAACATTTAATCATATAGTTCCATCTACTTATTACCTCATTCATTCACTAAGAAGTTCCTCAATGTACAGCTTAAGAATCACTACAATCAAGTCTCAGGCCCATGATAAGCTTGGCATCATTCAAAACAGAATATGAGATCAACATCAACTAAAGATAAGTACATATAAGGTTTCATTAACTGCTACACAATTGTATCTTCCATATATTGTGGGGAGAAGCTATCATTTGACACTCAAACTCAGAAATACTACCTCAAAGGCAAGACCAACATGCAAACTAAGCTCATACATATGTATTAATGCACTTCCTCATACAAAAATGGCTGAGTTCTTCTCCATTACATCCTCTCCATCCTCCACACGAGGAATTCCCCAAAACCTCTACACCTTCCTACTTCGAATTTTCTAATGCATGTACCTACTTCTAGAAGTGTAACTGTTTTCTAAGACTCATCATGACTGATACTTTGTGCCTCTTGGACTTCCATATGTCCATTAGACTCTTAACTGCCCTTGTACACTAATTTAAGCATTTTTAATGACTCGACCCCACGTAAAGACTCAATACACACACAAGACACTTAAAAACACCTTAACTCTTGACAATGAAATAAATCTTATGAAATAAATCTTGACAATTAATACTTGAAAAAGAATATTTGACACGAAGCTTTACATAGAAACAAGACGGTGCTTGTGTATTTTATTAATATCAAAATTCAAGCATTACAATCAAAAGAGAGAGCTGCAATATTTATAGATATTGGACAGCTTCTATCTCTTCCACAATATATGGAACAATATCAACTAAACTAAGCAAATATGCAGGAATAGCTTATTGCCCCTAACTTCCCCTACAGGAATGCATCCGAGAATAATAAACTAAGAAAAGAACATCATCCTCAAAAATAGGAATGAGACAAGATAGGTGACAACCCATTATTAACTAAGCTAACTAAAGTAATTAAAAATATTACTTTATTACAATATCACTTTAACTCACATGGTGAATTAAGTGTTAGTTTAGATGTCTTGCTCTCTACCTTCAGGAGGCCATCAAGCTTCGGGACAGGCTCCTCCATCCTCCCCCCCGACGAATGGCTACTAGACTGATCACTTCCTTCTTCCCGTTGTTCTCCCCGGTGAGGGTGCTAAGCGTCATTTGGTCATGTGTCGGACTCCCAATCTAGGTCTGTCAGGCCTTGTGACTCCGTTCCTTCCACCCGAGGCTCCCTATCTCAGGCATGTCCTAGGCCCCTCCACATAGACAGCGATCCACCGGGCCTACTTTGAGGCACCGCCTTCCTCCCGGACGTCGGCTCCCTAGGCATTCCACAATCTCTGCTTCTTGTCGTCGGCGCACTGCGAGTTACTCCCATCCGGCCTTGAGTGTTAGGTGATGTTGTTGGGGATGTTGCTCCTTCTTCCACTCCCTCCCCACACTGTCATCTCTCTCTTCTTCGTTTGGTCTCTCAACCTTTGTTGTTTCCTTCTCCTCCTCTCCTTCTCTCATTGTATTTCGGGTGACCCGTTTGGGTCCTCTTGCTGGGTTTGTTTGCTTTGTACTTTGCAGTCCCATTGACCTACTTTTGTGGTCATGTGTTGGACATTAATAACATTATCTTATCTTATCTTATCTAACATTCCCCCCCTTAATTCATCATGCTCTAAAGTGAATAGGAGAGAAATACTCTGAATGCCTCAATTTAGGACGTGTAAGAGCCTTTGTGAAGATATCTGCATGCTAATGTTCTGTTGGACAATGTTGAAGCTGGATGTTGTTGTTTTGGACATGTTCATGAATGAAATGTACTTGCACCTCAAAGTGTTTGGTGCATTCATGAAAAACTGGATTCGAACAAGTTTTATTACTCCTTCGTTGTCTACATGTAGGATTGTTGGATCTTTCTACGGTATTCCCAATCCTTCAAGTATACGTCGAGCCATATCGCTTCACAAACACTCCACCTGCTTTGCACGATATTTTGATTCTGTGGAGGATCTTGAAACACAAGTCTGCTTCTTACTCCCCCATGATATCGGTCCAAATCCCAAAAAGAATACAAATCCTGAAGTGGATTTCCTGTCATCTATGTTTCCTGCATGATCTGAATCTGAATATCTGTCAAGTAGAAGTTATTGTTCTTGTATTCTAGGCCATAGTCCATAGTTCCTTTGATGTACCTCAGTATCCACTTTGTTGCTTTCCAATGAGAAAACCTTGGTTCTTGCATGAATAGTGAAAGATAGTTGACTACATAGCTGAGACTCCCGATCAACTGCCGATAAAGAGTTGCAGTTACTTGTGGTGATGGATCTGTTCGAGACAGTTGAAGTCTTGTCTCCATAGGTGTGGCAATTGGTTTAGAATCCATCATATTGAACTTCTCGAGCGTTGTCTTGGCGTATTTCAATTGTGACACAAATATAATTTTCTCTTTGCCAAACTTCAAGTCCAAGACAATAATGCAGAAGCCTGAGATCGGTCATGTCAAATGATCATGTTAGATCTTTCTTTGTTGACTCAATCATCCTCACTGATCCTCCAGTGATGACTAGATCATCGACATATACTACAACAATCACTATCTCCCCCCCTTGCTTTTTGAGATAGAGATTAGGATCGTATGGACTCCTATTGAATCCATGTTGAATGAGATGCTCATCGATTTTAATATACCATGTCCTATGAGATTGCTTTAAACCATATAGTGATTTTATGAGTTTACATACATTTTCCTCTTTACTTGGTATGACAAAACCTTCTGGTTGAGTCATGTAAACTTCTTCCTGTAAATCACCATTAAGAAAGGCACTTTTCACATCCATTTGGTGTATTTTCCAACCAAATTGTGCAGCTAGAGCAAAGATTAACTTTGAGCGTTTTTATCTTAGTTTGTGGGAGCAAAAGTCTCATAATAAATGCCTTCTTTTTTAGCATATCCCTTAGCAACTAGTCTAGCCTTGTGTTTATCAATTTTGCCGTCTGCTTTGTACTTCGTTTTTAAGATCCATCTGCATCCAATCGGCTTTTTCCCTAGTGGAAGAGTTATAAGTCGCCATGTATTATTTTTCATAAGTGACTTATATTCTACATCCATAGCATCTTTCCAAGGTTTAGACTGTAGGGCTTCTGAAACTGTGGATGGCTTAGTAGTTTCAACAACTTTACCCATTAAGGCCAAATTGACCTCATTTTGAGCCATACTACGAGTCCTCATTCCAGTGGTAAATGTGTCAGGGGCACTATCCAATTTTGCATCTCTCATCATACTTGTATACCATTTAGGCATACTTTTAGTGGTTCTTGTGGGAGGTTGAATTTCACCATCTTCCCCATCATCATTGTCGTTATCAAAGTGATTACCATCCTTTGTTTTCACTGTAGGGATGATTTTTTCATCATGTGAGTGTATGGAAGGAGCATCTGCTTCTTTTTTCTCAAAGAACTCAACATCCCGACTAGTGTATACCCTCCTTGTTCTTGGATCCATAAGTCTATAGCCAAGTGCTTCATCACTGTATCCCAAGAAGATAAGTTTTTTTGATTTCATATCAAGCTTAGTTCTTTGTTTCTTAGGAATGTGCATACTAGCTTTACATCCAAAAACTCTAAGGTGTGAAATAGATGGCTTATTCCCTGACCATGTTTCTTGTGGTGTTACTCCATCAAGAGTTGTAGTGGGAACTCTGTTTAGTAGATAAACTATCATTTTAGTTGCTTCGCCCAAAATGTTTTGGATAAACCTGCATCATCAATCATACATCGCACCATATCCATGATAGTACGATTTCGCCTTTCAACAACACCATTTTGTTGTGGTGTGTGAGGAGGAGCCATTTGACGACGAATGCCATATGTTTCCAAAAAATCATTGAACTCATGCTGGTGTATTCTCCCCCTTGATCTGAGCGGAGTGTTTTGATTTTCCTACTAGACTTTGTTTCAACAAAGGCTTTGAACTTCTTGAAAGTTTCAAAAGCTTGGTCTTTTGTACGAAGACAGTATATCCACATTTTCCTTGAAAAATCATCAACAAAGAGCATGAAATATTGAAACCCAGTGGCTAGGTCTCATTGGTCTACACAGATCGGTATGCACCAAGTCAAGTTTTGCCTTAGCTCGAAATGTACTATGTTTGAATGGTGCTCTATGTTGTTTTTCTGTCAAAACAATGTTGGCATTTATCTGACCCTTTTTAAAGGTGGCAAACCCCTAACAATGTATCGACGAAGTGTGTCAAGATAGCCAAAACTCACATGTCTAAGTCTTGATGCCAAAGTTGAGTGATGATGTATCCTTGGCTACTAAAGTGCTTGATCATTTCGTTGAACAAATCCAACTGAAACATTCTGCCCACATTTGAACCTTTTGCAACATTTTTTTAGCTCGTGACTTATCTCGAATTATGCACATCTTTTTACCACCTTTACAATCAAAGTCAATTTTGAGATTGTGATCTAATAATTGACTCACGGATAACAAATTTTTGGTTAAACCAGGGACATACAAAACATCTGTAATTTTGCAATTATGTTGCCCAAGTGGAAGTGAAATGGAACCAATGCCTTCAACGTTGTATGATGTATCATCACCCAAAGAGACATGATTTTTGTGGGTGTTTACTCATTGTGAAGAACCAATCTTTCTTTCATGTCATGTGTTGAGTTACACCCGAGTCGACATACCAAATTTGATTTGTAGAATTGGATACTTCATTTGATTGTGCAAAATACAGAAGTCGTCATCATCAAATTGATCTTCCTGTTCAGCTACATTTCCTTGTTGAGTTGGTTTCTTCTTCCACTTTTGATTATTTGTCCTTGTTTACTCTTTGTTGTTGGCCTGATTTTGTTTGTTGGTTATCAATCTTTTTGCCACTTGACGATCCTTGTTGGAATGTGTTGTACCAACAATTCTTTAACTCGTGTCCTTTTCGACCACAAATAAGACACTTTTGTTGGGCCTTTTGGCCTTGTTGAGTGTTACCTTGCTTCAGAGGTTGTTTACTAGACTTATCCTATTTCTTGCCTTTTTGATTAGAAGCAAGTGTCTGCTCTTCAGTTTCACTAGTTAAGTGAATAGCTTCTTCTTGTTGTAGCATATTCACTAATTGTTCAAAAGTTGTTGTTTGACCAGTTATGTTTAACGTGGTCACAAAAATCCTAGAGGAAGAGCTCTCAACACTATAGGAACGAGTGATGTGTCAGTTACTTCTTCTTCTAAAGCTTGAAGTGATGCACGCAAAGTTGCTACTCTTCTCAAAAACATTTCAACTTTCTCAGTTGGTTGCATTTTCAAGTTCAATAGTTGACTCTGGAGATGAAGTATTGTGTTCTTATTTTTGGACTCATATATTGTTTTCAACTTTTCCCAAGATTCTTTTGTTGTTGTGGCCTCATGAATATGAGGTTGTACCTCATCTGAAACACTAAACAAGATTATTAACTTTGTTTTTTTGATTTGCACGATCAAATGTAGCTTGTGTAACATCTGTTGCAAATCTTGTTAATGTCTGGAAACAACGAGACCATAGATTTTTTTAATCAAGTTGTGCTGAATTTTTGTTTTCCATCTTTGGGTAATTATCAGAATGTAAAAGTTGAGAATCTAGCAAAAAGAATTTTGGTGCCATAATTGCGGCCATTGTGAAGACTGATAAATAAGAAAAAAAAATTGAACACTTTTCCCCCTTAAAGCATGCACACCCCCCAAAAAATAATATTTTATTTATTTTGGGCACACTTTTTTCATTTACAATATTTGGCACTATTGGCCCTGTTACAAATTTGGCTCAGGTGGCGATTTGCAAAAATAAAATGGCTCTCTTGGCCGATTTGAAAAATTAAAATTTTGGACTCTTTGGCCTCTTTTCAAGTACAAACAACCTCTAATTTTTGCAATTTTTACAAGACAAAGCTTATTAAAAACTAGACCAAGGCGTAGAGCTCACAAAACACACACACATTTTTAAAAAACAACACCTCAATTCAAGTACCAATTGAAAGTTATGACAGTACAAATTCCAATTTCAATATCTTTCCGAACCCCTTTCCAAATATGGAAAAAAATTCTATCCTTCTAATTTTTTTCACAAAATCCAAAAATGGAAAAAAATAATTAAAAACGCGGCCCGATTAGGGCTTACCTAGCTCGCATGCGCCTTGGTTTCTCCGTGGCTTCGAGATATCCGCCTCCCCTTCACCTTAAAAGCTCTATTATGTAGGGTCGCAAAGGAATGGAGCTCGAATTCGCCAATGATGGCTTCGGTTGCAAGTTGAAGATGCTCGGGCAGATCAATATCCAACTCGTTTTTTCTTTTGCAGGTGTGAATTGGTCAAGTAAATCCACAAGTCTGGAAGGTGAATCCATAGATATATGCAAATCCCACAGCTACATGCAGGTTGCAGTTCGGTGGTGGATGTTCAAACTTTGTTTTTTTTTAATAAAATGAAACCTACACACCAGACCCGAATAGTGGTGCCTCCAAAATTGGGGTCCACTAAATTAAATCACACTAAAGGGGATCTCTAAATTAGAGAAAAAGAATATTGTTGTTTAAATACTTCATATGCAATGAACAATATTAAAAAACAAATTGATACAATCACTTTGTTACCAATATTGGAGGTGCATCCAGGTATGCTGGCCTATGATTGCAGTTCCAAAAAAAAATCACTACTTGTGCCATTTTTTGCACTTGTTGTTGCTGGTGTGTGGAGTAGGGGCAGTCGTTGTGAAGAGGCTGGGGGCAACTCTGACTCCTCCTGGCTCAAGCTTCTTAGTCCTCCCTCAAACTTCCTACACTCCCTACCACTCACAAGTTCAAGGCTCTTCTGGCTCTGATACCAAATCTTGACAATGAAATAAATCTTGACAATTAATACTTGAAAAAGAATATTTGACACGAAGCTTTACACAGAAACAAGACGGTGCTTGTGTATTTTATTAATATCAAAATTCAAGCATTACAATCAAAAGAGAGCTGCAATATTTATAGATATTGGACAGCTTCTATCTCTTCCACAATATATGGAACAATATCAACTAAACTAAGCAAATATGTAGGAATAGCTTATTGCCCCTAACTGCCCCTATAGGAATGCATCCGAGAATAATAAACTAAGATAAGAACATCATCGTCAAAAATAGGAATGAGACAAGATAGGTGACAACCCATTATTAACTACGCTAACTAAAGTAATTAAAAAATTAGTCTCTTACAATATCACTTTAACTCACATGGTGAATTAAGTGTTAGTTTATTTCTAACATTAACAAACACATGTACTCTTTGATATGCCTTCATAGCTGAAATTACACTTTTGGAGGGAACGCTCAAATTTCAAATTTCAAATCCTCTCACTCTTAACTCTCTCTTTCTCATAACTCCACATATTCTAAACTCTCAACTTAACCTCATAGCCTTGAAAATTTTGCATTTGAAATGTCTTCTTGATGATGCTCCTGCATCAACAACACAATCTTCAAACCCAAACTCGATCTTTATTGTATCTATGATTGTATTACAAAGATTACACACACACACACATACTTTGCCTTCTTGAACTACAACAAGAAGATGACGACCAAACCTACACAATGCCTCAATGGACTTAACGCTAACATTACTCCCCAGCTAGCTCTCCCTCTTGCTTCTTACTTTTCCCAATAGAAGCTACCTCCATCTGATGAATTCAGATCTTTCTAATCACCTTTAACAATTTGGAGTGCCTCTTCAAACTCCCAAGCATCTTGAAAATGCTCAGCAACTGACAATGCATCATTATGGGCGACTAAAATGTTCTTTATCTTCACGAGGATGAAACTGCTGCTTTCAGCAGACCGGTGGAAGCTAACCACCGTGGCAATTTCAAAACCACCACTTTTTGCAGACAGGCAATTGCTTAACCATCACCTACATAAGTTGGCAGTTTTGTCATCTGCTTGTAAACCATCAATTTAATCCTTGTTAGATGAAAGAAACCTCCTGAACATAATGCTCCTGGAGTGTTGGGGCTCTGGTGATGATACTTTCGGGCTTATTCCAATCATCTTTGAGACATGCAAACTTATCTACAAGTTGTCAAGTCGCAAACACAAGCACAAACGCGTTGACTTACATTTTTGGTTTATGCAAGATTGCTTGTGGACTCAGATGGTCCTGCATCATTTAATTATTGGAGATCTTATTGGCAAAGGTTTTATTGTGAAGCATATTTGGCATCTTCATACATGGTTCCATTGGTGGAAGATGATATTGAGATAAGTTTCTAGGTTTATTCATTACCATTTTACATGGGTCTCCCATAATAAAGAACAAAGTGATTATTGACATAAATTTGGACGTTCAGTCACTGCTTGTTTGCAATTTGAAGAATATGGAAGTAATCCCATATACACAAGTATTCTATTTTTATCAAGTGTGATTTTAATTCCACAAGGAGTCTAATGGATGGCTTCTTCAGAGATTGTGGAGAGAAAAAATCATTGGAGAGGTTTTGCAAACTAATCGGGCCACATTTGGCATGGTACAAGCATGCAACTTGTGAGCATGTCTATTATTGTGCATGTTTCGTGTATAAGCAATATATAGACAGGAATACACCATAGCTCACAAGGACACAAATAATTAATAGGCAACACAGAAGAATTTGAGATCAGATTTTTTTTTAATAAATATGTTATTTAGCATGGGTTATTCTTTTGTGCATAGATTTCTTTTGAGATGTGCGTGGAGATGAAAAGTGATATTTCAAGGCGTGCACACAGAGAGTATAAATGGTTTAAAGTCTGACATTAAGTTTCTTGCAAGATTTATTTTAACGTTGGGATTATTGGTCAATCATAAATTTGGAAAATCTCGTATTTAGAGTTTCGTGCAGCCATATTATAGCATGCATTTAGCAGTTTGGTGTTTACAGTTTACGATATGTAGTACAAAATATATGAAATACTTTGAAGAGAAGTGATATGAGCACCATAGAATTTTTATGTGCATACGGAAATAAGTGGGCATGTAATATTCCATTTTGTTGGTATAGGAGGCATCATATATAAGGATTTTTATTTTGGTGTGTTACATTTAATTGGTAAAGTAATGTGTGTCTGTTAGATTTTTTTCTAATCTATAGAACCATGAGAGAGAGGGGCATTAAATGTTGTGGGACCCATGTGTGAGACAAAAAATAGATTTTTCTAGCAATATAGAGTTTTATGTGGAATACGGTAGTGTCCACATTTCACATGGTTTACGACTCTCGGATTGTGATAACACAATTCTTCCTAGTGAATGGCTACACTAGCATGGAATTACTGAGGGTACCATTGCTATCCATGGGTCAAAATAGAAATTTATGATGAAGTGTGATAGCACAATTCTTTCCAATACTGTCCATATTGGGTAGAGTTTATTAACTAGTGGTATACGAAGGTGTGATTGTGCAAATTTCTGTAACGATGATGTATACAGTCTTGACAGAAACATCCAAGATAGTCTCAAATTTTGTAGCAAAATCCATGCAAATAATGTGATGTTAGAGACAAGCGTTTGACATAGCATGATGTACAAGTGGTATGTGAGGTATTGCAGTAGTAACAAGTATTGGTGCAAGATGGTATAGTGTTGAGTGCGGGATAAAGGGAACTTCGCTTATGTTACTCATTGCAGCACAATACAGGTGGCACGCGATTGATAGTAAATCTCAAAGTTTGACAAAAGAATTGCACTCTTTTTATGACCTATTGATTTGCGTACGTATGATAAGCATATGCAGAGGTACATTATGTGACCATGAGAGGTTTGAAACGCAATCATGTTATTGGTGGATGGCAGCACTGAGAGAGTTGCTCCACAGTGCAAGAGCGCAAATAGTGGGTTGGCATAGAGGGTGCACCCACGCATTATAGGTTCACACAAAGGAAATCACAAGTTTGAGTGAACTATGTGCATAGTGCTTGCTCCTACATACAACGGTTAGGTACCCATGGGCACCAATGAGATGGAGCAGGCGCCATATAGACACCCAAATGTTGGATAGTAGGGTTTGAGTTTTTACTGACAGTTTCAGTTGTGTAGATGAGAGAAATGATGGTTGGATGACAGGTTCATTTATTCTAACTATTACAGATTCATTATGTTTGGAAAGTATTATGGCAAAGTTGTTTGAGGTTGAATGGTGCTAGACAGATTCCCATAGATATTGAATGATGATGGCAGGAACCCATGTTAGACTTGATGAATGTAATAGCACAGGTGGTTGTAGCATGTGTCTACCATTATTAATTTATCAGTCAGTCAGATGAGGACAAACAGTACATTGAACAGCAACATGTTAGGGTTCTAATTTTAGTCGTTGCAATGAGAATACGAGGATTTTTATGTTGGGGAGGCATGGATTATGATAGACTCTGGGTTTTGGACGATGAGAAGAGTTATCGGTGCGGGTGCGGGTAATGCGGGTACAAGTATCGGTACGGGTACGGGTAAAAGTATCAGTACAGGTACGGGTACGATACGCAGATACGTCAATTTTAAAAAACCCTTGGGTACGATACGTCTTGGATACATCCATACATATATATTAAAAAATTAAAAATATATATACATATTTTTTTTTATGTACATCTACTCATTTTACTCATTTTTTAGTCCATAAATAACTGAAATAGTAATACGAAACTTGAATCAATGTTCAAAACATTCAATATACTTAAGACTTTGCATTTTTATTGATCATGTGGCTGCCATACGTATCCTTGGCGTATCAGTATCCGTATCCGTATCGGATACGTATCAGACAAGAAACATGGGGGGTCAGGGCATATCCTGGCAATGTAGGGGTTATATAATCAATGTTTTCATATTTTTGTACAAATATATCATTGTAATGAGCATTGACACTAAGTGTAGGGTATGTTCTGGTTATATCTTGCTTGACGGACCTACCATATAAAGGAGGTAGATCACAGTTTTGGTGCTTCAATTGTTGAGGGAGGGAAGCGATGCAATAACTATGTGATGAGAAGAAGGTAAAGATGAGGTAAAGGAAAAAAGATGATGCAAGTTAGGTTGTGCAGTAATGTGGAGACATCTGCAGCAACCTAGAGACGTGTTCGGTGCACAATGTTGAGTGATGAGGATAAAATAGTTTGGTGATTTCAAAGATATGGTGATTTGATGATGTGTGTGTGAACTTCTCCAATAGTGTGAATGACATAGCTACATATTCCGAGATATCAAAGATGCACGTTTTCAAGCCACACAAAGTGATTGGAGGATCAAGTCAACCCAATGGAGAGGCATTTCCCATCAAGAGTGAGTGTGGTGTCCGTCGTGATTATGGACAGGGATGTGCGACATTCCTTTTTGAGGTGTTTGTTAGATGGCACAATGATGACGCAAGGTGATGATGTGGCACATTGAGTCTTCACATGTGTGCGCATACGTCCACTAATAGAGATATCAAACTAGTTCAAAGACGAGAACACAAAAGTGGTGAGATGTTGGCATTATATGCCAACCCTTAGGCTATTAGTGTTGATGCGGGAGCATCGACTCTCAACTTGTACATATGAGTGGTATCACAAAATTTTGGCTTTCTAAGTGTGTCTATAGGTCCTAGGGGTCATCTAGGGTCTATTAGGTATGTTGGTGTGGTGTAAGTCCTTCATAAGTTTGAATTGGGTACTTTCCCTCCAAATTGCCAATTTGAACTTAGAAGACTATTTTGGCTTGTAATTAGTGTTTTAATGAGTCCTTGGAGTATCTAAGCATGAATTAGAGTGGTGGAAATCCTATTGAGTTCAAGTTCAAGTCATAAGTTGAATCTAGGTCTCTGTGTTCTTAAGTCCAAGTAGGGTCATGAAGGTAATAATAAAGAAGCCAAGAATCGATTAGTCAAACCTAGGATAAGATAAGATAATATTATTAATGTCCAACACATGACCACAAAAGTAGGTCAATGGGACTGCAGAGTACAAAGCAAACCAACCCAGCAAGAGGACCCAAACGGGTCGCCCGAAATACAATGAGAGAAGGAGAGGAAGAGAAGGAAACAACAGAGGCCGAGAAACCAGAAACAAAGAAGAAAAAGATGATGGTGGGGGAGCGGAAGGAGCAACACCCCCACAGCATCACCTAACACTCAAGGCCGGATGGGAGTGACTCGCAGTGCGCCGATGACCAGAAGCTGAGACTATAGAATGCCTGGGGAGCCGGTGTCCGGGAGGGAGGCGGTGCCTCTGAGTAAGCCTGGTGGGTCGTTGTCTATGCGGAGCGGCCCTGGGACGTGTCGAGATAGGGAGCCTCGAGTAGAAGAAACGGGCTCTCGAGACCTGACGGATCTAGACTGGGGGTCCAAACACGTGTCCAAGCGCCGCTTGGCACCCCTCACCGGGAGAGCACCGGGAAGAAAGAAGTGATCAGTCTAGTATTCATCCGTCTAGGGGGAGGATGGAGGAGCTTGTCCCAAAGCCTGAGGGCCTCCTGAAGGTAGAGAGCAAGACATCTCTGATCATAGTATCTGAAGAAAGTTGTGAAGGACGAAGCTCACGGAGCAGTGCAATGGAAACGCCCACAAACCTCACGAGAAAGCAGGATACACGAAAATGAAGTGTTCTTCGGTTTCAACCTCTGGAGAGAGCAAAGTAGGCAAGTCCGCTCCGAGTGGTTTACGAAAGAATATATAAACCTCTTGTAACTATTTTACAATCCATCATTCGAATGGTCGTCAAGAAAAGATTGGAGCTCCAGGAAAAAAGGGGAAGATTTTGGTTTGTAAGCTAATAGTGTAATAGTGGTACTCAATTTTGGTGTTGTAAATTATAATGCTTGTATGTAATGTTGAATCTAGTTGAAAAGGCTCTATAATGGTGAGAAGAAGCCTATAATGTTGTTAAAACTACTAGCATGCATGTTGAAAGCACAATGGACAGAGAAGCGGGGGGTGAATCATTCCTATAAATTCAATCCTTCATTTACCATTAATACAACATCCATCAAACATCCATTCAATCATATACATTCCACATTAGCTTATTAGGTGTGCATCATACATTCACATGAACATGAAACATGAGAGAGAACACATAGACACAAGATGTAGTGGGAAACCCTCAAGGAGAAGAAAACCCACTGAAAACTTTGTTGATATTACACACAACAAAGACTCAAATGAATATTACACATCACAAGAGATTTTTTTAGTGAGGCACCAACCCCACAAGGAGCACCAACCTCTAAACCCTTGTTGATATTACTCACAACGACAAACTTGCATGAATATGACACATCACACAAGATTTTGATGAAGTATGACCACTGAAAATATGTTGATACCACAGCTGATAGTGATCCAAAGATTCAGCTCCAAACTCCTTCAAACCCTTGCTCAAACCCTAGGTCTTCAATCTTGCACAATCTTCTTCTTTCTCAACTTGTCTTGGCTCTAAACACTTGCTCTCATGTCTTCAATCAGTCTTCAACCTATCATGCTCTTCCTCAACCTTCAAATTATCCACACATACCTGCCAAAACACTTCTACATGGGTCACACTTTTCCCTCCAAGAGCACTCTCTCTCAACTAGCTCCAAAAAGCACCCAAAACAATGCTTTTATAAGCTCCTTACATTTCAAATTCAAACTCAAACTTTTCACGACCACTACATAAAAACATCCCATATACTTTTCATAACATCTACAAGTGACCCATATGGGTCGGCCTAGCAAAAACCCTTCTTCCATGCACCAAAAATCACCAAAACCCATGCATTAGAATGCCAAAATCTCCTAACACCAAAACTATTTTTAGTCATGCTTTAAAATTCATCACACATGTTTAAAATAACATTTAAACATCATACATGGTCGCAATTTTCATCAACCAATCAAAACATTTCATTAAATGGGACCACTACTTCTTATACTTCTCAAAACACCTATTTCCAGCACCCTTCAGACCCTGTCTTCACCTTTAGGCCTTAAAATCAAACCAAATCATCTCAACTATGGCATGTGACCACTTAATGGAAATGGCAAAACCTGCAGAGAACACTTCTAAGCAAGTTAGAAGTCTTGAAACAACCACTGGTTCAAACTACATCAACTTTTGCCTTCATCAAATCATGTTGCCCAAAGAGAAATTTTCAAAAACTAGTTAACACCCTCCTTGACACTTTCAAGACCTCCAAATGGATTCATTGGATGTCAAATTCATCCCTCTTCACATTACAGGTGATAGCAAACATTACCCAATTCATCTAATTCTCTAACCAACTCAATCTTTCAACAAATACAGTTCTGTCTTGGATAGCCAAAAATCTTCTTGTCCACAAACTGACCTGGAAACCATAGAAAAACTCATCATCATAAGACAAACCTTATATCACTGGAAATCTCTCTGAATTATCTTTCCAACAAAACTTGAATCACCTCCTAACTCCTCTTGTAGCTCCTACAATGTCCATTTTACTAAGACTGCTTTTAATTGCTCCAAAACTACCCTTTGACTAGTCAACCTAAATAGGGCACACTTTGCACTTTTTCACTATCACCGTGACTTGAAACCTTCATTAACATCAAGAACAACTCCAGGGCTGAAAGTAATGTCAATTTAATCATTACCTCATTTGGCAAACTTCTCCTCAAACTACAACTCTTCAAAAACTTGCATTTTTAGGTGGGGCCCACATATCACCACATGCTCTATTATACATTTCTGGAAATCTAGAAGAGTCCTCTACAACATCCAATCATCACTTTTGAGGAACCAATCAAAATTGGGTTGGTACAAGCACTTTTCTGCAAGCTGCTCCTGGTTAGGGTTTAGCTAGGGTTTGAAACCACTTTTCTTTCTTAACGATCATTCATAAAAACATGACAATCAAACCACCTCCTTTTTGTGAAAGTTGCATAACTGACCTAAGAAGCTACCCCAAAGAGCTCAAGTCCCCATGCAAAGCACACAACTCACAACGAGCATCAGAAGGTCTACTTTTGCTTGAAAATCACACTGTAACTTACCCGGTTTCACCAAAACTTGCATAACTTTTATTTCCCATGTTAGAATGACTTGAAACTTGTCATGAAACATCATGACAACATCTCTAACTTCTCAAACTCGCCACATAACTCAAATGCATCTGAAATTCTCCAACCACGGTGACTTACCTATGCAAACATGCATGTTTCTCATTGTTTGCTTCCCAAGGACCTCATAGAAGCATCAAACCACTAAATGCAGACCTGAAACTCACCATACATGCCCTGTATACCATCACCATGTTACTACCATGCTTGGACAAGACTAACTACGTCCAAATCTCACTTCTCCACTTCATTCAGCATGCTCCAGGGGCTAGAAACAAGCCTTGAATGACCTGACTCAACACTAAATTGACCTTGCTGACTTAATGCAGACCCATGTACACTCATGACACATAATATGGACCATGTATAACCTCATGACACACTCCAACTAGCTTGGGAGACCTCATACCATGACTAGGTTCACTCAACCATGCACTAAGACAACACTTAACTCACTAGATCTTGACACAATCATTAAATCTTCATACTTGACACTTGAATAACATCATATGGGACTCACATGACCCCATGACACCCTTTTCCATCAATGGGGTTGACATCAATGACAACACAACCACACAATGACAACAATCTCCCCTTTGTCATTGATGGCAACCATCATTCAGAAACATTGATGGCAACCATATGACAAACACACCTACATGACCTCAACTCCATGTTTTTGATGCTTCTCTCTCCCTTTGCCATCTATGACAAAGGCTACAATGACTCTAGACATGAAGAAATGACAACACATGACAATACAAAGGAAACAATGCAAAACATGACTTAACTCATGAAGCTCCCCATGGAACTGAAATCTCTCTTTTCTGACTCCAACAGCAGCATATGAAGATCCTATGGACCTGGAAAAGCTCCCCCTAAGCTAATACACCTCATATTTGCCTTCAATCTCACTTCAACATCACTTTTAGGTTTCTCTCATGCTTAAGACCCCTAAATCTGTATCTAATGTTGTCAAAACATTCTTTAGGTCTACAGTCCCTGAACAATCTCTTCACTACATATTTGACAAACTTTCCAAGGCTATAACACCAGCCCAAGCATACAATACAACCACCAATTGCTCCCCCTGGGTTAGTAGCACCCTATTCTTAGTAGAAAACACAAGAAAATGACCTCATACCTTGATTGCATGGCTTGTAGGAGCACCATTTGTACATCTCCTGTCCTGAAGCACTAACTCAGTCCTTTTGACTTCAAAACATGCTATCACCTTCTTCTTGAGTCAAAACATGGCTTTACCAAGCAATTGATCCTTCAAAAGCCACTTACACAGCCTCTTCAACCCTTATATCTACCTTGTTTGCCTTCTTGAGGGCTCAGCAAGGCTCCCCTACCTTATATATCACCTGTACCTTACTAGTTAATGCATCCAAGTCCTGCAAACTTCATAAAGATATAAGCCAATCAAACCTTGTTTTGTTGATCATACACAAGTTCCATCCAACTTTCACAATCTTTGAAGCAACCATACTTAGGCTTGAATACTTCACCCTTAACCTGAGAGGTTCAATTTTGATACAACTGTCCATGTAAGAGCTCCTCACAGCTACAGTAACATATCTCCAAGAATGAGTCAATACAAACCCTGACATCTCAGATTCACAACTTTCATGGAGGACAACACAGAGTTCAGCTCTTCCTTAAGGCATAGAATATACTCACAACTCAATTAGTAGCTAAAACATCTCATCTCAAACCTGGCAAGAATCTAAACTTCCAACCTTTGAGACTTACATACACCTGTGAACACTTTGGATATCATTTTGCCTCTGACTGCGAGTAAACAACAACTCCTCCTGCCTTGATCGACTAGTACACCCCTGCAGCATTCCTTTCAGTGCATTGAAGCCTTGATTTTGCAGCTGAGAATCACACAGACCTGGGAGGCATCCATAAACCTTGCACTAGCAGTTTAAACTTTGAGACACGGTTTTGATGCTCTGATTGACTGGTATAGACAGTTTGAAATCAGAAACACCTTCTTAGACCACTTCTCTTCTAGATCAAGAGTCACTTACCAGATCATCCCTTTACTCTTTATGCCTTGGGAGTCATTACCTTCAGATCCCTGTGACTGTACCTTTCCTTCTTGACTGTTACTCCTCATAGTCCTATAACATTTTGTTAGTATGCACTCTGCCATCTTCTAAACTGTGCATCAATTTTCATGGAGTATGAACACCTCTAGATGACTTGGATATACAACTTCAGACCATCAACACTATATGGAGACAACTCCACCCATATCCTCTGTCTTGCAGATCTTCATCACTTCAGACTTGATTACTTCAATTTCTCGTTACACTGATAAAGGACCTTTACTCTGTCCCAGACCTTAGACACATATTGTACCTGTAGGTCATCAATGATCAACATTTTATCTGGCATCAATCTTGCTTCAAGATCTCCTTTACATCTAATTTATGACTCAACAAAGCATCTTCGTCCTTGAGAGCATTTCACAAACCTCAGTACAATGTTACTCTGCATGCTTGATCAAAACTTTATCATCTAGACTTCACAAAAGCACCTTGTCACTGAGCCTTGAGGCTTCTTTTCACCTGTAGCATTCCATTTAGACCTCCATTCCTTCTTACTTGCTAGACATAGTAGCTTCTAGAAACACTGTACAGTGTCATCATCTTTAGATTCTACAAGTCTCAATATAGTTACACTTCCATTCCATGGAGTCCACTACTCTTGTCATACATTGTCTCACCCTTCATTTGATGATGATTCTCAGCTACAGAGCTCCTTCAACTAAAAGATATACATTCTTCAAGTATTGTGCATTTCACAACTTCTAGAGACGCTGAACATAAGCTTTTGCAACTATATCTTACTATGGTGGAAACCTTATACAAACAATCATCCTTCCATAACCATATACCTGATATACTTTGATTCCTTTATGTCCTTTATATAACTGATGTCATCATGAAGATCATTTGTACCTGACACCAACATTTACACACTGAATACCTGATTTGGAGACATGATTAGCCCTTTTTGCACTTGCTAGTGAACCTTGATTTCCCTGTTTCAGACCCCTTGAGGTGATTCTGTCCAGTCTTCACGTTAAAACTGTTCAAGCCTTCTTGAACTCCAACTATCATCAGGCCTCTGTTTGTAACACCTTCTCAATCTTTTGAAGGTTGATCCAACCATCACATCACCTCATTCTCCTGTAGGCAGCCATTTTGAGACCATATACGCAGACTTTTCTGATTTGAGGCACTTTTCCCAACACCACAGACCTTGCACAGTTGAACATGCCTAGATACAGGCCTTGAACATTGCCACCAACATCCTTTGACCTTGACACAATATCTACAGACTTCATTCTCAGCTTGGAAGGCTCAATTACTCAGAATGCACTGGTTTTTAGACCTCATTATGGTCTCCATAGTTATAGACCCTTCCTCTCAGATTTGAGAGTCAAACACAGACCACATTCACAATACATGAGGACTCAGAGAGAGATGACCACTCTTTGAGCAAACAACTTGACTCAGACTTCTCAACTTATCATTTTTGCAGCTCAGACCAATCTATTCTCAGATTATTTAGATAATATAACACCAAAAACTTCTTTCTTTACATGACACAGACCAAAAAATCAACTTTGAAGGATCCACATCAGACTCTTTATGCGTCAAACTTCAAACTAGGACATGACAGAGTTTAGGCATGATTCATCAAGTATTCAACCACAAAACACATAGATTTTGACTTAGTAAGCATCTTACAGAACTTCCTTGACAACAGAGAGGCATTTGTCTCACTCCTAGAGACCTTAGACTCAAAAACTCAGAAAATACCATCACCCTTAATGACAGGGACCTAACTCCCCCTTGAAGAATCAATATATAGACCTTAATGACATGACAAGCCTCCCTCATATCTTTGATGCACTGACACCCTTGTATACAGACTTACAACTCAAAAATTTGACTGAGACACACTCTATACATTAGGGGCAAAGACAACACCTTATCTCTGTTCATACCTGATGGGCACTGACACAGGGTACTTTGAAGCACTCACAACCATGTAACTTGAACTGACAGCATTAGACTACAGAAAGCTATCTTTTCTTGGCACAAAGGATTCCTCATAGACCGGTAAGAGCATGGACATGCCAAGTTACAACCTTCAACACATGACCTTTCAAGACACAATTTGAAACGCACCTGTCACAGATACAGACATCTCTTGACTAATGAGAGCATACCCTTTTGATATGACTCAGACTTTTACTCAAACACAATGTCATTTACAAGGAGAATCATCTTACAAGACAAAGAAATCAGTCTTGGAACATATGATGGACTGTTGGAAACATCTTCAAGACTCAAACTTGAGATGCACAGACTCAAACACTCTTTCCTTACATTTTTAGACTGCAAGCATACACTTAGTTGATCAAGATGCTCAATTTCTGACCTTTTGTCATGATATAGACCTGAGAGCTATGATATCAGACTTCTGAAATGCAACATGATACAGTGATTGATAACAGACCTTCAAAGTACTTCTTTGATTGCAAAACATCTCATAAGGTGACACAAACCATTAATCTCAAGAGACTTGTATACAAAGGACTCACAGAGAACAAATAAACTTAACACCTCCAAGGACTTCAGGAGTCAAAGCACAAACTCTAACATATCAGACACCTACCAACAGCAAAGACTCAAAATTTAAGGAAAGAGTTACTTCCCATACCTTACAACTTTTGTGGTGTCTCAAAGACCTAGTTTCTTCAACTTATCTTGCACAGGAGCTTGAAAGGCATTCAAACACATATGATCTTCTTCAACAAGTGCAAACATACTTCCTTGACTTGACTTGAGCCCTTCCTTGATGCCACAAGAACCTTCTTTGACAAACCTTGCTGGATTAGGCTGAGAATCAGTGTTCTTGACCTCTTTGGCTTGAGAAACCTCCTTCTTGGCCTTTAGATCTGACATAACAATCTTGGATTCATTCATAGGACTGACTTTCTTCTTGAAAACCCTTCCATTTGATGCTTGAAACCTGCTAATACCTCTTGGTGTCCCACCTTGGAGACAAAATTTAGCAATATGACCTTGTTTGTGGCACTTATGACATACAACAACATTCTTCTTCCTTCTAGGTTCAAACACACTTAAATTTCATCCACAATCCTTAGCTTTATGCCCATACTCACAACATGAAAAGCATTCACCCTTGAAGATACCTACACCATTCTCAAAAGACCTCCTTTTGCAATCTCTAGCTCTATGACCAAAATCATGACAAACAAAGCAATATCCATGAAATGATGAACCATACCTCATAGCATTAGGTTGTCTAACTGAGTTAGACCTTCTCAAATCAGTCTTCTTAGTCACCATCACATCTGATTTGGAACTTGGACCAACTTCATGATCATGCTTTCCTTGAAACCCTAGGCCTGTTTTGTCATTTGTATCTCTTTGACCTTCTAAACACTCATCAAGAGCTTTGGAGCTCTTCTCAAGCTTCTCATACATCCTCAACCTACTAGATGCACTCTCCAAATCTGATTCAAGAGCTTTCAATTTGTCTTCATACCTGGAACAAGCTTCCTCTTTCTCCTTTAGGGCATTGGACAAACTTTCAATTTGAGATTTCAAACCCTTGATGGCTTGATCATGATCTTTCTCCATTTCTTGGACCTGATATTGACTGGGCTATTTCATTCCTTCTCCTCAATATAGCCTCAATATCTGAAGACTTACCCATAGCTTATGCTTCTAGGATCTCCTTCAAGTTGCTAAATTTGTTTCACAAGGACTTGCTTTGATACCAATGGAAGCACAATGGACTGAGGGGGTGAATTAGTCCTACAAATTCAATCCTTCATTTACCATTAATACAACATTCATCAAACATCCATTTAATCATATACATTCCACATTAGCTTATTAGGTGTGCACCATACATTCACATGAACATGAAACATGAGAGTGAACACACAGACACAAAATGTGGTGGGAAACCCTCAAGGGGAAGAAAACCCACTGACAACTTTGTTGATATTACGCACACTAAAGACGCAAATGAATATTACACATCACAAGAGATTTCTTTAGTGAGGCACTAACCCCACAAAGAGCACCAACCCCTAAACCCTTGTTGATATTACTCACAACAAGAGACTTGCATGAATATGACTCATCACACAAGATTTTGATGAAGTATGACCAAGATTTTGATGAAGTATGACCACTGAAAAATATGTTGATACCACAACTAATAGTGATCCAAAGATTCAACTCCAAACTCCTTCAAACCCTTGCTCAAACCCTAGGTCTTCAATCTTGCACAATCTTCTTCTTTCTCAACTTGTTTTGGCTTAAACGCTTGCTCTCATGTCTTCAATAGTCTTGAACCTGTCATGCTCTTCCTTAGCCTTCAAATTATCCACACATACCTCCAAAACACTCCTACATGGGTCGCACTTTTCCCTCCAAGAGCACTCTCTCTCAACTAGCTCCAAAAAGCACCCAAAACAATGTTTTTATAAGCTCCTTCACATTTCAAATTCAAACTCAAACTTTTTCCTTCCTTTTTCACGACCAATACATCATAAAAACATCTCATATACTTTTCATAACTATAAGTGACCCATATGGGTCGGCCTAGCAAAAACCTTTTTCCATGCACCAAAAATCACCAAAACCCATGCATTGGAATGCCAAAAATCTCCTAACACCAAAACTATTTTTAGTCATGCTTTAAAATTCATCACACATGTTTAAAATAACATTTAAACATCATACATGGTCACAATTTTCATCAACCAATCAAAACATTTCATTAAATGGGACCACTGCTTCTTATACTTCTCAAAACACTTGTTTCAGCACCCTTCAAGACCCTGTCTTCACCTTTAGGCCTCAAGATCACACCAAATCATCTCAACTATGGCATGTGACCATTCAGTGGAAATGGCAGAACCTGTAGAACACTTCTAAGCAAGTTAGAAGTCTTGAAACAACCACTGGTTCAAACTACATCAACTTTTGCCTTCACTAAATCATGTTGCCCAAAAAGCAATTTTCAAAAAGCAACTGGTTAACACCCTTCCTGACACTTTCAAAACCTCCTCAAACTACAACTCTTGAAGAACTTGCCTTTTTAGGTGGGGCCCACATATTACCACGTGCTTTATCATACATTTCGGAAATCTGGAAGAGTCTCTACAACATCCAATCATCACTTTTGAGGAACCAATCAAAATCGATCAAGCACTTTTCTGCAAACCGCTCCTAGCTAGGGTTTAGTAAGGGTTTAGCGAGGGTTTCAAACCACTTTGCCTTCTTAACAATCGTTCATAAAAACATGACGATCAAACCACCTCATCTGCTTTTGTGAAAGTTGCATAACCGACCTAAGAAGCTACCCCAAAGAGCTCAGGTCCCCATGCAAAGCACACAACTCACAATGAGCATCGAAGGTCCACTTTTGCTTTAAAATCACACTCAGTAACTTACCCGGTTTCACCAAAACTTGCATAACTTTCATTTCCCATGTCGAATGACTTGAAACTTGTCATGACAAAGATCCTCTAACCGCTCAAACTCACCACATAGCTCAAATGCATCTAAAACTCTCCAGCCACAATGAATTACCTATGCCAACATGCTTGTTTCTCACTGTTTGCTTCCCAAGGACCTCATAGAAGCATCAAACCACTGAATGTAGACCTAAAACTCACCATACATGCCATGTATACCATCACCATGCTGCAACCATGCTTGGACAAGACCGACTAGGTCCAAATCTCACTCCTCCACTTCATCCTGCGCAAGCTCCAAGGCTAGAAACAAGCTTTGAATGATCGACTCAACACCGAACTGACCTTATTGACTTAATGTAAACCCATGTACACTCATAACACATCATATGGACCATGTATGACCTCTTGACACACTCCAACCAGCTTGGGAGACCTCATACCATGACTAGGCTCACTCAACCATGCACTAAGACAACATTGAACTCACCGAGATCTTGACACAATCACTCAATCTTCATACTTGACACCTGAATAACATCATATGGGGATTCACATGACCACATGATACCCTTTGCCATCAATGACAACACAACCACACAACGGCAACAATGCCTATGTTAGTAAGCTTTACTATTGTTTGTATGAGCATTACTCTGAAACTCGTGATTGTGTGTGTGTGATTAGAGTTTGAATGACTAATTTGAACGAGTTTGTAGATGAAAGGAGCGAGTACAAGAAGTTTGAATGGTTATGGTAATGTTTTCAAACTCGGAATAATCTCAAGAAATTGTGACAGAGTGAAAAGAAGATCACACTCTTACTCGGAGATCCTAGAAGTAGAGATACCCTATTCCTAAGGGCCGTGAAGGGAGATTTTTAAACATTATTAGTGAATGAAGACACCTAGAGCTTTGCTGGTAAGTTCTAAACGTGGAGAAGGTTGAACTACAGCATTAGGGAAAGATTCAAGCTTTGAATTTAAGTATCCTTCATATTATGTCAAGTTCCCTCCTACCGAATGCACAAGAAACCCTCCTTAGGGTTTTGAAGAAACGCAGGGATTTAAAGGAGTAGAAAGTAAGTCAAGCCTTAAAAATCATCAAGGAAGTTGTGAGAAGCATTTAGGTGGTGGAAGATAATGGTCAACACCTAAGAACTCCCTGCATTGTGAAGAAAAACATGACAGTTGTAATTCTGACCTGTAGGTGGCCATTTAGAACCAAGAACAAATTCTAGAAGACCAAACGAGAGGTTTGGGTAGAAATGAAGGTCAAGACTCTAAGGTGTACCTGAAGCTTCTATGATAAACATGCAATGACAGTTTTGAATAATCAAAGACTACACTTGTTGATTGATGTCTAATAAAGACTGTCTTGGGTGACTGAAACATCACCAAGTTGACTAAGGAAGAGGAAAAGATAACTGGGTAGAGGTGTAGGAGGTAAGACAAGAGGTGAGACTTTGAACTTATAATTTTTGGCAATACTCTCAGTGAGTGTTAAGGTTATAAGGCCCAAATCATTGTAGGTTTCCTCAAATTCATATCAGTTTAACTCAGACAAGAAACGGTGAAGGGAGACAGAGAGTTGTGAAATTTCATTGATAAAGGTTGTATCAAGAACACTACATTCTCTAACTGTGAAGATAACATCTTGAAGTGGCATGGAAGGTGTTTTAAGAGATATGAGGAACCATTAGTCCACCATGCTCTCAGAAGTTATGACAGTATTACTTTAAAGAGCCTGCACAGTTTACAAGACCTAATTTGAGGTTTGCATTTAGAGGTTTGAGTGAACTTTTGCAAAATAAGTTATATTGAAACTTTACACACATGAACTAGAGCCAAATGGGTGCTTTGAATGATGGTTTGATTAGCAGGTGAACCATTAAAATAAGAGTTTAGTGCAAAAATCCATTAAGGTGGGGCTTGTAGGGATTTGAGAAGCTAGAGAGCAGAAATTGAAGATTAAGAGAGAAGCTTTGAGAATTGGAACCTAAATTTTTGCATACACTTTGAGAGCCCAAAAGGGTACTAGAAAGTGAAAAAAATTGGTTATGGGTTGCTCTAGGTCACTCTATTCATGAACACACCAGTGGAAAGCAAAGGAGAAGCCTACAAAGGGCAGTTTTGACAAGAATAGGTAAATTTGCTGATTCCTTTACTGTGATCAAATTTTAAGGTTGGAATAGCATTGAATGACCTGTAAGAACAAGTTGAAAGCATTGGCTTAGTGCAATAAGGTGATTAATCAAGAGCTTGCATAGTTTTGGAGGTTTGTGTATGAAGAGCATGTAGCTTGTTTGAAGGCCTAAAAGAGAAGTTTGAGTTTTAATCAACTCTAACATAGTGAATTGCTTGTGAAGAGTTAGGCTCTGCATCAAGTGTCCTTTGTAGAATATGATGGCACGCCTTAATGTGTTATTGTACATCAGGTAGCACGCCACATGGTTGATATGGCTTGTAAAAGGACATTAGATCCCTTTTTGCTATGGTCCATGTACATCAGATAGCACGCCACACAGATATGGGTTATGTGCCGATGATATATTTGTGAGATCATATAAACACGTGTGTAAGTAAGGCTAAGTGGATTCACATGTCATGTGCACATACGTGTACTTGCACTTTGGGACTATGCTATGCATCTAATTATTGGAGCATGGGTTGGTGGGTTTACTTTGAGGCATTCATATTGTTACAATGAATGGCATTCCAATTGCACTGTCTAATAACCTGATTGTATCAATCCCCGTGCAACTGCAAAAGTTTCTACGCAACTTCATGTTAATCACACTGCAATGGCAAATTACAGTGACTTCCACTCCACCTGTAGCGGATACTAAGAAAATAATAAATATTGATTATAAGCATATGTATAGTACATTGTAAGGCTGTCAAAATAAATTTAACTGCCTAGTTGTTGGATTGCATAGGATGTTTGTGCACGTGAATGAAGTTATAAAATAAAATATTTATTAAAGCAGCAGGGGCACACAAATACCTTCAAGTTTAGGCAAGAGCTGTTTTTCTTCTTTGTGGAGTTCGCTGAGTTGGGCAGCCTTGACAGCCGATTCCCAATCTTGGCCTTTAATCGGCTCTCCCTCTCCCTCCTCTTTTCCCACAGCAATTCCCCAATCCTCTATCGCCGCATCCTCAGAACCGTCCTCAAACGAAATTATTGGTCCCCCAAAACCATCTTTAACCTCATTTTCAACGCTACCTTCCGTGGAGCTCCAATCCACAATCTTCTCGTGGCCTTCATCGTCCCATTGTGGAGGGGTGAAAGTGTCACCCGTGGCTGAAAAATCCCAGGCATCAACAGGAGGTCTTTGTGTCGGGCCCTTACCATTAAAGGGATCTTCATCTTTATTGTCACTTCCACTCCCGCTTGAATATTTTTTGGGTGTTAGCTGCTGCAACACAGGACTGCGAATGAATGTCGCCAAACCAGCGTGAAAACTTTGATCGGAATTCAAGAGCGTAGAAGAAAGCCGACTATAGAAAGAGGAAAAGGGAGAAGAATTGTAGCCGCGGATTTGGCAAGCGACTGTGTTAAGTCTTTGACAGACGAAAAGGAACATGGTGAACGCGGGTTGTATCCTGCCTCCTCTTTTGGTGACTGCCTCTTGTGAGACCTACGCCACAGTTAATGTGGTCTTCGACGTAAGGAATTAATTTCAAACGTCCACGTGGCTTTTATTCTGCTGTGTAAGAAAACTTCCTTTTTAAAATTTCGCGCAGAAAAATTAGGGTTGAGATCCAAAACGCTAGAACGGCAATCCGCCACATTGAAACCGTACAAACACCTCCACCATGTTCAAAAATGCCCGCAGTTTCTGTACACCTTTAAATTACAAAACTCTATCCCGCACTCAGACAAAAACAGAACTTAGTGAAAAACCCAGTTCCACATTCGATGCTGCACAACCAGTTTAACAGTAACTCCGATAATTTAGCCAAAAAAACTGCGCTCCCAAATTGTAGGTTTATCGCCACATTTTCCAGGTGTTTTTCAGACTGATTACGTTACATTCCACAGCCGTGTTTCGTTCAAATCGTGGGGATTTTGTATTTCAAAACCCTAAAACATTGACGCCCACAAACTATTTTATGGCGAAATCGCATGTTGAAGATATTTTGACTGCGTTGTACCGAAATGTGAAGGAATTGCGGCATAAAAATTTAGGCTGATCGAGACGCAAAAGGGCACCAAACAAAGGGAGGAAGAAAAATAATGAGTTCTCGTAGTGACTTGTGCGGGCGGATATTGAAATTTGATAGAACTAGCAATCGCACGCGAGCGTGTGCGATGGGAACGCCGAAACGGATATCGGTAAAGAGCATACAAAGAATTGCCACAAACAAAGAGAAGGAAAAAAATAGAAAACAGTGCGATAAAAAACGAGACCATTTGCGAGAACGTAAGGAGTAATGAAGAGCGGTAAAGAAGATAATATTATTTAGTATAACAAACTAAATATGTACATAGGTGTTTGATGCAGAAGAAGAAGGGGAGGGGAAGGCCGGAAAAAGGATAATAGGAAATGGCGAGATTGTTATCGTGCGGAGGATGTGACGGGGGTGGGGAGCTATAGACGGTGAAGGTTAAATGGGATGAATTAGGAGGAGGGGGACGCCGGAAGGGATTGGAGGCGAAGCTCTTCTTGTTTTCGGAATTGCAGGAGGGAGGCTGAAGAAATTCTTGAGTAGCGGTCAAAGGAGAAAGCTGGGGAGATACGAATCTTATCCAAGGAGGGCACGCGAGAGAGCAGTAAAAGTAAGGCCTGGTCTCTCGGTGGATCCAATGTCTATGGTGGCATGACCAAGGGTGAGTCCTTGGGCTTTGTGAATCGATAACGCCCAGGCCATTTTTAAAGGCAGTTGTGTACGAGAACCTCTTGAAATGGGGGGAATGGGGATGTGGGTGGGATTTGACGGATTCCACGGTGGACCGGAATAGCGATCGAAGTCGACAATAACAAAAGAAGGCAAAGAAGGTGGAGCCGAGGAAGGGGAATAAACAATGTCAACGATAGTGCCAGTTGCGCCATTAACAAGCCCGGTAGCAATCCATAAATTAGCAGTGAGCATGATTTTTTGGTCTTTGCAAAGGAGCACTATTTGTTCTAGCTGGTCGTCATCAGGATCATTGTAGTCACTTCTTCTTGTATTCAGAGCAATGGACAAGGCAACTGGAGAATTGAGTTCCTTCAGCATTTGTAAATTGTGGTTTTTAACAAGAATATTTGTTGAGAAGAGGTGGGGGGCATTGTGGAAGTATAAAAGTTCTTGTTGTGAGAGGCATGAGTCGGTGCGGGACATCAAAGTCTCCCAATCTGGAAGGGTGGCCACCGCTTCGGATGTTGAGAAGCAAATTGCGAAAGGAAACTTGAGTCGGAGCAGAGCCTTGTTGTCGGAATATAGACGTTAACGAGATTGAATTAGGAAATTTGCGCCAAAGGGATCCACCGTAGGAATTACTGGCATATAGTGGAATGTCCATAACGGGTGGAAGTTGACCAAGGTCTCCAACAAGAATCATTGATCTATTTCCGAAGGGGGAAGTACGGAAGTGCGGGAAGGCCTCACGCAGGCGGAAGTCAATTTTTGCAAGAAGTTTAGGACCAATGAAGCTCATTTCATCAATCAAAATGTATGTGACATGTTTTAAAGAGTCTTGAAAGGAGGCCAAAGCTTGGCCTTCAAGGGGTTTTAAATCTCGAATGGGAATTCGGAGGCTGGAATGAACGGTCGATGCGGAAATGTTAAAAGCGGCCACACCAGTAGGGGCAAGCAAAAGAAGGGGTGAAATGGCGAGGCGTGAGGGAGGAGAAGGCAGACTGGAGAGAGTGGATAAGGAATGACTTGCCTGTTCCTGCAGTTCCTTGAATAATGAGAAGAAGGGGTGGTAGGCTGTGTGTTGAGGAAAAGTGGTGGAGTATTGTAGTGAAGGCTAGTTGCTGGCTATCGGAAAAAGTTGACAAAGAAGGCAAACTAGATGGATTTGTATGGGCAGGGCAATAATTCGCCCTACCATTCTCGACAAAAGAGGGGGCGATGTCAACCAAGTGAACCGGAACGTTGTTTGAGGACCAATCATAGCGGGAGTCATATTCTCGGAGGCCAAGCATTTGCAGATGGTCAAGACCTTCAGAATGTCCTGGACGGAGGCCTGCCAAAAGTTGCCATTCATAGATTCTCTCGCTTGTTTGCATTGGGTCTGTGTCAGATTCAGACGATTCATCTGGAGATGTATCAGGTTCCGTGTCTATTCTTCTAACATGCCACGGTTTGTATGAGCTTTTGAACAGGTGCCAATTGGAAGAAACAATATCTGGCGAGGAACCAACATCTGAAGGAATGTTCCGGAAAGGCTTGTACAGCAGGAGCTCAGACCAACAGAAAAGGTGGAAAGCCTCTGTATTAGTTGGTGGAATGATGGAAAACCTTGGGTACACGCGGACAATTGCTGGTGTAGTGCGTTGTTTCCATTTCTCTTTTTTTCGGTATTTGCTGTAATTCCATTCTCGAGCAATTTGGATAAGGGAAAGGGACTCCATTGATGGTGGGCGGACAAGGTACGCATCAAGAAGCTGTGATGTATCTTGTTCCTGAGTAGCCGATGCAGAAAGGCGCCTAAGTATTTTTTTGCCCACATTTAAATAGACGGTCTGCCGGCTGGACACAACAAGAGGAAGTTTGAGAAGCAAGTGACAAGCTTCTTGTGCACTTATGTCATGTTCAACAACACTTTCTGTGAGCATCTTCCGTATTGCAAAAGACGAAGGGAAATCGGGGTTAGCATGCGAACAAAGCCTAGACAACATTTGGTGGTATGTCTCAGAGCGTTGCTCTGCTTTAGAGGCATACTTTGCAATGTATTTAAGAACAGCGTGCCGAGATAGTACAGGCTGACAGTCAATGTTGGCTCTCCATATAGCTAGCATGGCTTTATTGTGAATGTTTAATCTGTCATCATTCCTGAAAGGAAGGTATTTAACGCTTTTGTTGGCATCCATGGTCAAGGAAGAAAAAGCTGTGTTTCCCAAGGAGCACTGTAACGACATATAGTTCTGGAACCTTTTTTTCGGAGACATGTCTGTGTAGAACATTTGGTGTGGCGCTGAACCCGGTTTATAAGTTCCTCGAGGTCGTGCAGAGGGTTGGAAGCTAGAACCTCTGAAGAGGAAAGCAAGCAGGGATCATCCTCGAGAGATCTTTGAAAGAATGTAGGTCTACATGCAGGAGCTCTAGGGTTCCATGCAGAAACATATTGATCAAAGTACAGTCTTGTTGTTTCAACAGAAGCATTGTCATTCCAATCTATTGTGTCAACATTGGGGGCGCCTTCCAGCCAAAGGAAACCGTGAACATGTGCAGACCCTCTATGTTGCCATTCGTACCTAGAGGAAAAAGGCGGTTAGAAATAAAGAGAATCAATAGAATGGTAAACGAACCATTTAATTTTGTCTGCAACTAGTTTTGAAAACTTGGAGGGCAACAATGCCTTCTGGATGTGAATACCGTCAGAAAGGTCAACTCGATGCTGGGTGCCACTATTCAACAGAGACCGCACAGGACATATGTTGAGGAGCTGGAACGTGGAACCCGTCTCCGAGCAACCGGACATTAGGCGCGTAATACCTCCTTCTGTTAAAGTTGTGTCCATGGTTGCAATGCAAAAAGTAGAGGAGAATGGATGCGCTGCACGACAAATGCAACGATCAACCAAGAACGTGAAAGAAAACACCAAAACAAACAACCAAATTGAATGCTACGCCCCCACCTAGGAAAGCGAGCCCGCTTATTTCGTTTCACTAGAAGTAAGTGCGGAAGGGAAGCTTGAAGCGGAACAAAAGAATGATGCCAGCGTAAAGGATAGTAGCTTAGAGTTCGCATAAAAAAGGTAAAATCTAATGCAATGCCACAAATCACAAAACCCCTTTTTTTTTTGTTATTAAATTCCATTGTGGAAGGGAAGCCAGAACCGAATGTAAAGAACAATAACAGGCAAACAGGAAGTTGTGGCGAGCATGTATAATAAGTTTTTAAACAAAGGAGGAAGAAACAAATTAATGAACGGTGAAGCAAACATGTTATTATTGAAAAAATCTAAAAACTGCGAACTGAGCCAAGTGCTTTAGATGATTTAGATTTTTTTGATGTAATAAGTAGACCTTAGTCCATACTACATAGGGAAGTTCACGACTTTCATCCATCACTTTTTGTAAACCTTTTTACAATTAGTATGCAGCTATGAGCACATTTTTTCAACATTTTTCATGTCAATCGCATTATTATGATAGCTACTTAATGAAATGCGATATTATCTTTCTCTATTGAAATGTGAAATTATCTTCCATTTTTATATATTTAATTTAAATGTATATTTCTTACAGTTGAATTTAATCACGAATTTTATCGCTGATTTTTTTAGCAACAAATTTTTCATGAATTTAATCCTCAGCAAATTCGAACACAAATTTGAATGCAGCAACTTAGATGGTAATTGGACAAGGTTATTGTTATGAGTAAATTGTCAAGTAGATCTCAATTATATGCTAATTAATGCATATGCAGCAACAAACAACCAAGTTCATCGTTTGTCTGCTTAAGTCTTTAAGCATTCATTTGAATTGATGGAGTTACTGTTTCAGCTTTTGGTGATGTGATGGCACTTGGGGGCGGATTACTAGTCTTTGGTGATAGGAGAATGCTGAGATTTGAATTTCAATACTATAGCATGTTGAAATGTTATAGAACTCCTAACTGTAGCGATAGAATGAAGGAGATGTAACTGATTCACCTGCTATCAAAAAAAGGACTTTATAGATATTCTTCAAATACTAGATGTGTCATTGAAGGTTCTCGCTTTTGAGTGTTTGGATTTTGCCTTCTACTAGCTGACTGATAGCTTTTGTTCAAGAATGGTGTTGCAAGCATCTCTGATTGTATGACTGTAGATGTAACGATATTTAACCTACACTGTGTCACATTGAATAAATTGTCTCTTCTAATTCTATTGTTATTAGTCTTATTCCACATCGTAGTAACAGCAAAATGCCATTGACCTATTTAAAAAGTGGAAAATTGTGTGTGAACTTACAATTTTGTAGATATAGAAAACTGCACTGCTTTTCTACTTTTCTGCTTTCACGTCTGGGATCCCTGTGAGAAGATTGACGAGCCGACTCAAGGCTCCCAGGAAGGTAAATAAAAACAAGAAATAATATTAATCTATAGCAGCAAGTGCCAGTAGGAAGGTCTTATGTGTATTGACGGTGAAGATATTTTCATATTCTTCTTCGCAAGTTCTATTCCTATTTGCTTGATGCTATTTTTATTTTAAACGTGTACCATTTTGGAAAACAAGTTCATGATTTCCACCTTGGCCTATTTGATTGTTTGTTTATCAAACCTAAGAATGAAATCTTGCCCAGCACATTCTCGGACACCTCCAGCCGGATTAATGGTCCCAACCAATAATTACTTTGATTTGTTAAAACATGCTTCCAAATGATGGCTAGTGATGAGTTATTTTTAATATTTTTGAAAGTTACTGTGATGCTGCTGCTTTCAGTGATTGAGGCGTGCTAAAATTTGGGAAAAATTAAAATGACATATTTGAGTCTGTAATAAGTGAAATTCCTTCAATTAATTGAATTAAATGAAAATTTCTGCTACTTTACACCTATCTATATTAAGATCTTGGCACTTTTTGGTCCCAAGGGAGACATAATCTCCACATCATCAGCTTTGAATGGAACACGTTCATCTGGGTTTGTTCTGACTTGTGAAAATTCTTTCTTCTTGTAGTTATGTGGATCCAAATGATCCCTCTAGGATCTTCTTACAGTAGTCAGAACCAGAATCACAACTGAGGCGGTGTACTCACTACTCGCAAACTGCAGAAAATTATATTTAAGAACAGCTTCCTTTGAGTGAAAAACTCTGAATATGATTGACAATAGTTGGAAGGACAAGATAGTCTTGAACATGCAAATATGGTGGGTTTAGGGTAATCACTGCTTCAGCATCATCAGCACCTAAATAGTAAGATTTCATTTATAGATTATCCAAAACCAATTGTTACTTACTTTGAAAGCAAAGGACCTGTGTATATTGTCAGTATGAATGTAATCTTCTGTAGATCTACATAAACAGTATATTTTCTGATATACAGCATCACAATACTATTTGTTTTTTGTGTAAGTGTATATGATTACTGTGCAAGTTTCTTTACCATGAAAGCATACTATAGCTTAAGAGTTTGTGAAAAGCAATTTAAACCACGTATTTGACATGAAATACAAGATAATAGCTAAGTTCGAAGGTTTTTCATGAAAGATAATGTAAAGCTAATTTTTGTATTTTTTATTTTTTATGTTGTAGATATTACAGAATTACCAGCTGTCAAACAAAGACACAACCCAAGTGGTAGAAAACAAATTAAAACTGAATATTCCTCATTTATAAGTGCATTTCTTAATCATAGCAGTATCTGATTCAACCCATCACCGAACTCACCGTCTGTACCTTTGTCAATATTAAATAATAACAACAAAAAGGTGTGTGTACAATTCAAATATGATCTGCCACATAAAATTTGTAATTGCAACCCAAAAACATAAACCTGTAAGACCATTTTCAAGAAACTACAACTAGCAGCAATGCATTATCGAAGTATAATTAGTCGCAAACCCAAAAAAAGAAAATTGGCGTTAGATGAATCATTTTGCTAGTGGGATGGCCATCGAAAATAGAACTTCGATGACACTCATAAGCATGGCAATTGACCAGAGTCTTAACCAGACTGGATGCTTCCAGAGCTGGCAATTGAATGAATCCCAAAAGCTATGTCAAAGAGCCTAGTTCTGTTCCCAATTGACTCTGGATTGCACAGGTCTGAGGCTACTCGATCTGAAGATCCCGAACGACCTTAAGCTTGAGCTAGAAAATGCAATGTCTGAATGGTAGTATATTCTGGGGTGAGTTTATTGAGATGGTCTTCTTATATAAGCACATGACAAAGTGCATGGATTTTCTGAAAGTGTATAATGCACTCTAAAGAATGTAATTCCTTTCAGACTATGAATAAAAAAAATTTAAAAATCTAAAGGAAAAGAAAAATTGCAGAATTCAGAACCTACGAGTTCACATTTGAGTAAGTAATTGCTTGAGTGAGCAAAACGTATGTAGGGTACAGAGGGAGCAAGTCTGGAAAAATCAATCAGAGTATGATGTTAAAATTTAAAACCCAGGAAGACTGTTGGCAGGAGGAATGTTTTTGATGTGGCGGAACATCTATCAAAAGTTTCTTAGTTGAAGGATAGATGCTGTACTTTCCAGAACAGCTAATCTCTTGTTATCTTTTCTTAGTTAAAGAATGGGTGGACTGCATTTCAGAAAGGCTAATCCCTCATTGTCTTTTCTGACAAAGAGCATGGATTTTCTGAAAGTGTATAATGCACACTGAAGAATGTAATTCCCTTCTGACTATAATAAAAAAAATTTAAAAAAATCTGAAGGAAAAGAAAAACTGCAGGATTGAGCCCACGAGTTCACATTTGAGTAAATTCTACTTGGGCCTCCGATTATTTTCAGTTTCAGTTAAACATTTTCATTCGACATTCTATCAAATACAGCAAGGTAAACAATCGCATTCACAACAAATACAATGCAAAAGGGTACACGCTGGAAAAACAAAGTACATGTTGTTAGATAAAACAAAGTAGTATATTGGAATTAATATTTACAGATCCAAAATATGGCTCATTGTTTCACGTTTACTTGCAAAAAAGTATTACAAAAAATGCCTGTAGCTATATACAGTCTATAACTTCGTTTTCGTCTACAAGGTGTTTGGGGAGGAGGCTATCAAATGTTTTTTTCTTTGTTTTTCTTGCTAGCACCAGCAATTTTCTTTGCAGCTTTGTTTTTTTTTTTTTTTCCACTGTCTTGTTTCGCAACAACAACACCCATTTTTCTTAATTTGTAGGAAGGTTCACACGCCATTGCAGCCTCCTTAGTATCATAGACCAAGCCAAACCCTCGGGAATGAGGCCCAGCAGTTCGAAATTTGGACAAGTACAAAGGGCTATGTGGCAAAAGGCAAAGTCGCTCTCTAACCAAATCAGCTATAACCGGTTTAGGCGGTTTTGGTTGCCTGCAGTGTAAAACGTTCACAACAAACTGAGTCCTCTTAAACTGTTCTTCTCTTTGCAAGTGCGGTGTCGTAACAGTTACTCCAACCGGGGGAGAGATAATTGTATTTCTAGTCTTCATTCTTTTAAACTGAACAGGAAAACATCCAAACATTAGGGAAAGCAGTAGCCGAAGCAAAATGTACAATGAGTCGAAAGAGAAGGTTTCTTTCCAGGCAGGCAGCTTTAAAAACCTTCCTGTTGAACATTTTAACGCTACGCAAGGGTTGCTTGCGGAACGCTTCAAAGTGGCTTCCCAGGGAGATAACTCCCTCCGCACACTAGGAATCATGCTAACAAGAAAGGCACGTGCTCCTATATGCCATTATTATACAGGAAAATATAGTTTGCATCTTTCCAAAGCATAAGGAAGGAGGCACACAAAACGATTTCCGAAAGGTAAAGCCACTCAACCATAAAAACAAAAACACACATTGAAAGTTCCATGCGATACTATCACAAGCGAGCCAGATGTACACAACATGAAAATAGCAGTCAGAGATATGGAGTGCAAAAAAAAAACAGCAATATATACGAACACAAGACAAAAAAAACCAAAGCTATTCATTCCAACAAACATGTTTACAATTCATTTTTAAAGTCCATGGCATGCTTAAATGAACAATAAGCAAAGGGGCAAAGCATTAGTAAAGCAGAAGATGATTGCACCTTGCTTTCCTCCCGACAACCTTTTTTTCCCGCCGCTGATGAAAACCTTCAGAGTAAGTTGTTTTGCATGCAAACAAGGGTAAAAGACGACTGTATTTCAGCACCAATTTTCCTGTTTCAACCAGCAATAGAAAGGCAAAATGTAAGATACAAAACAATATCCAAGGAATATAAATTGCTCCAAAAGCAAATAGCAGCATATTATGACAAAAAACAGCGCGCATAAAGTCATGGGGCCTGATTTCTCAGTTGTGCCAACAGAGCATGTGGCACAAACCACAGTGAATCTCCATATCCTATATTACCAAAAAAAGCCTAGAAAATGGAGAAGGCAAGTAAAAGAAGATACAATACTGAAAAGATCAACAAGTATCACAGGTTTCAGCAAAAAGAAATGATTTGGTAAAAAGTACAAATGTTTTCAAATAAAGCCTAGACGTTCAGCAATAAGACTGCAGTAATATTCTGTAACATCAGAGGAATAAGATTTGGCCTTGTGTCTTCGTAAGAACCTTTCCACTAAGGCAAAATAGAAATGGACCTATTATTGTGGCCAATTTAAAGCCTAGCATTGCTGCTGGCCAATATTAAAGTTCACGATACAAGAGGAAAAGCATGAAATTCATGCTGTCTGAGTAATGAGAAAAGGGCCTATTATTGTGGCCAACTTAAAGCCTAGTTTATAACGTTGCTGATGGCTAATATTAGTGTTCACATAACAAAAGGAAAAGCATGAAATTCATGATGTTTAGGCGATGAGTTATATAATTTTGTGGGGTCTGTATGAAGTTTAATCACTCAAATCCACTTGATGGATAGAAAGGGACTTTCTTTAAGAGAGCAAGTGCTAAAAACCCTTGAAGTTTAATCACTCAAATGCTAGTAGTCATGATGTGTTAAAAACCCTATTATACTGTGCATGCATTGTTTTTGTTGCTACCTTACAGTCAACTGATACTGCTGGCCAAAATTAGTGTTCACATAACAAAAGGAAAAGCATCGAAATCATTCTGTATGAACTTTGATTGCTCAAGGCCAATTGATGGATAAAAGGGACAATATTAGGAAATGTGAGTAGTTGTGTTAACCCTACTAAGGCAACACAAATATTTGCATATTATACTATTGATGCATTGTTTCCATGGCTAACTTACTGCCAATCTTTACTGCTGGCCGATATCAGTATGTGATCGTTAGAAAGGAGCTTTCCTGCGAGTCTACATCTATAACTCTATATTCACCAAGATCATAAAGGTATTTTCTGCATGCTGCCCTTTGATCCAACTATAAAAACTTTGGAGGGTTCTCAAGAGGTAACAGTGCTTTGATAGATCATGCAAATATCTGCAAGCTTAAGCACTAATGTTCAGAGAATGTAACTACAAGGCACATAACATCTTCAAGAAGCTGAGCTGCATGTGTCAACCTTTTTAAACTTAACTACACACGTTACGCAGACAGAGCCACCAAATATTTAAAATGATTTAAAAGGTGATAATGCCCACACTGCTACAGTATCAGTGTGTAATCATTAGATCAAACAGGTAATTTTTGCACATTGCCCTTACATCCAATTATGCAAAAAAATTGGAGGGTTCTAGAGAGGTTGTTGAATGACTTGGAAGTCAAAGTTGTTGAGTGCTTGAAAGCCCTCAATTTTTCTTCTTCGGTGTAAATGTTTCTTGCAACCTTTGTGTGAGCTAATACTCCACAGCCATTTATACATAGAACAAAAATACAAAAAGTTCTCTCTTAAACAATTAATCAGTTTTTTCTGACAGACAAGAGACTGCCTCAGGGAGCTGTTCTATATTACATATTTTCATTCTCTTTTCATGAGGTAAAACGTTGCTTGTATCTCCTAAAAAGTTCTTCTGTTTGGGCATTCCGAAAAGCACTACAACCAATAAGATATACCCAAATGAGAGCCACAAGTGCCACAATTAGAATGATGTTTATCTTTTTCCAATCTCTCTTTACATTTCCCAGAACCCCAGCTTTGCAAGAGTTGCAGTTATAGCATAGCTGCAGCTGGTCATTGCTCCAAAGCATACAATCAATATCTGCATTTTGATTGGTTGGATTTATCCAAAATGTTGGATTCACAAAATTATAACCACAGAATGTTGGAGGTTTGCAGCATCCTGACTACAAAAAGAGAAAACAAAATAAAAAAGCACACACTTGTGTTAGCAAATATCTTATGAAACATATTTTATTCAAACTAGTTCCAGTATATCCTTAACAACAAAACAAGATTTGATCTAAAAAAAAATCTGAACAGACAAGATTTCATGATTAGAATTTTTCAATAATTTCAATGAAAAATACTGCAAATAAAGAATTGATATACTTGCAATCAAAAGAGAAATATGATTGAGAATAGGAGAGGATGATGTGCAGATTTTAGCACTTCTGCAAAGGGTTGGTGTGACCTGCACAACCTGTTTTTGCTCCGACTTCCACATTCGAGTGTGGGAAAACAGTATTCCAATTATCATGCAGCATAATTGGAGCAGCACACAGGGTAATACATAGGCAGAGAAGTATGTGTTTGTCTGGACCTTGCCAAGGACTGGAATGATTCTAAGGATGTATTAAAAAATACAAAATGCAATAGATAGCCATGGCAATCTGAAATCCAAAAATGGACAAAAAAAACATGTTAATTCATAAAGAAATCATCAACAGAGGGTTGAATCTCAATAGGATATGAGCAGAGGGAAAAAAAGCAAATCATTTTGAAAATGAAGACAAATAGCGAGGACTTTCAGAGCAAACAAGCAGTATAGATCAGTCCTTTCCCCCAATCACTGGCAAAGAAAAACTGTAGAAGAAAAACAAATTTGCAAAAATGAAAAAAGTAGAAGACTAACAATATATGTCACAAATCAGCCCTGGCCTTAAACATAGTCATAATCTGCAGAGCCTGCAAAGTGAAAGAGCAAGAGACTACAGATCCACAAATATCATGGTAGACAAGAACTTGTTACCTCTCTGTAAGAGTATGAAAACCCATTTCTTCAAAGATAGCACTGAGCACGAACATTGATACAGAACATGGATCAGTTTATTCGTAGAGTCGTAGCTATAAATCGGCATCAAAATTGATTTAGAACCAAGGTGTTTGGTAAGGCTCTTAAATCTTTTTGATGTATTGCAGCCTCTCAAGCAGAGGTTTTTAAGTTTGTTTGGCATAAGAACATGCCAGTGTGGATTAGAAAAAGAAACAATACAAGCGCCCATAGTGCCCAAATACTCATGCCCACAGATACTCAAAGAGTGCTCGATTGGACTAGTAAATACAACATATAAAACATACCAAGGGAGTTTCCAATGCATCTCCAAGCTAAAAAATAAGAAAACAATGTGGTAATATACAACTTCCGTTACTTCCCTGATGCAAATGCTAGATAAGTGAGAACAGCTCTCACATATTAGTAATCTGATATCACGCAAACTTAGAGTTCTAATACTGTAATTCTACAAAATCCAGCCCAACATTTGGAGAGGTGATGATCTTGACGGCATCATGTACCAATATTCGTTTAAGTCAGCTAAATCTTAGCAAGAGAGAATAATCTACCCTACGGCCTAACCCGAGGTTGATCTTCCACATGTTTGGAATCAGTACAAAGATGCTTATCATGTCGACTTCTCTGAGCTAAGAGAGAATTTTTGAGAAGCATGCAGCAGAGTATGAACAACATGTTCTACTAGATTTCCCTACTTCCAAGAATTAAAAAAACCTACATGACCTAAAGAAAAACAAGTAAATGGACAAATCCAGAAATTCCATGCTTGGGAAGAAAGATGGAAAGTTCTGGCTTCTTATAAACTGGCAATTCCATAAAGATTGATTGTGGACACTAAAGAGATAGCCATGTCTACCATAATCTAAAAGGAACGTTCATTTTCTTCTTTATTTTGACAGAAATGTGTTGTTAGATTGCCCTGCCGTTCAACACTGCAACAACCCCACGGCAAAACAGGTAAGCATGCACACAGACAAATCCAGAATTGGAAGATAGGTATAAAACAAATTCAAGTTTTCAGTGACCCAGAAAATGTAAAATGACAGTCCCCTCAAGATTACCCTCTTTACAAGTTTTAAAACTTCAAAAATCATGATTTTCTATAAGAAAAAAAGTGAAACAAACCTATGGGCTGCACCCAAAAGCCTTGGGCGCAAATAAGTTCGCAAGAACTGACCATAAAAAATCTCCCAACCTAAGATAAGTAAGGGTTTCATACATGAGATGAATTCTAGATCTGTAAAAGTTCCTGAAGCACCCAAGTAGAATAGGTAAAAAAATTATAATTTTAATCCAACTCAAGTTCATCATAGCTCTTCACAATCTCCATGTGCAAATAGAATTTCAATAATCCTGTTTAGCTACTCACCCAATCCTCCCTTAGAAGCATGTTCTCTAATCATAGAAAGAAAAGCTTTAAGTTCAATTCATGCTCTGTGGTTTGAAATCAGTTCGGTGCGGATCTATGGCCAAAACCCTAAAGAAAGCTCGAGATATTGCACATCGGCTCACATTCAATTCCTAGTTTTTTCTCTTCAATCTGATTTCCAAAAAACCACAAAATACAACCAGTGATCTAATTTAACAACAAATAAAGAGAATGAAGGAAATACACGAGCGATGATGGACGACCTCCGGTTCCTGTTTCTTTCTCCTTCTCTTCTTTCTCTTCCCGAACGCCTCCTTTCTAGATTTAAGCAGACTTTCTTCACAAAGCAGTTCATGAAGTAGCATACAGTGGCGACCGACTAAATAACATTTATCAAATCCGGGCAGCCATGCTTCAGCGTACACTGCCAAAATCCGTGCAGCAGATACTCCTTTGCGTATCAGGGTTTGCAATCTCTGTGCAGGCATGGACGCGTACAAAAAATACACCGAACCCTTACTGGCGCACAGACGAAATTTATTGAGCAACAGTGCCCTCGCCAAAAACAATTTATGGTCTCTGTCCAGGCATGGAGGTGTACAGCGCATGGAGGGCCAGATCGCATCCGTGATCGACGTCGCCCTGGCCGACCTTATCTCGGCCGTCTCCTCTCTGACATGCGTCAGACAGCCCTCAGCTCGAACCCAGCTGAAGGAACGCCTTTCGGCGTAATAAGAGCATGGAAATGAAATGAAAGATTTTAATGACGTCCACGATGTGAATCTTGAGCACTAAATTAGCAATCTTTTGAAGTTTTATTCTATGAATAACTTATTTAAGTTGTCTACTTTTAATTCACTTTAAATCTTAATACGGATATCATCATATGTTGAACGCTCCATAATGAAATGCCATTCCGTTTCAACAACCCCTTTGTTGCGAAAAAACACAAATTCTCCTTTCCCAATCCTCTTTGGGAATAGTCCATCTACTTTTAGTTTCACAACAAAGATGATGTGATCTGGTCCTCAACCGTAGGGCCACTAAAATTTTGGTCTTACCTTTGATAATCTGCTCGCAGTAAGTTTTTTCATCATGCTCCCAAGTGGGGTTGAAATCTTTGATATATTGAACTTTCTTACGACCCGATTGATACATTACTGTCCACATGGTAGTCCTAAACTTCTCCATCACGTAAGTTTTTATTTCCTTTGTTGTTGTTAGGACATTCCTGAAAATTGATGCCCCATTTGTTCACCATTTGTTGTTATGTTCCATCCAGTTTTCTTTCTACGCTCTAAATTATCCTTTGTAACCATTTTGGGCCAACGAAGATCGTCCATGCTTTCAAATTTTTCAAATAGCTTATCAACCGAGTTATTGCTGATGCTTCCATCGGGAATGTACCCGCTTCACTAACAAGATCTCATAAGGAATTGTTGATTTGACTTTAAGAGTGCTTGTGATTAGATGTTTCTAGATTCTTTCTAATTGTCGTCATCCATGCTTTGACACGCTACTTCCTCAAACCTTACACCATAAAGAGCAATTGGAATAACCAACAAACCAAAGAGGGTTTTCTTAGTTTTCCAGTCCCAGAGCTCAGCTTTCCTACACCTATTCTAAAGTAGGTAAGATGCTTTCCAACCTCCCTATATCCTTTTTGCTCTGCAAGTCTCCCATCTCATCTTGTTGTGGAAATCAATCCCAAGATATTTATATTCATAACAATTTCCAAAGTACTCCCCTCAAACAGAAAGTTAAATTGCCTCTCTTTTCTTTTCAGAGAAAAAATCATGATTTTTGTTTTGCTAGTGTTCACTTGCATCCCGACTTCTTGGCAAAAGAATTCTAAAGCTTTTAAATGCTCCCTCAAACCTTGAGTTGTTGTTGAAATTAAGATAAGATCATTGGCATATAAAAGTAACTTCACCATGTACTCAGTGACTGAACACCCCCTCCTTCGGTTTTACATAACCATTCTTCAAGCTTATCAATGTATAAACCAAACAAAGTGGGAGAAAGAGGGCAACCTTGTTTGACCCCAATGTCACTACCAAAGCATTTAGACATACCTTCTCTTGTGGACGGAGGCTCCATAAATATCTTAGTGGGTGTTGCTAAGAAAATTTAGGAGCATTTTAGCAAGATAAAGAGAGAATAAAGCAAGATATTTTGTGGCATTGTGACTTGTTGTAGGTGCACAAAAAAAACCTCTTGCACAAACATAGTTCGTTCGATGCGTGGTAACTTCCTTATCTCAATTCCTTTCTTTGTAATGCATAGCGTGTCGATCTCGTAATTGCTTAAAATGAACAAGATTGAAATATCTCGTTGGAAGATTGTGTGGAAGCATTTCAACCATCTAATTCGGATTGGGGTGGCATGGATTCCACTATAGCCCAAATCTTGAAAATTTGTCTATTTCCCTCTTGTACATTATTGGCAAGAAATGGAAACAAGTTAACGAGCGGATTGAGTTGTGACCCCACCTTTGGGAAGTATCCTTTCATGGGTGCAGTTTTTAATGTCGAAGGTGTTCCCCCTTGTTGGGCCGCCTCCTATTCGACACATACGAGAGATATCAACGACACAACTTCTTTGGTCATTGACGTACGAAATTAATCTTAAACATCCATGTGGTCTACAAATCTTTCAATTCCACATCGCCACGTATTCTAACAATTCGATTTGTATGACACATCTTTTTGCTCATTCTCGTCCGAAGTTTCCAGGTTCTCAAATTTAAAGAATTTTTTTTGTCACTAGTGAAATACTTCGCAACATAGGGTCATTCTCCCCACCAAATTTGTGCATGTTTTACCAGAGGCATTTGCGACTCTATCAAGCGATTGACTACCAGCCCGCCCCTTATAAGATTTCACCTTTGGGGAGATGTGGTCATGGCAGTGTTGTGGTTACTCTCATGGTTGATATTATTGTCATTAAACATGACGAATTAGTAGTCTTATATATGGCTCAAATCAAATGAATCATCTACTGCTAATTCTAAAGGTAGTGATGTGGAGATTAGGAAAGCTAATGGTTTTCCTGTGAGTTGTTTTCATACAGGAGGAGATCAGGGGGAGTTCATCAATGGCAGAGACTTTCCTGCCCGAGAAGATGGGTAAAATTTTGTGTTGCCATGTTTGGCGAGTTTAGAGAAATCAAAGGAGGATTTGTTTGCGTAGCAAGGGCACAAATTGGTGTCTAAGGATTTGGAGATTGGGATTATATTTCATTTGGTTATAAAGATCCAGTAAAATATATCTATTAGAGGGACTATTCTTGTCATCATTTATGTTTACCATTCCTATCATTATGGTTGTAATAAAGATTGCCCACCAACCATCCCTTTACTGTTTTTAGATCGCTATTAAAAGAAAAAATGTGTTTTTGCCAAGATTGAAATGGTGGTCTATTTTAAATGTTATCAGATCTTTTTAATTATCTTATCTGATAAAAAATAATATCGCTTTCATGTTTTGTCATGAGGTTCAAATTTAATAATATAGAATTTCCATATTTTCAAAGCAATCCAACTACTCGATTCTAGCTTTCATGGCAAGATAGAGATAACATGGAATTAATAAGTAGTGTTGTCTTCCAGGCTCTTGGATTGCATTCAGACTCAAATAATATAAATTAACAATCTTACGTGAAATGTACAATGGAAATGCCAAAGGGATGGAGCGAAGAAGTAAAACTTGAACAGAGAAAAAAAAGAGGGAGATGATGAGGGGCGATGATGAAGGGATTTGGGGATTGTTGGTGAGAAAAGTTGTCGGGGGACAAATTTGTGGGTTTCTTACCAACGCTCTAGGAATCTAAGTCCCTCTACTTAAATGGTGCAGCTTCTGTATATGCATGCGTAAGTAAAGTGAGTTTTATCAGAGTTCGCCTTGCGCATCGGGGATCAGCAGGGCACTCCACTAACCCTGTGACAAAGCTAGCAATTGTTTGCTAGAGAGGACTTTGTTAAGAGAGCGGGAAAGGGAGTGAGAATATAAGATAATGAGAACTTTTGAGCGAGACATAATATTGTTCTAAGGAGAAGACACACAAAGAATGCACACGCGGGAACAAGGCACATTTGACGGCTTGGAATGATAGGAAAGGAAATGCGCGCCAGAACAATTTGGTTCAGACTTAATTTTTTTATGGATACAAGCTATTTTTGGAGATAGTGTGTGAAGCACACATCGGGATGGAGACTTGCGCGACACACACAAGGGGTATTTTGGGAATGAGCGATTGATAAGTGTCAATGCATGGTTGTAGTTAATAATAGGATTACTTCTTCCAGTTAACTATAGGACATCTATTATTAGCGCACTTACATGTGTGCATGTTATTGTAAAGCGCATGGCTATTATCAGCATGCGACCTATTTTGAGAAGTGTGTAAGCGGTGAAGGGCAAGTCCCCACCTCTATAAATATGTATTGAATTATGGAGAGACTAGAGATTGAGTTATTGTAGAGTTATGTTGTTGGATTTAATGCGTGCATGACTTATGGATATACATTATAATGTAAGAAGCTTTTGTGTTTTACAGTGTTTAATGCAATGGATAATATTGGATGGATAATGGTGTTAAACATAAGCTGGATTTGGTTCATGTTAATCTTATTATATTTATTGTTTAATTTATGATTCTCTAATATCTAGATCTGGATTATGTATTGTGGAATGTTTATGTTTAATTATGGATATAAATATGTCTTATCTTCATCACACTATCATCCTGCACAAGAAACTCTAAAGAGGACATGGTACATTTGCGCTTCGGGTGAGCGCTTAGCTTAAACTAAGTGATGTGCCAGTCTTTGGGTTTTATACAGGTTGTAGATTCTAGGTGCGTCATTAGTTCCATTGTCGGGACCTCTTTTTCAGTTGTTTTCAGGATGTTTCATGATGAAGACGTACAAGTTGACCTTAGCAAGTGTTGAGGAGTGGATAAAGATCTGGAACAAGAGTACGCTCAGAGGTTCAACACTAGATCTGAGTTTGACGCACACGCATGGGTGGAGTAGAATTTGTATAACTATTTGTATGAGAGTTTCTTTGCTATCTTTTCGGTAGAGTTATGCGAGTGGTTGGTTGCTTATGCGTCTAAAAGTAATTAGAGGTATCGCACACTTGTCTGGATGCAGGAAGAATTTCATACCCTCTATGATGTTGATCTGATTTGGACGTGCGTTATGGATACTTAGTTCTGTGGTGTTTTGAATAGCTATATTATGGATCCGAATATGTCTTAGCTATGTTTAATTAATTTTGGTTCTCTACGTATCCATGTTTGGAATTTCCACTTATTCTTGCCCAGAGGTAGTTGAGTATCAGTTTTTACGTTATCCCAGGGGAACTTATTTGCAAGACATTCCACTGGCGATCAAAATCTTGATGGTAACCCTGAACTTGGAAGAAAATTCGATGACTAGCTAAACCTTACCACGTGTGGGGGCAGGAGTAGGTTTGGTGAAGGATTGTGGACCTAGTGACAGAGAGGAAAAGGGAAGAAAGGCGGCTTAAGTACAATGAGGCGCGTGAGAGGGAGATAGAGAAGCAATGTGATATTGTAGAGTGGATGGCGTTGAGGAGAGAGATGAATCATGAAGGATTTGGAGCTCTCACAGAAGGATTGGAGCTAGAGCATTTGGAACTCACCCATTTGAGCAAGCATGACGGGGACCCCTCCTCAACCTCATATAGGAGCATGCCAAAAAAGATGATATGGGCCACGGGTGTGCATCTAAATCTACCTAGCAACCTAGCCCTTGCGCTTGGTTTTCCAAAGATATCTAATCTGACCAAAGATGGTCGCAAGTGATTTGGGGAGTAGTAGAAAAGGAGTAAATCAAGTAAAAAGTGCTTCTATGGTCGGGAAACCATCTTCTTTGTTATTTGGAGGTACCTTTTCAGGCGCATCGTTGGCACATAAGTCAAGCGCGCAGAATTTTGGACTCACTTATGGGAGTAGTACCACTTCGCAAACTGTAGGAGTTCAGTTTTAGTACCATTATTGGGACACAGGGTAGTACATCCACTTATCTACTTCCGGCTATACAGGTGGAGGATCAGGGGGCATAGGTGGCTCTAGTTCTAGTGGATCTAGTGGTTCTGGAGGTAGAGGTAACACAAGAGGTTCTAGATCAGTGGGCAGGGTCCTCATCAATCCCTAGAATATTTACATGGAGATGTCTCTTCGTCTTCCATAGTATAGGGGCATAGAAGATGTTGTTGAACACGTGCACATGTGTGAGATATTGTGGCGCACAAAAGGAATTACGGCTTCTGAGCGCAAGGCAAGTCAATTCGTGGCTACATTGTAGGGACGTGCACACAGTTGGTATAGGAAGTTTGACCCTGATCAGACTTACATAGATTATGCAACATTAAAAGATGCTTTCCTTAAGGAGTTTTATATCCTAGAGTTTGAGCAGAAAGAGTATAAGCGCGCTCAAGGATATTAAGCAGGGCACTATTGAGAGTGTTCGGAATATGATGCCCATTTCAAGACACTTTTGTCTAAACTTTCATATGATATCCATGCAAGTCAGCATGCACAGTGGTTTGTTGGGGGCTTGATCACACCATTTAGGAGGGCACTTTGTCACATAAGATATATACTGAGACCACACGAAGTACTTAAAGCCACTTACGTACTTTGAAAACAATTGGGAGTATAGACACTAGAGTGAGCCCATTCCTAGAAGCACAAATTACAACTATGACAGCTATTGGAGAAACTATCGGAATTCAACTCATGAGACACGCATTAGGATTTGGTGTACATATTGTGAAGTGGAAGGTCACACTAAGGATAGTTGTCCTTGCATGTCGTGCGTACATTTTTGCTCATTGTTATTGTCATGTAAATGTGCAACAGTGAAATTGGGAGTTTCAAGCACGACAACTATACCTTTGTCTTTGAAATTTTGATGTTTAATCATTCCCAGAACCTTAGGTCAAGTTCGTCAATCCGGTCACCCCTTTATTTGATGTCAAATTGGTTCCCTAGGTGATTTAGGAAATTCTATTAATTCCCCCTAAGTGATTTTAGGGAGTGCCTATGAAAAGATACTATCTTTTGGTGGTATTGGGAAGGGTTATCACTGGCCTTCCCAGGACTGGACCAACCACCCTGGAGCGGAACGGAAGGGAAAAATTAAACATAGAGGTGAATTGAATACCTTAAAACCTCATGGAAATGATTTTGAAGTTTTTGGGGAAGTGTTGAAAAGCTTGGGGTAGTCTGAGTAAAAACAGGGTTCACAAGCCTAAGCAGTACATAGGCCTAAAATAGTTGTTGGGCTTTAGAAGAAGATTTCGGGAGCTCCAAATGGATTTAGAAGTAAAACAAGTTACCAACGGAAAGAGGATTCAAATACCTACATGATGATGAAATCATATTTTTCACAACACCTTAGCGCATAGGATTGGTAGGTAGTTTTTATCAGGTACAAGTGGAGTCTCAAATCACAAATCCAATTTTTCAAGGATCGATTAATGAATAAAGACATGATACTCCAACCATTGGATTAAAAATTCCATTTCAAATTATTATCATATAAAATTTCACCAATAAATTCCACCGGAGCTCAAGTTATCTTCTTTCTAAGTTGCCCTCTCAAAGGTAGTTCAGGACTTAGTCATTTTTGGGAGGACGCATGTCAACACCAGGATCCTAGTAGGGATTTCATGTTCCCAACGTCCCTAAGGTTAGGTACACCAACCCTTTAAAAATTATCACATCCCCATGTGACCTCTTGGACCCTCATATGACCTCTAGACTTGACAGTTCAGCCCTCAGGAGCATTTTTGGAGCATCCATTCCTTGCCGTCGGATCAGGTGCCACGTGTCAGCTCCAGGACCACCGTGGAAACTGATTTCCCTTATGTACCTAAGGTGGGGGACATCAGATATGGAAAAATGTGCCTAGCCCCTGTGGAGAGTCATTTGGACACCCACATGACCAGACTTTCGGCTCCCAGGTGCATTTTTGGAGCATCCATTGCCTCGTCGTCGGATCTGGTGCCATGTGTCAGCTCTAGGACCACCATAGAAACTAATGTCCCTTATTTCCCTAAGGTGAGGGACATAAAACATGGAAAAATGCACCCATCCCCTATGGGGAGCCTTTTGGACATCCATGTGACCTGCTTTCAGCTCTCAGTGCTTTAAAGCAACTTTTCTCACCTTCATTCCCTGTCGTTGGATCGTTGCCATGTGTCGTCCTCTTGACCACCATGGAATTTGATGTCCCTGAGTGTTCCTAAGGTTAGGGAAATCAAACATAAAAAAATTCACCCAACTCCAACTCAAAAATTTGAAAAATATTCTAAATTGTGAGTCAAGTTTTTTTTGTTCTTACAATTGCTTCTCCATTACCAAGAAAATTGCAGAGAGCACCAGCTCACCACTCCACCATTGCCAAAGATCAAACTAGATTCACCACAACAATAAAATTCTCTACCCCATGGTGATACACAAGTCTCAGAATAATAATTCATCGAGATAAGAAGAAGAAATGGAGAACATAGAAGAAGAAACGAAAATCCCCATTGTCGAAAACGAAGATTCGAAGATATCTTACAAACCAGAGCACAAATTGACAAACCGTATGTTGTTGAATTCTTCTCTCTTGAAGGCCATTAAAAATCATATTCAAACCTCCAATTTTTAACAAGGAATGCTCGCAGTGAAGAAATCCTCTTTCTGGCTCTACGAAGGAAAAAGCTTGATTTCCCATCAAACCGGTCACCGGATTGAAGAGAAATTTCACATGAAGCACCATAATGAAAAACCTATCGCAATGGAGTTGATTTCATCATGGTGAATGGAGACAAAAACTAGGCCTGAAAATTTCAAGCTCCATTAATGGCCGCCGTCCGTAAGCACTATCAGTGCGAAAAATTGAAACTTTAAAATCTCTCGGACTATTAAGCGGGCGAGGCCCAAAATTTCGAGAGGCAATATTGGGAAAAAACCCCATATCAAAAAACTTCATTGCATGTCAATCCGACCTCTAGAAGCCAACTTTAAAAAAATAGCGGGTCTACTTACATAGAGACTGCTATTTTGGGAAAGCCATCGACAGAAGGACCTGCAAAGGAGGCGAAGACATTGGGAGTACACTACAACTGAGAATTCACCAGAAGAATTTTTCACACTTACTAAAAATAGTAAGTGGGCCCTCGAGAACCTACTAAAAATAGTAAGTCACCCCAAAGAAGCACTGGCCTGAGGCAAGGGTAGGGTGCACAGTATCGAATGAGGGAGTTCATCACATCACGATGGTCAAGAAGAGGGAAAAATTACCTCTCACTAAAAATAGTATATCATACGCAGGCTAGGAGTTATGGTCATCAGCAGAATAGTTCAATCAACTTGGCAAGCGTTCACAAGCTGATTTGAAGGAGATTCATAGTGTGTATGGAGTTTGAAGATTCAGAGTTTCATTGTATTTGGCGCTTTCCATCGACGAGGATCAATGAACTTCATCAAGAACGATGTCTCCTCTTCTTCTCTCTCTCTTTCTCTCTCTTCTCAAATGTTCTAATTTTGTGTTGGGGTTGCACTTTTTCATATGTCTTAATGTTCATAATGTAATAAGTCACCTTTATGTTATAAAAAGGGACTTAAAAGTTTCTTAGGAAGTTGAAAAGTTTTAAGTTGTGCGAGGACATATGAAAAGCCATTGGGGGTAGACGATAAGTCATATTCTACTCTATAAATTGCAACGTCATTCCCATTTCAAAAGGTTGGCAATTGATCTTGTAAACTCACGATGCATTGTACTTAGAAAGCAAAGGAGAGCCATTTTCTTCTACTTTCATCCATTCTCAAATTTCTTCCTTTCCCATATTATGTACAACTTCTATTTAAGCATCAATACAAGAAGAAGGATTTTGTAGCCTCTTTGATGAGGAGATTTTATAAACTTTGAGTTTGTAATATTTTCTCGTCTTGTTGCCATTTGTAGGGTTGTTTATTCTCGTGAATGCATGTGTTGAAGTTTCTAACTAGTGTGTGTGCGCATGAATATGATTTTCTACCGCACATTAGTTCTCCTACCTCAATTCTCACTACCTTTCCCACTTTCGGACAAAGTCCTCTAGCAAGAAATTGCTAGCTTTGCCAGAGGTTAGTGGAGTGCCCCTATTGGATCCCTAGTCAAAGGCCACCACCGAAATCCACATTTTCTCACACATGCATATCGGCCAGCTACTACACCGGTTAAGTAGAGGGACTTAGATTTCCCAGCGTTGGCAAGAAATCCAAAGTTTTTCCACCCTACAAATTTTCTCGCCAACAACTGTGAGATATGTCATTTGGACCATGATACAAGTCGTTGCCCATTATTACAATGCATGGTAAGAAAGAATGTATCTTGCTATTGTGAGATTTGTCGGTCTACAACTCACAATACAGAAGACTGCATGTTGATTGGTCAGATCCATGTTGCCATAGATATTGGTTTGTGACAGGAAGGAGTATCAGATAACTCTAAAGGTAAAAGTGATCACCATGACCGTGATCACACTTAAGCGCTATGATCGGAATGAAGGGCATTTTGAAGGAGGTTGTGGCAGAGGTCGAGGATATCGTGGTGGATTCGGGGTCGAGGCCATGGTGGTGGACGAGGTGAGTTTCCTCATGATACGTGTTTTAAATGCGGATCTCCTGACCACTATAGGTGCAAATGTCCTTAGAATATTACTTGTTATTTTTGTGGGAAGAATCACAACTATGAGGAATGCCCAGACTTATATGAGCATCTTAGCAAGCAACATAAACAAGAGAACAAGGGCGCATGGATGGTTAGAATACATCACGCCATAGAGAATCAGTGGATGCCAAAGTTGGCACTGGAACCTGAGGTAGTACACACGTGTTGAAGATTACTACACGCGCTAAAGCTTTGTGTGCCGAAGAGATGTTACAGTAGATCCTACACATCAAAAGGAGGTTTATCAGGAAACATTGAGGTACTCGAAATCTTCGAGGAGAAACACGGTGTTCAAAGGAACAGTCATGGAAGTTGGAACAAAAGAAGGCAATAGAGACAGTCCAGTCGATATTGATGATTTGAAAGAGGTATGAAAGATGATGCGCTGGGAGAATATCATTCCATTACTAGGGAATTGGTGAAGGGAAACACTTCGCGCGTAATTATTGATAATGGACAACAAATCCTGCATGCTAATATTCCCCCTCGTGGCTTGGATTATGACAAGGAGATCACTCTAAATGTTGTTGTGGATGGGTGGCTTTTGAGTAATATATTAATTGATACAGGCGCGGAAGTGAATGTGCTTGCTTTAGATGCATGGGTATAGATGAACAGACCTCCATTGTAGTTGTCCTCTAATGTATTGTTTATGGCTAATCGAACTAAGGCCACTCCAATAAGATTTTTAAAGGATGCATCCATTACTATACAAGGGGCCAAGTTCACTTGGGGACTTTGAGGTTTTAGCACTTGCAGAAGCAAAAAACTTCCCAACTCTACTTGGGTGCCCTTGGTGTTATGCAAATAATGTTGATCTATGGTTCAAAAAAGGGTATATAAGTTTTGAGAACAAGGAAGAAAGAGTTATTATCCCTTTGATAGATGGGAAATCTGCACCTTATGTTGAACCATTGAGTGAGGAAGACCTGAATAGAATTTATGTGTGCACCATTCGGGATCCGAAAGTACTTGAGCCATCTAAGGAAGGAATCCTCCAGTGGGAAGATGCACAATCTATTAGTGATACTACAAGTATTGCTTGTGACAATTGGGCACATGACACCTATGAGATGGTTGGGCATGAAGTAAGAAGTGCATTTGCATGGAGAAGAAACCCTCGTTGTATTAGGAGAATAGGTAACAACTTTGTACCTTGGTACACTGGAGAAGGAGACCCTACGGTATTCCTGCGTGCCATGGAGGAGCAATGGAAAAATCAAGTTGAAAGAAGAAATATGTTAGTATATACCCTGCACGGGACGATAGCATGCTTTGGTGGATGGTTCACAGGGATAATCTCATAGAATGGAATGAAGTCATAATTTCTCTAATGACTCGATTTTTAAGAGCAATGTGCCTATTCAAATCAACATATATCATGGTAGTCAATCTACTCAAGCACCACGTTCAAAGAATGTGAGAGGCTCTGGAGACAGAGGGGCGGAAGCTTTACCACCTTCACTATGGGTGCACAAACTTTATTCCACTCTGCAAGGTTGCGCACACGTTTGGTATGTTTACGCGGACAAAGATAGGAGACTGGAAATTGGCAAGACTTAAAATTGTAGGAATTACCCATAATTTTGAGTACTTCTCTACTAAACCTCCGAAGAAGAGAGGCATTACGGGTTATGAAGCATTTGACTATGGGAGAAAGTGTCAATCTTGAAGAACTCTTTTAGGAGTTACTTGTTGAGGTAGACTCAGGAGCGCATTTTGATGAAATAGATGAGACAAATGCCACACTACTTAAGTGTGTTTGATTTGAGAAGGAAAAAGGAAAGATGGCCTACATAGTGGATGACAAAAAAGTAGAAGATTTGGATATAGCTCATTCAATGTGCGCATGAGGTCTTAGGCAATGTCGAGATAAAAATGCACTCGCCTATCATGAACCTATGAAGACCAAGAAAGTGAACATTAGCATGGATGTTGAATCCAAGGAGGCCATAATTGGAGATTATTGGTCTAATTCTGAAGTAGCAAAGATAATTGAGTTACTATGTGATTTCCATGACTTATTCCCTAGGGGCTACCATGAGTTAAAGGGGTGCATGAGTCATTAGGTGAGATGAAGATTAAGCTAAAGGAAGGAGCGTGCCCAGTCAGGAAGAGACCTTATAGGATGAACCCTAACCTGTGTGTAAAAGTTAAGGAAGAAATTGACAAAGTGTTTAAATCGCATCATTGAGCCCCTAGAAGAATCAAAGTGGGTTAGCCCCATGGTAATCGTATAAATAAAGATGTCGGATTAGGAGTTGTGTGGATTACAAGATGTTGAATGTGTGATTGCCTTTTCACCGAGGAAATATTAGAAGGCATTGTAGGGCACGAAATTTAATCTTTTACAAATGGATTCTCGGGTATCACCAAGTTAGAATTGCACAGGTGGATCAAAAAAATGACTTTTACCACTTGAATGGGGAAGTTTTGCATATATTGTAATGCCCTTTGGTTTGAAAAATGTGCATGTTGCATTTTCACACATAATTGTTCAAGCATTCTAGGATTTTATTCACAAATTCTTGCAGGTTTACTTAGATGATCGGGCGGTGTATGGGCTTGTTAAGGATCATTGTGACAACTTGCGACCGATGTTTGAAAGATGCATATAAGCATCTCATTAAACATCAAGAAGTGTGTGTTTGCTATGCCTTTTGGAACTCTACTAGGGCACATCATCTGCAAGGAAGGTTTGTTAGTAGATCCAACTAAGGTTGTAGTTATTGTGGGCCTGGAGGAGCCTACCAGTCAGAGTGAGGTGTGTGGATTCTTGGGCCACACAGGGTATTACAAAAAATTTATCAAAGGGTATGTGAATATTGCTACACCCCTGAAAGAGTTATTAAAAGGAAAAGGGACATTTTATTGGGGAGAACCATAGTAGCACACAATTGAGGTATTGAAGGAGAGACTTACTACAACATCTATTATGCATTTTCCCTCATGGAACCAATCATTTCACGTACATGTGGATACCTCTAGCACAACCATTAGCATGGTGTTAGCTCATCCTAGAGAAGGTATTATAGATCATCCTATTTGTTTTGCTAGTAGAAAGTTGACTCCTGTAGAACAAAATTATACAACTACAGTGTGAGGCCTTGTCAATGATCTACGCGTTGCATAAATTCAGATAGTATTTGCTAGCAACACCCTTTGTATTTTATACTGATCACATGACATTAAAATACTTGGTAAATAAGCCCGTTTTACAAGGGTGCATATGTCGATGGGTGCTCTTATTCCAAGAATTTGACTTTACAATTGTGGTAAAACTAGGTAAAAGTAATTCTGGCCCAGACCACTTATCAAGAATTCAATCAGAGAGGACGCGTAGACAATTGAAGATACCATGTCGGATGCACAGTTATACAAGTTACATCGCATGCCTTCAGATTGAGGATATTGTTGTCTTTTTATGCACATGTATGGTGCCAGAAGGAATGAAAGCCTTAGAGAAGAAACAACTTGCAATTCACGCGACACCCTTCATGTTGATCAGTGGTGACTTATACAAACTAGGCCAAGATGAAGTATTACATCGGTGTGTACTGGAATATAAGTGCACAAATATCATGGAAGAGGCTCATGGTGGTACTACAACTGGGCACTATGTAGGTGATGCCACCGCGTGTAAAATTCTACTCACTGGATTATGGTGGGAGACCACCGTGAAGATTGTAAAGTATTTTAAGGTGTGTGATCACCGCAAGCACTTGCAAGCTGAGCAAAGAGATGAAATGCCTTTGAGGCCTATTGCTATTGTAGACCCATTTGAGAAATGGGTTATAGACTTTTTGGTCATGTTTCCCAGACCACGCATAGAACTGGATCACGCTGCTATATCATCACTTGCATAGATTATCTTACAAGTGGGCAGAAGTAGCACCTATAAAGGATTGTACAACAACTACGGTAGCAAGGTTTTTATGGGAAAATATTCTCGCGAGGTATAGATGTATGTTGAGTTTGACAAGTGATAGGGGCACACACTTCTTGAATGAGACAATCAAGATATTATTGGATGAATTTATGGTCGCACACCACAAGACTACACCTTATCACCCTCAAGCAAATGGGACTTTGCTAAGGCTTTCAACAAGATATTGAGCCAGACCTTGACAAAAATTTGTGATGTTGGAAGGAAAGATTGGGATGATAAAGTTTCTATTGTACTTTGGGCGTATAGAACAACCTACAAGAGGTTGAATAAGGCCACACCCTTTCAGTTGGTGTATGGCATGGAAGCATTTCTTCCCATGGAATTCATGTTACCATCTTTGCGTATTGCACGCGTTGGAGGTCTAGCTGATGAACAAGCATTAGAAGAAAGAATTGACAAGTTAATACAATGGATGAGAGGTGCGCCATAACACATTGGAGTCAAAAGTAGGAAAAGGCCAGGTATAAGGCATGACATGACAGAAACATTAGGGATAAGAAGCTTGAGGTTGGACAGATGGTACTTCTTTATGATTCCAAGTTTTGTGCCCATCCAGAAAACTTAAGGTGCATTGGTTAGGACTGTATGTTATCACTCACATCATTGCAACAAACGCGCTTGTCGGTTAGAGGTGTTTGATGGAACATGGTTACCCGGTTAATTCAATGGGAGTAGGTTGAAGCCCTACTATAAATAAGTCTTCTTGGTGTTTGTAATAAGGAAATATTGCCATTTAGTATATATTTCCCTTTCTATATTTCTTTTAATGTATTTCCTTCTTCGTCGTTATGCTTTGTCAATTTAGTTTGGTGTTTTTTGTAATAAGCGCGTTTGCACGCTGAAAGCTAATTACAATATGAAGTATTTTTATGTGTAGAGGAATACACATACCATTGGTATGGGGTGGATTTTAGTTGTTATTCAAAAATGGGTACACATAAGAACATACTGTTTCAAGTTCTATTTAAAGATGGAAGGAAGCTGCTAGAAAAAAATTGCTCCCAAAGAAGACCATAAATGGAAATAAATGAATGAATAGTATAACGTGAGGTAAACAATGGCCATGGGAACTACAAGAGGAGGGTGCAGTGGCGAGGTACTTCGGCATGGAAGTGTGCAAAAGAGAAGTTTGTAGCCAGAATGTAGGAAAGTGCGCTAGAAGGTTATAGTTGGGGTGCAAAGGTGTACCGCACATAAATTGGGAAAATGGTCAATTAATGAGAGGATTGGTGGTAGGTGAAGGAACAATAAATGCACTAACTTTTATAAAATCTATATAAGGACGTGATGCAAGTTAATTTTTACCTTTACGATCACAAGTATTTGGGTGAGCTAAGTACGACTGAGCCAAGAAAAACATGTTGAGGTACGGAGAGCTACAAAACTAGATGTGGAGAGCATATTTGTGCACAAAAGTGGCTTACATCCCCATTGGTGAAGGGTTTGAGCATAGCAGAAGCATTGAGAAGGAGCTAGGGCATACGGTTTTGAACTAGGGTTTGAGCTTACTCGACATAAAAGATAAAAGGTGGGATTTTTACAATGGCACCAAAGAAAGCACCTATAATAGGTACGAAGGGGAAGAAAAAGGTGGAAGTTGAGGTCAAAGTTGCTCTTGAGAGTAACTTTTTAGAGATGCAGTATCTAGAAGGAGTGATAGTCGATGGGATTAGGATTCCCACATTCGTAGATGCAAAGTAAGTGATTACAACCACCACACCATCGACAACAAGGGATAATTGGATGTGTTGTTGAACAAGAAGACCAACAAGCGCATGGTGGATGATATGTCAAGTATATGATGATGTTGGGGAGAAGTTGCTTAAGAAGGTAGGGTTTATCAGTTATATGAACTCCCATATTTTGGAAAACCAGAAGCTTTATACCAATGGCTTATGAGCAGAGTCCATGAGGACTTCTTCTATTTTATTTGGATGAAGGGTAAGGATCACAACAACCCTGATTGCTACATTGACAAGATTGAAGGGCACAGGACAAATATTATGAGTGATCTGAACTGATAAGGCAAACTATTATAGCCACCAACAAGGAGTTAGGATACTCCAAGGGTCCGCATGGAATGGACATAGACAAATTAAAGAAGTATCATGTATTGCAGGCAGATGCGCATCTGCTCACTAAGTTAAATGACCAAGAGAGATGGTCACAGTAAATACCATGTGGCTACACATTGCGAAGAAAATGTCAGAGGGAGAAATCTACAACTTGGCTAGCTACATTGTAGAAAATATTATTGAGGAAGCACACACAAGTGAGAAGATAAGTTTTGGCGCTATTCTATTATCTCTTGTCTTTGTAGAAATTGGAGTGCCCAATGGGCCAAAGAACAAAATTTGGGAATACCCCATAGAGAAGAAGTCCCTCGCAGAGAGGTTCGAGAAATACTTATGTGAAGGAACAATGAGTGGCCCATTCAAGCAAAGGGTAGAACTGTGGTATGACCGACTTCGCACGACATTTGAGGAGGAATGATGCATTCCAAAGGAGCTACCCTCGGTAGTGGGAAAGGTAGTATAGTTTACGGTGTATCAACATTTCTACATCATGCGGTTTGCAATGAAGGATGGGACATGGAGTCCATGGTGCAAACTACCCTATGCCTTCACAACGTGCTTTACTTATAGACCTTAGTTCACATGTTTACTTGATGCACATCACAGAACTTTAATGCAGACAAGGTAGATTGTGACTACCATACTCTCAAAAAAACATATGTTTATCTAGGTCGGTCTGCCTACATTGAGAGGCTCATTTCAGATGTTATAAATATAAAGCTAGTAAGTTTGGATATTGGGGACAATGGAGCCACACTCATCTATCTTTAGCTCAATCCTAGGCTGGAGAATAACAAGTATGTGGAGAATGAGTTTATGCTACTAGGGCCACCTAAGGGCAAACACATGGTTGAGAATGTGGTAGCTCCAAATCCTACCATGACCATAGAGATAGAGGAAGGAAGAAGAACATGAGGATAGTGGAGGTTTAGACCATAGATGTCGAAGGTAGCCCACAAACGAGTAGAGAGTGAGCCACGCAGATACTCCACCACAGGTGCAAGAAGGAGAAGAGGATTTGGACATGGATGCGGGCCCCGAAGAGTGCCCAGCTTAAGAGGGTATTTAGAATAACCAAAACTCAAGGCGCAGTAACATCACAACTGTCACGAAGGTCACCTTGACTCTCCCCTCGAAAAAAGCAACTGAGAAGAAGAGAAGAAGAAAGTTGAAGCTTAATGAGGAGGCATAGGAGTCTGAAGAGAGCACACCTAGAACCCCAGTTCAACCAAGAGATGTGGAGCCCCAAGATAAAGAAATAAGAGACGAGGAAGAAGGGGTGAAAGAAATAGAAGAAACTGTGCACGAGTAGACTAGCACATCTCCGTTACAACTCAGATAAGAGAAGGGACAACTCCAAACCTTGGCGCTTAGGTTCCTAAGGGGCCAAGAATAAGGAGAAGTGAAGAATATGTTGTGCCAAGTATGGGCTACATTGAGGACACAAGCAAAATTGTCTGCGCCCGATTCCAAAGCACAGTGGACCTTAAGGAATTATATGGATGGGAGCTGATGGATCCAGATATGGCCACTACGCATGTAAGGAAACAACTATCCTGGTCCATGCAGACTCACATGGACGAACTAGATTTTGATGTGTGTGAGGAGTCTTGTGTCTTAAGAAGAGTAAAGAAGGCACCTCGAGTAGGCACATGACCATAAAGCCCACTCTTATGTCTGATGAGCAGGTCAACAATGCCTTAGTCAAGGTATCTGCTGAGGTGGCGTGGAGAAATATTGATAAGGTCGCCACCATTAGAGCGATGGAGGATAACAAAGATAAAACTACAAAAATAGAGCGCTTAAAGGTAGAGAAGGAATGAGAACGTACAAAATGAGGCCTTTGTTAGCATGGCGGAGGAGATTAGTGATTACATTCTGAAAGCAAGGCCTCATCTAGAACCAAAGGTACCTAAAAATTTTCCTTCTGCTATGCATTATGTGCACACTTTGGTTGATTTGGTGTTAGAAGATGGACCACTTAGAATGCCCACACCAAAATATGTTGAACAAGAAGCAAAGAGAGCAAGGGCCTCTATGATTAGAAAATTTCAATGTATGGGGTCTGCTCCAGACTTTAAAGGATGAGCTAAAGAAAGTAGACCAAGCTCTAAACTTGTGTGCAGTACCAGAGACAACGATAAGGACTATTAATCTAGTTGAAGATAATGAAGTTCTGACAACAATGAAAGATGAGACATTAGGGCACATAAAAATATTAGCACTAGTGAAACAAAAGCGTGAAGCCCTTGTAATAGCTCAAGATCCACATAAGGAGAGGATAGATGAGCTTGGGAAGCTCATAGCACAAAAGATGGATCTCATGGAAGGAATGATGTCAGGTATGGCCAATGTTGTGTGGGTACTGCAGAATGAGAAAGAAAAGATCACTCATGATGAACTAGAAGCCATAGCCATAAACATTCCAGAAAATACAAGGATAGTGCTAGATGAATGATAGACATTGGAGGTTGAAATTAATAATGAATGTCCAGAGCTAATTGCCCCACTTGAAGAAGAGGATGCTGCAAAGTAAAGAATCATTCTTTTGTACAACGATTCTTTGAATTCTTATTCTTTATTATTTGGAAACATCGAGAAAGGATCCCCACCACTCTTTGGTGATAGTGTACTTTAGTGCGGGGTAATGTTGAGCAAACATAATATTGTTATAAGGAGAAGACACACAATGAATGCGCGTGCAAGAACAAGGTGCATTTAATGGCGCAAAATGATAGGAAAGGAAACGTGTGCTGAACATTTTGGTTCAAACTTAGCCGGTTTTATGGATATGGGCTATTTTTGGAGATAGTGTGTGGAGCACACATTAGGATGGAGACTTGCGACATGACACGCAAATGATATTTTGGGAATGAGCGGTTGATAAGCGCCATGCATGGTTGTAGTTAATAATAGGATTACTTCTTCCAGTTAACTATATGACATCTATTATTAGCGCACTTGCATGTGTGCATGTTATTGTAAAGGCACATGGCTATTATCAACATGCGACCTATTTTGAGAAGTGTGTAAGCGGTGAAGGAAAGTCCCCACCTCTATAAATATGTATTGAATTATGGAGAGACTAGAGACTGAGTTATTGTAGAGTTATGATGTTGGATCTGATGCATGCATGACTTATGGATATACTTTATAATGTAAGAAGCTTATGTGTTTTATAGTGTTTAATGCAATGGATAATATTGGATGGATAATGGTGTTAAACGTAACTAGATCTGGTTCATGTTAATCTTATTATAGTTATTGTTTAATTCATGATTCTTTAAGATCTAGATATGGATTATGCATTGTGGAATGCCTATGTTTAATTATGGATATGAATATGTCTTATCTTCACCACATTAACATCCCGCACAAAGCAACTCTAAAGAGGGCCTCAGTATCTTTGCGGGCTTTAGGTGAGTGCTCACTCAGTTTGGGTGATGTGCCAAACTGCACTGGTTTTACACAAGAGATTCTAGGCTACATCATTAACTAATGTCAGTGTAGAAAAATTAGAGTCTTGCATACATCATTTAGAAGATACATCACATGCATTAAAATTAAGAAGAAAACAACCTGTAAATGGCAACAAGACGAGTTAAGATTGAGAACTCAAAGTTTCTAAAATATCCTCATAAAAAAGGCATGAAACTCCTTCTTCTTGTATTGATGCTCAAACAAAAGTTGTACATAGTATGGAAATGGAAGAAATTTGAGAGTGGGGGAAATGGAAGAAAATGGCTATCTCCTTTGTTCTCTCTAAGTACAATGCACTCTTGAGTTTACAAAATTGATCACCAACCCTTTGAAATGGGAATGGCTTTACAATTTATAGGAAGAGAAAAGACTCTTCATATAACCCCCAATGACTCTTTGTATGTCTCGACATGACTTAAGACTCTTCACCTTCTTAGGAAAACATTAAGTCCCTTTTTATAACATAAAGGTGACTTATTACATTAGGAACATTAAGACATATAAAAAATTGCAATCTCAACGAAGAATTAGAATGTGGAGGAGAGAGAAAGTGGGGGAGAAGAGAGAGAGAAGGAAAAGAAAGGGTGTTGCTCCTGATGAAATCCATTGATTCTTCTAAGGAGGTGAAACTCTAAATTTCTAAATCCTTTGCCTCCTGAAAAACTCCTTAATGCTTGCACTCAATGCCGAATTATTCTTTGTCCCTTGAATTCCTTGTTGTGAATGATTTACTCATGTTGCATGGACAAGTTGTTGCTTTGACGAGAAACTACCTTTTGATGACCTACGGACACCACAAACTAAGTGTTTAGAAACACTGTTGAGTTATCCCAATAGTGATTGTGGGTGTTGCTCATGGAGATCCACTTCAAAGAAGTCGAGGATGGAAACTGCCTCCGCGATGACCCTTTACAACACTCTTGTCATATTCTACTCGACATAGGTCCTATGGAATGATACATTTATTTGTGTAGACCGGGTAATCGATGAACATACTGGTGAAACTATGAATGGTTCATCAACACTTGTTATTCTTGAATGGAGCAACTTACTATTTTTAGTAAGTGTGAAAATTATTCTCCGACTCCAACTGTAACTGCCAATTTGAATGTTCAACCCTCAGAATGCTCTTTTTGTGAAATTCACCCTCTGGAATGACTTACTATTTTTAGTAAGTGCAATGAGATGACTTACTATTTCTAGTAAGTATGAAAAATCAGCTCCTTTAAACCTCAATTGGATATTGCAACTCGAATTCCTCTTTCTCCCTGTGTTCCTCTCACCTTCTGGACTAGTTTTCTATTTTTAGCAGGTGCTCGTGAGACCACTTACTATTTTTAGTAAGTGTCAATTATGGGCCGAGATGACCTTTTCGATGACTTTGCCTGCGATACCTCTTCTATGTTCACCGCCTCCTTCGTAGTTTCTTCAGTTGGTGACTTACCCGAAATAACAGTCTCCCATGTAGAAGACCTACTATTTTAGAAAGTGAGCTTCGGTGATCGGATCACGGTGGAACAAAGTTTTCCGATATGGGTTTTTTCCAATATCACCCCTCTGAAATCTTAGGCTTACTCGATCATTGGTTCGTGAGATTTTAAAATTTCAATTTTTTCACCTAGCGGTAGCTCTGGACATGGCAGCCATTAACGGAGCTTGAAAATTATAGGTATGTTTTTCTTCTCCATTTATGACAAAAATCATATTTTTGATATGGGTTTTTGTTTCTCGTTCCACCAGTGAATTTTCTCTTCAAACCGATTGTCGGTTTGATGGGAAACTGACTTTTGTCTTCATTGTGCCAAGAGGGAGATTTCTTCACTGCGAACAAACCTTGTTGTGAATGGGAGATTTTTTATTGGGGTTTTAATGGTCTTTGAAAATGGTGAAGATATAAAAAAATCTTCTCTCAATCCGTGCCTTGGTTTGCAAGTTATGTTGATTTCTTCAATTCATGGCTACGAGAGTTTCAGATGAATTTCTTTGTTTTCTCTTCCGTTCTTCGTTCCTTTGATCAACCTATCCTTTGAGACTGTTGTGTTTTCATGGTGTGTAAGATTTTATAAAGCTGGTTTGGAGTGCATAAATGGTGGATTGGGTGTTTGGACAAGTATGGATAGAGCTATGGCAGGGTGTGAAGCTGTGAAGAAGAAATGGAGGGAAAGAATGCTAAGTGCTAGATTTAAAATATTCAAAAACACATACCAAGGGTGGGGCACATTTTTATGTCCCTGATGTCCCTTTAGCTAAAGGGACAAAAGGGTCATCAATTTTCACATCGTGCCTCCTCATGACACTTGTCAAGATCTCGGAAATTGAGCATTAGGGCTAGGGAGCTTGCGGGAAGCATATGGGGGCTGAAAATTACATCAGAAGGTCACATTGATGACCTGGGGGCCACAAGGGGCTGGGAACATTTTCATGTCCCTCATGTCCCTTTTCCAAAGGGAAAAAAGGGTCATCAGTTTTCACATCGCACTAGGTTGCGACACTTGGCGTGATCTGAACGACTGAGGGGATAGGCTTCGGCAAGCTCCTGAGGGTTGAACTGGTGATGCAGAGGGTTTCATGGGTGACCAGAGGGGAAAAATAAGGCTGGAAACATTTTACCATCCCTCATGTCCCTTTTCTTAAGGGATGAAAGGTACACCAAAATGTGTCAGGCTCCTAGAGCTAACACGTGTCCACTTGAGAATTTGGCTAAGTGTTGAATGCGTTCTTTGAGTCAACTTGTGATGGCGATAAATCGGGCTCTCGGATGAATTCGGAGGAGAAATTTTATATGATCTTAACTGAAAAGAACTTAATAGATTGAATGGTGAGATTTTGAGCTCCAAATCTGACTGAATCACCTTCAAATTTCCCTTTTTTCGTGGATCTCCAGTTGTGCGCGGAAGAATGAGTTACCTAGGGAAGTGTATGATGTTTCACAAGGTCTCATTTTTTCCACCATTTAGGGCATGGAAAATACCTTCCATTGGTACTTTTTTGGGCTCTTGAATCTTTACGAATCTCCCATAATCCTTTCTTGAAGCTCAGTACTCCTTCGCGGTGTATGCTCCTTTAGGCCTCGAAAACCCACTTTTATTGAATCGACTCCAAAAAGGCTTTGCCGAATTGATCCCGATGCCTTTGAACCCTTTGGAACACTTCAATCCTCATTTTTGATGATGCATTTCCATTTTTATCCACTTTATATTTTTAGTATGCCTTGCCATGGACACATGCTATTTTTAGTAAGTGCACTACGGGTGTCAGATTGCAACAAAACAAGTCTTGAAATTTTTATTCTAGGGTTCCATGCTCCAAATTTTGGGTAATATCTTCGTTTGAACAAGTGGGAAAATTATATTTTCATTGGCAAGGGAAGAATACTGATAAAAACATAACCCTCCATATCCTTAAAAATAGGGACTTCATGGCGCGAAAACTAGTTTATGTGAAACTAGATTTTTCAACGATCATTCCCTCCAATTTTCATGCGATTTCACCCACTGGAACCTTGAGAAGTGAAGAGGTAGCTCGTTGTATTTTTCACTATTGTTCTTCATGTGACATGGTAAAATTATGATGAAAAATCAGTTCCTCCATATCCCTAAAAATTAGGGAATTCATGGCATGAAAACTAGTTCATGCGAAACTAGATTTTTCAACGATCATTCCCTCCAATTTTCGTGCAATTTCGCCCATTGGAACCTTGAGAAGTGAAGAGGTAGTTCACTGCATTTTTCACTATTTTTCTTCATGGTAGACATTAATGGAGTCTTCAATCTTCAGATATCATAGAGGTGGTGATGGAGGAGAATGAAGTTATTTGCAGTTGAGAATGAGAGGGAGGCTAGGAAAAAGCATTTAGGAGCTGAATTTCGGGCGCATGAGGAACCACAAGGCTTAAGTGGGCTGGGGGAATTTTGTGTCCCATATGTCCCTTTGCTAAAGGGATGAAAGGGACATCAATTTCCACTTCACGCCTCATCATGACACTTGGCAATCATCTGTGTAGGGAGAGGGAAGGCTCAAACTTAGCTCTCGGGGGCTTAACTGGCAAATGGGAGGTCATATTAGTGTTCTGGGGCTCAAAAAGGGTTGGGAACATTTTATTTTCCCCTATATCCCTTTTCTAAAGGGAAGAAAGGGACACAAAATGCGCTAGGCTCTAGAGTTGACACATGTCCACTTCAAAAATGACTAAGTATGAGAACTTGAGAGCGAACTTGTGAAGGCCGTATCTAGAGTTCCCGATGGAGTTTCAAGGTGAAATTTTATATGAATTTGATTGAAAATGTCATTTTGAATCCAATGTGGGGTTATCAGCTCTTTATTCCTCCATTTGAGCCTTGAAAAATTGGATTTTTGTTCTGGCTCCATGGCTGAGCATGGGAAAAACTAGATATAAACATATTGTGCCAAAGTGTTGTGAAAAATATGATTTCACCATATTGTAGGGATTTGAATTACCTTTCTAGATATGTATTTTTATCTCCTAACTTCATCCAAATCTCCTGAAATCACTTCCCAAAGCTCGGTAACGTGTTTGGCCTTGTGCATTTCCTAGGCCTAAGAACCGCGTTTCTGATGAATCTACCCCAAAACTTCCAAATCTTCCTTGAATCTTCTAATATCATTTCCTTGATGTTGTCGGACACATGTATTGCATGTCCATGTTGAATTTTTATCTTCTGTTCCACTCTGGGGGTTGCACTAGTCACAGGAAGGCCAAAGTGATAGCCCTTCTTAACAACTACCCGAAAATAGCATTCTCAAAGAACTCCTGAAATCACCTAGGGGATTTACTTGAATTTCTTGATTCACCTAGGGGATAGATTTAAAATCAACAAGGAGGTCATTGGATTGACTTAGTAACGCTTGGTCCGAGGCTTGAGGATGGGTAGACCTGGGGTGTCTTGGAAAGGTGAAACTTGAAAAATTTGACATCGAGGTATTGTTGTCATGCTCGAAAATTGTAAATTTTCTTGTTGCACATTTACATGACAACAGGGATGAGAACTGAATTATTTTCCACCACATCATCTCTATCTTGCTCAAATTAGTCACTTAAGTGCAATTAGTGCTTGAAGGGGACAAACTAAAAAGGGGGAAAATCCAATACGTTTCATGTTCGAATCCCAACCAAAATACTTGCTTCAGTGGAACATTTTGTAGACCCCTTTATAATTCTAAACTTTAGAGTTTAGTAAGTGTAGGAGAAACATTGATGCACGCACAATCATTAATAGTTAATACCCTCTAGCGGTTGGTCATACATGTCCAGTGAGTGAATTTTTAAATTGAGACTCCATTATTACATGAGTTTAATTTGAGCTTAAATTGTCCAAAATAAAAAGGGCAAAATTCAATAGGTTTCGTGGTCGAAACCCAACCACACTATTTTCTTCATGTAGCACTTTGTAGCCCCACTTTTCAGTTTTAAGCTTGAGTAAATGTAGGAGTAATTGTAGGAAAGTGGGTGATGCATGAACAATCATTGATAATTGAGCCCCTCCAATGATTAATCATATGAATGACAAGTAGATTTTTAGTTGTTAGTCGAGCTCTGCTATTTTTTATTTTTTATGATGTCAATATTTTTGGATGGACGACATTTGATTTATTAGAGAAGAGGAAGACTTCAATGGAAAGATGAAAATGAAATAGTGAAAAATAAATACTTCCATGTATCACACCTTTTCCATAACTCAAATTGTAAGATCCAAATAATATATGTTATTTGTGTTCCACTTTATCATCTAAATCTCACTCACACTATTCTCATGAGAAGCGACATCATCTACTATAAATAACAAGTTAGAGATGTTCTCTCTATGTAAGCCTCTTATGAGTGACGTCGTAGCTCATCTTCCCCCATTTGTGCTTTGATTTTCTTAAATTCCTTCAACATGTCTCTAATCCTCTATACATTATAAGAAATTCAAGTTATGAAAATACCTCACTTTGAATACGTCTACTCCCACCCATATAGATATATAGGCACCCACAACTCCAACTCCCCCTTTCATAGGGTGTCGGGGCATCCAAATTTAAACAAAAACATAGTACACATTTTGGATGGTTCAAACTTCAAATGGAATACAATTGGACACACTTCATTGTTTTGCAAAAAAAAAATGCGGTTTGGATTAGGCTTCTAACATGGAACCTATTGGATCTTCCCCATTATTTATTTTTTCCTCTTTAACGAAAAACTACACTCACATGAATAATGTGAGTGAGATCAAGATGATAAAGTGGAACACAAATATCATATATTACTTGGGTATTACAATTTGAGCCGTGGAAAAGGTACAATGTAGGCAAGTATTTAATTTTCACTTTTTTATTTCCAACTTTCCAATGATGTATGTCTTAGTTGTAATCATGGTTTTCTGGGAGGTCTCGAGAATGCAATAAATTGGCCCCATGGGGCGATGTAGTATAAATTCTTCTCGGTGATTTAAAGAGCTCAAATCTCTCTCATTTTCACTTCCCTAGTAGCTCTTTAATCATATTGTACCACTAATAAAATTTTACATGCTCTATCATCCCTTGATTAATTTGAATTGGATTCAAACTTTATTTTAGTTTCATTTGGATTGGAAGGTTTGTTTGAATTTTATTTTGGTGTAATTGTTAGAGTAGGTATTTACCTTAGCTCATGTTCACCTAGGTACTTTATTTACCTTTATTGTATTTATCCTCACCCACTTATGTGTGTGGATATTTATTTTATCTTATTTAGATATTAGGAGATATTATCTAGTTGTTAGGTATAGTTCTTTCCTTGATCTATGGTATTGACTAGATCCTTGATGTCTAGTTCTCTCCTAAATCTATGGTCTTGACTAGTTCTTTGATGACTAGTTATTTCCTTGATTTATGGCTTGATCTACGACCTTGATTGGTTCTTAGATTGTTATTCCTTGCCTATTTAAGCAAGGCCCATTCTCAATGTATTGCATTGAGTTCCATAATAATATATGATATTACTACTCATTTGTTTGCAAAGGTTTTATGTAAAGCTATTCTGGCGAATTGCTTTCATCTTATTGATCGTGGTGTTTGATTAGCATTTGTGTTCTTGGCTTGGTACGATTTGGTTATCATTCCTTTAAGTAATTTTGACACATTTCGTGGGATTTAATTTGTCATTTATATTTTCACCACCTTTTGTTTAGGTGTGTGTAAATTTATTTGATTTTGTGTGTTGTTGATTATGATAGGTTGCAAACAAGTGGCGACATTCTAACTTGGGTCCTCCAAACATTTAATTTCTAGAGTCGGGGTCTTGTCTCTTAATGCCTACATTTTTCTATGTTTCCCTCTAACGCCGCATTTGTAGAACTGATGGACAAGTTTAAGGCACTTGATTAAGAGACCCCTCTAAAACTTCATCCCTGTCAACATGAAATGAGTAACCCCTCTAGAACAACATCTCTATCACCATCTTTCCATGTGCTCTTTACTGTAGGTTATCGATTTTTTCCGCAAGAAATAACTTATTTTCGAGTTCCTTATATGTGGCATTAATGTCCTTTTGATTGCCTGGATCAAATTTCTTTTGGTGGAAAAATATTTGAATTTTTTTGTTTAGTTGCTCTCTTCTACAAAATTTTGATAAACTCAATCGAGACAATTGGATTTTGGCATTTTTAATTTTGACCACTTTAAGCGTAAATTGCAATCATGTGAATAATGTAAGCGAGATTGAGAGGATACAATGGCACAAATATAGTAAATGTTATTTTCGTGGAAACAATATGAGCTATGGAATAGGTGCAAGACATGCAGGGTTTTAAATCCCACCTTTTTATTTATGACTTTTTGAACACGTCTTCACCTTATCTAGAAAATTAAATGTCGTGCAATAAAAAAATGATGCCATAAAAAATTACAATTATCAATAACAAGATCGATCGACGTATAAAATTTTCCTTTCTTTCATATGTCCATTCCCTAGAGGCTCATTTATTAGGTATTATTGTTCTACCACTCCTTACATTCTAAGATATCTCCACTAATAGTTACCTCATCACCTTACACAACACACCTTTTCTCCTTCAAATGATTGGCAAAAATGTCATGTAGTTGTTGGAGGGTTGAGTTTTGCATTGTATCTCCATTCCACTTTCCCCGCCTTTGAACTTATCCACCCTCAAACCCCTTCTTCGTCACCCCTCTTTCCCTCCCATTGTTTCTCTCCCTCCACTTTGTCTTCCTCAATAGACCCCCTTCGACATTTACACTTAAGCGTTTCACGTGTGCTTACTATTATTACACCGAAAGTGTTCCCCATATGGGAAAAGGCTTTATGGGACATTCATGGGACTATGCCAAATTTGACGGTCCTCTCATAATTTTAAATGTTTAATTTATATTATTTTGAAGATTAAGAAAAGTGGAGTGAGCGTTAAATATTTGTGGTTGGCAATGTTATTTTTAGAAACAAGATGTTAAACTGATCATAAACTGAAGCAAACCCGAGCCATCATTGCACTGGGAACCACACGTACACAACACAAATTACTCCATATCAACTCATGTTAAGCCATGGAAGTGATTTTTTTGACAATTAAACACCTTATATGAGAGAGAAAGCTCAAGATGAATCATACATGTTATATGAGGAAGATTATGACATGAGGTTTACTTCATCTATTGATTTCCTCTGCATTAGTAATAATCATTCATGGAGAAACCAATAATTATGTTTCCTTTAGCAAAGAGGATTTTCCTATGGGTTTCTTTTTTGGAGTTGCTTTCTCGGCATACTAGGTATCCATTTTTTTTGGTTTTTGTCAATTCTGAGCTAATATTGCTTTGTCCACAACAACTCCAGAAGAACAACACTATCCCATACACTTCTTTTCTATGATATTCTGAAATCTTTGTGCTGGTATGTGCTTATTTTTATTTTGACAAAATTTCTCACAATTTTCCTTTATATTATTTGGGTGTTTTTGCTTTTTTATTTCTCTGGCACGAGTTAAATCCTTTATTTTTAATTAATGGCTTTAGGTTAAAAACAAAAACATTAGTCTTTTACAACATCTCGACATCGAGCGCAAATCATTAAGACCCAAATCCACGTTAAATAGGAACGCATGATAATTCTTTTTCCCCTTTAAATGAGGTTTTGTCAATTCAACGATTTAGGTTTGGATTTAGCTGTTTTATTATAATTGAATATTGAGATTTGTTCGAATTAAAATATTGTGTGAGAGGCATATGGAGACGGGGATAATGTGTATGAAGCCTATGGGATCCCCCGGCTTTTACTTCTAAGTGAGATTCCCGCTTGTTTTGTTTTCCACCTTATTTAACTCAAGATAGGCCAAAATAATTGTATCTAAGTTTTTATTGCAAAATAATTGTAAAAATACATACAACCCTAAATTGTATGGTTGTGGCATGCATAACAACAAACTAGAGTCACACAACCACCACCAACCATCTTTTGGCCCATAATTTCTTGGGTACATTAGGTAAACTTAAAATTCAAGGTTATGTAAAGGAAAATTATCTTGTATTATAGAATTAGCCACTTGGTCGATTCAAATCTCAAGATTTTAAAATAATTTGGATTAGGAATATGAAATATCTTATTCGGAAGGGTCTTGATTTGAATTTATTGACCTATTCACATGGTGTTTTTGGCTTCTTATGCCTAGAATACCATGAAGAACATTTGATGGGTTTTCTGGAGTTGTATGTCTTATTACAAATGACTCTAATGAAATGGTTTGAGGCATAGATTAGAGCACAAAAAATTTGAAATTGTTTGCCTTGTGTCCAAATGACGGTGTTTGATGGAAAGTAGGGGAGTAAGGAATCTAGAGGATATGGTAGAGAAAATCAATTGTAATATAGATTGTTGATCTTGCAACTCTCACAGGAGCCTGCATAATTGCACTTGGAAATGAAATTGCCGGTAATTTGATTTTCTCTTTAAAATTTATGTTTATTTAATAACCGGGACTGGAATATTATGTGGGAATTACATGCTAGATATTTTTAGTAACAGGTTGATTCTTTTTCTCAAATAACATCCAAGTTTGATTGATCTTGTAATCCTTCCTCCATGAACATACTTTCTGAATCAACCATGTATTTTGTCTGTTTACAACCTATTTCTCTAAATTGTGTGATGAGCAACGCATGGTTATTATAGTCTTTGTTGCATTCGTCATAAATATTTCTACTTAGACATAAATCATATTAATCAAATTGAATATTGTACTTGGCATAGAATAACACATACTATACCTTATATGGATGAACAATATATACATACCTTGCCATAAGGAATGATTGAATAGATGTGAGGATGTTGTAGAGGACACGGGAATCGTTTTGTAAGATGAAACAATTGTCTTCTTGGTCCATAAGAGGGGTTACGCTCCTGAGGGGACAATGATGTATAAGATATATTGTTGAATCTTGATTCCACCATAGGAATCATCGCGGCGACTGTATCATGTGCACTATGATATTATTTTCCATTTCAATCTATAAGTGATTGGTTATTTGGGCCGAATTTTGCATTTTGGGATGATTCAAAATATATGATTCTTTATACTCTAGTGTTTTGATTCTAACTGAATCCAATTAGAACTCTCATTGACCTACTCTACTCAATTGTGGACATTCATTTTCATTCTTCACAAAACTACTTTGTTCATTTAGCTAAATCTAGAAAACGTAACTCAATTAACGCTATTCTCAAACGAATTATTAATTTGGCTTCTTCGTTGTTGTATATTTACTTTCAATCCTCATTAAGGGTTTTCTCCTTTCAATTGATAAAAATGTGGGTTTGTTCTTAGACGATAGATTTTCACAGTGACTCCCTCAATCCTCTTTCCTTTCCCATGCACTTCCTCACCCTCTTACACCTTCTTTTACACCCTTCTTCATCTCCTGTTGTTTCTCTTCATCCATTTTTACTTCTTTAGTAGATTTGCGAAATGTATATGTACGAATTTGTAACAAATTTTAAATGTAGAGATCTGACCTTTAAATGTAACGCTTCATCTATATTCCTACACTTACAAAATCAATCACATCCCTTATCAACATCAACTACAAAAGTAATAACTATCCATCTAAATCAAATAACATATAATATTCAACGTTCACATTGCATTGTACACATGTGATTGCTAGTTATTACACTAAAGGGGAATGAGACCTATTTGGTATGAGACAAGCCATGAAACAAAGGGTCCTCATCGGTTTGTCGTTGATGTAGTGTGTCTCTTAAGCGAGAGGTGTTTCATGCCCTAGGCAACTTAGGCAGTTGCCTAGGGCGCCAAATAAGGAGGGCGGTTAAATTTTGGAAAAAAAAAAATTTTTTTTTCAAAGAAGTCGACTTTACATTTTGCATGGCAGTTTGACTTTGAACAGGTGCGGATACATTATACGGGATCCGGATATATTATATAAACACTATTCCACAGACTCTTCAATCGCAACATGATAGCATCGCTATTTAATTAATTTGCAATTGATTATTGCAATTTGCTTTGCAAGTTTGCCTTTGCGGCTTTGCCAGGCTGAGCGGTGAGGAGTGAGGGCCTAGGCGCCTAACAGAACAAAGTTTCACACTTGTACCAAAACAGTTGTATAAAATCATTTGATTTTTATGAAATTTGATGTCTTTTTCCTTTTTTTTTAATCCTTATAATTTGCTTTTGATGAGGTAGATTTCAAGAGGGCAGTCAAAACTTCGTGTGTTTCATATGTTTTGATCATAGACACTTCCAATTTGCATAACTCAGAAAAGTCTGAAGAAATATACTTCTCAATAAAATAAAACATGATTCATTAAATGTCATTTAAAACAAACACTAATGTTATGGGTATCACCGTATAACAGTTAAGAATTAAAATAAAAGACACAATTAATTAAATGCCCTTTAAAACAAACAAATAAAAAAGTGTATTATGAAGTTTTCTTTAAATAATGTCATCGTGCCATTTTTATTTTGTTTAAAAATCATTTTTATTTGTCAATTTTTAATATTAAAAGTACACACAAAATTACTATCATCGTGTGTTTGGTGAAAAGAGTACAAAACTTTAGGCGAGTCATAGCCATCGAACTCTGAGTGATTGCACCATGGTTCATGAACGTTTATAGGGTTCTTGTGTGGAGCCCATATAATTTTGCCGAAGGGTATATACAGTTGTATATTGAGAATTATGCCGAGAGGCATATACAATTGTATATTGAGTGGACCAGTTTGATCGTGAAATAAAAAACTAATTTTGAAAATAAAAATAAATGTAAAATAGGTCTAAACAAATACAAAATAGGTCCCTCACTTTAAAGATTAAATAGGTAAATAAGTAAATAAATACATGTCCCGCATTTTAAAGATAAAATAGGTAAATAAATACAAAATGTCTACCGCACTTTAAAGATTAAATAAGAAAATAAGAAAAAAATACAAACTAGGTCCCACACTTTAAAGGCTAAATCGGTAAATAAGTTTAATATACTATTTAGGGGCGTACTCTCAAGTACTAGTACTACCTAGGGCGCTTCGACACCTTAATTCGGCCCTGCTCTTGAGTCGTCCATCTGGTGTTTTCCACTTGTGTTTTCTTAGAATAGAGTAAATATGCCCCAGTACGAAGGAAATGAAGTGCAACAGTATGGACTCGTAACAAAATTTAAATTGCAAATTACCTAATGAAAGCCTCGAGTGATATTAGTAATGAATAGCTAACGAGGAAAACAATTTCGGAAGCATCGATGGAAAGCACTTCTGCGTTCATAAAATATATCGTTCACGTCAATTTCCGGAAAATTTTTAGGTCGCATGCCAAACAAATCCTAATTCTAATTGAAAACTGTAAAATCCCAACGGAAAGCAGAAGAGTTTTCAATGGAAAAACACATTATTGTATCGGTACAGGTTCCTGTTAGAATAAGAGATATGCTGAAATTTTTATCTGAGAATAGCCGATTAGTCAATTGGACATATGTATCTTACAAAATTCAATAAAAACTTAAAACAAAATACAGACAATATTCCCCGCAATAGACGTGGTCATGAAACTCTGTGATTTGCTTTTTCTTTAACTGTTTTATTTTCTCACATTGTTCCTCTCCACATGAACCAACACTAATGAAGGCTGTTCCACTCTCATCCATATGTTTGTTTCCACTTTCCAAAGACAAGAATATGCCATTTTTGGGATTTATTTGGTTTTATTGTACTGAATTGAAATATGAGATTTATTTGGTTTTATTATCTGATAGATTTAATTAGTGAATAGATTTTGATTGCCTAAGTTATAGATTTTCATGCTCTTTTTAATTATTATTAACTAGCAATTGCATATGAGTTGCAAACTACGTCGGAGAGGATAACATATGTTGTTACAAATATATTGTGACATTATTAATATATTGTAATATTATTAATAATGAGTTTATAGAACTCATATTAATAATATAGTTGTAATAGTTAGGTGAGTGTGAGATATTAATATTGTGATATTAATATCATATTTGTATGTACGTGAGTTAATCTCACCATTAGAATAGGGATATGAGATGATAGAGAGATATGTGGGATAGGTGAGAGATTCTAGTAGTGGTTGAGAGATATAGGGGATTGGTGATTGATGTTGACTCCTTGGATAAAGGAGATCATCTTCTTATATAATGTAATATTTATCAGTGAATAAATCGTCCTGATTGAATACAATTTACCAAGTTTTATTGTTTATTTTGTGTAAAGCTCAGACCAAAATAATATTTGGTATCAGAGCAGTGTCAGATCATAATGGGAGAATAAAATTTTTATAGGGGCAGCGTCACGATCTTTATAATTGCCCCCATTCATGAGGAAGAGTAAAAATCAGTAGGGTATTTGCATTAGATTATTATTTTAATCTTAGATTTTTTTTTCTTTGTGATTCTATGTAACTGCATCCTTGGGTCGATAAGTTCTATTGACAGTCATATTTGAATTGAATTCCATGCGTCACAATTTCTACGGCCAGCCTATCCATTTCTAGGCGGGTGTCTCAGATCTAATTTTCAATTAAGAGGACTGCAATCAAGTCTCTATGTTCTCAAGACACGTCTTGAACAAAAGAGTTAACACTTTGAGGATTGACAGTGGAAAATGAGGTTGGAGGAAATTTTGCATTTGTCTGATTACATTTGCATTGGCTTCTTTGCCATTCAATGTACACGTGCCTGCAGTCCTGAAGGATTCGCATAATGCTCAAATCGTAGACGTGTCTCATTATTGGACTCTGTACATTTCTCGTGTATTTGTATTATTAGGAGATCCATGTGATTGGTTGTAAATCTGGACCTATCGACATGCAAATTTCCACTGGTAGAAAGGGAAAAGCCTCCATCAACCGAGAATGGCTGGGACAGATGGCCAATAAATTGTCTCCATCCATTGATGCACTTCTTTTGCAAGGCCTGCACGTCAATCATTCTGAGCGTGGACGCATTCTCTGTACTCTCAAAGTCCCTCTGTGCCTCGTGAATGTGGAAAAATTATGCATGGAGGAGCTACGACAATATTTGTTGATATTATAGGCAGTGCAACGATATTCATTACAAGAGCTACATCATCTGGTGTTTCAGTTGAAATCAATACCTTCCTGAAGTCATATCAAAGCATCGAAGTCTTCAAACAGTTTGCGTTGGAGTTCTCGCCATGTTTTGAGGCCATGGATAACAAGCTCCTCACAGTTCATGAATCACAAATATAAAAAACGAGTAATTTCATTTATTCCTTATTTTTTAAAGTCTACAATGTGTCATGTTTTGTAATAGTCAAATGTCATTGTTATGTATTTCCAACATTTATTTAAATTATTCTGAGTTCTCCATTATAGGTCCACGGAGTCATTTTTTGGTCTAGTATTTTCATTAGTACAATTAAAGGAGTCATGTATTTATTAAAAAGTATTTTTAATTACTTTTTACTTAGTCAATTTTAAATTATTTAGTATAGTTTTAAATATGTTATGCATCCATCGTAAATATTGTATGTCTTCTTGACAAGTCATAGTCATTTGTTTGTAAAAGAGTTAAATAGGTGATCTTAGGATTATTCATATTGTCATTTTGAGTCCAAAGTGTCGATATTGAAAAAAATTCCTTACGGATGCATTTTCGGTGTAACCCGACGTCCGATTTGTAAATGAGCTTCAAAATTACATCTTATTGAGTTAAGCAACAACATTCATGGAGGAAGGAGGCAACGGAGGAAGGAGGTCAATCAACGACCTCTCGCCGCCCAAACGCAAGCGACGGGCCGCACAATGAAGTTGTGGCATTTTTTTAGTTGTGTGTTTATTTTCCACTATGTGAAAATAAGAACAGATGTCACATTCTTGTTCAATTGTAATGTGTGAGAAATTCCTATATGTAACCTCCTAGAAGAAAACATTGTAGAGTATGTCTCTAAGTTTATTGTAACACTCATAGATTTGGAAAGGGTTGGTGGTAGATCCAGAAAACCACATATGTAAAAAGGTAGATAAACTTTTACTGATGTAGCGGTCCTCTGACTGCCTTCCTTCTTTATGAAGATGATCCGCCAGTGGAATGCCGAGTGCGTTCTTTTCATGGAGTAAATGCGGGATGCGTTCCTTCGCATAGTTGTGGTCATGTGCAACAAGACAGTCAACCAATTGGAAGTTTACACGCCTTTCTTTGATCCAGATTATGAGGCAAGCCCGTGCAACATGTTATAAAAAAGGAGTTATATTGTACCATGTCAACATTAGGGGAGTGTATATTGGGAATTAATAATGTTAACAATAGGGGAGTGAATGTTACTAACGGGTTTTAATTTGATCAATCATATAACACCTATCCATCGTACTAACCAAGAAGACAATAGGAAGTGACTCTAAGGATGACACATCACTAGGATCACTTGTTTGTAAGGAAAACACACCACAAGTACAAGAACAAATAGATGTATGATATAAAATGTGTGTTGATAAAACCTCTATTACATGCTCAACATAGAAAGGGTGTTTGTGGTTATTATATATTGTTTTGTCACTTGTCAATGTTATTAAAATCTAGATATATCTATCACACTTCCATACTAATTCTAAAAAAGTATACTTTGGGATCCAACACAATCCGGAAATACTTTGCACACATTCTTGGAGTAAAACTTGGATGCCGTGTGGCAGTCAACATACATAAAAGGTTATTGAAAACACCAAGAGTTTTTCTAAGGGGGAAGGCACAAAATTCTAAACGCAATTTTGGCTTCTCATTATGGTGGTAGAGGAAAACTCTTTTCTCCTCCTTGTTCACATCACTCAATAAATGTTTTCAATCTGAAAAATATTCAGTTGCCTTGTGTAATACGTGGGCGTGATCTATCTCCTACACTAAAAAATGCACCATTTTATGGTCTTTAATCCAACTACATCCAAGTATCTATTTAACTCATCTATCTTGCATCAATTTCCTTACCATTTGAACCTCTCCTCACATACACACTTCTGTGTAGATGTTTGGTAAGAATAATATAAATTACAACAATTTGAGAATCCAACTCAAAAAAAATCTCTAAATAATCTATCATGATATTCTTATGTACTCTACAAACACCACGCAAACACATTCTCACAACCACCTTAAGTCTAATTGGCATGTTGATGCCAAAGTTTAGAATTTCCTCAAAATAGCCAACACAACCAAGAATGTGGAGTAATAATTGAAAACCATCCTCGTCTATCTATCAACAAAGTTCCTTTGCTCTAGCTATTTGGGGGAAATGTTTAATACTAGAATATCGATGCCATAGAAATTTTCACGGAGCCATTGGGAAAAGTTGAAGACACTTTGATCACAATGGCTGACCAATACCTCTGTGTGAGGGTTGCGAGTAGTAAACACAATTATTAATCTCTCTTTTTCCAGAAGTCAAATATTCTCCTGACCAATACCTCAACTAGATCCTGCGACCAATAATTTTGTGCATATCCTGTAACCATGGCATTTCATTAGAGCATTATCTTCATGGCATTTTGTCAAACAATTGACATAATACCTTCCACATTTTTCATACATCCATGAAGGCACCTGCACCTACATCTGACATAAATCAACTTTTCATTATGCTGTGATGGTTGCTCATGTCCTTCTCTAAAGCTCCCATTTTGACGTAGGCTGTGAGGATGATGGCAAAGGCTGTAAGGTTTGGCCTTACAATTGTCTCATTTTGTGCATATCCCATGATCAATGTAGTCAATGAGGACACATTGTGTTCAATCATTTAGTTAAACAATTCACATGCCAATTGCATGATGCCACATTTTACATATATGTGATTTGTGAATCTGGTAGCTCCAATATTGTGAATCGTGATCAAAAGGAATTGATGATTTTGTAAAATCAAAACCTACACACGATGCATAGTGAATTTTTCCTCTCTCGCAAGTGGAAAAAATCTCCTCCCTAAATTCATTTCTTTAAAACCATTTTTTCCCCAAACATAACCACTAATTTCTGTAAATGGAATGGCCTACAAGGGAAAATTACTATAGTTTACGGCCAACGGATCGGGGTTTTCTGCATCAGCCACCATGCGTCTTCTCTATAAGCTTGTTTTTTTACTCCATTTATCAATGAAATTTTCCTTATTTTCCTCATATGGTTTAACGCTATCTTTCATGGCTTTAGAGACAATTTTGATGTCTTGGATGCCATTTCATGGAGGATTGAATGTGTGGTTTGGAAATAGTGGCGGAAATAACCTGCAGGAAACTTGAGTCACCGAGAATTTAACACTTTTCAGCAGGGGCATGTTTAAAGGTGGATGCCTTCGGTGAATTAATTAAAGTGAGCTGGTTGGATGTTTATGTATTTTAAATGTTTAGATATGTAAATAAACAATTTTCTTCTAATACACTATCTATTAGTGACATTTTATATATATGGAGGAGATGGTCGTCCATATATTTATATGAGATATTTTTATGGTGAAGATGTTTTCCTAATTGAAACAGAGGTCTTTATATCTAATATGCATCAAAGAATGAAGGGTAATGTTTTTCTTGGTCATTGATGTATTGTGTTCCCTCAACAATCCACCCGCATGGTGAATATTGTTTGTCGCCTCATGTTTTCTAATATCATCATTGTGTTTTCCACTACCCACTACCATTTCTAATGGGGTTTTTTGAGTTACCTCTGGTGGGGTTGTGTTTAGATCGAACATTTTTAAAGTTTAAAATTTTTCGATTTATATATGGCTACTCCTTTTCTTCATAAAATCCACACTAAAATTGGCAAGAAATCAATTACTTCAACCTAGAGTAAGTAATAAGATATTAAATTATGTAAACACGGAATCTCTTTCGAAATTGGACATTACACAATACACTTTGATGGTTTTATTTGTAAAAATCCATCCTTGTAAATCAAAGAGAAATTTGCACTCAACAATGTAAGAAATTGTATGGAGTCTCATTCTAAAACTTTCAATTGACCCATGAAATCTACCTTTTGCTCATATGACCAACCATTGAAAGGGCTAAAATATTGATGATTGTTCGTACATCACCTATTTTCCTAAAATTACTTACACTTAAAACTAAACTGCGAGATAGAAAATGCTTCAGGAAATAACCATTGCAGTTGGGTTTCAAACCTAGAACCTATTGGATTTTCCTTTTTTTTGACCCCTTAAAGTGCAAATTGCAATCATGTTGGTAATGTGAGAAAAATTGAGACAATAAAGTATAACACAAAAGCTATATATTATTTATGTGGGAACAATTTGAGCCATGGACTGTGTGTGGGACATGTAGGTATGCAATTCCCATCTTTTCATTTCCAACTCTTCATTCGTTTCTTTGTCTTGTATAAAAAATTAAACGTCATCCAATTGAAAACCTTGATGGAGTAAAAAAAAATAAAAAACATAGAAAAACACTAGTGTTCTAGATAATGAAATTGAAGAGGGGATGGGAATGATGTGCCACAGACTTGCATCATACTATTATATTGGTTTCCTTATGCTTGTGTCCTTTTTCACTGTATTTCTTGTAAAACTACTTTGCCTTTTGATTCCCTATGCTTTTCATCATACCTATTTACTTGAAATGCTTTGACTTTACAAGGAAGATGATTGCAAAGATGGTCTAGATGGAGGAAAAACTATGCAACACTTGTGTCAAAGTCAACAATTAGACATCCTTATCTCTACAACCCATTTATTATATGCAGACATGTTATATTTCCTAAAGATAAAACCTAATCTACCTCCACTCAAAATGGTCATCGATGCTTGTAGGCCTTGCATCATAATATTATATAGATTGCATTTATGCTTGTGATCTTTATTGTTGTATTTCTTGCAAAATTGGGTTGCCTTTAATTTCCCTTTAATTTTTTCCATACATATTTACTTGGAGCTCTCTTACTTTATAAAGAAGAGAATTGCAAAGATAGTTCACATAGAGGATATGTTGTGCACGACTCACATTAGAGTTGACAGTTCAACATCCTTATCTTTGTCACCCATTTATTATTTGCATTCACTCCATTTCTTCTAAGTAAAAAATCTAATCCTCCTCCATTATAGCTACCCACAATTATAGTTGAGAAGAATCCAACAAGGAAATTGGGACATGTTGTCTTGTTTGCAATGAAAAGTGCAACTGACGACCAATAGCTACACTAAACTCTACCCGTGACGTCTAGGAATTTATATTGGCTTATGAGATTGATGACAATGAAAATGAGTGTGTGATAAGTATGGGAAATACCCTCATAATTATATCCTTTTTGTGTTGCATGCATGGATATCCACCCATGTTATCTACAAAAATGCACCGACATCATCACATGATCCTTCCTCTCCAAGATAATTAGATTGCATGGTTTCGACATACCTGATTTCACACTTCAAAAATTATAAAGAGGAAACTTCTTCACATAATTGTAGTTTGTTGATGACAATAGATGATGATGATGAGCCTCTCAATATTACATTTTTAATACTACTCCCACTCAAACATGAGATGACACTCCAACATTTGTATTTTTGTTTCAATTTGGTGACGAAAATGTTAACACAACATATCTGCATCCGTACTTCATGACCCACACCACCAAAACAAAAATAATACATCTCAAATGAGTAAGATCACCATGATAAATAACTTGAATTATAATATTCAAATCCATCAAAGGAATATGCCTAGTATCTCCCATGTTGTTCACTTCACTTAGCATCATGTTTGCATTGAGCATTTTTCTTTCACGAGTTTGACTTGATCATTCGAGTTCAATTAGTATTGTATTTGCATTTGGTTTCGGGATCAACATGCGTCATTCTTTACATTGAGGACCCTTTGAGGTTGAAAATTTATTATATCATAGATCTTATATTGTGTATTACAATTCAAACTTACACCCATTTAGTAGCTCCTTACACCATTGATGGGATCATCCATACTTCATCTTCCCTTAACTCACACGTTTTTCTCTTTGCATGCGGTGGTTAAACATTACATTGGTTGACTCTCTAAATGACTATATCATGTATTCTACACATAAACCCCTGCAATGACATATGGTTTTCCATCTCTTACAACTATCCTCGACCAACATCTATTAATTCAAATTTGTTGTCTCATCGACATATTGTAATTTTCAAACTGATCAACCAAATTATAATCACCAAAATGATCAAACAAATTATAATCTTCAAATATAAGCATTCCTTATTTGTAACTTTGGATGAGCTAGAGTATTACAAGAGGGCCCAAACGTGCATTTAAAAACTATTTTTCTCTTTTGAAAATACCTCTAACATCAATTAAACTAATAAACATTTCCAAAAGGGAGCCTTAATGGCTATACCTAACATGCATCGAGGAAATTAAAGGAAAAGGGTTTATTTCGATGGTCATTGATGGATAATAACATTAGGATTGTTGATAAGGGAAACCTTGATCACCAAATAGAAACCATGATCATAAATGTGTATGGAATTTATGAAATAATGATACCTAAACGTAAATTTTCCATATCTAACATATTTAGAGTTAAAATTTTGAATATATGCAACTTCCTTATCTACATGTTATGGAAAAAGAAACTCTACACTATAACCAATCGACCTACATCTCCATGTAGTACACCAAAGGGTGTCACTCATAGATTGAATTACATTTTCCTCATTTAAAATTGGAAATATTGATCGAACATGCTTCGCTTTCATCTAATATATATCCATAGTGTGTTACCTCAATAATATATGCACCGCACCTCCTTTCTCCTTCAAGTAATTGATAAAATTGTCTTCTCGTTCATATGTTCCTAGTTATAAGAAAGAAAAGATCCACAATTGTTCCCACTAATATTTTCTCCCCATGTACTTCTCCTCCCTCAAACTAATTCTTCATCACCTAAAATGTTTCAATCCCTCATATTTAATGGTTTCATCTCCTCCCCTTCGACGTCTCCATTGCACCATTTGCGTGTGATTGCTACTATTAGGGAATTCCACCTCATATGGTGTCCATCAATGAAAAAATCCCCAAGACCAACTAGGGTTGGCATGTCATTGATTGTCATTTTCTATTTCTATTATTTTGCCTTTTAATTTTTAACTAGCAAAAGCATTCATAGGTGCTTCTGAAAGGCCGATAGGAACTTTTAGTATAATGTTATATTTCCAATAATTACATTGACATTTCATTAAATAGGAATATAATGACAATGAATGTTCAAAAATTAATGAATGTAGTAACATGTACTTGATTCAAGTGTATCAAAATACCTATAGACACAAAATCACGCACTTTGAGTCATTATTCAATCTTGATCACATACTACTATTCACATGGTTCCTAAGTACGAAAAGTAATAATTGACCTATGTCTTTGGCCATCTTTTGTTGCTTTCTATTGCTACTTTTAGTCTTGCACCTTTAATGGTCCAATTTTTCATTTCACACTTCAATTTCGCATAAATTGGACTGAAGCGCCTAGCTAGGATGCCAACGCCAAGTGCCCCTGTCCTCTTTACACTTTACTCTCACTTTTTGGGTCCTTTCTAGCCATTTGAACATCTTATATTTTTGTAGTCAACCTTTTCAAGGTTAATAATGAAAGTCAAGCAAGGGAATCATATAAATATAAAGTTATGTGATCATAATAAGGGACAAAACACTAAGCACTAGCTATCACCACCTAAGGTTGCATCCATTAAAGGCATCTATATAGCTACATTTGCATCCACCTAGCTCCATCACAAGGCACAAAGGCTTGTTCATCTGCATCACACTTTATAGAAGAGGAGTCTATTGTTTCCATGCACACATTTATTAGATTCTACATCTACTTACTTTCTCGCTACTTCACAAAGTGTGACTAGCACAAGAGCAACGTAGGGCACAATTCCACACATACACCTAAAACTACATTGGGTCTAAGATGTAGTGCAATGCTTAGTGATAATTCCATCCATTTGGCAGCTAAGGAAAGTTTGACCCCTTCATATGCATCTTTCTTTTTTTAAGGTTTTGATTCTTTGTCTAGGGTTTTGCAGGTGATTCCTTTAGTGTAGGTTTATAATGACATCAATGACCTAAGTGCGATATACATGCAACAAGCACCGAAGGCTTCACATCATTTGATGACTTTGTGAATTTGGTTTCTAGACTTCCTGCACAGACTAGGGCATCCAAATTATAGACCAGAGTGCCCTGTGTGTCCGTATCCCTTTTCCAGGTGTCCTAGTCTAGCCAAATCACTTGGATCTGCATTTTCTCAGGATCTTGTGTGATGGTCTCCCATTCTGTTCAAATTTGGTCTTCATTGCGACACAATCCTGTAGCATCTTCGAATCAGCTAAGGCTCTTCTAACCCTCTTTGCACATTAGGGTTTATACATTTTACTTCTTAGTTTTCTTGGGTGTATTTCATTTATTTTATTGTTTATTTATTTACTGCAAAATTTTTATTAGATTAAGCTAGGATGTTACATTTTAGTTTAATCATTTTGGTGAACCCCACTCGTGTTCGGTCTTTCGGATCCTTCTTTAGCATATCATCTTCTCTATCATGGCTTCTCAAATTTCTCAATTTTATTTGTATGATTTAATTCAAATGCATCATAATTACCAAGTTGTTAAAAAAAATCCTAGACACCATGTATCTCCCTAGCGATACACCATCGCATCAAGTGAGTGCTATTTTAGATCAGCTATCTGACAACCCTAGTCTTCGTGATCCTCCATCTAATCAATCCATGTTGGAATCAATTCAATATTTACATTCTTTATTTTAAGAAAAAATTTAGGCTATGGAATCCACGATTACATCTCTCAAATCTGAAATCCAACATCTTAAGGACGCTTCTCAGGCTCATGTTTGTTCTCCTTCTACATCTCATCTTCATTCTATGTCTACTACATGTGCTCATATCAGTGAGCCTCAAGTCATACCATTACTAGAGCCTCTCACCTACTAAACAACATGACATTCATACATAACTCCTTAGTCATCAATTGATCACTTTACCGCCTACTCATTACTATCCTCCTTATCGGCTAGCAAAATATCAAGGTTGTCCATATTGCAATTATCATCGAATCAATGGACATAATGACAAATGATTGCTACACTTTATAATGAAGAATCAAACATCTTGAGTGTCAGGGATTTATCTCATTCACTGCACAACATTCTATTGCATGCCCATATACAAATGCTACATCTCAATGGGTTCCTAAATCTGATTTGTCTATGTCTAATGAGCATCATGCCATCGTTACTCAGGTTCCTTCTACAATAAGTCAAGCACCTCCTAAGCAACCGCCTCTCAAAATCAATATAACACCTCCTCCTCTCAAGTCATCTATGGCATCACCAAGTCAAATTATGCAACCACCTCTCAAAATCAGTCCACCTTCTCCTATCAAGTTTTTGTAGTGTCATCAATACCACCAAAGCTACCACCATTCAAGGTTCCTCCACATCCTACTCCACTTTCATTTCCAATTCATTTTGTCAAAGAAACTTTCTTTCTACCGATGGTCAAGACACATTTCTGCCACCATTGCATGGTCCTATTGTTACTATTTCCACACATACTTCCACCGCTTCATGCAAACTTGGTCTTTGGTAGGTGACTCATGATAACACACTCATCATCACACACTTGGGGGGCATCACACTTACTCCCCCATAACTTTTAACATTATCAACTATCATTCATCTTACACATATCACATCTAGTCTTTTATATTCATCACATATGCTAGCATGAACATTACCCAATGACACACTCTTGTGCTTCGATTCACACTTGATTGTTGAGGGAATCCTATATATATGAACCTCACACATTACACACTAGACACTACACATCACGCATCTTCACACGTCTTACATACATACATTCTACATCCTACATCTTACATCTTACATTACTATGCATTTGCACATCCTATCTCATCTATGCATATGACATTACACATTATACATCCTATATTGCTTGCTACATATTACACATCACATGACGAGTTCTCATCACCACATCTACTACACATATTACACATCCCACTCATCTACTTACATGCGATGAGCTAATTACTCAATGACGCACTCTAGTTTCACAGTTCATATTGGACCATTGAGGTATACATCACAAATGGACCACATCGCTTTCCCACACATTCAACCATTCAACTACTTATTCTCATGTGAAATTCTTAGTGATATAGGCTTTAGGATAAATCATCACACATCCTCACACTTCATTTGTAGGTCGCATATCATCACTACACATTCATCACATCATGCTACACACAACACATATTTAGACCATTTCCCGATGGTGCACTCTCGTTTACAATTAATTCTTGACTACTAAGGGGGCATAAACAAATGAACCTCATTGCATACATTTCCATTCACTCGAGGGGAACATGACTCCTATCATTCACTCTACATTTCATTCCATCCATCCATAACATATTGCATATCTTGGTTGCATTTACTTGTACATGTTCATCTTATTACACATGCTAGATATATATATTATATGTCATTATCTTTATCATACACACATGCATGTTCACTTGCTTTCTAGTTGTGATCGCAGACTCTACAACTCCATTAAACGCATCATAAATGCTTGGCACCAATCCCACAATGGTTCTGAGGGGGCATCCACATTTGTACACTACAGGTGCTATTTTTTCATTTTTTCATAGCACACTACTTTATTGGTTTACACATGCTTTGACATATGTTTTATCTTTCTAACATGCTAACGGGTGCTTCATGTGTAATATTTGCTATGTAGGGATATTTGCTTCCATACTTGTTTGTTATATTGTCTGCTATTGCTTGTTCTTGTTTGCGGGCTTTGCCCTTTGTCTTGTGTGCACACTTGTATGCTTTTGGCTTAGTCATCCTTGATTGTCTTGCGACATCGTGAGTGATGTCCCATGTTTGCAACCCACTCTTTGTGGTCTATATTGTCTTCTTGGGTGTTTACATTATCTGCTTACACATTGTTTATGTAGTTTACACTTATCTTCTACATGCATGTTTGTTCGTACTAACACTTTTTTCTAGCCACTTTGTTTGCATGTGCCTTGGTTTCTACCAAGCACATCCCCTCCTCCCAGCAGGCACAATTTTAGTTACAACGGTTGGTCCTATTTTGGGGCCACATCCTCCTACAGATGACATCACATGCGCCCCTAAAGAGGGGGCATCATTTGGGTTTACACACGCACATAACACAAGATTCTGATTCGAGTTTTCATCCATGACATAATGGGTTACATTGCATGAGTGGGTTCAACATAGTCTACATAAATCCATACACAACGACTTTTATAGGGCAGATTGTCCTTAGCACATGCGTGGGTACACACCAAATGTAGTGGTGTTTTATATAGCGAGAAGTAGTTAAAGGTTGGAGGACAACACCGAGAAATTTATCCCTACACTTCTTCTATTACATTGGCATTAGATCACCCAAAAACCAGGCAATATAGAGATCTCTTCAGTTTCGGGAAACAGTTATAGGTTGGAGGATAAATTAGAATTTCCTCCCTACACTTCTTCAGCCATTAGTGCAAGATATCCAAAAAAATCATAATTCATCGATATGATCCTTTCTACACCCTTTTTCTCGTCACGAATTAGGTGCACATGTTCCTTTTTCATTTTCATACTTTCATCATATGCTTTTTGCATACATAAATGCATCATTACACACATTTTTACACATATACATGTGTATTTGACTACTTGATCATCTTCTCTTTTGCAAGTCCATTCGTATGGGAAGTAAAAGTGAACATCAAGAACAATGTCACACTAACATGCAGTACATCACACACATCAACATCTACACATGCACTTTTACCCTAGGTTCACTCTCATCACCTTTTTACACTTTTTGGCATCTTTAGTCTCCACGCTCCATCTTTTTTATCACTCCACACTTTTTTCTAGTCCCTCGACACACTTTCTACACCAATCTACATGGATATTAGGTATGCATCTCTATCTACTTTATGTTACCAAGCATTCTTCTCACTAACATAAAGTGGGGGCAAATGTAGATGTAGTCATTTTTACTCCTATCACAAAAGGAAGAAACCCCATGCGCCGCTTATCACCCAGTAGAAGCTGAGCACTCACCCGAGGCACACGCAGGTACCGAGTCTCTCTTTTATGTGAGTTTAGTGGGAAGCATCATCTATGATTATTGTAAGAGTATTTAGGAAGTTAAGACAAACAAGAACCATAGGGCTCAGAACGGCCTCCAGATCCTTGTAGTCACTTAGACCGAAGGATTTTAACATAATCCAGAACATATATTATAATAGAAAGAAATATACAAACATCCATTCTTAGCATGAAAGGATAGAGAACTCATATGAGAGAAATATGCATTAAAACCATTGATATCCATGTCTATTTATAATAGGTAACCTCATTATATTCATTGGTTCATTACAGAGTGTCATAGAGAGCAGACCGCAGTCATGCGTATCACTGGACATATGTAACTAAGCTAAAAAAGAAAATAACAACTTCCATGCTTAGTACATTCTTTCCCAAACCCAAAATATCCACTCGCAGCAATTCTATAGAGCTCCGCTCACTTTCTAACCCACTATTCCCTATGTATATCTCCCCATATGTCTATATGTCTCCATGTATCTCTATGAAGATGCATCTCCATCTGAAGATGTATATGTGTATATCCTCTACTCCACAGACACTTGTATTTATAGCTTTCCTAGGCTGCCAACTCACCTTCCAGCGCCCTTAGATCGGATGCCAAGTGTTGATTGTGGTCCTTCATGCGAGCATGCTCCTCTAAGCTTGAGCTTTCCACTTTATCTCATGATGATCTTCTAGAAGATTCCATCAGGGCATGCTCTTTCCTGGGCGCAACTGTCGCCAGCGGTTGGCATCTTATCCATGCGGATCCGATCACGCTTTTCACGTGTTCTACCCTGGGTGCACAAATTGGCTAAGTCTCGAACCTCCTTTCACGCGTCGCGCTATGTGCTTCCTTAAACCTTTCTCCTATGTGCTTTTGCCTTGTGTGCCATTCTATAAATGGGATCCCATGCACCTACGCACCTTCATACTTGGTCAATATTCTAGGGGTCCAACAGTAGACACAAAATCACGCACTTTGAGTCATTATTTAGTCTCAATCACATACTACTATTTGCATGGTTCCTAAGTATGAAAAGTAATAATTGACCCATGTCTTTGGCCATCTTTTTTTGCTTTTTGTTGTTACTTTTGGTATTGCACCTTTATTGGCCCAGTCTGTCATTTCACACTTCAGTTTTACCTTTTCTAGACTAGACCGCCCAACCAGGATGCCAATGCTGTAGACACCCTTGTCCCCTTTTGTGCTCTGTCCTCTTTACATTTTAGTCTCACTTTTTGGGTCCTTTTTCACCGTTTGAGCATCCGATCTTTTGGTAGTCCTCCTTTTCGGGTTAATTACGAAAGTAAAGTGAGGGAATCATATAAATATAAAGTTATGTGATCATAATAAGGGATCAAACATTAATCACTAACTATCACCACCTAAGGTTGCATCCATCAAAGGCATCTATAGCTACATTTACATCCATATAGCTCCATCACAAGGCACAAAGGTGGTTCATCTACATCACACTTCATAGGAGGGGAGTCTATTATTTCCATGCACACATTTATTACATTCTACATCTAGTTACTTGCTCGCTACTTCACAAAGTGTGACTGACACAAGAGTAACCTAGGGCACAATTCCACACACACACACCTAGAACTACATTGGGTCTGAGATGTAGTGCAACGCTCAGTGATAAGTCCATTAATTTGGCAGATGAGGACAATATGACCCCTTTAATACACATCTTTCTTTTTTAGGGTTTTGATGCTTTATCTGGGGTTTTGTAGGTGACTCTTTTAGTGTAGGTTTATAATGACATCAATGACCTAAGTGCGACATACATGCGACAAATAATAAGGCTTCACATCATCTGACGACTCTGTGAATTTGGTTTCCAGACTTCCCGCACAGACCAGGGCATCCAGATTGCAGACCAAGGTGCCCCAATCCAGCCAAATCACTTGGATTTGCATTTTCTCATGCTCTTGTGTGACAGTCTCCCATTCTGTTCAAATTGCCGGTCTTTCTTTGCTAAACACTCTTGCAACATCTTCAAATCAGCTAAGACTCTTCTAACCCTCTTTGCACATTAAGGTTTATACATTTTATTGCTTAGTTTGCTTGGGTGTATTTTAGTTATTTCATTTCTTATTTATTTACTGCAAACTTGCATTATATTAAGCTAGGATATTACATTTTAGTTTTATCACTACCTCATAATTTTATAGGTCCTTACACTTTTTCATTTGCAAATGGATATGGCTTTCAAAATAGAAAAGATGTCGGACCATAAAATTGAATCATAATATCATTCATGCAATCATAGGTGACAATATATATCATTGTGTTTAAATCTATTATTAATTTTTTTCAACAAGAAATATTTAGAAATGTTTATTTAGTAAATTAATTATCAAACAATCAGTGAGATATGCATATTTCACCTTGTTAACCCCTTTAGAAGCATCAATTTTAATTTGGTAGATATAAATATTACTTGAAAATTGTAGAGACCAACTAACTTCCATAATGAAGCAATACATTCTTACGAAATTGGAAAACAAAACATGAGAAGATTCTCTCGCAAGTGCTCATGTTTTACCTCTTCTCTTAGAGCAACAAATCCCTCTCTTAAACCAAAATGCAAGAATGTAGATAAACTATAATGAAACGAGACTAAATATACAAGTAATTATGATAAAATACACTTAAAATCAATGGAAAATGGAAATGAGAAATGTTACTCCTATATTTCCACTATGTCTGCTTAAAGACACTTAAATATTGATTATTTGTAAAATATAAACAATAAAAAATTAGAAATAAGTTTTTGAAAATTAGAAATAAGTGTAGCCAAATAAAAATAGTAATTAGTCTAATATATGAAAAGATGGAATGAAAATTGTTAATGGTGCAAGGGAAACGAGAGTTAGTGGTAGTGGGGGCATTTTCCCTTTTGAAGGTGACACGGTATGAGCAACATGCAATGTTGGATTGGTCAATGTAAAACTAAGGAGAGAAACATGATTTTACAAAGGCTAATTCAACAGATGTTTGAGAGTGTTATGCCTCCTCATTCACTGTCTCCAAACATAGCCTCAGCAAATCCAATGCCCACAATTTTCTTGGAGAAGATAATGGGTTGTGAGTCTTTGCGGACTTTCTAAAAAAATATATTGTCTCACCTTTCTTACCTATGCAACAATGTATTCTTTAGAAAGTTCGCAACACTCACAACACATTATCTTCTTAACATTCCATTGACAATAACTCCCAAATACAATAAAATACCCAAAAAATCTTTAAAATGGATTAAATAACTGTCAAATTTTATGAATTATTATTTTGGGATTCCTATATTAATGGTTGATAAGGGACATTATATCAGTTGGATAGCTTAATTAATTAATTAATTAATTTTAAATTACAAATGTTAATATGTAGCATGCGGATCTGGCAGTTTGGTTTCTGTTCCTTATAAATAACTGATATACGATAAGTTCAAGTAAATTATTTTTAAAATTTGAGCACTATTGTTTGATAATTATAATTGAATGTTTTTAGTATTACAACGACATGTAGAGGGTAAAATTAATCGACAATCATGTCATCCCAAATATAAGGCCTTCCCTTTATGTTTACCTTGAGATCTAAACCCTCATATTTAAACCAACTATATTGCTGTGCAAAAACAAGATTTTTCCTGAATTACACAACGAATGCTCAACACAATTTGACAAATCATCCTCTTTTAGGTTTGGCATTCCATGTCTCCCACTTGTCATGTATTTCCCTTAATCTTCTTCCCATCGTAACATTATTGTCTCTATCTTTGATGCTGTTTTTAACCTTGTCTACATTGTGAAATATCTCGATTCTCACCTTATTTGCACTCTACAATGACATCAATTCATCGAACAATGCTGCAACGAAAAAATAAATATGGACAAGAATATTTCTGGCTATGGCTCACTTTATGGTCCACAATAACCACTATTGCAGGCTTAAATGATGTTATCTCTCTCAACTGGTTATGGATAACAACATGGTAACAATTAAAACACTTTACTAATTTGTTACAACAAATAAAGAATCAAGCCTGTAAATATTAAATATGCATTCATTAGATAAAATAGAAAGAAATCCATACAAAATGCGAGCATGTAACTGGACCTTATGCATCTACTTTACGGTTTGTGTTGAAATGGGTAAAAGAGTTGAGTCTACTATACAAAAAATGTAAAATCAGTAAGAACAATAATTGTTGCTATTAAAATTGTTTAATTCTATCCAACAAAAACTTGAACATAAATAAGAGGTTCCAAAAAATTCCATAAAACCAAAATATTCCCAACAAGAAATGAAATCTAGCATTTCCTTTATTCAAAAGATAAATTTAAATTGCTATAAATGTTGGCTATAGGGAAAATAAAAACAATTATAAAAATTAGATTTTACTTTATTACATCTAACCCTTACAGTAGTTAATTAATAATTCATAAATAATCAAAAGAAAAACATGAATAACGGTCAAGATACCCCTATTTACTGAAATATATACCAACACCCGATTTCACGAAATATCATGCAATGGAAAGTTAAACCTTATGTATTCATTTGCAAATCACAATAAAACTAAGTATTGATAGCACATGATAAATAATCTTCTCATTACTAGCTTCAAAAACAAAGCCTCACACATGTATGATTTACAACTTGATATTTGACTGTGTTTTATACCCAAATACAATACAATTTACTCTAAAAGTTTCCTCTCATTTGATTTGTGGGATTTCGGAAATATTTTTTAGACCCTTCAGAAATATTTGAGCATAACTCTTAAGGATGTAAATCCATATTTGTTTGCGAATCCACGCATGTAATGGTCTATTGACTTCTCCCCTTCCATCTCCTCTTGCCATTTCAAATTTGAATATGAAAATAGTAATAATAATTATAGGGATAAAATTAACACTACTATAAAAATAAAATTTCAAGAAATTTGATGAAGAATAAAATATTAAGACTACGAAGACAATTAAAAATACGATTATAAAGAAAATTGTCTTTAGAAAGGCCTATTGGCCAATTATTTTATTATTATCGGTGTATTTACAAGCCTATAAGAAGCGAAAACCCCAATGATGAGATGTGAAAGATATGAGTCTAAAACGCCAAGAATATTAGAGCTTCAATGCAACAAAGAGGCCAAATAACAATTTTTGGCAACAATATGTTGAGGACTATGAAGTGAAACTAGTCTCCAAAGGGAACATTGAATTTGAGTGAAGTAATAGTACTAAAATACTTCATGTGATCAATCAAGTGGTGAATAGTGAGATTGGTTAACCTACGAAACGAGAGACCATGAAGATTCTTGTAGGGACAGATGATTTGAAACACCCATGTGTAAAATACAAAGAGCTCGTGCATAATGTAAGATAAAACATATAGGTGGTATGAGCCCACATGGAAACAATATTTGGAGGATATAGTGGTATAAGCTTACAATAAGAAAGCATGAGCCGAGTTCCAAATTAGGAAAGCCTCGAGATTGATGGTAATGGACACGATAAAATAGTGAAGAATTCACTTATAGTGGGTTAAGAAGACCAAAGCTTTGGAGATGAAGCCGGGTGATATATCAATAAAATTATTCTCAACATGGAAAGAGGAGGTTCAAAGGTGATACTACACAAGTCAAGGTGGTTGTGTGAATGAGAGATCTCACAAGCACAACACTCGATTATTTGAAAACAATGGTGTTGTTTACACCTAATTAACTATATGTAATAAAAAGTACACAATAATAAAAAGGATGTAAGGGTTTGTATAAGGGATTATTCTAATTAATTGACTTCTAACATTAACCATTCACAACTAGAATAATGCATTAACACTTGTAATGATTGATAAAACAATAAGTAATAACTCAAATGCACAAGAGGAGAAAGATACTTTGTTGTACAAGTTAGAACATAGAAGATTTGGATCTACAAATAGGTGAAAAAGCTAGATCAAAGACTAGGAGTGCTTCAAAGACAAGTTCTAGAACTATATATTGAGAAAGGATAGAACTGTACACTATTGTATAATCTAGATTGGAATTGTACAATCTTGGCTTGGATATGTACAATCTTTGACGCTTAGTTTGGGTCCAAACTTCTTGTGTGTTTCACTTATTGGGTGTCGACACTAAATCACACACTTTGGGTACATTTCTAGGTCCTAATCACATACTACTATTTATATGATTCCTAAGTGAGAAAAATAGAAATTAAAAACTATATTTGGCCTTTTATCTATGTTTCATGTCTTCTTTCTAGCCTCTTACACCCTATATCCTAGTCAATACTTCACTGTTTTATCTTTTATAACTCTAGACACTAGTGCCCCAGACAGGGATGCCATCACTTAGGTGCCCCTGACCTCTCTTTACTTTACTCACCACTTTTAGGAATCTTTTATCTTATATGCATCTTGTTTTCTTATGGGTCGGCCTTCTAGTTGTTAATTGTGAAATTCAACTAGGAAATCATATAAATATAAAGCTATGTGACCATAATAAAGGACCAATCTCTAAGCATCTATTATCATCACCTAAGGTTGCATCTAAAGGCATTCTAAGAGCATAAAAACATCCATCTAACAGTCACTCAAGGGATAAGGGACTGCATTTATGCATACACACATAGGAAGGGAAGTTCATTTTTCCATCCACACATCTATTTACATTGCTACATCTAGTTATCGCTCGCTATCAAGTGCATCTTGCACAAGAGCTACCTAGGGCATGATTCTTACACACACACACAACTACATGGAGTTTGAAATGTAGTGCAACACTCGGTTGTAAGCTCACTCAGTTGGGAGACCATCGGGGTTAGTTCGAATCCCCATTTGCATCTTTTTATTTTTAGGATTTGATGTGTTTTGGGGTTTTGTAGGTTACATGTGAATTTTGCGAGCATAGTGCGACACACAGGAAAAAAACATCGAAGGTCGGTGACCACCTTGTGACACAATGAAAATCAGCTTTTGAGCTTCTGCACCATCACGAGCACCCAACAGAGGTCCCCAACACCTAGTATGCCCCATCCCCTGTTCTAGTGCCTTGGTCCTTGCTCATCCAACACTTGACAATTTTTTGAGCACGATTCACGATTGTCTCCGCCCTTCCAATCCATTAGGTCATCCAGGTCTTGAGTACTTCAAGATTAAGCAAAATTAGCCAAGTTCTTATCCCTTCTTCTTGAACTTAGGGTTTCAATTTCATTTATCTTATTACTTGTGTCTATTATGTGTTATAGTGTCTATTTATAGTAATTGACTCGAAATATCTAGGGTTTAACATATTTAAATATTAATTTTTGTTAAATAATTTGGTGAACCCGTCTCATTCGAATACTGTTGGATCCTCATTTTTCTTATTTCATGGCTTTTCAAGCTCCTCAAGTTTACTTCAAATGCACCCATCTTGCAAAGATTCTCTCTAAAAATCCGTACACTCTATCTACCTCCCTCTTGATACACCACTTGCTCAAGTTAGTGCTATCTTTGATCATCTTTCTGATGACTCTCTTGGTCCTAATTCCAATCAATCTATTTACAAATCCATTCAAGCTTTACATTATTTATTTCAAGATAAATTTCAGCTATGGAATCCACGATTACATCTCTTAAATATGAAATCCAACATCTTAAGGACGCTTCTCAGGCACATGCTAGTTCTTCTTCTCATTCTCATTCTATGTCTTCTACATGTGCTCATATCAGTGAACCTCAGGTATTACCATTACCAAAACCTCTCAAGTTTTATCTCAATGCTAAAAAATAAGATATTCTTCTCGCAACTCCTCACACATAAATTGATCATCTTGCCATCTACTCATTTCTATCATCCTTATCGTCTTGCAAAATATCAAGGTCATCCATATTACAATTACCATCAAATCGATGGACATAATGACAATGATTGCTATGCTTTACACCAATAAACTTTCCACCTTAAACATTATGGTCTTATCTCATTTGCTACACAAAATAATGCTACATGTTCATCTTCAATTGTTACATCTCATTGGGTTACTAAATATGATTCATCTATATCTAATGAGCATTATGTCATCACTTCTAATATTTCTTCTTCTATCATTCAAGCACCACCTATGCAACCCACTCCAACTAAACAATCACCTCTCAAAATTAGTCTAACTCCTCCTCCACTCAAGTATTCTATGACATGATCAAGTCCAACTAAGAAACCGCCTCCCAAAAATAGTCCACTCTTTTCTCCTATCAAGTCTTCTACAGTGTCATCAATTCCACATAAGCTACAACTAATCATTTTTGTCAAAGAAACTACTCCTTATACTGATGTTTAAGACACATTTCAAACTTTTCTAGCATGGCATGGTCCTACTATTGCTTATGCCTACCATTGTGTCAACCCTTTCTCTTATCATGACACGAAAACTCTCTCCCATAATGGCATGGTATCTCTTGTGTCACCACATAGATCTCCATAATTAGCACATTTGGGGGGAATCATGCTTACTTCCCACCTCTTAGCTTTATCAGGTGCTTTGCATTTCCCTACTAGTACGCACTATGCTTCATGTCTAGTCCTTCTCGTTCATCGTACATACATTGATACAACTCTTTTATCATTACCACCCTATGACACAATCTTGTGCTATGGTTCACACTCGACTATCAAGGCATACTACATTCATAAACCTCACACAATACACATTTCACACTCTATGCATTTATGACATCTCCTTCTAGCATCTACTATTACACATCATACACACTTTGTGATCTATACATTCACGATATACCTTTATGACATCTACTGCTACACACTACACTCACTACCCTATGGCGCACTCTATTTCCATGGTTCATACTTGATTGCTGAGGGTATAAATATGAAATTAACCTCACCACATTCACACTCTTTACACTCTACGCTTCATTGATCTATCTATCTAGCGCATATTTCAAACCATTTCCCAATGACACACTCTTGTTCTATGGTTCATTCTTGACTGTCGAGGGGTCTTTTATAAATGAACCTCATCTCATTCTCATACACATCCGCTCGGGGGGCATGCTCCCCTATCACATTCACATTACATATCATCCATTTAAAACATTCACAACATATTTCATATCTTGGTTACACATACTCTTGCTTGCTTATACTAGTTACATACACACTTTGTTTCACATGCTAGACAAAAACTTTGTATGTCATTATCTTTTCTATATACATATGCGTGTTCACTTGTTCTTGAGTTGTGAATGTAGAATTCTTATAGATCATTACATGTAGCATGGATGCTTGACACTGTACCTCTTACCAGTCCCACCGAGGCTCCTTGGGAATCTACTTTTGTACACACTATAGGTGTTATTGTTTTGTTTTATACTACTTCCTATTCTTACTAGCACACTACTCTCTCCATATATACACGTATTGACATAATTTTTATCTTTCTAACATGCTGATGGGTGCTTCATGTGCAACATTTACTTTACAAGACTATTTGCTACCATGGTTATCTCGATACTTTGCTTGCCATGTTTTCCATTGTATTCTAATTTCGCCATTGTTTGCGGGCTATGCCATATGTCTTGCTTGTTCATTGTTTGTATGATTTTGGCCACTTCAGCCTAATTGTCTTGTGACATTGTGAGTGATGTCCCATGTTTGAAACCCACTTTTTGTGGTCTACATTGTCTTCTTGCTTGCTATATTACACATTATCTTCTATATGTGTATTTGTCTTGATTGCACTAACACATGTTTCTAGCCATTTTGTTTATATGTGCCTTGTTTTTACCAAGCACATTCCCTCCCCAGGTATCAATTTCATATCAACTTTTGGTCCTATACTTTGGGCAACATACTCCTAGAACGCCGCATGCACCCTAAACGAGGGGGAATATATTGGGTGGATCACCACACCCATACAAAAATACATAACTATAGTACATGAACATAATAGAGTTACAGACACGTGAAATGGCCCAGATCCCGACTTGGGTCCTCGAGATCGACATAGATGTCGGCGCCGATACGACATGAGTACCCTGAGCACCCCGACCCTTCATGGGTTCGTATGAATAGGGGTAGTTATAATTATTCTCATATCTTTTTTTCTACTTAGATCAAACTAGATCGAATATGAAACAAAATAGGATCACACCATCTGTAGTGGTGTATAAACTTTGGGAAGTAGTCATGGATGGAGAATAACACTACATCTTTCTCCCCTACACTCTTTTTCCATGGCGTGAGATCACCCAAAAACTCGCAATTGGTGTGAGGTCGCCTAAAAACTCATTCTTGGCGTGAGATCTCCCAAAAAAATTCTTCTACAACATTTTCAGGTCATTTTCTACCATTTTCAATCATCACGAATCAAGTGCACACTTTCTTTTTACTAATTTTTCACATATTTACATACTTTTTACATACTTGGATTGAATTTTTCAAATACACGACTTTGACTACTCTTTTTTCTCTTTTTTTCTAGGTCTTTTCTTATAAGAAGCTACCATCTCAAGCACAACATGCGCTAAAATGAAAATAGGTACAACATGTTACACACATTACGCTTTTCACCCCTAGGGTCACTTCCTTTTCTTAGCTTCCATGCTTCATTTTTGTTACTCCACGCTTTCACATGTCTCCTTGACATGCTTTTGCCATCAATCTACAAGGAACTAAGGTATGCAAATTATGAACTACTTTATGTTATCGAGTATTCACTCAACAACATAAAGTGGGGAAAATGTAGACACTAAATCACACACTTTGGGTACATTTCTAGGTCCTAATCACATATTATTATTCATATGATTCCTAAGTGATAAAAATAGCAATTGACAACTATCTTTGGCATTTTGTCTATGTTTTATGTCTTCTTTTTGACCTCTTACACCCTATAGCCCAATTGATACTTCACTATTTTATATTTTATGACTCTAGACACCAGCGCTGAGACAAGACGTTAGCACTTTAGCGCCCCACCTTTTAGGAATCTTTTATCTTTTGAGTGGATTTTTTTTTCTTATGGGACGACGTTCCAGTTTGTTAATTAAAAAATTCAACCAAGGGAATAATATAAATATAAAACTACGTGACCATAATAAAGGACCAAGATTTAAGTATCTATTATCATTACCTAAGGTTGTATCCAAAGGCATTCTAAGAGAATTAAAGCATCCATCTAACACTCGCTCAAGGGATAAGGGACTTCATTTCTTCATACACACATAGGAAGGGAAGTTTGTGTTTCCATCCGCACATCTATTTACATTGCTACATCCAGCTTATCACTCACTACCAAGTACATATTGCACAAGAGCTACCTAGGGCACAATTCTTGCACACACACACACACAAACTGACTACATAGAGTATGAAATGTACTTTGTAGTGCTTGGTTGTAAGCTCACCCAGCTTAGGTGACCACCGAGGTCATCCCGACTCCCCATTTGCATTTTTTTCTTTTTAGGATTTGATGCGCTTCGTGGTTTTGTAGGATATAATTTGTTTTGCAGTTACTAGAGACTTTTGTGGGCATAATGTGACACACATGTGACAAACAACAAAGTTCAAAGCACCCATCTTGTGACCTGACACAATGAAAATTAGTTTCGAGCTTCTCGCATAGTCACGGGTGCCCAACAGGGGTCCTCTGCGCCTAGTTACCCTAGTCCTATTCTAAGAGCCCTTGTCTAGCTTATATGACAGGTCTGACAATTTCTTGAGCATAGCTACTGACACTATGCCCTTCGAATCGATCAGCTTGATCTAGTCCAGAGTGCTTTAGGATTAAGCAAAATTAGCTAAGTTCTTATCCTTTAGTCTTGCACGTAGGGTTTCAATTTCATTTAGCTTATTATTTATGTCAATTACGTGTGTTATAACGTCTATTTATTGTAAGTGACTTTGCAATATCTAGGGTTTAACATATTTAAACCTTATTTTTTGTTAAATCATTGGGAAATTACCTTCATCATATGTGGCTCTTGCTCGCACAACTTTGGGATGACCTGTAATCACCCGCATAGAGTGAAAACCCTAGAAACATGCAAAATCCTTCATCGTGAGCATTAACAAATGAAAAGAAAAAACACATGTGTGTGGTGAGGCTAGACCATGCTTAGCGGTTCGACCCAAATTGTCGAACCAATCCAAATGTTACACCACATGCCCTTGTAAGATTAAGCCTCATAAAGTTCTTCTAGGTGTGTGTGTAAGTGTGAGTGTAAACTAGGTAACCCCTAAGGGTGCCCTCATGTCTCTTGCCACCAATATAGTGGGCTAATTGTATATTATAGAATGTACCCAGTATGATAGTAATGTGATGTGGTGTGCCTCAACTACATGACCTAACTCTTTATTCCTTGAAACCCTTGAAAAATGTTTGGAGTGACTTTTCTCTTGCTAAGACATGGCTCTATGACCTTTTTATACTTGGAAATGGAGGAATCTAGACTCTTTGACTTGGTTGAGTGCTTCAGACCTATAGTAGGGAATGCTCTAATTGATGTGTAGTTGATTTGGGTAGATTTAAGAAATCCTTGAGTGCTTTTGGAATGATATTTGTAATAGGAGCTTGTAAGAGTGTTAGGTGAGTTATAAAGTGATATTGAATTACTTATATAGTCTTCTGTAGATGAAATATTATGATAATATTGACCCTAGAAAGGTAAAGATACCAAATAAATATATCAACATCGAAAATAAAGTCTAAGAATGTAAAAGGGTAAGACCATACAAGTTGGTTAAGATCGGACCCCACATCCTATTCCTTTACGTGGTCCTAGATAGGAAAGATGAAAAGTGAAATAAAAAGTTGTGACATGAAGTAAAGAGGTTATTTACTACTTTAATTTTATAATATTCCTCAAATTGAAGGCATGACAAAGTATCAAGATAAACAAGCCACATGAGAGCTAGAGAGATGAACCGACTAGTTTTCGATGTGAGCATTTGTCTTAGCAAGGGAGAATAGTTAAATTTGACATTACAAATGGACAAGTTACAAAAATTTAGTGTTTTAATTTTCCCCTCTTTAGGTGTATGATTAGAAATTTCATGCTTAAAGAAAAAACATATATGAGTATGTACACACACTCTATCTTCACTCAACAATGGTTCTTTGATGTGTTGGTGTTGGCATGGTCCATGATGAAACATGCAATACAAAGTGTGGTTAATTTATGATAGAAACTAAACTATAACTCAATATATAGATAATTCTTGTAACTTTGAACTTGCAAAAAGTAAGCAAAAGAGATGCAAAACATGGGAGGAATACACCTACTCATTTTGTGGGGGATGATATCATGTTCTTTTCATCCCTTTAAGGCTTGGAATAGTTGTTGAGATACCATAGGATTGAGGAAATCATTCTTAATTGTGCCAAAAGAGAGACTAGAGTGTTGAGTGCAACTCAACACCAGAGAGAGAGAAGATGAACCAAAGCGCCCCTTTTGAATTTTTTAAAGAGGAAGGTCATCCTATGAAGAACTTAGCCACTCTGATACATTTCACATTTGATAAATTGGTAAAATAAGAGGAAGGATGACCTTCGAAGGACCTAGCCACCAAAACACCTTCCACAAACCCATATACCACACCACTGCAAATGGATCTAGGTCTAATTTTATACCATTCAAACTACTATGTAAGATAAAAATCACAAAAGGAATGGGAATTATCATGACCCCATAAGGTGTTGTATTATTGAGAATGAATATATAAATTTTAACATGTCATAGGGGAGAAGGATGCCCAAGCCCCTAAACCTTATTCTCGCATTGACTCTAAATCTTGTAGCGGAGAAGGAATATAGTACACATGCCCCTTATAACATGTTCTTAACTCGAGTCCTCTATGTTGGCCATTATGTATTTGTGTTGTCATTGATGTCAAGTCTATTGATGGAAAATGGTGTCATGGTGTTGTATTAGTCTCCATGAGGTGCTAGTCAGATGTCAAGTGTGAAGGTTGATTGGTAGTGTCCAAGTTTGGTGAGTTCTATGAGGTCCTGAGTTTGGTTTTGTAGACAAAGTCATGGTTTGAGTCATCCCAAGTTAGTTGTAGGTTTTCATGAGGTCATTCATGGTCCATGAGGTGTGTAATAGGTTTACTTGAGTCTGCATGTGCTCAACATGGTCAGTCATGAGATGTCAGTGTTAAGTCAGGTCATTCTAGGCCTATTCCTAGCCTTATAGCATGCAAAATGAGTTGGAGTCACGAGTTTTGGAGCTAATCAGTCTTATATAAGCATGTTAATAGTGTTTTGACATGATATACCAGGTGTATGATGAGTTTTAGGTCAGTAATCAGTGGTTTGGAGGTGTTTCATGGTCCATGGGAAGTAAATAGGTAAGAAACATGCATGTTGACATAGGTAAGTTGTTGTGGCAAAACATTTTCAGAGCTATTTGGGCTATAAAGTGAGTTTTTATAGTTAGAGAATGTTTTTATGATGATTCATGATAGGTTTAAGGTCAAAGTGAAAAATATTTTACAAGATATGCAAGTTTTGGCAAAACCAGGTAAGTTACAGTGTGTTTTTAAAGCAAATGTGGACCTTTTGATGCTTGTTGTGAATTGTATGATTTTAATGGGGACATGAGATATTTAGAATATATTATAAGGTAAATTATTAAGGTTTCAAAAAATAATGAGGTGTTTTTATCATCACATTTTTATGAACGATCGTTAATAAGGTAAAGTGGTTTGAAACCCTAGATAAACCCTAGCTAAGAATGACTTAGATAATATTTCTTGTAACAACCCTATGTTGATTGGTTTTGCAAAATTTATGATTGGATGTTGTAGAGAAATATCCTAGATTTCTAGAAATGTGTATCATTACATGTGACAATATGTGGGCCCCACTTGAAAAGGATTGTTTCTGAAGAAGTTCAGTTTGTGGAAAAGTTTCCCAAAGAAGGTGAGAAGTAAATTGACATTGTTTTTATCCTCTGAGTTTTTATAGATTTTAATAAAGGTTTCAGGTCATGGTTGAGGTAAAAATTAGAAATTGCGTGCTATTTATGAAGATTAGTTTTGGGGCGCTTTAGAGCAATCTACACTCAATGTGTAATTGCAGAACTACAGGAGGAGATAGGAATCCATTAAAGTTGTGTTGTAATATTGGTTCAGAGGGATTTCTAATGGTATATCAATTTTTTTTTGTTATAGTATGCAAAATTTAGGACATGTTATTTAAGGGTCAACTTTGAAGGATGCCTGTCTAAAGCAGGTGTTAAATGACTTCATGAGGTAAAGTGATGTTTATAAGTTGTTCTTGCTTGGTGAAGGTTTCTAAGTGATTTTACATAATTTCTAAGTGCATTCCATTCTTTGGTCAAGTGTGGAAGTGAATTTTGAGATGATGGAGCAAATTGTGCTCAAGGTCAGTTCTTGAGTCGTAAAAGGCTTAAGAAGTAGTTTGCAGAGATTAAATTGGTGAGTGATTCCAATTAGAGTTGGAAGGAGTTATAATATGTTATGGAAAGATGATTTAGAGGAATTTCCATTGATATATATATATATATATAGTATTAGTTATGAGATTTTATGGGTCTTTCAGGTCAATTTGTAAGGAAGAAGGTATGTTTATTTTCAGGAAAGGTTTGCTCAGGTTGAAAGAATGAGTTAGTTGAGGCATGAAATGGATTATTTGATGCTTTCTATCACCTAGAGAGTTAATAAGGATGAAATTTTTTCCTAGTGAAGGTATTTATAGGTATTGAAAGTGGAAGCAAGGGTGAAAATCTGGTTGAGTTTACAAAATAAATTTCTAGGTAGGATGATTTGAAGAAGAGGAAAGTTACCATGGTTTGAGAATATTAATGTTTCATGAGTTATAATATGTATGAATGTGTTCTTAGGTATTTATGATTTCATAGAGTGGCTACATGCCATAGTTTCGTTTATCTTGAGTGGTCTTGATGCCCAAAGGTAAAGACAGGGTGCTTTGAAACAAATGTTTTGGGAAGGATATGAGCCTTTTGGCTTCGTTATGATTTATTTGATTGGTTCAAGAAAATGTGTGAGAATTTATGATGCTTATATGCCATATTCCACATTTATTATGTATTTTGGAGCTTTAATAATAATGATTTTGGCATTTATGGTTTTAGCTCATCCTAAGAATGGGGTTTTGAGTCTTTTTGTGCAAGATGAGTGGTTTTGGGGATGGCTGACCTATATGGGTCCTTTGTGAACGTTGTAATGAATGTAATGAGATTATATTAAGTTATGTTTGAATAAATTATGAATTTGGACAGAAATCTCTTGTTTTTGAAGGAAGAGAAGCCTATAAAGCAAGTGTTTTGAGTTCATTTTTGAACTAGCACTCTTGGAGGAAAAATGTGACCCATATGTGAGACTGTAATAGGTTTGAATGCATGATTTTAAGGCTAATGAATTATGTTACAAGTTTTGTAAGGATATAGAGCATATGAGCAAGGGTTTAGAGCTAAGACAAGTCCAAGAAGAAGATAGATTGAGCTAGAGGAATGAGGGTTTGATTGTGATTGTGTGAGCTGAATTAGAGATCTCCATCAATTGTGGCAGAAAAACAAAAATCAGATATCATCATCATCAGGTGGATGAGTTGGTGCTTAGTCATCTTAGGGGGTTGTAGCCTCCTTATGGAGTGGGTGCTTCACTAAATTAGGGGTTAGTGCTCCTTATAGGGTTGGTGCTCTACTAAACTAGGGGTTGGTACCTCACTAAATTTGAAACATGGAAATATAATGTTTGTATTTCAGGTGGGTTTTCTTCCCCTTTAGGGTTTCCCACTTACATATGGTGTTCTTGTGTTGTGTACTTTGTTTCATGCTCTTGTGATTGATGTTGTATATCTTAATAAACACACAATGGTTTATGAATATTGAATGGATGGTTAATGTGATGTATGAATGTTAAGTTAAATGAAGTAAATGTTTTGAAGGATTAATTAACCCTCCCTTTTTAGTCCATTATGCTTTAAAAAATTGGTATCACAGAGGTCCTTATTAAGTGAAACTAACAGCTTGAAGGAGATCCTAGAAGCACAAGATGGCTAAGAAAATCAGGAAAGAAAATTAGGATTTGAGGGCTATGGCCAAGAATGATGAAGAAACTATAAAAAGTATCAAGATTCAATTGGATAAGGCCATTCTAGATTTGATTTCAAAGGAATAAGACTATGAAAGGATGAAAAACAAGCCATGTGATGTTTGTATGCATAGTCAAGATGATCTCAAAGAGGTAGGGATGGATCTATAATCAGATTTAACATTCCAAAGAAAGGAGAACATTTTTTTGAAGTATGAAATAAGAGATATGTCAAAGCAACACTCGAGGCCAAAGAAGAAGATTTTTTCAAGCTTAAGGAAGAGGTATAAACCCTAAGGGTCAAATGAGATGAAAATTCTAATCTTGCAGATCAAGTTGTTGGTCCTTGTTCCAAAGGAAGTGAAGATGATGGTGTTCATGGAAAGAAGGTCTATTCAAGGCCTAATCCCATTAGATAGCCAAATGTAATGAGGTATGCAAAATTTCATGGTTATTGTTATGCTTGTAATGGTTTTGGTCATAGAGCAAGGGATTGTAGAAAGTTTTTCAGTTGTGTGTACCCTTGGAGAAATGGAAAAGACCACAAGAATGATCAGTCAAGGAAAAAACAAACGGTTTTTTTGTTATAAGTGTCATCACAAGGGACATTTTACAAGGTTTTTATCTCATGAACCATCTAGAAATGTGAAGAAGAATGAAAATCTCAAGGTGAAGGAAGTTTGAAGGCTAAAGCTTTCCAGAGGAGAATTTGATTTAGTCAAAGTAAATGGGAAAAAGGTGGTTAAGGATGAAAAAATGCCTAGTCATGCAAATGAGGACAAGAAGTTTATGTAAAGAGTTGATACACTGCAATCTCTTGTGTTTGAGAAGTTGAGAAATCTAGGAGTGTGAGATACATCAAAAGTGATAAGGTATGTTAAGTGATCTACTTGTGAGTTTTTAGTCCTTGCGTTGGACAAGTTTCTTTGTTTCTAATCAAATGAATGGGCTAGCTACTTGAAAGAAACTAGCAACTCATAACTTGGAGGGTTTATAATACCTCTAATGTGATGTGATAGATGGACAAGTGCAAAGTGATGATGAATCCTCACTATGGTGATGACCAGTAAATAAGATAAATTGAAACATGATTGATTAGATAGATTTATGTGGGGCAGCCCAATAATGCGGCTCCAAGAAACGATTAACTCCTTGGTGGATGTCAACCCCCATTTTAGAGAAATATTGAAATAAAGGATGAAACGATAGATAGCTCGCAAAAACAAAAGTATTACTAAGTTTGAAAACAATTAAGATCTGATCTAAAATTTGATTTGATTGAAATAATTGTAAATGACAAAGTTACTTGGTCTAGGTCGACGATGACCTAGACTGTAGAGCCAGGGGTGATGATGACCTAGGAGAGTGGATCTAAACCTATGAGTGAAATATGTAGAGATGCAAGGTTTGAATACAAGCTAGTGGATGATGGAGGCCCATGGATGCTGAAGGATGACTTGCATAATGATCTTTGAGATAGAAAAGTAGGGAAAAGGAAAGAAATCAATGATTTGGATAGGTTGTTAGATGAACAAGACCTTGGTAAACAACGACACCGTGGGGATTGATAATGATAGTAAGTGTGTGATAAGGCTAAGGATAAATGGATGGAAAAGGCAACCTGAAAGCAAAGGAGCTAAAAAAGAAGGCTATTGAGTGATCCCTAATGTTGCGAGAAAGTGCACTATACATGCAAAATGTTGGATAAAAATAAAATACAATAATATGATAGATATGAGAAAAATAATGTAATGATGATGTTATATCTCATGAAGGATGACCGTGAGTGATGAAAACACATTCCAAGAAGGTGTGGGAGGTCCATGGTCTGTTGTAGGAATACTCAGGCACGAGAGTGAGTTCACAAGTCATGAGAGAGCTCCAAAATTTGCATGCATCTGATTTCTGATCCCTTTTTGGAAGGATTTAACTTGGCTTTATAAGGTCGACAATGACTGGGCTGGGTCACCGCCACCATGGGGAAAGTTTCCCCAATGGGAATTTTTTTGTTTTTGGTGTGATTTTGTGTTTTTAAGAGTTGGAAGGGTGCTTTAAAGCATTATGCAGGATTAGATTTCTTGGGGATAAATCATGGGTAGTTAGGGCATAAAAATAGATAGGAAAAAATGTAAGATAAAGATTTAGGATAAAAGCATCCTAAATAGAAAGTAGATTAGGGCATGATATGATGTGGATATTAATTAATTAATTAATAGGAGTTAATTAATTAAATTAATTAAAGGTGATGGGATGGGAATTTTAATTAAATTAAGGGGATGTATTTAATTAAAAGGAGACCTAGATAGGATCCTAATAAAATATGCGCACATAGCGCAGACAAGGGTAGAGATACTAATTTTAGGTGTCTACATTTGCCCCTTTTTATTGAGTGGTTTGTGCTAGAAATCCATGAGACAAAAATAATGAGAGATAAATGGTATGATGAGGATTAACAAAAGTTAGATGATGAGCTCCCCCTCAAACGGGGGATCAATAATGCTAGGGGAAATCAACAACGCGTTTGAAAAATGTAGATGATGAAGGGCGGGTGGGTTAAGAAAGATGGTTAAAATGATAGTGAAAGGCAAAATGTCCTAAGCAAAAAGGATCGCAATAACAACAAAAACTATGGTGGTGACTCCAATATCACATCGGTAGAGGGAAAATTGCGGTCTTAATGGAGATGGGTGATAATGCTCTATAGACCAGTGAGTGGGTGAAAATCATTGCAAAATGGAGATAATCCAATGGGAAAGATCTCATATGGATGCAATCCGAAATGATCATGGGGTCATAGGTGAGAAAAGTATGTGAAACTAAATGCGAAATCCTTCGTACATGAGGAATCAAGTGAAAAACTATGCGTCCATAAAGGATGAGGATGAAAATAATGGTGCCCCAACACATGACATGAGAAAAGGCTAAAAAGGTGAGTAGTGAAAGAATATGCCCCAAAGGGAAGATAAGTATGGCCACAAAGGTGGACTTTGTGCACAAATTGAATAGGATCGAAAAATGAAATGCCCAAAGAGGGGATAAGTATGGCCATGAAAGTGGACTTTGAGATCACAAAAGGATAGGATTAGAATATTGAAATCAAATTCCATAAAGGGAAAATAAAGATGGATACAAAGGTGGACTTTGAATAATTCCCAAGAAGAGGTAAAAAAAAGTTCAGGAAAGCCAAAGTGAAGGTTACTAAGGCCATTCAATGACAACTAAGGCCGATCGAAAATGACCTAAAGGAGGTCGATGGTGACCAAGTGTTGGTGGCTATATAAGCCGGGGGTCGATCGACGATGCTCATTTTTACTTGAAAAATTAACAAGAGACATTAGAGCAATTAAAGAAAAGGTTGAGAAATGGAGGCCACAGGAGCTGTGAGGAAATGCTAGAGGGTGCGGAGGATGGCGAGTAACAAAAATCAGCTTGTTTTTGGTTTATTTTTGTTATATATTTTTTTTTTGCATTTTTTAGAAAAGTGGTTGGTTATGACCCATGCCGTCCGAAGTTGATCGGGCCCTAAGGCACAACAATCAAACTTGAAACACGTTGACCTAACTTGGGTCGATTTGACTAGGGTTAGATTAGATTGTCTTAGGATTAAATTGGATTTAGATGAAATTTAATGGATTTTAATTGGGTTTTGGATTGAGGATCTTGATGTTTTCATGTTTTATTTGTGATTATAGGCTAGAGAGACCTTATATTTGAGAGACCAAGTGCCTGATCTATATGAGTAGATTAGAGGAGATGTGATAGATGCTAAGTGGGATCACTTGGCTACGGCGGGGGTTAGGTGGCTTAAGATATTATCAGAGGATCCCACGGGATGTGGGGTTGATGATCACATTGGTAGAGAGATAGGACCGACATAATGGTACCTTTTAGTTTAGGACATGGGAGATGACCATCACCCTAGAGGATGTGTATATGATCATGAGATTACCTATACAAGGGGAGAAGATAGTTCCCATTACCAGTGACGACATGTTGGTAGTGTTGACATGACTATTTGGAGCCGATGCACCCCACATCAGGTTTTCTTTAGGGGATTTCTCATATGAGTTGAGGTACAAGGTTGGGGTGCCACAAACCGATTGATCTATATGGTGATGATGGTTATGTCTTGTTATGCATTGTCGGACTTTGGTGGAGTTTGATTTCCATGGGCACTAGCTGGTGTAGTGGCAAATATTGTGGATCACTAAACAATATTTTCTTTTAGGACTACCTTGTTGGCTCAGGTTTACCATGAGCTTTCCATGTACATGGTAGGGTAGAGATCAGGACTAGATGTTGGTTTCTTATTGCACTACTAGGCGTATGAACACATAACAATGATTTAGCCACTAGGGCTTCTATGGGTCACTAGTGACCATATTTAGTTAGAGGTGGGATTTTTGAGATGGAGGGCCGACCAAGCCTTCGGAGAGAGGGGACAAAGGAGTGGATTGGTATGTCGATCGGTTTATGGAGTTAGATATTGATTAGATCAGATGGTGGCCATATAGGGATTTCCCTACATGGCTAGGAGTAGATGTAGAGTTGTCTAAGATGAGGTAGACATGGTCAATTCGGGGAGATGACTAGAGATGATTGATGCCACTCAATTTGATTGAATGTGAAGATAGTTTGGGGTCATCCAAACTATACCAGATGGTCCTATTTTGTATAGGTGGGAGGAGGTTGATAGGAGTTACCGAGCCCTGTTATGGTAGACCCATTAGAGGAGGAGGCTACTCTGTGGGATGACGTCGAGGACGTAGGAGTTAGAGTGGGATTTGGTGATTAGATGACCACTATCTAGATAGCTAGGGTGGGTGTGGAGGGAGGAGAAGAGGAGGTATAGGAGATGGAGATTGGGGGATATGTAGAGGCATCTTCGGAGGTGGAGATGGAGGAGTTAGAGATGGAGGAGTTGGAGAGACTACGAGAGTTAGCACTTTGCTTTCCCGAGCTAGATTAGATGAGGATGGAGGGAGACACTATGGTCCAAGAGAGGGATGCAATTGTGTAGAATGGGGACTGATATCACCATCAGAGGGAAGCATATATGGTCTATTTTAGGGATCTTGCTGCTATATTGGCTACCGAGGCTATAGGTGGAGGACATGTAACACTGTAGGGAGGAAAAGAGATGACACCTCTTGGTATGATACTTGATTGATAAATACAGAGCCTTAGCCATAGAGGCTAAATATTATGAGGGCATCATGATCAAGAAGCTACCAAAGACACTCTAATACTAGGAGCATCTCGAAAGATAACGATAGGTAGAATTGGGCCATCGAGGAGCACAACGAGTGTGGCTCAGGAATAATGAGGAGAGGGCTAGGGCGAGACATTGAGGTGATAGGTAGATATAGGGATCTGTCCCTTAGGGGGAGGATATTAGGCTTTATGAGATTCAATTTTTGGTTTTACTGACATATCTACTTTGAGAGAGCCCCATTAGAGGGGCAAAATGATATATGGATACACTTGATTTTGATATATATATGATAGTATTTTATCACATATTGATATATATGTGTGTGTAATGATGATTATTTGATTTATGATGATGTTGATATGATATGTGATGATGATTATGATTGATTGCGTGTTTTAATTATATTTGATGATGATGGTAAAAGTATAAGATGAAATGATTTGTTTTTACTTGGATTGTTAGATTATGGTGTTGGATATGATGTTGTGTTATTTGGGATTTACATATATATAGATGGTTGATGATGTGAATTTTTTGTATGGTTAATAAGGATTAGGATCACATGTTTATTTTGAATTTGATTATAGTAATGTGATGTGGATAGAATGTAGTAATGTGGATGTGATTATCGATTAGTGTAAGTAATTATTGATGTATTTCAGATAGATAAATAGATTGATTGATGATTGAGATAATGAAACCAAATGATGGTGACCTATAGGTATGAAAAAAATTACATCGTATCAAGGAACACATGAAGAAAATATGCCTCTAATTACATTAGAGGTAAACAAGAGAAGATCTAAATAACGTAAGGCACATGCGACCAAAACATGTGTTAGAATGTAACCAACATCAGTTAGTTATATCAAAGATCATAAAGAGATAATGGATAGAAAAGAACTCATAGAACTAATGTCGACACAAAAAGCGCTTTGAGATGTAGCTTATATGCGGGAAAAGGGTTCTCCATAAGTGGTGTTCCCTAAGTCTATACCCCATCTCTGGGAAGGTGAAAGAGAAATACTGGAAGAAATTTGATCAACGCAGGAAGCTTTTTGAGGATGCTGATAAAATGGAAGGCTGATCAATGTAGGAAGCCTTCAAAGGAGTAGTCATCCTTCGAGGCTATGATCTAATTTATACGTATGCAATATATATGATAGCCATATTTTGAGGGATCGGTCTATTTCTTTCTTCTTTATTTTGATTTTGATTCTTTTTCCTTTTTTATCTCTTTGATGAACAAGTTTCCTTTGAGGGAGAAATATATATTTTATATCTTTTTGAATTTTGATTAGAGCATCCTTTGATTTTGATTTTGATATGGGGAAGAGCTAAGAATAGCTAAGTAGACCACTTAGGAGGGGACAATGAATGTACAAGAGACACCCTTGGACCCTTTGCATGGTTCCAATAGGTGAATGAGAGGGTGATGGATGTAATGATTGCAGAGTTCTCACCGAAATGGGAGAACCTATCCATAAGGAATATGCTACAAGTAGAGCCATGGTGCTCATATTTAAGGTCACATCTAGGAAAGTGACAGATGACCACATAATTCCAAATCACTACAATGAAAGATGGAAGAGGCTAATGATGGAGGGATGATCTAAGAATATGACTAAGAGCTCATTAGAAGACATGCTAACAATAGAATGGTCACAAGTGCAATGCATTAAGAGGTTCCACTTCTAGTTTACCATCAAGGGAGGCCAATTGATAGGCTCCCAACCCATACTTATGTGTGATAATGTATGGTCCAATCTAGTTAGGGGAAAACTTTCCGTGTTGGCTCCTTTCTAGAGTAGTGACATTATGATTTTCTTTGAGAACAAGGTCACCAACATTAAATTCGTATTCCTTGATGTGCTTGTTATAAGAATGTTTGATGCACTCTTGATAAACATGATGATGTTCAAGAGCGAGAAGGTAACACTCATCTAACAACTCAAGTTGTGCTAGACATGCTTGGTGATAGTCTTCATCAGAGATGAAGTCACAAAGGACACACACAAAGAAAAAATTTGAACTTCAAGAGGAAGAATGAATTTGGAATTGTACAAAAGTGAAAAGGGGATAGCCCCATGGAAGTATGGATGCTAGTCCGATAAGACCAAAGAGTGAAAGGAAGATGGATATTTTAGTCACATCTTGACTGATCAATAGTATTTACAAGAATGTTTTGTTAGTGGCTTTGGCTTGGCTGTTAGCTTGAGGATAGTATGGAGAAGAGAAGATGAGTTGAATGTTAAATGAATCGCAAAGTTTCTTAAGATATTTAGTTTTACTGAGGACTTTTCGTTGTTTATGACAAGTTTGTGAGGAACACCAAGTGACAAATGATATGCTTTGATTAAAAAAGTTAATAATTGGACCAGATTTGGTTGAGGTGAGTGGAATTGCTTCCACCCACTTAGTGAAATATTTAGTTCTGTGATGTTTGTTGTGAGGATTGAGGATTAATAAGACCGATGAGACCCCCCATCTATGATAGGGGATTTTGGGTAAAAACATATAGATGGAAAAGTTCGGCCAGGATAAAATTGAGTTTGGGATAAGTTAGATAAGGACCATGAGGCTTGATTAGATACACATTTTCTTGGAAAAACAAGAATAATAGTTACTACAATGATTTTAGGATAAGATCACATGGCCATGAGGGTGGACCTTACATAAAGCCATAATGCTCCATAAGGAATCACATATATGGCCATGAAGGCAGTGCTAGGAGGAGAAGATGATGGATAGAACTAGCTAATATGATTGGATGAGATGAGATAGAATAAGATAATGTCAGGTATGGATAGGATCTAACCCACAAGCAAATATATCCTAGAGTGAAGTCCCCCAATATCAAAGAATTTGTGGGGATAAGATGATGAGGAAGATGTGAAAGAATGAACAGCTAGGGGAAGGTTCTCCCCCTAGTGAAAAGGAATGATATGGGCCATATGGAAGAAATAACATATAAAGATGGGGTATAGGATCAGAGATCATAGGGATGGGGCAAACTGTATCGATGAATAAGGGAGGACCCTCGCTAAGAGGATCAACATGTGAAGAAGTGGTGGATGGAGGGCACCTAAGGAATCCTACTGAGATGGAGAGGTGTAAATAATAGTGGAATAAATTGATGATGAGATGGTAGATGGGGAGGAAAGTCCCTAAGAAGGTCCTTGTACGTACCCAAAATTGTAAGGTATCTTATCTTCTTTGAAACAATGTAACAGTGCCCCAATGATGATGATACAAGTCTTCTCGTAAGGTGTTCGAGATCTGAAAAAGATCTCCATGTGTGCGTTAACATCCCGCATGCCCCGCTTAGCCCCCATGTGCTTTGTTTTTCCCTTTTCCCCTCTTTTCTTGGCCTTTTTCTCTTCAGTGATGAAACCGCCACCCTGCCTGGGCGGCGGTCCTTTACACATTTTCCAGAAAGCTCTTTTAACATGACTCATGTAATTTCAATGTTTTACCAGCTTTCTTTCACCACCATAAGCTTGCATTTATGATTATGGTTCCCTGGAATAGTGTTTTGCCATTGTTTATAGTTTAAGAGTTCTATTTGGTTTTTACCTTGGGTAAATGCAAATGCTATAAATAGTTGGCTTGTGCTCAAGCAAATGGCCCCTCAAATTTGCCTCTGAATTTCTCTTTGCAATAGATTTAGTTTTCATTTTGCTTAGAGTTCTTAGTTTCTTTCATTGCATGCCTAGTTAGTGTTGTTTTGCTGTTAGGAAGCCACATATCCATCTTGTGCAGGTGTTGTTATCATTTTATCCAATCCATTGGAGTAGAATAGTTTGTTTTCAATAGGAAGCCATTAAAGTTGCAGGTTTTGTTCTTCAAACAAGATAGTTTCAGGTTCTGGATGTTTCATGTTGCATGACTCGCAATAAATCCTGCTAGGAATTACATAAGCCAAGCTCTGTACTCTTGTGCTATCCCTCTCCTACTCGCATTGTATTCAGTCTGTATCTTGAGCTGCCTTTGTCCCAATATCTACTTCTATTGATGCTAGCATTACATGCTTTTCTGGATCCACGTGAACACGAAGGAACGAGGAAATCACACTGAGGGGACAAGATCACACACACCATCGGATTCGCCATCATTATGTAGAATCCGGTTTTAGCTTTCAAATTTCTAGTTAAAAACATATCAAATAAAGTAGCCAATCACTTTATTTAAGTTAATTCTACTCTTGATATTGCCGGGAAGTCATGGGGATTAATAGTTTTGAGAAACTATGATTCACTCCTCACTTCGAGGTAGGATCAAGAGCCTTGCAAATAGATTAAGTCAATTATTTCACTTTATTTAGAATAGATCCACAATTGCACGTGACAAATAACTACACTCGGTTATCTTGTTTGTTTTAATTTCGTCATTAGATTAATTGTAAAATTCTAGGTATGATAAAGTAGTTGCTCTTTTAAAATTTCCTTCATAAAAGTTCATCGAAAAAATACGAAAAGAAAGGCTATAGATATACTTCACGTAGTTAAATTTCATTTTGCTGTAGTTTGTTTTTACATTGTTACTTTTGTATGACAATCACGGGACCTAGGGAGCCCAGGGAATACGTATTCGAGCCAATCGTGCCCCAGCCCAATCTCATCACAACAATAACTGATATAGATCAAAATATTAGGATCCAAGTCTTCCGAACAATGGTAAACTTGCAATAAATCAATTCCCAGTTGAGCGGGTTAAACATAGAAGACGACCAAGCACACACGTTTTGGTCAGATCAACCAAACTACAAATTACCCTAGGTAACATCCATATGACTGTAGAAGGGCTTGAAAGAGAAAAAATCTTTGGTTGTGATCCTTTGGTCCCACAGCCAGATGCAGGAAACACTCTTACAGATATAGATACCAGCTTAAGAATTCAGGTTGTACGAACACCTGTAAGATATTATGAGAAAATCACACAGTTATTGATTCTAAATATAGAAGATGAGAAAGCATATGATTACTGGATACTAGGGATTAGGGGTTGATTCCACACATGACCATAGTAGGACCACAACAACTACAAGTCTATGGTTGTGACCCACAAATCCCACAACCCAACGAATCCGTAAGTACATCGACATAGACGCTAGCCTATGTACACTAGTATTCCGGTCTACTCCACTTCCACCCATCATCATCGAACAATTATCCTTGCTAAACATAACAGCTAACAAAGCTAAGGAGTTTTGGACTAGGCCAGAGAATCACCCATAGAGTCAACTATATCCATCATTCATTTTATGACCTGTTCGAGACATACACGAAACTATCCCAGGTCATTTTCCACGTATTCCACAACCTATGGGACGAATCACGCCGAGCTTGATATTGATTGGATCCTTCGAGCAGTCATCCTTGTTGATCGATCTATCACACCAGTTCAGGTTAGGAGGGCCTTCTTTGCCTTAGATTCGCAAGTTCCACTAGTGCGTATTGAAGACATTAGATTGCCTAACTAGTTTGTCTACATCCCATACATATTCCATCCCCACCCAGGTGTCTCTTGCACAACCTCGGGAGGTCGGGTGCGAGGAAGAGTTACTTGTAGATTTTGAATATATGCTATAGAAAATACAAAAAAGAGAGAAATCATATATGCTATAGATATACTTCACGTAGTTAAATTTCATTTTGCTTTAGTTTGTTTTTACATTGTTACTTTTGTATGACAATCACGGGACCTAGGGAGCCCAGGGAATACGTATTCAAGCCAATCATGCCCACCCAATCTCATGATAGCAATAATCGATATAGATCAAAATCTTAGGATCCAAGTCTTTCAAACAACGTTAAGCTTGTAATAAATCAATTTTTACTGATTGAGCGGGTTAAACATAAAAGACGACCAAGCACACACGTTTTGGTCGAATCAACCAACCTAAAAATTACCCTAGGTAACATCCATATGACTGTAGAAGGGCTTGAAAGAGAACAAATCTTTGGTTGTGATCCTTTGGTCCCACACCGAAGGTGAAACACTCTTACAGATATAGATACCAGCTTAAGAATTCAGGTTACACGAACACCTGTAAGATATTATGAGAAAATCACACAGTTATTGATTCTAAATATAGAAGCTGAGAAAGCATACGATTACTGGATACTAGGGATTAGGGGTTGATTCCGCACATGACCATAGCAGGACCACAACAACTACGAGTCTATGGTTACGATCCACAAATCCCGCAACCCAATGAATCCGTAAGTACATCGAGACATAGATGCTAGCCTACGTACACTAGTATTCCAATCTAGTCCACTTCCACCCATCATCATCAAACAATTATCCTTGCTAAACACAGTAGCTAACAAAGCTAAGGAGTTCTGGACTAGGCCAGAGAATCGCCCATAGATTCAACTATATCCATCATTCATTTTATGACCTTGTTCGGAGACATACACGAAACTATCCCAGGTCATTTTCCACGTATTCCACAACCTATAGACCAAATCATGCCAGAGCTTGATATTGAATGGAGCCTTCGAGTAGTCATCCTTGCTGATCGATCTATCACACTAGTTCAGATTAGGAGGGCCTTCTTTGCCTTAGATTCGCAAGTTCCACTAGTGCGTATTAAAGACATTAGATTGCCTAACTAGTTTGTCTGCATCCCATACATATTCCATCCCCACTGGCTGTCTCGGCATGACCTCGGGAGGTCAGGTGTGAGGAAGAGTTACTTGTAGATTCCCATGCTCGCTTGTCACTTTTCCATCGTACAAAATTGGTGAACCCAATGTGAACCTTTCTACTTTCTAGTCCGGAGTCGAAATTTTGCTGGTTGTTTCAAATTAAAACGATTCTTTCATCTCATTAGATTTCACCATCACCTTCACTTCTTTCCATTATTTTGCGGGTATTCATATACCCCGAATATGTCGGGATTCGATGCATATGGCGAGGCCCCGCTTGGGCCTTGAGGCATACTACACCCAACAAAATAGACAATCATCACCCTCGCTCTCGGTATGGGGGCGACAACTATTCAACTAATCAGTTGTCAACACAAACTCCAAGGATCAGATATAGCTCATCCTTCCAAATAGAGGAGTTGGAGCAAATCACTCAAACGCAACAAACAGAGCCTTCAAGCTCGAACAATATGACGTTCACGGAGAATCTAGTTTGTCTCCTCGTGTACTACTTAGACGACAAATTAGTAGACAATCAGACCCATACCTGGGTTTAGATGATGAAAATTTGGTACGTTATGCCAGGAATGAACAACGCTCTCGGAGAATGTACCAACCCATAGGGAGTTTATAAACACAACCTGAAACCTCTTTCCAAGAAAATACCTCCATACCACGTCATATAGGAAATGCCCTTGGGAAACTTGGTAGGGCAGCGATCGAGTTCATAGCGAGGATATCACATTCCTAAGCAACACCATGATATACAACAAACGCTGTTAAGGCAAAGTATTGTGACTTCACCAAATGGGGTCATTTCGGATCTAGTAGAAAAGGTTAGGGAGTTAGAACTTACCCAAATAGGTCAAAATTCTCAATTCATGCAAGTAGGAAGTTCCAATCCTCCACACCATCCTAGGCAATTAGACCTCCTCACCGAGTAGGCACGTTAGGCATGACTCCTCGGTATTCACAACAAACGCCAACTAGACCCACCATCTCTAACACCTGCTCCTCCCGGTCCTAGTACAAAACAATCCATTCTGGACAATACCCCGTCATACTTAAACATGTACTCCAAATCACCACAAGGGGATATGTTCTCCTCTCTGGCATGTTTTCTCAAACATAGGTGTTTCTTTATGCCCCTACAAACGCATACGCTACGCCATATCAATAACCCATTCCACCTCCGCTCCCTCAGCAAGCACCATCAATGGTCGAAACCTATGCGAATAGGGAATTATTTAGAATATTTGAAAGAGCCCTTAGATTTCACCATACGAAGCATCATGCTTCCAAGACCTCTTCCCGACTTACCCAAATACAAAGGTGAGGGAGATCCAAACGCACATATCAAAGCTTACGCTACAGCCATTCGAGAACTACTCCCATGGGATGGGGTTATTACCAAGATATTCCCAAAAACCTTGGAAGGCATCGCTCTTGATTGGTATTATAGAATACCTGAGGCTTCCATCCATTCATTCAAACAACTCATGTCAGAGTTCATCAAGGCCTTTGACATGAACAAACTATTAAGGACAGGAATCGGGAATTCTTACACATCAAGCAAGAACACAATGAATCTGTCGCCCATTTCATCTAGAGGTGGCGTACAGTTCTTTATTCTTCGGCAAGTGCTCCAAACATGGATCAGATGGAACTATGCGATTTATTCCTTCATTCTCTCAGTAGAGAAGTGAAGGAAGAAGTCTAGAAGTTTCCACTAAGGACTTACGATGAAGTACTTGAGAGCGCTCTTCGAATAGATCAAGCGGCAATTGATAGTGGTCACAAAACATATGGAACAAACGGGAGGTTAATCACCTCCAACCAAAACACCACAACTTATCCTACTACCACGAATGTCAATCAAGGACCTAAAATCCTTAATAAAAATCGTGGCGTAACAACGGATGGAGTAACCAATCAGCCTAAGAAGGTAAATGTTGTCAATACTCCATCACAAATAAACAACCAACGAAACAACAACTTTACCCCGACAATCAATGTAGTGGATTTTAATCATCCACAACAACAACAAAAAAAATGAAGGAAAAATCCCACGCAGGGTCCAAGCCAAAATTCAACTAGGTACTAAAACCAGAATTCAAATCAAAGACAACAAACGCAAAATTTTAATCCTAATAGATAATGGTTTGATCAAAATTTTGGGCCACAATACACACCAAACCAACAAACTAGGAATTACAATCCTAATTCGTATTGTGGTTTCCACAAAATTCAGGGCCATGACACTAGAATGTGTCGTGACTACAATAAATTCATGCAACACTTGCTAGATGAACAAAGAAAACTTTTCATAGATATGTTCTTGGCAGATCCTACGTCACCAGCATCAAATACTTTTTCAGGGGTAGTTTCCCCTCAAAACGCACCCCTGAAGATATTTAATGATCCACTCCCAAATCACGATAACAACAGGCTAAATCTAACTGGGACGAACAAGAGCGTAATGATAGGAAACAATGATCATGAAGCTTCAACTTTGCTAAATCCATTAGTTGCGCCACAACTAGGAAGTCAGCCATGACCTAAGATAGTCGGTTTAGTAGAGTTAGACGCCGAACTACCCATCGAAGCTGTAATAAGGACGTGAGAGTATTTCTCTCAGCCAAGTCCAAGCCACCTGCCAGGGACAAATAACTTCCAACAAATAGTAGCAAAGCCTGTGGGTGCCTATGATTTAATTAATGACCTAACAAAAACCTTCTCACACATTTCATTTTTAGACTTACTAAAGAACTCTCCTACCCACAGGGCTGCTCTTTTAGAAGCATTAGGTTTAGGCCATTTAATTAACATCACTCCACCTCCTGAAACACAGGTAAATCATATAGACTTTGATGTTCATCCTCCAGGGCAGGCGGATAGGGATGTCAAATTCATATTCGAGATAAACAAAATGCCGACAGATGTTGAGATCGCATGTCAAGGTGATCCAACCTTACATTTGCAAGTATGGGTTTATAACAACTATGTAAAGCGTGTAATGATAGATGATGGGGCGGCGGTTAACATAGTCCCCTTCTCTTTCCTTCAAAAGCTAGGGTATGGAGAAACCAATTGTTCCACAACTCGAAACACACTAAGGGGCTATGATAGCCTTAAAGCCACCTCGGTTGGAACTATAATATTACCGGTCACCTTAGGACCCAAAACCATCTTGACTGAGTTTTATATTATAGATCGGGAAACTAACTATAATATGATCCTCGGCTGACCATGGATACACCGCATGAAGGCAATCCCTTCTACGCTATTTCAAGAAGTAAGGTTTTTACACTTAGGAAAGATATTTGTAGCCAAAGGTGATCCAAAACCATTCGATGTACACCTAGCTGACTTAAAGAAAAGACCAGTGTGCACTCGGAGTTTGAACTCCCAAGAAACCAACTTAATAAACCTATCAACGCAGAACCAAAAGAAAAGTTGGTACCTACGATAGATCTTGAAACTATGAGCCTAGCCAAGGCAACCCCAACCCCCAAAGATGAGGCTAACACTGTAGAAATAGTATCATTAGGAACTACTGCAAAAATCATTGAATTGATAGAACAAGATCTACCAATGTTCTTACCATTTGATTATGTAGGCATGGGATATTCCCAGGTGTCGGTTCTCTCCCAGCGGTAGATCTCTGCATGGTAGAGGTAGAAGATGTTAACACAACAAATATCCCAACATCTATACTCCTAGCTAAATATTGGACTCTCCATTTTGATGGGGCTAGATGTCATTATGGAGCTAGGGCAGGTATAATCCTTACTTCTCCCGAGGGGAAAGTCCTACCATTTGCCTTTAAACTAAATTTCGAATGCACAAACAACGACGCTGAGTACAAAGCCCTCCTCCTTGGCCTCATCTTAGCTAAGAGAATCGGTGTTGATAACATCAGAGTCTTAGGAGACTCACAATTGGTAGCAAACCAAGTCTCTGAGATATATGAAACCAAAGCCGAGCACTTACAGCTTTACAAAACAACTGTATTGAATTTAAGCAAGGATTTTGACTTCATATCAATTGAAGCAATCCTCGCGAGAAAAATCTTCTCGCTGATTCAATAGCAACTTCAGCATCATGTTTTACTCCAAACAGTAAGTTAGAGGATACCCGTTTCATAGTATCCCTTCGTGATGAACCATTGATAAAAACAATGACAAATTCTCTTTTAAACAAAAATGAAAACAAATCTACTATCCTAGACCACATTGATAGTGATATGGCCACTCTGAATTACTTAAACACCTATGCGGCATTACATCTCTCCTATCATATGATAGATTTGTCCTTAATCCCACATTCATCTTCCTACTTCGGAAATCCCATGATGGAGCTGCCCTCGCAAATGGAACCTAGCATATACATAGTAGACAATGGGGACGATTTGGATTTACCTCACCCACTTTGAGTTTGAAGAAGGTAACACCTCTTTAATCAAAGAAACAATTGATGTTAACATCGAACGGAAGATGAACCAAGGATATTGAAACTAGGATCCTTGTTAACCCCGGAAAAGTATAAATACACACTCGGATCCTCAAAAAAACATCAGAAGGCGTTTACATTTAATTATAAGGAAATGACAGGGGTTGCACCCCACATTGTGGTGCACAACCTCGTCACTAAATTAGATGTAAAACCAATTAAACAAAAATCAAGACCCATGAAACCCAAGGTAGCTCTCATGGTAAAAGAGGAGGTAATGAAACTCCTCCAAGTAGGATTCATCAAACCAGTTGATTACTCTCAATGGGTATCTAATATCATTCTGTTCTAAAAAAATGGAAAGATACGCATCTACATAGACTTCCGAGACATTAACAAAGTGTGTCCTAAAGATGACTTCCCGTTACCATCCATTGACGTCATTGTTGATGCGACAGCTGGATTTGAAATTTTGTCTCTCATGGATGGATTCTCGGGATACAATCAAATCAGAATATCTGAACAAGATCAAGCTAAAACCACGTTTATAACTCCTTGGGGAACTTATTGCTATGCTGTTATGCCATTTGGTCTCAAGAACACTGGTGCTACATACCAGCAAGCTATGACATATATATTTCATAAAATCATGGAATTCTACGTAGATGACTTGTTGGCTAAGGCCAAGAAGCGTTGTGATCATCCGGAAGTACTCCGCATCATTCTTTCATGTGTGATAGAATACGGAGTCACGCTAAATCCAGAAAAATGCGTCTTTGGTGTAATAAGAGGGAAGCTCCTAGGTTACATCATATCGTCACGAGGGATAGATGTTGACCCAACCAAAATTTGGGCTGTCCTCGAAATGGTCCCACCTTCGAATGAATCTGGAATCAGGTCATTTCTCAGAAAACTTGGTGCAATCCGGAGATTCATCCCGGACTTAAGCTTTGCCATCCATCCAATCAACAATCTGCTCAAGAAAGATTATAGTATTGATTGGACCAAAGACTGCAATGAAGATTTTGATGCAGTTAAGCGTTTCCTGTTATCACCACCTACGCTAATGCCACCTAAGCTAGATCACCTGTTAATTTTATACTCGTGAGCTATCATGTCTCTTAGCTTTATATGCTTTGGCTCAAGAAGATGATGAGAAGAGAGAACGTGTGATTTATTTCATTAGCTGAACGTTGCTCGACTATGAAACACATTATACACAAGCAGAATGAGAATGCCTCGCCATAGTCTTTGCAACCAAACGCTTAAGACATTATATGCTAAATCAAGAAACAAGGGTCATGGTAAAAACAGACCATTTACGAACTTTTCTCATGCAAGGGTCCTTGTCTAAGAAGGCTGGATGTTTTATAACCTTAATGGGAGAATTCGAATTAACATTTGTAAATTAGAAATCCGTTAAGGGACAAATCATCACGGATTGGTTAGTTGATAACCCATTAGATGGAGGCGATCTAGTAGATCTGGATTTTCCAGATGAGTGCGTATACTACATTGAAACCAGACCTCCTATCTCTGAGTGTCCCTGGTACACTGATATCATTAATTATATCGTGGACCATATGTATCCAGAAGGGGCTACACCACAACATAGAAGGTGGTTACGCATTATTGTAGCAAAATACGTCATTATAGAGCAAGTGCTCTATCAGAAATCATTCGATGGAATGCTTCTAAGATGTGTCGACACAAAAGAATCTAAGAAGATTCTCCATGAATCTCATAGTGGAATGTGTGGAGGCCACTTCGGTGGCCATGCCACCACTCGTAAAATACATCGAATGGGCTATTTCTGGCCCACTCTAGAACACGACGCAGTAGAGTTTGTACGCAGGTGTCATAAGTGCCAAGAGTTCTCCCATGAGATCCACATGCCGGCACAAACTCTACAACCAATCATGACTCCATGGCCCTTTTCTACATGGGGCCTAGATTTAATAGGGAAATTCTCTCCCTCGTCTACAGATGGCCATAATTTTATAATCACGGCCACCGAATATTTTACCAAGTGGGTAGAGGCTATGCCTCTTACTACTGTACCGGGTTCTGTAATCGCCAAGTTCATTTTGAACCAAATCATTTGCAGGTATGGTATCCCGTAAATTATTATCTCAGATAATGGAACTTCTTTTAAGAATGACGAAGTTCGCAAATTGTGTAATAAATTTAAGATAATCCATCATACGGCTTTCCTTGTATTACCCTCAAGCCAACGAACAGGCTGAAGCGATGAATAAAACACTAAAAGCCATTCTCCTTAAAATGGTGAAAGAAAACAAATGAGATTGGCACTTGAAGTTATATCCAGCCTTATGGGCCCATTGAACCTCAATAAGAACACCAACAGGAGCTCCTTTCTCGCTAGTATTCGGGGCAGAAGCAATTCTCCCACTTGAGGTTGAAATACCCAGTCTCCGCATTTCATTACAAGGGATCCTAGATGAAGACGCTTATAGAGAAGCATGTCTTTCCCAACTAGAAAGCCTAGATGAAGCTAGGTTAGATGCTGGAACAATAGTGGCATAGAGTCTATGCTGACCGGATGTGCCGGTAGTATAACAAGAAAGTCTATGAACGCGACATATATGAAGGTGATCTAGTTCTAAGGCTAGACAGCCGGATCGACAAGAAGACCGGCGAAGGAAGGAAGTTCCGGCCTAAATGGTTGGGCCCATACCGAGTCATGAAGGACTATGGAAATGGTGCATACCTCTTATGTACGCTGGAAGGTGAGGAATTTGGTGAAACAGTCAATTCCCTACACCTCAAGCGGTTCTACGCATGTAAGCAACTAGCACTATTTATAATTACATTTACATTGCATCTTCATATAGATTAAGATCATTTTGTCCGCTTGTTTCGTACACAAATTGTGATCAAGGAATTTATTCTCAAAGCAATTCATTACAAACTCATGATGTTGTTGGCATAAACACTCTAATCATACTTCTCCATTTTCATGATATCATCAAATTATCTCGGAATCATTTTATCAAATAAAGCTAGATATGACAAAGTCTTAACGGTAACCATGCCAAGATCTGCAGGTTTATTCTCACTTTTGGTTTCTTCTTAGGATAGGTGTCTTGCCTATGGTCTGTTCTAGAAGCTTCATGGTGTCACATCTATCCCATATGTATATCTCTTTGGAAATAAGCACATACTGACATTTTACTCAAGTAAACAAGTCAAATATTGATCAAACAGAAAATTTTAATTTTACACATTTCCTTGCCCCACCAACCTTTGGTGATGAGCTTGCATCTCTTACTAGTGACGTAGGGTTGGGAAAGGATGGAAATGCCCTTACTCGCCTATGCTTTGCCCACGGTGATAAACCCACGCTTCTTACTAGTAGCATGGGGCAAAGTGTAGGGGGTCCTCTTGACAAACAAATGCAAAAGGTCATAAGCAAACAATTCAAATCTCGAAGTCTTTGAGTCAAAAACAAATGAATCAGATGTCCAAAATTCCAAAAGAGTTCAAAATCCTAAAAACCCAGATTTTGTCTACCATGTGGCCATCTAAGGATCTAAGTCTGGATAAACCGCAAAGCAAGTTGCATCCAAAACTATGAAGTCACTCGAGTGGAGTGGGCTTGTGGTATCCTAATTTGGTTCCGCCAAAGCTTTGTCTATCTTTCATCAATATCATTTCAACACATCTCATAACTTGCACCCTTCCCAACTCTCGGTGATGAGCCCTCACATCTTACTAGTTGCGTGGAGTTGGGGGTAGGGGCAGGTTTATCTGCTCATCATACCGGTTTATATTCATCACTTTGCCAAAACAAATATGAAGTATCCAAAATTGCTTACAGAAACTAAGATTCAAAATCACATTATATCTACATTATCATATATCAGCATCATGAAATACAAAAGGAAAATAAACACTTGCATCATTTGTTCTCCATTGCATACATTCTAAAGAGCATGCATACATACATCGTAATCTACATAAGGAAACTGGAAATGGAAAGTAAGCCATGAATGCCAAGGTTTGATCCAAAACGAATATATATATATATATATATATATATATATATATATATGATCAACGTTTCAGATCATGCCATCATGCACTAAGCATGGTCAAAACACTCAAGAGCCCAGGACATACAAAAGAATGTATCATACAAAATCTAGAGAGCCAAGTGGCTTCTCAATCCCTCCGAGACCCCTCTGAAGGCACACACCCACGCCTAGGACTACGGCTATGCCGGCGCTCTGAGTGCACGGAGGGCTTAGGATCCCGAGGGGCAGCCGCAGTCTCGCCACGAGAATGACTCCTCATCAAGCGCTCGGCTGTCCTATACCCCGCTAGCTCCGTGCGGAGAGTCGATACCATCCTGGCCACATGATAGATCCAGGCGAAGATGTCGGTGTGTCTACCACTTAGTGCGAGGGCTCCCCAGCATCCATGGATAGCTCTGCACGGGTCCTCTCCATGGGGATCATTAGGGTATCGGTACATACCCTGCGAATCAAATCTCGCCACTCATCGGCGGTCTCTGCAAACAAAGGAGAAAACAAATTAGAAACCAAACAAGAAATTAAAAATATAAGATAAAACAAAAGGAGAGATAGCAACTAAGGAGATCCTAACTAAAAACAAACATTAAAAGGAGAGAGGGTAACTTACTCGGATCACCAGGCCTCAAGGATGGATCTATAGGATCAGCACCTGCCACGGATGCCGCCGCCGACTGAGGGGCTGCTCCTGTGACTGGAGCAACGTAGCGCCCCGCAATGGACTCATCCTCCCCACCATGGCCCTGGGAGAGTGGCTCCTCTGAAACCAGAGTCACTCTCTCTGCACTCTGCTCGGCCCTCTCTGCCTGCATGATATCCTGAGTGTCATGCCACTCAGGATCACTGTCCTCCTCGGTCTCCTCCTCTATCTCTCCCCCTGTAAACTCCTCAGACTCGAGTCTACCTCAATGGGGTCATCACTGCTATGGGTAGGACCCATGGCAATCTGAAGCAAGGGTGCTTGAGGTGCACCGGCTCTCCCTCTAGCACGTACTATCTTCTTGGCAGCAATAGGAATGCCAGGAGTAACCACTATCTAACCTCGGCCTCTAGGCCCCCCTCTGGCCTCCCGGAATGATCTATATATTGGTGCTACCGGGGGAAGCATACCCATGTATGGTAGGCCAAACTACTAAGGAACTCGACCAAAGGGGTGCATCTCCACTCGCCCCACTCTATCAATAAGCTGCCCTGTGGTGGAGCAGGAAATCAAAGTAAGAAACTCCTCGCCCCATATACCTGCCATACTCTGATATGGTGTGGCCTCCATGTCGGCAGTAGTCAAGAGAAGCAACTAGCTGATGAGGTGCTCGGAGCACCGACATATCTGTCCATCTAGCTGCCCTCATAGCTCCGGGATCTACCACCTCTACACCTCTACCGTAGGGGATGAAGTGCTCATAGACCCAACTCATGACTAGGGTCGGGTGGCTCAAGGACTGCCCCTGTAAATGGACTACCCTGTATAAATCATGGTAGGTGGTCCCAAGTATGTCTACTCCCTAGGCATATATCCGGCCATGTCCCTCTATCTGTGCAATAATGGGGGACCAACAGTATAACAATGTGTCTCCTCCCTTGTCCCCGATCAGTCTCGAGGCAAGGATCCCCATGATAGCCTGGTGAAGTAAGGGGATGGGAAAACTAGGAATGGATCGAACTCTAACCCCCTTCTTCGACCCCGTGGAGATGACTGCATCTCCCATGTATGTGGCCCACTGTGCTATCTGGCCCACGAACCTGCTTGTCTCAAGGGTGAGACATCTCCCAATAATCGGGACCCCCAGAATGTGATAAACATCCTCTAAAGTGATGGTCCACTCACCGCGGACCCCTGGTAATCGGAAGGTGTTCCGATCAGCATCCCAATATGAGAACAAGTCACAAAGAATGTGACTGGAAGGAGCAACGTGGGGCACGCGTGATATACATAGTATACTAGCCCGCTGAAGAGTATCCTCCTCATCCTGTGAGAGGGCATCTAACACTCCTGGGAGCCAGTCACACTCCCTCTCTCGGCTCCATGGATATACTCCTCTCTCGCCTGCATACACCCAAAAACACACAAAACAGAGCAAGTTAGCATCCGAGTAATACTGGAAAAATCATGAAAACATGTAGAAATGCTAAAAATGCAAAAACAATCTCAAACAGATGTTCTTTTGGCATTCTGTGTGAAACCGCCGCCCTGAGCAGGGAGGTGGTTTTGTAACCGCTGCCCTTACCGGGTAGGGCGCGGTGTGTAACTGAAAACCCACGCGGGTTTTTAAACCTAAAAAGCCTAAAATCTACCTCGCGGGTTTTCTAAACCCTCAAACAACAAGACCATTTTAACTAAAACAAGGCCTACCCAGTAGGTGCCCCCCTAGATGGACCTTTTGAACCTAACATTTTCAAAAATTACCCCCCCATGACAAAGATTTTAACATTTCAAAATAAAGGGGGTAAAAAGGATAAATTGAAGAAAACTAACCTATGATCTCGCGGGTCGATGTTCCGCTCGCGGAGGCATGATCACTATCCCGTCACGGATGTTTTGACTCTACTCATGCAAGAAACCGTCACCGTGGGTTCTAGAGCTCAAAATCAATCAAATCAACTAGCACAAATGAATAGGAAAATGGGCACACTTTTATATATATAGCGCCCTGATTCATTTTAAATGCCCTTTTCACAGGTTTGGAGCGCCGATGGAGGTAAATTATTATCCCCACACAAAAGATACGTTCTCATTTCCTATTATTTTAGCGTTTATTTTCTAAACTATTGTGTCTATCTGCACTTGAGTTCTCTTTTCGTTTTTCAGTTAGCAGGAATTTTGGACAACGTCATTTCAACACACGGATGTATCAGGTATAACTTCTAACTTCCCATTTCAGGACTACCATACTCGGACCCACCATTTTACGCCTCTTCATGGCTAAAACACTTCTCCGAGGGGGAAATATGTACGTACCCAAAATTGTAAGGTATTGTACTGCCGAAACAACGTAACAGGTGCCCCAATGATGATACAGGTCTCCTCGTAAGGTGTTCAGGATCCGGAAAAGATCTCCAAGTGTGCGTTAACATCCCGCATGCCCATGCTTAGCCCCACGTGCTTTGTTTTCCCTTTTCCCCTCTTTTCTTATCCTTTTGCTCTTGATGGAAACCGCCGCCTGCTGCGGGTGGCGGTCTCGTGACCGCCGCCTGAACAGGGCGGTCTCAGAACCCGCCATGTGCTTTCGGGCGGCGGTCCTTTACGCATTTTCCAGAAAGCTCTTTTAACATGACTCACATAATTTCAATGTTTTACCAGCTTTCTTTCACCGCCATAAGCTTGCATTTATGATTCTGGTTCCCTGGAATAGTGTTTTTCCATTGTTTATAGTTTAAGAGTTCTATTTGGTTTTTACCTTGGGTAAATGCAAATGCTATAAATAGTTTGCTTGTGCTCAAGCAAATGGCCCCTCAAATTTGCCTCTGAATTTCTCTTTGCTATAGATTTAGTTTTCATTTTGCTTAGAGTTCTTAGTTTCTTTCATGGCATGCCTAGTTAGTGTTGTTTTGCTGTTAGGAAGCCACATATCCATCTTGTGCAGGTGCTGTTATCATTTTATCCAATGCATTGGAGGAGAATAGTTTGTTTTCAATAGGAATCCATTAAAGTTATAGGTTTTGCTCTTCAAATAGGATAGTTTCAGGTTCTGGACGTTTCATGTTGCATGACTCACAATAAATCCCGCTAGGAATTGCATAAGCCAAGCTCTGTACTCTTGCGCTATCCCTCTCCTACTCACATTGTATTAAGTCTGTATCTTGATATGCCTCTTGTCGCAATATCTACTTCGCTGATGCTAACATTACACACTTTTCTCGGATCCATGTGAACACGAAGGAATGAGGAGATCACACTGAGGGGACAAGATCACACACACCATCGGATTCACCACTGTTCTGCAGAATCCAGGTTCTAGCTTTCAAAGTTCTAGTTAAAAACATATCAAATAAAGTAGCCAATCACTTTATTTCAGTCAATTCTACTCTCGATATTGCCAGGGAAGCTGTGGGGATTGATAGTTTCTGAGAAACTATGATTCACTCCTCACTTCTGAGGTAGGATCGAGAGCCTTGCAAATAGATTAAGTCAATTATTTCATTGTTTAGAATAGATTCACAATTGCACAGACAAATAGCTACACTCGGTTATCTTGTTTGTTTTAATTTCGTCATTAGATTAATTGTCAAATTCTAGGTATGATAAAGTAGTTGCTCTTTTAAAATTTCCTTCATAAAATTTCATCAGAAAATACAAAAAAAAGAGAAATCATATATGCTATAGATATACTTCACGTAGTTAAATTTCATTTTGCTGCAGTTCATTTTTACATTGTTACTTTTGTATGACAATCACGGGACCTAGGGATCCCGGGAATACGTATTGAGCCAATCGTGCCCCATCCCAATCTCATCACAAAGAATAACGATATAGATCAAAATATTAGGATCCAAGTCTTCCAAATAATGGTAAGCTTGTAATAAATCAAATCCCAGTTGAGCGTGTTAAACATAGAAGACAACCAAGCGCACACATTTTGGTCGAATCAACCAAACTACAGATTACCCTAGGTAACATCCATATGAATGTAGAAGGGCTTGAAAGAGAACAAATCTTTGGTTGTGATCCTTTGGTCCCATGCCAGGGACGTAGGAGACACTCTTACAGATATAGATACCAGCTTAAGAATTCAGGTTGCATGAACACCTGTAAGATATTATGAGAAAATCACACAGTTATTGATTCTAAATATAGAAGCTGAGAAAGCATACGATTACTGGATACTAGGGATTAGGGGTTGATTCCGCACATGACCATAGCAGGACCACAACAACTATGAGTCTACAGTTGTGATCCACAAATCCCGCAACCCAACGAATCCGTAAGTACATCAGACATAGACGCTAGCCTACGTACACTAGTATTCCGGTCTACTCCACTTCCACCCATCATCATCGAATAGTTATCCTTGCTAAACACAAAGAACTAACAAAGCTAAGGAGTTCTGGACTAGGCCAGAGAATCGCCCATAGAATCAACTATATCCATCATTCATTTTATGACCCTGTTCGGAGACATACACGAAACTATCCCAGGTCATTTTCCACGTATTCCACAACCTATAGACCGAATCACGCCAGAGCTCGATATTGATTGGAGCCTTCAAGCAGTCATCCTTGCTGATCGATCTATCACACCAGTTTAGATTAGGAGGGCCTTCTTTGCCTTAGATTCGCAAGTTCCACTAGTGCGTATTGAAGACATTAGATTGCCTAACTAGTTTGTCTGCATCCCATACATATTCCATCCCCACCGGCTGTCTCGGCATGACCTCGGGAGGTCGGGTGTGAGGAAGAGTTACTTGTAGATTCCCACGCTCGCTTGTCACTTTTGCATCGTATAGTCCTCTCTCTCGATAAGATTGTGGATAATAGTTTGAAGGACCTTACATTTTTAGTGTCATGACCCGGGGTATGATGGTAGGCGCGAGGTGATGGGGATCAAACCATGATGGATTTGGATGGTCTGGATCAAAGGACCTAATAGGGAAGTATAATGACTTAAATTTGGAGTAAATTTCGTAAGAATTCCACATAGGGTTCAATATATGTGTCCGGAGGTGGTTTGGAATATGTCTTGGATGTTGAGGATGGGGATGGATTGTTTCGAGATCTTGATGTTTTGTCTTCATCTTTGACGTTAATTTGTGTCCTGGACGAAGAAGAACTAGATTATTTTGGTTGAGATTGGTTAGTGGATGGGAGTGTTCTTGATGAAGGAGCTGGTCCTAGGAGGGAGTCGATTGTTTGGATTTGGATTGATTAATTGATCGTGATAAAGGAGATGGTCCTAGGATAGATGGATGTGGCCCCAAGATGGATGATGTAGGTTTGGTCTTTGTTAGAGGAAAGTCTATCTTCTTGTGAGGGTGCACAAGGGATCGCTGTGGAAGGGTACCAATATTTTTAGGTTTGGTTTGTGAAGGAATACCCTTAGCAGGAATGACAATGATTTTGACTGGTGGATCTGAAGATGATGTTGTGGATGATGGGGGAAGAAATTTTTGCATGATTTGATCTAAGGAAGGTGAAGAAATGTCTAGTTGTGTAGATGAGATGGAGGATCACCTATGGTTGCTGCAAGTTGTAGTGCTCTCCAATATTCTTTGAAGGATGTGGGAGGAGAAGATGATGATGTAGGAGATGTGGTTATGATAGTTGATGTGGTTGGTGTAGGTAGAAGTGCAAAAAGAGGGATCAAGACCGGTTCTATGGATGGTATGATGTGTAATGGTGGAAAAAATGTGGATGGGGGAGTATTATCTAATGAATTAGGTGAGATATGTACTGGTCTAGGGTCAATGATATGTATAGGTGTGGATAGAAGAAGGGGTGTTTGGATCATGTGGTTGATGAAGTCTATGTGAGAGGGAGATGATGTAGATTTTGGATCGTTTGGTGTGGAAATGAGGGTTTTGTGGAAGAGGTATGAATGCCTTTAGTGTTTGTCTCAGGTGTTTTAGGAGGCACTATGGATATGTTTATAGATTGGTAGGTGTGATTGGTGTGATAGTAGATGTAGATGTGGGAATGGTAGATGCAGGAATGGTAGATGTGGATGAGTGGGATAAAGTTTATGATGTGGGCATGGGTAAAGAAATGTGTGATAATGATGTCAAGACATACATGGGTGGATTTTTGGTGTAGTAGATATAAGTGTAGTGATAGATGTGGCTAATGGGGTAGTTATAGTAAGTTTAGGTAGGATAGGTGTGGATGAAGAAGTGGGTGCAGTCAAATCCAATGCGGATGTGGTAAGATCCAGATGGATGTAGATATGAGAGAAGTAATGGAATTCAAAGTGGTAGATATGGTTGATACGGGGATAGCTCTCGAAGGAGCCATGGGCACAATATCAAGGATGGGAGTAGGTAATGATGAGATAAGTGAGGTGGATACGAAGGAGGTGTCTGATGTATGGTATTGATTGAAAATATGTTATATTTTTTGGTGGGGTTGATGAAGATGGGTTTGTTGGTTGTGGATTAGAAAAAGGGTTGTTTGAATATGTCGGGGAGTGGTGAAGACCATATTGGTTGAGGGGATGTAATATATCGGGAGGAGAAACATGATAAGATGGTTGGGATTGGATGAGAAGATCTGGTACATGAGGGATGGGAATGTCAATAGGCCGAGATAGGCATGGGGACATCAGGTGAAGCAGGGGTGGTCCAAGGTGGTGGGATAGACTCTATTGGTTGGTGTGATCTACAGAGAAAGAATCATGGATGGGGATACAAGGAGGCAAGCATGAGATATCAATCGTGGTTTGTGCAAAATAGTTTGGGGTAGAATTGTGTTCCATTTTAAATCAAACAAGTCAAGAAAACGGTTCCTTTTGATTGTTTTAATGTGAAAAATAGAAAAAAAGATGGATAATGAGGTACCTAGGAGAAGGCATTCTATGTATTGTTTTAGGTTTGTTCTGGATTGGGAGAGTCTCAGAGGTTTCATGTTGGGTGATGAAATCCCAATCAATCTACCAGGTAGGATGTTGTTTAGATGTGTTGATTGGTTTGTGAGTTTTGGGTCATGTGTGAGGATTGTAAAATGTAGCAGGTTAACCTCCTACTTAAACTATGTGAGCAAACAAGATGCAAAAAAGAAAGGTTCTTTTTAAAACCAAATCAAAGTGTGATATTTTGATGAGGACACACACAAGAAAGGGAAATATGATGTAGAAAGGATAAAATAAGGAAAAAGAGGAAAACTTGGATAAATATTTTCCTTTTATTTGAACTTTAGCGAAGAGCAATCCAGTAAATTGAAACCCAACATAAGCAATCAAGAAGTGGATCCTCACGGTGTAGTGTTCATAGAAGAAAAAATAAGTAAGGAAATAAAAAATAAAGAGATCACCAAAGGGTGGTCCCACCGGTGTGCCAGAAATGTTGGATAAGTTTCTTTATTCCTAATCAAATGAATGAACTAGCTATTAAAAGAAACTAGCAAATCATAACATGGAGGGTTTATGATACCTCTAATGTGATGTGATGGATGGACGGGTGCAAAGTGATGATGAAACCTCACCGTAGCTGATGACCTACAACCAATATAAACTAAAACAATTTTGACTAGATATATTTATGTGGGGGCTACTCAAACAATACCAACTCTAAGAAGTGATTAAATCCCTTGGCGGATGTCAACCCCATTTTAGAGAAAGATTGAAATAAAGGATGAAACAATAGATAACATGTAGAAATAGAAGTATTACTGAGTCTAAGAACAATTAAGATCTGATCTAAAAGTTGATTTGATTGAAAGAACTGTAAAATAAAGGTTACTTGTCCGGATCGGCGACACAACCCGGACTATGTAGAGGTAGGATAATGGTGACTGGGAGAGTGGATATGAACCCGCGAGTCAAATATGCAGACTCAAAGGTTTGAATGCAAGTTGGTGGATGACAGAGGCCTATGGATGGTGAAGGATGACTGAAGAATGATCTCGAGACAAAAAAGTAGGAAAAAAGTATAGAAATAAATGATTTGGATAGGTTTTTGGATGAACAGGGACCACAGTTGATGACGTCTAGGGGGATTGACAATGACTTTAGTAGGTTGAGGATAAATGGATGGAAAAGGCAACCTGTAAGAAAAGAAGGCTGAAACAAAAGGATACTTGAGTGATCCTTGGATGTTGCAAAAACTGCTCTATACCTACAAAATGTTAGATAGAAATAAAATATGATAATATGATAGATATGAGAAAAGTAATGCAATGATGATGATATATCTCATGAAGGATGACCATGAGCGATGCAAACACATTCCAAGGAGGTGTGGGAGGTCTATGGCTATTGTAAGAATACTCAGGCATGAGAGTGAGTTCACAAGTCACGAGAGAGCTCTAGAATTCACATGTATATGATTTTAGATCCCTTTTTGGAAGGATTTAACTTTGCTTTATAGGGTTGATGATGACTGGGTTGGGTTGCCACCGACCACGGGAGAGTTTCCCCAATGGGCAAGTTTTTGTGTTTTTGGCATGATTTTGTCTTTTTAAGAGTTGGAAGGGTGCTTAAAATCATTGTTCGGGATTATATTACTTAGGGATAAATCAAGGGTAGTTAGGGCATAAATATTGATAGGAAGAAAGCTAGGAAAAATTGTAAGATAGAGATTTAGGATAAAAGCATCCTAAATAGAAAGTAGATTAGGGCATGATATGATGTGGATATTAATTAATTAATAGGAGTTAATTAAATAAATAAATTAAAGGTAATGGAATGGGCATTTTAATTAAATTAAGGGGGATGTATTTAATTAAAAGGATACCTAGATAGGATCCTAGTAAAATATGTGCACGTAAGCAAAAAGGGTAGATATATTGATTTTAGGTTTTTACACCTTATGATTTGTAGGTGTCCGAGTCCTTCACATTTTCATCTAAAAGTAAAGTCAAGTATGAAGTCTTGATAGTTGAGTCTATGGCCTTAGTCTAAGGTTTTTAAGATCTTGACAATGTTGTGAAAAATGTGCTAAAGTATGTGCCTTTATTCAGTGGTCCAAGTTCTTGATTTAAGCATGATGTTATTAAAACTGTGCAAAGGTTTGTAGTTGGTGAATTCAATGTTCTTAGTCATGAAGGTCTATAATTATCTAAGTGTTTCATCATGATGTCTTTGAGTCCATTAGCCTATGTGTTCTAGTCCAAAACCTTTCTAGTGTCATGCTCTTAATATGTGAGGTGTCATAATGAGTTGTTTAAGGTTGTTAAGATGGTCTTTAGTCTTGAACAAGATCGTAAAATTATTATGAGTCAATGGTGTGAATGTCTAAAATGTTCTATATAGTAAGTGTGGTTCTCTTGACAAGGTATGTGAAATACCTATTCATGAGAATGTATGTGATAGGTTTCAAGATGGTATGAGTTACTAACCCCTACGACACGGTCCCAATTGAAGTCATAAAGAGTTGAAATATCTATTCAAAAAGAGTAAATAGTGGTCATGGTGCAAGAAGTATGTAAATCATAAATGATGGATATGAGTCGAGTGTGATATGTCATATCCACCTGAGTCAAGATGTCTTAAGGTTGTGTACTTAAGTTTTTCAATGTATTGCAAGATCATGTGTATGAGTGTACTGTCAAGAGTCTTGAGGATGTAATTATTTGTACATAGGAGGTTGAACTTGTGGCTGAAGCCCTAATATGGCTCAATTATGATTGTCCATTATCAAGGATCCTAAAGAAAGTTTGTAGATCAGTTGAAATGATCAAAGACCTAATTAGAAGTATGAAGTTGTGTCTCTGAGTGTTCAAAGGTATTACAAGCAAGTCTTTAGTTTTTTTACATATTGTCATGAGAAACATGGTTCTAGTTTATGTCAAGCATGTTTTGATGTTGTGAAAGAGTTTATAGGGTTGTGTAAGTACAATCATGTACATGAAACTGAGACAAACTAATGAAGTAAAGAAAATATCATGACAAAGGTGGATACAAGACATCAACAATTGAGTGAGGAAGGTTTAGAAGCTCTCACTACTAAAAATGCAAAGTATGATGTGAAAATGGTCTCATTCTATTAGATAAGGCTTACAAATTCGGGGAGGCATGAATGATATGAGGAGAGTGTTTCAAGATTTTGTGTGATCTACATTGCTTAAAAGTATTTTTAGGTTCAAGAATGTAGTGAAGGAGGGGATCTTCAAGTCATTCAAGAAGTTCTTGGAACATGTATTGAAGATGATAAGCGTGGTTAGTTCAAATTAAAGATTGAAGTTCTTTGTAAATGGGTGTACTTTGATACATCTCTTTTAAGATGTGCATATGACACTCTATAGGTCAAAGGAGGATTTCTCATGTACCCACAAGTGATGATGATTTGATCTATTAAATAAATGGTGACCAACATGTTGAAAAATTCTACTTAGATAAGGAAGGTCCATATTTTCTCTTTATTTAGTATATTTTAGTCAAAATGAAAGGTACTAGTTCATATTCATGCTCAAGAAGTGTTAAATTTGTTCATTCAAGGAGGTATGTGTTTTGAGTTAATGTTTCAAAGTCAAAAGATGTTTGAGATTCTCTCATGATGAATTCTGTGTATGAAGGCCAAAAAGGTGTACAATGCATGTCAAGAAGTATATGTAGTCTTAAAAAAACAAGTTGTGAAGCATTGGAGTCAATAAATTTGAAGGTTTTCATTGATCCTATCGTACATCAAAAGGTTGAGGAGATATAATTGTGTTGTAGCATGCTATAGGTCAACAAAGAGATTGATAAGGCATAAAGGGTCGAGTTTTAGCTTCAAATCAATTTTACGGAATAGAGTTATAGTAATGGGATGACATGCTACAATGATTCAATATTGCTAGTCAAAGATGATTGAGAGATTCATGTGAAGTTTTGATTATGATGATGAATGAGTCTTTTATGTATTAAAATGTGATTCTATAGGAATTCCAAGGCATGTAAGTAGTGACACCGGCTTAGGAGGTTTAGAAGAGGACACCTAGGTTCAAAGTTGCATACTAAGAGTATTATGAAAGGGTAAAAATGTGGTCCTACAGGTCAAGATAGGCTTATCTAAAGGTTCGAATGTGTACATTGTTAATCTTGCTATTGTCAAATGTCGATTGGTTTCATGATGTCAAGAAAATTTTATGTAGTTGTGTGAGTGTACCTAAATGGTGGCTAAGGTTGATTAAAGATGAGTAAAAATAGTGTGGTCCGAGAATGGAAAGGTTTGAGTTGATGAATACCTACAATTTTCTTGTGGTCTCTTTTTGGTCTCTAAGTGAATGTTGTGCCCTGTCTTAGAAGTATTGTATGCTCTAAGTTGAGTTTCAAATGTAAAGAGTAAATTTGGCATCATTATAAGTCTATGGTTGTTCTTAAAGATCATAATAAAAATTACATAATTACAAGTGTATTGTAGTTGGGTCCTTACTCTGTTTCAATGACCTTCGAGTTGAGAAAGTTATATCTAACCTTAACCATGTATGTAAGATTCTTAAGAAGACTAGTATAACAAGATGAAAGATGATTACAAGATCGGTGTGGTGGTTTGAAGCATTTATTTGTGAGTACATGATATAAGTGTATCATAGGTCCTGTAAAAGCCTTTGGGAGAAAATATAGTTGTCTTTGACTCCACCAAACAGAGATGAATGGTGATCAAGTGGTCTCGTAGATGACTATTAAGTCAAGGAGCCGACATGAGCCTTAATCAAGGTGTTCTATAATGTCAAGAAGATGAAGAGGTAGAGTAATGGTTTTGGGTAAGAAAAATTGAAAGAGGAGTCCTTTTTGATTATTAAACAAGTGATGAGGGTCAAAATAGCTTGAGAAAAGGCATATATCACTTTGAACAAGTATTTTAGGTCTGTGTGCACATGATTGATCTATCCTCATGAAAAATAATCAAGGTATGTGGTCTAGTTTTTGTGGTTTTAGGTAGAGTAGGGTGCCTCAAACCTAGGGAGAATTTGGAGATTGGTTTGCATGTTTGATATGAATTTATGGCTTGGAGAAGTTTGGCCAAAAAGCACTAAAGGTACTTGTTCAAGGACAAGTAGTTCTAAAGGTGAAAATGCTGAATTTGGAGTAAAATTGTGTTTTTAGCATGATATAGACCTAGAAGAATGATGGACGAAAAAGACAAAGGAAAATGAGTGGGCATCAGTTCACGGGGAGCTGGTTTTAAGATTTATTAGGTCCATGGATCATCCTTATGCTGCTATTGAAGTTAGAAGAGAGAATAGAGTCCTGGGGGAGATACTTGTGTAAGTAAGTGATTTTTGTCCATTGTTGTCATTGTGTGTTGTCATTTTCCATGTCTTGTTATCATTTTAGCTTTGTCATTGTTGGCAGAATTTTTTTGGGTGGACAAACTTGTGGATTTCTTGCCAACGCTTTGGGAGTTGAAGTCCCTATATTTAACCAAAGACAACTTCCGTATATGCATATGTGAGAAAATGTGGATTTCTATGGTGGCCTTTCGGCCGGGATCCAACGGGGACACTCCACTAACCCTGTGCTAAAGCTAGAAATATCTTGCTAGGGAAGAATTTGTCTATAGAGTGGGAAAGGGGAGTAAGAAAAGAGGTAGGGGAACTAATTTTGTAGGTAGAAAATCAGATTCCTGTACACACTAGTTAGAAGTTTCATCACATGCACTAAAGTTAGGAAGAAACAATACTGAAAAAAACAACAAGACCAATTAAAATTTAATGAACACAAAGTATCAGTAAACCCCTTAGTAAAAAAAGGATCAAAACTCCTTATTGTATTAATGATCAAGTAGAAATTGTACATAGTTTGAGAATGGAAGACATTGAGAATAGGAGAAGTGGCTAAATCTTTTCACTCACAAGGGAGAAAAATATCTCTCATGAACTTACAAGAATACAACCAGCTAGAAGAATTTTAGAATTAGAAGAACCCTTTGGAATGAAGAGATCATTACAATTTATAGCAATCTGAATTGACCTTTCACCTCCCTCACATGACTCTTCATTTCCATATTCCACTCGTGACCTTTCGTTTTCCATGAATTAAGTATTTCTCTTATAATTTTGAGAAGATACTTTTTACAATTAAAATAGGTCACTTAAGTGAATAGGATGAAATACAATGATGACGCATAACGAAGAATTAGAATGGAGAGAGAAAGTAGAGAGGGAAAGAGAGGGAGAGAAAGAGTGAGAGAAGAAGAAGAGGAGATTTCATTCTTGATGAAATCCATTGATCCTTGTTGATTGAAAAATCAAGTGCAGTGAGACTCTGAATCTTCAAACTCCTTGCACCTTGAGAAACTCCTTCAAATCAGCTCATGAATGCTTGCCAAGTTGAATGAACTGTTCTATTGATGACCACAACTCCCAGCCTATGTATGACCCAAACTATGTAGTGAGTGTCAAAAACATTGTCCAATTCCCTGAGATGATCATCCCTCTATGTCCCATTGTGCCAAACTTTCCCTTTGAGAACAACCTGCTATTTTTAGAATATGAGCCCATGCTCTGCTATCCTAGGACATATCACCTATCTTGCTCCAGTTTCACCTTCTAAACCTTCTACCATATTCCAACCTCCTTTGTTCCTAAGATATTTCTATTTTTAACACATTTCTATTTTTAGTAGGTTGCTATTTGGGGACCTGTTATTTTGGGAAGAAGTCATTTTTGTCTTACTTTCCATTTTACCCCTTTTCTGATTGTCTGAGTGATCGAACTTGCAATTCAGTGGGGCTCACCATTTATAGCATGTGAGGAAGTATAACATATGCTATTTTTAGTAAATGGTGAAAACAACCTTTGTTTGCGACGGGAACAACTATTTTGGATTTGACTCTTCATCACGAACTCGTGCTCCAATTTTCATCATGATTCACTTTCCAGAAAGCTCAGAAATGAAAAATGAAAATTTATGCTTGGTAAGAGCTTTAGGTATGGAGCTACTAGGGTAGAATACTGATAAAAAATCAGTCCTTCATATCTCGAGAAACTGGAAACTTCATTGTGCAAAAACTAGTTTGAGAGAAACTAGATTTTTTGGAGACTCTTCCCTCTGAATTTCGGATGATTTTTCTGCCAGATCTTCAAGAATTTGAAAATTTCTTTGAAGAGGGAAGAATGCTAATAAAAAAATCCCTCCATATCCCTAAAAATAGGGACTTCATTGCACAAAAAAACTAGTTCACGCAAAACTAGATTTTTCAACGATCGTTCCCTCCAATTTTCGTGCGATTTCGCCCACTGGAACCTTTAGAAGTGGAGAGGTAGCTCATTGATTTTTTCCATTACTGTGTCATGGCAGCCATTAATGGAGCTTGAAATTTTAAGTGTTGGTTTTTTTCCATTCGCGATGAAATAAATTCCATTGCGATAGGTTTTTGCTTCTGTGCTTCACATGAAATTTTACTTCAATCCGACAATGGGTTGATGGGAAATTGAAATTTGTTCTACGTGGGGCTGAAAGTGAAATTTATTCACTATAAGCATTCCTTGCTGCAAATTGGATGTTTGAATATGAGTTTTTAATGGAATTCAAGAGAGAAGAACTCAGCAACAAACGGTTTGTCAATCCGTGCAACGGTTTGTAAGATATGTTTGATTCTTGGTTTTATGGCAATGGAGTTTTCAGACTTCTTTTCCTCTGTTCTTCATTCTTTCTTCTTGGTTTGATCAATCTTCCTTCTATGACCTATGTGCCATCATGGAGTGAAGGATAATGTTATGTGATGGATATTTTTTGAGCTTTGGCAATGGTGGAGTGGTGGATTGGTGTTCTCTGTAACTTTTCTTCTGGTAGTGAGAATCAATAAGAAACAACTAACAGTTATATTTTTTTCAAATTTTTAAGTTTGAGTTGGGTGCATATTTTTTTCCTTGATGTCCCTGACCTTATGGATGTGAGGGACATCAAATTACATGGTGAGAAAGAGGATGACATGTGTCCTCGATCTAACGGTAGGGAATTTAAGCTCCAAAAATACATTTGGGGATTGAACTGTCAAATCTGAAAGTCACATGAGGGTCCCAGAGGTCACATGGGGACTGGGTGCATTTTTCCAAGGTTTATGTACCTAAACTTAGGGATTTTGGGGACATAAAATCCTACTAGGCTCCTGGTGCTGACACGTTTCCTCCCGAAAATTGACTAACTCCCGAACTATCTCCAAGAGGGTAACTTGGAACGATGATAAATTGAGCTTATCGGTGGAATTTCTTTTTGAAATTTTATATGATCCTGATGGGGAATGGAATTTTGAATCCAATGGAAGGGGTATAATGTCTTGATTCTTCCATATGATCCCTACAAAAAAAGGATTTTTTATTTGGTACTCTACCTATGTCTGAGAAAAACTGCTTGTAAACCATATGTGCCAAGGTGTTGTGAAAAATATGATTTCATCATATTTTAGGGATTGGAATTATATTTCTGGAGATGTTTTGTTTTACTCCTAACTCCATTTGGAGCTTTTGGAATCTTCTTTTGAAGCTTAACAACTTATTTTGGCCTATGCACTACCTAGGCTTGTGAATCCCCAACTTTGATGAAACTGCCCCAAATGCTCCAAATATTCCCTGAACCTTCCAAAATAACCTTCATGATGTTCCTAGGCCTTTTAATATCTTCCACATCCATTTTTTTCTTTTCTAATATGCTCCATGGGGTTGCTCCAATCCTAGGAAGGCCAATGATATCCCTTCCCGTGACTGCCCAAAATTTGCATTTTCAATGAACTCCTAAAATCACCTAGGGGACTGATTTGAATTTCCTAAATCACCTAGGGGATGAGATAACGTTGTCTAGGGGGTCACTAGACTGACTAGGTGGACTTGGCGTGCCTGGGAATGGTAGAACATGAAAATTTTGGCACATGGGTATAGTTGTTGTGCTTGGAAATTGTCAATTTCCTATTGCACATTTACAAAAAAATACAACTGGCTCTAGCTTGGGAACAAGACATGGATTGAGCACAACAAAGATATGACATGGAGAATCCAAAATCTCAATTTTAAACCATATAACTCATTGAATGGTGCCTTATCCATTAGGCCACAATGGGGTGATGTACCACTTACAAGAGAGACAAAGAGAAGAAGGAAACACAAACAAAATAAGAAAAAGGAAACAAACAATGCACACGAAAGGAAATGACACGAGACATAGGAATGAAAATGCACGTAACAATCACCATGGTATAAGGTGGGGACAACCCACTTTCAAAGAAGCATTTTTATTCCTCAAAAGTTACCCTTGAAGAGGAAACACTGAATGATGATGTTTCATGGCCGTTGGCCGGTTCCAGTAGCCTCCTCTCCTCAACTACTTCCATTTACTTCATGTTATTTGAAATTAGTTTCATAGTGCCAGTTGACTTCCGTATTTATCCACATAAATGATTCTTCACTGAGCATGCTATCTCTACCCCAGGGATGTTTTTCATTCAAATTACTTAAACATTCCAGATTCTTTTATTTCCTAGGTATATGCTCATTGACCTCTTTTCCTTCAAAAACATTAGATTCATCCTTTATCTCTACTCCACTTGTGAGGCATTTGAGTATTGATGGGAGGATTGGAGGAAAACTCATACTTGTCTTGTATGTCCATGACACAAGTGAAGAGATCAAGAATCAGCTCGGGTCTTCCACAACTTCTACTGCATCCAAGATTTCTTACATGGAGTTATGCTTCATTGTTTCCTGCAACTCATCTTTGTACACCTTTGAAGAATGCAACTCAAGGAAACTATCTAGAGGGATTACCTCATCATTTTGGGAATCACTACACTCTACCGATCCTTCATCAAAAAGAGCTTCATCTTCAGAGGTCTCAAAACTCCTTGCTTCAATTTATTCATCATGGAAAGAGTCTTCATCTTCAAATGGGAAAGAAAATATCTCCATTTTGTTATTGCATCCATCAACCATTAGCTCAAGAGTGACATCATATTTTTCATCTTTCCTTATCTCAATATGGCTAACCTTCACATTGGTTAAGGATTCCAAATCAGCTTCACGCTTGTCTTGCATATTCGTGGCTTGCATCAAGATTTCAAGACCGAACTCGGGGTCCTTTGTTTCTTCCGTGGCTCTTAGTAATTCTTATATATAGATTTATTTCAACCCTTTCACGAGATCATCACAAGCTGATTTTGTCTCTCCATAGATAGCCTAATTGAGATCATATTCATCCCCAAATGGGAATGAGAATAACTTCTCATCTTAGATAAGCATATAAGCTGATTTTTCTTCTTGAAAATCATCAAGAACCATCTCCTCTTCCTCATGGTTTGTATCGTCACGTAATTCGGGGCTACCTTATCATAACTCGAATCTCCTCAATGCTTCTTCAAAATCCAAATCTCTCTCGGGAAGGCATATATGGACCTATCAAGATATGAATATCATCTTCCTCCTCGAGTTTTCATAAAGTGATTCATCCACCTTCTATCTTGGTACAAAATGTTAGCTTCTCGGATTGCAGAATTTTGTACTGTACCTCATCTTCTTCTTGGGAAGCAATTTCTCCATGTCTCCCTTCACTAGGATGGTTGCGAGATGACCAATTCATCTAAACTTTCCCCCAAGTCTCGACAAAACTTATAATTAACAACATTATGAACGAGGTTGGGACATCTATTACCAAAATCATCGCTGAAACTTTATTGTCTAGAAATCTGTGAGAGCCACTGCGCATCTTTGACCTTCCCTACAAGTGGGACTTCTTTTGATTCCAAAGAGTAACAAGATCCACTAGCTGGAGTCATGGTAAGTTTGAGAGCCTTGTCGACCTTCAAAGGCATCACGTTGTCGAGGTGCCAAAATCTATTATGTAATTAATTAGTACATATTCTCCAATAAGAAGGGAGACATAGAAAGGATCGACCTTGTCAGTCTTGGATGCACTTAAGGAAAACATGTTTTGTGAGGGAGGCATAGGTGGGTTTGACAACATGCCTTTGGAACTAGAAGTTACAACATTGGGTGTTGGACTACCACTCTTGATATATCGAATAACCTCTCAAATTGTTTAGGATGAGTCCACAAATATTTAGTTTCTATAATTTTGACTTTGGCTTTGGTCGCATATTCTATGAAATCAAAAGGAACATATATGGGTGAAGGTGATGAAGGGACTGCTTTTGGATTTAGGAAAGGTTTGAAAACAAGAGTAGATTTTTGGGGAATTAAGGGTATTTTGAAAGGTACAGTAGGAGATTTTAAAGTAATATATTTCATAGGGGCATATTTTAATTTTTACTTAGAAGAGGCATCAAAAGAATTACTTGGGATTACGGGAGCCTTCTTACTTACTACAGGATTAAGCTTAAACAATGCAGACTCCATGGAGGGTGGGAGCTGAGATCTTTGATTGATTATTTTTTTTTGTAGAGTCACCACATGAGGATCTTCAGTCTTCTTTTTCTATATAGTAGTTCCTTTCTTAGACTAAGAACGAGTGAATACCGCACATGAGAAACTAGGTGCATCTTCTTCATCACCTCTAGAATACTCACAGAATCTGATTTGTGTATCATTCTCAAACTCATCACTTTCTAGGAAATCACCACCTTCACTTTATAGTTCAAGCTCCTCTTCATTTTCCTTACTCCTATAATTTGCATTGATAGGTGGGGCCTAAAAGGAAAGCCTTTGGGGTGATCCTGTAATCTTATTTATGTTGGTTTTTGAGAAGATACTCGTTCAAATAATTCCCTCTTCAAAGATGCCATCTCATTCACTAATTTTTTTGGCAATGGATTGGTTCTATGATCTCCGAGGATGTTGGGCCTTGCCCTTGATGGATTTTTTATCTTTCTAGAGAGGATGAGATCATCATTAAGTTCATGGCCATCCTTTGTGCTTCTACAACGTTCCTTGGTTGGGCTCTCATGCAAAAAAATCATACTTTTGATGATTGAGCATTGATGAAGAATATCTTGATATTATTTTTAGATGGTGAATCTTCTTCCGGTATCCTACTGAAGTAACCATTTGAAATAAGCCATGAATTCTCTCATAGTTTCACTTTATCCTTTCTTTATTTGAGCCAATTGCACCAAGAGGTCCTGACAGTATTTAGTTGATTTAAATCTTTCCTTGAAGGTAGTCTTGATGTCATTCCAACCAGTGATGGATCAGGAAGGCAAGAGGTAAAACCATTATGCTAATTTTTCTTGGAGGTACTCCACGAACAGTCTCACAACAACGTCTTCGTGTTGGACACAAAGAATTCCACATGATGTCGTGAAAGCAATAATGTGTTCTTCAAGATGTTGTGTGTTGTCACCTTTGAACTTTGGAAAGTTCTTGTAGGAACCCATTAGTAGATTGTGAAGATGGGTTTCAAGAGCAAGTGGGCTTGTATTCCTTCCCCATAGAACAATGGGTTGAGGTATTTTGTCTTCGTCCGCAATTATTTCTTCTTCTTCTATATCAGCTCTTGCTTCGGCAAATCCTTTTTCAAATTATGGAACTAAAAAAAAATTGCAATGGGAATATGAAAAGACATTGTGGAAGGTGAAAAGACATGTGAAAATATCAGTAGTGTATCTTTTAGCAATGGATTTTCATGAACTCTTTTTTAATTTTTTCAAATTTGATTTTTTTAAAACTTTTGGACCTTACAGTCATATTTTGGGTGCAGATGTTGCTAAATATGCCCCATGGTGGCACTAAAATCATTGGCGAGAAAATTTTTCGGGTGGACAAACTTCTAGATTTCTTGCCAAAGCTCGGGAGTCTGTCCCTCTACTTAACCAGTGTAGCTGCCATATATGCATATATGAGAAAATGTGGATTTCTATGGTGGTCATGCGTATCTAAAATTGTAGGGTACTGCACCACCGAAACAATGTTACACATGCCCCAATGATGATACAAGTCTCCTTGCAAGGTGTTTAGAATCTAGAAAGGCTTACCAAGTATACACTTGTATCCCGCATGCCCCACTTAGCCTCCGCATGCTTTGTTTTACCCTTTTCCCCCTTTCTTCTTGCATTTTTGTCTTTAGTGATGAAACCGCCATGCCTGCTGGGGCGACAATCCAGTGATCGCTGCCCGGGACAGGGTAGTGGTCCCCTTACCGCCGCCCTGCACAGGGTGGTGGTCCTGTATGCATTTTCCAGATCCTTCTGACGACCGCGTCAAACGTAAATCTTGAGTTTTGCATGATTTCTTCAACCACTTTGGCTTGCATTAATGTTTTTGGTCCCCTGGTAATAGTGTTTTTCCTTTGTTTATAGTAAAAGAGTTAAAATGGGAGTTACCCTTTGGTAAATGCTTTGGTTATAAATAGCCAGCTTGTTTTCAAGAAAATGGCCCCTCATCCTCTCAATTCTCTTGTTCAATTTCAATTTCTTGCTTAGAATTCTATTAGTTTCATGTTTTACTTCCATTGTTGGTATTTTAGAGGTCATATGATCTTCTTGTTTTAGTCTTGTTCCATTCTTTCTTTGCATCTGATCAGTTTAACATAGAATAGCTTCATTTCTAGACTAGAATCCATTAAAGTTGCAGGTTTTGTTTTGTCACAAGGATAGTTTCTAAAACTCTCGGTACACTTGTGTTGTATTCCCGTAATAAATCCCGCTAGGAATTGCATAGTCAAGCTCTGTTCACTTGTGCTATCTCTCTCCTACTCGCATTGTATTCGGTCTATATCCAAAGCTACCATTGTTTGAATACCATCTTCTGTTGATATGATCATATACATACTTTCTAGATTCATGAGGACACGAAGGAATGAGGAGATCACACTGAGGGGATGAAATCACACACAACTAGATTTACCACTTTGTTATGTAAATGCCAGGTTTGAGCTATCAAAGTTCTAGTTACAACATATCAAATAGAGTAGTGAATTATTTCATTTCAGTTAAAAGTTTACTCTCGATATCACCGGGGAAGCTATGGGGATTGATAGTTTCTGAGAAAATGTGATTCATTCCCCACTTCTAAGGTAGGATTAAGAGCCTTTCAATTTAATATATTTAGTTGATTAGATATTTAGGATAAAATCACAGCTGCACAGGCAAATAGCCATACCAGGTTACTTTGCTTGTTTTTATTCTGTTACTAGATCAGTTGTCCATTTTATAAATATACTAGAGTAGTTGCTCTTTAATTTCATTGAAATACATCATTGAAAAATACAAAAATAAAAGAATGCTTGCATAGTGTAATACCTCTTTCGTAATCAGTTTATTAATTTTAGTTAAAAGTTGAATTATTTTATATGACAATCACAGGACCTAGAGAGCCTAGAGAGTATATATTTGAACCCGTAGTGCCTCAGCCAAATCTACCCACAACATTAGCTGATATAGATTAGGACCTCAGGATATAGGTCTTTCGAGCAACAACAAACTTACAAGCAATTAGTGAGCAACTAAGAGGATTAAACGTCGAAGATGACAAAGCTTACACATTCTGGTCAAACCATCCAAATTATAGATCACCTTGATAAAACATCTGAATGACTGTGCAAGGATTCGAACGAGAGCAAACATTTGGTTGTGATCCTTTGGTTCCATAGCCTAACGTGGGAGACCTCCTCGTCAACATAGACACTAGCTTACGTATTCAAGTTGCCAGAACCCATTAGGTACTCCAGAAAATCATACAACTTCTAGTTCTAAACATAGAGGCTGAAAAGGCATATGATTATTGGATAGTTGGGAGAAGGGATTGATTCTTCACATGACCATAATAGGTCCATAAAAACCATGAACTCACGGTTGTGATCCCCAAGTCCCACAACCCAACGGGCCTACAAGTCAGTTAAGTATTGACACCGGCTTATGAACGCTAGTATTTAGATCTTCACCACTCCTACTAGATATTATAGTACAATTCTCCGTATTAAACATAGAAGCCAATCAATCTAATATTTTCTGGCTAGACTAGAAAACCACCCATAGTTAACTACAAACCCACTAAATCACCCATCACCATTTTATGACCTTGTTTGGAGATATATACTGAAGCTCCCACAGGTCACTTCCCACGTATCCAACAACCAAGAAATAGGATCTCGGCAGAGCTCGACATTGATTGGAGCCTCCAAGCAGCCATTATATCCGAACAAACCATTACACCAATTCAGGTTAGGAGGGCCTTCTTCGCCTTAGATTCACAGATTCCATTATTGCGTATTGAGGATATAAGATTACCCGATTATCTTATCTGTATCTATTCACATTCAACATTCACGGCTATCTTGACATGACCTCGAGAGGTCGGGTATGAGGAAGAGGTACTTGTAGATTCCCATGCTTGCATGTCACTTTTCCATCATACAAAATTGGTGAACCTGACGTGAACAAACAATTCTTACTTTTATTATTTTTCATTTCTCTCATCCACCTTCACTCTTTTCCATTATTCTGTGGGTATTCATATACCCCCTAATATGTCGAGATACAATGCATATGGTAGACCTCTCTTAGGTTTTTAAACAAAATATAGTCAAACAAATAGACAACCATCACCCTTGCTTTCTGCATGGGTTGATAACTATTCAAGTAATTACTTGTCATCTCAAACTCCCCCTCAAAGAACTAGCTCAAGTTCTTCATTCCAAATTGAGGAGTTTGATCAGTTTGCACAAACACAACAGCCAGAGCCATCAGGCTCTAACAATATGACATTTACTGGAGAGTCCACTTCATCTCCTCGGGTCTTGTTTAGACCATAGATCAGTAGACAATCAGACCCACTCCCCTTTTTGGATGAGGAATACTTAGCACGCTTCACTAAAAGTGAACAACGTTTCCAAAACATGTATCCACCAATAGGAAGTTTGTAAATACAGTCTGATACCCTATTCTAGGAGAACACCCCCATTCCTCCACCTATGGGAAATACCCTCGGTGAAGCTTGGTAGGGTAATGATCAATTCATAGTAGGGTATCACACCCCCTTACAACCTCAAGCTATACAACAAACACCCCTAAGGAAAAGCACTACGTCTTCACCAATGGAGGTCATTTCAGCCTTAGCTGAAAAGGTTAGAGGGCTAGAACTTGCTCAAGAAAACCAAAATTCATACTTTGGGCAAGCGGAGCCCCAAACCCTCTGCATCATCCCGATTAGGTTGACCTCCTTATAGGAGCAGTGTACATTAGGCATGCCTCCTCACAATCTTTATAGTTACCCACAACAAACACCAGCTAGGACCGCATTTTCAAATGCCGTTCTAGTTGAAAACATGACACCACACGGCTTGGCACCAAACAACTGTACTGAACAATGCTCCTCCTTACTTAAAAATTTATTCAAAGTCACCACAAGGAGACATGTTCTCTTCTCTGAGATGTTCGTTCAACCACAGGGATTCCCATATGTCCCTACAAATGCATATGTTATGCCATATCAACAAACCATCCCACCTCAACCCCCTTAACAAGCCCCATCGATGGTTGAGGCCTACACAGTAGGGACTTATTCAAAATATTTAAAAGAGCCCCTAGACTTCACCATAAGAAGTGTTATGCTTCCAAGACCTCTCCTGAATTACCCAAATACAAAGGGGAAGGTGATCTAAACGCACACATTAAGGCCTATGCCACAACCATACGAGAGTTACTCCCTTGGGACGGGGTTGTTACTAAGATATTCCCTAAGACCTTAGAAGGTATTGCCCTTGATTGGTATTACAGAATACCTGAAGCCTCGATACACTCATTTAAACAACTCGTGTCAGAATTCATCAAAGCTTTCGACATGAATAAATTGTTAAGAACGGAATCAGGGAATTCTTGGATATTAAACAAGAACATAATGAATCCGCTGCTCATTTTATCCAACGATGGCATATAGTTCTCTACTCATCGTGAAGTGCTCCAAACATAGATCAAATGGAACTATGCAATTTATTCCTTAATTCTCTCAATAGAGAGATAACATAAGAAGTCCAGAAGTTCCCACTAAGAACTTATGATGAAGTACTCGAGAGTGCTCTCCGAATCGACCAAGCAGTGATAGATAGTGGTCATAAGACATATGGGACAAATAGGAAATTAACCACTCCCAATCAAAACACCGTGGCCTATTCTAATATAGGGAATGCTAATCAAGGACCTAAAATCCTTAACAAGAACCGTGGAGTTACAACAGATGGAGTAACTGACCAAGTTAAAAGGGCAAACGTTGTAAACATTTCACCACCTGTTAATAATCAATGAAATAAAAATTTTACTCCAAAAATCAATGTGGTGGATTTTAATCATCCACCATGGCAACAACAATAACAACAACAATGAAAAATCCAAACACAAAGTCCAAATTGAAACCCAGTTGGATATCAAAGTCAAAACCAAAGGCAACAACCTCAAAATTTTAACTCTAACAACCAACAACCTTATCAAAATTTTGGGCCACAACAGGTTTTAAATCAACAACCTCAAAATTATAATCCCAATCTATATTGTGGCTTCCACAAGATTCAAGGCCATGATACTAGGACTTGTCGTGAATACAATAAATTCATGCAACATTTTCCAGAAGATCAAAAACAACTCTTTATAGACATGTTTTTAGCAAATTCTGTAGTACCCACGCCAAACGCTTATGTAGGGGCAGTTTCCTCTCAAAATGCACCCCTCAAAATCTTTAATGATCTGCTCCCAAACCATCCCAACAATAATAGGCTAGATCCTAATGGAACAAACAAGGGTGTCATGACAGGAAACAATGATCATGAAGCTTCAACTTCATTAAATCCACCAATCGCATGCCAATTAGGAACTCGACCTAAAACTAAGATAGTTGGTTTAGTGGAGTTAGACACCAAGCTACCCGTAGAAACCATAACAAGAACACGGGATTATTCATCCCAACCTACTCCAAGTTATCCATTGGAACCAGACAACAATCAAAAAACATTGGTAAAACCCATAGGCACCTATGATTTAATTAATGATTCAACTAAAACCTTCTTGCACATCTCCTTAAATTTGTTAAAGAACTCTCTCGCCCATAGGGCTACCCTCTTAGAAGTGTTAGGCCTTGGTCATTTAATCAACATCACTCCTCCTCTGGAAATGCAAGTAAACCATGTAGACTTTGATGTTTATCCTCCGGGGAAGCCAGATAGGGATACAAAATTTACATTTGATATAAGCAAAATGCCAACAGACGTTGAAATTACACAAGAGGTAACCCAACTTTACATTTACAAGTTTGGGTCTATAATAATTATGTTAAATGTGTAATGGTTGATGATGGGGCAGTAGTTAATATAGTCCCCTTCACTTTTCTTCAAAAGTTAGGATATGGAGAGACGAATTGTCGCACAACGTGAAATACGCTAAGAGGTTATGATAGCCTCAAAGCCACTTCATTGGAACCATAGTTTTACTAGTCACTTTAGGGCCCAAGACGGTCCTCACCGAGTTTTATATTATAGATTGGGAAACCAATTATAGTATGATCCTTGGTCAGCCATGGATACATCGCATGAAGGAAATCCCTTCCACGCTATTTCAAGAAATAATATTTCTACACTTAGGGAAAATATTTGTGGCATAAGGTGACCCAAAACCCTTTGATATACACCTTGCTGATTTGAAGAAAAGACCGGCGTTCACTTTGAGTTTGAACTCCCAACAAATGAACTCATCAAACCAATTAATTCAAAACCAAAAGAAGAGTTGATACCCACCACAAAGTTAGAAGTTACAAATCCAAGGAGGACATTCCAGTGCTCAAAAGTGAAACCAATGTTATAAAAATAGTGTCACTAGGAACTACCGCCAAAATTGTCAAATTAATGGAGAAAGACTTACCTATTCTCCTACCATTTGATTCCATGGGTATGGGACACACCCTAGGAATTGCTTCTCTTCCATTAGATGAAGTTTTTATGGTAGAAGTAATCAAGCAAAAGAAATAGATATGACAGATATCCCAACATCCATTTTTCTAAACAAGTATTGGACTCTCCACTTTGATGGAGCTAGATGTCACTTTGGAGTTGGGGTGGGAGTGATCTTTACTTCACCTGAGGGAAAGATCCTACCTTTCACCTTTAAATTAAAATTTGAATGTACAAAGAACAGGGGCTGAGTGCAAAGCTCTCCTCCTTGGCCTCATCTAGCCAAAATAATGGGTGTCAATAACATTAGAGTGCTAGGAGACTCACAACTAGTTGTAAACCAAGTCTCTGAGGTATATGAAACTAGGGATGAACATTTACAACTATACAAAACAACGGTATTAGATCTAAGTAAGGGATTTAGCTTCATATCAATTGAAGCAATCCCATGAGAGTAGAACCTTCTCGCAGACTCGATAGTAACCTCAGCTTCCCGTTTCACCCCAAACAACAAGTTGGAGGATACAAATTTCACGGTATCACTTCGTACCAAACCATTAGTGCATAAAATACCAACAAACTCACTCTTGACTCATGGAGAAGCTGAGGATGATTTTTCTATCATGGATCACTTTGACAATGATAGAGACACTCTCAAATATCTAAACACCTATGCGAGCTTCACCTTGCTCACCGTATAGTTGATATTTTCTTAATACCACATTCCTCTTCCTACTTTGGAAATCCCATGGTAGAGTCTCCTCCACAAAAAGGATCTCAATATCTATGGGATAGAAGATGGAGAAATTTTGGAACTACCTCCATTACCTAAGTTTGAAGAAGGTAATGCTTCTTTAATAGAAGAAACCATTGACATAAACATTGGAATGGAGGAAGAACAAAAATTTTAAAGTTGGGATCCTCGTTAACTCCGGAGGAGATAGAAATACACACCCAAATCCTCAAAGAACATCAAAAGGATTTTGCATTTAATTATAAAGAAATGACGGGCATTGCACCACAAGTCACGGTACATAATCTTGTCACTAAACCAGATGTGAAGCCAATTAAACAGAAGTCAAGACCAATGAAGCCAAAAGTGGCTCTCATGGTAAAAGAGGAAGTAATAAAAATTCTCCAAGTAGGATTCATCAAGCCCGTTGACTATTCACAATGGGTGTCTAATATTGTCCTGTCCTAAAAAAGAATGGGAAGATACACATTTGCATAGATTTTCGGGATATTAACAAAGCTTGTCCCAAGGATGACTTCCCATTACCATCCATTGACATTATCGGTGATGCAACGGTTGGATTTGAACTTTTGTCCCTTATGGATGGGTTCTTATGGTATAATCGATTAAAATACTTGAACAAGATCAAGCCAAAACTACATTCATAACTCCTTGGGAACTTATTGCTATCTTTATCATGCCATTTGGTCTTAAGAATCTTTGGTGCTTACATATCGTGACGAATGCCATATATATTCCACGATCTTATCCATAAAATTGTGGAATACTATGTGGATGACTTATCCAAATCCAAGAAACACCGTGATCATCCGAGAAGTGCTCCGTATCATCCTCTCATGATTAATTGAATATGGCATCACATTAAACCCAGAGAAGTGCGTGTTTGGTGTGACAGGAGGCAAACTTCTAGGCTACATCATATCTTCACGAGGGATTGATGTTGATCTAGCCAAAATACGGGCTGTTCTTGAAATGATCCCACCATCGGATGAGTCTGGAATCAGGTCATTTCTTGGGAAACTCGGTGCAATCCGAAGGTTCATCCCGGATTTAAGTTTTGCCATTCATCCAATCAACAATCTATTAAAGAAAGATTATAACATTGATTGGATTGAAGAATGCAATAAAGCCTTTGAAGCAGTTAAATGCTTCTTGTTGTCTCCACCCATGCTAATGCCTCCCAAACCAGACCGCCCTTTGATCTTATACTCACGAGCCACTCATGTCTCGCTAGCCTGCATGCTGGCTCAAGAAGACAATGATAAATGAGAACATGCGGTCTATTTCATTAGCCGAACATTGCTCGATTATGAAACACATTACACACAAGCAGAGAGAGAATGCCTTGCCATAGTCTTTGCAACAAAACATTTAAGACATTACATGTTAAACCAAGAAACGAGGGTCATTGTAAAGACAAATCATTTACGAATGTTTCTCACACAAGGGTCTTTATCTAAAAAGGCTAGACGTTTCATAACCTTAATGGGTGAATTCGAGTTGACATTCGTAAACCAAAAATCTGTTAAGGGAAAAATCATTACAGATTGGTTAGCTGACAATCCACTAGATGGAGGTAATCTGGTAAATCTGGACTTTCCTGATGAGTGTGTATACTTCATCGAAACCAGGCCTCCCATCTCCACATGTCCCTGGTATACTGATATCATCAATTTCATCATAGACCATACATACCGGAAGGTGCCACATCACAACAAAGAAGGCGGTTACACATTATTACCACTAAGTATGTTGTCTTAGAACATGTACTCTATCGTAAAGCCTTTAACAACATGCTTCTAAGATGCGTCGATATGGAAGAATCCAAGAAGATTCTTCATGAATCCCATAGTGGGATATGTGGAGGCCACTTCGGTGGTCACGTCACCACTCACAAAATACATTGGATGGGATACTTTTGGCCCACTCTCGAGCATGACGCAGTGGAATTTATACGTAAGTGCCACAAATGCCAAGAATTCTCTCACAAGATTCACATGCCAAAGATAATCCTACTGAACCAATAAGCGACTCCTTGTCCCTTCTCCACGTGGGGTTTGGACTTGATAGGGAAGTTCTCTCCCTCATAAACTGCTGGCCATAATTTTATAATTACAACCACGGAATATTTTACCAAATGGGTAGAGGCCATGCCTCTTAAAACTGTACCAAGTTCGGTAATTGCCAAATTCATTTTGAACCAAATTATCTGTAGGTATGGTATCCCACAAGTCATTATCTCGGATAATGGCATGTCCTTTAAAATGATGAAGTTTGTGAGTTATGTAGCAAATTCAAGATAAACCATCGATGGCCTCTCTTTACTATCCTCAAGCCAATGGGTAGGTTGAAGTGACAAACAAAACGTTAAAATCTATTCTCCTCAAAGCGGTTAAGGAGAACAAGTGAGATTGACATTTAAAACAATATCCGGCCTTGTGGGCCCATCAAACCTCGGTAAGAACACCAATAAGAGCAACTTCTTTCTCATTGGTATTCGGGTAGAAAGCAATTCTCCCACTTGAGGTTGAAATACCCAGTCTCCACATCTCATTACAAGGGATTACGGATGAAGAAGTTTATAGGGAGGCATGTCTCTATCAATTAGAAAGCCTTGACGAGGTCGGGATAAATTTCAAACAAAGGCACAAATTCTATGCTAACCGAATGTGCCGATAGTACAACAAAAAAGTCTATGAGCAAGAAATATATGAAGGAGATCTAGTTCTAAGACTAGACAACCAGATTGATAAGAAAACCGGCGAAGGAAGAAAGTTCCGACCCAAATGGTTGGGCCCATACCGAGTCATGAAAGACTACGGAAATGGTGCATATCTCTTATGCACACTAGAAGGTGAGGAATTTAGTGAAACTATCAATTCCTTGCATCTTAAACGGTTTTATGCATAAAACATCAAAATCACCACTTGTACATTATAGTTACCTACATTGCATTAGTATTTTAGCTGTTTCATTTTGTTCACTCATTTCGTAAAACTGATAGTCTAGGAACTTGCTCTTAAACAATCTGTTACAAATTTTTGAAAATATTGGCAAAAGCATTCAAATCACATCTCTTCAAACATCATCAAGTATTTTCAAATCTTCTCATCAATTTTGACAGACAAGCATTGATGAAAACCATACAAGGCTTGCATACTTGTCTTTTCTCTTTCTTTCTACTAGGTGAAGTTGTCCTTGCCTACGGTCTATTCTAGAATCTTCTTGGTGTCACGTCTATCCCTCTTAAATCTCTTTGAATGAAAGGATATCTGAAAGTCATAGATCAGAAATGTCAAAATCAAATGAAATCAAAAGCACCAAGCAAACAAAATATTTTATTTTACACACTTCTTTGCCCCATCAACCTTCGGTGGTAAGCCCACATCTCTTACTAGTGGTGTGAGGTTGGGAAAGGAAAGAAGTTCCCTTACTCACCTATATCTTGCCTTTGGTGACAAACCCATGCTTCTTACTAGTGGTGTGAGGTAGGGTGTGGGGGGTCTAGTCACACAAATGAACAAATCTTGGTATGCTAAAAAAACACAAATCGAATTCTATTAAGAGAAAGCAAATATCCAAATATCCAAATTCCAAAGAGATCAAATCCTCAAAACCAGATTTTGTCAACCAGTTACCATTTATGAATCTAAGTCTAGATAAACTGGAAAGTAAGTGGCCTTCTAAAGCATGGTAGTAGTTCTGAGTAGGGTAGGTGTGTAAGTCTAAATTTGGTTGTTGTTACTGGTTTTTCTATCTCTCATCAATCCATTCAATCAAGCTCATACAACTTGTGCCCTTCCTAACTCTTGGTGTTGAGCCCTCGCATCTTACTAGTTGCGTGGATTTGGGATTGGGGCAAGTTCATCTCTTTATCACTATGCATTCATCACGTTTTGCCAACATAAGAAGAAATTACAAACATTTCCCAAAGAGTTCAAAAGTTCAGTACTACCATATGTTAGTATCATCTCATATCAGCATTACAAAAGCATAAAAAGTAAAACATTCTATTTACTATCATTTGTTATCCATTGCATACATTCTGAAAACATGAAAACAAATATTCTAAAAACATCTAAGTACACATGTGGAAACGAGTCACAAAATTCTAGATGCCAAGAGTCTAGATCCAAATATATATATATATATATATATATATATAAATTCAAGTTTCATATACAATGCCATCATGCACTAGGCATGGTCAAAACACTCAATGAGCCTGAAAGGTACAAAAGCACTCATATGGATATATGAAAAAATGCTAAAAATATAGTCTCTCAATCCCTATGGGATCCCTCAGAGGGTGCGTGACCACACCTAGAAGTCCGGCTACTCACGGTCACAACTAGTAGCTACCATATCGCTGTGAGAATGACTCCTCCTCATCAAGCACTCGGCCATCCTATATCCAGCTACCTCCGTGTGGAGAGAATTCATGATCTTTTCCGCATGCATGCGAGACGAGGCAAAAAAATCAGTATGCCTACCAGTGCTCAATGCTCCCCACCATCCACGGAAAGCTCAGCCAGAGTATTCTCTCGAGGGGGAGAAGCAAGGCATCGGTGCATAATCAACAAATCAAGTCTCGCCACTCATCAGCAGTCACTACAAACAAAGGAGAAAACAAGTTAGAAAATGATCAATGATAGAACCCAGAGTAAATAAAACAAAAAGGAATAACAAACTAAGACAATTCTAACTAAAATAAATGTCAAGAGAAGAGTGGAAACTCACTCGGATCGCCAGGCCTCCAGGAAGGATCTCTAGGATTCACACCCGCCACTAATGCCACCACCGACCGGTGTCCCTCTTCCATGTGCGGGCAATGTGACGACTTGTAACAAACTCACCATCTCCACCTAGGTCTTGAGAGAGTAACTCCTTTGAAACCAGAGTCACCCTCTCTACGCTCTGCTCCACCCTCTCGGCCTGTAGGATCTCCTAGGTATCATGCCACTTGGGATCACTATCATCCCCCACCCATCTCACTAATCTCCATCTCCTCTGTCTCCTCCTCGGTCTCTCCCCAGTGAACTCCTCAGACTCGGAGTCCATGTCAATGGGCTCATCACTGCTATGGGTGGGACCGGTGGCAATCCAAAGTAAGGGTGCCTGAGGAGCACCGACTCTCCCTCATGCACGTACCACCCTCCTGGCCGTAATAGGAACACCGAGAGTAACAATAGTCCAACCCCGGCCTCTAGGACCTCCTCGAGCCTCATGGATAGATCTATACACTGGCATCACCGGAGGAAGCATGTCACTATAGGGGAGGCCAAACTACTATGGTACTCTATCAAAGGGGTGGATCTCCAACTTCCCCGCCCTAGTCTATCAACTGGCTGGTAGTCTGATAGGCAATCAATGTAATGGTCTCCTCTCCCCATACCCCTACCATGGCCTGATAAGGAGTGGCCTCCATGTCTATAGTGGTTAGAGAGGCCACTGGCTGGTGGGGTGCTCTAAGAACTGTCATCCCCGTCCACCTCACTACTCTAACGGCCCTAGGATCCTCCACCTCTACACCTCTCCCATATGGGGTGATATGCTCATACACCCAACTCATGACAAGAGTCGGGTGGCTCGGTGGTATCCTATAATCGACTACCTGTATAAATCATGATACGTAGTCCCGAGGATATATGCTCCCCAAGATTAGACACATCCATGGCCCTTAATCTATGTAATAATGGGGCCCCAACAATATAAGAGGGTGTCCCCTCCCTTATCCTCAATCAGTCTGGATGTAAGGATGCCCATGATGGCCTTGCGGAGCAAGGTAATGTCTGACTCAATGATAGAGTGGATTCTCACTCCTTTCTTGATCCCATCGATACAACCGCATCTCGCATGTAGGTGGCCCACTTGAACCACACGTGATCTAGATCTCTGCTATCTTAAGAGATAACCACCGCCCAGGATCGGAACCCCGATATATAAAAGATCCTCCCGGGTGATGCACCACTCACCCCTAACTCCTGGCAATCGGAAGGTGTTTCGATCCGCATCCCAGTATGAAAATAAGTCACACAATATGTGACTGGAAGGTGCAACGTGAGGGACCTAGGAAATCCTCTAAATACTAGCACTCTGGAGAGTATCTCACTTTGCTTGAGAGAGCGCCTCTAACACTGCTGGGAGCCAATCACACTCCCTCTCCCGGCTCCATCTAATATACTCCTCCTTCTGCATACACCCAAAAACATAAAAAAGGAGTAAGTTAGTACTGAAATCCAGTTGGAAAACTATTAAAAACATGTAAAAATGCTATACATGTAAAAACAAGTTAAGTTTTCTATTGTTTTGGTCCTCTGTTGTGGACCGCCACATGTAGAGTGGCATTCCAGTAACCGCCACCTTCTAAGGCAAATGCGGTCCTGTAACCGCTTGCCCTACACAGGGCGGGGGTCCTGTCCCGCAAAGTCAAATGGGTCATATACCTAAAAAATGCTTAAAAATAAGTAAAAACACCATTTTAACAAAAAAAAAGCCTACCCTATGGGTGTCCCCCTAGAGACACGTTTAAAACTAACATTTTCAAAAATGACCCCCCAAAGATAAAGATTTCATCATTTCCACATTTTAAGTCTAAAAACAATAAATTGAGAAGAACTAACCTGAGACTTCACAGGTCAATGTTCTGCTCTCGGAGGCATGAGCACTATCTCACCACGAACGTTTTGACTATACTCTCGTCGAAAACCGTCATTGTGGGTCCCAGAGCTCAAAACTTATCAAATCAATCCGCGTAAATGAATAGTAAAATGACTTCGTTTTATATAAATAGCCCCCTTAATTTGATTTTGAATGTCTTTCGTAGGGTCAGAGTGCCAACAGAGGTAAGTTCCAAACCTTACATAGATGGTAAGTCCTCTTTTTCTTATCAATTCAGGTCTTATTTCTCAAATTGTTTTATCTATCTGCGCACTTGAGTCCCCTTTTTCATTTTACGAGATAAGCGGGATCTTAGATGGTGACTTTCCAAAGCACAGGCTTGTCGGTATAACTCCTAACCCCCATTTTGGAACCGCGCCATACTGGATCCACCGTTTTAAGCCTCTTCATGGCTAAGGCGCTTCTCCGAGGGGGCAATATGTACGTACCCAAAATTGTAGGGTACTGCACCACCGAAACGATGTTACACATGCCCCAATGATGATACAAGTCTCCTTGCAAGGTGTTTGGAATCCAGAAAGGATCACCAAGTATACGCTTGTGTCCCACATGCCCCGCTCAGCCTCCACATGCTTTGTTTTGCCCTTTTCCCCCTTTCTTCTTGCATTTTTGTCTTGATGACAAAACAACTGCTTTTTTGGGCGACGGTCCCGTGACCATTGCCGCCAGGACAGGTGGCGATCCGTAACCACCGCCTTGCACAGGGTGGTGGTCCTTTACACATTTTCTAGATCCTTCCGACAATTGTGTCAAATGTAAATCTTGAGTTTTACATGCTTTCTTCAACCACTTTGGCTTGCATTAATGTTTTTGGTTCCCTGGTAATAGTGTTTTTCCTTTGTTTATAGTAAAAGAGTTTAAATGGGAGATGCTTTGGTTATAAATAGTCATCTTGTTTTCAAGAAAATGGCCCCTCATCCTCTCAATTCTCTTGTTCAGTCTTTCAATTTCTTGCTTAGAATTCTGTTAGTTCCATGTTTTGCTTCCATTGTTGGTATTTTAGAGGTCATATGATCTTCTTGTTTTGAGTCTTGTTCCATTCTTTCTTGCATACAATCATCGTTTAACATAGAATAAATTCATTTCTAGACTAGAATCTATTAAAGTTATAGGTTTTGTTTTGTCACAAGGATAGTTTCTAAAACTCTCAATACACTTGTGTTGTATTACATGATAAATCCTGCTAGGAATTACATAATCAAGCTCTGTTCACTTGTGCTATCTCTCTCCCTGCTCACATTGTATTCGGTCATATCCAAAGCTGCCATTGTTCGAATACCATCTTCTATTTATATGATCATATACATACTTTACGGATTCAAGAGGACACAAAGGAATGAGGAGATCACACTTTGAGGGCATGAAATCACACAACTAGATTTACCACTATTACATAAACGCTAGGTTTGAGCTATCAAAGTTCTAGTTACAACATATCAAATAAAGTAGTGAATTATTTCATTTCAGTTAAAATTTTGCTCTCAATATCACCGAGGAAGCTGTGGGGATTGATAGTTTTTGAGAAACTATGATTTTTTCCCCACTTCTGAGAGGCAGGATCGAGAGCCTTTTAATTTAATATATTTAGTTGATTAGATATTTAGGATAAAATCACAACTGCATAGGCAAATAGCCATACCAGTTACTTTGCTTGTTTTTATTTTGTTACTAGATTAGTTGTCCATTTTATAAATATACTAGAGTAGTTGCTCTTCAATTTCATTGAAATACGTCATTGAAAAATACAAAAATAGAAGAATGCTTGCATAGTGTAATACCTCTTTCGTAATCAGTTTATTAATTTTAGTTAAAAGTTGAATCATTTTGTATGACAATCACAGGACCTAGAGAGCCTAGAGAGTATATATTTGAACCCGTAGTGCCTCAGCCAAATCTACCCACAACATTAGCTAATATAGATCAGGACCTTAGGATACAGGTCTTTTGAGCAACAACAAACTTACAAGCAATTAGTGAGTAACTAAGAGGATTAAACATCGAAGATGACAAAGCTTACACATTCTAGTCAAACCATCCAAATTATAGATCACCTTGATAAAACATCTGAATGACTGTGTAAGGATTCGAATGAGAGAAAACATTTGGTTGTGATCCTTTGGTTCCATAGCCTAACGCGGAGACCTCCTCGTCGACATAGACACTAGCTTATGTATTCAAGTTGCCAGAACACCTGTTAGGTACTCTGAGAAAATCATACTTCTAGTTCTAAACATATAGGTTGAAAAGGCTTACGATTCTTTGGATAGTTGGGAGAAGGGATTAATTCTTCACATGACCATAACAGTCCATAAAACCATGAACTCACGGTTGTGATCCCCAAGTCCCACACCCAACAAGCCTACAAGTTAGTTAAGTATTGACACCGGCTTACAAACACTGGTATTTAGATCTTCACCACTCCCGCCAGATATTATAGTACAATTATCCGTATTAAACATAGAAGCCAATCAATCTAATATTTTATGGGCTAGACTAGAAAACCACCCATAGTTAACTACGAAACCCACTAAATCACCCATCACCATTTTATGACCTTGTCTGGAGATATATACAAAGCTCCCACATGTCACTTCCCACGTATCCAACAACCAAGAAACAGGATCTCGGTAGAGCTCGACATTGATTAGAGCCTCCGAGCAGCCATTATATCCGAACGAACCATTACACCAATTCAGGTTAGGAGGGCCTTCTTCACCTTAGATTCATAGATTCCATTATTGCGTATTGAGGATATAAGATTACCCGATTAGCTTGTTTGTATCTATTCACATTCAAAATTCACCGATTGTCTTGACATGACCTTAGGAGGTCGGGTATGAGGAAGAGGTACTTGTAGATTCCCATGCTTGCATGTCACTTTTCCATCGTACGGTGGCCTTTTGACCGGGGATCAACAGAGGCACTCCACGACCACCAGTGAAAAAGTTAGCAATCTCTTGTTAGGGAAGACTTTTTCGTAGATTGGGAAAGGGGAGTGAGAAAAGAGGTAGGGAACTAATGTTGCGAGATAGAAAATCAGATTCCCTGCACACACTAGTTAGAAGTTTCATCACATGCACTAAATTTAGGAAGAAACAATACTACAAACAACAAGACCAATTGGAATTTAATGAACACAAAGTATCAAGAAACCCCTTAGTCAAAAAAAGTCTTGAAACTCCTTCTTATTGTATTGATGTTCAAGAAGAAATTGTACATAGTCGAGAATGGAAGACATTGAGAATATGGGAGAAGTGGCTAAATCTTTTCACTCATAAGGAGAAAATCTCTCTCATGAACTTACAAGAATACAACAAACTAGAAGAATTTCAAAATTAGAAGAACCCTTTGGAATGAAGAGTTGATTACAATTTATAGCAATCTAAATTGATCTTTAACCTCCCTCACATGACTCTTCATTTTCATATCACTGTCTTGCTCCAGTTTCATCTTCTAAACCTTCTACCATATTCCAACCTCCTATGTTCCCGATATATTGCTATTTTTAGTACATTTCTATTTTTAGCGGAGTTCTTTATTTGGGGACTGCTATTTTTTGGGAAGAAGTCATTTTCTATCTTACTTTCCATTTTACCCCTTTTACCGATTCATCTGAGTGATCGAACTTGATATTTAGTGGGGCTATCCATTTATAGCATGTGAGGAGTATAACATATTTTATTTTTAAAATGGTGAAAACAAATTTTGTTTGCGATGAGAATAATTGTTTTGTATTTGGTTCTTCGTCACAAACTCGTGCTCCAATTTTCATCATGATTCACTTTCCAGAAAGCTCAAAAATGAAAAATGAAAATTTATGCTTTTAAGAGATTTTGGTATGGAGATTCTAGGGAAGAATACTAATAAAAAATCAGTCCTTCATATCTCAAGAAACTGGAAACTTTATCGTGCAAAAACTAGTTTGAGAGAAACTAGATTTTTTGGAGACCCTTCCCTCTGAATTTCAGATGATTTCACCCACCGGATCTTCGAGAATTTGAAAATTTATTTGAAGAGGGTAGAATGCTGATAAAAACACAACCCTCCATATCCCTAAAAATAGGGACTTCATGGTGCGAAAACTAGTTCACGTGAAACTAGATTTTTCAATGATCGTTCCCTCTAATTTTCATGCGATTTCGCCCACTAGAACCACGAGAAGCAAAGATGTAGCTCGCTGATTTTTTCCATTACTGTGTCATGGTGGAGATTAATAGAACTTGAAATTTTAAGGTATGGTTTTTGTTTCCATTCATGATGAAATAAATTCCATTGCGATAGGTTTTATACGGTGCTTCACGCAAAATTTTACTTTAATCCGAAATGACCGATTTGATGGGAAATTAAAATTTGTTCTTTGTGGAGCAGTGAAATGTCTTCACCGTAAGAATTCCTTGCTACAAATTAGAAGTTTTAATATGATTTTTAATGGCCTTCAAGAGATAATAACTCAAAGCAACAAATGGTTTGTCAATCGTATAAGGTTTGCAAGATATGTTCGATTCTTGGTTTTATGGCAATAGAGATTTCAGACTTCTTTTCCTCTATTCTTCATGGAGTGAAGGATAATGTTTTGTGATGGATCTTTTTTGAGCTTTGGCAATGGTGGAGTGGTGGACTGGCGTTCTCTACAACTTTTCTTCTGGTAGTGAGAAGCAATAAGAAACAACAAGAAACAACTAACAGTTAGATTTTTTTTCAAATTTTTGAGTTTGATTTAGGTGAATATTTTTTTCCTTGATGTCCATGACCTCAAGGATGTGAGGGACATAAAATTCCATGGTGAGCAAGAGGACGACACATGTCCTCGATCCGACGATAGGGAATTTGAGCTCCAAAAATGTACTTGGGGTTGAACTGTCAAATCTGAAGGTCACATGAGGGTCCTAGAGGTCACATGGGGGCTAGGTGAATTTTTCCAAGGTTGATTTACTTGACCTTGGGGGTTTGTGGGACATAAAATCCTGCCGGGCTCTGGTGCTTGACATGTGTTCTCCCAAAAATTGACTAACTCCGGAAATGTTTCCAAGGCGACAACTTGGAATGATGATAACTTGAGCTATCGGTGCAATTTATTGGTGAAATTTTATATTATCCTGACTAGAAATGGAATTTTTAATCCAATGGTATGGGTATATTGTCTTGATTCTTTCATCTATTTCCTAAAAAAATGTATTTTTGATTTAGTACTCTACCTATTCTTGAGAACCCTATGCACCAAGGTGTTGTGAAAAATATGATTTCATCATCTTGTAGGGCTTGGAATTATATTTCGGTGATATTTTTTTAATTCCTAACTCCATCCATAGCTCCCAAAATCTTCTTCTGAAGCTTTACAACTTATTTTGGCCTTTGCACCTTTGCTGGCTCGTGAATCCCCAACTTTGATGAAACTACCCCAAATGCTCCAAATATTCCCCGAACCTTAAAAAATCAACTTCATGATGTTCTTAAGAATTTTAATTGCTTCCACGTCCATTTTTGATTTTCTAATCTGCTCCACGGGGTTGCTCCAGTCCTAGGAAGGCCAATGATAGCCCTCTCACGATTGCCCAAAATTTGCATTTTCAATGAACTCCTAAAATCACCTAAAGGGATGAGATAATGTTTTTTTGGGGGCTCACTAGACTTAATGGGTGGACTTGGTGTGCCTGGGAATGGCATAACATGAAAATTTTGGTACAGGGGTATTGTTGTCATGCTTGGAAATTTTCAATTTCCATGTTGCACATTTGCACAACAATAGTCATAGATGTCAAAGGGAGAGTGAAAAATCAGAAACATGGAAATGAGTCATGTAGGTGTGTTGGTCATGTTGGTTACCATCAATGTTTCTAAAGGTGGTTGCCATTAATGAAAAAGGGGGAGATTGTTGGCCATTGTGTGTTTGTGTTTTCATTGATGTCAAGTCCATTAATGAAAAAGGGTGTCATGGTGTTGTATGAGTTTCCATGAGGTGTTAGTTAGATGTACATCTTGAGCACACATGCATGGAAAATGAATAAGAGGAAGTACATCTTGAGCACACGTGCATGGAAAAAGAAAAAGGAAAAATGGTCTATGTAATAGATGGAGAATTTAGATGTTAACCATTTGGAAGGTATGCATGAAGTCATAGACAACACTAATGAGTGAGCACGCACCTACCACGAGCCCTTCAAAAAAAATAAGGATAGCATTGGAATGGAGATAGAACCTAAGGAAGCTATCATCAGAGACTATTGGTCAAAAAATGAAGTTTCAAAGGTCATTGATTTGTTGCGTGAGTTCCAAGATTTGTTTCCTCATGGGTACAATGAACTCAAAGACATTCACCATTCCTTGGGAGAGATGAAGATCAAGTTTAAGGATGGTGCATGCATGATTTAGAAGAGGCCTTATCGGATGAATCCAAATTTATGTGTACGGGTCAAGGAAGAAATAGACAAGATGATAACATCTAGTATAATTGAGGAAGTGGAAGAATCAGAATGGAATAGCTCAATGGTTATCAATATAAAGAAGGATGGAAGGATAATAATCTATGTTGACTACATGGATATGAATGCAGTATGTGTCATTGATCCTTTCCGAACCCCCTTTACTAAAGAAATTTTGGAGGGAGTAGCCGGGTGTGAAGTATGCTCCTTCACCTATGTTCTTACACATCATAGTACAAGCATTTCAGGACTTCATCCATAAGTTTCTTCAACTTTACCTAAATGAATGGACTATGTATGGTTTGGTGAAAGATCGTTGTGACAATTTAAAGTTGACATTTGAGAGATGTCAGAAATTAAGGATATCCCTCAACATTAAGAAATGTGTCTTTGCTACTCCATTTGGAACCCTATTAGGACACATTATATGCAAAGAAGGATTACTTATGGATCCTACCAAAGTTGCAGTTATTGTAGGATTAGGGGATCATACTAGTGAAAGTGCAATGTGCGAGATTCCTTGGGCATATAGGGTACTATAGGAAATTCATCAAGGGATATGCCAAGATCGCCATGCCCTTGGAGGAATTATTAAAACATAAGAGTGCATTTCATTGGGGAGAGGCACAGTAGAAGGCATTTGACACTTTGAAGGATAGGCTTGTCACGACACCCATATTATGTTTTCCTTCTTGGGATAAGCCTTTCCATGTGCATGTTGATGCCTCAGGAACAACTATGGGAGTAGTGCTAACACAACCTAGTGAGGGAATTGTTGATCATCCCTTATGCTTTACAAGTAGAAAATTGACACCAATAGAAAAAAATTACACAACTACTAAGCGCAAAACATTGTCTATGATTTATGCACTCCATAAGTACATGCAGATGTCATGTTGGCAACAACATTCACATTCTACATATACCACATGAAATTGAAATACTTAGTCAACAATCCCATGCTGCAAGGGCGCATATGTCGTTGGGTCCTGTTATTTCAAGAATTTGAGTTCACAGTGGTCATAAAACAAGAAAAAATCAATTCAGGACCTAACCACTTATCAAGGATTAATTCAGGGGAGAACACATAAAGCATTGAGGATACCATCTTTGGACACACAACTGTTTAGGTTATAGTGTTCCCCCTCGAGACTTGTAAGATATCACAATGTTCTTAAAAACAAGTGTGGCAATCCTTTGAAAGGGATGAAGACTCGGGAGAAAGTAGTTAGCAATATGCACCACACCTTACATGTTGATTAATGGAGACATGTATAATTTAGGTCGTGATGAGGTTACTCTGCATGCATATTAGAGCATGAGCATGTGGAAATTATGGAGGAAGCACATGGTGGGATTGCAAGAGGACACTATGCAAGAAATGCTACCGTGTGAAATATTTTATTAGCAGGGCTTTGGTGGGAAACCATCTATAAGGATTGTATTGAGTTTTGCAATGCCTATGACCATTGCCAATGCCTTGGAAAACCTGGAAAGAGAAGGGAAATGCCATTGCAACCAATAGCTAGTGCTGAACCATTTGAAAAATGGGTAATTGAATTTATAGGGATAATTGGGCAAAGGACTAGTTCATAGTATATCATCACTTGCACTGATTACTTGACATAGTGGGCAGACACGCTTCCTACAAAGGATTACACCAAAATGACATCTACTATATTTTTATGGGAAAACATAATCAACAAGTATGGTTGCCCTTTAAGTTTAACAAGTGATAGGGGTACACACTTTCTCAATGAAAAAAGTCAGGATTATTTTAGCAGAATTTATGGTGGCCCATCATAAGACTACCCCATATCACCCTCAAGCAAATGGAACTACTGAGGCATTTAACAAGATACTAAGTCACATGTTGACTAAGATCTATGATGTTGGAAGACAAGATTGGGATGACAAAGTATCAACTATTATATGGGCATACAAGATAACCTACAAAAATTTAAACAAGGACACACGATTTCAATTGGTGTTTGCACTTTGAGGCTATTTTTCCAATTGAATTTATGTTACCATCGCTGCGTATAGTGCGCGCAGGAGGATTAGCTAATGAGAAAGCAATCGAGAAAAGGATTGACAAGTTAATGTAGTTAGACGAAAGATGATCACTTGCTAGATGGAGTCAGAAGACAGAAAAAGTAAGACAAAAGGCATGACATGATCGTCATATCAAGAACAAGAAGTTTGAGGTTGGGAAGATGGTGTTGTTGTATGATTCCAAGTATCTATGCCATCCTAGGAAGTTAAAAGTCCATTGGTTGGGACCCTATATCATCTCATACATTCTTGATTTAGGTGCTTTCCAGTTATAAGCACTTTGGATGGGACCGTGTGCAATGGAAAGTTGCAAAAGCTATGGAATGAGGCTAAAGAACCTCAAAGCTTCGCTAACTCATCCATGCACCATGATATTAGAGCTAAACAAGAGAAACTAACATGCAAGAATTATAACTTTGACAAAAATAAAAAAATAACATGTATACTACTCTCTACTCTATGAAAGCTTAATGAAAGTGAACCTAGTTAGATTCTAAGCAATCAAATTGTGTGTTGTTTACTCCCAAACATAGTGAAGAGATCTCTCCAAGTTGGCTACATGGCCAAGCTTTAGATCTTCCCTTACTAACTATATTTGGAATGGATGGATGCAAGATGGGGGAGCTCTTAACAATGGAGTATGGCCAAGATCCAAATGTTCTATAGCTTAAAGCTATCACAAATGATTTCTAATGCCAATATCTCCAAATGTGAGAGAGATTTTGTTATGTAAACAAGGTGTGTGTAAAGTTGTAGTTTGAATGGGTAGGCTTAGCCTTGTATTTATAGTTTTCCACTTGGGAGAATTTGGAATTTGGGTGCATGTGGGACTAAAGCTCAAAAAGAACTTTTAGATTAGATTTAGGATAAACATGATTTAGGCTTAGTTAAGCTAGGATTAGGCTAGTTAAACTTGATTAGCAAGTGATTAGAGACTCATTGAGAGTTGGGAGGGGTATGGATAACCAATTGTGGATGATAGATAGCCTACGGAGTAGATAGAAGTGGTCTAGAGAGAAGTAGGGAGTTTCTGAATGGTCGAAAGGAGGAATGTTTAGCTAATAAGAGAGATATTAGCCAAATAAGATGATTATAGGAGGAATATGACTGAAAGAGTGTTGTGAATGGGCATTCAAGAAAGGAGCAAAGTATGGGGATTTAACAAAGTGTCGTCAATTGGTTGAATTAGATGAAATGCTAAGTGTAAGTATATTTTAGTTGTCTATAGAGACGAGGTTACAGGTCACTTCAATGAGAGTAGGATAAAGCCCTACTATAAATAAGTCTTCTTGGTGTTTGTAATAAGGTAGTTTTGCCAGTTAGCTTAGAATTTCCTTTTATGCTTTTTCTTTCTTTTATTTCCCTTTCTTGTTACTTGTTCCTTTCTTTTTGTTTCATTTTTATGCCTTGTGTGATGGTAACCACATTATTTTTCCAGGGTTGTGTATGCATAGAGGACCGTGCATCTGTTTTAGTGTGGGGTGGAGTGATGTGAAGTATAAGCCTGCAATACAAGTTGAGTGGCCCAGTAGAAGGAAGCACGTAAGGTGGAGAAAGTGCATGAGGAAATGGTGGATATTAGATTATGGTGTCAAAAAGGCTTTGCAGAAACCACATATAGAAAGGATGAAGAGTGCATGAACAACATGAGGTAGGCAAGGGAAAAAATCAGGTAAAGGATAGAAGAAGTGCCTTTAGTCTTTGTGGACGCACACATAAGAGTCTTCAGATCAAGTTGAATTTTTATGCGCTAGAAGGTTGTAAATGGTTTTTCGTAGGACTTGGTGCGTGGGTAACGATGTTTAAATTCTTCTTAGAGGAAAACGTAACATTTAATGTTAAAGTACATTGGTAGGTGGTATAACATTTAATGTTGGAAAGAAGTAAAAACTATAAATATAAGGTCGGGAAAGTCATTTGTTACCTTGCAATTATGAAGTGAAAGAAGCTCTTGCAAACTAGATCATCTCAAGAGAAATTTGTACGAAGAAAGGAGAATCTGAGAAATTTGAGTGTGCATCTAGAGTAGATATGTGAACCAAAAGGAAGGAGTACACGGGTGTGAGGAAGGTTGTGTGAAGAGTCTTTGTCTTGTGGAAGGATTTCCTGGTTATGGTTTGGCAACTAGGGCATGAAGAAAGAAGGATTCATTTCAGGAGTTGAAGCATTGGAGTGAGATTTGGGATTGAGCAAAGTAGAAGAGTAGAGCAAGAGGAAGGAGTATTTAAGTTCAGTCTAAATAGAAAATATGGCACCCAGAAACCAACCATTTAATCGAAGAAAAAAAAAGCAAGGGGAAGCAAATCACTACCGTCGCATGCACCAATGAATAATGATATGCAAAGATGCGATTTAGATGGGGTATTGCTAGGAAAAGATTTGGAGTCACACTTATGAAAGAAGGTCATGAGAAATTATAACCATCACATGAGCACAACCGAGAAGGAAATGGTGCTAGAGTTGGTCTGACCAACTAACAAGAGGACACCAGATGGGATGCCCATTTACAATGATGAGGTAAAAGTCAAATTGGAGAAGGATGGATTATTGCAACTATATGAGTTGCCATACTTTGGAAAGCTTGAGTGCCTTTACCAATGGTTGATGTTGTGTGTGCATAAGGATCACTTTTACTTTGTGGGGTGCAAGATGCACATCACACCACAACTGATATCCAAGTTCACAAGCCTCATTTGTGAAGGAGATAGAATAGATGATGATCTGAGTGAAAAAGAGGCTATCAAGGAGACTGTAGCTACATATGACTACAAGAAGGGGTCACAATACTTTGACATCGCTGATATTCTAGACCTAGTTATGAGGATGGCCGTGCACTTGGTGATCAAGATAAATGACTAGGAATGATGGACACAAGTAAATAAGGAATGGCTAAATGTATGCCAAAAGATATATGAAGGAACCATCTACAACTTGTCTACTTTCATCGCAGATGAGATTATAAGTAGCATAAATGAGGGAGAGAAGATACTCTTTGGTAACATCCTCCTCACCATTGTATTTTCAGATATTGGAGTGCCAAATGGGCTAGAAAAGTTTGTTTAGGAGTATCTAGAAGAGGATCCCTCACCCACAAAAAGGTTTACAAAATACACTTGTGAAACCATGATGGTCGCTCATAAAGCGCATCTAGAGAAGTGGTATAAGAGAATGCATGACACATTCGAGATTGAGTGGAGGATCCCAAAGTAGTTTCCCATGCTCGTGGATGAAGAGGTAGAGTTTGCAATATATGAACACTTATGCATTAGCAGATTTACATTAACAGATGGGAATATGAGTCCATGGTGCAAGCTACCCTTCTCCTTCACCGTGCAATACTTCCAAGCCAGAGTTAATTGGTTCAAGGAGGCCAAGAGACTAAGGTTTGACCTTAGTGAGGTAAATATAGACCACTGTGAGCTACGCTAGAAGCTCGCCTACCCAAATAAGCATGCATACATGGAGAGATATGTATTCCATGAGATACAAATGATGAAGCCTTTAACGCTGCCGATTGCAGGAAGGACCGCAACAAGGGTGTATCTACGCATAAGGATTTTTTTAAAAAATATGCTGACTTAGATAATGATGCATCCATCCTTGAAGAATCTATAGGAAGGAAGAAGGCCACACCTAGAAAAAGAGAAAGAGAAGAGGTGCATAAGGCACCAAGTGTTCAAACCACGTAAACGGTGGCGTGCCGAGTAAGCAAGTGCTAAGCCTAGTACTTACGCACAAAAGAAAGATGTATCATTTCAAGGTGAAGACCCTAGAATAAGAGGTGGAAGAGCACAAAGATCCCTCACCCATGAGGAATCTCCAATGAAGACATCACCTGTCAAAGAAAAAGAAAAAGAAGAATCTCCTATACTGGAATCCCCAGTAAGGAAGAAGCAAAAAGTGACTGATGAGGTAGATTCAAAAGAGACAAAAGGTCTATATGCCTACATCGGTGATAAGGATGATGATGATGAGCCAGAAGGAGGTGAAGACCATCCAGTCTATGAGATACATGATTCTAAGGAAGAAGGAGATGAGGAGTATAACGAAGAGGATGAGGAGAAGGAGGATGAAGAAGAAACTGAGGCCCAAGGCAAGGGGGTAGGCGGGGAAGAAAATACAAAAGATCAAAGGACCCCAAGCCTCAAAAAGGAATAGGTAGACAAGGCCACATAGAGAGAAGTGGAAAAAATCATCAAGGACCTGGTAGAATAAGAGGTAGAATGCAGTGTGGATGAGGTGATGAAGGAAGTTGAGGAGGAAAGCGTAGGAAAAGAATATGGCAGCATGGGAAAGGATCCCGGTTTGGGCATGTAAGATTTCCAATGGTCACTCACATAGGAGGAATAGTACAATAGTAGTGAAAGGTAAAATAATGAGATACATAAATGATCCAAAAAAGGTGTTGCAAACGTGCTTCCAGAGCACCGTGCCAATGGAGTAACTCTTAGCCATGACTTCATTTGATGAGGAAGGTGCATATCCTCGAAAAGGAAAATGTTATCATGGGTGTTTGAGTCCCACATTGATGAGCTCGAATTTTAAATAAGCCAAGGAGCATTATTGAAAGTTCCTGAAACAAAAGGGATAAACCCCTTGGTGAATGATCAACAATGATTAGATGAGAAAATATGCAACACACTCAAAATTTTTTAAGTCAAGGTTAAAGACAGACTATTCGGAAGAAATGACAGGGTGAAGTTCCTAGAGGTAGAGTTAGAGAAAATGAGGAAGAGATCCTTGAGAAAAACAAGGACGTAAAGTAGGAAGAACTAATCAATTCTTAGTTAAGGTGTGAGTTGAAAGATGAGAAAGCAAGGGTGCGCAAGGCATACAAGAAAATAGAGATGATCACAGATGCCATTGTCTTGAAGCATCCAGACTTAACCTCACCCACACAAAAATATGGATCAACCTTACAATGCCTAGAGGACTTGACCCGCATACTCACTATGGAGAGGCAACCAATTTCCTTAGAATATATAGAAGAGGCATTAGCGTGCCAAGAAAAAGAGAATAAGAATAAGGTTGTGCAAATTATTGCTCAGTACAACAAAATCCTCTCCGATGTAAAATCTTCCACACAAATTATTGATGCTACCTATGATAACTGTGTAGATATGGATAGAGTGGAAAGTATCTTGGTTGCCACCCATGAAGTGGAACTCAAGGAGTTATAAGAAAAGAACAAGGGGAGTAGGGATGAATGAGAAAAATCCTAGCCAACCCGGAAAACAAATCGAGAGGCCATTAAGACCTTTCAGGGCTCAAATAAAAACCACTAAAGGAATTATACCCCCAAATCACTTGGAGGATGGATGCACTTGAGGATTTTGGAAAAAAACTAGAGGAGATCATAGAGATAATGAACACTAAGGGAGAGGATTTGAGTTTTGAATAAGTAAGTTCCCTAGTGGGTGACCTCTGTTAGCAAGCTCAGAATGAGGTCGACACTTGGGGAAAGTTAGAAGCAGAATTAGGGAAAGATTTCCATCTACCCCTACAAAAGTAAAAAAGTTACCCATTCTGTCATTATTTTCCCCATTCCTTCATTCCTTTATTCTTCAATTCCAACCATTTTTAGGGATCCACCATTTTATTTATTTATTGAAGAGTGTTTCCGAGGATGGATAATAGGCATAGTATGGGGTGATGTATGGACCCAAAATATCGGCTAAGAATAAGAAGGCACATGGGCACGTAGGACCTTGTTGAAGGAGGGCATGCGAGTTGAAGGTGTACAAGGAAATATTCTAGCAGTGTTTTGACACTCGGTGCACGCATGGAAGGCAAAACATGTTTTATACTTAGCCACATTCGACATCCTAGGAAGCACATGAGAAAAGCTGTAACGTCCTCATTTTTATACATTAGAACAAGTAATTTTTTTTTTTGATAAATGCTTCCTGGTTCTAAATACATAATTTAGAACTAAAAAATCAAAACAACCATTCTTACAACAAATAACCATATGCACATTTAATGACTCGTAGTACCTCCGATCTATTCATTCCATGACTCGGTAATCTACCGATCTATTCATGAGTATCACAAGTAGGTGTTTTTATTTTAACACATCACTCTTATGGTTCTCTTCCCTAATCTAGGATTCAGAATGCTCATCAAGGAACCTATCTCGAATAATTGTTACCATTATTCATCAAAGATGTCCTCCCTTAGACTAGGTGACATAGGACTACGCAATCGCAGCAGCTTGCGATACTTTGGCCAAAGATTTGAAACATAATGCTTATGTCTCATATTCCTTGATGGCATACTCATCAATCTGGAATACGTCCATCACCCCATTCCTTTGTTATGTAGAATGTCTTATACTGACTTCTGTCAGTCTCTCCTGCCCCAAGTTATTCACTCAGAAACGGATTAATAATATGGCAACGTTATAAGGATGCTCTTGAGAACTAGGGATACTCTGACATACTGGGTCAACCCTAGTTAACCCTGTGTGTCAAGGTACCCCGAGTCTCCAGGGGCAGCCTCATAACATGACCATGTCGGTAACCAGTCCCGAAGTCAAAACTTGTTCGAGTTTAAGGAGTAAATCTTGATGATCAATGCAAAGGGTGTCACCATAAGTCACCTGCATTGTTGTATCTTCGAGAAGATCCTAATCTTCTCGAAGGTACAACCCTGCAATCGACTTGTGCCATCAACCTTCAAATCCACCTCGATAAGATCTACTAAACTTTAAGGTGTTACTTACGTGGAGTTTAAATTATACTCCAAGACACTCCTTTTTAGGGTAGTCTTTTCCCAACCCCTGGGTTCCTCATCTTAAAATTGCCTTTCGTATTAAGACCCATTCCACAAAGAGAAGTTTAATAAGATTGAGGTCTCAACAAGGAGATCATTGTTTCACAATAATCCAGATCTATGAAATTGGGTAGTAACCCGAAGTCTTCTCATAAGATTGTAAACTTATCCCTTTTTGGGTTTATTCCAGATCTTTAAAACTGAAATATATCTTACTTATTAGTGTTACGATATGGTGATTTTAAAAACATTCAGGAGCGTTGTCTTGACTTAGATCAAGGTTAGAGAGTAACAGATTACTCTTCCTGTTCAGCTTCCTGAAAGGGTTTATTTTAACCTTAGCTTCTCAAAAATCAGTGATCTAAATTACAATTAGCTTTAATTAGATCGTAATAGAACTACTAAACATTCATAAGTATTCAGTCACATAACCTTGCAACGCATACTTAGATAATCACAAACGTCTCCAAGTTATACAATAATAACAATGGTCTTAAAATCATTCGAACCGAAGAAGATCAAACCATCTAGATACGAATGCAAACACATAAGTAACAAATACCTCAGTTTATTCATTTCAAAGCTAATCAAATACATTTTATGCATTCAGCATATTTGATACAATACTCAACAGCAAAAGAACATCTTTCTTCAAGTAGTACATTTAGAGAATCAAGTCAGTAATTCATCATAAAAACAAATTAAACAATCAACATCATATTAGATCTACGTTCCTTTACCACTTACGGCAATCATCTGCAAAAATTGTCAACATGGGTCAGTTCGGTGAACTGAGCATGATAAGCACTAATTCTTAAAACAAATGCAATCCACCAATTGTTTTCATCAAACAACCTGTTTAAATGAAATCATTTCTTCACATTGCAAACTTAAATCAGGCTATCCATCCTATATGTTAGAGACTAAGAACATATGAATACAACCATTCTTAAGACAACAAAATTCCTACAAGATTGTTTCTACAATTTCTCATGGCAGTTAAAACATTCAACAATCCCACAGTCTTAATTCTTTTATCATCCTAACACATTTCAATGGTATTGACAAGTATACCTATTTATACAGCAACACTCATTTTATACCAGTCTCTCCATACAATAACTCAGTTTATTCTTGTTATGCCCCTACCATAGAGATCGCAAAAAGGATGCAAGAAGAAAGCACACAAGTTTTCCTGTCTAGGAGAGAGAGGATTTTTCCTATTCCATTTACCATATATACATCAACATATAAATTACAGTCAAGAAGAAAGAAACAGAGTCCATCAGAATCCTAAGTCAATAACATTCTGAACTGTACCGATTAATGCAAATACATTTACACATGTGACTAAACAGTCGAAATTACAAGAAGAGCTACAGTTCCATCTAATTCCAAATATAAAGGTCACCTGTAGCTACTAAACAATTCGAGAGTTCACGCAACAAGCATTAATAAATAATCCAACTCCAATAGGCTCAATAAAACTTTCCATATTATTCAACAAACATGAAAAATATCCAACGCCATCGCCTGTCATGGCACAACTAAGAGCTCTTTGTTTCAATCAAACTTGAAACAAGATCACATTAAAACAATTAACGTTTCCATTTGAAATACAGTGACATTCACGCAGAGTCGAAACACAATATGCACAGCTTCATTCAACTAAGCAAATCCCTACGATTATACAACATGGGTGTAAATTAGAAGTCGTTTTCAAGAAATAATAACCTCAACAAGATCTTCATAAAAGTCATCATCATTTCATTATTTTCAACAAAGTTTCATCCAAGCCGAGATAATACGAATACAACAAGGACTCATACAGAGTCGAGTTTAAAAAGTAAACACAGCGTGGACTAGATCAGTAGTCGAATTCATACGAAAACATTCAAGGTTTCCAACTAATTCAACACCAACAGTCTTCACAACTAAACTTCTACAGAAGTCTAAATACAAGATACATATTAAGGACTCCAACAGAGCCAATATCAATAAGTATTCGCAACCAAGCTTATACAGAAGTCGAAACACTGGTTACATATCCAGGACTCCAACTGAGTCAATAACCACAGTATTCACAACTGAGCTTTATACAGAAGAGAAAAACATAATATACGCTTCAAGGATTCAAAAGGAGTCGAACCCATGTAGTATTCTTCAAATAAACTTCTACAGAAGTAGAAAGATACAAGATACATATTAAATTCAAGAATTCCAACTATATCAATAACATACAGTATTCACGACTGAACTCCTACAGAAGTAGAAACGTATGTTACCTTTCAAGGACTCAAAAAGGAATCGAACCCATATAGTATTCTTGATTAAACTTCTACAGAAGTTAAAAATACTATCTATTCAAGGATTCCAACAATATCCAAAACATATAGCATTCACAACTAAACTTCTACAGAAGTCTAAATACAAGATACATATTAAGGACTCCAACAGAGCCAATATCAATAAGTATTCGCAACCAAGAAAACTTTTCATGGACTCCAACAGAGTCTTTTTCTTACATTACCCTTGCAAGCATTTCTACGAAATCTAACCGAAATGCAAAACACAGCAAGATAATTCAACCGAACGAAACAAAATGTACACCCAGCAAGGGTTCAACTGAATAATCGAACCAGCATGAAGATACAACAAACTAATTCATACAATGCTACCATAAAAACCAACTGGACCAAAAATCATCTGAACAGAGTTGTTCTAATGAAATCATTTGAAGGAAAGCAAGATTTTTAAAAGTTAGGGCCTAACATGCCTGGTAATGTCGCTTAAAAATCCGAAGAAGACCTCTGAAAGAGCTCGAGCCTTCTCCTCTTTTTCCACGTTAGATTCAACAACAATAATTTGTTATTTCCATGCCTTATAAACTTTCCTCGACAGAGAAAAGAGCTAGTTATTCTCATAGTTTCCATGCAACACCAAGTAGACTGGTTCGAAGAACCAGTGATCAAACAGAGAGAAAACCGGAGCGCATGGAAAACCAAACAAACAACTAGTTTTCCATTTTGCATGCCTTCCCGAGTGATCCGTGCTTGGAAATCGAGTTCCTTAATTGCATTAACTCCGAAGTTCCCACTCAATCTCCATTGCCACCGACCGCCATAGTTGGTGATGGACAAAAACAAACCAAAGACCATTTCTAGATTTGGCAACTCTGCCACGTGATTTCACTAGCCATTTGAAACTTCCACCAAATCCCTCGTCCTTCATACTTATCCATCTCATTTAATGCCATAGAAACTACCGCCCATGGCTCGCACCCCTTCATAGGTCCCTTTCATCCATGATCATTAGTTAGGTTAGAAACATAGGTTAGACTTTAAGGTGATACTTAGTCTAACCTCCTTAGCGCTAGGTCACTAACCTTAGAACATTTAGCTTATAGTTTAGGGCTAGGTTAGATTAGCACTAATCCAACCCATAGGTTATAGTTTAGGTTTAGGTTATTAACCTTAATAGAACCAGTCTAGGTCTAACAAATAGAATCATTCAGTAAAAGAACCAACAGATATACCTTCCCGAATAAACTTAAAACATCTCTTGGATCAATGCCACTGATCCAAGGATGAGTCATATAGACGGGAAAATCCACAATTCATTCCGAAATTAGATTAAACTCGTGTACAAAAATGAAAGAAATAAAAGAGTCCAAGCATATCCTGCTCGGTCAAAGATCTTCAAATGCAAAGAAGATACAATCAAGCATGACTTCACAAATCAAAGGAACACATCCTTTTACGAAAGAAATCATATATCAACACTTGAATGCCTGGAGGAAGTAACAATAGTTCGGGGTGTTACATGCTTCCTCCTAAAAGATTCATCATCCCGATGATTACATATTTGATTTACCTTCAGTGTCAACCAATTTATTAGTTCACAATACAATGTGATTGTTTCCTACTTGAATAGTTTCAAAATCAATGTCACGATACATTTTATTCAAATTGAATAATGTTTGCCTCAATCTGGCTTTCATATGAACATGAAAAAGATAAGTTCATATAAAAATGTTTTGTCAATAGATTTCATCCTGTTGAAAAAGAAAAGGAAAAGCAATTTTCATCTCTTCCAGATTTTCCCAAGTTGCACTTTCTTCGTTAAACTGGTCCCACTGGACCTTACATTGCTGTATTTCACGATTTCTCAAATGCAATTGGTGAGTTTCCAGCACTCGTGTGGGTTTAACCACGATTATTCCTGGGTCTTGGACTTGCAAGGAATTCCAATTTAAGACATGTGACAAATCTGAAACGTATTTCTTAAGCAAAGAAATATGGAAAACATCATGCATGTGAGACAAAGCAGGTGGTAATGCTAATCGATAAGCTATAGGATTGATTATTTTGACAATTTCGAAAGGTCCCACGAAACAAGGTGACAACTTGGCAGCCTTGCCAAAAGTTATAGAACTCTTTCTGGGTTTAACATGAAGAAAAACCTTCTCACCAAGCTCAAACCTTCGATCAACCCGCTTAAGGTCAGCATAGCTCTTCTGCCTATCTGCTTGCTTCCTTTAATCATTCACGAATCAACTTTACTTGTTGTTCCATTTCAGTGAGGATCTCTAGTCCAATTACCACTCTATCCTCAACACTATCCCAGCTAACAGGGGTTCTGCACTTCCTTCCATAAAGTGCTTCAAATGGTGCCATTTTAAGAGATGAGTGATAAGTGTTGTTGTATGCGAATTCAACTAATGGAAGATACTCTTCCCATTTATACTGTTGATCCATGCAATACATTCGCAACATGTCTTCCAACACTTGATTTACTCTCTCAGTTTGTCCATCCGTTTCCGGATGATATGCAGAACTGAAGTTTAGTTTTGTTCCAAGAGCTGTATTAAGTATTTGCCAAAATCTTGACATCATTCTAGGATCCCTGTCAGATATAATCAATTCTAGTACACTATGTAACCTGAAAATTTCGTGTATGAATCTTTTGGCTAGCATTGGTGAATCATCCTTTAGATTTCCAAATGATGAAATGAGCTACCTTAGTTAGTTTATCTAGAACTACCAGATAACATCATGTTTATTCTTGGACATAGGTAACCCTTGTACAAAGTCCATGCTTACTACTTGCCATTTGTACTTGTTGTATGCTATGAGGATATAATGACCCAAAGAGTGCATGTGTTCTCCTTAACCCGCTGACATTCCAGATAATGAGTCACAAAATCAATGACATCCTTTTTCATACCTTTCCAAAAGTATTGCTTTGTTTCAGATCAGCAAGCATTTTTGTGATACCCGGGTGTCCAGAGAAAGGCAAATTATGAAATTCAACTAACAACTTCTTTCTCAAATCATTCAGCATAGGTACGTATACCCTGTTTTCATAACGTAAGATTCCTTCATTATCAAAATGAAAGCCCTTATACCTTTCATCATTAGGTTCTGCAGCAAGCACTGCTTTTACTTGCTGAAAGTATGTATCAGATTCTGAGGCACTTTTTACCTCATCCTTAAACTGAGTTCTTAATGTTATAAGAGCAGAAATGTGCCTCCTACGACTTAGAGCATCTGCTACTCTATTCTCTTTCCCTTTGATGTAGCTAATATCAAAATCATATTGGGATAAAAAATCTAACCACCTTCTCTATCTGGCATTTAGATTAGGCTGAGTGAAAATATATTTTAGTCCTAAGTGATCAGTTTTCAACTCAAAAGGTTTCCCAAGTAAATAGTGTCTCCAGACTTGAAGCGCATGAATAATGGCAGCAAGCTCCAAATCATGAGGAGCATAATTCAGCTCATGTAACTTAAGTTTTCTACTTTCATATGCTATGACTTGATCATTTTGTAACAAAACACCTCCAAGGCCTTCCCCAGAAGCATCCGTTACAACAATAAAGCTCCCATTAGGGTCTGGTACAGCTAATATAGGTGCGGAAGTCAACTAGATTTTTAGACTTTTGAAAGCCGTTTCGCACTTATCATTCCAAATAAATTTCTTATCCTTCTTCTGCAATGAAGTTATCGGTGCAACCACTTTAGAAAAATCCTTAACAAATTTTCTATAAGTAACCAGCAAGACCCATGAAGCTTCTTACTTCGTGCACATTCTTTGGTGCAGGCCACTCAGTTATTGCCACTATTTTTGAAGGATCTATAGCAATTCCTTCTTTACTAATGACATGACCCAAATAGTGAACTTCTGTATAAAAAAAGAACATTTGGATAACTTACCATACAACTTTCTTTTTCTCAAAATTCCCAAAACTATCTTCAAATGCTCATTATGCTCCTCAACACTTTTAGAATAAATGAGAATATCGTCCAAGAATACAAGTACAAACTTGTCCAAATATTCTTGAAAGATATTATTCATTAAGTTCATAAAAGTTGTGGGTGCATTAGTTAATCCAAAAGGTAGAACCGTGAATTCATAATGTCCGTACCTTGTTCGGAAAGCTGTTTTATGAATATCTTCTTCTCTAATCCTTAACTGATGATAACCAGATCAAGATCTATCTTAGAATAAACCGCTGCCCCACGCATCTGATCAAATAGATCGTCGATCCTTGGAAGTGGGTATCTGTTCTTGATTGTTGCTTTGTTCAACATCCGATAATCAATACACACTGACCTAAGTGTTCCATCCTTCTTTTCACAAATATTACTGGTGCTCCCTAAGGTGAAACACTTGGTCTAATCAAACCTTTAGACAAAAGTTCTTGCAATTGTGCCTTAAGCTCGACTAACTCTGTAGTAGTCATCCGATAAGGTGCTTTGGAAATAGGTTCCGTTCCTGGTTTGATTTCGATGGTGAAGTCAAATTCCCTCTTGGGTGGTAAACCTGGTAATTCCTCCAGAAAAACATCCCTGAAACTTTGTAGCAGAGGAAATCGTTTCATGGAATCACCATCTTCTTCTGAAAATTCAGATATCTTTACTTGTAAAGGGTACATCCTTTGTTTTTAGCCTTTTTAAGTCAGATAGTGACAATTTTCTAACTGAAATTTCCCATTTCACCCCTTGAATCTCTGCTATTTCCAGCCGATCATCTAAACATTTTATATTCTTTTCATAACAGTCTACTTTTGCTTTATGTTCAGCTAACCAATTGACACCAATGACAATGTCGTAAGACCCCAAAGGTGTAACATAGAGGTCAACTTCCATGGAAAAGTTAGGTAAGTCAAGGACTGCCCTGAAAAGATACATACTCATTGTATGAACAAAGTTATTACCATCTTTGTATAGTCCAAGGTTTATCCATTTTTCCACTTTTCTCTTAAGTTTAGAAGAAATTTTACTAGAAATAAAACATTCAAGAGCTCTGTATAAAAAGAATAGTGATAGGTATGCCAAATAACTTACCCGAACTTCTATAGGTGTCACCCGATTTTTAGCTTGCTTGTCTCACTCTTTGAAGATGTATCTTATGTTTGCTGATTATAATCATCCTTCTTGAAAGGGCACCGATTTGCGTAGTGGTCTTTGCCACAATTGTAGCAGACTCCTACAGGTCCCTTTTTAGGCTCAAAATTGTCTCCAGCCTTGTAATTATCACGTTTTCCTCCATAGGGCTTTTGCCCATTGTTATAATTTTTGGCAAAATTATCCCTTACATTTCCAGCAGGCTTATTTGCTACTGCCTTCTTACTATTATCCCCTGGAAACTTACTTCTGTTTCCAAACTTTTTCCATGGTCCCTTTTTAGGTGCAAGTGAAGTTGAAGAAGGGTTTGCAATCTTCTTCCGCACTTCCTCTTTATGAGTAGAAATAGCCTTTAATTTCTGTTCTTGTCTTATGGCCTTTTCAACAACTCCTCCCATTGTGGTTAGACCGTGAACATCGACCTCTCCCCTATCACGGGATTCAATCCCATGATGAATTTCCTTATTCTGAACTTCTCGTCAGTTTGATACTGCGGTACATACTTGAGGAGTTTTGTAAACCGCTCTCAGTATTCAGTTACTGTTAGCTTCCCTTGAGCTAAGTTCTGGAATTCTATCATTTTCTGATCATAGAAAAGTTGTGGTAGCCAACGTTGCCTGAAATAGCCCTTAAATTGATCCCAAGTAATATTGGTCTCATCAATATTTAGCTCGGCTTTACGGCTATCCCACCATGAAGATGCTTCGTGGGAAAGCTGATAGGCTCCCCAAATAGCTTTGGTTTCCTCTGAGAAGTTTCTTATTGCAAAGTACTTCTCCATTTCACTGAGCCAGTTCTCAGCTCCATCACCTAATGTGGTGCCATCATATTTAGGTGGGCTTATCCTTTTTATATCATTAGTGAGTTCTCACGCTAACCTCGGATTTTTTGTTTTCTAGTTGAACAGTGCATTTCAGCATTAATATCAACACCCATATCGGGGTTGTCCTCTGGAGGTTGTTGATTGTTATTACCAGCTTCATCTTCCTCCTCATTTCCCATTACTTGCTGTTCAAGTACAGCTAAATGATCTCTTGTGTCCAACAGGGCAGCAAGGATCTCATCAAGCTTTTGGGTTGTTGCTTTACCCCTCCTTCAGTGGAGCATTATTCGCAACGTTCCCCTTGTTCTAAAAAATTTTCTTACAAAAAATTCAGTTTTTATCGATTATGGACATAATAGGTCCAAGAGCTGCAACCTTAAGCTCTGATACCAAGATGTAATGTCCTCATTTTTATACATTAGAACAAGTAAATTTTTTTTTTTTGATAAATGCTTCCTGGTTCTAAATACATAATTTAGAACTCACAAATCAAAACAACCATACTTACGACGATAACCATATGCAACAGTAATGACTCTGAGTACCTCCGATCTATTCATTCCATGACTCGGTAATCTACCGATCTATTCATGAGTATCAAGAGTTGGTGTTTTTATTTTAACACATCACTCTTACGGTTCTCTTCCCTAATCTAGGATTCAGAATGCTCTGTCCAAGGAACCTATCTGAATAATTGTTACCATTATTCATCGGCATCTCGTCCATTAGACGAGGTGACATAGGACTATGCAATCAGCAACTTGCGATACTTTGGCCAAAGATTTGAAACATAATGCTTATGTCTCGTATTCCTTGACAACATACTCGTCAATCTGGAATACATCCATCACCCCATTCCTTTGTTATGTAGAATGTCTTATACTGACTTCTGTCAGTCTCTCCTACCCCAAGTTATTCACTCAGAAAAGATTAATAATATGGCAACGTTATAAGGATGCTCTTGAGAACTAGGGATACTCTGACATACTGGGTCAACCCTAGTTAACCCTATGTGTCAAGGTACCCCGAGTCTCCAGGGGCAGCCTCATAACATGACCATGTCGGTAACCAGTCCCGAAGTCAAAACTTGTTCGAGTTTAAGGAGTAAATCTTGACGATCAATGCAAAGGGTGTCGCCATAAGTCACCTGCATTGTTGTATCTTCGAGAAGATCCTAATCTTCTCGAAGGTACAACCCTGCAATCGACTTGTGCCATCAACCTTCAAATCCGCCTCGATAAGATCTACTAAACTTTAAGGTGTTACTTACGTGGAGTTTAAATTATACTCCAAGACACTCCTTTTTAGGGTAGTCTTTTCCCAACCCCTGGGTTCCTCATCTTAAAATTGCCTTTCGTATTAAGACCCATTCCACAAAGAGAAGTTTAATAAGATTGAGGTCTCAACAAGGAGATCATTGTTTCACAATAATCCTAGATCTACGAAATTGGGTAGTAACCCCAAGTCTTCTCATAAGATTGCAAACTTATCCCTTTTTGGGTTTATTCCAGATCTTTAAAACTGAAATATATCTTACTTATTAGTGTTAAGATATAGTGATTTTAAAAACATTCAGTACGTTGTCTTGACTTAGATCAAGGTTAGAGAGTAACAGATTACTCTTCCCGTTCAGCTTCCTGAAAGGGTTTATTTTAACCTTAGCTTCTCAAAAATTAGTGATCTAAATTACAATTAGCTTTAATTAGATCGTAATAGAACTACTAAACATTCATAAGTATTCAGTCACATAACCTTGCAACGCATACTTAGATAATCACAAATGTCTCCAAGTTATACAATAATAACAATGGTCTTAAAATCATTCGAACCGAAGAAGATCAAACCATCCAGATACGAATGCAAACACATAAGTAACAAATACCTCAGTTTATTCATTTCAAAGCTAATCAAATACATTTTATGCATTCAACATATTTGATACAATACTCAACAACAAAAGAACATCTTTCTTCAAGTAGTACATTTAGAGAATCAAGCTGTAATTCATCATAAAACCAAATTAAACAATCTGAACATCATATCGATCTACGTTCCTTTACCACTTACGACAATCATCTACAAAAATTGTCAACACGGGTCAGTTCGGTGAACTGAGCATGATAAGCACTAATTCTTAAAACAAATGCAATCCACCAATTGTTTTCATCAAACAACCTATTTAAATGAAATCATTTCTTCACATTGCAAACTTAAATCAGGCTATCCATCCTATATGTTAGAGACTAAGAACATATGAATACAGCCATTCTTAAGACAACAAAATTCCTACAAGATTGTTTCTACAATTTCTCATGGCAGTTAAAACATTCAACAATCCCACAGTCTTAATTCTTTTTTTCATCCTAACACATTTCAATGGTATTGACAAGTATACCTATTTATACAAAGAAGACTCATTTTATACCAGGTCTCTCATACAATAACTCAAACTTTATTCTTGTTATGTCCCTACCATAGAGATCGCAAAAAGGATGCAAGAAGAAAGCACACAAGTTTTCCTGTCTAGGAGAGAGAGGATTTTTCCTATTCCATTTACCATATATATCAACATATAAATTACAGTCAAGAAGAAAGAAACAGAGTCCATCAGAATCCTAAGTCAATAACATTCTGAACTATACCGATTAATGCAAATACATTTACGCATGCGACTAAATAGTCGAAATTACAAGAAGAGCTACAGTTCCATCTAATTCCAAATATAAAGGTCACCTGTAGCTACTAAACAATTCGAGAGTTCACGCAACAAGCATTAATAAATAATCCAACTCCAATAGGCTCAATAAAACTTTCCATATTATTCAACAAACATGAAAAATATCCAACGCCATCGCCTGTCATGGCACAGCCTAAGAGCTCTTTGTTTCAGTCAAACTTGAAACAAGATCACATTAAAACAATTAACGTTTCCATTTGAAATACAGTGACATTCACGCAGAGTCGAAACACAATATGCACAGCTTCATTCAACTAAGCAAATCCCTACGATTATACAACATGGGTGTAAATTAGAAGTCGTTTTCAAGAAATAATAACCTCAACAAGATCTTCATAAAAGTCATCATCATTTCATTATTTTCAACAAAGTTTCATCCAAGCTGAGATAATACAAATACAACAAGGACTCATACAGAGTCAATTTTTAAAAGTAAACACAATGTGGACTAGATCAGTAGTGAAATTCATACGAAAACATTCAAGGTTTCCAACTAATTCAACACCAACAGTCTTCACAACTAAACTTCTACAGAAGTCTAAATACAAGATACATATTAAGGACTCCAACAAATCCAATATCAATAAGTATTCACAACCAAGCTCATATAGAAGTCAAAACACTTAGTTACATATCTAGGACTCCAATTGAGTCAATAACCACAGTATTCACAACTGAGCTTTATATAGAAGAGAAAAACATAATATACGCTTCAAGGATTCAAAAGGAGTCGAACCCATGTAGTATTCTTCAAATAAACTTCTACAGAAGTAGAAAGATACAAGATACATAATAAATTCAAGAATTCCAACTATATCAATAACATACAGTATTCACGACTGAACTTCTACAGAAGTAGAAACGTATGTTACCTTTCAAGGACTCAAAAAGGAATCGAACCCATATAGTATTCTCGATTAAACTTCTACAGAAGTTAAAAATACTATCTATTCAAGGATTCCAACAATATCCAAAAACATATAGCATTCACGACTAAACTTCTACAGAAGTCTAAATACAAGATACATATTAAGGACTCCAACAGAGCCAATATCAATAAGTATTCACAACCAAGAAAACTTTTCATGGACTCCAACAGAGTCTTTTTCTTACATTACCCTTGCAAGCGTTTCTACGAAATCTAACCGAAATGCAAAAAAAACAAGATAATTCAACCGAATGAAACAAAATGTACACCCAGCAAGGGTTCAACTGTATAATCGAACTAGCATGAAGATACAACAAACAAATTCATACAATGCTACCATAAAAACCAACTGGACCAAAAATCATCTGAACAGAGTTGTTCTAATGAAATCATTTGAAGGAAAGTAAGATTTTTAAAAGTTAGGGCCTAACATGCCTGGTAATGTTGCTTAAAAATCTGAAGAAGACATCTGAAAGAGCTCGAGCCTTCTCCTCTTTTTCCACGTTAGATTCAACAACAATAATTTGTTATTTCCATGCCTTATAAACTTTCCTCGACAGAGAAAAGAGCTAGTTATTCTCATAGTTGCCATGCAACACCAAGTAGACTGGTTCGAAGAACCAGTGATCAAACAGAGAGAAAACTAGAGCGCATGGAAAACCAAACAAACAACTAGTTTTCCATTTTGCATGCCTTCTCGAGTGATCCGTGCTCGGAAATCGAGTTCCTTAATTTCATTAACTCCGAAGTTCCCACTCAATCTCCATTGCCACCGACCACCATAGTTGGCGATGGAAAAAAACAAACAAAAGACCATTTCCAGATTTGGTGACTCTGCCACGTCAGATTTCACTAGCCATTTGAAACTTCCACCAAATCCCTCATCCTTCATACTTATCCATCTCATTTAATGCCATAGAAACTACCGCCCATGGCTCACACCCCTTCATAGGTCCCTTTCACCCATGATCATTAGTTAGGTTAGAAACATAGGTTAGACTTTAAGGTGATACTTAGTCTAAACTCCTTAACGCTAGGTCACTAACCTTAGAACATTTAGCTTATAGTTTAGGGCTAGGTTAGATTAGCACTAATCCAACCCATAGGTTATAGTTTAGGTTTAGGTTATTAACCTTAATAGAACCAGTCTAGGTCTAACAAATAGAATCGTTCAGTAAAAGAACCAACAGATATACCTTCCCGAATAAACTTATAACATCTCTTGGATCAATGCCACTGACCCAAGGCTGAGTCATATAGATGGGAAAATCCACAATTCATTCCGAAATCAGATTAAACTCTAGTACAAAAATGAAAGAAATAAAAGAGTCCAAGCATATCCTGGCTCACCAAAGATTTTCAAATGCAAAGAAGATACAATCTATATCAAGCATGACTTCACAAATAAAGGAACACATCCTTTTACGTAAGAAATCATATATCAACACTTGAATTCCCGGGAGGAAGTAACAATAGTTCGTGGTGTTACAAAAGCATGACCCTTGTGGATAAGATGCTAACCTAATGACTGTGGGATCAAAAAGGAAATATTCCAGGCATGCGATGGAAGGTATCATAAGATATAATTGTAAGAAGTGGAGAGATCTTATTTGTGAAGGCATGCTCCCATGGAGGACCACTTCGACACTTGACAACCGATCTGTAACATCTAAAAGGCATGGCAGAGGGTGCTAAGGTTATAAATACAAGCACCTGATAGAAGAAAGATATAGATATAACGAGATAAAGATTTTGGGAGTGCGAAGGAGAGAAAAGAGAGGTGAATCCCTATAGAAACATAATGGAGGATGTTATGGGTTAGGGATTAGGAGAACTCTGTAAGCAATGGCAGTTTTAGGGGGATGGGTTTTACTCTTTTTTTTGTAATATGATGAGCATAATATAGCCCTGATGTATGACATGGCTCTGCATAGTTATAAGAGGATCATTATGACCTCAAGGATGTAATGTAGATTATTGAATCTGTTAAGATGAATATATGGCTTTGTTATAAATCATATATGTGTTCAGGAGTATAATAATTATGTATTTCCTTTATGTATGAACCATTTCATTATGCTGCTTGTAATTTCTCTTTTCTGGATGTAATAAAATAACAACTCATTCTAGAATGTGACATGGTTATTTCTACTCATTTCCATTTGAATTTCTGTTATAAAATTATGCATTCTTATAAGACTCACATAAAGGAGAACCTCGACACTGCACATGCCTCGGGTGAGTGCTTAACATCCGCCGAGTGATAGGATGGTGCGTATGGGATTAGACTATTGGTCTAAGGGTATGAAATATGACTACATCTTGGTTCCATTTCTGGACCTGTTTTCAAATTTTTTGTGAGAAATGACATGCATATTTGTCCTTGAAATGTGTGATGACAGAGTGTTTGACCTTGGAAATTGTTGAAGGATGGTTCAAGAGCACGAAGGATGAGTTTTCTTAGAGATTCAACACTGGACCTGAGTTCAATGCGCATAGATGGGTAGAAGAGAACCTATACCATGAGTTGTATGAGACATTATTTTTCTGCTTCCCAGTAGAACTATATGAATGGATTTTAGCATACGCATCTAGATTGAGTTGGTACTATAGATCACGCGTATGGACCTAAGATGACTATCAAAGGCTACAAGATGTAGATTTGACTTAGACGTGTGTTGTTGATCACTAGTGGAAGAGTGTGTTGACTAGTTATACTCTTGAATATGCCATTTATACGTATTCTTTCCCAGAAGTTTCGAGTTCAAGTTTCGAGGGAGCCTAGAGGATCATTTTTGCATGCTATTCCTTTGTCTATGAAGTTGTTGGTCATTACTTTGAGTTTAGAAGAATTTCACATGGTCAAGCTAAACTTCTCTTAGTCTTAGGAGAGGAAGCAAGGGTGGAGGAAGATGTCGACATTGTGGCCGAGAAGGAAAGGGAGGAAATAAAACTCAAGTATAGAAAAGCATGGGAAAGGGAGATGACTAGACAACATGAGGTTTCATGTGTGATGGATCTATGGAGGTAGATGTTACGAGAAGGAGTTGAGGTTCATGAAGAGGACATGAAACATGAGTAGTCAAGTGCTACCCTATCTTGGAAAGCATAAGAGAGAGGCCCCTTTAGCTTTTGATGAGAGTTCATCGCATGGGGAAAGCAGAGCCATCGACATGCATTTGAACCCACATGGTGACCAACCTCTAGTGATTGGTTTTCCGGATAAAGGGAGAATTTTTGTTAACCCATTGGTATCTCTGTGGGAGTGACCAATCTCTCGCCCGAGATGATATAATTTCTCATTTGGGACATCCATGGCTACATAAGCCATTCTTGTATTTGGAGGAATCTTTGGACAAGGTAGAAGTACATAAGGTTTTGGTATCACATCTGGGAGTGGCACGTGACATATAATTGAAAGTGGGAAAATATCACAAACCATCGGTGCGTAGTTCATTGGGACATTGGGAACACTAGGCATGACCACTTCTGGTAATTTTTGAGTGCAGGAGGTGGATCTGGTGGGTTAGGAGGAACAAGACCTAGTGGATCTAGTGGATTTGGTGGAGGAGGAAACACCGAGAGAAACCAAGGCTCTGGATTGGGAGGACAAGGACCCCAACCACCTCCCCAAGTGTTTTTCGAGATGTCTTTACACTTACTAGACTATAGGGGTATTGAAGATGCTGCAAAGCATGTGCACAAGTGTGAGTTACTATGGCACACAAAGGGGATCACTACCCCGGAGTGAAAGGAAAGCTATTTTACAACAACGTTGCAAGGGTGTGCATATAGTTTGTATGGGAAGTATGAACCCCATCAGACGGTGGTAGACTACACCGCATTAAAGAACACTTTCCTAGTAGAGTTCCATATCCATGAGTTTGAGCAAAAGAGCATCAATGCTTTGAAGGAGATCCAAAAGGGAATGATAAAGAGTTTACATGAATATGATTCACATTTTAAGACTCTCTTATCTAAACTATCCTATGACATTCATCCTTCTCAACATGTTCAATGTTTTGTCAAAGGATTGATAACACCATTTAGAAGGGCTTTGTCACACAAAAATTTCACATACCCACACGAGGCGTGACAAGATTCCCGCACGCCGAAGCTGTTGGGAGCATTGATACTAGTGTTAGTCCTTTTCTGGAGGCTCAAATTGATGCAATGGCCAAGTAGTTGGAGAAGATGTCTGTAAACTCAGCACATGAGTTTCGTAGTGGGCTTTGTTGTGACCGAAGTGGAGGGACATGCAAAGGATAGTTTCCCTCAGAAGTCAGTGTGCTCTATGTGGGTAGAATGTGAGATTTCCATGAGGATCATGATGCAAGTAGATGCCCTCTACTCCAACATGTAATCCGCAAGAATGTTTCTTGATATTACAAGATCTGTACCTCTATGACCCATGATACCAAATATTGTAGATTGATTGATCAGATCTATGTTTCTATTGATCTGGGTGTGCACCAAACTAGCCTTGCAAGCAGTTCTAAGGATGATGACCATCGTTATAAAGGATGTGTAGATGGAGGAGCACATGGAAGAGGTTTTTGTGGAGGATTTTGTGGTTGCAGTAACCACGATGGAGGACGAAGTGAGTTTCGTGAGGAACTTGATATAATTGTGGATCTACAGAGACATTACAAACGTGAGTGTCTTGATCTATTACAATGCTCATGGTGTGGAAAGAAACAAAAGTATGAAGAGTGTCTAGAAATTTATGAGCATATCAACTAGAAGCACTAGAAAGATAAAGGAATTGGGATGGTGAGCATAAAAAAGGCTGATTCATAATGGATGCTAAAAGTGGCACATGAGTCGTGATAGAACTTGTCTTTGGTGATGAGTTAAGCAGAGGCCATGCGTGCTAGGGAGATGTCAAGGAAAATGACACTAGTTTCAAGAGAGGAAGTGGTACATGGAAAGTATCCAGACCTTGATCATTAGAAGTAAGTGTACTAGGAGACTATGGATGTGATTCAAAGTTTACAAGGGGAGATCCAATGTCTCAAGGAGAAATCGAGGCAGGTGGAGCAAAGGAAGGATGTCGAGGTTCCAAAGAATGACCTGGATGAGGTCAAGGAAGTATGTAAAATGTTAAGGCAAGAGAATATTATTCCCTTGCTAAGAGAATGGCTGAGAGAGAAGGTACCATGCACTCGAGCAGAACAAAAGGTGGTTTTGCATGTAAACCTTCCTCCTCACAACCTCAAATATGATAAGGAGATTACTTTGAATGTGGTTATTGATGGGTGGTTCTGAGTAATATACTCATTGACAAGGGAGAATAGGTAAATGTTCTTACCTTATATGCCTGACATCAAATGGGAAGGCTCGTTTTACAACCATATTCGAATGTGTTGTACATGAAAAACAAAACTAAGGAAATTCCCATTGGAGTTCTGAAGGATGTAGTTATCACCATCCAAGGAGCCAAATTCACTGGAGACTTCAAGTCTTGGCACTCACCGAGGTAGACAACTTTCCAGCGTCACTTGGGTGCCCATGGTGTTACAAGAACAATGCCAACCTGCGGTTTAACAAATGGTATATCAGCTTTGAGAACAAGAAAGAAAGGGTGGTCATTCCATTAAGAGATGGGAAGTCGATACCCTATACTGAGAACTTAGGAGAAGAAGTCCTCTATAGAATCTATGTGCACTCCATCAGATATCCTGAGATAATTCACCCCACGGAGGGAGTCATCCAATTTGAAGATGCTTAGTCCTTGAGTGATACCACTAGTGTGGCATGCAAAAATTGGGTGCATGGGACTTATGAGTTAATTGGGTGATAGTTGAAAGCATCTATAACAATGGTAATAAGGGTGTGCTCACTTAGGTGCCTAGGGAAAAATAAATTTCCAAGTTATTCAGGGAGCATACCCTAAACCTTTCTTGCAAGAAATGGAAGCTCAGTGGAGAAATGAGGACGAGAGGAAGAGAATGCTCAACTATAACCTACTTAGAACTGCAACACACTGGTGGGATACATATGGGGAGAACCTCCTAGAGTGGCGCGAGGTGAGGTTCACATTTTCTATAAGGTTCTCCAGAAAAACACGCCCACTGTCATACAAGACTACTATGGTAAAGAGACCACCTCATTTCATATCCAAGCTTGCGAGAAGGCCTTGATGGGGAGCGCAGAAGTGTTACTACTTTTGTTATGGGTACATAAGTTTTATTCCACCTTACAAGGCTATGCGTGTGCTTGGTATGTTCATTCGGAGATGCATCGTCAAATAGGTAATTGGCAGGAGTTGGTGGCTGATCTCATTCAAGATTTTGAGTATAGGAGTACCAAACCATCGAAGGGATAAGGCATTGCAAGTAATCAAGTGCCTTACAATGAGAGATAGTGCTATGGAAGAGGATAGGCTACTAGAGTTTCTAGGTGAGCCTTATTTGGAGATGCACCTCAATGAAGAAGAATAAGAGGAAGTACAACTTGAGCACATGTACATGGAAAAAGAAAAAGGAAAAATGGTCTATGTAATAGACAGAGAAGAGATGGAGACTTTAGATGTTAACCATTCGGAAGGTATGCATGAATTCATAGAAAATGTTGATGAGCGAGCACACGCCTACCATGAGCCCTTGAAAAAAATAAGGTTAACATTGGAACGAAGACAAAACCTAAGGAAGCTATCATCGAAGACTATTGGTCAAAAATAAGTTTCAAAGGTCATTGATCTATTGCATGAGTTCCAAGATTTATTTCCTCATGGGTACCATGAACTCAAATGTGTTCACCATTCCTTGGGAGAGATGAAGATCAAGTTAAAGGAAGTTGTGCACTCGATTTGGAAGAGGCCTTATTAGATGAATCCAAATTTGCATGTATGGGTCAAGGAAGAAATAGATAAGATGATAACATCTGATATCATTGAGGTAGTGGAATAATTAGAATGGATAAGCCCAATGGTTATCAATATCAAGAAGGATGGAAGGATAAGAATTTTTGTTGACTACAGGGATCTGAATGTAGTATGTGTCATTGATCCTTTCCCAACCCCCTTTATTGAAGAAATTTTTGAGGGAGTAGCCCGACGTAAAGTCTACTCCTTCACGGATGGGTTCTCATGGTAACACCAAGTCAGGATTGCAAAGGAAGACCAAAGAAAGACAACTTTCGCCGTGAATGGGGAATTTTTTCCTACATGGTTATGCCTTTTGGATTAAAGAATACACATGTTGTGCTCTTGCATATCATGTTACAAGCATTTCGTGACTTCATAAGTTTATTCAAGTTTACCTAGACTGGATTGTGTATGGATTGGTGAAAGATCATTGTGACAATTTAAAGCGATGTTTGAGAGATGTTGATTACTAAGGATATCCCTTATAGTCGGTTTATGGCTTTCAAAGAACAAGGAAATCCCATGCACACCAGCATATCACCCAATGGGCACTGGGTTCTCACCCGAGGCATGCATGGGTGCAAAGCTCCTCCTTTATGTGAGTTGGATGAGAGTGCATTAATTACGATAGAAACTTAAGTGAAGAGAATGTAAACAAACCATACAATCATTTTAGAGCTCGAACAAAGCTTACGGACGATTGTATTGATTCAGATAAGAAAAGCATTACAAGACATAAATCTGAATCATAACAGAAAGGAAATGCACAAGGGTTTACACCCACTCATATGAAATATATATAAATCCGATCCATACAGATATAAGTAAAAACTAGAATCACATATATCTATATTAAATACATTTGGTAATTACATTACATCCATTGAGGTTATCAAAACTCCAGATAATAGTGTAGACAAATGTCATGCATCAGAACTGGACTCAAGCCCCTCATAGTAAAAATAAAAATATTCAGATGCATCCCCTTGATACATCATACTTATATAGATCCTCTAAACCCAACCCATAGAACTCCCACAATATTTCTGCATAGCTTTGTCCCTTTTCCATTCTCTCTAGGTATATCCCCTTTAATTTTTCTACCGAGCGCTTATATATATATAGCCTCAACAAGCACCACCATGCCTTTCTGAAGTTGTAGATTGGTTGCCAAGTGTCCAAGTGGTCCTCCATGGGAGTGTGCTCCTTCAAACTTGAGCTCTCCATTCTTTGCCATGATGACCTTCTAGGAATCTTCTACGACAAGGTATATTCCTTTCGTGGGCACTAAGTTGCCAGGATGACACCTTATCCACTCCACATGTGTAGTCGGGTCATGTTTTCCTCATGTTCTTCCCAATATGCCAAATATGGCTAAGTCCTAAAACCTTTGCTCGCCTTGTGTGTGCATGCCACCGGTTCTACTACAAACCCTCCTAAAACCCCCGTGTCTTGTGCACTTTTGTCTTACACACCCTTCTTCAAATAGGACTTAAGCACCTACGCGCCTTCTTGTACTTAGTCAATATTTTAGGGGCCCAACATCACCCCACACTATGCCTATTCTCTACCCTCGGGAACATTTTCTCAATGAATAAAGAATGACTGTCCTTGAATAGTTTGGAGAAAGAATAAAGGAATGAATAAGTTGGGAATAATGAAAAAATGGGGAAACTATGATTACTTCTACAAGAGGAGAGGGAAATATTTTTCAAGTCTTCCCCAACTTATTCCATGCATTGACTTCATTTTGTGCCTGTTGATAGAGGTCCCTGACTAGGGGTTCACCTCCTCAAATCCTAGCCCTTCTCCTTGGGTATTAATTGTTTCAAAAATCCCTCCAATTGTTTACACAAATCCTCAAGTGTGTCCATCCTTTGAGTGATCCGGATATACAAATCCTTCAGTTGGTACTTAATTGAGCCCCACAAGGTCTCAATAGCCTCCAATTTCTTCTCAACCTCGGCTATAATTCTGTCATGTTCCACTCTATTCCCCTTGTTCTTCTCTTAGAACTCCTTGCTCTTTGCTTCATGAGTGGTGAAAAAAATGCTCGCCACTTTATCTCTATCAATGCAGTTTTCATAAGCGGCCTCAATGACTTGGGTGGTGGCTTTCACATCAACAAGGAATTTATTGTATTGAGCAATAATTGCCACAACCTTCATCTTGTCATCCTTCTCTTTACGCACCGATGCCTCTTCTATGGATTCCAAGGCCAGTGGTCACCTTTCCATTGTGAGGATGTGGGTATATCCCTTTAGGAACTCTAGGGTGGATCCATACTTATGAATTGGTGGTGTCAGATCTGGATGCTTCAAGATAATGACATCTGTGATCATCTGTAATTTCTTGTAAACCTCAGACATTCTTGTCTTCTCATCTTTTAACTCATGCTTTAGATAAGTGCTGATTAGTTCTTCTTGCTTCATGTCCTTGGTTCTTTCCCCGAGCTCTTCTTACTTTTTCTCTAGTTCTACCTTTAGAAAGTTTACTCTTGTTGTTCCTCTTGAAGAGTCTTGTTTTAACCTCAATTGAAACCTTGTTCAACGCATTGCAGATTTTTTTGTCGATAGCTACTTTGAATGTTTACCAAGGGTTGAATCCTTTTAACTCGTACCTTTATTATTTCCCCTTGTCTTACTTTAAACTTTCGCTCATCGTTGTGGGACTCAAATGCCAAAGAAAGCATTTTCCTCATCCGAGGGTATGTACCTTCCTCATCAAATGATGTCATAGCCAAGAGTTGCTCCATTGGTATGGTGCTTTGAAAGCATGCATGCAACACCTTGTTTGGATTATATTCCTCTTTTGCATTGCAAGCATTGACATGTGATTTTCAAGAAAAATGTATGTTTTGTGGATGTTGAAAAATCATGCTTGCCATGGATAAATAATTTTTCTCTTTGATTGTAGGGCTGGTATGTTGTTGCTTGCAATAATCTATTTCACTTCTTATGAGTAAGTTGTAATCTGGTTTGAATGGTTGCAAACTTATCCTTTGCAATTGGACTCATCCTTGGATCAATTCCATTGATCCAAGGTATGTTTTAAATCTTCTTATCTAAACTAAATGAAAAACTGACATTCATTGATTAAGAGACTTAACGACTAAACTTGTGTTTGTTGCAAATTATTTACTATCTCGAAAGACCGTGCTTGCATTCTATTTTTTTTGTGTTGTGCTCAACTCTTCTTGATTGACCCTTGCAGGATGCCTAATGGCATTAGGGGAAACCTACTTCAGGATTCTAGAGAAAGAGAGAAAAATGTGCCCTATATCTATAAGGTCTATCCTAAAGAGATTCGGACTCAGGTAATTTACCTAACTCTTTCTACACCACTCTACATGGGATGACATCCTAACCTAAGTTGTTAACACTAAGTTAATATGAAAAGGGAAATAACCTAAGGGATGCTAAGTTATTTCTAACCTATTGTTTTGGTTAATCTACATCCTAACCTAAGGTGGTAATTTATTTTTGGGGTTATATCCTAAGGTTATATATTTTAAACTAACCTAAGATCTAACCTAAGCAATTCTATCTATCCTAAACTAATGGGTATGAGAGGGAACCTATGGGTTGATTGGCAAGTGGGAGCTAAGTGGTGGTTCCTAAGCTTTTAATGCGATGGGATTTTGATTGATTTAGCATTAAGGCATGGTTGTACTGCCAGTTTGGCATGGGCTAGTGAAATTTGGAGGAACCTACGTGGAAGCATCACTAAGTTTAGAAATGCATGTGGAAGTTCAATGTGGTCTCACCAACTTTGGATGGTGGTGGCAAGGAGAGATAGGTGGGAATATGTAATTAAATGTCATTAATTCACCTTAGTTCTAGTGAGCAAAACCATCTTGGAAGGCATGGTGGGATTTTTGGGGTTGTTTTACTTTGCATGTTTTGTGATTTTTGCTCTACATGGAGCTATCTGGTTTTTCAAACCAGCAAATTGATCTGCACTTAGTGGCTATTTTTGAATTCTTTGATCTATTTTCGGTTTGAGGAATGTATAAGAGGCATTGTGGAAAAATATTATGGTTGTTTGATCTTGCTTGGAGAAGAAGGGGTGTTGGAAACTCGGCTGGAAGTCTTCTTCAAATCGGCAGAGGCACTATCAGGCATGATAGGCTCTACCCATTAAGATTTCTTGCTTTCTTCTAAATGATTCATTAAAACAATTCTGCTCACTAGAAATTTATATTTGCATGATGTATCTAGTTATTTACTTGCATGTATTCATGAAATCTATGTGGGTTTTGGAATGTGAATCCTTTGGCTGTTAATGGTAGTTTTGGGAACTTTCTCTATACTAGTTGTTAGAGGTTTTCATGTGAATTTGTATTGAAACTCTGTGACTTGTACTTGAAGCTCTGAAATTTTCATTTGAAGCTCTTGTAGCTTGTATTCAAAGCTTTGTTTCTAGCATTTGAGACTAATGTTGAGTGAACTGGCTTGTTGCTTGTTTGGTTTTGAATCTCTATTTAGTCTTGTGTTTCATGAGCTTGAAGTAGAGCTCTAGTAGTTGTTCTAAGCTTATATTGAAGCTTTAGGATTTGTTATGAGTTTTTATTGGGACCTTGTGTTTGTTTTGGATTGTGTTGGAGCTAAGTGTAGTTCTGAACCTTTGGTTGAATCTTCGTATTCAACAACTGTACTCATATATAGTTCTTACGAATACCAAACTTACTTTGTGTGGTTGAGTTTTGTTCTGTACTTACATTCTGAACTAGAATTTTATTCTCATTTAAGGATTTGAGAATACTAGGACTCATATTGGAGCATTGGTGATTTGGTTTTGAGCTCATATTTAGGGCTTCATGTTTCTCTTAGGCTCGTATTTGATCTTGTGTTTGTTTGAGCTGGTGTTGGAGCCTTGTAAAGTCTAAACTTATGTTCAAAGCTCATAATCAACACTGTACATGTATTCCATGATTGTGTGTTCTAGATTTATGTTGGAATCAAAGTGATTACCTATATTGTGAGTTGGGTTTGGTTGGTTTTTGGTTTTGAAAATATTTATTCTCTTTATAGACTATCGCTCGATAGGAGCTTGAGAGTTTAGTTTCGGTTTGAAGCCGATCTAGTAATCTCCTTGTAATCTCCTTCGTGCCACTCCTTGAGTGTGATTGGTTTTTATGCTTATGTCCCTTTGGACTGTATAACCTTCTTGAACTAGACAGGGAGAGAGAAATTGAAGTTTAACCTATCCTTCTCTTGTTATGAGCGAACCCATGTCATGTGGAAAGCTTGACTATTTTTAATATTATAAGGGGATGGGAATTATGTCCTGTAATGGGTCTGGTTGGTCCTTTGATCATGGTAATAGTCGAATAAAGTTTGATGTTATGGGAAGTAGTATTACTCTCTTCGGACCTTCTTAATTGGTTTATTGGGTTTTGTTGGAAGTTGAATTTAAAACTAGAATATTGAATCTTGTTTAAAGTATATATATGTATAATATCTCTATTCGGATAATTTTGTATATCTGTTCTTGTTTGGGACATGAACTTCATACTTCTTGTATCGAGCTGTTAAAGCCGTGTAATAAGAATTCAATTCTTGAGTTCACAATTCCTTCTGCACTTGTATATCTTCTCTTGTTTGTGGACTCTTATTCCTTGAGGGGATCATAGAATGAACCTCCGGTTTTAGGAAGAGAAATGAATATGAACCATGGGGACAATATATAGTTAGGGACTGTATTGTGTATTTCTTTCTGAGATTTGAATTTGTACTTGAGCTTGGTTAATGGAAATAGGAAACCAACTTGTTAGTTTTGATTGGAAAGTTGAAGTGTGCATTCTTTGACTGTGCATTCGGTTTTGTGTTCTCTTTAGGGAACTAACTAGAGAATTTCTAAGTTTGTATTAGATAATGGATTTCATTTCATAGTATAAATGAAATGAAATATGGATTGGGTCCTTTGTGGTTTGAGATCCTTTATATGTTATTGTATAAGTTCATTGACCAAACTTCTCTTTTATTGATTCTCTTCTGAGATGGGAATTTTCTTGTGGATTGGTTAAGAGATTTATTTCATTCGAGTATAGCTTGGATTTTTGGAAAGATTGGCTATAGAACCTTTTTGAATTATAAACTACTAATATACTTGAAGTTAGTAAAAATTTCAGTTAGACTGTTTTAATCTGCTTGGATTGAATTGGGATTCTTGTTTGGTTGTTGCCTCTTTATTTAAGGACTCCTTATTTTTCATCTTTGGACTGAGGTAGTGATGTGTGTTCTAAACCTGATTCTTTCCTTCAGAGGAATTGTGTCTAAGAATTAGATATGTATTGATTCTCTTCTTTGATTATATGGAAAGATGAAGCATACTAATATGAGTTATGTTGTAACTAACCTCTTTGCTGCTTGGAAAAGATAAAAGTGTATTTCTATTTCTATGGGTTTATGAAATAATTGAATGACAAGACTTGTTGACTATTTAAAGTGATTGATAGGATCAATTAAGTCTTGTGATATAATTTTGATGTTGTAGATTATATTATGCTCTTTTCTTGATAATGAATTCAAACTCTCTTAATTGTTCTTCTTTCTGGATGTTATTACTTATGATTATTTGTATGATGCCTATTAATTGTTTCATAAAAGTAGAGTTGTTTTATGAAACAATTAGTGGAATGCACTTTACTTTAATGCTTAGTGCTTATCATGCTCAGTTCATTGAACTGACCCGTGCTAGCAATTTTGTAGATGGACATCGTAAGTGATAAAAGAAGACAAGAACTTTCATGTTGTATTGGGCTTATTTAATTATGGACCTTATGTAAAGAGTTTTGATTCATTCTTGAATTGTATTGAAAAATAAAATTGTATTCTTTTTGGGATAGAGGTTGTTTGTTATACAACATGCCTAAAATACATAGTCTTGTAATGTATAGTTTTATAATGATGAATTGAAAGTTGAGATTTACTTGTATTGGTTGTGTAAATTATCTTGTATTATGAAGAAGATGGAAACCTATCTTGATGATATTTTTCATATCTATTATATGCTTAATTCGGATAAACTTGATCAGTTGGTTAAAGGGAAATAATTGGATTCCCTTATTAAGATGCAACTTGTTAAGTTGCATAAGATATCAATTTTATCTAAACAATTCTAACATAGTATTGGAATGTGTAATGAATATGTAGTAAAACTATAGAAATTGTGAAAGATAAGAAGGGTATGACAAACCCTAACACTTAATCATGTAGAGGAAGATTCTTCCTTGCTAAAAGAAATGTAATCCAAAGAATGGTGATATGATCGTTAATCATTAGACTTCATTTCTTATAAATTCTACTACTATAGTTGAACCTATTTGGTTGCTACACCTTCTTTGAATGATTAAGTTATATTTAATGGAACTTATGATATTGTTGTCCTATTTTGGTTAACTACTTGTTAAGCCAAGTAAAACAAACCTAGAAAGCAATCATAAGTTAAGGAAGTTCTTTAATGACTAAATGAATCAAATTTAGAAAAGAACTTATGGAGTGTTGGATTAGGGTTTAGTAGGGTTGTTGTAATCAAGTAATAATCCAAATTAATAATGTATTAATAACCTCCTTGGGGTATGTACATCTTGATGAGGTAGTTTCTATAGGATGTTGGCACATGCCAACTACAGGGATTGTACCTTCGAGAAGACATGGATTTTCTCGAGGATACAACATTGTTGTAGTTGACATGTGGCAACACCCTTCTACATTGATCATCTAGATCTACACACAAATAAGGACTTGAACTTAGTTTCTCTCTAGGTCAAGTTAGTGGCATGTTTAGGATAGGTAGTAGCTTTCAATGGCTCAGGGTACCTTGGCACATCCGGTTGACTTAGGTCAACCGAGTATGCCCATATACCCTAAGTCATTGTGAGTGTCTTCCTATAATAAATTATGTTTCTAACTAAGGCTAGGGTTAAACCTTGGACAAGTGGACTGATGGTAGTTAGTAAAGACCATTCTTGATAACAAAGGAGTGAGGTGAAGGATGTATTCCAAATGATGAGTATGTCATCTAGGAATAGTGACATAAATAGTATGTTGAAAATCTTTGGCCAAAGTATCGCAAGTTGCTGGTTGCGTTGTCCTATGTCACCTAGTTTAAAGCAACGTGATATCAGATGAATATTGGTAACAAATATTCAGATATGTTCTTTAAATAGATCACTCAGTACCTAGGTTTAGGGTAGGAAAACCAAGTATACGAAGTATATGATAAGTATTCAATACTTAAAGTTAACATAAATAGATCGGTAGATCACCAAGTTATGAAATAAATAGATCGGTAGATCACCGAGTTATGAAAATAAATAGATCGGTAGATCACCGAGTTATGAAATGAATAGATCGGTGGATCATTCATTTACAGATTGCATATGGTTATCTATTTGAGATTGATTGGCATGGAATGTGTGTTCTAAATAATGCTTTATTTAGAACGAAAACATTATGTAAAAAAAATCCCCTTGTTTCTAAAGTCTTAAAATGGGAATGTTACATCTTGGTATCAGAGCTGAAGGTTGCAGCTCTTGGACCTATTGTGTCCATAATCTGATGAAACTTAAATTTTCTTGTAACAAAAAATGGTTAGAACAAGAGGAAATGTTGCAAATAACCCTCCACCTGAGGAAGGAGCAACAACTACCTAGAAACTAGATGAGATCCTTGCTACCCTGTTGGACACAAGAGATCATTTGGTTGTACTTGAAAAAAAGTAATGGGAAATGAGGAGGAAGATGATGTTGATAACAACAATCAGCCACCTCCTGGGACAACACCAATGTAGGTGTTGATAATAACAATGTAAACATACCTGTTCAGCCTGAGAACAAAAAGGCTAGGCTAGCAGTTGAACTCACTAATGATATAAAAAGGATAAGTCCACCCAAGTTTGATGGCACCACATTAGGAGATGGGGCTGAGAATTGGCTCAGTGAAATGGAGAAATACTTTGCAATAAGGAATTTCTTAGAAGAAACAAAGGTGATATGGGGAGCATATCAACTTTCTCCATGAGGCATCTTCATGGTGGGACAACCGTAAGGCTGAGTTAAATATTGATGAAACTAATATCACATGGGATCAATTTAAAGGATACTTTAGGCAACGTTGGCTGCCACAACTTTACTATGATCAAAAAATGACTGAATTTCAGAACTTAGCTCAAGGAAAGCTAACTGTAACTGAGTACTTGGGAGCGGTTTACAAAACTTCTTAAGTATGTACCTCAGTACCAAACTGATGAGAAGTTCAGGATACAAAATTCATCATGGGATTGAATCCCATTATAGGAGGAGAGGTGGATGTTCACATCCCAACCATGATGGAAGGGGTTGTTGAAAAGGCCATAAGGTAGGAACAAAAATTAAAGGCAATTTCTTTCATCATAAGGAGGAAGTAAGGAAGAAAGTTCCCAACTCCTCTTCATCATCTCTTGCACCTAAGAAAGGACCATGGAAGAAATTTGGAATGAAAAGTAAGTTTTCATCTGATACTAATAAGAAAGCAACAACAAACAAGTTTGTTGGTAATGCACAGAACAACTTTGCTAAGAACAATAATAACAGGACAAAAGTCCTATGGGGTTAGAATGATAACTCTAAGGCTGAAATAAACCCGAGCCTAGGAAGGGACCTGTAGGAGGCTATTATAACTATGGAAAAGATCATTACACAAATCAATGCCCTTTGAAAAAGATGATCATAATCAGCAACGCACAAGATACACTTGCTGTAGTAGCTGACAAGCAAGCTGAGAAATAGGCCACGCCTATAGAAGTTTCGGGTAAGTTATTTGGTTTACCTATAACTATTATTTTTGATACTGAGCTACTTGAATGTTTTATTTCTAGTAAATTAACATCAAAACTAAAAAGAAAAGCTAGAAACATGGATAAAACATGGACTGTATAAGTATGGAAACAATGTTGTTCATACAGTTAGTATGTGTCTTTTTAGAGCAATCCTTGATTTACCTAACTTTTCCATTGAGGTTGATCTTTATGTTGCACCTTTGGGGTCTTATGATGTAATCATAGGTGTTAATTGTTAGCAGAAACATAAGGCTAAAGTGGATTGTTTTGAGAAACACATTAGTTGTTTAGATGACCTGTAGAAAACAATAGAGATTCAGGGTGTGAAACATGAGATTTTTGTTAGAAAACTATCAGCTATGCAACTTAAAAAGGCCAAAAATAAAGGTTGTACCTTATATGCAGTGAAAATTACTAAAACAACTGAAGAGAAAATGATGTTATGGAATGATATCCATTGTTATGAGACTTTAGTGACATATTTCTAGAAGAATTGCTAGGTCTTCCACCCAAAAGGGAGTTTGATTTCACGATTGAGATCAAGCCTGAACTGAACCTATTTCTAAAGCACCATATCGAATGACTACTATAGAATTAGTAGAGCTTAAGGCTCAGTTGCAAGAAATTTTGTCTAAAGGTTTGATTAGACCAAGTGTTTCACCTTGGGGAGCACCTGTAATTTTTGTGAAAAAGAAGGATGGAACACTTAGATTGTGCATTGATTACAGAATGTTAAACAAAGCAACAATCAAGAATAGATACCCACTCCCTAGGATTGATGATTTATTTGATCAGATGCATGGAGCATCGGTATATTCTAAGATAGATCTTTGATCTGGATATCATCAATTATGAATTAAGGATGAGGATATTCATAAAACAGCTTTCAAACAAGGTATGGACATTATGAGTTCATGGTTTTACCTTTTGGATTAACTAATGCACCTGTAACATTTATGAATTTAATGAATAATATCTTTCAAGAATACTTGGACAAATTTGTGCTCGTATTCTTGGATGACATTCTCATATATTCTAAAAGTATTGAGGAACACCATGAGCATTTGAAGATAGTTTTGGAAATATTAAGAAAGAGATGGTTATTTGGTAAGTTGTCTAAATGTTCTTTCTATGACACAAAAGTACACTATTTGGGACATGTAATAAGTAAGAATGGAATTGTTGTAGATCCTTCAAAAATTGTAGCTATAACTAGTGGCTGCGCACCCAAGAATGTACATGAAGTTAGAAGCTTCATGGGACTTGCTGGCTACTTATAGAAAATTTGTAAAATATTTCTCTAAGGTGGTTGCACCAATAACTTCTTTACAGAAGAAGGATAAAAAGTTTGTTTGGAGTGAGAAATGTGAAATTGCATTCAAAACCTTGAAGGAATAGTTAACTTCAACACCTATTCTAGTAGTACCAGATCCTAATGGAGATTTTATGGTGGTAACTGATGCATCTGGTGAAGGTCTAGGAGGCATTTTGTTACAAAATGGTCATGTCATAGCTTACAAAAGTAGAAAACTAAAGTTACATGAGTTGAATTATGCTCCACATGATTTAGAGCTTGCTGCCATTGTTCATGCACTACAAGTTTGGAGGCATTACCTACTTGGTAAACCTTTTGAATTGAAAATTGATCATCTTGGGCTGAAGTATATCTTCACTCAGCCAAATCTTAATGCAAGACAACAAAGAAGGTGGTTAGAGTTTTTGTCTCAATATGATTTTGACATCAGTTATATCAAGGGTAAAGAAAATAGAGTGGTTGACACTCTAAGTCATAGGAAGCACATTTATGCTCTTATAACATTGAGAACTCAATTTAAGGATGAAGTAAAAAGTGTTATGGAATCGATTCTTATTTTCAGCAAGTAAAGACAACGCTTGCTTACAGATCCTAGTGATCCGAGGTATAAAGGTTTTCACTTTGATAACAAAGGAATCTTATGATTTGAAAATAGAGTATTTGTACCTTTGCTAAATGATTTGAGAAAGAAATTGTTAGCAAAATTTCACAATTCACCTTTTTCTGACACCCTAGTATTACAAAAATGCTTGCTGATATAAAACAACAATATTTCTAGAAGGGAATGAAAAAGGATGTTATAGAACTTTGTGACACATTTCCTTGAATGTCAACGTGTTAAAGCGGAACATATGCACCCAACCAGGTTTATTGTATCCTCATAGCATACCACAGTACAAATGGCAAGTGATAAGCATGGACTTTGTACAAGGGTTGCCTATGTCAAGAAATAAACATGATGTTATTTTAGTAGTTGTGGATAAACTAACAAAGGTAGCACATTTTATTGCTGGTAATCTGAAGGATGATTCTCCTGTGTTAGCTAAAAGATTCATACATGAAATTTTTAGATTACATGGAGTACCTGAATTAATCATTTCAGATAGAGATCCTAGAATGACATCAAGATTTTGGCAAAAATGCTTAATGTAGCTCTAGGAACTAAGATGAATTTCAGTTCTATATCATCCAGAAATGGATGGACAGACTAAAAGAGTTAATCAAGTTTTAGAGGATATGTTACGAATGTATTGTATGGATCAACAATATAAGTGGGAAGAGTACCTTCCACTAGTTGAGTTTGCATATAATAATACATATCATGCCTCTCTTAAGATGGCACCTTTCAAGCATTATATGGAAGAAAATGCAGAACCCTTATTAGTTGGGACAACATGGAGGATAGAGAGGTAATTGGACCTAAAATTCTTACTAAATGGAACAACAAGTTAAATTGATTCGTGAACACTTGAAAGAAGCAGCAGATAGGAAAAAGAGTTATGCTGATTTAAAGTGGGTAGACAGAAATTTGAACTTGGTGAGAAAGTCTTTCTTTAGGTTAAACTGAAAAAGAGCTCTATAACTTTTGGCAAGGCTGCCAAGTTATCACCTCGTTATGTGGGACCTTTTGAGATAGTTGAAGTAATCAACCACTGTAGCTTACCGTTTAGCATTACCTCTGCTTTGTCACAAATGCATGATGTTTTCCATATTTCTTTGCTTAAGAAATACATTTTAGATTTATCACATGTGTTAAATTGGAATTCCTTGCAGGTCCAAGACCCAGGAATAATCGTGGTTAAACCCATACAAGTGCTTGAAACTCACTAGTTGCATTTGAGAAATCATGAGATAAGTCAATGTAAGGTCTAGTGGGACCAGTTTAATGAAGAAAGTGCAACTTGGAAAACCTTGGATGATATGAAAACTACTTTTCCATATCTATTTGAACAGAATTGATTCTGTTGACTGATAAAAATTTGTGATTTTATCTTTATATGTCAATAAGTCTACCGGTTATGGACAGACAACTATTGTTTTGAATAAACAACTATGTGAATGCTGATTTAAAACTTAAAATTCAGATATTGTTGCAAACATATGTTAAGAAAGTGAATAAAAATTGATTATCCTGAATGCAATGATTAAAATGAGATAATCATCGGGATGATGATTCTTTTTAGGAGGGAAGTATGTAACACCTTGTCAAACTATTATATTCCTCTTTTGCATTGCAAGCATTTGTTGACATGTGATTTTCAGGACAAATGTATGTTTCATGGATGTTGAAAAATCATGCTTTCCATGGATAAATCATTTCTGCTCTTTGATTGTAGGGCTGATATGTTGTTGCTTGCAATAATCTATTTCACTTCTTATGAGTAAGTTGTAATCTAGTTTGAATGGTTGCAAACTTATCCTTTGCAATTGGACTCATCCTTGGATCAATTCCATTGATCCAAGGTATGTTTTAAATCTTCTTATCTAAACTGAATGAAAAAATGACATTCATTGATTAAGAGACTTAACGATTGAACTTGTGTTTGTTGCAAATTCTTTACTATCTCGAAAGACCGTGCCTACATTTTTTTTTGTGTTGTTTGGCTCTTCTTGATTGACCCTTGCAGGCACCTAATGGCATTAGGGGAAACCTGCTTTAGGATTCTGGAGAAAGAGAGAAAAATGTGCCCTATATCTATAAGGTCTATCCTAAAGAGATTCGGGACTCAGGTAATTTACCTAACTCTTTCTACACCACTCTACGTGGGATGACATCCTAACCTAAGTTGTTAACACTAAGTTAATATGAAAAGGGGAAATAACCTAAGGGATGCTAAGTTATTTCTAACCTATTGTTTTGGTTAATCTACATCCTAACCTAAGGTGGCAATTTATTGTTTGGGGGTTATATCCTAAGGTTATATATTTTAAACTAACCTAAGATCTAACCTAAGAAATTCTATCTATCCTAAACTAATGGGTATGAGAGGGAACCTATGGGTCGATTGCAAGTGGGAGCTAAGCGGTGGTTCCTAAGCTTTTAATGTGATGGGATTTTGATTGATTTGGCATTAAGGCATGGTTGTACTACCAGTTTGGCATGGGCTAGTGAAATTTGGAGGAACCTACGTGGAAGCATCACTAAGTTTAGAAATGCATGTGGAAGTTCAATGTGGTCTCACCAACTTTGGATGGTGGTGGCAAGGAGAGATAGGTGGGAATATGCAATTAAATGTCATTAATTCACCTCGGTTCTGGTGAGAAAACCATCTTGGAAGGCATGTTGGTGGATTTGTTGGGGGTTGTTTTACTTTGCATGCTTCACGATTTTTTCTCTGCATGGAGCTATCTAGTTTTTGAACCAGTAGATTGATCTACACTTAGTGGCTATTTTTGAATTCTTTGATCTATTTTCGGTTCGAGGAATGTATAAGAGGCATTGTGGAAAAATATTATTGTTGTTTGATCTTTCTTGGAGAAGAAGGGGTGTTGGAAACTTGGCTGGAAGTCTTCTTCGAATCGGTAGAAGGCACTATCAGGCATGATAGGCTCTACCCATTAATATTTCTTGCTTTCTTCTAAATGATTCATTAAAACAATTATGCTCACTGGAAATTTATATTTGCATGATGTATCTAGTTATTTACTTGCATGTATTCATGAAATCTATGTGGGTTTTGGAATGTGAATCCTTTGTTGTTAATGGTAGTTTTTGGGAACTTTCTCTGTACTAGTTGTTAGAGGTTTTCATGTGAATTTGTATTGAAACTCTGTGACTTGTACTTGAAGCTCTAAAATTTGCATTTGAATTTGTAGCTTGTATTTGAAGCTTTGTTTCTAGCATTTGAGACTAATGTTGAGTGAACTGGCTTGTTGCTTGTTTGGTTATGAATCTTTGTTTAGTCTTGTGTTTCGTGAGCTTGAAGTAGAGCTTCGTAGTTGTTCTAAGCTTATATTGAAGCTTTGATTTTGTTATGAGTTTTATTGGGACCTTGTGTTTGTTTTGGATTGTGTTGGAGCTAAGTGTAGTTCTGAACCTTTGGTTGAATCTTCGTATTCAACAACTGTACTCATATATAGTTCTTACGAATACCAAACTTACTATTGATGTGGTTGAGTTTTGTTCTATACTTGCATTTTGAACTAGAATTTTATTCTCATTTAAGGATTTGAGAATACTAGGACTCATATTGGAGCATTGGTGATTTGGTTTTGAGCTCGTATTTAGGGCTTCGTGTTTCTCTTAGGCTCATATTTGATCTTGTGTTTGTCTGAGCAGTGTTGGAGCCTTGTAAAGTCTGAACTTATGTTTGAAGCTCATAATCAACACTATACAAGTATTCCATGATTGCATGTTCTAGATTTATGTTGGAATCAAAGTGATTACCTGTATTGTGAGTTGGGTTTGGTTGGTATTTGGTTTTGAAAAGCTTTATTCTCTTTATAGACTATCTGCTCGATAGGAGCTTGAGAGTTTAGTTTCGGTTTGAAGCCAATCTAGTAATCTCCTTGTAATCTCCTTCTGTCCACTCCTTGAGTGTGATTGGTTTTTATGCTTCTATCCCTTTGGACTATATAACCTTCTTGAACTAGACAGGAGAGAGAAATTGAAGTTTAACCTATCCTTCTCTGTTCTGAGCAAACCCATGTGTCATGTGGAAAGCTTGACTATTTTTAATATTATAAGGGGATGGGAATTATGTCTTGTAATGGGTCTAGTTGGTCCTTTGATCATGGTAACAGTTAAATAAAGTTTGATGTTACGGGAAGTAGTATTACTCTCTTCGGACCTTCTTAATTAGTTTATTGGGTTTTGTTGAAGTTGAATTTAAAACTAGAATACTTGAATCTTATTTAAAGTATATATATATATATATGTATAATATCTCTATTTAGATAATTTTGTATATTTGTTCTTGTTTGGGACATGAACTTCATACTTCTTGTATCGATCTATTAAAGTGTAATAAGAATTCAATTCTTGAGTTCGCAATTCCTTCTACACTTGTATATCTTCTCTGTTTGTGGACTCTTATTCCTTGAGGGGATCATAGAATGAACCTCCGGGTTTTAGGAAGAGAAATGAATATGAACCATGGGGATAGTATATAGTTAGGGACTATACTGTGTATTTATTTTTGAGATTTGAATTTGTACTTGAGCTTGGTGAATGGAAATAGGATAACCAACTTGCTAGTTTTGATTGGAAAGATGCAGTGTGCATATCTTTAACTGGGCATTCGGTTTTGTGTTCTCTTTAGGGAACTAACTAGAGAATTTCTAAGTTTGTATTAGATAATGGATTTCATTTCATAGTATAAATGAAATGAAATATGGATTGGGTCCTTTGTGGTTTGAGATCCTTTATATGTTACTATATAAGTTCATTGACCAAACTTCTCTTTTATTGATTCTCTTCTGAGATGGGAATTTTCTTGTGGATTGGTTAAGAGATTTATTTCATTTGAGTATAGCTTGGATTTTTGGAAAGATTGGCTATAGAACTTTTTGAATTATAAACTACTAATATACTGAAGTTAGTAAAACTTTCAGTTAGACTATTTTAATCTGCTTGGATTGAATTGGGATTCTTGTTTGGTTGTTGCCTCTTTATTTAAGGACTCCTTATTTTGTCATCTTTGGACTGAGGTAGTGATGTGTGTTCTAAACTTGATTCTTTCCTTTAGAGGAATTGTGTCTGAGAAATTAGATATGTATTGATTCTCTTCTTTGATTATATGGAAAGATGAAGCATACTAATATGAGTTATGTTGTAACTAACCTCTTTTTGCTTGGAAAAGATAAAAGTGTATTTCTATTTCTATGGGTTTATGAAATAATTGAATGAAAAGACTTTTTGACTATTTAAAGTGATTGATAGGATCAATTAAGTCTTGTGATATAATTCTGATGTTGCAAATTATATTATGCTCTTTTCTTGATAATGAATTTAGACTCTCTTAATTGTTCTTCTTTCTAGGATGTTATTACTTATGATTATTTGTATGATGCCTATTAATTGTTTCATAAAAGTAGAGTTGTTTTATGAAACAATTAGTGGAATGCACTTTACTTTAATGCTTAGTGCTTATCATGCTCAGTTCATTGAACTGACATCATGCTAGAAATTTTGCAGATGGACATCGTAAGTGATAAAAGAAGACAAGAAATTTCATGTTGTATTGGGATTATTTAATTATGGACCTTATGTAAAGAGTTTCGATTCATTCTTGAATTGTATTGAAAAAGAAAAGTTGTATTCTTTTTGGGATAGAGGTTGTTTGTTGTACAACATGCCTAAAATACATAGTCTTGTAATGTATAGTTTTATAATGATGAATTGAAAGTTGAGATTTACTTGTATTGGTTGTGTAAATTATCTTGTATTATGAAGAAGATGGGAAACCTATCTTGATGATATTTTTCATATCTGTTATATGCTTAATTCGGATAAACTTGATCAATTGGTTAAAGGGAAATAATTGGATTCCCTTATTAAGATGCAACTTGTTAAGTTGCATAAGATATCAATCTTATCTAAACAATTCTAACATAGTATTGGAATGTGTAAATGAATATGTAGTAAAACTATAGAAATTGTGAAAGATAAGAAGGGTATGAAAAACCCTAACACTTAATCATGTAGAGGAAGATTCTTCCTCACTAAAATAAATGTAATCCAAAGAATGGTGATATGATCATTAATCATTAGACTTCATTTCTTATAAAGTCTACTCTAGTTGAACCTATTTGGTTGCTACACCTTCTTTGAATGATTAAGTTATATTTAATGGAACTTATGATATTGTTGTCTTGTTTTGGTTAACTTCTTGTTAAGCTAAGTAAAACGAACCTAGAAAGCAATCATAAGTTAAGGAAGTTCTTTAATGACTAAATGAATCAAATTTAGAAAAGAACTTATGGAGTGTTGGATTAGGGTTTAGCAGGGTTGTTGTAATCAAGTAATAATCCAAATTAATAATGTATTAATAACCTCCTTGGGGTATGTACATCTTGATGAGGTAGTTTCTGTAGGATGTTGGCACATGCCAACTACAGTAGACTATACCTTTGAGAAAACATGGATTTTCTCGAGGATACAATGTTGTAGTTGACATGTGGCAACACCCTTCTACATTGATCATCTAGATCTACACAAAATAAGGACTTGAACTTAGTTTCTCTCTAGGTCAAGTTAGTGGCATGTTTAGGATAGGTAGTAGCTTTCAATGGCTCAGGTACCTTAGCACATCCGGTTGACTTAGGTCAACCGAGTATGCCCATATACCCTAAGTCATTGTGAGCATATTCCTATAATAAATTATGTTTCTAACTAGGGCTAGGGTTAAACCTTGGACAAGTGGACTGGTAGTCAGTAAAGACCATTCTTGATAATAGAGGAGTGAGGTGAAGGATGTATTCTGAAATGATGAGTATGTCATCTAGGAATAGTGACATAAATAATATGTTGAAAATCTTTGGCCAAAGTATCACAAGCTATTGGTTGTGTTGTCCTATGTCACCTAGTTTAAAGCAACATGATATCAGATGAATATTGGTAACAAATATTTAGATATGTTCTTTAAATAGATCACTCAGTACTGGTTTAGGGTAGGAAAAGTATATGAGTATATGATAAGTATTCAATACTTAAAGTTAACATAAATAGATCGGTAGATCACCGAGTTATGAAATAAATAGATCGGTAGATCACCGAGTTATGAAATGAATAGATTGGTGGATCACTGAGTCATTTACAACTGCATATGGTTATCTATTTGAGATTGATTGGCATGGAATGTGTGTTCTAAATAATGCTTTATTTAGAACAGAGAACATTATGTAAAAAAGTAAATTTTTTTCCCTTGTTTCTATGGATACATCATTTTCAAAGTATGTGACCTTTTCAAATTTCAGCCTTTGATGTGCGAGATATACTCATACAAATGATCCTTATTGCAATTGGTAAAGTCAAAGGCTTCATCATCTAGACCTCGTGGGATACATACTTTTCCACGTATGCACACTTTTTGGGGTAGATGAGCTTCCTGCGTAGCTTTCTATTGTCTTGATCCACCTCACTAAAGTTGAAACTTATTCTCTTGGCCTCTTTGAACCTGTTCACCCCCGCTTGGAAGTATTACACGGTGAAGGAGAAGGGAATTTTGCACCAGGGGCTCATTGTTTCATCTATCAATTTGAATCTACCAATGTAGAAGTGCTTTGGTACACTAAAAAATTTGCTTCTCCATCCAAGAGTGCTAGTAGTTGCTTTGTGAGTGTCCATCATGGTCTCACAAGTATACTTTGCGAACCTCTTCACGGTGATGGTTCTTCTTCTGGGTACTCCCAAACAAATCTTTCCACCTTATTGGGCACTCCGATCTCTGAGAAAACAATTGTGACGAGCACATTACCAAATAGTATCTTCTCACCCTCATGCGTGTTGTTAATGATTTCATCCACGATGAAGGTAGAAAAGTTGTAAATAGTCTCCTCTGATATTTTTGGCATACATTCAGCCATGCCTTGTTAACTTGAGTCCATCTTTATTGATCATTGAGCTTGGTTACCAAGCATGCGACCATCCTCATTACGGGTCTCAAATCTCTATGATGTCAAATTATCGCGATCCTTTTTGTAGTTATATGTAGCTATTATTTCCTTAATGGCCTCATTGTCACTTAGATCATCATCAATGCTCTCTCCTTCATAGATAAGGCTCGTGAACTTGAAAATAAACTAGGGAGTTATGCGTATCTTGCACCCCGCAAAATAAAAATGGTCTTTGTGAATGCATGATATTAGTTATTGATAGAGGTGCTCGTTTTTCCAAGTATGGTACTTCATAAAGTTACAAAGAACCCTACCTTCTCCAATTTAAATTTTACTTCATCGCTATATATGGGCATGCCCTTCAGTGTCCTCTTATTTGTTGGGTGAACCAACTCCAAATCCATTTCTTTCTCTGTCACGTAAGTCATGATGGTGTGATGATTATAATCAATCAAAGTCATTTTCTAGAAATGAGACTCCCATTCTTTTCCTACAATACCCCATCCGGGTATTGCATCTCCGCATAGAACTCTTCATTTGTGCTTGTGACAACATCCATTTGCTTCCCCTTTCCCTTGTCCTTTGTTTTCTTTGGTGAAACGATTGGTTTCCTTGGTGCCATTCTTCTGATTGGTGTTAACACTTAAATATTCTTCTCCTTGCTTTGCTCTATCACTCTGTCCAATCTCAAAGCTCAATCTTGTGAAGAAACCATTCTAACTCCGTGCCCTAACCACAAAACTCTAATTGGAAAAATCCTTCCATGAGATGATGCTTCTTTGACAAAATTTCCTACTCTGTGTACTCCTTTCAAACTGGTTTGCGGATCTACCCTAGTTACGCACTCTTAGATTTCTCTGGTTCTTATGTTGTCTCAAATTCACCCCTTGAGGTAATTTGGATAACTTGCATAATTTCCCCATGCTAGAGCAAGCAGAAAAGATGGAAAGGAAAAAAATCAGGTTTTGAAGGTCCTTTTGGCTCTTTTCTAACCGCCTTCTAAGGGAAAAATTCAAGGAGTTAGAAAAAATGGAAAAAATCTGAAAAATGGCTCCAGATAGTGTATTGCAAGTAAATCAGGTTTTTGGGGCCTAGGCCGCACAAGTACACATGGGACAGTTGGGACCTAAAAACCTGAAATGGCCACATTCCTTTGTTATGTGGTGAAATAGGACATTTTTGTCTCACGAGGACATGCAGGACACTAGGACACGCAGGACCCGTAGAGCCGAAATGACCGATTTACATGCAAATCGACAAATTCAGGTTTTTTTGGGCTAGACCGCATAGGTACACTCAGGATGTCCGGGACCCAAAAATCTAAAAGGGCCGCACCCAAGAGGAAATCAGCAAAGTCAGATGTTTTTGTCTTGCGTGGTCTGCAAGACAACTAGGACATAGGTACGTGTGGGCTCCGAAAGGCCGAAATAGCTGACTACAAAAGAGATGTAGGAAAAGTTGGAGCCAACACCCTCACGGCCTGATCAATAGGTACTTGCATGGACATGAGTTCTGGAAAGGATGATTTTCCTGATTTATAAGGTGGGTCAGGTGTGATGTGGGTGAAGTGAAGGTTTTCATCCCAAGTCGCACAAGGGACATCTGGGACACCAGACTGAAATACCCAATATAGCCACATGCAAGGGAAAACAGTGCAAATCAGACCCCGAACTTCAAATGGCCATAAATTTTGACCTCGAGCTCCAAATTTCACAAAATTTGACTTTCTAGAATGAGGACGACCCGTTAAATGACAAAAATGCCTGGTAGACCCAAAATAATTGCCCACACTTAGAAGGCCATAAATTTTGAATTTCAAAATGAAAATACACAAAATTGGTACTATTGGAATCATGGTTCCAAGCCTAATGCACGAAATTGAGAAATTTGGAATTTGATGAAGAATTGATGGTGATTTTTTAGAAAATATGCCCAGGTTTAGAACAATGTTTTATTTGGTAGTTGGGATGCATTCAATGGAGCATGGGCTAACATTTTTCATTGTTGCAAGTCATGGGACAATATGGGGAGCCTTTTGCAAGAAAAAAACATCATTTCACTTCATTTACTACATCTTACAAGTGGTTGAAGGACAAATTTTGGGATTCTCATTTTCCCTCTCTCTCTCTCTTCTCAAAATTCTATAAATTAGAGTGTTGGGCTCATTGTAAAGGGAGGTAGTTTTGAGTAGCAAAAATCAAAATTTTTTTGTGAAGCCAATGTGTTGTAGGCCCTTGTAGTGGAATCCTTGCATGGTGATCTAGGCCCTTATTCTGTAATAGATTGGATTGTGCATATCAATGAAGCAATATATACAAGTTTGTGGATACTTCTTCCCTTGTTGTGTTTGTTTGCATTCTTCTTGCCCTTTCAAACTTGTTAAAAATATATTGTGTCTATCTTATACTCTTGTAGGGATTCATTTTTATTGTGCATGTATGGAATATTTTTGTGAATGCATTTTCTAGATTGTGGAGAATTGTTATCACCCCTTCTAGTATGCACTTTGCTTCTACTTTCCACACATTGGAAAACTACTCTCACACCCTCCTTTTCGGTGTATCACCACTTTAGTGTAGGCTTTGTTTTCATGCACTCTCTCTCCCTGGTCCCTTGGAAAGTTAGATTAGGATTAGATAGTTTTTCTTGCATTAGAGTAGATTATGGTAGGTAGTTTAGGAGCAAGAACCAAATTTCTTTGGAGGTCTATCTCAAGTAGCAAGTCCCACAACTTGGAGATAGTACCCATGTTATCCAATCACACTGTGAGCTCAAGCACACACACTTGTGAAAACCATAGGGTGCTATGATTCGGAGAAAACATCTTCTTCACACAAATCACTTCTAGATGCCCTAGTTTGTGAGAGCTTCCTTCACTTCATAAACACAAGGTAAAATAATGAAGTGTCTGTGTTCATATTTATAGCTTTTCCTTCTTTCCAACATTAAATGTTATTTTACCTACCACTATAATTTAACATTAAATGTAACTTTTTCCACCAAGATAACTTTAAGTGACCTTACCCATGCACCACATCCTACGCGTAAAACAATTTACAACCTTTTGGTGAGCAAAAATCCAATGCAATCGATGACTCTTACGCACGCGTCCCACCATCATTGCCAAGGCACTTCATCCTTTTATCATATTTTTTTCCCTTGCCTACCTCATGTTGTTCCTATGATTTTCATCATTTGTACATGGTTTCTGTAAGGAATTATTGACACTAACCATTCTCTTCCACCTTCTCTTCTATGTGCTTCTTACCCTTACATGATTTTCATCCTTCAAACCGGGCTATTCACCGCAACTTCCATTGGCAGCTAAATTTGTATTTGCAGGGCTGTATTTCAGATCACTCGACCCCACACAAAAAAATGTGTGGTCCTCTATGTATATATAGTTATATAAATAATGTGGTTACCAATTACACAAGGCACAAAATGAGACAAAAGGAAATGAAACTGTGTGTAATGGAAAGTTGTAAAAGCTATGGAATGAGGCTAAAGAACCTCAAAGCTTTTGCTAACTCATCCATGCACCATGAGATTAGAGCTAAACAAGAAACTATCTATGCATATATAAATTTGAAACTAACATTCAAACCCTAGCATATATACTACTCTCTACTCCATGAAAGCTTAATGAAAGTGAACCTAGTTAGATTCTAAGCAATCAAATTGTGTGTTGTTTACTCCCAAAAATAGTGAAGAGATCTCTCCAAGTTGGCTACATGGCCAAACTTTAGATCTTCCCTAATAACTATATTTGGAATGGATGGATGCAAGATGAAGGATCTCTCAACAATGGAGGATATCCAAGATCAAATGCCTATTAGCTTGACTAATGCAATGCCAATATCTCCAAATGTGAGAGAGAAAGACTTGTGAGTGAATTTGTATATAAAGTTGTAGTTTGAATGGGTAGGCTTAGCCTTGTATTTATAGTTTTCCACTTGGGAGAATTTGGAATTTAGGTGCATGTGGGACTAAAGCTCAAAAATAAATTTTAGATTAGATTAGGATAAACATGCTTTAGGCTTAGTTAAGCTAGGATTAGGCTAGTTAAAATTTATTAACAAGTGATTAGAGACTCATTGAGAGTTAGGAGGGGTTTGGATAACCAATTGTGACTGATAGATAGCCTACGAAGCCAATAGAAGTGGTCTAGAGAGAACTAGGGAGGTTTTAAATGGTCGAAAGGAGGAATGTTTAGCTAATAAGAGAGATATTAGCCAAATAAGATGATTATAGGAGGAATACAATCGAAAGAGTGTTGTGAATGGGCATTCAAGAATGGAGTGAAGTATGGGGATTAACAAAGTGTCATTAATTGGTTGAATTGGATGAAATGCTAAGTGTAAGCATATTTTAGGTGTCTACATTTTCCCCTCTTTGGGGTGGCGTAAGTAATGTCACTTCAAAGAAAGTAGACAAGCATAAACAAGTAGAAAATTTTAAAGGGATAGAAGAAAATGAGTAGAATGGAGGATGCCCCCTCGATTGTCGATGGGGTGATAGAAGAACTTGATCAACAATTTAAAAGATGATAGAAAGAGAAAAAAGAAAGAATAGTGTGAGAAAGAAAGGGGATATAGAAGAAAAATGAGTATGAGGAAGAGGGAATGAGCTAACATCCATCCAGTGCCTTTTAAAAACTTTATTTTCATCATATTGCTAAGGATATTCATCATCACTCCTTATTAAAAAGAATGAAAAAAGTGTAGTATGACATGAAAAGCCATATACGAACAAATGTCCATTGCTGAAAACACCAACTCAATGCAACATATAAAATGCAATGCAATATGAGAAAGTAAAAGATGCCTTACTCTATGCAACATACATAATGCAATGCAATACAAGAAAGTAAACAAGCTAACCTAACAAAGAAACAAGTACCATTTTTTTGTTATCAAGATTCAATTCAAACCTATTCAAATTGACGACAAGGGTTAATGATGGTGCCCCAAGTAAGGATACATGTAAAGGGAAAATGGAGGACATTTCGGTCTGATGAAAAATCAATGTGCACTACGAAACAGTACTAGGCAACTTGTTGTGCCCTTATACAGTATAGAAAAGTAAGCAACCCAAATTTTGTTGATGGAGGTAGATCAAGATGATCCGTGAGTCGCACACATGAAAAAGTGAGAACCAAAGAGCAACATTTTGTAGGATGATTTTCAATTTTTAGAAGTTTTCTAAAACATATTTGAATGTTTTGATTTTTCTAACATATTTGAATGTTTTTGTGATTTTTCCGACATATTTGAATGTTTTTAATGATTTTTCTAACATATTTGAATGTTTTTTGTGATTTTTCTAACATATTTTAATGTTTTTGATTTTTTCCTTGAAATTTTACTAAAACTATGTATAGGAAGATGAGGAAGCATGGATGTCCCCAACGATAGATGGGATGTACTAGGGCATAAGGCCACGTGCTCCCGAGAAAGGTGAAGATGTAAAAATGCCCCAATGATTAGGAGAGATTATTCAAAGGAAAACTCTTCACAAGTAGAAGCGGGACCCAAGGCCATTATGGATAGATTCAACATGATGGTGAACGTAAATGAATGGAGTGCTAGGAAGAAGCAAGGATGCCCCCAACATAAGTTGGTCTAAAAGCACATGATAGAAAGGAAGGAGAAGATTGTTTTTGTGAAAGGTGAAAAATGTGTCTGAAACATGGCAAACAAGTAATCTCATACACATGGATGTTCTAAAAAAAGTAGAAGAATGATGTGAATGATTTGAATGTAGCTTAGAAGCCTCACGATGAAGAAGTGATTAACCAAATGCAAAAATCATGAGATGAGATATGGACTAGAGTAAGAGTATGACCAAGGTACAAAACGATACACTTGGTAACATACTAATTCTGCCTACTCATAGAGATCTAGTGTGTGCACATGGAGTTTAATTACCTCTTGAAGGGAAGATTTAATAGACAACAAGTGAAGACACCCTAGCCAAAGTGTAGGGATGATTGATTTTGAAAGGTGATTTTGTGAATGAAGGGTGGAAGGATAGCCGTATATTGCTCCACTACCAGCCAAACGTCCCTAGCCCCGACGAAGATGCATTTGATTCTAATCACAACATTTCTCTACTGACCAGGTTAGGTGTCCATAGCCTCGATAAAGATTATTGGAAATACCCCAAGAGAGAGTAATATATCAAATTGATTTTGCTTTGTAGCTTTTAGCTTTTGATTTTTGATTGATTTTGATTCTTTTACTTTAGGCTTAGTTAATCTAGGATTAGGCTAGTTAAAATTGATTAACAAGTGATTAGAGACTCATTGAGAGTTGGGAGGGGTTTGGATAACCAATTGTGACTGATAGATAGCCTACGAAGCCAATAGAAGTGGTCTAGAGAGAACTAGGGAGGTTTTGAATGGTTGAAAGGAGGAATGTTTAGCTAATAAGAGAGATATTAGCCAAATAAGATGATTATAGGAGGAATATGACCGAAAGAGTGTCGTAAATGGGAATTCAAGAATGGAGTGAAGTATGGGATTTAACAAAGTGTCATTAATTGGTTGAATTGGATGAAATGCTAAGTGTAAGCATATTTTAGGTGTCTACATTTGCCCCTCTTTGGGGTGGCGTAAGCAACGCCACTTCAAAGAAAGTAGACAAGCATAAACAAGTAGAAATTTTTGAAGGGATAGAAGAAAAATGAGTATAATGGAGGATGCCCCCTTGATTTTTGATGGGGTGATAGAAGAACTCGATCGACAATTTAAAAGATGATAGAAAGAGAAAAAAAGAAAGAATGGTGTGAAAAAGAAAGGGGATATAGAAGAAAAATGAGTATGAGGAAGAGGGAATGAGCTAACATCCATCCAATGCCTTTTAAACAAATTTATTTTCATCATATTGTTAAGGATCTTCATCATCGGTTCTTATTAAAAAGAATGAAAAAAAGTGTAGTATGACATGAAAAGCCATATACAAACAAATGTTCCATTGCTTGAAAACACCAACTCAATGCAACATACAAAATGCAATGCAATACGAGAAATTAAAAGATACCTAACTCCATGCAACATACATAATGCAATGCAATACGAGAAAGTAAACAAGCTAACCTAATAAAGAAACAAGTACCATGTTTTTGTTATCAAGATTCAATTCAAACCTATTCGAATTGACGACAAGGGTTAATGATGGTTCCCCAAGTAAGGATACATGCAAAGGGAAAATGGAGGACACTTCGATCCGATGAAAAATCAATGTGCACTATGAAATAGTACCAGGCAACTCGTTGTGCCCCAGAGTATAGACAAAGTAAGAAGCCTAACTTTTGTTGATGGAGGTAGATCAAGATGATCCGCGAGTTGCACGCATGAACAAGTGAGAACCAAAGAGTGACATTTTGTAGGATGATTTTCAATTTTAGAAGTTTTCTTAAACATATTTGAATGTTTTGATTTTTCTAACATATTTGAATGTTTTTTTGATTTTTCTAACATATTTGAATGTTTTTGTGATTTTTCTAACATATTTGAATGTTTTGATTTTTCTAACATATTTGAATGTTTTTGATTTTTTTCCTTGAAAGTTTTTGAAACTATGTACAGGAAGACGAGGAAGCGTGGATGCCCCTAGCGATAGATGGGATGTACAAGGGCATAAGGCCACGTGCGTGCGAGAAAGATGAAGATGTAAAAATGCCCTAGCGATTAGGTGAGAGTATTCAAAGGAAAAATCTTCATAGGTAGAATCGAGACCCAAGGCCATTATGGATAGGTTCAACATGATGGTGAACATAAACCAATGAAGTGTTGGGAAGAAGCAAGGATGCCCCCAATGTAAGTTTGCCTAAAAGCACATGATAGAAAGGAAGGAGAAGATTATTTTTGTGAAAGGTGACAAAGGTGTCTGCACAAACATGGAAAACAAGTAATCTTATACACATGGATGTTCTGAATGAAGTAGAAGAATGATGTGAATGATATGAATGTAGCTTAGAAGCCTTGTGATGAAGAAGTGATTAACCAAAGGCAAAATCATGAGACAAGATATGGACTAGAGTAAGAGTCTAAACAAGGTCCAAAAAAGACACTTGGTAACATACTAATCCTACCTACTCATAGAGATCTAGTGTGTGCACGTGGAATTTAATTACCTCTTGAAGGGAAGATTTAATAGACAACAAGTGAAGAAACCTTAGCCAATGTGTAGGAATGATCGATTTTGAAAGGTGATTTTGTGAATGAAGGGTGGAAGGATAGCCATATATTTCTCCTTTGCCAGCAAACGTCCATAGCCCGATAGAGATGCATTTGATTCTAATTCACAACATTTCTCTACTTCCAGTTAGACATCCATAGCCCCGATAGAGATTATTGGAAATACCCCAAGAGAGAGTAATATATCAATTTGATTTTGCTTTGTAGCTTTTAGCTTTTGATTTTTGATTTATTTTGATTCTTTTGCTTTCTAAAAACTTATTTCAGCTCTCTTTTTTGACAACGGGTTAAGAACCATAGATGACTTGATGGAAGGAGGTGGAAGTGATTATGATGATGACATTGGCTAGTTTCCACAAATATGTCCAAAATTTCTTCACAACAAGTTTATTAGATTCTGAATGTGATAGGATTTCTAAGAGGTCAGTCATTCTTTAATTTACCAAGGTGATAAAAGACTAGGGTCAAATGGATACCATAGAGATAAATTTCACAAAATGCATGTGAATAGGCTAACCAAAATATCATCGAAGGGATGAAAATGGTAGGAAGACTTGCAGAGGAAGAGAAAGAAAGGGAAGAAATAACATCCATTTGTACGCAATACCTGATTACAATGTTTGATCTTTGTACCTTTGATTTTTCTTGTGTTTTCTCAATGTTTTTGTATTTTTGAATTGTTTTTGATTTTTAGATTTTTGATAGTTTTAAGAGGTTGGGACTAACAAAGTCACTCTATGTGGTAAGATCCAACAACAATGTTTGCGACTTCCTTGATAAGGGAGACTAGGCACGTTTGTTTATCAAGAGTGATATTATCCCTGATCTCGATGATCGAGGTGAGTTCACACTCAATAAATGACTATGATTTGTTCTGAAACATGGATTTCGTATGTGGGAGATTTAATTCCCCATCCAGAGGTTTACGCACTTTGCGCCATACTTGATGGTTACGTTGGTGTGTGTTCTTGAATCATGCTTGATTTAGAATTTTGAGATTGTTTGATTTGTTGGGAGCTATAGAGCTCTTTGCAGTTTTGATCTGAGCTTGATTAAGAAACTATTTGGGTTTCTTATAAGCTAACGTGTGACTTGTCTGATCCCGAGAAGGAGAAGAAAGTGAACATGGACATTTAGAATTGATGTGAGAAATGACCATGGGCTTTCCACCATCTTTGGTAGAAGAATAATGTGATGGATGAAAAGGATACGGTCCAAGGATTGAAGAATATGGGCTACTGGGGGGTGAGCCATAGATAGAAGATGAAGGGTTACTAGGATGTGTCCCAAGAATAGAAGAAGAAGGGCTACTAGGACATGATCCATATATAGAAGATGAAGGGTTACTAGGATGTGACACAAGAATAGAAGAAGAAGGGCTACTAGGAAGTGACCCATAGATGTAAGATGATGGGCTACTGAGGATGTGGCTCAAGAATAGAAGATGATGGATTACCCGGGGTGATCCATACCTATAAGACAAGGGGCTAGTTGGGCATGCCCCAAGAATAAAAGATAGTGGACTACTTGAAAATGTCCCACAAATAGCAGAGGGAGGGCTACTAGAAGGTGACCCACACCTAGATGAAGATGAAGGGCTACTTGGCATTGACCCCATAAGAGATTGTGATTGAGGAATTATGATAGACAAAGAGTTATTGGGTGATGAGAAGATAGGCCATGGATCAATGCAAGACCAAGGAGTTTCATCACATAATGAAGAATGGGAAGATGGAATATTAAGAGGAGGATCAAGTTGCATGATCTGAGGCTCTTCCTCCATTTCTTGATAAAAGGAATCAACCTTTTCCTCACAATATGCAAATGTATCAAAGTCTAAAGAGAATCCTTTTTCATAATTTACTAAAGGAATATCTTCATATGCCCCTATAAATGCCTTGATTGTTTCTTCATTCTGAAAGAGATCAATTGGTATGAGTTGTTGATCAACCACCAGGGGTTGATTGGAAGAAAGAGGTTCACCCGGTGTGGAAGACTTAGAAGATGTTTGATGATGATTGATATAAAAAGACGATGGGGGACAAAGAAGATGTTTAGCTAGAATTCTCAGGAGTAGAAGAAGGTGGTGTGGACCTACCTATACGATGGTATATCATCTGTAAACTAGTAGGATTAAGTCTAAAGTATATAGATTATGACACATGGTTTGATTTAGATGTTTGAATCGAAGGACTTTGAGTCATACGAATCTTCAAATAAGGAAGATTTATTGGGGGTAATTGATGAAGAAGGTCCTGTGAAGAAGGGGATTACTGTGATTCAAGAATCACATCAGATGAATAATAACAAGGGTCCTACAAAGAAAGAGAGGACCATGATTCAAGAATTATATTATATGTTTGATTGGAGGGATTTAGAGTCACACGTATCTTCAAAGGAAGAATACGTCATTGAGGTGACTGATAAAAGGGGTCCTGTAAAGAAAGGGAGGACCGCAATGTAGGAGTCATATTAAATGTATGATGAAGAGGTTCTTGTGAAGATAGGGAGGACCATGACATAGGAGTCACATTAGATGACTTAGGAGTCAAATTAGATGAATCTGAATAGTAGTTTGGATCCGAATAGTAGTTTGGATTTGAATCATCAGAAGAGTTAGAGGAAATATTTGGATTGGAATCCTCAGAAGAGGAAATGTTTGGATTATAATTAGAAGAAGAGTGGGGGGAACTCGAATAATAATTTGGATTAGAAGCATCCAAATCATACCACCGAATATGAGATGAAGGTGGGGAATGAGTTACTCGTATGGGCTCTCTAGCACGAAGAACCAAATGAGGTTTAGTCATGATGGGTATCTTTTGATTTATACACTCAAAACTTTGATTCCTTATTGTCGTATGTATAAGGAACCTTGTGATAATCAATCATTTTTGGCATCATTTTTAAGCACAAATTTCTAGATCTAGATAGTGTGATGGAAATCCTTCAAAGGGAAGGAAGTGATATGTTGATTTGAGTAGCATAAGGGAAACCAAATAGACATTTGGTAAGTATGGAGATGCATGCGTGATTTTACAAAGAAGGTATAAGGAAAATAGACATTGTGATGATGCAATCTCGATGAGATAAAAGGATTGTCCTAGAAAATAAGTTTTCAAAATGAATAATCACAAGGAACAATCATGCAAGTGTGAAACACAAAGCCAATCAACAAGGAAATACACCATATGAAAATGTGTGTGCAAAGTGATAGTTCGATGCAAAGATGATCAACATAATGTCAATATTTACATCAAGTTCGAAATGAACAAGGCATAAATATTAACAAAGGGTAGATGCGACTCCCAATCAAAGGATACCATGACAAGTTAAAAAAACAACAAGGCCTAAATGTTAAAGGGTGAGGATTACAAATGTAAGCCACGTAACCACACCAATTGGACACGTCTATCAAGCTTCACGGAGAAGTGAGATATTAGTGTCAAAGTGGTATCAAATGACACAAACAAAGTAAGCGACACTCTTCAAGATTTTGGACAATGTTTGAAGTAAAACTAAGTCAAAGTATACTAAGGATGTGCTAAAATGTGTGTAGCGTAACACCACAATGTGGATACTTAGATCATGTTTATGAAAAACATGACATAAGTATCTTAATTGTGTTGAGACAATGCAAACAAGGTAACACGTCAAAGGGAGATCAAATGATGAATCAATCTAAACTATGATGATGATCTTGAAATCAAGATCAAGTGGCCATCAAAGATATAAGGATGCATCCACGCACTTTAGACATTTAACAACTCAATCAAACATGGATGAGCATAAATGGACAAAAAAGTGGTGAACACTATCTATGACAACACTCTGAAAGATGCCTTCTATTGCCTAAATGGGAAACAAGAATGCAAAGGTGTAGATCAAAAGATGGAAATGAACTAAGCATTACTTGGGTAGAGCTTCACCTTGTCCAAAGGCGAGAAAGAAGCTAAGCTAAGTAAAATGTCATCCAATTTCCATGATGAAAGGCACTTAGATCTAACTTAAGTGGATTATTTTCCTTGTTCAAAAACAAGGTTTTGAATCCAAACAATTTATCACTTCATGATGGCCAAGATGTGACAAAGGACTAGTAAAGTGGGCCTCAAGAAAAAATGGCCTCCTTAATAAGATCTCTCAACTAGGTGTTACAAAGCCGTCTAAGAGTGGGCATGATTTACCCAAAAGTTACACTGACTAATTTGGGAGTATCTCGATTTTCCCCCTTCAAGTATAGTGGGAACTAATTGCATCCATCATGTACTCTTGCCAGGGTCACGATACGAGACAAATTTGTAACGCTAACTCACAAGGAAAACTAGTCAAGTGGGTAAGCGAGGCACTTCCTGTTTCATCCATGAGGTTACACAATGGTGGACTACTTTAGGGTTCTGGTACCACCCCCATTGTTGTAGCTTAAGGCATTATGCCAAAGGGGTTATGTTCCAGTTGAGTGGAGAGGGACGTACCCTTTTCCGAAACTTGCAATACAATGTTTTGAATATGGTGTTATTTTTATCTTGTTTAATTTTGATGTGGTTTGCTTGAACACCTTTTGGAAACCTGTATGAAAACTATATTATTAGTTTGAACTTGTTTTGATTACATCTTTCTTTGACAATTGTTGTGGTTTTGCACAACGGATTAGTAATTTTCCATAAAAAATACTAAAGGGGATAAAACATTGTTTCTGATTCTCAAGATCGTCCTAAGATGCAAGAGAAGAGCATACACGACGTAGAATCCAAATATGAAATAAAAATGGAAAAACTTAGTTCAAATGAAATATTTGTTCTTTTTAACAAACTTTGACATTCATTCTTTTAAGAAAAAGCATTTTTCAAAACAAAAAGAGACATAGAAATCATTTCTGATTCCCAAGATCACCTAAAAGGTGCGAGGGAAGAGCATACATGACTCTAATCTCACGATTAAACATGAAATGTTTATTAACCTTTTAAACAAGTCAAATCACCATCAAACATGTAAAAACACCCTACAAAATAGAAGTTAGATTCAAAATAAAACTTGCAAGGTGTTAGAACATCAAAGACCAAATTTTCCAAAGCATTTAGACATGTTAGAAATGAGTAGTTTAATAAAAATGAAAACCTTAAATTTTTGGTAACTTAAAACCCTAAATTTATGTTTCCATTATGTAGTTCACTTCAATACCTTTCCAACACAATAAAAATGGAATCGTTTAGAGTTTGGGAGAAAAAGTTATGGCCTCCGAAAGATTGCTAATGATGCTTGCACCAAGGTTAGGGTGCTGTGCCATTGTAAGTGTACTTGCACCTCTATTAGTGTACCTATGCCACTATTAGTGTACCTACACCATGGATTTGGTGCCTACGTGCCTCTATCCAAAAATGACAGTCAGAGTTGTACTTGTGTGCACAAAATGGTATGTGCACTCCCTTTCCTATAGGTGGCTAAAAAAACATGGGATTTTTCAAAAATAATCTCAAAAATATCAAAATTTTATCGATTTGGTTCAATTTTGGCAGCACTTCACCTCCTTTGATCCTGCAAAGAGCACAAAAACAAGACAAACCTAGCTTAAATAGTTAGGAAACCTAATTTTAGCCATTAATACAAGAAAGGTTAGTGAAATAAAAAACTTGAAACTAATCTAAAAACTTTGAAAAATTAATCTAGAAAGCTTGAAACTAATCTAGAAAGATTGAAACTAAAAAAATTAGAAACTAAAACAAAAAGCTTCAAAGTGACTCCATTAATGGAGGATGGACAAAGTTTCCCACTGGGAGTGCCAAATGTGTGCAATGGAAAGTTGCAAAAGTTATGGAATGAAGCTAAACAACCTCAAAGCTTCACTAACTCATCCATGCACCATGATATTAGAGCTAAACAAGAAATTGATGCAGCCTAGAATTTGCAAGATAACACCCTAGTCACGTTGGCACATCACTTAGCCTAGACTGAGCACTCACCCAAAGTACACAAAGGTACCAGGTCTCTCTTTAGGGTTGCTGTAATAAGATGATAACATGATGAAGGAAGATATATAAAGAATCATAACTAATCCTTAATTCTTTTGTGCATGCTACTCACGAGATCTATGAAGAACAAGCTTTAAATAGTAATCATGATTAAACAATAACATGAACTACTCAATTACATAGAATGACACTTAGGTTTGGTCAATATCCTCCATCTATTAATAAGTAGAAAATATCCTTATAGTACTATCAATTCATCTAAGCACATATGGATTTGTTAAACATATTCGAATCACACATACAGATCTCTCTTTTACTATGCACCTAATCATCATATATATAGGGTGGGAATTTCCCTTCACCACTTAACTACTACAGAAATAGGTCACATGTTATTAATAGCCACACATCGTTTACAATTATAGCCACACATGTAAGTGCACTATCTATAGCCCTCTTATAGATAACTAAAGTGTTCATTCTATTCTTAGCTTGCCTCCATGCATAGACATTTGAACTACTCTTCTAGATATAGAAAATGCTTGGCATGCACTTCTCTGCATCATTGATGTGTTCCACATGCCATCTTCCAAAAATAGATCCTCATGCCCAAAATTGGCTAAGTCTTGAAATCTAAACCTACCTTCCACGCGTGGGTCCTTCTTGTCCTTCTGCGCCTTCGATCCTGGCCTTCTATCCCACGCAGACTCCTTGTGTGATCTTTGCCAAGTATTCTTTGATCAACATTACCCCACACTAATCTCATTGTCGTCCCGACAATGGTCATCTCCAAATTTTGAATGAAAGAATAAGAATGAAGAATGTTGACAAATCAATAATTTATACGAGGTTATTCAAGCAACCTCCTTAGTATCAGTTTGCGATGTCGACTCTCCGAATAATCTTCCTTTATTACAGCCTCAAAATCCTGACATTCAGTGAGTGTTTGTTCCAAATTTTCTAGGATATCCACAACTATGGACTCCAGCTCATCCCATGTAATTACCCCTTTCATCTCACGTAGAACCAAAAAACACTTTGGACATGGATGTCATCCTCCCTTCCAAAAGGTCCATCTTCTGTGCAATCAACTTTCCAAGCTCTTCCACCTAGTACAACCTTTCTGCGTGGCCCAAGGTCTCATCTTTCATGGCCTTCTGGACCTCATTGGTCTCTTCCAAGGTCTTAATGTTGATGAGCACCTCTGGAGCTATGCATATATTCAAAGCTTGATCCGCTTTCTTCAAGACTTCTTGTAATGCCTACAACAACCCTTCATACGATGTGATTTTCCTCATCACCAAGGCCTTCTCTCATTTGACATCTCATTCTGATATTTTGGTGCTTACACATGCAAAGTTTCATCTTCTAGCACCAAGTCCACCAACTTCCCCACATAGTGTATCGTTGAAGGAAATGTTTGTGGTACCTTGGGCTCTAAGTGTGGCCTAGCTCTAATTACATTGTCCCCAATCTCCTCTGCAACACTTATGAATACTTCATTCTTCTTCTGTGCAAAGTCCCTTTCCTACGTTATGCATGCTATCTCCACATCCTTCATCTTCAGCTCTTCATGTAGTGCCTTGATTGTGGCAGATTTATCCATGTTCCTTCTGGCCACCTCCACTGAAACTTTCACCAACGCATTACTAACCTACTCATCTGACATGACAGTAGGCTTTACTATCATGTGTCTAGCCTAGGGTGCCTTCTTTAATCACCTTGACACACATGAATCTTCACATACATCAAAATCAGGCTCATCCATGTGGGTGTGCATCGACTAGGATAGTTTCTTTCGTGTTCACACGGTCACCATATCTTCATCCATCAACTCCCAACGAAATATATCCTTCGAGTTATTGTGCTTTAGAATCAGTGCATACAATATTTCCTATGTCCTCTACATACCCCATGGCTAGTGGAATGTGCTCTCCACTCACCCTTCTAGACCTTTGCTACTTAGGAACTCTAGCCTCCAAATTTTGAGCTTGCATCTCAATGTCCTATGTTCCTCATGTAGCTGTTTCCTCTAGGCATTCTCTCTTCTTCATCCTCCTCCTTTGATACCTCACCCTTTCTTCTAGTGTGCTCTAGGGGTGTAGGGGATGTAGGCGCACTCTCCTTAGACTCTTCTACCTCCTCACTCAACTTCAGCTTCCTCCTTGGTGCAATCACTTCCTTCTGCGGGAGAGTCGGGGTGATCTGCACACAGAGGTTGGAGTAACACCTTGGGTCCTTGTTCTCCTAAATACCCTTTTAAACCTATGCTCCCCTTGGACCACATTCAAGTCCTCTTCCTCCCCCTCTTGTGGTTGAGGTGGTGTAACAACGCACTCAACTTCTCTCTAACTTGTAGGATGTTTCCTACCCCTATGCTCCAAGCCGCCACTATCTTCACGCTCTTCCTCCTCATCCTGCACTTCGATTTTCTCTATGGGCTTAGGCACTGGGATATTCTCCATTATATGCTTCCCTTTTAGTGGTGCTAGAAGTGCGAACTCACCTTCCACATATTTTTTCTTCTCCATCTTTGGTTTCAACTGTAGATAAACCAGTTCTGCCGCCAAATCTGCTATAGCTAAGTTTATTGGCTTGATTTTCAGCACTTCAAAAATGATTCTCTTTGTATAGGCACTCCTACTAGGGTATACATACTTCTTCCGCAGTGTATGGTAGTCACAGTCTACCTTGTCTACATTGAATTTTAATCTGTGCATGTTGGTAAACCTATGAACAGACTCCTGAAAATACCTTGCAGTGAAGGCATAAGGTAACTTGCACCAAGGGCTCCAAGTTCCATCCTTCATTAGAAAGCGCGTGATGCAGAAATGCTGGTATATAGAAAACTAAACTTTCTTTCCTACCACTTTGCTGGTAGGTCCTTTGGTATGCATCATTCCTCCCCAAATGTCATGCGGAGCCTATCATACCACTTCTCTGCCCTTTGTTTCACCTCATCTGTCATAGTCCCCTTGCATAGATATTTGCTGAATCTTTCAGCTGGGGACTTGTTCTCTATGGGGTATTCCCATATTTTCTCTTTTGGTCCGTCTGGTACTCCAATTTCTATGAAGATAAGTGATAGGAGAACAACCCTAAAGCTGATCTCCCTCTCGTGTGCACTTCCTTGACTATTTTCTCGGCAATATAGCTGGAAATGTTGTATACTTTTCCTTCTGACATCTTCCATGCCACATGCAACCACATGGTGTTTACCTGTGACCACCACTCCTGATCATTTAACTTGGTAACTAAGTGTGTTGCAGCTTGTACAACTAGACAATTCTTGAATTTGTCGATGTCCATTCTGTGTGGACCCTTCAGGTATCCCAACTCCTATTTGGTCTTCAAAATCACGGCTTTGTCTATGAGGTCACTTTTTATCTTCTCATGTGGCCTTCAAACCTATCACTGATGAAACAAGTGTAGACAAAATTCTAGCTCTGCATCCTACAAAGTAGAAGCAATCTTCATGAACCCTACTCATGAGCCACTGGTACAAGGGCTCATATTTCCTGAAGTATGGTAGCTCATATAACTAGTATACCCGATTTTCTTCAAGAGATTTTCACCCGCATCATCATATACCAACATGTCATCTACCGTGCATTTGTTAGTTCTAACCATGAGTAAGGAGTTGAGCTCCTTTTTGTTCTTCAACGTCCTATGATTATATTCACTCACCTTACTTTTTCTAATGGGTGAATCCCATTCTTGGCCAACAATAACCCCTTCAGGTATTGCATCTCTCGAAAAATGAATTTTGGGTGCAATCTCTTCCTCCTTAATGACCAACTTCTTCTTTTCTTTTGCTACTACTGTAAATGCCTTCTTTGGTGCCATTTTTACCTTGCCAATGCATCCATTTCACTCTTGCAACTATGCGAATCAAACCCTAGATCAATCCAACTCTGCCCTAGGTGGAAACCTTGTAACCTAACTCTTCTCTATCTCCTTTCTTTTCTCAAACCCTTCACCACCGGGGATGTAAGCTTCTTAAAGCACAAATCTAGTTTTCACACTTGATTTCACACCCTTTGCACCTTAATTCGATCACTCGACTCTTCGCACTTGGCTCTTCTCTCAAATATTCTTAGTTGCAATGGTAAAAATGAATCTACATCCCTTACATAATTTTTTCAAATTTTGATGCATTTATTACTCCTCACCTACCAAGTATCCCTTCATTCATTGACCCAATCAGTTCATTCCACACAGTACATCTCCATACCCAGGTATAACCTTCTAAAGACGCCTTCCTACCTTCTCGGTCACATAATTCTCTTCAAGATGGGCTCTTGTGCCCGAGTACCTCATCACTACACCTTCTCCTGGTAACTATCATGGCCTCTGATTACCTCACATTATACTATTCCTTAATCCATATTCATCCTAGGTCACCTTTTGAGAAACAATCCCTTTAAAGCACACCTATAACAACTTATTTATTTCACCTTTCAAGTTCCTTAGTCCTTTTCTTGGATACAAACAACCACCCCACATTAAAGGTATGTACAGTCCTCTGCGCCATAAATATTCTTCATACAGTAATTAGCTTCATGCGTACAAGTGTGCTTATTACACAAACAACAACTAAATTGACAAAGCATAATGACAATAAAGGATATACATTAAGGAAAGACGGAATTGAAAACCTAGACTAAATGACAACACTACCTTATTACAAACACCAAGAAGACTTATTTATAGTAGGGCTTCAAATTACTCCCATTAAAGTAATCAGGTAACTGCGTTCCATCAAGTGCTTCTAACTGACATGCACCTGAGTTAAGTATAGAGGTTATAACATATGGCCCCAACCAATGTACTTTGAGCTTGCCTGGATGGTGCAAGAACTTTGAGTCATAAAGAAGAACCATTTGTCCAATCTCAAACTTTTTATCTCTTATGTTTCTGTCATGCCATGCTTTCTACCTAGATTTTTCCTACTTCTGACTCCATCGTGCTATGGCTTGGTGCTCATCTAGTTGAATCATCTTTTCAATCCATTCTTCTAAAGCATGTTCATCAGCTAGACCTCTAGTGCGCACAATGTGCAAAGAAGGTAACATAAATTCTATAGGAAGAACAACTTCCACGCCAAACACCAATTGAAATGGTGTGGCTTTGTTCAATCTCTTGTAAGTTGTTCTATATGCCCAAAGCACAACTGAAACCTTGTCATCCCAATCCTTTCTTCCAACATCAAATATTTTTGTCAAAGTCTGGCCCAAAATTTTGTTGAAAGCCTCAACAGTTCCATTTTCCTGAGGATGGTAAGGTGTAGTTTTGTGGTGTGCAACCATAAACTCATCCAATAGGATCCTGATGGTCTCATTCAAAAAGTGTGTACCTCTATCACTTTTCAATCTTAGAGGACATCCATATCATGTAAGAACATTCTCCCATAGAAACCTAGCTGTTGTAGCTACCGTACAGTCTTTGGTAGGTGCAGCTTTTGCCCACCATGTGAGATAATCTGCAAGTAATGATATAGCGTGATCTATTCCTACGCGTGGCTAGTGAAATAGGTCCTACAAAGTCAATGGCCCATTTCTCAAATGGTTCAAGACACTAGTAATTGGTCTCAAAAGCATCTTATCTCTTTACCCTAGTTTTCCTAGGTGCTGACAATGATCACATGCCTTGCAATAGTCTTTACAGTCTTTATACAGTGTCTCCCACCATAATCTAACAATTAAGATCTTCCGGGTAGTCACATCACCTACATAATGGCCTCCTGCAATACCACCATGAGCTTCTTCCATGATATCCTTGCGCTCATGCTCTAACACACAACGACGTAATACTTCATCTCTACCTAACTTGTAAAGGTCACCACTGATTAACATAAACAGTGTTGCGCGTATAAAAGATGCTTCTTTTCTAATGATTTCATCCCTTCTGGTGCCATACTTGTGCGTAGAAAGACAACAATGTCTTCTAGTTCCATGGGCACTCATTGCAACCTGTATAACTATGCATCCGACATTGTTTCTTCAATCATTTGTGCCTCCTCTCCCGTATTGATTCTAGATAAATGGTCTGGTCCAGAGTTGCTTTTCCCTGGTTTCACCACAACTGTGAAATCAAATTCTTGAAATAGGAGCACCCATCTACATATGCACCCCTGTAAAATTGGCTTATTTACCAAGTACTTCAATGCCATGTGATCTATATAAAACACAAATGGTGTTGCTAACAGGTACTGTCAAAATTTGTATAATGCATAAATCATTGACAAAGCTTCGCGCTCTGTAGTTGTATAATTTTGTTCAGTAGGAGTTAGCTTCCTACTAGCAAAAAAAATTGGATGATCAATAATACCTTCACCAGGTTGAGCTAACATAGTGCCAATGGCCATACCAGAAGCATCCACATGTACATGAAATGGTTTATCCCATGATGGAAAGCACAGAATGGGCACGGTAGTAAGTCTCTCTTTTAATATTTCAAACACGCGCTACTGTGGTTCTCCCCAATAAAATGTACCTTTCCCCTTCAGTAGTTCTTCCAAGGGTGCTGCAATTCTGCATACCCTTTTATAAAATTTCTGTAATACCCTATATGACCTAAGAATCCACGCACCTCACTTTGACTAATAGGTGCTTCTAGGCCTAAAATGACTGCAACCTTGGCTGGATCAACTAACAAACCTTCCTTATAGATGATATGTCCTAACAATATCCCAAATGGCATAGCAAATATGCACTTCTTTATATTCAAAGAGATACTCAATTGTCTACATCATTCAAACATTAAGCACATATTGTCACAATGATCTTTCACAAGCCCATATACTATCTAGTCATCTAGGTAAACTTGTAAGAAGTTGTGAATAAAATATTTGAATGCCTGAACAAATATTCACGAAAAATATAACAGGTGCATTCTTCAACTCAAAAGGCATCACAGTATGGGTGAAACTACCCCATTCAGTTGTAAATGTTGTCTTTTCTTGATCCTCCTGAGCTATCCGAACCTAATGATACTCGGAAAATCATGCGTGAAATAATATATTTCGTGCCTTGCAACTCCTTCCAAAGATTTCCTCAATGAAGGAGTAGGAAAGTATCTATGACACATGCAACATTTAGCTCCCTGTATTCCACACATATCCCAATCCATCGATCCTTCTTGATATTGATCACCATTGGGCTAACCCATTTTGAGTCATCAAGGGGCTTGATAATTCTGGATTTCAACATTGTATCAATTTCTTCCTTTACCTTTTTGTGCAAATTATGATTCATCTTGTAGGGTCTCTTTCTAACTGGCTGTGCACCATCCTTAAGTTTTATTTTCATATCAAAAAGTGATTCATGTATGCCTTTAAGTTCATGATATCCTCTAGGGAATAAGTCCTGATAATCTCTGAGTAATTTGATGATCTTTGCTACCTCCGAGTCTGACCAGTAATCTCCAATTATGGCCTCCTTAGGCTCAACCTCCGAACCTATATTCACCTTCTTTGTCTTCATAGGTTCATGGTAGGTGTGCATATCCTTTTCTACATTGTCCAAGACCTCGCGCACCCCGTGTGAATGCTCAATATCCAAGTTTTCAACTTCCTCGTCATCCACGATGTAAACCATCTTTCCTTTTTCTCTCTCAAGGCAAGCACACTCAAGTAGTTTGGAGTCTATTTCTTCTTCCTTTTCAAAACATGCTCCAAACTCTATCTCACCGAATAATTCCTGAATATGTTCTTCTACTTTTGCACTATCTCCCATAGTTAAGCGCTTGACAAATTTTAATGCCTCTGCTACTGGAGGTTGAGTCAAGAAATAATCAAATGTCTGGATCATACTTGTAGTCAAATTTTTCCAGTTCCTAGTTTCTCTATGTAGTTCTGCATATACATACCAAGCGCGTGTGCATCCTTGGAGTGTGGAATATAATTTATGCACCCAGAGTGAAGGTGGTAATGCTTCTTGTCCTACTATCCAGAGTCTCTCACATTGTTGAATGTGATGTTGAATAGGTCGATCACCATGATAAGCATAGATTTGCATAGGTGCATTGTTCCTTATAAACCTGGTAGACAAAGCTATGCCAATCTCTTCCCATTTTATAAGATTATCTTTGTGGACTTCCCACCAATGCACTGCTATCCCGTGTAGTGTATATACTAGCATCTCTCTCCTTGTAACTGGATCTGCCCACTGCATTTCCATTGCCTTTAGAAAGGCATGCAAAGCTTCTATCCCTGTATACCATGGTACTGTACTTCCTATCCATTGTATTGAATGAAATCTATTTGTGCACGCAATCACACTTTTCACCTTGCGCCCGACTAATTCATATGTACCATGAGCCCAATTGTCACAAGCAATACTCGTAGTGTCACTAATAGAATGAGAATCCTCCCACTATAGAATGCCTTCTTTTGATGGCTCATTGACCTCTGGGTCCTGAATAACACGTACATAGACTCTGTTTAAGTCCTCCTCACTTAGGGGCTCAACATAGGGTGTGGATTTCCCATCTATCAACGGTATCACAACCCTCTCCTCCTTGTTTTCAAAGCTGATATATCCCTTATTGAATCTCAAGTCAGCATTATTTGCATAACACCAAGGGTGTCCAAGTAAAGCTGGAATTTTTTTGCTTCTACAAGTGCTAATACCTCAAAATCCCTAGTGAACTTGGCCCCTTGTATAGTTATAGATGCATCTTTCAACACTCCTATGGGAGTAGCCTTAGTCCGGTTTGCCATGAACAACACATTAGATGATGGCTGCAATGGAGGCCTCCCCATTTGTACCCAAGCATCTAATGTCAACGCACATTGAATTCCACACTGTATCAATCAATATGTTGCTCAATAACCACCCATCCACAACAACATTCAAAGTAATTTCCTTGTCATAATCAATGCTATCAGGGGGAAGATTTGCATGTAGAATCTGTCATCCGGTCTCAAGACTTATGTGCATGGAGTGTTCCCTTTCAACCAACTTCCCAATAGTGGAATAATGTTCTCTTGGCACAACATCTTACATACCTCCCGTAGATCATTGATATCAGTTTGAACTGTCTCTAATGCTTTCTTTTGTTCCTTTAGGTACTTGTATCTCACCCTGAAGATTCCTTAGCACTTCCATGGTATCCTGGTAAAATTCTTTCTGATGAGAAGGATTTGGATACCTCATGTGCAAAACTTCCTCCTTGGTAATCATAGGCTTCTAATGTAATGCCTCGTGCACGTGCGTAGCTTCAACGCGTGTAGTGATCTTTACTATCAATGCCTCAGGTCCTTCTATTATCTTGGGCATCCATTGGTCTTCTACCACGCACTAGATTCAAACCATCCCGACACCTTTGTTTTCTTTCTTATGCTATTTAATCACATGCTCATATAAGTCTGGGCACTCTTGTAAGCTATGGTTCTTCCCACGAAAGAACATGCATTGTTCGAGGACATTTGTGCCTATAGTGATCGGGGATCGACACATGTAACATGCTCCATGAGGAAACTCTCCTCTTCCTCCAGCATGGCCTTATCCTCAAAATCTAATGAAATATCCATGTCCTCTTCCACGACCTCCTTCAAAACGCACCTCATTCCTATCATAGTGCATTTGATTATGATCCCGATCGTAGTGCTCATTCTTGTTCTTAGAGTTATCCGTTACACTTGTCCTGTCAGCACTACCCAATGTCTATAGTATCCTAGATCTCGACCAATCAATGACAATATTTAGTATCATGGGTCATGGACTGACAAATTTTATAGTTACAAGATACATTCTTCCTTATCACATGCGTAATAAAAGACAAAGTGACTAGCATCATGATTCAAATGATAGATTTCATAGTCCAACAAAGTAATGAGCATATTGTTCGTGAGGATAACCATCCTTAGTGTGACCTTCCACTTCACAATCATGTACACCAAATTCCCGAGTGCATTTCATGGGTTAAATTTGCCGACTTCTCTAGCTAATCGCTTAGCCATAGCTGCGATCTATGCCTCTAGGAATGGACTGACTCCGGTGTTAATGATCCCAACTACCTCGGGGCACAAAGTTACTTCCAAAGTGCTTTACATGGATCCGTGTATGTATTATGTGACAAAGCCCTCCTAAAAGGTGTAATCAATCCTCCAATGAACCACTTGTGCATGCTAGCTAGCGTGTGTATCATAAGATAACTTCGATAGAAGTGTCTTAAAATAGACATCATAATCATGTACACTTTCAGTAGTGCTTTTCTTGATATCTTTGAGTGAACTTATACTCTTCTACTCAAACTTAGAAATATGGAACTCTTTTAAGAAATCATCCCTCAGTGCTGCATAATCTACACAAATTTGATCAGGGTCAAATTTCCTATAGCAGCTGTGCATGTGCCCTTGTAATGTAGTAGTGAATTAGCTTGCCTTTCACTCATCAGCTGTAATCCCCTTAGCGTGCCACAAAATTTCACACATATGCACATGTTTGGCAGCATCCTCTATGCATTTATACTCTAGGAGATGAAGAGACATATGCATATAGATACTTCGTGATTGTTGCAGACCTTGAGCACCTGATCCAGAACCTCCTAGGTTTCCACTGCCTCTAGAACCACCAAATCCACCAGAACTAGAACCACCTATACCTCCTGATCCTCCACCTGGAGCTAGAGTAGGACCTATAGATGTACTCCCCTATGCTCTGATAATAGTACTATACTGAACCCCTACAGTCTGTGAGGTAGCTCCACTTCCAGAGGTGAATCCAACATTCTACACACTCAAATTCTATGCGGATGACGTGCCCAAAAATGCTTCTCCATATAACATTAAAGCTATCTATCTTGCCATTGATGTACTTGATCCCTGGCTTACTTTTGCTATCTTACTTCCCAAGTTATCTTGCTTTAGTACTTGACGTACTAGATACGAGAAAAACCAAGCGCAAAGGCTAGGTCACCGGTGGATTAAGATGCGCGCTTGTGGCCCAAGTAGTCTCTGCTTTGGTGTACTTCCATGCAAGGCCGAGAAAGGATGTATGCAAGATGAAGGATCTCTCAAAAATGAAGGATAGCCAAGATCAAATGCCTATTATCTTGACTAATGGAAATGAGGTCTAATGCCAATATCTCTAAATGTGAGAGAGAAGGACTTGTGAGTGAATTTGTATGTAAAGTTGTAGTTTGAATGGGTAGGCTTAGCGTTGTATTTATAGTTTTCCACTTGGGATACTTTGGAATTTTGGTGCATGTGGGACTAAAGCTCAAAAATCACTTTTAGATTAGATTAGGATAAATATGATTTAGGCTTAGTTAAGCTAGGATTAGGCTAGTTAAACTTGATTAGCAAGTGATTAGAGACTCATTGAGAGTTGGGAGGTCTGGATAACCACTTATGAATGATAGATAGCCTACAAAGCCAATAGAAGTGGTCTAGAGAGAACTAGGGAGGTTCTTAATGGTTGAAAGGAGGAATGTTTAACTAATAAGAGAGATATTAGCCAAATAAGCTGATTATAGGAGGAATACGACTGAAAGAGTGTCGTGAATGGGCATTCAAGAATGGAGCGAAGTATGGGGATTTAATTAAGTTTCATTAATTGGTTGAATTGGATGAAATGATAAGTGTAAGCATATTTTAGGTGTCTACGAAATGAATAAGAAACAAGAAAGGGAAACACAAGAAAAGAAAAAACATAAAGGGAAATTCTAAGCTAACTGGCAATACTACCTTATTATAAACACCAAGAAGACTTATTTATAGTAGGGCTTCAACCTACTCCCATTGAAGTGACTTGGTAACCTCGTCCCATCCAGCACTTGTAATTAGAAAGTGCCTAAATCAAGAATAAACGAGATGATGTAAGGTCCTAACCAATGGAATTTCAACTTCCCAGGATGACGTAGATATTTGGAATCATACAACAACACCATCTACCCAACCTAACACTTTTTGTTCTTGATATGATGATCATGCCATACCTTTTTATTACTTTTTATGTATTCGAGACTCCATTTAGCAAGTGATCACCTTTTTTCTAACTACATCAACTTATCAATTCTTTCTTCTAGTGATTGCTCATCACCTAACCCTTCACTGCGTGCACTATATGTAGTGGAGGTAACGAGAATTCCACTGGTAAAATAGCCTTTGTGCCAAACACCAATTGAAACAGTTTGGCCTTGTTCAACCTTTTTTAGGTTTTCCTGTATGCCCATAGAATGATTGATACCTTATCATCCCAATCCTATCTTCCAACATCATAGATCTTAGTTAACGTGTGACTTAGTATTTTGTTAAATGCCTTAGCAATTCCATTTTCTTGAGGGTGATATGGGGTAGTCTTATGATGGGCCACCATAAATTCTTCCAACAAAATCCTGACTGTTTCATTGAGAAAGTGTGTACCCTTATCACTTGTTAAAATTAAAGGGCAACCATACCTACTGATTATGTTTTCCCATAAGAATCTAACAGTTTTCACCATGGTGCAATCCTTTGTAGGTGTTGCCTCTACCCACCATGTCAAGTAATCACTGCAAGTGATGATATATCGTGAGCCGAGTCCTTTGCCTCAGGCCGGCACAATTGGTCCTATAAAGTCGATTGCCCATTTTTCAAATGGTTCAGTGCTGGTTATTGGTCACAAAGTCTTTTCATCTCTCTTTCCAAGTTTCCCAAGGAATAGGAAATGGTCACAGACTTGCAAAACTCATTACAATCTTTGTAGATGGTTTCCCACCAAATACCTGCTAATAAAATCTTCTGTGTGGTAGCATTTCCTACATAGTGTCCTCCTGTAATCCCACCATGCACTTCTTCCATAATGGCTACACACTCATGTTCCAATACACATCGGCACAAAACCTCCTCATGACCTAACTTATACTGAGTTCCCACTAATCAACATATAAGGTGCGACACATATTTCTAACCGATTTTTTTCTCGGGGCCTTCATCCCTTCCAGTGCCACACCTATTTTTAAGAACACTACGATATCTTCCAAGTTTGAGGGCATGCGCCACAACCTAAATAGTTACACATATGGCATAGTATCCTCAATGCTTTGCACATCCTCTCTGAGTCAATCCTTGATAAATGGTCAGGCCCTGAATTTCTCTTTCCTAGCTTCACCACTACTGTGAACTCAAATTCTTGAAATAGAAGGACCCAATGACATAGGTGCCCTTGCAGAATGGGTTTTTGACCAAGTACTTCAATGCCATGTGGTCTGTAGAATATAAATGGTGTTTCCAAAAAATACTACCTAAACTTATGTAACACATAGATCAAAGACAATGCTTTGCGCTCGTAGTTATGTAATTCTGTTATGTTGGTGTCAACTTTATACTTGCAAAGCACAAGGGATGATCAAGAATTACCTCTCTAGGTTGTGCTAGTACTTCTCCCATAGCTGTTCCTGAGGCATCAACATGCACATAGAAAGGCTTATTCCAAGAAGGAAAATGTAGTATGGGCGCTGTGACAAGCATATCCTTTAAAGTGTAAAATGCCTTCTACTGCGACTCTCCCCAATGAAAGGAAATCGTGTTTCAAAAATTCTTTTAAGGGTGCAGCGATCTTGGCATATCCCTTGATGAACTTCCTGTAGTACCCTGTATGCCCAAGGAATCCACGCACTACACTTTGACTAGTAGGCTCCCCTAATCTTACAATAACTACAAATTTAGTGGGATCTACTAGCAAACCTTCTTTACATATAATGTCTCCTAACATGGTTCAAAATGGAGTAACAAAGATACATTTCCTAATGTTGAGGGATATCCTCAATTGCCGAAATCTCTCAAAAATCAGCCTTAAGTTATCACAATGGTCTTTTACCAATCCATACACAGTCCAATCATCCAGGTAAACTTGAAGAAACTTAAGGATGAAGTCTTGAAATGCTTGTACCACAATGCGTGAGAATACAACAGGCACATTTTTAATCCAAAAGGCATAACTATGTAGGAAACAACTCCCCATTCAGTGGAAAATTTTGTATTTTTATAGTCTTCCTTTGCGAACTCGACTTGGTGGTACCATGAGAACCCATCCGTGAAAGATTAGACTTCATGACCGGCTACTCGCTCCAAGATTTCTTTAGTAAAGGGGGTTGAAAAGGGATCAAAGACACACACTACATTCAAATCCTTGTAGTCAACGTAAATTCTTATCCTCCCATCCTTCTTAATATTGATAACCATTGGGCTTATCCACTCTGACTCTTCTACTACCTCAATGATACCAGATGCTATCATCTTGCCTATTTCTTCCTTGACCCATACACGTAAGTTTGGATTCATATGATAAAGCCTCTTCCAAATCGGGCACACACCTTCCTTCAACTTGATCTTCATCTCCCTCAAGGAATGGTGAATGCCTTTGAGTTTATGGTACCTACGAGGGAACAAATCTTGGAACTCATGTAACAAATCAATGATATTTGAAACCTTCCTTTCGACCAATAGTCACCAATGATAGCTTCCTTAGGTTCTACCTCTATTCTAATGTTAACCTTATTTGTTTTTAAGGGCTCATGGTAGGTGCGTGCTCATTCATTAGCACTATCTATGACTTCATGCGTACCCTCCAAATGGTTAATATCAAAAGTATCCATCTCTTCTTTGTCTATTATAGAGACCATTTTTCCTTTTTATTTTTCCATACACGTGCGCTCAAGTTGTACCTCCTTTGATTCTTCTTGATTGAGGTGCATTTCCAGAGAAGGCTCACCTAGAAATTATAGTAGCCTATCCTATACCATAGTGTTATCCCCCATCGTAGGGCACTTGATCACTTACAATGCCTTATCCATTGATGGTTTGGTACTCCTATACTCAAAATATTGAATGAGATCAGCCACCAACTCTTGCCAATTACCCATCTAATGACACATCTCTGAATGAATGTACCAAGCACACGCACAACCTTATAAAATGGAATACAACTTATGCACCCATAACGAAGGCGAAATACTTCATGCTTCCCATCCAAGCCTTCTACAATGCTTGGATATGAAATGAAGTGACCTCTTTACCATGGTAGTCTTGTATGACAAAGGTGGGCGCATTGCTCCATGAAAAACTTACAAAAAATTTGATCCTTACCTCACACCACTCTAGGAGGTTTTACCAATGTGTAGCCCACCAATGCGCTTAAGTCGCAAGTAGGTTATTACTGAGCATTCCTCTTCTCGTCCTCATTTTTCCACTGAGATTCTCTTCCCGTAAGAAAATTTCAGGTATGCCCCTCCGAGTAACTTGGTAACTTATTTCCTCCTAGCCACTTGAGTGAGTGTGCCTTGGTCACTCTTGTTACAAACCCCCTCAATTGTCACCTAATTAATTCATAGGTCCCATGCGCACAATTATCATATGCCATTGTTGTTGTATCACTCATAGACTCGACCATCATCAAATTGGATAACTCCTACGTAGGATAAATTATCTCTGGGTATTTGATGGAGCGCACATAAATCCTATCAAGGACCTCTTCTCCAAAAGGTTCAGTGTAAGGCACTTTGATTTCCCATATGTTAAAGGGATGATGACCCATTCTCCCTTTTATTGAAACTGATATATCCTTTGTTGAATCTCGTGTCGGTGTTGTTCTTATACCACCATGGGTGCCCAAGTAATGCTGGAAAATTGTCTTCCTTAGTGAGCACCAAGACTTCAAAGTCCCTAATAAACTTGTCCCCCTAAATGGTGATCACTGCATCCTTCAATAGTCCAATGGGCATTACCTTAGTTTTGTTTTCCATATACAACACATTTGAAGATGACTATAATTCAGGCCTTCCCATTTGATGCCAGGCATCTAATGTAGGAACACTGACCTCTACTCCCATGTTAATCAGTATGTTACTCAACAGCTAACCATCCATAAATGCATTTAGTGTGATCTATTTGTCATAGTCAAGGATATAGGGAGGGAGGTTTGTATGCAAAACCTTCCTTTCGTACTCTACTCTAGTGCATGGTACTTTCTCCCATAGTTATTCTCCTAGCAAGGGAATAATATTCTCTTACCTTAAAATTTTTCATACTTCCTTGACATCATCAAGGTCCTTCTGCGTAGTCTCAACATTCTTGCTTTGCTCCTGCTACTTGGAATGCTCCTTTAGACACTAGATTTCTCCCTGTAAGCTCCAAATGACATCCATTGTCTCTTGATATACTTCCTTCTGATGGGAAGGGTCCGAATACTTCCTGTGCACCACTTATTCTCTTGAGAGTAGAGTCCTTTTCCTTGGTACCTCCTTGGTGTGCACACCACTGACCTGCTTGTGTTGTCACCAAAATAGGTTCTAACCCGACTTACGTGCCACTCGAGGCATCCACTATTTCAAATTTATTTATACTCACCATCCCAATGTCTTTTTCCTTCTCGTGTTATTCGCTCATGTGCTAAAAAAACTCATGGCACTCCTCATACTTATGATTCTTCCTACACCACGAGCATTACAATAAATCTAGACACTCGTGCTTGTAATGCTCTGTAGATCCACAGTTATAGCTGGTTCTTCATGGGAACTCACTTCTCCCTCCTTCATGGTTACAATGACCATAGACTCCTCCATGAAAACCTCTTCCATGTGCCCCTCCATCTACATGTCCTTCATAATGGCTATCATCTTCCTTGGAACTACTAGCAAGGCTGGTCTAGTGCACACCATGATCAATGGCCTCATGGATTTGGTCAATAAGCCTACAATCCTTAGTATCATGGGTTGTAGAGGTGCAGATATTGCAGTAGCAAGACACATTCTTCTAGATTGTGCATTGCAATAAGGGACACCTACTTACATCATGGTCCCCATGAAAAATTTCACAATCTATTGCTTTGACACGTATTGAATTTTGGGGGCAACTATCCTTGACATTCCCATCTACTTCACAATCTACACACCAAAGACCACTACAAGTCTCATGTATTGAGTTTGTAGATAGCTTCTCCAACTGCTTGGCCATTATAGAAATTTGAGCCTCTAGAAAAGGGCTCACACTAGTATCAACGCTCCAAACTACTTCAACATGTAAAGCATCCTCTAAATCTTCACGCAGTCGGCATGTTTTATGTGACAATGCCCTTCTAAATGGAGTGATCAACCCTCTAACAAACCATTGAGCATGTTGTGAAGGGTGAATGTCATATGATAGTTTTGACAGGAGATTTTTAAACCATGCATCGTACTTCTGCACACTCTCTACCATTCCCTACTGGATCTCCTTCAAAGCACTGATGCTATTTTGCTCGAACTTAGGTATATGGAATTACTGCTAGGAAAGCATTATTCAATTCGATGTAATCCACCACTTTGTCTAGTGTGGGTCATGCTTCCAAAGACTAGTTGTGTGTGTTCCCTTACAACGTTGTTGCAAACGACTTGCCTTTCACCCGGGGTAGTGATCCCCTTCACGTGCTATAGTAATTCACACTTGTGCACATGTTCTGCAACATCCTCTATACCTTGGTAATTTGACAAGTGTAAAGACATCTCAAAGAACACCTGAGGAGGTGGTTGAGGCTGTTATCCTCCTGATCCAAATCCTTGGTTCCCTCTGGTGTTTCCTCATCCACCAGATCCACTAGATCCACTAGGTCTTGTGCCTCCAGATCCATGTGTTCCATGTACGAGATCCTCTTGTAGTCGGCAATGGTCCCAAGTGGTTGTGCCTAGTGTCCCTAATGTTCCACTGAACTGTGTGCCAATGGTCTGTGAGTTTTCTCTAATGCCGAAGTGTATCCCACGCCACTCCCAGACATGTTTCCCAAACCTTTCATACTTCCACTTTTACCAAGAATTCCTCCAAACACCAGAATGGTATGTGTAGCCATGGATGTTCCCAATGAAAAATTATATCTCCTGGGTGATAATTGGTCACTCCCATTGATACCAACTGGGTTATCAATACTTATCCCTTGATTTGGAAAACCAAGTGCTAGGGGTTGGTCACCAAGTGGGTTTAGATGTTTTCTAACAAATATTCTTTCTCCATATGATAAAATATCATTAGAAGTTAAAGGGCCTCTCTCCCACACTTGCAAAGATGGGGTAACACGTCTTCGCTCAAGATCCATGTCCTCCACATTAACTTCAACACCCTCTCACAACATCTTCCTCCATATATCCATCACACTTGGGACCTTGCATTATCTAGTCATCTCCCTTTCACTAGCTTCAATATACTTGAGTCATCTCTCCTCCCTTTCCTTTTTAGTCCTAATGTTTGTCATCTTCCTCCACCCTAGCTTCCTCTCCTAGCACTCATAGTATCTTAGCCGGCTATGGGGAATGCTTCTAAACTCAAAGTAATGACCAAGATCTTCATAGCCAAAGGAATAACACTAAAAAATGATCCTCTAGGGTCCCTCAGAAACTCAAACTCAACAAATTCTAGATAAGAATACATAGAAATGGCATATTCCAGAGTGTAGCTAATCAACGCTCCCTTCTACCAATGTTCAATAGTATGTGTCTAAGTCGGTTCTACATCTTACAACCTTTGGTAATCATCTTGGGTACATACATGTGCTCTAGAATACCAACTTTATCTAGACGCGTATGTTGAGAGCCATTCATACAACTCTACTAGGAAACAACAAAGAGAGTTTCATATAATTCATGGTAGAGGTTCTCTTCTACACATCTATGTGCATCAAACTCAGGTCCAATGATGAATCTCTGAGAAAAATCATCCTCTGTGATTTTAAACCACACTTTAACACTCTCCAAGGTCAGACGCTCTATCATTACGCATCACAAAAACCAATATGTATGCATCCATTTCTCATTGCAACTTCAAAAGAGGTCTCAAAATGGAACCAAGATGTAGTCATTTTTATGCCTTTCAAAGAACAAGGAAATCCCATACGTGCCATCCTATCACTCAGGCCAAGGGTCTTTGGCTCACCCAAGGCATGCGCGGGTGGCAAGTCCTTCCTTTATGTGATTTGGGTGAGAATGCATTAATTACGATAGAAAATTAAGTGAAGAGAATGGAAATGAACCATACATTCATCTTAGAGCTCAGAATGGGCTTCTAGACCAATGTATTCATTCAGATAAGAAAAACATTACAGAACATAGATTTGAATCATAACAGAAAGGAAATGTATAGGGGTTTACACCCACTCATATGAAATATATATAAATCTGATCCATATAGATATAAATAAAACTAGAACCAAATATATCCAAATTAAATACATTTGGTAATCACATTACATCCATTGAGGATATCACAACACAATATAATAGTGCGACCAATGTCATGCATCGAAATGGACTTCAGCCCCTTATAGTACAAAGAAAAATATTCAAACCCATCCCCTTGATACATCATAATCCTACTGAGATCCTATAAACCCAACCCATAGAACTCCCACAATATTTTAACATAGCTTTGTCCCTTTTCCATTCTCTCTAGGTATATCCCCTCCAATTGTTCTACCAGCACTTGTATATATATAGCCACAACAAGCACCGCCATACCTTTCGAAGTTCTAGATCGATTGCTAATTTTCCAAGTGGTCCTCCATAGGAGAATGATCCTTCAGACTCGAGCTCTCCATTCTTTGACATGATGACCTTCTGGAATCTTCTATCACAAGGTATATTCCTTTCATGGGTACAAAGTTGTCAGGATGGAACCTTATGCACTCTACATGCATAGTCGGGTCATGATTTCCTCGTGTTCTTCCCGATATGCCAAATATGGCTAAGTCCCAAAACCTTTTCTCTACCTTGTGCGTGTGTGCCACTAGTTCTACTAAACCCTCCTAAAATCTTGTCCTGTGCTTTCACCTTGCACACCCTTCTTCAAATAGGCCTTGCACACCTACGCACCTTCTTGTACTTAGGCAATATTTTAGAGTCCCAAAATTCCTCAACATTAAGAAATGTGTCTTTCTTTACTCCATTTGGAACCCCGTTAGGACACATTATATGCAAAGAAAGCTTACTCACGAGATCCTGCTAAAGTTGTAGTGATTGTAGGATTAGGGAAGCTTACACCAAACCGCAGCGATGGGTGGTATCCTTGGGAATATAGGTACTAAAAGAAATTCATCAAGGGATATGCCAAGATTGTCATGCCCTTGGAGAAATTATTAAAAAATAAGAGTTCCTTTCATTGGGGAGAGGCAAAACAGAGGGCATTTGACACTTTGAAGGATAAGCTTGTCACGACGCCCATATTACATTTTTCTTCTTGGGATAAGCCTTTCCATGTGCATGTTGATGCCTTAGGAATAAATATGGGAGCAATGCTAACACAAATTGGAGAGGGAATTTTTTACCAACCCTTGTTCTTTGCAACTAGAAAATTGACACCAACAAAACAAAAGTACACAACTACTGAGCACGAAGCATTTTCTATGATCTACACACTCCACAAGTTTATGCAGTATTTGTTGGAAACACCATTCATATTCTACATAGACCACATGACATTGAAATACTTAGTTAACAAGCTCTGTCTTTGCAAGGGCTCATATGTCATTGGGTCCTATTATTTTAAGAAATTGAGTTCACAGTGGTTGTAAAACTAGGAAAAAGCAATTCAGGACCTAAACACTTATCAAGGATTAACTCAGGGGAGGATACAAAAAGCATTAAGGATACCATGCTAGACACACAACTGTTTAGGTTGCGGTGTGTGCCCTCAGACTTGGAAGATATCACAGTGTTCTTAAAAATAGGTGTGGCACCGGAAGGGATGACAACTTTGGGGAGAAATCGATTCTTAGTAATACATGTCACACCTTACATGTTGATTAGTGGAGACCTTTATAAGTTAGGTCATGATGAGGTTCTACACCGATGTGTATTGGAGCATGAACGCGTGGAAATTATAGAGGAAGCACATGGTGGGATTGCAGGATGACACTATGCAGGAAATTCTACCATGTGAAAGATTTTATTAGTAGGGATTTGGTGGGAAACCATCTACAAGGACTACATTGAGTTTTGCAAGGCCTGTGACCATTGCCAACACCTTAGAAAACTTGGAAAGATAGATGAAATTCCCTTGTGACCAATAGCCAACGTTGAACCATTTGAAAAATGGGTAATTGAATTTTTGGGGCCAATTGTGCTAGCTGTGTGAAGGATTGGTTCACGGTATATGACCACTTGCACCGATTACTTGACACAATGGTAAGAGGAAGTGCCTATGAAGGATTTCACCACAATGACAACTGCTATATTTTTATGGGAAAACATAATCAACAGGTATGATTTCCCTTTAAGTTTAACAAGTGATAGGTGTACACACTTTCTCAATGAAACAATCAAGATTCTGTTAGTAGAATTTATGGTTTCCCATCATAAGACTACCCCATATCACCCTCAAGAAAATGGAACTGTTGAGGCATTTAACAAAATACTAAGTCACACATTGACTAAGATCTGTGACGTTGGAAGACAAGATTGGGATGACAAAGTATCAACCATTCTATGGGCATACAAGATAACCTACAAAAGGTTAAACAAGGCCACACTGTTTCAATTGGTGTTTGGCATAGAGGTTATTTTTCTAGTTGAATTCATGTTACCATTGCTACGTATAGTGCATATAGGAGGATTAGCTGATGAGAAAGCACTGGAAGAAAGGATTGATAAGTTAATGCAGTTAGACGAAAGACGATCACTTGCTAGATGGAGTCAGAAGATAGAAAAAGCAAGAAAAGGCATGACATGATCTTCATATCAAGAACAAGAAGTTTAAGGTTGGGAAGATAGTGTTGTTGTATGATTCCAAGTATTTGTACCATCCTGTGAAGTTAAAATTCCATTGGTTAGGACCCTACATCATCTCGTACATTCTTGATTTAGGCACTTTCTAGTTATAAGTGCTGAATGGGATGAGGTTACTGGGTCACTTCAATGGGAGTAGGATGAAGCCCTTCTATAAATAAGTCTTCTTGATGTTTTTAATAAGTTAGTATTTCTAGTTATCTTAGAATTTCCCTTTATGATTTTTATTTCTTGTGTTTACCTTTCTCCTTACTTGTTTTGTTTCATTTTTGTGCCTTGTGCGCTGGTAACCACATTATTTTTCCAAGGTTGTGTATGCGTAGAGGACCACACATCTGTTTTAGTGTGGGGTGGAGTGATGTGAAGTATAAGCTTGCAATAAAAGTTGAGTGGCCAAGTAGAAGGAAGTGCATAAGGTGGAGAAAACATGTGAGGAAATGATGGATATTGGATTATGGTGTCAAAAAGGCTTTGCAAAAACCACGTATAGAAAGGATGAAGAGTGTAGGAACAACATGAGGTAGGTGAGGGAAAAAATCAGGTAAAGGATAGAAGAAGTGCCTTTGGTACTGTGGATGCACACATAAGAGTCTTTGGTCAAGTTGTATTTTTGCGCACCTAAGGTTGTAAAGGGTTTTTTCGTAGGATGTGGTGTAACACCTTGAACAAACTGTTATATTTCTCTTTGCATTACAATCATTGGCATGTGATTTTATTATATAGGTGTATTTCCTTGATGGTTGAAAATCATGCTCATTATGGATAAATCATTTGTGCTCTTAGATTCGTTGGATCGAAATGACATGGCTTCTAGGAATCCATTTTGACTTCTTCGATAAGCTACAATCAAATTTTTAGAGTTACAAACCGATCTCTTTTAACTGACTCATCCTTGGATCAATTCCAATGATCCAAGGAATGTTTTAAATATTCTTATCTAACTGAATGAAAAAATTGACATTCATTAAGAGAATTAATAGACTGAACTTGTGTTTGTTGCAAATTCTTTATTATCTTGAAATACCGTGCCTGCATTTTGTTGTGTGTTGTGCTTGAATCTTCTTGATTGACCTTTTTCAGGGCACTTAATAGTGTTAAGGGAAAGGGAAACCTGATTCAGGATTCTAGAGAAAGAGAGTGTTTAATGTGTCCTATATCTAATAAGGTCTATCCTAATGGGATTCAAGACACAGGTAAAGTTTCCTAACTCTTTCTATGCCACTCTATGTGGGATGACATCCTAACCTAAGTTGTTAACACTAAGTTATGTGGGAAAAATAACCTAAGGGATGCTAAGTTATTTCTAAGCTATTTCCTATACTATTTGGTTAAACTAAGACCTAACCTAAGGTGACAATCTATTTTATTGAAGGTTATATCCTAAGGTTATACTTTTAAATTAACCTAAGATCTAACCTAAGAAAATTGTATCTATCCTAAACTAATGGGCATGGAAGGGAACCTATGGGTCGATAGGCAAGTGGGAGCTAAGTGGTGGTTCCTAAGCTTTTAATGAGATTTGATTTTGATTTGATTGGGTTTTAAGGCATATAAGTACTCTTGCCGGTTTGGTAGGGGCTATTTAAATTTTATTGGAACCTATGTGGAGGCATCACTAAGTTTGGATGTAGATGTGGAAATTCAATTTGGTCTCGCCAACTTTGGATGGTGGTGGAAAAGAGAGATAGGCGGGAATATGCAAATTAATGGCATTAATTCACCTCGGTTTTGGTGAGCAAGTTGTCTTGGAAGGCATGCTTTGGAAGATTTGTTGGGGTTGTTTTTCTTTGCATGCTTCACGATTTTTGCTCTGCATGGAGCTATCTAGTTTTTCAAACCAACAATTTGATCTACACTTAGTGGCTATTTTTGAATTCTCTGATCTATTTTTAACTTTGAGGAATGTATAAGAGGCATTGTGGAAAAAGATTATTGTTGGTTGATCTTGCTTGGAAAAGAAGCGGAGTTGGAAACTTGGCTAGAAGTCTTCTTCGAATTGGCAGAAGCACTATCAGGCATGATAGGCTCTACCCATTAAGATTTCTTGCTTTCTTCTAAATGATTCATTAAAACAACTCTGGTCACTGGACATACATTTTTACATCATGTATTTGGTTAATTACTTGCATGTTTTCTTAAAATTTATGTGGGTTTTGGAATACGAATCCTTGGCTATTAATGGTAGTTCTTTGGAACTTTCTCTGAACTAGTTGTTAGAGGTTTGCATGTGAATTTGTATTGAAACTCTGTAACTTGTACTTGAAGTTCTGAAATTTGTATTTGAAGCTTTGTAGCTTGTATTCGAAGCTCTGTATCTTGCATTTGAGACTAAGGTTGATTGAACTGGCTTGTTGCTTGAATGGTTCTAAATCTCTGTTTTTAGTCTTGTAATTCGTTGAGCTTTTAGTGAAGTTCTATGGTTGTTTCAAGCTTGTGTGGGAGCTTCATGTTTTGTTATGAGCTTGTGTTTGGAACTTTGTGTTTGTTTTGGGATGAGTGAGAACTTGGTGTAACTCTAAAATTTTGGTTGAACCTTCGTATTCAACAACTATACTCGTATTCGGTTCTTGCAAATGCTGAACTTACTGTTGTGTTGTTGAGTTTTGTTCTGTACTCATGCTCTGAACTGGAGTTTAATATTCTTTATGGATTTGGAAATGTTTGAACCCGTAATAGAGCATTGGTGTTTACTTTGAGCTTGTATTAGGGCCATGGGTTTTGTTATAGGCTCATATTTGAGCTTGTGTTGTTTGAACTTATGTTTGAAGCTCGTATTTGACACAGTATAGGTATTCTGAGCTGGAGTTTAGTGGGTATTAAGGATTGTAAAGATTTAACCTCATTTTATACTATCTTCTTGAAGGGGTCTTGTGATTTTTTTTGTCAGAGGTAGACCGTGTAACTCCTTTTGAGGTTTCCTCTATTTTGATTCTGAGAAGGAATGGTTGTATTACTTCTGCCTTTTCAACTGCACTGTGTTCTTGACTTGGACAAGGCATGTGAATTTGAAGTGTATCTTCTTCTTCTCTATCTTGAGTGAACCCACATCTTGTGGGAAGTTTGATTGTTTGTTCTTTGAATTAAATGGACTGGAACTACGTCCTGTTGTGGGATCAGTTGAGCTTTAGTCCATTTGGATCAATCGTTAGAAGATAAGGGTTTATAGAAGAATATTATTTACTTCCTTTTTTTCTTTGATGTTGAAACAAATCCTTACCTATCATAATATTTTAGCTGGGACTCAAAGAGGTTGGTGATGAATCTGTTTAGTTGAGTTGGAAGAAGTTTGGGACAAAGCTTGTCTTAAATGAATTGTTAAGTTTTCTTACTCTCTTATGATCTTTCATCTGATTCGTGGGTTTTAATAGAATGTTGAATATAAACCTATTATACTGTATGTTGTTTGAAAGGATACAGTATCACTGATCTGAATGCTTGGTAATGTTGCTCTTATTTGGGATTATGAACTACCTTCTCATTTACATTTTGTTGTTAATACTTTGTAATGGGAATTCAGTCTTCGAGTCGTGAGTTGTTTTGACCATGTAATATTTTATGATTGGAGGATTTCTTCTCCTCTATTGTATCTTTGATTGAACCTCCAAGTTTTATAGAGAAAGAATTATGTTCTCTTGGGGATAGTTACTATTGGGGACTGTACTGTAAATTTTGTTCTGAGTTTGAATTAAACTTGAGCTTGGAGTATGGAAAAAGGAAACCAGTTGTAAGATTTGTGATGAAAGTATGTAGTGTGAATTATTTTACTGTGCGTTCGGTTTTGTGTTCTCTTTTGGGGGAACTAGATGAGAACTTCTAAGTTTAAATTAGATGAGGGATTTCATTTCATAGTATAGATGAAATGAAATATGGAATGGGTTTTACTTGTTTGAGATCCTTTTTATGTTGACTGTATCAGTTCATTGACTGAACTTCTCTTTAATTAATTCTCTTCTGAGAAGGGGACTTCTTGTGGATTGGTTAAGAGATCTATTTATTCAAGTATCACTTGGATTTTTGGAAAGTTGGGTTTAGATCTTTGCATTATATCTACTAACAGATAGAAGTTAGTAAGGCTTTTTGTTAGACTGTTTTAAATCTGCTTGGATTGAATTGGGACTCTTGGTTAGATGTTGCCTCTTTATTTATGGACTCCTTATATTGATATCTTGGACTGAGGTAGTGTGGTGTGTACTAAACCTAATTCTTTCCTTCAGATGAATTGTGTCTAGGGAATAGGTATGTATTGATTCTCTTCTTTGGTTTATATGGAAAGATGAAGCATACTAGTATGAGCTATCTTGTAACTAACTTCTTTTGCTGCTTGGTAAAGATAAATGTGTATTTCTATTCTTATGGAGTTATGGAATAATTGAATGACAAGACTTGTTGGTGTTAAAGTAATTGATAGGATCAATTAAGTCTTGTGATATAATTATGATGTTACTGATTATATTATGCTCTTTTCTTAAAAGTGAATTCAGACTCTCTTAATTGTTCTTCTTTCTAGATGTTATTACTTATGATTGTTTGTATGATGTATATTAATTATTTCATTAAAGTAGAGTTGTTTAATGAAACACTTAGTGGAATGCACTTTAATTTAATGCTTAGTACTTATCATGCTCAGTTCATTGAACTCACCTGTGCTAGCAATTTTGCAGATGGACATCATAAGTGATAAAAGAAGACAAGAAATTTCATGTTGTATTGGCTTATTTAATTCTGGATCTTATGTAAAGAGTTTCGATTCATTCATGAGTTGTATTGAAAAAGAAAAGTTGTACTCTTTTTGGAATGGAGGCTATTTGTTATACAGTATGCCTGAAATGCATAGTCTTGTAAATGAATAAGTTTATAATGATGAATTGAATGTTGGAGATTTACTTGTATTGGTTGTGTAAATTATCTTGTATTTATGAAGAAGATGGAAATCCTATCTTGATGATATTCTTCATATCATTATATGCTTAATTCGGATAAACTTGATAAGTTAGATAAAGGGAATTAGTTTAATTTCCCTTAATAAGATGTAGCTTGTTAAGTTGCATAAGATAACGATTTTTATCTAAACAATTCTAACATAGTAATGGAATGTGTATTGAATATGCAGTAAAACTATAGAGAATGTGAAAGATAAGAAGGGTATGAAAAACCCTAACACTTAATCATGTAGAGGAAGACTCTTCCTCGCTCAAAGGAATGTAATCTAAAGAATGGTGATATGATCGTAAATCATTAGACTCCATTTCCCTATAAAGTCTACTATAGCTAAACCTATTTGGTTGCTACACCTTCTTTGAATGGTTAAGATTACAATATAATGGAACTTATGATGTTGCTGTCCTATTTCTAGGATATCTATTTATTAAGCTTTGTAAAACAAACATAAAAAGCAATCATAAGTTAAGGAAGTTCTTTAATTTCTAATTAAATATAATTTAGAAAAGATCTTATGGAGTGTTGGATTAGGGTTTAGCAGGGTTGCTGTAATCATGTAATAATCCAAATTAATAATGTATTAATAACCTCCTTGGGGTATGTACATCATGATGAGGTAGTTTTTGTAGGATGTTGGCACACACCAACTGCAGGGTTATACCTTCGAGAAGACAAGGGTCTTCTCGAGGATACAATGTTGTAGTTGACATGTGGCAACACCCTTTTGCATTGATCATCTAGATCTACACACAAATAAGGACTTGAACTTAGTTTCTCTCTAGGTCAAGTTAGTAGCATGTTTAGGATAGGTAGTAGCTTTTAATGGCTCAAGGTACCTTGGCACATCTAGCTGACTTAGGTCAACCGAGTATGCCCATTTACCCTAAGACATTGTGAGCATCTTCCTATAATAAATTATGTTTCTAACCCGGGCTAGGGTCAAACCTTGGGCAGGTGGACTGATGGTAGTCAATGAAAACCAATCTAGATAACAGAAGAGTGAGGTGAAGGACATATTTCAAAATGACATGTATGCCATCTAGGAATAGTAACATGAACAGTATGTTGAAAATCTTTGGCCAAAGTATCGCAAGCTACTGGTTGCATTGTCCTACGTCACCTAGTTTAAAGCAACGTGATGTCAGATGAATATTGGTAACAAATATTTAGATAGGTTCTTTAAACAGATCACTCAGTACCTAGAATAGGGTAAGAGAACCAAGTATACATGGTATACATAAAGTATTCTATACTTCAAGTTAACATGAGAGATCGAGTTGATAACCGAGTCATGGAATGAGAGTTTGGTATTATACCGAGTCATTAGTGCTACATATGGTTATCTCTTATGAGATTGATTGGCATGGAATGTGTGTTTTAAATGATGTTTTATTTAGAACAGAGAACATTATTGTAATTTTTTCCCTTGTTTCTAAAGTCTTAAAATGGGAATGTTACATGTGGCACATGGATAATGACGTTTAAAGTCAGCTTAGTGGAAAAATCCACATTTAATGTTAAATTACATTGGTAGGTGGTATAACATTTAATGCTGGAAAGAAGCAAAAACTATAAATACAAGGTTGGGCAAGTCATTTGTTACCTTGTGATTACGAAGTGAAAGAAGCTCTTGCGAACTAGAGCATCCAGAGAGAAATTTGTGCGAAGAAAGGAGAATCCAAGAAATTTGAGTGTGCATCTAGAGTAGATCTGTGAACTAGAAGGAAGGAGTACATGGGTGTGAGGAAGGTTGTGTGAAGAGCACCATCTTGTGGAAGGATTTCCTAGTTAGGGTTTGGTAGCTAGGGCACGAGAGAAAGAAGGATTCATTTCAGAGTTGAAGCTTTGGAGTGAGCTTTGGGATTGAGAAGAGTAATAGAGCAGAGCAAGAGGAAGGAGTATTTAAGTTCATCGACTAGAAAATATGGCACCCAGAAACCAATCGTTTCACTGAAGAAAACATAGGGTAAGGGCAAGGGAAAGCAAATTACTACCATCGCGAGTACCAATGAAGAATGGTATGCAGATATGCAATACCCAGATGGGGTATTACTAGGAAAAGAGTGAGAGTAACACTTAGGAAAGATGACCGTGAGTGATTATAACCATCACACAAGCACTAAGGAGAAGGAAATGACGATAGAGTTGGTCCACCCAACTAATAAGAGGAAACCAAATGGGATGCCCATTTACAACGACAAGGTAAAAGTCAAATTGGAGAAGGCTAGATTATTGCAACTATATGAGTTGTCATACTTTGGAAATCCTGAGAACCTTTACCAATGGTTGATGTCGCACATGCATGAGGATCAATTTTAGTTTACGGGTACAAGATGTGTAACACACCGTAACCGATATCCAAGTTCACGTGCCTCATTTGTGAAGGAGATAGAATATATGATGATCTGAGTGACAAAGAGGCTATCAAGGAGACTATAGCTGCGTATGACTACAGGAAGGGGTCTCGATACTTTGACATTGCTGAGATTCTAGAACCAGTTATGAGGATGGAAACACACTTGGTGACCAAGCTCAATGAATAGGAATGATGGACACAAGTTAATAAGGCATGGCTAAATGTATGCCAAAAGATATCTGAAGGAACCATCTACAATTTTTCCACTTTCATCGCAGATGAGATTATAAGTAGCGTGTAGCAGGGAGAGAAGATAATCTTTGGTAATTTCCTCCTCACCAATATATTTTCAGAGATTGGAGTTCTTGATGGGCCAGAAAAGTTTGTTTGGGAGTATCCAGAAGAGGATCCCTCACCCGCAAAAAGGTTTGCAAAATACACTTGTGAAACCATGATGCTCACTCACAAAGTGCACCTGGAGAAGTGGTATATGAGAATGCGTTACACATTTGGGGCTGAGTGGAGTATCCTAGAGTAGTTTCCACACTTGTGGATGGAGAGGAAGAGTGTGTAGTATACCAAAAATTCTACTAGTAGATTTACATTAACGGATGGGAATATGAGTCCATGGTATAAGATACGCTTCTCCTTCACCATAAAATACTTCCAATCTAGAGTTAATCGGTTCAAGGAGGCCAAGAGAGTAAGGTTCAACCTTAGTGAGGTATATATAGACCACTGCGAGCTATGCCAAAAGATTTCCTACCCAAATAAGTGCATATACTTGGAGAGATATGTCTCCCATGAGATACAAGATGATGAAGCCTTTAACGCCGATTGTAGGAAGGACCACAACAAGGGTGTATTTGTGCATAAGGCCAAAATTTGAAAAATGTGCTTACTTGGAGAATGATGTATCCATCCTTGAAGACCCTACAAGAAGGAAGAAGGCCGTGCCTAGAAAGAGAGAAAGAGAAGAGGTGCAAAAGGCACCAAGTGTTCAAACCACACAAATTTTGAGCATGCCAGGATTAAGCATTAAGCCTAGTAATTACACATAGAGAAATAAGTCTCCTATCAAGGTGAAGAACCTAGAAGAAGAGATCCTGGATCATGAAGATTCCCTCAACCATTAGGAATTGCCGATGAAGACATCCCCCCGGCATAGAAAAATAAAAATAAGAACCTCGTGTCTTGGAATCCCAAAGAAGGAAGAAGTAGAAATTGACATATGAGGTAGATTCAGAAGAGATAGAAGTTCTAGATGCCTACATTGGAGATAAGGATGATGATGATGGGACAAAAGGAGGTGAAGACCATCCATTCTATAAGATACATGATTATAAGAAAGAAAGAGATGAGGATTATAACAAAGAGGATGAGGAGAAAGAGGACAAAGAAGAAATTAAAGCCCAAGGCAAGGGGGTAGGTGGGGAAGACAATACAAAAGATCAAAGGACCCCAAGCCTCACAAAGGAATAATTAGAAGAGGTTGTAGAGAGAGAAGTGGCAAAAATCATCAAGGACCTGGTGGAACAAGAGGTAGAATGCAACACAGACGAGGTAATGAAGGAATTTGAGGAGGAAATTGTAGGAAAATAATATCGCAGCATGGGAGGAGATCCCAGTTTGGCTGTAAGCTTTCCAAGGGCCACATGCATAGGAAGGAAGATCACAAAAGTAGCGCAAGGTCAAAGAATGGGATACATTGATGATCTAAACAAGGTGTTGAGCACACTTCTAGAGCACCGTGTAAATGGAGTAACTCTTAGCCATGACTTCATTTGATGAGGAAGGTGCATATCCCCTGACAAGGAAAATATTATCATGGGCATTTGAGTCCCACATTGATGAGCCCAAATTTGAATTAAGCCAAGTAGCATTGTTGAAAGTTCCTGAAATAAAAGGGATAAAACCCTTGGTGAATGCTTAACAATTATCAGATGAGTAAATATATAATGCACTCAACAAATTTTTAGTCAAGGCTGATGCCGGACTATTTGGAAGAAATGACAGGGTGAAGTTCCTAGAGGTAGAGATGGAAAAAAAAGGAGGAATAGATCCTTGAGAAAAACAAGGACCTAAAGCAGGAGGAACTAATTAGCACTCAGTTAAGGCATGAGTTAAAATATGAGAATGCAAGGGTGCGCAAGGCATATAAGAAAATATATATAATAATAGATGCCATTGTCTTGAAGCATCTAGACTTAACCTCGCTTGCAAGCAAAAATATGGATCAACCTTATAGTGCCTAGAGGACTTGACCCGCATACTCACTATGGAGAGGTGGCCACTTGCCTTAGAATCTGTAGAAGAGGCATTGGTGCGCCAAGAAAAAGAGAATAAGAAGAAGGTTGTGAAAATTATTTCTTAGTACAACAAAATCTTTACCTATGTAAAATTTGCCTTGTAAATTGTTGAGGCTACCTATGATAATTTAGGGTGGAAAATATATTGGTTGTGATCCATGAAGTAGAACTCAAGGATTTCCAAGAAAAGAACAAGTGGAACATGGCTAAGCAAGACAAAATCCTAGTTGAAGTGGAAAAGAAATCTGAGGCCATTGAGACCTTGTAGGGCTCAATCAAGAACCAACTAAAGGAATTTTACCCCCAAATCACTCGGAGGATGGATGCACTCAAGGATTTGGGAAAAAAATGGAGGAGATCATAGAGATAATGAGTGCTAAGGGAGAGGAGATGATTTTTGAAGAAGTAAGCACCCTGGTGGGTGACCTCTGTTAGCAAGCTCAGAATGAGGTCGACACTTGGGGAAAGTTAGAAGCAAAATTAGGGAAGGATTTCCCTCTCCTCCTCTAAAGTAAACAAGTTCCCCATTCTTTCATTCTTTTCCCCATTTCTTCATTTCTTTATTCTTCCATTCTAACCATTTGTAAGGATCTGCCATTCTTTCTTTATTGAAGAGTGTTTTTGAGGATAGAGAACATGCATAGTGTGGGGTGATGTTGGGCCCCAAAATATCGTATAAGTATAAGAAGGCGTGTGGGTGCACATGAACTTGTTAAATAAGGGCACGTGGGTTGAATATGCACAGGAAAAATTCTAGTAGTGTTTTGTAAAACACTCGGCGCACACATGGAAGTTTTTATACTTAGCCACATTCGGCATCCCACGCAAAGACATGAGAAAGCATGAACCTTTTGGATAAGGTGTCATCCTGGTGATTGTGGGATCAAAAATAAAATATTTTGTTGGAACATAATGATTAAGTGGTCAGCCAACCCTTAATGTATATGGGTCCATCACTAATATATAGGTTAATATTTAATAAATATTTATATTTCTATTGTTAAATATGCTAACCTAGGTATATACTTTAGGTTAAATATTTAATATCATGAAATGATTATATTTCTAATATTAAATATTATAAACCTGTGTATGTGTCAACCATTTTAGTTTGAAAAGGATATTCGAAATATATCAAAGGTGTGCAAATCAAGTGATTTGGTTTTACCCTTGGTAAATAGGGTTTTAAAGGAGGAGGTGATCTTATTGGATGTAAAATAAGTTCTCTGAAGTAAAAGTTATTTTCAAAGTGGTTTTTACCCTATTGGGGTTTTCCACTATAAATATTGTGTCACATGTGTTATTTATTTCCTGTAAGTATTTCTTTATTTACTTATGTTATGATGTAATCTTTATTTAAATATTTATTGTAACATTATGTAATATGTAAGTTGATTAAATCCGTATTTATTAGAATCCTCAAATTCTAACATGGTAATAGAGTGAGGTAAATTAAATAAATTAAGATCAAATGTTTTATTTTATTTATTTAATTTATATTTGTACGATTTTTTTTCAACCAACCCGAAAGGGTATTTAAAAGTATCTGGTCCCCTTCTTTTTTTTTATTTATTTTGGCATTACATTTGTGTAATTAAACTCTCGGTAAAAATTTTAGGGTTTTTCAATTTTAAATCCCTAATTTTTTTTTGGGGGAGATGTAATATGATATGATTCTTACTTTCATTTACATTTTGTAAATTATATGGAATTAATGTTTGTTTGGAGATTGATGTGTGCACAGGTGAAAGGGGCTTCAAATATTTACCTGCGTGAAAATCACATACGAAAAAGAAAGGATTTATTACTATATGAAATAATTTTCATGTTTTCTATAATTTCAAATGTTTGCAGGTTAAATATTTTGGAAGGTAAATTCATACCCATGTTCTTTGGTCCCCTCTAAAAGGATTTGATTTGAAAAACTATAGTTTATAGTTAATCTATAACTATATCCTATATAATTTGAAAACTATATTATTATTTTTAAATAAAAATATATATAATATAGAATAAGGTTTATATAATAATTTATATAAACATCATATTAAAATTTATATAGTTTTAAAAAAAAAATATATATATTAAAAGCCTTAAACCATATTAAAATTACATGGGATTGAGGGAAGAGTCAACAACCATATTCTAAGCCTAAGTTTAAATCATATTTAAACTTAACTTATAAATCTAGGCATATATAGTTTTTTTAAAAAAAAAAACCTAAGTTTGAATCATATTTTATATATATGGTTAGTTTAAACCGCTTAAAATATAAATTTTATTAGATTTGGTTTATATATGTTTTAAAAAAAAAAAAACTTAAGTGCTTACTTTTTTTTAGTAAGGGGGCCCATGTTTATTGCTTGGCCATGAAGGGATTACTTTTTAAATCTTAATACTTATTAAATAAAACCTAACATGTGTCCCTAACCATTTATATTATCCATGTAAGGGGGCGGCCCCATTCATTTATATCTTATAGTTTATAAAAACTATATAAATAAACCTATTTAAAGGTTTTCTTTTATATAAGAGTGGGAGTGGAGAATAAAATGAGATAATATCTCAGGTATAAATGTGGAACTCTCAAGTATAAATGGAGAATTAAAAAAAAAGGCTAGTTTATTGGTGGCCCACGTGAAGTGTGGTAAATATTTATTAAAATATTGGTAGTTATAGCCACATAAAAGTTTTAAAGTTTTTAGCTTGTAGAAGAATTATATAAAATATTTTAATATTTCCATAGTTTTAAATGTGTGCGGGGTAAAATTAAGAGTAAATGAAGGGAGGAGACAAGGTTCATGAAAATAGGGATTTGAATTTATTTCATTGGTCGGGTGAAATTACTTGTCCCCTCTGTAAAATATGCAGGTTAATCTATACTCTCATAAATCTACTTGCACTTGGTAAAATTCTTTTAACTTGGTCTATGTCCTTTAAACCCCTTTAATAAGGGTTATGTGTTTTTATATAAAAAAATATACTATAGTTTATAATTTTTATGAACTATATGTTGTTTTTTATTTACATTCTATAAACTATATACCTCCATTTTTTTAAAAAAAAAAAATATATATTTTTACATTATAAATTATAATAGGTTATTATAATGTGTTAAAATATAACCTCCCTAATATTATACAAAAGAAGAAATTCTAGAATTTCACATTCTAGAAATACACAACAAGTTTTGGCTTCATTAAATTTGATGGTCAAATGACCGTCATGGTAGACCAAACATAAGACAATATGATGGTCATTTAGACGTCAAATTTAAGCTCATAGGTTCCAGAAACTTTCATTGTGTTAAAATTGACGGTCAAATGACCATCACGATAGACCAAAAAAAAGCCATTATGATGGTCATTTAGACGTCAAATTTAAGTTGGCCATTTTTTTGTACATTATTTTTTTTTAAAATTTGAAGTTGTTATGCATTCTTAGGGGTCTTCTTCACTTCTATATAGGTCGAAATATTTTTATATAAATCTGGGGTATAATGCAGAGCCCTTTATATTGTGGGTTATTATTTTGATCATGGGAGGTTAATTAGTATGCATTGTAATGACATAATTAGTTATGATCAAATAGTTTCTTTAGATCTATAAAATTTAGATCTGATTCTATTAAAAGTGTTGTTTTTATTATCGATAAATATGTATCTAACTCTATGGTACATTGTATATTATAATGGGGTGTGTTTTACAAGTTTAGGAAAACAATGGCATCCAACTATTTCTGTCTTGACAAAACCTAAATCCTGAATGAAACCAACTACAACATTTGGGTCAAAACAAAATTTATGGCAAAAAAATCTGGATGATTGTTTCTAGATCTGAGGTTGCTCCCACCGGTCATCAAAAAATTGTAGATAACATGAATACATTCTTGCAATGAATGCAAGAGGCTCTTTCTATGATTCTACGCAATGTGAACAATGAGTACCTTCTACACATTGGTAATATCGAACATCCGAAAAGAGGTATGGACACAACTAGAATCCATGCATGAAGGATACTTGGTATATCAAGGATAGTAATGAGAGTATAATAGCTGAAGGAATTCAAAGAAATGGTTATATATATTTTTTATGATTTCTCTTATGCATCTTGTTTTATATCTCAAAGTTTGAATAATTCAAAACTATGGCATGAAAGGTTAGGACATGTTAATTATCAAAGCTTATATGAAATGTATAGATATAATCTAGTGAAAAGGTTTACATGTGTTGTCTTCTTCTCTTGAAGTTACTTCATTAAATGCTTCTAAATGATGGTTTTGATTCTGATTTAGTAAATGGTCATGATGATGTTTTGATGTTATAGATGTTTCTGAAACTCTTATCTTCCTAGATAAGAAATTAAATTGGGCTCAATCTATGTTAGAAAGTTTCAAATCCTATTAACCTTAGGAAAATGACCAGAAGCCATCATATGTACCATGCATTAATTACCTTGTATGAACTGAGCCATGAAGTATTATAGGGTCTAGGTGGATATACAAAGTAAAATATAATGTTGATGGTAGTATTAACAAACATAAAGCTAGACTTGTTGCTAGAGGTTTCACTCAGAAACTTGGTATTGATTATGTTGAGACATTTCTGTAGCTAAAATGAGTACTGTTAGGGCCTTATTTGTAATTTTTGCCACTCAATTTGGGTGGGAAATCCACCAAATGGATAAGAAAAATATTTTTTGAATTGTGATTTAAAAGAAGAACTTTACATGTTTCAACCTAAAGGATTTGAAGAAACTGGTAAAGAAAACTATGTTTGTAAGTTGAGAAATCCTTGTATGGTTTAAAACAAGCTCTTAGAGCTTGGTATGTGAAAATTGTTTCCTTCTTTAAATTGTTAGGTTTTGTTAATTGTTCTTCTAACAATGATATATTCATTAAGCAATAAGGCTCACATATTATCATTATATGTATATATGTTGATGATTTTCTTATGTTTGTGACAATTTGATTTAATTTAATTCATAGGATTAAAGAGAAATTGAAGTAGTACTTTGAAATGAATGAGTTAGGTCTCTCACATCATGTTATTTGTATGATTGTATTTCATTCTATTGTTATTTTTTTCAAACACAATATGCAACCATTGTATTGAAAAAGTTTCTTATGATTGATTGTAAACCATTTTCTACTTCAATGGAAGTTGGAATAAATATTGATCCTAAATCTGCATATGAAAAAGGTTGATCCTATTTTATATACGTTGTTAGTTGATAGTTTGATTTATCTAACTATAACTAGATCAGATATTTCCTATATAGTAGGAATTACTTCAAGGTTTATGCAGGAACCTTTTTTAGAGATCATTGGAATCTTGCAAAAATAATTTTTAGATATTTGAAAGGAACAATCAATTATGGGTTGCATTATAATAAGAATGAAAATGCTATCTTATATGGATTTTGTGATTCTAACCATACCGATGTTGTGTTATAAAATATACTGATATGTGTTCAAGTTTTTTTGGTGTAGGAACCATTACTTGGAACAAAAATACAATCAACAATCTCCATTTCTTCTACTTGAGGAGAAGAAAGTACAATGGAAGAAGTAAAGAAGCCATGTGGCTGCAATGATTGTTGGTAGAGATACACATGGAAGCTAAAGGAAGTATTTCTCTTCTATGTGGTGGTCAGAGTTGTATTACTCTTGATTAAGAATCTAGTTCAACATCAAAGGATGAAGAACATTGAGATACATATACGCTTCACCCATGAGAAGGTGCAAAGTGATGAGATAAATCTCAAGTTCATGTTGACTGAAGAGCAGTTGCTGACATCTTCACAAAGTCCCTGAGTGCTGCAAAGTTTTGTCACTTTCATGAAAATCTTGGATTGTCGGAGTTTCCATTGAGGGGGAGTGTGCATGACAATGTCACCTCCTAATGGAACTTGGTTTTTGTAAAAATACCTTTGGGCATTTGTAAAAGACCTTCGGGCAAAGTGTAAAAAAAACCTTCGGGCAAGTGTAAAAAAAGACCTTCGGGCATGTATACCTCCTCGACTTCTTTTTTAGAAAGAAGTGTAGAAAGATCTTAAAGGTGGTCTTTAGTAAACTCTTTAGTGCTATTGAGTTTACTGGTAAACATCCAGTACAAGCATATTGTTAAGGAGGTCCTTGGTTGTAAAAGGCTCCTATATGCTTGGGTTCAATAACCTTTTATGAGAACCTGTGAGAACATGTAAAACTCACAAATCATACTTAGCCACTTGATCATGGGATGATCTTTGGGATTCCAAATCCTTTTGTACCAAAAGGTAAATTGAGTATGATGAAGGTGTTATAATTCCTTCAACTGATATGCTAGCCTAAAACCTTTATGGTTTAAGGATTGTAAATCTTATAGTGTACCACGGGCAGGTAATCTATTGGCATATGTTATGTTATCCCACTTAACATTAAGGGGGAGTGTTGGAACATAATGATTAAGTGGTTTGCCAACCCTTAATGTATATGGGTCCATCACTAATATATAGGTTAATATTTAATAATATGAAATATTTATATTTCTATTATTAAATATGCTAACCTAGGTATATACTTTAGGTTAAATATTTAATATCATGAAATGATTATATTTCTAATATTAAATATTATAAACCTAGGTGTATGTGTCAACCATTTTAGGTTGAAAAGGTGGGTCGGAGACATACCCGATCACCTTATATAAAAAGGACTTTAGGTCCTCATTTGATATATTCGAAAATATATCAAAGGTGTGCAAATCAAGTGATTTGGTTTTACCCTTGGTAAATAGGGTTTTAAAGGAGGAGGTGATCTTACTGGATGTAAAATAAGTTCTCTAAGTAAAAGGTTATTTTCAAAGTGGTTTTTACCCTATTGGGGTTTTCCACTATAAATATTGTGTCACACTGTTATTTATTTCTGTTATTTATTTCTTATGTAAGTATTTTTTTATTTACTTATGTTATGATGTAATCTTTATTTAAATAGGATTATTGAACCTGTTAAGATGAATATAAGGCTCTGTTATAAATCATATATGTGTTCAAGGAGTATAATACTTATGTATTTCCTTTCTATATGAACCATTTCCTTATGTTGCTTGTTATTTCTCTTTTCTAGATGTAATAAGATAACAATCGTTCTAGAATGTGGCATGGTTCTTTCTACTCATTTCCATTTGAATTTTTTTATAAGATGATGCATTCTCATAAGAATCACAAAAAGGAGAGACGTGGCACCCGTGCATACCTCGTGTGAGTTCCCAACACCCATTAGGTGATAGGTCGACGCACATGAGATTAGACTGTTTGTCTAAGGGTATAAATGAATGAATGTTAAGTGGAATGAAGTAAATGTTTTGAAGGTCCGATTCACCCCCTCTCGGTCTATTTTTCTTCCAACACTATGTATATAAGCCTATGAAAATCCTATAAATAGTTGATAAAATCTAAGAAAAATAAAACATCTTGAGAATGTGCTTCCTATCCTGGGAAATCCATCATGGTCAAGACCATAACATAGTTCTAGTTTTACTATATAGTCTTGAACTACTTTTGTTTTGCCATATTACAATATTTGTGTCATTTTTTTGTATTTAAGCCCTATAAAAGCATGTTCCTATATTTAAAACCTATTTGTAGATGTAGAATATATCTTGATGAATGCCCCCACTTCAAAGGCATGTTTGATAAATAATTTGAGTGTGAAACCCAAAAATAAATGTGTACTCGTATGTATTAAGACTTATAATTTGTGCAAGATCACATAGAAGGCTAAAATGGTAGCCACTTTGCCGAGAAGCTATACTTACAAAAGGGGTTGCACGTGGTGGAAATCATGGAATATAGAGAAAGGAACATGCAATAAGAAAGACTACATGAGTATAATAATAAAAAGAGTAGAGAAAATTTCAATCATGTCATAATCCAAAGTATTAGTAACATGTAATACATTAGAGTAGAAATTAAACATATTATAAACCATAGTAGTCAAAACAATAGTGTATGTAAAAGTAAAAATAATATATCAAAACATAGTCACATGTAGACATAAAACCACAAACATGGGACACCCACAGAGTTGTCACAATACAATCAAAATAGGGGGCACAATGTGCCACATATGTTAAAATAAGTGCATACAAACAATATAGACATAGAGCTACAAACATGGGACACCCATAGTGTCACAAGATAATTAAGACAACGATTCAATAAACAATTGATTATTTTATATGAATCTAAATGTATACCTATGATATAAATGATATGTAGTAAAATATATATGCTATAAAAATTTATTTGATTTTATAAATAAAAGGAAATGAGAAGGATAAGGTACTAGCCTTGATCTTGCTTACCTGCAGTGACTTGGGACTGAGTAGTGTGATAAAAAAATAACAGACCTTCACAATGAACCATAGAAAAATGTAGCAGAGGTAGAAATAGCTAGATTGGGGTGCTTGGAGAGGGATGATGGTGCACATGGGTGTCTTGGCCTAGTATGTAGAAAAGGTTGGAACCTGGTTCCAATATGGTTGTTAGGGTTTCACACTTTTTCACCTTTTTTTGCCTGTATGTCACACTTGGATCACCAAGGTACCTAGAAATATGTAATGAAGAAAGCACCTACAAGACCCTCAAATACACATCAAATCCTAAAAATAAAGATACAAAATGAGGGGTCAAACTACCCTTAGGTGCCACAATGGTGGACTTAGAACTGAGCACTCCACTACATCTCAAACCCAATGTAGTTCTGTGTGCTTATGTGTGTAATAGTACTCCTATGTCGCCCTCGCACCAATGACGCTAAGATAGTGGACAATAACTTGATAAATATGTAAATGTGTTGATGGAATAGAATGAAATCCCCTTCCTATGTAGTGTGTATGCATAGTAATGGCCCAAATGTAGTCCCTTGCTCTATGTAGATAGCTATCCCTTGATAAGAATAGTTTGCACATATAATGGTATGTATGTTATGTTTATATAGGGATCTCTTGTTTGATTTCAACAATTATTACCCGACATTCCGACTAGTACCTTGGGAGATGAGAGGGAAAACCAAAAATACCGACCTCAAATGTTAAAAGTAAAACCAAATACAAAGAGGACAAGGGTTCCCAAGATGGACAGTGGTGCATGTCGCTACCATCTAACCCTAGGCGCTAGTATCTAAAGACTAGTGATGAAAGATGAGTGAGAACCGACAGACAGGATCCCTGAGACCTGAGCCAGAACTATGTGTATAAGTGACAAGTGTGTAAGAAAAACATCAATAAAGACCAACAAGACAAAAATATGGACTATAGAATGGGTCATTAGTGAATATTTTTCTTACGCAAGATCCATATATAAAACAACATATTTAGCGATATAATAATAGTAGTAAGTGTGTGATTTTGTGTCTACATTTTCCCCACTTTATGTTGGTGAGTGAAAGATCGGTAACATAAAGTAGATAAAGATGCATACCTAAGAAGTCCAAATAAGTCCATGTCATTGAAGTACATGAATATTGTAGTAGAAGTATGTGCCGAGTGATAACATATAGCGTTGCAAACTATGTATAAACATGTTGATGCATGTGACGTAACGAGAGACGTGGGACCGTTATGAGGAGCACTAAGTAAGATTGATGATTGTGTTGTTGAATGATTGAATATTTCAATTTTTTGTTGATGAAGATATGATGGGGAAGGGAGTGATCTGTTCCTAAACTGATTGTGTGTGTATGAAAAACTAAGGATTTTGGCATCCTACCACCAGGGGAAGAGCGTAGGGAGAGAGGTTTAGTTTTACCCTCCAAATTTAACTACATTCTCAATAGATCTAGCCACTGTAGAGAAACAAATATCATTTTTTTGGATTTTGGACCCAAATTTTCAATCAAATGTGATAACCCATATAGGAGCAGTATAGGAAGGCAATGATGTCTCATTATCCCCACTCCAAGGGTGTCACCACAATGTGTGTGTGGTGGCTTCCATGTTAGGTCATCTAGAAGTAATCACAAAATGTATAATACCTTCCCATGTTAGGTCATCTAGGAAAATGGTGATGTAACTCCCAAGTTAGGTCATCTGAGAGGATAAATGTCTTTGTGTTCATATCAATTGGTTGATATGATTGAAATTTGTATTGTTGAAATGTATTTCTTCCATGTTAGGTCATCTAGAAGCAATCATAAAATGCAAAGTAATTTCCCATGTTAGGTCATTTGAGAACATGGTGATATAACTCCCAAGTCAGGTCATCTAGGAGGATACATATATTTTTTTGTGTTGATTTGATGAATGTGTTGCTGAAATTTGTATTGTCACAAGCTAAATGCGTGTGATTGTTTTGATTGGTTGATTAGTAATGGAGATATTTTACACTTGTTCCCCCAAGTTAGGTCATTAGGGGGAATCACTAAAAAGTGATGTGACATGTTGTATGGTATATGAGAAGATGTTTGATAATGGTGTGTTAACAATTTATATTTTTGCATAATGGAGTAAGGGGAATTATAAGATGACCCTAATTGTATGCCCCCTTTTGGTGAAAGGGGAGTGATGACAAGAACACACGTTGAGCTGAAAGTAATTGCGTAATGATGTAAGGATGAGTATGTGATGGATATTGTAAAAGGTTGTGTATATTGAGTGTAAATGATGGTGAATAGGAATAAAATGTGTGTGAAATGTGTACATTACAATATTAGGTGGAATTCTAAAGAGAATTTCACAAATGAGACAAAAATTGGAGTAGGTATGCTCAAGATATGATCAAAATGATGTGAATTAGTTGAGAGAATGAACGTGACAAATGACCATAGTAAAGTGAATAATGGAAAGTTACTATAAATAGTAGTGTAAAAAGTGAATAAGCAACTCATTTGTCTTTTGTGCGAGTGTGATAGTGAGCTTTGAGTGTGTGAGGATGCCATAAGTTAGAGTAGTGTGACCAAGTTGATTTGAGATGGTGGCAACGAACATGGTGTTGTATACGATGAAAGAGTTGGTAAGCGTGATTTTTTCGAGAAATGTGATGATATTAGTCATTTTGAATGATTTTTTTTGAAATTTGTGTTTTTTAATTTCTCAACATTTTGGACCTGGACAAGATTGATGAAGACGCTAATGACCTTTAGGATGGGAGCTCCTAAACATGGGCACTAGTTTCTTGCTCATGGGTGTACTTGTCCCGCTTCAGGTGCCTCGTGTCAGAGAGCGTGAGTTGAGGCTAGAGTGATGTAAATGTGAAAGTTGATGTGTGTTGATGTTATAGATGAGTATGTTTGTATATGTATGATGTGCTAACATTGTGTTTTTTTTTTGTTTTGTGGTGTGTAGAGGGATATCCATTCGAGAGAGTTTTTTCATGGATGCCATTTGAGTACTTTTCTTGGATTGGGGTTATCGGATGATGAGTGGAATTTTCTGACCATTCCAAATTATGGCACATAGTGAGTATGGGGGATGTGCCCCATAATATGCATATGCTTATAGCTTTATGCGAGAAGTGGTGTGTAGATACTTGCACATTTTGGTTACCTAAAGGGGAGATGATAGTCACACTAGAGGATGTGTATCACATACTGCGGTTAACTATTGTGGGCGAGAGGGTACAAGTTATGGAAAGGGATGATATGTAGAGACAGACGAGGGTCACTCAGTAGTATTTTGTGGGGACTTAAGTTCCTACCAAGAACCATATTAGCCTAGATGCTATTATGAGATTAGGGGTTCCACAATTATGAAATTTTATTGCTATGGTGATAACATCGTCGATTGTAGTGGAGGGTGGTGGCGTAGGCATATTATATAAGATGTATGATATCTACCGTCGGATAGAGTAGGAGAGCACTAGGTATTCCTGGGCACAATGTGTATTGGACCATTTGTATAGGGATATATACATATTTACACAGGAGGAGCATGGGGTGACATATGAGTGCTGAAATTGTTGCATGTATGGGCATATGAACATATTGTAGTATTGAGGCCAGTTGGTGGGCCACGAGGAGAGTGGGATAGACCAGATATATTTACAGGTAGGTGGGTTGGTGTACAAGGTAGGAAGATGGACACAAATACCTATAGAGCTATGTTAGATCATATGGGGAAAAGGCCATTATATGGAGGCCATAATGAGACTTTAGAGAATGGACGAGAGGATGTAGTAGAGCTACGATGCGTATGTCATACTATGTGATTAGAGGATTAGTTTCTAGGGGTGTTTGAGTTATTTCAAGTTGAGAAGTTTTCACGATAATTTGGCATGGCCCGTGACATGACCACCGATTCATATGTATGGGTTTGAGCTATTAAGGCACCGAGGAGGGTTGGAGCAAGACCAGGGACACACGTAGGGGTAGTTAGTACCTCCAAGGTCAAACGAGGTAGATGCGGTGATAGAGCCGATATATTCAGATGATGTGGGGTGTACAAAGGCATACTATGCATGGTGGCCCTCACATTGATAGGTAATTTTATTCCCAGTTTTGGTAGATGCGGCTAGCTTACCACCAGGAGGAGGAGTATATGGGTAATCACCTACACCTAATGACATGGTGGTAGCGATAATAGAGCATGTGTATTTGTATAGTTATGTTGTATGATTTTTTACTTGGTTATGTAATGGCCATTGTTGTCTAATGTGTTGTTCTTATGGTTGTAGGGGATGTGTATTGGTCATTGATTATGGACACATCCATCCACACATTGACGTGGAATGTGCCCATTGACATACTCATGGGTGGAGGCATGTTAGAGCATGTATGATATTGTGGGTGAGCATGCCCATTTTTTAGAGCCATTTACGATAGAAATAACGACATGCACCATGTTGTTGAGTGAGACGGATGAAGAGCAAGAGGAGACACGACAAGCTAGAGAGGTGGCAGGTGGAAGTCCTCTAGCACATGATGTATTTTCTCATTTTGTTGAGTTACAGAGCCACTTCAGGGAGTGTTCAACAGAGAATACCCTATTGCAGAGACATATAGAGAGATATGGGGCCACGATTAGTGGCGTAGGGTGAGCGAAAAGGTTTCTAGTTGTAGAGCTCTTGCATTGGTAGATAGTGATAGTGATGATAAGATTTGATATATTTTGATGTATTGATGTAGGGAGTTTCCCCCCAGTGATAGGGTTTGTTGTAACTATGATTTTGATTGAGATATATATGGACCATTGACATATGTTATATTTTGTGTTTATTGATTATGAGATGTGATGATTTGGTGTGCATATGTTGATGTATGATGTGTCGATTATTGTTGTTATATTTGATGTGTGATATTGTGATGATTGGGACTCGTATGTTAATATATGATGTGTTGATGATTGTCATTATATTGGATGTTTTGATGTTGTGAATATTGTTGTGGTGATTTGATTTTATAATGTATAGTTGTTGATGATGAGTAATGATAATATAATGATGATGTAGCGTATAAGATGTATGTAGTATAATTGGGATGTGTGATAGATAAAAGAGTGCATTGTATGTATGAATAACATTGTGATAAATGAATAATGTGAATAAGATGATTATAATAGTGTAGTGAAGCATGTGTTAGTATGATGGGGATAAGGGGGAATATCAATGCCCCCCAATGTATGGATGATGAGGTTCATTTATATAAGGCCCCTCAGCAGTCGAGAATGAACCATAAAGAAAGAGTGTGTCATCGAAATGAGTTGATAAGGTGCGCTAGATGAATCTGGAAAGCACGTGAAAATAAGTTCTTATTGTAATAGATCCCTCAATAGTCATGTAAGAACCATAAAAAATGAGTGTGTCATTGGGGGTAAGGTGATAGAAATCACTTACCAAAGACCAAGCCGACGTGAAGCGGTGGAAGCATGTGGAATGAAAGAAACATGAGTGTATGAGCTGAATTGAATGTCATGTGGAGTGACATTAATGATGGGAAAAGTGGAAATGGTAAATGAAAATGCTGATGGCTATGGAAGCCAAAGTGCAATAGTAGCATGATGCGATAGATGAGATGGTGTAGCGATGGATGGATGAGATGGAGAGAGTGCATGAGTAATGACCTATGGAAGTGGATGGAAAACGACCTTAGAAATAGCTGAAGGAGATAATGTAACCGGAGTAACAACATGCTTATGAGGGAGTGGAGATATAGACCATTCACGTGAGTGAGAGCCAAAGGAAATGATTCCCTTATCTTCTAATTGTTGCAAGTGATCATGAAGGGCATAACAATCATCATCCCTATGGCTAGTGATACGGTGATAGTTGTAGTAAGGTATATCACACTGGTGTTGCAAGTGATGTGGTGGATGGTTCTGATTAGAAGGTAAGTGGATTAAACGCTTGTCAAGTAAGGCACACATCACATCATGGGGTCTAGCATAATGCAAAAATGTAATGGTACTCATGAAACAAGTGTATAATTATGAGGTGTAGCTTGACGCAAAGTAGGAGATGGAGGACATGTGGGAAATGGAGTAGTTTGAACTTGTTTGTGAGGTGTAGGAGATGGAGATTATGTAGGATGATCAATAGATGGGAGAGGATAAGAATCGTTGATGTAGCGGTAGTAGCAATATGAGGAGGATCTATAACATGTGTAGTAATGAGATCTGTTCTAAATAAATGACCCTATAGCATAAAAGTGTGAATGATTCACATGTGTCATATTGCAATCATTGTTTTAAGGGAGGAATCAAACCATGACAAAAGATAAACTACTTCTCTAAGTCAATAGGCTGGAAGACTAGTTGGTGCATGTAAGCATTGAATCATAAAATGTAATCAATGATAGGTTCAATTTTTCCCTGATGTAAGCTAGGTAGATGATCATATGTGACTCGAAGGCCATTTTTTAATATAAATTGAAGAATAAAAACTTCTTCCATCTTACAATATGTACTAATAAATCCAAATGGTAGATGTATGTAGAATAGGAGAGAGTCATGTGTGAGACTATGGTGAAAGGATTTAAGTAATAATTTATCATTGGAATATGAAGCCATAGCCATATGATAATTCTTGAGATAAAAGTACGGGTTTTCAGTACCATCAAAACATGAAAATTTAGGCATAAAAAATCCTTAGGAAGTGATGAGTTATGAATATTGTTGGGAATAAGATTGTCTCTAAACAAATTATTATAAATGGAAGTGTAATAGGCCTTGCTTTCTAATGTGAGAGATTGGACCTGAGATTATAAGTGACCAACAACATATATAAGGGACAAGATATCCTGTGAAGGAATAACAGAGAGGATGGAAATAATGTGTTAAGAGGTTGTAATTTTCCATTATGAGTAATCATAGGAATATCAAGAGGAGACATAGGAGATTCGATGCTAAGGGAACACTAGATATTGGTGCTAAAGAAGTAATAGATGGTGAAGGATATGGAGCATCCATATAAGCAGTAGGACTAACATCATAAAAATTTGTAGGAGGTGGAGGTGAGATGGTAGGTGAAGATGGACTAATAGAAGGAGATGAAGTGATAGGAGGAGACAAACCAATAGAAGGAGATGAAGTGATAGGAGGAGATAAACTAATAGAAGGATATGACCCATGCATGTTATTAGATACAACCTCAGAAGAAGATGATAGTGGAGTGGGGATTCACACTCAACAGTATGCAAAGAAGTAGAATCATGACTATCAAGTGTGTCATCAAAATCAAACAAAGATTCAGATAGAAGGATATCATTAAGCATATCATCGACATAGAATGAAGTAGTAGGAGCACTAAAATTTTCAGAAATAGGAGAGGCATGAGATGTAGCTAGAGTATCATCATGACTAGTATGAGAATCATCATGCACATGTTTATTATCATCAAGACCAAACATGAAATTAATAATATCATCATCTAATTTTTCATTAGAAATTACAAAAAGAGGCATGTAATTAATTGTATAACAAGGTGTGCAATGAGTAAAGCTCATTGGATTAGAAACAATGCCGATAATAGAATTATCAAAGCTAATAGGTACATGAAATTTGTTAGGTAAGAGTTGTTGCTTGAGTATCATCCGAAAGAGTAACATCACGATATAGGAAAGAAAGCTAAACCATGGTTGCCTCATCATAGATAGGATTGACAATCACATGAGGCATGACTAGTCGAGAAGGTGAAGAGTTATCCTTAGCCATTAGGGTTTTGTAGTGGATCCTAGGAAAATAGTTCTAATCTATAGGTTCACCAAAATGATTCAATAAAAATCTAATTATTTTATATGAATCTAAATGTACAACTATGATATAAATGATATGCAGTAAAATATGAATGCTAAAAAATTTATTTGATTTTATCAATAAAAGGAAATGAGAAGGATAAGGTACTAACCTTGATCTTTCTTACCTCGCAGTGACTGGGACTGAGAAGTGCGATGAAATAGAATAATAAACCTTCGTAACAAACCTTAGAAAAATGTAGTAGAGGTAAAACTGCTAGAATTGGGCACCTAAAGAGGGATGGGATGCCCGTGGGTTCCCTGGTCTTATTTCTTGGCACCTTGGTATACAAAAAAAGTCGAAACTGGTTTCGATATGGCCATTAGGGTTTTACACTTGTTTTCCTTTTCGCGTGTACATTGTACTTGGATCGCCGAGGTACCTGAAAATAGGTAATGAATAAAGCACCTACAAGACCCTCAAATACACATCAAATCCTAAAAAAAAATATGTAAAATGAGGGGTCAGACTATCCTCGGCCGCCACAATGGTGCACTTACAATTGAACACTACACTACATCTCAGACCCAATGTAGTTCGGTGTGTTTGTATGTGCAATAGTTCTCTTAGGTTTCCCTCGCGTCAATGATGCCAAGATAATGGGAAATATCTAGATAAAAATGCAAATGTGTGGATGGAATAGAATGAAATCCCCTTCCTATGCACTGTGTATGCAGAGTAATGGACCAAATGCAATCCCTTGCTCTATGTATATAGCTAGCCATTGATAAGAATATTCCATGCATATAATGGTATGTATGTTATTTTTATATAGGGATCTCTTTTTCAAATTTCAACACTAATGACCCGACATGCCGACTAGTACCTCGAGAGATGAGAAGGAAAATTGAAAATACTGACCTCAAATGTCAAAAATAAAACCAAATAAAAAAGGACAAAGGTGCCCAAGATGGACAGGGGTGCCTAACACTACTGTCCAACCCTAGGCACTAGTGTCTAGATACCAGTGACGAAAAACGAGTGAGAACTAACAAACAAGGATCCATAAGACTTGACAAAAACTATGTGTATAAGTGACAAGTGTTCAAGACAAACCAAAATGAATACCAACAAGAAAAATGGATGGACTATGGAATGGGTCATTAGTGAATATTTTTCTTATGCAAGATCCATTTATAAAACAACATACTTAGTGGTATAATAATAATAGTAAGTGTGTGATTTTGTGTCTACAAACACTTAACATGTATAAAGAAAACAACAATAGAATTGTACTCGAGACAAGGTAATACCCATCCATAAGAAAGAATTCAAACAATGCAATAAAAAAGAAAGGAAATAATCCATACATGCAAGTAGTGACAACAATATATATGAAGTATAGAAACTAATGATAGTGAAAACATAGATAGTAAGACAGGTTACCACTACACAAGACATGTGTTAATTTTGTTAGCTCAAATAATGGTAGTAGGCACTATTTATATAATCAATAATGATGGGGAAGGTTTAAAGTAACATTTAACCAAAAAAATACAAGTATAACATGGGGCAATACCCCCAAAGAGTTGTGTAAGGAACCAAGATAATTCCAATCATCGTCATATTAACATGTGTATGTATTTCATCAATCTCAATATATCTCATAAATGCTTGTGTGTTAATAGTATACATGTTATATCTATCAATACAACAGAAAAACATCATGTATAAAGCAACAAGTTATCCAATCAACCATAAAATGTATTGGTTTTGTATTTTTTTCACATATTTACATATTTTTGTATTGTGTGATTATATTAATGTAATTGAATTGTTTTGAAAAATAATTATATACAAGAAAATGGGATAGCACAAGTGGCACCCATTAAGATCTTCATGAAGAGACATATCATACTTAGAGAGTGAAGGGGCATGGGCCCCATAATTGTCGAAGAGATGAAATATACTCATGTATGATCTAGGTAGAAGCCATGACATGTTATATAGGAGAACTAGGGTAAAAGAGTTGTGATGAGAAACATGAGTAAAGGGTGACTATGTCGAGGGCTAGGAGAAGGTTTCCCATGATATTTATGTGTTATAGATGAGGGGGAGAAGGCCAATAAGAATGTTTCATATGAGAAGTAAAATATGAATGACTAGGAATGATGTGTTAATGAGAAGGTATGTGAATAGACACAAGTGAAGGGAATGTCCTACAAGGAATAACATGGAAAATAGAAGGCTGAGATGCATATATTACTAGGAGTAGTGACCATATGTTCGAGGCGAGGATGATATGATGTAGGATCCTCAAATGGAGTATCACTAATTATAACCACTTGATTATTGTGAATGAACTTAACACATTGATGCAACATGGAGGGTATAGTTGTGAAGGTGTGAAGCCAAGAACAATCTAGAGAATGTGATATCAAAGGTAGTAGAGCCAAATATGAGAGGGGGACAACATACATGATGTGTGTCTTATGATCGACTATGACATGCTTTAGTGTATCCAAGATAATAGAGTAACTTAAAAGTATACATATAATGAGAACTAGTAGGGTCAAATAAACATTGCACACATGACACTAATAATAAAAATAGGAATATAGAGTGTATTAGATACAAAAATGTGTACCGTATCAATATTATCAAAAGTAATAGTTGGAAAGGGAGACGAATTAGTAACAATACCAATCATACCACCAAGTTCATGATCGTAAAAGGTGGAGGAAATACAATATGGCAAGTATTATGGACCTTCGAGGTAAATATAGTGGTTTCATGTTCCGGAAGTGGATCAAAAACATTTTAAGTTTTACATTATCATTTGTAGGTTATGTTAAGGTGGGGTCTTTGTTATGTTGTGGAGCCTATTTTCATGTGTGGAAGTGTTGAAGACTATACACTAAAATTACTGTACACTATCCACAGTTTTCTTACCAAAATTGTTTTGGCCTCAAAAATGTGCCCGATATCTCAAGAAACGTGCTCTTCTCATATGGGTAGGATATTTGACCCATAGGTTTATGGGGTAGTTTTGGCCCATGGTTTTGGTACCCACGGTATTGTAAAACTGCTTAAGCAGTTGCCTATTGATGTAATTTTGATAGGTGAGACATAGTATTGTAGATGTGTGTGAGTTCAAGTGTGAATTCAAGAGAGTTTTTTGAGCACAACTCCAAATAGATTTGGGTATTGTATTGAGAGAGAGGTGACTTGTAATAAAAATTTTAGCAAGTGATTCTTGGTGGATATAGCCCAAATTGGGTGAACCATGTTAAATACTATCTTTGTATGGTTTAGTTTAGTTTTCTACACTTATATTTTAGATCTGTGATATTATTCTGCATATTAGTTTCTACTATTGCAATTTTGTGTGGGATTGTTCCACATATTTTATCCCTTATTTCCTAATAGTCTCATATTAGAACCAACATCAAGGATATATTATATAACTTTATGAAGCTTAATAAAATGATTAGTGGAGTGACCAACACATCGATGGTAATCATAATGGACATTAACATCAAATATATAATCACGAGGTGTACTTGTATCAACCTTAAATGATGGAGGGAGAGATACATGATTACACTCAAGTAATTATTTGATCACTTTCTATGGTGTAGAATCAAAATATCATCTAGAGGTTTGTAATTGTAGTTTTTTTAGTTGAGATACACCATTTATAAAGGTTTTAACTTCGATGGTTCATATACATGTTTTATTCTTAAATGTATTCTTTCTTTGAAACTTGTGATTAGATGCACTATAAGGATTAACAACATACTTGAGTTGTTCATGTTGAGAAGCTTAGCTTCACATTATTTCAAAGTACAACATAGATGATCAAATGAATTGAACATATTAAAAATAATTTATTTTTTTAAAGGGACAAGAAAACTTTATGTAAAAAGCCCTTATAATTCATTGTTAGCTAAAATATTATTTATCTTAGCAATCACGGTCTTATAGTGTAAGACATAATAGTTAAGGGCAAGTCAAATCTGGAAGATCTTTCCCATTTGTAAAATCTAAACAATGGAATGAAAATCGAAGGTTTCTTTTATTATTGAATGGAATTTATGAAATCTACAAGTAACTACTCACTATGGAGCTTACAACTCTCTTATGGAGCTTTTACGAGAATCGGTGTTTCCCCAAGGAGGTAACCTAGATTGGCTTCTCCCTTTGACTTGAATATAATGGACTACCATGACTTAGTCGCACTTCATTGGATACATGTGCCTCACATACACACTTACCAACCCTTCACCAATCCTTGGTCATTAACTATGCCCTATACTTGGTTGGCCTACAAATTTTTTTCTAACATTGAAATGGTGAAATCATTCTTTTGTAGTCATACATTCCCACTTCTTAATCTAGAGGAAATTTTGGAACTTTGGAATTTCCCTAAACTTCCAAAAACCATAACAATACAACAGAGCATTTTAAGAGTTTTCTCGATGACATAAAGAACACCGAAAATGGATCTTGTATGTGAAAGATACCATTGGTCAAAGTTTTATCAAAGCCGGAGGAGACAAAGTCACCGCCAATCGTGACAGGTGACATGTGGAAAAAGTGAAGTTTGAGCAAAAGGGTAAAAATTTGGTTTTATGACGTCCGGTCTTCGACACTTGTGTTCAAAAAGATCATTGTTAATATATGCTAGGTAGTGTAATGTTGCATTGGACCAAGCTCAGGGCTATCTTGGCGAGCTTCCACCTCATCTTCCACATAACGCCCAACTCACCCACATCTCGACAATTCAAAAACAAGCTAACTCGGTCTATCCTCATGGCCTAGAAAATTGGTCTTACCAGTTGTTCCCCAAACATAGCTCACTAGCCACGTACCTGGCTTACCAAACTTAACATCCCATGGGGCCATCCATGTGGCATATAAACATTGCCACATGCCACTCATGTGGAATTCTAACCATCGACCACCTACATGGAAAGAAAAATGTTGGTTAACGTGGCCCAAGACATGTCCAAATAGGGTGGACTACCTTAATTTAAACCTCATCACCAAATTTAAACCCCATCAATGTGGGATTATTCCCACATGGGAAAACAAAATGGTGGAGGATGGTTGGGGTGGTTCAAACCCCAATCACTAGCTTACTAAAATTAAGCCTCACCACTAGACCATTATGGCTTGACGAGTTATGAAATGGGTTCACTTCTATTTAAAGGAAGTTTTTGACGATTTATACACAAAGGGCACATTTTAGACTGTGTTATTTTTGATAAAGAGTAATTTTTAGAAAACTAAGTTTTTGAGCGACTTAGGAATTTTGGATCTTGGTGTAAACTGGAAAGTTATCTAGAATTCTCGAGACACTTCTATTGCATATATCATTTTCCCATTTTGGAGATGTCGTGACAAAATTTTATGCTACAAAAGTCACTAGAAGATAAAAATAATAAGGGAAGAACCTCTGTAAGTGATTTAGGAAGGTGAAAGACATTTATTGAGCTCCGCCAGGGTCTTTCAAAGGTATGAAAACATAGTATTGTAGGTTTTGATCTATTTTTTGTTAATTGTAAGGGTTATTGTACTTACATTTTGGGTAAATTTAATAGGTCGGTTTGTATGAACATGGAGACGTAGGTATTTTCGAACTCGTAAACAATTATGGTGTCGTCTTTCTATTTGGTATATCTACATTTGAATTATGATTTATTCACATGTTTAATCAGTTAAATTAAAGTTTAATCATGATTAAATATTAGTTTATGAAACTTTGGATGAAATGGTAAATACAATATTTTGAATGGTTTGATCGAATGGTTGATTTTGTGAATTTTGGAATCAGTTCTAGATCAATTATTTTCTAGATTTAAAGTAGATTTGGGATAAATTAAAGTCCTGGAAATTGATGAATTTCAAGATCCGGTAAACATTTAAAAATAAACAATTACTAGTGTTTATGGATCATGTTTGGTATCATAGCAAGCTGATTTAACATTGTGATTACTTTAGTTTGTGCAGTTAGTTCAAGTGTGATTGAATAGGCATAGGTGCACCATGGGTAAGATGTCTAAACATAAAAAGCTTGATGAGATTGAGGAATTCACTCACCATATCCACAAAGAGAAATATCTCCTAAGATCCATGTATTACTCCTTAGAAGAGGAGAATTATCATTTGAAATCAGAAATGCAAGCCAAGGATGATCTCTTCATAAGGCTACAATGTGGTGATTAGAAAAAGGAATTTCCTTCAACTTCGATGTGCAAAGCATGACATATGAGTTCATTATAAGTTATTCACCACATGATTATTCTTCCCATTCAAATTCGAGTTTCATTTGAAAAACACACTAAAGGAATTAGATCTTAATTATTGTTGAAAATGGGATTCAATGGAAAGGCCTTGGTAAGAATGGCTAAGGAATTACTAACCCAATACAGGTTGAGGATTTTCCTCATTTTACGGAGTTTGGGTTTTCCTAGTGTGAGAATGGATCTTGGAGATTTTTACAAGCACACCGATGGGAGAGAGTGCTTCGTCATCGGGGATAAATTTGGTAAGAGAACACAAAAAGAGGCAATGAAATTCCACCTCCGTATTCTTATCATAATCATAAGCATAATAAAAATTGTAAAGCTTATGATCCCCTCTTTCAGTTTAAGAAGTATGGATTTGATTTTTAGAAAATGTGGAATAATTTTCCTTGCATATTTTGTGGATTGGATAACCATTATGTGGCCAGTTTCTAGAAGAGAAGGACATTGTTGATGAATTTGGTGTCACTCATTAATAACTAAGAAAATGGAAAAGACCAATCTCATCATTCAGAAGCGAGAAATGGCAAAAATATTTCCTCATCCTAGAAGAAGGTAACGAGGAATTTTTGTGCTCATTTTCATGTGAATGGGCATCGAGTGGAAACTTGATGGAAAATTTATCCATATCACCATCAGAGTAATGGTAAAATGAATATGGAATACAAACATGTGGAAAAGGTAAATGAAGTTTTGAATCCACCACTAGTTGGAAAATCAACCCTGGATCAGGTAATACCTAAAAATGAAAGTCCTTTAAAATGGGTTGGTCAAAATTTTTTCAATTACATATTGTATAGCTTATTGTTGAATATCATGCATTAATTTAATAGCATTAATGGGAATTCAATGTATGTTGATAGGAAATATTCCCATATTTTCATTTTCTTTGAGACTCGATAATGGTGTCACCAAAGAGGTAAGATCTCAGGGAAATGTTTATCATACTCATATTATACTTCTCACTTGTTAAGGATGACAAAATCCATTAGCAACATAGTATGTAGATTCAATGGGCATGGGTATAATGTCTATTTTTGGAAATTTACATTTCAGTATTTGTTGTTGATTTTCATTGTGAAAATATGGACACCATTTTGGTATTGTAATTAATATATAATATTTTTGTGTCGATAGATGATAATCAATGATTATTTAATACCCTTATTTTGGGAGTTTTTGTAAATATCCTATATTGTTACAATTGGAATGTACATTTATTACACAAAAAAACTGATTTGCGATGTTGCATGGTTAACTTTTGCAATGGATAGCAGTTTCATCTTTATAAGTATACATGCAGTTTGTTTCTATCTTAACTATAGTGTGTAGAATGTTGGGATAGATATGCTATTGAAATATTCACCTGATTCATATTTGACTATAGCTATCTTTAGGCCAACATTCTGATCATGATATTTATAGTGGTTAACAATTTCACAGGGAAAATGGACACTAGCTATTTTTGGCATGTAGTTGTATTTTTGCACTAATATATTTTAGTGGAATTTAATTTTACCTTGTGATTAGCCTTATCACGAGTATTAGTTGAGCACTTTCCTATTTTGGAAACAAGTGTTTATTTTTATCTCGATTTATTGTTTGTAATGAAAATTACGTTACTAGGTTTTGACAGTTCACAATTGTTTGTAGAGATTGACAAAATTACAGAGTATCATGGGACAGCTTTCCTATTCTAGTGGAAATTGTCTAATTTTTACTAATTGATTTTTTATGATTAATTGATAAATAATTTGCAATGTTTAACCCTTGATGCTATTTTTCGACCATGTATGTTTTTGTGAAATTTAGGATGGTTTAACAACATTTATGGGTGGAAAACAAATTCTTGTGGACAAAAATCCTTCCCTGTTGGGAGGTGTGATATGGAGGAAATTTTGGAACTTTATAATTTCCTAAACTTCCCAAAACCATAATAAATTGATAGATAATTTTGAGATTTTTCCATGACATCAAGATCGAGTTAAAAATAGAGCTCGTATGCGAAATATACCACTGGTCAAAGTTTGGTCAAAGTTGGGAGGAGACATAGTGAACTGACAATTAGGCATCGACACGTGGAAAAAGTGAAGTTTGAGAAAAAGGGTAAAAATTTGGTTTTATGACGCCGATATTTGACACTCATGTTTAGACATGGCATTGTGGATATATAGCAGGCAATGTAATGTTACATTGGAACAAGTTCGAGGCCGACTTGGTGTGCTTCCACTTCATCTTCCACACAATGCCGAATTCACCCATATCTAGGTGAGTCAATAACTAAGCCAACTCATTTTATCCTCATGGCATAGTGACTTAGCCTTACCACTTATCCCCCAAAAAAATAGCTCACCATCCATGTACGTGGCTTACCATACATAGCATCCCATAGGGCCATCCACATGGCATATCAAAATTTCCACACGAACTCACGAGGCATTCTAACCATTGGCCACCTACGTGGAAAGAAAATGAGGATATGGATGGCCTAAGTAGTGTCCAAATAGGGTGGAAAACCTTTATTTAAACCTCATAGCCAACTTTAAACCCCAACAATGTGAAATTATTTCCAAATGGGAAAAAAATGACGGAGCATAGTTGGGTTGGTTCGAACCCCCCAACCACTAGTTTACGAAAATTAAGCCTCACCACTAGACCATTATGGCTTAGTGAGTTATGAAAGGGGCTCACTTCTATTTAAATGATTTTTTTGACAAGTATGTGCATATAGGGTAGATTTCAAACTATGTTATCTTTGATAAAGAGTATTTTTTAGAAAAATGAGTTTTTGAGTGACCTAGAGGCATTTGTGGATCTTGGCGTAAACTAGAAAGTTGTCCAAAATTCCAAGACACTTTTGTTTCATATATAATTTTCCCATTTTGGAGATTTTTTGATAATGTTTTATGTTGCAGAAGTTACTAGAAGACAAAAATCCTAAGGGAAGAACCTCTACAAGTGATTCAGAAGGTGCAATACATTTACTTGAGCTTCGCTTAGGGCTTTTGAAGGTCTAAAAACACAATATTGCAAGTTTTGATATATTATTGTTAATTATAAGGGTTATTGTACTTACAGTTTCATAAATGTTAATAGATTAGTTCGTATGAACCCATAGACGTAGGCATTTACCAAACACTGTAAACAATTCTAGTGTCGTCTTTCTATCTAGTATATCTAAATTTGAATTCTGATTTATTCACACATTTAATCAATTAAATTAAAGTTCAAGCACACTTAAATATCAATTTACGACACTTTGGATGAATTGGTAAATACAAGAATCAATGGTTTGATCAAACGATTTATTTTGTGAATTTTGGAATCATTTCGGATCAATTTTTTTTTCATATTTAAATAATATTTTGGATAAATTAATGTCATAAAAATTGATGAATTTATAAGATCTGGGTAAACAATTAAAAAAGTAAAATAATTACTAGTGTTTATGGATCACTTTTCTCTCCTCGTTTGAATTTCCTTTGGGTGGGATGGTCCCTTCTAAATGCCTCTACATCTTCCCTCTCAGTTTTAAATATGAATTTTAGCTCCTTTAATGCTATGAGATACCTCCATATAGACTTTACCTACTTGTGCCATGTTGATACGGTCCTTGGGCTCAACTAATTGTTGATCCTAGTGAGCCTCCTTATCGACATCTCCTAAAATATCTTGTATTATATTCTAACTACCAACTTTATCACACCCTCTTTATTTTCAATCATTTTCTAAACCTTTCATTTGTTCTATCTTGCACTCTTAGTTTTGACCTACACCTTTGTATTATTCCTTGCACTACCTTTAGAATTATAGGATTTATTCTTTAAAAAAATGTGCACCTCCTACACAATCCAAGTTATTATGAAATCCCTTCATTTGGTCTCATGTGATTTATGTGCACTCATTGTCATTGCTCATAACTTCTTCACAATTTTTGTGCACTTCTAATCATCTAGGTTGGGCCAAAAATTCCATGATACCAAATTCCTACACTCACCATTGTATATTATTCTCATGTGCCTTGCATCCTTCCTTTATCGAAAAACCTTACATGTTCCATTCTACACCATGTTTTGTCAAACATTTTTGACACTATTGCACACCCTCTTTTATCATGCACTCTAAATAGTTTGAATTCCTCATTGATAACCATTGTGTAAATTCCTTACACACTTGTCCACAATTTCCCTTTCACTATACTAAACCTCCCCTCTTCATTCCACATGCCTTTTATCCTTGGGCACACCCACGCTTAGCCAAAAGATGTGTAGGATTTATCTAGACCTTAGATGCTCTTGCATAAAACACTTGAGGTACTTAAAATTTGAGTTTTACCTCAAGTAAAATGAGATAGTGGTAGAACCACCATTCAAACTATTTAGGCTCGTAGTCATATTTCCTTCATCCTTAAAGCCTTAATCTAGCCTCAACAATTCTTCCAGTGTCTCTTCTAGTCCTTTTTCATCTCTGTGAATCCTCTATGAAATATCACACACTTTGATGAGATTCAAACGACCATAAACCTGACCACCTCCTCTAAATGGATCTTCTCTTCTTATCCATTTCTTTTTGAATCCCTATCCACTGCTAACTAGTGTGATTCTCTACTCACCTTGAATCATCCACATTCACTAAAATTATTCAGAGTTTTCTACTTCATTGCCCACTTCATCTTCAAGATATTATATTATGTGCATATTCTCCTCACACACTTCTTCTCCGCACCTTATATCTTCACAAGTTTCCTCATCTTCTTTTCCTTTTTTATTCTTTTCTCCCTTTTTCTATGATCATTGCTCTTCTCTACACTTTTCTCTTTTCCATCTCTTGTTCCATCCTTTGCATGTCTTCCTTTTGCACTCATTGTAAATCTATCCTTCATGCATCCATTCCTCCACACACTTGTGGAATTAGACCCACCATTGGTTGTCTTCCTCTTCTTCTTTTATTTCACCCTTCTCTACCTTGGGTTGTTCTCTATTTCACATTTACTTTCCTTCACACAATTGTATGCAAATTTATTCAATATAATCTCTATTGGTATACTTGAGATTCCTTTACAAAATTTTCTTCATCTCTTCTCCTCGTGATCCTAATTGAGTCTCATACCATCCACATTTACCAAACTTGGATATTATTCACTCCACCTAACTTGCACGGTGACAAGGTCTCATTTACTTACTTGTAGAATTCTCTTCTTATTTTTTTCTTTATGGATAATTCACCATCTTCACTTTTATAATGCACTTTGTCTTTTGTATAATCTTCTCTATGACTTATCTTATGATTATAAACTTTCTTCTTCAAAGTGCAATATTTTTTCGTGGCTACATACCACATATCCTCCCCCTCTTATTAGGGTAACTTCTCTTGGCCATTCTCCTTCTCCTTAGAAAATTTCCCCACGATCCTCCTTGATATCTATTTGGATATCTTCCTTTTGATTTAATTTAATTTTAATTAAATATAATTTTAGGGTAACTTACTGTGATAAATGATATATAGGTAATAAAGTATAGTAGTGCGCAACCAATAAGAATTCAATTATGTAAAACCCTAACAAAATGAGAAGAAGATGAAAACTAATTCTCATGACAATTTGGGAGTGATCGGGATCGAGTATCTACTAGAACAGGTTGCAAAAAAATGTCATAATGAATCGGTGAGGGTTCATAACCATAGGAATGTAAGGGAAAAAAAAGTGCTCATAGGGGGCAAGGAGCACCCCAGTGCTAGTAGTGACCGAACCGGTGCCCAGTGTCTCCGCTCAAATGTTTGGATTTTGATCTTTTTGGGTCGGAAGGTCTTCACTCCAATATTTGATTTTTCATTTCAACTTCATTGTTAGGGTTCCAATCACACCTATAACCTACAAAATAGATGACTAGCTACACATGCCCACAAAACACATCAAATATAATAAAAATATGTATAGTAGGGAGTCGATTGATCCCAGTGGTCACCCAAAGAGTGAAATTATGACCAAGAACTACACTACGTAACATAATCCATGTAGTTCTTCATGATTTTGTGTGAAATTATGTCCTAGGTCACCTTTTTGCAAGTTACACGATGATAGCAGGCTAGATCTAGATTATTCTGAGTATTGAAAATGTTTGTGATGAAATAAAATGAACTCCCCTCCTATGTTGTGTATGTAGATTGATACAATCCTTGTCCCTTATATGAAAGTATTAGATATATGATTTGTAGTGATTTTGTGTCTTTGTGTAAGCTTATGTGGTGATAGATAATGCTTATAGTGCTTGGCTCCTTATTTAAAAGAAGTAACTAAGTGTATATATATGATTCCTTTATTTGAATTTCATAATTGAAAAGTGAAAGGCCAACCCAAAGTGTTATAAGGTGTCCAAGAAGTGAAAAGGACCCAAAAGAGTAAGAAGAAGAAAGAGAGGGACAAGAGCATCTGGAAGCTTCCATCTTAACTAGGTGCTAGTGTTCAAGGCCATAAAAAATAAATCAATCAAGTGTCGACAGATCTATAAGATGTGTAAAGATAATAAAGTACAAGAGATAAAGTAACCCAAAAGGCCAAAAGAAGTTTTCAACCACTAGTTTTCTTACTTAGGAATCATGTATACATTAGTATGCTTTAAGACCTAGAAATGTACCCAAGTGTATAGATTTTGTGTCTACATTTTCCCCCACTTTATGTTGTTGAGTGAATACTCAATAGCATAAAGTAGATAAAAATGTGTCTAAAGAGGAGTGTAGCTGATAGTGTGCCAAGTAGCCATGTGAAGCATGAAGTGATCATAATGTGAAGTGTGGTAACTAGGAAAGGGAGGTAGACCTTAGGGGTGAATCATATGTGTAGTAACATGTTGGAGTTTTTGCTTGTTGATGTGAGATAATTCTTATTACTTGTAAGGGAGGACCTACAAAAGAAGAGAAAAAGAGTAGTCAGATTTTTGTATATGAAAAAATGAGAGTAACATATTAATAAGTATGCAAAAGTAGTAGCTAAGGAAAGCGTACACGTGATGCATGAGAGATTATGAGATAAAAAGTTGTCATGTTTGTCTTGGATATGTTTTTGGATGGATTTGAGGCAAGAATGAGTTTTTTGGGTGATCTCATGCCAAGGATGAGTTTTGGGTGATCGACGCCAAGAGAAGAGTATTAGGGAGAGAGGTATATTTTTCTCTCCTTCCATGATGCTTCTCAAATTATAAGTGTCACTACAAATTGACACATCCCGATTTGTAACTAAATTTGTAACCAAGTTGTAATCTGAATTATAATAGAATTGTAATCTGAATGGTAGCCAAATTTTAACTAAATTCTAATTGAAAGACTAAATTTTGTAACTAAAGACAAGTGTATGATCTTTGTATATCTATACTTTAAACTGATGGAAACTATGCTTTGAACTAAGAAACTGTCTAATTTTCCCTAGGAAACTAGTACTTAGGTGGGACACAAGTGCCCACCATTCTTGTCTCATGCTTGAACACCGGTGTATATTATGTGTTTGTGATCTAATTCTAATTATAGAGCATTATGAAACCATGTGAATTTTATAATTATGTAATATGTTGATATGTTATGAAGTTTCATGCTTTTGTAAGGGTGATTTGTTCACACAATAGATACCAACCCTCATTTAGGGTACATGTGATGAATGTAGGAGGAGCCGGCCCAAACGAGAAGACCTGAAAATGATATGCATGTCATAGGTTAGATACCCATAGGGGGTAGGGGACGTGCATGGTAGAAACCAAGGAACATGTAAATAATATATGACATAAGTAAGAGTTAGTGTAAAATACTTAACATGTAATAAAATACAATATATCAAACAACTATGAAGACAAGAGGGAAGACGAAAAGTGGGTTGCATACATGGGACATCGCTCACAATGTCACAAGATAATTAGGGCCGAAATAACCATAAGCAAACAATGATCAAGCAACACATAGGGCATAGCCCACAAATAGTGGAAAAAATAACAAAAAAGAAGTAACCAATAACCATGGTTGTATAGTATCCTGCAAGGAAAATGATACACATGAAGCACCCGTTATCTTGTTAGACAAATAAATAGTATGTCAAAGAATGTGAAGACTACTAAAATGCCCAAGAAAAACTAAACTAACAAGACTAACACCACGTAGTCTAATTAACAAATGCTTATTGAATATAACAATAGTTACATCAATTATTAATTCTTAATGGAATTCTTGAAATAAATAACATGATATATCAATCTATCTTAGCTAAAGCATGCCTATTATAATATCCAATTGCTAACTAACTTAGACCTAAATAGATCTAGGAACAAAAAAATTGGGGGGTTTGTTGCTACTCCAAGGAATGTGAGATGGTCTCTCCAACAATGAATACAAGATCATATTGGATACCCATCTACTAACCCCATTTAAGAGTTGTGGCAAAGATTGAACTTGGTTATTAATCATATTTCTTATATGATATGTAAATAAAATCATGGTGTAAAGTTTAAAGGTATGTGGTTATTTCTTTTTATGGTGAAGAAAGTAAACCAACCAACTTAACAAAGAAACAAGTACAATCACATATACTCAAACAAACAATGTTCAAGATAGTTGCATCAATGTATTTGTTATCAAGCTTTAGTTCATGAATGTTCATGTTGTAACAAAAAGGGTTAAAAATGGTGCCCTAAGCAAGGATACATGCAAGGGGAATAATGGAAGATAGAAGTAGTCCCATGGAAAGCATTCATGCACTATGACACAATATCTAACAACTCACTGTTGCACAGGAGTACCGACATAGTAAGCAAGACAACTTTGTTAATGAAGGTAGATCACAACGATCCGCAAGTTGTTTGAGACAAGAAAAAGAAAAAAATTAAGAAAGATGTTTTTGTAGGAAAATTTTGATGTTCGAGGACAATGCATTTGATATAGGATTTAGCTATGTGCATGCCATTTACCAATTTTTGAATTTTTTTGATTTTTGTAATTTTGTAATGATTTTACCAATTTTTTGGATTTTTGAAAATTTTTATACTGTTTTAATTTTTTGTATTTTTAGGAAGAAAATATCATAGAATAAATAACGAAGTCATGAGACATCACCAAAAGTCACCGTGAGGCAATAATATGCCCCGGTAGTAGAACAGGCCGTCGGGAAGCAAAAACATACCCTAACATAGCAAAAACGGTGCGAAATAATTATTTATTTAAAAATAATCATCACGAAGAGTGCTAGAATAATTTAGAAGAACCACGATGGATCTAGGGCGTGTCGGGGTGAGAAACATGTCACGGGAGGGGGTAAAAATAACTATATAAACCACCATGACAAGTTCATTTACCACACACACTTACCTTTTTACCGCTGGTTGAGCTTTGAATTATGGGAGAAAATGGTGAGGGTGTAGAACTAGAAACACCATGCAGATCACATGCGAGACTATATGAGACTTCCAGTAGAGGGACCATAGGTACACAAATCTGAACTCTTCACTTGTTTCAATTTATAGTATTTTAATTACATTTATTAGGGTTAGATAGGGTAGAAAACCCACGTGAATGCACCAACGCGGCCCTTGGGTCATGCTTGTGCTCACGGTGTTGCACTAGTGTTGAGTATGCATATGCGCATATGTGCCAAAGGCACACTAGGATATGTGCCCATGCAAATCTACCAAAAGGTGTATACACCTATGCACCTGTGCAAAGAGAAATGCGCTGACACCATGAGAGGTGAGCTCATGCTGTAAGAGGGTTGGGGAGAAATAGGGTGCACCTATGTGTGGATGGGGGCACTGACACACAAGAGGGTGTCTTGATGCTCATGCCGTAGGGGGTGTCTTTGGCACTACTAGGGAGGTACTAGTGCACAAAATACACTTTGGAGTGACTTTTAGAAGAAAATGAATATTTGTAGGAAAAACTAGATGGTAGGACAGATGAAATAGATGATAGAATAGAAGAATATCATGGTAGGATAAAATAATTTAATAATATACGAATAAGATCATAATAAATGACCTGACTCACCCTATAGATGGATTTAGAGTGGTTAGAGAAGCGTAAGAGATAGGAGGCTCTGAGCTTATGAGGTGACATTCAGATGACGAGACCAAATTTTCTTAGAGATCACACTAGAGGTGACCGGTGTATCACACATGGCTCACATGCCATAGATTACTTTAAATCATAGCCTGATCATAGCCTTAAAGAAGAGGTGGTGCAAAGTGAGATTCAAACATTTCACCTTTCAATCAATGAGATGAGCGTTACGCTGGAGGATGTGTGGTGGATCTTGTGAGTTCCTATCTAGGGTCGGTTGATTACCTACGATGGCCACCAAGACCGTATTTAGAAATGTATATAGCTGAGATGTTTGGAGTGGTAGAAATACCCCACCCAAGTATGACTACTAATATTAGCGGTGCATGGCTGATCAATGACCGATATGGGTTTATGGGTTTTTGTTAGCTCTTGTGAGTGATATATTACCGCTGAAAAGAGTGGTGCTTGGTTTCCTCTAGGCCTTATTTTAGTGATTCATGGCCTCCTCCAGGGAGAGGTTTATTTCTAGGGACAGTGCATTCTAGCCCACTTATACAAAAATTTGTATTTGATAGCTTACCATCTAAAAAGGTCCTGTGGGTCTTGCCACTTTTTTACAATATGAGATTGAGACCATATTACAATTAGATGCCTGCAGAGCATTGAGAGATGGAGATCTTGGTGATACATATTTTATGGGTTGGGTTCCATATGGAGATTATATTCATGGCCACATGGGGGACACATATTTCTATAGGCAATCCTTCGACAAGGTGCAACCTCACATGATTATATGGCGTCCATACAGGTTATATCGTTGTCCCGAGGATGTGGCCGAGCTTAGCACAACCGTAGTTGATCATTTTAGCCTTGGGGGCATGAGTCATATCATGGAGTGGTAAAGAGTAGACAAGGTCCAAAGAACAATTTTGTCTCATCTAGCGGATTCCTGGTGATGAGATGTGGTACGGGAACAAATACAAAGATATCTTTGACTATGGGTTACACATTAGACTCGGGACGAGCCCGCACCAAGTTTTTAGAGGTAGTACCACAACCTTGGGTACAACAGAACATGTAGTCGATCTAGGGACTACATATAATTATGCCGCTTTGTATGTGATAGTGCTTCCACGAAGATTGAACATACCACATGAGGTATTGATACAACAACACAAAAGGGTTACAGGGGTCCAGATCTTTTGGCACATGCACATGCACATGCATAAGAAGGTACATTAATAGGGCTGTAGGTATAACATGTGCTATTTTACTAGTAGACGATAGTACAATAGAAGGTAGTGGCGTAGCCACAATTATTAGCACCACGGATGCCCCTTTAGGTTCTACTACGGGCACCATTTCAAGAACCTCCATTACCCCCTCATGTGAGTCCACTACATAGTCCACCAGAGGTGGAGGAGATGGTGGGGGTGGAGAGGATATGGAGCAGATGTACGGAGTTGGTGAGCAGTGGCCACCTTGCAACATCGGATATAACATGTTATAGATCCATAACTTCAAAGCTACAACTAAGAGGGATCATGTCATTTCATAGAGACCAGTGATTGTAAAGAGTGATAAACTCATGACAGAGTGAGATCATGCTAGAAAAGAGAGAGTATAGCTCATGAAAGAGTGAGATTAGGTGATCGTAGAGAGTACACCACCGTAGAATGAGAGGTATCAACTAGTGACTAAGTGGGTTCGGTGGACAAAAGAGCATACATAGGCTTAGGCATACATAGCCAAAGTGACAAGAGCATGATGCTCTATTGTGGGCATCTTCAACATTTGGGATGTAGGATAAATTAGCGAGACACAATGAGAGATAGTGGCGAGGAATCTTACTACAAGTCATTGTACCATCATGCCATCCCGTGAGGGATAGAGGGATATCTATTTTGACCAACTAGATGTTAGTAGGTCCAGATCTAGATCCTAGAGGACTTCATGATCAACCAAATCAGCTCAACAACCTACAATGTAGCAAAGTGCAATGGCCTCTGTAGGACCGTTACATCGTAGTTCAATCCTCGTGGCCCTAGGTCAGGTAGTCTCGGAGAGGGTGAGAGTCGAGGATGACTCTCTTATTGATATACTAGATGTATATTTTTGGTGTATTGCCTTGATAGGAATACATAATTTTGTATAGATGTATATGTATTATTTTTGATCATGCCTCATGATGAAGGCATATTTTTGTACAAATGTACGCTATGCATTATTTTTTGAGGACACCTCTTTGATGAAGGCACATTTTTGATCCATGCCCATGATGGAGTTTTGTATTTGATATGTATTGAGACACATTGATTTTATACACGGACATTTGATATTTATGGATATATGATTATTGATGGATTACCAATGTATCATATTTTTTTATGAGATATCATGCTTAATCTATATGTTTATGTTTGTATCACATGTTGTTAGATTTATGACACAAACTTAGTTGATGTCATATTGCATGTTGATGAGATAGTTTGAGTAAAAAATGTTTTAATTTTTATATTGGTGTGGGGGATAGATTTTTTATCATGCGCAACCCCTTTTTGCCCCATTAATGATATGATATTGATGATTAGCCTTAGCATACATGTGTGATGTAGACTTATCTTTTATTGATATATGATGTATAGATGTGATGGTTTATTTGATATGATGATGAAATGATAACAAAATGTAAAATTAAAATAACAAGCACAAGTTAAACAAATCTAATAAAAGAAACACAACTATCTACAAGTATGCAAGATAAAATGAATTCAATTCAACACCACAGATTAAAGTAACATTCAATCTAAGTAAGAAAATGAATCCAATTTAAAGCACACAAAATGAAAAATAAATGCAACTAAAACCATACAAACCAACAACTAAAAGTAAGAAAACTACTATGTTTTTATGGGATAGTTTTAGGACATTTTTCACTATTTTGGGTATTATCTCGAGACATTTTTCTATTTTTTTGGATTTTTCTATGAAACATATTTTATTTTTTTGTTTTTCAAGGAACATATCTGCATGTTTTGATATTTTCAAACAGTTATATGAATGTTTTTGATATTTTCTAAGAAGTTTTCCGAAGTGAACGTGCAAGGAAATGAAGAAATGTGGATGCCCCCAATGTTAGATGGGATGTACAAGGAAGAATTCCACATGTTATGTGAAATAAGGTGATGATGTGAAGTTTCCCCCAGTGTGAGATGGGAATATTCAAAGTCAAACATCTCCGCATTCAAAAATAGGATAAGTTGGATCAAGGAAAAGAGGGATAGACTCACAAGGGACTCAGATGAAGGTAAGGACCATCTTAAGACAAAGCTATCATACTCCTAAACCCAAAATTATTGTGAGCAACGGATCCTCTAATGGCATTGGAAATCAGTTTTCACCAAAGGACTTGTCCAAAGTGCCACCATTGCATGGTTTTCACTATTGGACGTACATTATTATTATTATTGTTGTCATTTTTTGATATTTTAGTGACCCCACACTTAAGCATAGAAACACTTAATATGCATTGCGGTCATGGGTTCTCGAAACTCTTGGCCATTTGAATAGGAAATATTATAGGTACCTAAACCGAATTTTCCAACCACCACATATGTCCCTAGCCAATTAGGCTCAAAAGTTCCCTTATTTTCTCGGTCCTTTGTGGTGTTGAATTGATTTTATTTTAACACCAAGTCTCCTACCTCAAATTAACAAGGTATTATTCTTTTATTGTAGCTTCACCGCACTCTATCCTCATATAATTTAAGGTGATTGAGGGTGTGAAACTATTTCTCATCTAATAGATCCAAATCTTCCAATCAAGCTACTATGTAGTCCTATTCTTCACTCATGTAGCCCCTTAGCTCAATATGAAAGAGAGAATCTTGATCTCTAAGGGTAGCACAAATTCATGCCTAACACCAAGGATTATGGAGTGGAACATGTAGGAGTGCGGATAGACCATCCGAATGCCCAGAGGGCAAGGTGAATCTGTAAATGCTGTGGGTCATGGCTTGTTGTATTCTCCATATTCTCCATAATATGGATGAGGGTTTTATTACAAGCTTTGGATTTCTTGTTACCTTGAGGGTAATAGGGGTTGAGAACTTGAGAGATATTTGAAAATGTTTGTATAATGATTTCACAGTTTTATTTTCAAATGGCTTACCATTGTCAGTGATAATGGCAGAAGGGATACTGTATCGATAGATGACATGGTTCATTATAAATTTAGATATATGAGGGAATTCAACATAGGTAACTATCCATTTTGTAAAGTATTCAAGTAGCAGTGATAATGAAATTATGGCCATTTGAGGAGATAGGTTTAAGTTTACCTATAAGACCGAGAACCCATTTTGAGAATGACCAAGGTGTCATGATAGGTTATAAGGATTACACCGACCCATGTATCAGATTGTTGTACTTCTAAAAATCCAATAATTTCTTCACATGTTTACATCAGGTTGTTCTCCATGGTAGGAAAATATTAGCCTACCCTGAGTATTTTCTTTGCCAATACGATCCCATTAGTATGAGCCTCACATATGCCTTTGTGCACCTCTTTGATTGTTAGGATGGATTCATCGAAATTTAAACATTGCAATAGATTCCTATCATTGTCTTGGAGGAAGAAGGTGCCCTAAGTAGGGTATAGTGGGATATACACTAGATGAGGTTACATTTCTTAGTTTGGGAAATGTTGTTAGGAAAGGTTCCATTGTGGAGGTAATTAAAGATGTCACAATACCATAGGGAAAAGGGACCAAAAACTTCACACACCAAACAAGACTCGGTATGTCATATGTAGGCATTTGTAAGTGCTCCACAAAAATTACATATCATTGTTTACATGTGGAATACTCAACATGGACCCCACTGTAGCCATAACATCGATGCTCTATTATGGGGTCTTTGTATTTTTTCAAATGTTACTGCTCAAATAACTCCTTTAAAGAATAAACCATTCTCTTGTATGGAATAATTTTCTCATCTTTTACTTTATATTCATTTGTCACCTATTTTATAATCAGCATGGAATCATCAATTATATTTACTCGTCTGATATCCCACTTAATAGATAGCTTCATCCCCACAATAAGGGCCTCATACTCCACTATATTATTTGTGCATGGGAACCCAAGTTAAAATTCCTAAGGGATCAAGTCTCTCATAGGAGTGATCAACACAACCTCGACACCTGAACCATGAAAGATAAAGGAGCCATGAAAGTATAGTTTCCATACAATATATTCCTTAAGGTAAATTGTAGATGCATTTGGGAGATCCAAACACAAAGGTTTAGTACCTGTAGCAAAGCTTCGCTAGTTGATATGCTAGAACCTCGTCCTTTAATTGAATTCTGATGTACATACTCAATGTAAAACTCACTGAGTAAGATGATCCAATTAGCCATCTTTCCTATGAGTGTGGATTTTGACAACAAGTATTTTAAGGGATCTAATTTTGAAATAATCTCGACCTTATTGTTGAGAAAATAATGCGTAGATTATGGAAGACAAAAACTATGGCCAAGAAAGCCTTTTTGATCCATGGATATTTGAGCTCGTAAGCTATCAACATTATGCTTAAGTAGTACACAATTGTTTTTATTTTCTCTTTATCATACGTGGCCAACAAGACCCCAATTGCAAAGTGCATGGTAGAGATATAGAGTAAAAAAGGTTCTCCTACCATGGGGAGCATTAGAATAGGGGGATTAGCCAAATAGATTTTGAGAAAAAAAAATCCTTGGTGCTACTCTAGTCCCTAGTGGAAACTAACATCTTTCTTGAGAAGATGCATGGATGTATGATACTTTTTTTCAAGATGAGAGATAAACCTTATGATGGATTATATATTTCCTTGTAAGATCTGTAGTTTTTGATATTGGTAGGAGGAGGCATTTCTATTATAGTGACAACCTTTACCGGATCTACTTCCATTCCTCTCCTTAAAACAATGAATCCTAGTAATTTTAAACTCAGAAGATAATTATTTGGGTTTAGTCAGACTTTGTAGTCCCTTAGACACTGAATAATACATCGCAGAATCTTTGGGTGCTCTTCTTGAGTCCTTGACTTTACCAATATGTCATCTACAAAATCTTCCATGATGTCACTAATCATATCATGAAAAATAACAGTCATTTCTCATTGGTAGGTAGCGCTTGCATTATTGAGGCCGAAGGGCATTACTTGATAATAGAATGTCCCAATGGGGTAGTAAAATATGTCTTTTGTTGGTCTTCCTTAGTAATATTTATTTTTTTATATCATGAGAAGCCATCCATGAGTGATAACATCTCATAACCAGCTGTTGAATTAATAATCATGTCGATGTTGGGAATAGGAAAGTCATCCTTGAGACAAGATTTATTAATATCTCAAAAATCTCTACACACTCGATATTGACATGATTTTCCCGAACTGGGACCACATTAAAAATCCACTATGAGTAGTTGATAGTCCTAATGATGTAGTGCCCACTTCCCTTTGACACTTTAATTCTGATCATGATACTGTAGACTATATGATGGACATTCTTATAGTTTGGATTTAGTATGGTGTTAGATGTCAGATCCTAGATTATTGTTGAATCTGATTCATATATGATGCATGATGATTGTAGGAGACATTTTATATAGATGTTGACATGTTGTCGGGCATGGTTATATTATAGATGTTGTTCGAGCATGTGATATTTAATATTTTGAGTAAACCTAGAAAATGGAAATTATTGGATGATGATATAGTTGTTGATATAAATTGTAAATGATTTTGTTGATTGCCTTGATGATTGTTGTGATTTATATGTGTGGATAATTTTTGATTATATTGTATATTCATTTGGGACGTTCTGATATGGCCATGAGGCCAAAGGAGGTATTTTGTTTTGCAAGTTAAAATATCACAACAAACATCGGGAGATTGGAGACCAACCACAATGGAATTCTAGGTGAATTCAAAAAGGTCACCATGGCAACATGTCTTGAGTGTGTGTGTTGTATTGTGTTAGGGATTCCCATGGGGGGATTTCCTTTATATGTGACCATGGGTTTTTGTATTTTATTAATGTGTTTCCTTTTTATTATTGTTGTATGTATTTTATTAGTGATGTGTTCCTTTATTTATTTAATTATGTTGTGGAGAATTAATGTGATAAATCTTATGATTAAAATTTAAATAAATTAAATTGGGATATGATAAAACAATAATGGAAGTTGTTGGCTCTTTGTATTAATTATGTAAGTGATGTGTAAGTTGTGTAAGACCTTGTGTAAGTCAGATTTTGGAGTAAGAAATACTCCACCTCCTTGGAAACTCGAATTTGTCCTTAGGGGCTGTTTTTGGAGGCTTGTGGGACAAGTAAAACTTGTCCCATGCCTCTAAAAGTCATTTTCTAACCATATCTATGGTTGGAAGGCTGATTTTAGACTTTTATAATGCATTTTATTAATCATGTTGCATTGTTTTAATTACACTCTCTTACATTTATTTAATTTGCAATCCTTTGGGGTGTGGGATTTTGGAGTGTGCAAGTAAACTTGTCATGTTTTCACCCACCTCTTTATTGTGCTTGGGAGAATGGATTTTGTCTTTTGTGTTTGATTTTGAGGATGTATGATGTGGCATCCGACATGGATCCACATCATCCTCTTCTCTTCCCTCTTCTATATAATCTAAACTCTTTTCTTGTTTTGGGTTGTTGAATCATTTTGCAAAACTTCCTTAGGGGTGCATTTTTCTTGTCTTGGGTTGGAGCTCTTGCTTTTGGATGGAGTTTTGGAGAAAATTTGCATGCTTGGAAATTATTGTTTTGGACTGTGTCTTGGCTTTGAGAGCTTTTTGTTTGGAGACAAAAGTAACCATGGAGAGGTAGGAATTTAACTCTCTTTTTATATGTTTGTCATTTTCTTGTTGTGTTGTGTGTATGGTGCATGCTTTGTTTTATTTGTTGGTTGGTTGGGTAGACTACCTTAGGGATGGTGTAGGAGAAGGCTATGGGAATCCATGTGGGGGGTTGGGGAATAAGGAATGCCATTGGCATCATAATTTTGTGGAGGGGAGTTTGGGTTTGGGATCCACCATGGAAAAGAAATAGCTTGCATTTATTACTTTATGGGGGGCATAATGATTTGTGTATTGGATTAATTTGGTGGTTTGTTATTGGTGGATGCCCAAATTCCAATTGGGAGGCATAAGTAGCTTCCCCCATAGACCTTTCTCCTTTGGCTTGCATGATCAAGCCTGAGTTCTATTTTGAAATGTTTTTAAATGCAGTTGTGAACTGTTGTTTTTGTGTTGAATTGTGTTTTAAAAAAGGAAATGTGTATGTGAAAGAATGCTATGTTGTGGAAGCTAGTTGTTGCCATGGTTGAATTACACCTTTGATTGTATTTTGGTTGGGGCTCGGGGCCAATGATGAAGGAAGGATTCTCCTTTCATTGGATGTCTTGGTTGGGTGGAGAGTGTTTCCTTTCCCCCTCTTTTGTTGTGATCAACTTGGAGAAAGAGAAAATGTGCATGTTGCTATCCTGGAGAAAAGGAAAAATGCAGTTTGACAGTCCTTGTGAAAACACATTCATTTGTAATCCTTTCCCACTTTTTGTGGATGAAATTGTAATATGTATTTTGTGAAGAAAGATGTATGTAAATTGATTATGAAGTTATATATTTGAAATGTGAAAGACACTTGCATTCTACTCTTTATACATTGGAAAGAAATAAATTGAATGTTGTTATTGTTTTCCAACATTGAAATATGTAAAGTTGTTTAATTGAAGTCAATAAAGAATTGCAAGTTCATCTCTTATATGCATTGTTGAATTAAATGCAATGTTCCATTGTATGGCCAAAGAGATAGTTAGATCTCTGTTTGGAAAAGAAATGCATGTGGAAACAAGATGTATTTTATATTTTTGGAGTTGTGTAAAAATGGAATTTGGTATTTGCTCTTGATTCAGAATGGTTTTTTTAAAGTAACTGAATGTATTAGATTAGATTGGAAATGAAATGTCATACTTAAATGATAAAATTGGTATACATATTTAAAAGAAATAGATCTCTGTTATAAACTTTATACTGGCAATTAAAGTTAATAAAAATGCATAGTTCGGACCTGCACTTAATAATCAACTTAAAAAAGATATGATCTAACATGTTAAGACATCAATGAACTCAAATTGACAAAGAAAACTTAAGGAAACAATTTAAATATTGCAAAATCGAGCCCATTCCCTTCCTTAGTCATTTTTCTGTCAATTATTGGAAAAATACAATTTGAAATCAAATGAACAAATTTACCTTCCTAAAACACTTTAAACCCTCCCTAGATCAATTCTCCATGTCTGTTTGGAATGTTGAGTGAAGGAGGAGATCCAATTTAATCAAATTGAGAAGTTGGAAATTACCAGTTTGCTAATTAAAATCATGTACATCGTTTTTGCAAAATTGAACCCTTAAATTTTATCAAAATGTAAAATTTATGTTTCTTGTGCAAATAGGGCAATTAGAGCTTTCCAAAAAGTCCTCATTTTCCCAAAACCGAGATTTCTAGCTCAAGTTATGGCACTTTGAAGTTTTCCTGCCTTGGCGGGAAAATTTGGGAAAATTTTCCTCGGCGGGCCCTCGGCCCGAAAAATTTGCTTTAGAAATCCTTAGAATTTTTTTAAAATTTTGGTTCAGGAAATTTTTTGAATTTTCTTCCACTAGCCCGCAACCAATCAAACACTCGCCCACGTGTCCTCACGGGGCAGCGGTGGAGGTGTGACAATATTTTGTCTTCGGTTTTTTTTTTAAATTTTGGAAAAATTTTCTTAAAATTTCATGGGCCCCGCACTCCTACCGTCGCCTTGGGATTTTCTCCTTCATTGACATGCAAACCCACACATGCCTTTTTCCCCTTATCTCCCCTTTGAAAAATTTCCTCCAAGACTCCCACTGCCCCACCCTCCCTAACTTCTCCCCTGCATTGGTTCATTGAATACCATGTGTCTTCTGGTGGCATAGTGCGGAGGCGTGGGAAAAAGGTGAACTTTGCCCCACGCGGGGAAAATTTCAAATACCACCCCACCCTTCCCTCTCTTCCTTCCCACTTTGGCTTGTGGAGCGACATGTGCCCCTAGCAGAACTCGCAGCATGCAGGCACAACTTACATTTCCTTCCCGCATAAAGGAAAAAGATTATAAAACTCCCGTGCTTTGCCAACCCACCCCTTAGGAAAATTTTCTTCCCCGAGGCTGCACATCCACCCTTTGAGGAGAAGTTTGAACCCTAAAGTCTCACTCGCTTCTTAACTAGAGTTCTACTAGGAGTTAGGAGGACTTTCTTATATCACCGGAAAGGTGAGAAAATTTCCTATCCAATGGTAATGATTTAGGGAAATTTTGGAAGCGTTAAGTGTGAGAAAAATAAAGTTGAAACTCTAAACCTGTTAGAGAGTGGGTATGGGGGTAAATTGCTCCCTGAACCTAACTGAAACTTCTAGCCGTAAAATTTGAACCTTGTGACCTCTATTTAATATAAATAAAAGAGAAGTTTGTTCTAGTGGATTTGAATTATTTCAGAATCATTAGTGGCAAATTGTTGCCTTGCAACCTGTTGCAGAACACTCTCAATTGAGTTCTAGGAGTGGGTAAGTGAGACCTTACTTTGCTGATTTTAATTATGTATTCTTTTCCTCACCGTAATTTAACCCACTCCTATCTTGATCTTGTGGAATTAAGTACCTTGGGTATGTAATTGTTTTGGTCCCTTAACCCTAAAATGCTAATTAGGGATATTTATCTAAAATTTCAATGTAATTAGTAATTAAATTAATCCCTAGGGAGATTTGAGCTAGGTGTGGACCTATTACACTTATTGCTTTATAATGTGAAATCAATAATTATTATAATGGGAAAGGTTATTAGTTGAATTTAATTGTCTTTGAGACTTTGGTCGTTAACTCCTAATAAAAAAATTATTCCATAATTTTCTAACTAAACCTAGGTTGTTCATGGGTCTCAAGTGGGTTGTTTTAAACCGGCACTACACTTGGTATCAGAGCGGTGGTTCAAAAGCTTGAGCCATTGGGTACACTAGAAAAACTTGAGACATGAACTGTAAACCTAGCACACTTTTGAATCTAAGAAAACAAACTTGTTTGAAAATTGAAAGAGAAATAAGTATGAATAAATATTACATTACTTTGTTCATTTGAACTACCAAAATTAAAATGATAATAAAAATAAGTCATTTGAGTTGTTGTGTTTGCTTAGTGGCATTTGGTCTAAACCCGGTAACTAAGAATGTCAGATTAAATTGATTTTGGTGAACTTCTTGTATATTGGAAACTTGGTTCCCCTTTGAAAATGTGTTGATTTTACGAGTCCTAAAACTTGATTTAGATGTATGATGCATTAAGCCCTTTGTTCGAGACCCTTCCTTATTGAAGTTGTTGGAATGATGAGTTATTTGGTGTGATTCTTGTAGTTGGTCAATAGTGGCTATGTTCGGGTCGGGAAGAGTTTTTTTAAGTCGCTTAGATCTTCCTTCCTTCAGTGGTTAGGGAAGATAGTCTGGTTGTCAGGTTTCCATGTTGTTACCTATGTGAGAGAGTGGACACTAAGTCTGGGTGTCGTTTAGGACCCAATCCTATGTATGTGTTCTTGGAACTAACCTCGAGGTAGAGTACCCCTATTGGCGGCCATGAAGGGCTGTGGAGTGAATGTGGTGTTAACTTTTGTGTTTTACATTCGTAATCTTGTGTATTTTATCAAGGACCAGCATCTTATTTTATGATTGGATTGAGAAGCTCTGAGAATCTTTTATTTATTTATGATTTTTGCAAGAATTTTCAAACTTTGCAATGTGACTACTTAGCCACTTTTCTTGATTGCTGATATTTCTTGGACTTTATTTTGATTAGTGACTCGAGCTCATTATGTTGTTGGCTACTTAGCTAAGTGTTATGTGATTCTCACTTGCATGTTGTTGAGCTGGTTCTATGCTTTGTTTGTCTCGTAATATTTTATCGTATGGGGGTACACCCTAGGTGCCTAAAATGTCCTTTTAGGTGTGTTGAGTTATGCCTTGGTTATGGATGCATGGAACCTCGAGTGTGTCTAAGATCTTAGAGTGACTCTTTCATTGTTTGACCTTGCTAGAAAGAGAGTTTGTTGTGTAGTGCAGTCTAGAGGGTAGTCTGATAGTGGTAGTGGCGGTTCTCGTACAATCTGGTAAGAGCTTGACCCTCATTAGAGTAGGAGTGGTTAATTATGGGATTTTAGATTTTGTTAGGATTGGATTGCCTTTTTGGTTGACTGTAAATATTGGTGGAAAAGTGTTGTTTCATTAATGGCATGTTAAATTGTATCATGGATTCTTGGTTGCATCATAGAAAGTTTTGACTCTTGGAATGTATTCATCTTGGTAATTATGGATAGATTTAAGCCCTTTTTAGGCATTGTGTTATTTAAGTGTACTTGTTTTTCTCTCTTGACTTATAAATAGGTCTACCCTTACCTTAAATTTCCTTTACTATGAATAAAATTCTATGACCTATTAATCTTTGGGTTACTTGGAAACACTTATGGATGCTTTGGGTCTTTTGGATCTTTCTCTTAGAAATGTTAGTTTGGTAGATCTTAATAGTTAATCTCGATGGTGCTTATATTGTACTTCCTCTTTTAAAAACTATAACTCTTGGCTGTAAAGTCCATGATTTGGTAAATTATTTGGTTGCCCCATTGCATTTGATGCTTTCTAGTGTGGATGTGGTGTCCTTGGAGTAAAGTTACATTGTCATCTGGTTGCTTGGCTGGTGGTATCTTGTGGGGACATGAGAATTGATTGGAAAACCTTCTTTGGTTATTAGGGAGTAAAATGTTACCATCCTAAACAACAAAAATTGTTAAACCTTAATAGATTCATAAAAGTAAGATTATACCTCTTTAATGAGCCTTCCTTGAAAATTTCTTATGAGATTTGTGGAGACCCGCTAAGAATGTATAATGATGCTTAAAATTATTTGGTGAATCTTTGAAATCTTGATGTGATTTTTATGACGAATGTCTCTTGTTCCCTTAGAATTAAAAATGTGGTGTGTTGATTTATATCTCCTTCCGATAAAAGTAATTATGTGATATGTTTGAACCTTCCTTCTCATTAAAATTTGATTGATGAGACGACTCAACCAAAACATCATAAAACTATAATTAAGGAGATTTGACCTTAGAACTTAACAATAAACTAGAGCATAGAAAAAGGGAAGTGATCCTTGTTATACCCTTGGTAGATTAATAGAATAAATAAAAACCATGTAGAAGAATAAAAAGGAAACCTTGTCCATCTACCTTCCCTACGAGTAAAACTAAATGATTGCTATCTATACAAAATGGCGAGACATCATGCCCACCTTAGTGGAGCTCCTTATAACGTAAAACTGGTGATGTCATAGTAGAAGAAGTTTACAACTAAGGAAGCATGAAAGGAATGTTTTTAACTAGCAAAGCTACGAATTTTGACTTAATAAGTTGATTTATAAAATAAGTAAGATTTATGTGTATTGAGTGTAATGTATAGTTGAACTTGTAGTTTTGTCGCCTACCTGAAATTGTGAAACACTTGGCGGGTAGTAATGTGTTCTAGTTTCTTATTACTTCTTGTCCATAGATGTATGTTCATTTCTTGTGGGAGTTTTGGGTCATCACACCCTTATCGTCCCATAGCTCAACAAATGTGAGTTGTGGTCCTTTTGAATTGAGACTTATCTATTGATTGAGAAGCAACCTCCTTATGTGTTATCTTGTCCTTGGAGACCTAAGTATTGTAATTTTAAGGAAACATATGTTAAGGATATAAAATAACTTAGGGAAGTCTTCTTTCTTCATATTTTCTCGGTCACCTTGTTATTGTAGCCATTTTTTCCCGTTAGGATGGAAAGTGCTAGATGATGTTGTTCACCCTTGGATTTGATTGGACCTCATGTTACTTGTTCTTCTCCCTAATGACCTTGAGTGGTCCTTGGTGTTTCTTGTGCTCTCTTTATGGTTATTCGAGCTTGAGTAGGAAATAAGATAAATAAATCTCATTGTGTTATAATGTATGGTGCTTGAATTGATATGTTATTTGCTAGGGGAGATATACATAAATACACACACACACACACATATTTTACTGAACGGTTGACTTATTTGTTTTGGTTGTTTGGTGTGTTTGATTCTTAAAACAAAAGTGTAAAAATCAGACTATAGGAAACCTCGTCATGAATTTTCTTAGTATTACCATGAAAAGCTAATTGTACCTCTCGAGATTATAGAAGTGCCTTCCAAGAATAGTTCCTTGATTTTAAAGGTTTTCTGATTTAGGTGCCCTTGTTGATCCACCTTAGCCTATGTGATCCTCAAATTATGGACCTTGAGTAGACTTGTTCCTCATGTAATTTGGTCATAGTTGAGTTTGGTAGCCTTGTCTAGACAACGAACTTTGAAATCATGGATTGAACGTGTAGGAACCTTAACTTTTATTAATGTGGTATGTGTATCAATGGGAAACTATGTGGTCATCTCAAGTTATGGAAATTCTCCTATAAATTCTCTTGCTTGGTGGTTACTCTTAATAGTATTTTGGAACTCTTTATGTTATATTTTTATGTGTTGTATCTTGTTTGATAGCATAAAGTTACTCCTTAGTGTAGTGCCCAAATTTTTATAGCCTATGTTACTTGTTGTTCCTTTTACCCTTAGACATGTTTCAACAGGATTTTATATATTTTGGACATTACATTAGGAGATTTGATCTTATTAGATATGCATGGAGATTTGGGCGTATAACGCAAATTTAGCTTGATTACTATGTTGTCGCATTATCTTATGATGTCATGGATCTTGACTCGCTATGATGTTGTTCGGACCTAATTTATACTTGATGGATACTTAGTTTGATTTCATGTTTGGATTCTATGGATATATGTCACCTTATCATTATGTCTAACTTATGGTGAATTGTATATAATTACGCATGTTGTTGCATTTTCAATTCCAGAAAAATGATATGCAAGTTTAGAATTCATTGATATCTTATTGATTAGTTGATTCACATTTTATCAGACATGTGCATTTAATGTGTGCAATGAGTGTGTAGGTGACAGTCACGGGAGAACGTGCGATCGGCCGAGATACACAATTTTACACAAGCAGCCCACGGGGCTAAGTCCTAACCATGTTTATTGTATGAGGCCTTAGTATTAGAGTTTATTGTTTTGGGCACCATGAGTGACCCTCATTTGTAATGTAATATGTCTTGTAATATTAATCTTGCTTAGGGTGTTTAGTTGTCTTTGTAAACTTGTTTTGCGGAATTAATGGCCCCACTTACATTAAGTTTTGAGTTTGTATAATGATGTACTTAATCAAAAGGGATTAGGGTCACATGTGAACCCTTGGGTGGGCCCCAAACCCTCTACCCTTATGCCCAAGTGTGCCAAACCCGAAATTGGGCTATTTTAGGCATTTTTAGTGACCCCTTTTTAGTTTGGGAGTTCACTTAGCATGAAAATGGGCCCTTAGACCCTACCTAATAGGTAGGGGCTTATTTCAAGGCTTAGAGGAGTTTCCTCCCATTTTACCTTCATTTGGTCACATCCAAGTAAGGTGGATGGGTAAGTGTGCTTTGTAAAAAGTTGCACAATTTTGTTTTGTTATAATTTTGGGTAATTTGGGAGAAGAGGGTTAAAAGCTATTTTATCCTTTCTCTCTTTTGTCTTGGGAATCTTTGACCTTGAGGGAAGAGAGGGTTGACACATGTCACCCCCTCATTTGTGAGGATTTTTGGTTGGAACCTCTTCAAATTCTCCCTCATGGGGAAAGAAGAGAACTTTTTGTTTGGGAGATTTTGCTTGGAGGCTTGTGGATTTTGGAGCTAGAGTTTTATTGGGTCAAGAAGTGGAAAAGATTGAAGTTGGAGAGCTTTTGGAGGTTCCTTGAGCTTATTTGTGTGTTTTACATCATGCTAGATATTAGTCTTGTTTACTTAAAATGTGTGTTGTTTTTAATTTTTGTTTTATTTTATTTTCCTCCATCCATCATATGGCATGATGGATTTTGGAGTTGCGGGGGAAGAGAGAGGGATTTTTCCCTCTCAATCCTCATGGCTTGATGGGAAAGCCATGTAGGATATTTTTTTCTCCCCTCAAATGGTTTGAGGTGGGAAAGGAGGTTCATATGGTTTGAACCCCTTCCCCATTCTTGGAGAGGAAACCCTTTTGGGTTTGAAAATCCTCCCAAGAAGGAGTTTGGTGAAAGGGATGGAGAAATAAGGAGGGTTTGATGACTTTGGAGGAATAAGGAGGTTATGGAGTTCATTTTTTTGTGCAACCAATGTTGGCTACACTTTTGGCATTTGGAGATCTCTTTCTTCTCTTCCCCATTTAGAGGTAGAACATGGTTTCTCCTCTTTTTCATCTTTGCAAAATTGGTGTTTTGTTTTAATATTTATCTTTTTTTTATGTGAATGTAATGTTGGTTGTTCTCCCTTACTCTTGTATAAATTTTTGGATAGTATTCCTCTTTCCAATGGGCTTGGGGGAAGCTAGCATGCCTTCCAACCTTGGAAAGACATGTAACGATGCCTAAGGCTGGGTGGTTAAAAAGCTTCTTCTCCTTGTATTGGATTCTTTTGAAGGCATTTGAAGTTGGAATCTCAAGTTGGAAGTTGGTTGTTCTTTTTTTTATTGGCTTCTCTCTTTTTCTACAAGTTATGTAAAAATTACTCTCATTGCAAATTCAATTATATGTCTATGAGAGAGCTTTCATCATCTTGTAAAATCTTCTTTTGTATCTTGGAGTACTTGTAACTTGAGTCATGTTGGTTTGAGCTATCTCCTTCAATCTTACAAAGAGGCTTGTAATATGTCTTTCTTCAGTAGTTTCATGTATCTTAGAAGAAACATTGTACAATGAGTTTTAACTCCTTGATAAGAAATCTTGTATAAAATAATTTTTATTTCTTTTTATATGAAATTTGTGTAACCCCACTTGGAGAGAAAGTAGCTCATTGGATGTTGTGTTATTTTTGATATAAATTTCTTTCTTGAAAAATGTTGTAACATGTTTGAATGCAAAATGAAATATTATTCTTGGAGTGCAATATCTTCTTAAATTTTCTTTGAAACTTAGAGAATAGAGCACAACTAGTTCTTTTTTTTTTTTACCAAAATGAAATAGAAATATTAGTAAAAGCAAAAATGAACATTCCTTCTCCTTCACTAAGTTGTAAACTTAACTCCAAGTCTCTTTTATCATGTGAAATAGTTTTCTACATCTTTTCTTTTCACATAAGGAAGAGAATAACCTTATTGTTCTCATATAGATCATGTAGTCTCAAATTTGTATAGTCCATATAGATTTTAAAACTAGATCTTATTATTCACAACTTATGGAAATTTGTTTATTAATTTACATAGTTACAAATTAATTCAGGCATTAATCTAGTTATATTTCCATCCTATGATTCCTTAGTAATCATATTCTAATATATATTATGTTCTAATTTTTAAAATACAAATGTATTATATTTTATTTATTATAATATAAATATATTATGCTATATAAATATGTTTACATTTTTATATATTATAATATATATAAATATACCTTGATATACATATATATATATAATATAATATATTAAACTTAACATAAAACTAAACAAAACTCGGTTAAACCAAAAGTTTATGGGGAGATTTATGTTTTCAAACTTAAAAAAAAAGAAACAAGGGGAGGGCCAAGCCCTCCCCCACACTGTGCACCCACCCCACCGCCACCGCGTGCAGGCTCCCTCCACCGCTACCTCCTCCTCCCTCGCAGCCACTTCCCCCTTCTCGCCTCCCACGCTATCCCCTCCCCACATCGCCACCACTCCACTCACACGCTTTCCCCCTTTCCTCCAAAATCAGCAGGCCAACCCTCTCTCCAAACCGCCGCCAAACATTTTTTTACAAAACCCCTACGTTTTTTTTCTTCTTCCATTTAGTGGTGTATGACAGCTTTCTTTTGAGGTTTTTGGATCTCAGATACAAATACAATACGGATTTAATCAAAATCCATAGCTCCTCCTCCACCTGCAAATGAAAAAACAAAACAAATGAGAAAAGGAAAGGAAAAGATAAGTCAAGGATGGATTAGGGCTTTTCTAGGGCATCTTAAAATCAAGGGCCAAAATTAGTTTGATCCTAGGGTGCACTTTAAATCCTTCACAACTTAAAGTTATGGGAATTTTGATGGGAATGAAAATAAATAAATAAATAAAAGGATGGTGTGGGGGGGTGTTAATTACATCAAAAAAGACATTAAAAATTTAAAAGAGGGTGTAAAATTCCCTAGGTAACTCCGAGTAAGAGATAAATAATTTAAGTTAAAAATTTAATTTGGGGTAAATCGGATTAACATAAAATATTTATTAATGGGATCGAAAAGTATAACATTAGTATTTACGTAAAAAAATTATCCTAAAATTTTAGTAACTATTGGTTTATTTCCATTGTCTAAGGAGGGCATTACATTTGGTATCAGAGCAAGGTTCACAGACATGGACACTCTGGGTAATTAATTAACTAGTTAATGATATTTTTAATAACATTAAAGTAAATAAATAAATAAAAATAAATTGGTTAATTTTTTTATAAGTTAATAACCTCTTCGCTCACCTCATGCAAAGGATGACAGCCATGAGACAATGTTCGGTTAGGGGTTTGGGACATAGTTCACCTACGCCCAAACTGCTGGCACTCAAATTAGGGCCTTAGATCTTAGAGGCTCTTCAGCAGTTGATTGGCATTGTGCAACAACATCTTCCACCACCACAGGAGGTGAGAGAGGAGGAGATTTTGTTAGGAGTCGAGGAGTTGATAGGCTAGGATGCACACCTCGTGAGCTACCAGAGCACGTTACCCCGAGGTGGGAGAGGTCATGTAGCCCTTCTGTTCACTACGAGAGGGTATCTTGATACCATCATAGCCGCTCACATAGTCTTGAGGGACCATTTGGGATAAGTGACCCCACTCACCTGTTGGTTTACATCGCCAGGATCGGGATACAGGTAGTGTGATCAGGGATCTTCTTCGCTTATAGCCACCTACTTACACTAGCTCTACAAATGGCTTTGGGGCGAGCCATGGCTCCTTAGCTTGGATAGTTTCTTTGGCTTGCACTCTTATGAGAGCAATGTCAAAGAAAGGTTTTCCATACACCTCCTCCAAGACGCAGCAGGAATTTGGTGGAGGAATGAGGAGCGGAAGATCCATCTAACTTGAGAGATAGTGACCTGGGAGATGTTTGAGGAGTGATTCAGGGATCGCTTATATGTCGAGCATTTCATGCGAAGAGGATCGATGAGTTTCACAATTTACTGACGGGGATCCGCACTATAGCAAAATATGAGAGCATGTTCCTAGATCTTTTGCAGTATGTGGATTACCTGTAAGATGAGAAATTGTAGGTTAACGGGTTTATTAGGGGCCTTAATGTAGATATAGTAAGAGCAGCTAAGATGCTATCTCCTCCCATGCTTGAGAAGGCCATTGAGAAGTGCTACTTAGATGAGGAGAAAAATACCAAGGAACAGGATCACCGAGATAGAAACAGGAGAAAGTTTTAGGATAGGATACATGCCTTTAGATTCGAGAGGTCACGAGGTACAACACCACCCCTATGGAGGATTCTTGCCTCACAAAGGCAGCCACAAGGGCTCCACCGCACCCACAACATCGTATCGACGTGAGCATCATGGCCACCAAAGCAGAGAGGGCTAGATAGAATCGAGCATTCAGAGAGGTGGCACTAGAGGAGGTTTTGGTGGAGCCAAGGATTAGAGACAAGGCACTCAGAAGTACACCTGCACCCCACACGCAGCAGCTCTTCTAAGGTTGGACAGCAGATCGGTGCACCGTAGTATAGGAGGGACCCTATCTCAGAGGGGTACAGGAGGATGTTTTATTTGTGGGTATCCTGATCACTATGTGCGTATGTGCCCACAAAAACCTAATACCATGGATACACAGAGAGCCTCTAGATCCAAGTAGATGGTTTGTGATGTGGGATGCGCCCATCATGTATATTTAACAATTGATGAAACCGCTAGGTGAGCATCAGGCCACAGTCATTGAGATGACATGTAATTTTAGGGGTATTTCTATCTCAATACTTTTTGATTCAGGTGCTTCATATTCATTTGTATCTCCTTCTATAGTGGACTAGTGTGGGCTAGTGGTGGCTAGGAAACTAGATAGTTGACAGGTTGAGTTGGCCTCTGGGGCCAAACTTGCCATGGACTCGTATGTGGAGAGTTGCGTACTTGATTTGGGAGTCTTCTTCACAACACTTGACCTTCGAGTTATTCCCTTAGGATCCTATTAGGTAGTTTTGGGTATGGATTGGCTCAAGGCTCATCAAGCCAAGGTGGATTGCAGAAATAAGGTCATTGAGTGTCAGGATGATCTTGGGAGTGTAGTTGTGATTTTAGGGATGCAGAGACCTATTTCCTTGCATATGATCTTGGCTAAGCAACTCAAGCGGAGCATGCGTAAAGGTTTCAGTTGTTTTCTATCACCATTAGTGATTAATCAGAGAGCACTCCAGAGCATTCACCCTTAGATGATCATGTAGTTTTGAGGGAGTATGTAGATGTGTTTCCAAGCGAGCTTCCAGGGTTACCACTGCAGAGAGAGGTGTATTTCACAATTGATTTACTACCAGGATCTACACCAGTTTCTAGGGAACCCTATCGGATGATGAATCCAGAGCTTCATGAGCTCAAGATATAGTTAGAGGAGTTGTTGGAGAAGGGTCTCATTCATCCTAGTGTATCTCCTTGGGGAGTACCAATCATATTTGTGAAGAAGAAGGATAGATCTCTCAGACTTTTTGTTGACTTTAGGCAGCTCAACAAAGTCACAATAAAGAACCATTATCCACTCCCCATGGATTGATGACTTGTTTGATCAAATGTGGGGAGATAGAGTGTTCTCCAAAATTGATCTCAAGTTAGGGTATCATCAATTGTGCATATCAGATGTAGACATTCATAAGACAACTTTTCGCACACGTTATGGTCATTATGAGTTCATAGTGTTTCCATTTGGTTTGACTAATGCCCAATCGTGTTCACAAGCCTCATGAATGGAGTATTCATGACCTTTCTAGATCACTTTTTCTTAATGTTCCTTGATGATATTTTGATATATTCTCATTCCGAGGAGGTACACGAGGAGCATTTGAGATAGGTACTACAGGTTTTGAGAGAGTAGAAGTTGTATGGAAACTTGGAAAAATGTATCTTATTTCAGATAGAGATTCAATACTTGGGTCATATCATATTAGGAGAGGGTATCTCTAGTAGATCCCTCTAAGATATAGGCTATCATGGATTGGCCAAAGACCAAGCATCTCGTCACTTGAGGTGAGGAGTTTTATGGGCTTAACATGTTACTACCACGAAACGTTCAGGATTTCTCCAGATTTCTCACCCTATTACTTCTCTTCAGAGTAAAGGGAAGAAGTTTGATTGGTCAGAAAAGTGTGAGTAGGCCTTTCAGTTGCTCAAGGAAAGGTTAACCACAAAGCCTATCTTAGCAGTTCCAGACCCAACAAAGGATTTTGTTGTTTGCACTGATGCATCACTAGAGGTTTTAGGAGCCATTCTTATGTAGGAGCATTGGGTGATTGTCTTTGAGTTGCGTAAGCTCAAATACTATGAGCTTAATTACCCTACTCATGACTTGGAGGTTGCAGCAGTTGTTCATGCACTTGTGCGTTGGTGACATTTCCTTTTGGGTAGAGCTTTCATTTTGTGGACATATCATCGTAGCTTACGCAAAGATATCTTCTCTCACCAACCTCAACTCTCGTCAACGACATTGGATGAAGTTCCTATATGAGTATGACATGGAGGTACATTATACCAAAGTAAAGGAAAATGTTATCACAGCAGATGCACTTAGTAGACGAAAACATGTGCTTGCTTCATTGACACTACAATCAGATTTGAGAGGTAGGATTCTTGAGCATCTTCTAGAGGACATGTTTTATGAGGGTGCTAGATAGATGTTGGAGTCACAGGGTTCATTAGAGGGTAGATATTCTAGGTGTATTTTAGATATAGATGGTTTACTTCGGTTCCATAGGTGCATCTATGTGCCTAAGTCAGGTGATTTGCGTAGCTTCATCCTTACAGAGGCTCATTGAGCTCCATATGTAGCACACCCAGGAGTAAAGAAAATGCATGCTAATATGAGGGAGTTATATTATTGGCCTGGTCTTCGATGGGACATAAAAGATTTTTTTGCACGTTGTCTTGAGTGCCAAAGGGTCAAGGTAGAGAATTCTCATCCCATAGGACTTTTATATCCTCATGATATTCCCGAGTGGAAATGGGATGTGATCTCCATGGATTTCATAGTCGACTCCCTATATCTTCTTATCATCATGATGCCATTATGGTCATCTGTGGATAAGTTGACCAAGGTTGCACATTTCTTGCCAACCAAGGTCACCTATAATGCTCAGGCCATCACCAAAGTATTTATGGTAGACATTGTTAGATTGCATGGGATTCTGAAGACCATCATCAATGACAGGGATACCATCTACACTTCAGTTTTCTGGACTTCCTTTCAGGCCTCTCTTGGTACTCAGATTAATTTCATCTCAGCCTATCATCCAGAGATAGAGAGAGAGGGTTAATTAGGTACTGGAGGACATGTTGAGGATTTATGTGATGGACCAGCAGAATAAGTGGGAGGATTACCTTCATTTAGTTGAGTTTGCTTACAACAACAACTATCACAGCCCATTGGTATGGCTCCTACCGGATTTGTATGGATGACCTTACAAGACACCTTTGAGTTGGGACAGACTAGATGACAGGATTATTTTGGGACCAACTTATCTACAAGACTTAGAGTAGCAGGTTGTTCTGATTAGATAATGACTTGAGCAGGATAGAGCACCTAAAAAGGCATATGCAGAATCTAAGAGGATTGATTGCCACTTCTCAATGGGTGACAAAGTCTTCTTGAGAGTTCATCCACATAAGAGTATAATCCATTATGGAAAGGGTTCTAAGCCATCACCTTGTTTTGTGGGGCCTTTTGATATTTTAGAGGTCATCGGTCCAGTTTCCTATCGCCTAGCTTTGCCACCAAGTCTTGCATGGGTCTATGATGTATTCCATGTTTTTGTACTTCGTACATATGTACCTGATGTTTCTCATGTTTTTTATTGGTCGACATTATAGGTAGAGGATGGAGGATAGTGGAGACTAGAGCTTGTACGCATACTTGGAGCACCGTAGGTTGGCCCTTCAGGTGGTCAGACTTGGACTAGGTTAGAGTGCAAGTGGGACGAGATACGATGAGACATTAGCTACCCGGGAGGATGATACACATTTGAGGGCTAGATATCCCTATCTCTTTTAGTGACTTCCAGGAGGAAGTCTAAATTTAGGAGAGGGGGATGTAGTGCCCATATTTTTATAGCCTCAATTATTTGTTGTTCCTTTTACTCTTAGACATGTTTCGGCAGGATTTGATATATTTTGGACATTACATTAGAGATTTGATCTTATTACACATGTATGGAGATTTGGGCGTATAACGCAAATTTATCTTGATTACTATGTTGTCACATTATCTTATGATATCATGGATACTTGTGATGTATGATGTTGTTCGACCTCATTTATACTTGATGGATACTCAGTTTGATTTCATGTTTGATTCTATGGATATGTGTCACATTATCATTATGTCTAACTTATGGCAAATTGTGTATAATTGTGCATGTTGTCACATTTTTGATTCCGAAAGATGATATGATATTTTAGAATTCATTGATATCTTATTGAGTAGTTGATTCACATTTTATCGGACATGTGTGTTTAATGTGTGCAATGAGTATGCGGTGTGACAGTCACGGAGAACATGGGATTCAAGCCAGCCATACACAATTGTGCACAAACAACCCACGAGGATAAGTCCTAGCCATGTTTATTGTATGAGGCCCTAGTATTAGAGTTTATTGTTTTGGGCACCATGAGTGACCCTCATTTGTAATGTAATATGTCTTGTAATATTAATCTTTCTTAGGGTGTTTAGTTGTGTTGTAAACTTGTTTTGGGAATTAATGGCCCTAATTACATTAAGTTTTGGGTTTGTATAATGATGTACTTAATCAAAAGGGATTAGGGTCACATGTGAACCCTTGGGTGGGCCCCACACCCTCTACCCTTATGTCCAAGTGTGCCAAACCCGAAATTGGGCTATTTTAGGCATTTTTAGTAACCCCTTTTTAGTTTGGGAGTTCACTTAGCATGAAAATGGGCCCTTGGACCCTAATTAATAGGTAGGAGGATTATTTCCAAGGCTTAGAGGGAGTTTCTCTCCCATTCTCCCTTCCTTTAGTCACATCCATGTAAGGTGAATGGGTAAGTGTGCTTTGTTAAAAGTTGCACAAGTTTGTTTTGTTATCATTTTGGGTAATTTGGGAGAAGAGGGTTAAAAGTTATTTTATCCTTTCTCTCTTTTGTCTTGGGAATATTTGACCTTGAGGGAAGATAGGGGTGACACATGTCACCCCCTCATTTGTGAGGATTTTTGGTTGGCACCTCTTCAAATTCTCCCTCATGGGGAAAGAAGAGAACTTTTTTTGGGAGATTTTCCTTAGAGGCTTGTGGATTTTGGAGCTAGAGTTTGCTTGGGTCAAGAAGTGGAAAAGATTGAAGTTGGAGAGATTTTAGAGGTAGGCTCCTTGAGCTTATTTGTGTGTTTTACATCATGCTAGATATTAGTCTTGTTTACTTAAAATGTGTGTTTTTGCATGTTGTTTTTAATTGTTTTTAATTTTATTTTCCTCCATCCATCATATGGCATGATGGATTTTGGAGGTGTGGGGAAGAGAGAGGGATTTTTCCTCTCAATCCTCATGGCTTGATGGGCAAGCCATGTAGGATATTTTTTTCTCCCCTTAAATGGTTTGAGGTGGGGAAGGAGGTTCATATGGTTTGAACCCCTTCCCCATTCTTGGAGAGGAAACCCTTTTGGGTTTGAAAATCCTCCCAAGAAGGAGTTTGGTGAAAGGGATGGAGAAATAATGAGGGTTTGATGACTTTGGAGGAATAAGAAGGTTATTGAGTTCATTGTTTTTGTGCAACCAATGTTGGCTACACTTTTGGCATTTGGAGATCTCTTTCTTCTCTTCCCCATTTAGTGGTAGAACATGGTTTCTCCTCTTTTTCATCTTTGTAAAATTGATGTGTTGTTTTAATATTTGTCTTGTCTTTATGTGAATGTAATGTTGGTTGTTCTCCTTTACTCTTGTGCAAAGTTATGGATAATAGTCCTCTTTCCCATGGGCTTGGGGAAGCTAGCATGCCTTCCAACCTTGGAAAGACATGTAATGATGCATAAGGTTGGGTGGTTAAACAAGCTTCTTCTCCTTGTGTTGGATTATTTTGAAGGCATTTGAAGTTGGAATCTCAAGTTGGAAGTTGGTTGGAGTTCTTGTTTCATTGGCTTCTCTCTTTTCTACAAGTTATGTAAAAATCACTCTCATTGCAACTTCAATTATATGTCTACGAGAGAGCTTTCATTATCTTGTAAAATCTTCTTTTGTATCTTGGAGTACTTGTAACTTGAGTCATGTTGGCTTGAGCTATCTCCCTTCAATCTTGCAAAGAGGCTTGTAATATGTCTTTCTTGAGTAGTTTCATGTATCTTAGAAGAAACATTGTATAGTGAGTTTTAACTCCTTGATAAGAAATCTTGTATTAGATATATATTTTTTCTTTTTATATGAACTTGTTGTAACCCCATTTGGAGAGAAAGTAGATCATTGGATGTAGTGTTATTTTTGATATAAATTTCTTTCTTGCAAAATGTTGTAACATGTTTGAATGTAAAATGAAATATCATTCTTGGAGTGCAATCTCTTCTTAAATTTTCTTTGAAACTTAGATAATAGAGCACAACTAGTTCTCTTTTTTTTTTTTACCAAAATGAAATAGAAATATTAGTAAAAGCAAAAATGAACATTCCTTCTCCTTCACTAAGTTGTAAACTTAACTCCAAGTCTCTTTTATCATGTGAAATAGTTTTCTACATCTTTTCTTTTCACATAAGGAAGGGAATCACCTTATTGTTCTCATATAGATCATGTAGTTTTCAAATTTGTATAGTCCATATAGATTTCAAAACTAGATCTTATTATTCACAACTTATGGAAATTTGTTTAATAATTTACATAGTTACAAATTTATTTCAGGCATTAATCTAGTTATATTTTCATCCTATGATTCCTTAGTGATCATATTTTAATCTATATTATGTTCTAATTTTTAAAATATAGATGTATTATATTTTATTTATTATAATATAAATATATTATGCTATATAAATATGTTTACATTTTTATATATTATAATATATATAAATATACCTTATTATATATATATATATATATATATATATATAATATAGAATATATTAAATTTAACATAAAACTAAACAAAACTCTGTTAAACCAAAAATTTACAAGGAGATTTATGTTTTCCAAACTTAAAATAAAAGAAACAAGGGTAGGGGCCGAGCCCTCCCCCACACCTGTGCACTCACCAAGCCACGGCCACCACCACACCACCAATCCCCCACCTCTTTGTGCCACTGCCACCTATGCAGCTCCCTCCACCGCTACCTCATCCTCCCTTGCGCCACTTCCCCCTCTCACCTCCCATGCTTTCCCCTCCCCACATCGCCATTGCTCCACTCACACAGCTTCCCCCTTTCCTCCAAAATCCATGGCCAACCCTCCTCCAAACCGCCGCCCAACATTTTTTTACAAAAACCATGTATTTTTTCTTCTTCCATTCAAAGGTGTATGATGGTTTCTTTTGAGGTTTTGGATCTCACATACAAATACAATATGGATTTAATCAAACTCCATAGCTCCTCCTCCACCTTTAAATGAAAAAATAAAATAAATGAGAAAAGGAAAGGAAAAGATAAGTTAAGGATGGATTAGGGCTTTTCTAGGGCATTTAAAAATCAAGGGCCAAAATTAGTTTGATCTAGGGTGCACTTTAAATCCTTCAAAACTTAAAGTTATGGGAATTGTGATGGGAATGAAAATAAATAAATAAATAAAAGGATGGTGTGGGGGATTAATTAAATCAAAAGGAGATTAACAAAATTAAAAGAGGGTGTAAACTTCCTAAGTAACTCGAGTAAGAGATAAATAATTTAAGTTGGTAATTTAATTTGGGGTAAATCAGTTAACATAAAATATTTATTAATGGGATCGAGAAAAGTATAACATTAGTATTTACCTTAAAAAAAAAAAAATTATTCAAAAATTTTAGTAACTATTGGTTTATTTCCGTTGTCTGAGGTGGGGCATTACACTTAGATTTAAATGTTCATAGCCTTGAATGCTAAAAGTTTACAACTCATCCCTTATAATCTACCTTCTTATTGTTAAATTATATTGGACTAGACTTGAGTTCTGTAGACCCAAACTTGTTGAAGAAAAACAATTCCAAAAAGGGCATGATCCTTTCTCTATTGCATTGTTTCCACATTGGTTCTTGCAACTTCTAGGAGGAAGTCGAGTCTAAGGGGAGGGAGATGTAGTGCCCACTTCCCTTCGACACTTTTATTCGATCATGATACCTTGTAGACTATATGATGGAAATTCTTATAGTTTGGGTTTAGTATGGTGTTAGATGTCAGATCTGGATTATTATTAAATCCGATTCATATATGATGCATGATGATTGTAGGAGACATTTTATATAGATGTTGACATGTTGTGGGGCATGGTTATATTGTAGATGTTGTTTGAGCATGTGATATTTGATATTTTGAGTAAACCTAGAAAATGGAAATTATTTGATGATGATATAGTTGTTGATATAAATTGTAAATGATTTTGTTGATTGCCTTGATGATTTTTGTGATTTATATGTGTGGATGATTTTGTGATTATATTGTATATTCATTTTGGACGTTCTAATATGGCCATGAGACCGAAGGAGGTATTTGTGTTTTGCAGGTTAAAATATCACAACAAACATCGGGGGATTGGAGACCAACCACAATGGAATTCTAGGTGAATTTGACAAGGTCACCATGGCAACATGTCTTGAGTGTGTGTGTTGTATTGTGTTAGGGATTCCCATGGGGGGGATTTCCTTTATATGTGACCATGGGTTTGTGTATTTTATTAATGTGTTTCCTTTTTATTATTGTTGTATGTATTTTATTAGTGATGTGTTCCTTTCTTTATTTAATTATGTTGTGGAGAATTAATGTGAGAAATCTTATGATTAAAATTTAAATAAAGTAAATTGGGATATGGGAAAATAATAATGGAAGTTGTTGGATATTTGTATTAATTATGTAAGTGATGTGTAAGTTGTGTAAGATCTTGTGTAAGTCATATTTTGGAGTAAGAAATACTCCACCTCCTTGAAACTTGAATTTTCCTTGGGGCTATTTTTGAGGCTTGTGAGACAAGTAAAACTTGTCCCATGCCTCTTAAAGTCATTTGCCAACCATACCTATGGTTGGAAGGCTGATTCTAGACTTTTATAATACATTTTATTAATCATGTTGCATTGTTTTGATTGCACTCTCTTACATTTATTTAATTTACAGTCCTTTGGGGTGTGGGCTTTTGGAGTGTGTAAGTAAACTTGTAATGTTTTCACCCCCTCTTTATTGTGCTTGGGAGAATGGATTTTGTCTTTTGTGTTTGATTTTGAGGATGTGTGATGTGGCATTCTACATGGATCTACATCATCCTCTTCTCTTCCCTCTTCTATATAATCCAAAATCTTTTCTTGTTTTGGGTTGTTGAATCATTTTGAAAAACTTCGTTGGGGGTACATTTTTATTGGGTTGGAGCTCTTGCTTTCAGATGGAGTTTTGAAGAAACTTTGCATGCTTGTAAATTGCTATTTTGGACTGTGTATTGGCTTTGAGAGCTTGATGTTTGGAGACAAAAGTAACCATGGAGACGTAGGAATTTAACTCTCTTTTTATATGCTATCATTTTCTTATTGTGTTGTGTGTATGGTGCATGCTTTGTTTTATTTGTTGGATGGTTGGGTAGACTGCCTTAGGGATGGTGTAGGAGAAGGCTATGTGGAATCCATGTGGGGGGGCATACGAAATGCCATTGGCATCATAATTTTGTGGAGGGAGTTTAGGTTTGGGATCCACCATGGAAAAGAAATAGCTTGCATTTCTTACTTTGTGGGGGGCATAAGGAAATATGTGGGGGGCATAAGGAGGGATTTGTGGGGGGCATAAGGATTTGTGTGTGATGGATTAATTTGGTGGTCTGTTATTGGTGGATGCCCAAATTCCAATTGGGAGGCATAAGTAGCTTCCCCCATAGACCTTTCTCCTTTGGCTTGCATGATCAAGCCTGAGTTCTATTTTGAAATGTTTTTAAATGTAGTTGTGAACTACTATTTTTGTGTTGAATTATGTGTTTAAAAAGGAAATGTGTATGTGAAAGAATGTTGTGTTGTGGAAGCCAGTTGTTGCCATGGTTGAATTACACCTTTGATTGTATTTTGGTTGGGGCTCGAGGGACAATGATGAAGGAAGGCTTCTCCTTTCATTGGATGTCTTGGTTGGGTGGAGAGCGTTGCCTTTCCCCCTCTTTTGTTGTGATCAACTTAGAGAAAGAGAAAATGTGCATGTTGTTATCTTGAAGCAAAGGAAAAATGCAGTTTGATAGTCCCTTGTGAAAACACATTCATTTGTAATCCTTTCCCACTTGTTGTGGATGAAATTGTAATATGTATTTTGTGAAGAAATATGCATGCAAATTGATTATGAAGTTATATATTTGAAATGTGAAAGATACTTGCATTTTTCTCTGTACATTGGAAAGAAATAAATTGAATGTTGTTATTGTTTTCCAACATTGAAATATGTAAAGTTGTTTAATTGAAGTCAATAAAGAATTGCAAGTTCATCTCTTATATGCATTGTTGAATTAAATGAAATGTTCCATTGTATGGCCAAAGAGATAGTTAGATCTCTGTTTGGAAAGAAGAAATGCACGTGGAAACAAGACTGTATTTTGTATTTTTGGAGTTGTGTAAAAATGGAATTTGGTATTTTCTCTTGATTCAGAATGGTTTGTTTAAAGTAACTGAATGTATTATATTAGATTGGAAATGAAATGTCATACTTAAATGATAAAATTGGTATATGGATTTAAAAGAAATAGATCTCTGTTATAAACTTTATACTGACAATTAAAGTTAATAAAAATGCACAGTTCAGACCTGAACTTAATAATAAACTTAAAAATGATATGATCTAACATGTTAAGACATCAATGAACTCAAATTGACAAAGAAAACTTAAGGAAACAATTTAAACATTGCAAAATTGAGCCCATTCCCTTCCTTAGTCGTTTTTCTGTCAATTATTGGAAAAATACAATTTGAAATCAAATGAACAAATTTACCTTCCTAAAAAAATTTAAACCCTCCCTAGATCAATTCTCCATGTGTTTTTGGCATGTTGAGTGAAGGAGGAGATCCAATTTAATCAAATTGAGAAGTTGGAAATTACCGTTGCTAATTAAAAGATCAGATAATTTTTACAAAATTGAACCCTTAAACATTATTATTATGTAAAATTTATGTTTCTTGTGCAAAGAGGGCATCAAGAGATTTCCAAAAGTCCTCATTTTCCCAAAACCAAGCTTTCTAGCTCATGTTATGGAACTTTGAAGTTTTCCTGTCTTGGCAGGAAAATTTGGGAAAATTTTCCCCAATGGGCCCGCACTTAAAAATTCCCTTTAGAAATCCTTAGAATTTTTTAAAATTTTAGTTGAGGATTTTTTTTGAATTTTCCTCCACAGCCCGTGCCAATAAGAGGCTTCCACATGTCCTCACAGGGCAACAACGGAGGTGTGACATTATTTTGTCTTCGGTTTTTTTTTTTTAAATTTTGAAATTTTTTTATTAAAATTGCCATGGCCCCGCACTCCTGCCCTTACTTCAAAATTTTCTCCTCCACGTACATGTGGACCCACATTTTCCTTTCCCCTTATCTCCACTTCAAAAAATTTCCTTCAAGACTCCCACCACCCCACCCCTCCCTCCCTAACTTCTCCCCCATGTTGGTTTATTGAACGCAACGTGTCTTTTGGCAGTGTAGCGAGATGTGGGAAAAAGGTGAACTTTGCCCCACGCACGGATAAATTTCAAATATTGCCCCACCTTTCCCTCTCTTCCTTTCCACTTTAGTTCATGGAGTGACATGTGCCCCTGGCAGACCCTCGGGTGCACGAGTGCAACTTACATTTCCTTCCCGTGTAAAGGAAAAAGATTCTAAAACTCCCCGCGCTCCGCCAACTTGCCCATTTGGGGAATTTTCTTCCTTGAGCCTACACATCCACCCTTTGGGGAGAAATTTGAACCCTAAAGTCCGCCTTGCTCTTAACTAGAGTTCTATTAGGAGTTAGGAGAACTTCCTTATATCACCGAAAAGGTGAGAAAATTTCCTATCCAATGGGAATGATTTAAGGAAATTTTGGAAGCATTAAGTGTGAGAAAAATCAAATTGAAACTCTAAACTTGTTAGGCAGTGGGTATGGGGTTAAATTTCTCCCCCGAACTTAACTCGAAACTTCTAACCCTAAAATTTGAACCTTGTGACCTTTTTTAATATAAATAAAAGAGAATTTTGTTCTAGTGGATTTGAATTAATCTTAATCATTAGTGGCAACTTTTGCCTTGCAACCTAGTTGTAGACACTCAATTGAGTTCTAGGAGTGGGTAAGTGAGACCCTACTATGCTTATTTTAATTATGTATTCTTTTCCTCATTGTAATTTAACCCTACTCCTATCTCGATCTTGTGGAATTAAGTACCTTGGGTATTTAATTGTTTTGGTCCCTTAACCCTAAAATTATAATCAAGGGATGTTTAGCTAAAATTTCAGTGTAATCAGTAATTAAATTAATCCCTAGGGAGATTTGAGCTAGGTGTGGACCTATTACACTTATTGCTTTATAATGTGAAATCAGTAATTATTATAATGGGAAAGGTTATTAGTTGAATTTAATTATCTTTGAGACTTTGGTCGTTAACTCCTAAAAAAAAATTTATTCCATAATTTTCTAACTAAACCTAGGTTGTTCATGGGTCTCAAGTAAGTTGTTTTTAACCGTGCACTACAGATGAAGCCTAATTATATTAACCTTTTTAGGTCTTCCTTAACTAGAAAGGTGATGCGAGGATGCATCTTTCATAGATTTTATTTTATGGGCTTGACGTCTGGGTGTACAAAAATATTTTGCACAACTTTAATGCGGGATCAAGTCCTAGCATGTCTCGCATAAGACCAATAGAAGATATCTACGAATTCTCTCAAAATTATTATTAAATTTTTCTATTCTTGAGTTGAGAGTGAAGCTCCAAACATAACCCTTCTAGGAAGCTCTTCTATGTTGATGTTAACATCTATTGTCTCCTCCATCAGTAACTTGGATTTTGGTTCCATGCACGTAGGATCGGGAGGGAAATTGAGATCCTCCTCTACTAAAGGTGGTTTAGGGAGATCCTCATATTTAGGTGGGTACACTATCTTGTCCATAGGTTTCTCTATTGTTTTCCAAAAACAACTCAAAGAGGTTTTCGCTATAGGAGTTGAAACTTTTATTTCCTCAAGGCTTTTCGTAGGAATTTTTCCCTTGCTCACTTTTTTACTTAAGTGACCACACAAATCTTCCTCCTCTCCAAAGTATGAACATTTATTAAGCTAAATGGAGAATCCTTTCTTGTGGTCATTTCTCAGAATGTTGTCTCTAATGCCAATGAACTCACCAATAACCTCATCGTTCTGAAAGATGTCGATGGGTACGTGTTATTGTTGATCCCAATTCATGAGTGATGGGTAAATGAGGTCTAGTTTTGGAATGGTAAGGGGTGTAATAGGGGTTATGGTAAGGATAGCCATGTTAGAGAATAGGTTTGTGGAGGCGAGGTCTTCATAATTACTACATCAGAATCTGTTTCGATTTAATTTTTGGAAAAACTATCCTCATACTCAGAAGAGGCATACTCCTCATCTAAAGGGTGAAAATCATACAAATGGATGCCAATACCATATTTACTTATTATATGATGAGGTATTACAAGAGATTCCAATGAACCTTGTTCTTGACGGCCGCAACCACATCCTTTATATCCCATAGTAAGCATTATTCAGTTAGGAATAACATACTTGGGTGACTGGTAACATAAATCCATTTCATCATCTTCATGATAAAAAAATTGTTGAGTATCCATTCATCTTTTGGTAATCCACCAGAGTTAAATTGTCAAAAGTGAATCTCTCTCTTGATCTTTGGAACTTATAACATGGCCTACCATGTGCTTTCATAGATAGGGGAATGTTTTGAACCATAAGGTCCTGCTACATATCATACTATCCATAACTGATTGGTCTAACCTTCATCTCCCATGTAGCGAAAGTAGTTTATGAGGTGGAAGCACCATTGTCATTGAGAGACAAGGTATCTATATCTACTCGTGAAGCAAGGTCCTTTGACTGAACAAGAATAAAAATCTCCGTATAGGGACACTCATAGATGGTAGGAAAATATCCCAAGAATGCTCTACAATGAGAAAATGGTTGGGGATCCCTTGTTTAGTGAGTGTCTGTCCTTCATGTTATAAATTTAAACACTGATGATAAGTTGAAAACACATTTTTCATGGCATGAATCCATGGGAAAATGAGTAATATGTTATAGGGGAGCTCCAATTCTAAGACATGGAACTTTGTATCATGGTTTATGGGACCAAATTATAATGAGAAAGTGATCATTCAATCTGATTGTCATTCTTCATTTTCATACGCCTTTATGGTGATGAACTTTGTCTCCAAGTCAACTTCTATGCACCCTAGTTATCAAACTAGTTTAAGAGTACAAATATTTAAACCTAATCCGCCATCCACAAGCACTCTCTTGACCTTATTATGCTTGATTATTACTTTAATGTGTAAGGGAAGGTTATGGGAGGTATTTTCTACTAAGACTTCCATCAGACCGAAGGTTATGTGTTCTAAAGGAGCGATTTGCGCTACCATGGCCTATAAGTTCTTCCGGTCATTCAAACATGCAACCATGTCTCAGATATGGAAGAGCCAAGTTATTTGAGACAACAATGGAACTGTATCCAAGTTGTGGGATATTTTGTGTTGAGATGGATCTCCGGAGAAGGCTGGTTCCTCTACATATTTATACTTCTATCGCTACTATTGGAATGGAAAACTAAGCTAAAATTCCAAGGGACCAAGGATAGAAGGATAACAAAATGGAAAAACTAAACCAAGGGAGGTGATAACACCAGAAAAAGAGGGCTGAACACTATCTATTCTGAGTGAAAAAAAGAGAAAGAATGAGGGAAGGCTAGGGGTGCATAGCTCAAACCATCATGAATTTACACCATCAATTTCATGAAATAAAACCAAAAAATGGAAATACAAGGAATTTAGAGTGACACAACAAGAACATAATGCAAGAGGGAGGCAAGAGAGAAGAATATAAACACGCTAAGGTAGAAAATAGCCACAAAATGATGCTTCTATTACTTCCAAGGATGCACAATTTCTTATAATGGTGCAGAGGCTAACATCCACATGCATGATCTAGATCTAGAGGTCTGCAACTCAAAATACAAAGATATGGAGTCCTTAGCAAAGAGCTTAAGGATCCAAAATGTCCAACATTAACAATGAGCCCAAATCTTACATTTATAGATGAATCGATGGAAGAAGAAGAGGAGAAGGAGGGAAAACCTAAATTTTAAATATAAACACCAACAATAAGCCTCCCTATGTCTATTTGGCATGTAAGAGAAGGAAGGAGGAAAAATCCATGTCAAATCGAGTGGTTGGAGTAATCAGATCTACTCATCAATTCCTAGAAATATGTTTTCCCATTTCTCACCTACCATATCCACCAAAATTTTGAATTTGAATATCAAACACTGTAGCCTACATCAACAACTATCGATTGAGATTAGGTGTGCACCAATTGGAGCTCTGTAGAAAAAGATATGGCTGTTTGAAGATTGTTGGATCTATGTGCACACATAAGACACATGGCACACATGGGTTGGCAGAAAGGTTAGCCAACTATTTTGTCATTTCTACCACAATACATCGATTGGTTTGAAGGGATTTGGCACCCAGATGGCACACAATGGTTGGTTGCTTATAACACACTCAAGCTTGTTAGATGATGACATGGCATAACATGGTGAAGAGTAATGTGTGAAGGTATGCACATGAAATAATGAAGCATGAGAGGAAAATAGAGGAAGGGTGGGCACAAAGGTGACATGCATGGGAGAAATACCCAAGGAAGAAATGTATGGTCAAGGCACAACTATTAAAAAGTAATGTGCAGGGGCATGCAAGAGGGCTATAAACTTAGGTGATTTGGAAAATAAGTCTAAAGTGTGTGCACAGGATGAATAATCACGAGAAGAAGGCAAATGCACGTATAGGTGCGCATGAGGGGAAAATAGAACAAAGAGGAAAAGGAAAATGGAAGGGAGATAATTCAAAAAGTAGGGTGCGAAGGAACGTGAGGAGAAGCTACCAAGGGGATGTGCCAATGATCCAATTGAAGTGTGTGCAACCTATAGTATAGAATGTCGATTCAAAATGTGATTGTAAGTTGTCCAAATAACTAGGGGAGTTATTTGGATAACAATTTTGGTGAGTTTCGAGCCATTTTCTTGCTATATGTAGGATATCGAGTCGAAATCATCTTTTGGGCATGGAGTTTGCTATGTAATCATGAATATCTGATCTAAGATGTTGATGAACTGCCCCTAAAGTCACTTGAAGAATCATTTCTGAACTCTATTTTTAAAACTTCAAAACTCGCTGGAAGATAATCAAAATCCTGGAAGAAAAAGAAGCACAAGTGCAAGAATCATGTGAGGAGAAAGAAATATATACAAAAAATATCAAATGTGTAATGTACTTGGAGGAATTGAAAATTACTCTAATATATATAAGATGATGCATCAATTCAATGAAAGTGCTTGAGATATATCCCATTGACTAGGATTTGCAGCATGCCTCCATCAAGATAAGACAACTCAAAAGAGTTAGCCTCCTTACATGAAATAATGATTTATGGGCCACTCAAAAGAGCATCAAACATTTAATGGCATCCTGGTTTAGGTCTGTCAGCATCCCATTTCAAGACCAAGTCCCCAACTTTGAAAGCTTGAGGTCTAGCCTTTTTGTCAAACCACTTTTTTGTTGCTTGCTGATGCTATTATAGCTTAATCATGCCAGATTTCCTTGATTCTCCAAGTTTAAATAGATCTACCATTCTGATTTCTCACTAGTCCACACCCTCTAATTCCAACTACTGGGAAAACTCTAATGAAGGCAATTCAAGAGATAATGGGAGTCTAGCTTCCTTACCATAAACCAATCTTGTAAGGCAATATACCTATTGCCTTCTTGGTTGTGATCCTATCTACCCAGAGCACACATGATACCTTTGTATGCCACTATTTTTGGTTGATATTCATCGTGCATTTCATGATCCTGATCAAGTTCTTGTTTTTGATTTTTCCAAACCATTACCTTGAGGGTAATAGTTGGAAGAAGTCTTCAAATATATTCCAAGACTTAACACCCATCCAGTAATTTTGGTTCCAAGAAAGGATTTTGCGTTATCAGATATAATGTTTTGAGGAATGCAAAACCTTGTTATGATGCCTTTAAGAAAGTCCAAGATGAATGAATCAGTTTATTCCTTGAGTGTGACAACTTCTATCAATCTTGTGAAGTAGTACATATCCATTAGCACCCATTTTTGGCTAGCACTTGAAGGAGTATGATCATGCCTATGAAGTCAAGACCCAATTATGTAAAAGGTTGATCCACTTGGATTGGTCGGGGGGAAGTGGTGCCAATATTTTCTTACCTGTAAAGAAAGCACATTCTATGCATTTTTCGATCCACTTGTGTGCGTTCACAAATAGGGTAAACATAAATATTCTTGCCATAATTATCTTTATTGTTGTGGATTTGGTAGAGAAGTGTCCACTAGAGAATCCATCATGAAATTCTACTAACACTTTTTGAGTTTGCACGCTATTGATACACCTTAATAGAACGCCATCAAGATTCTTCTTGAAGATAAGATGATCAATGAAAATGTATGGGATAGATTGCAACCTCATATTTCTTCTCTTTGATTTGTTAAAAAAGGAGGGTATGCACCCTCGAGAAAGGAATGTGATCATGTCCTTCATCCACCATGATCACCATGGGTTTCATTTTGTTCAAGTTCTCGTGCATGGGAGGCCTTCATCTAGAAACAATTAAGTGGTGCCAATATTTTCTTACCTATAAAGAAAGCACATTCTATGCATTTTTCGATCCACTTGTGTGCGTTCACAAATAGGGTAAACATAAATATTCTTGCCATAATTATCTTTATTGTTGTGGATTTGGTAGATAAGTTTCCACTAGAGAATCCATCATTAAATTCTACTAACACTTTTTGAGTTTGCACGCTATTGATACACCTTAATAGAACGCCATCAAGATTCTTCTTGAAGATAAGATGATCAATGAAAACGTATGGGATAGATTGCAACCTCATATTTCTTCTCTTTGATTTGTTAAAAAAAGGAGGGTATGCACCCTCGGAAAGGAATGTGATCATGTCCTTCATCCAGTCATGATCACCATGGGTTTCATTTTGTTCAATTTCATGCATGGAGGCCTTCATCTAGAAACAATTAAGTCTCAGGTTCATTTTGTGTGTCCTCAGTAAGTTGTTTGCACAACACACTACCTCTTACCAGCTTTGTGGCTTTGATATTAAAATCATACTCCATAATTTTGGTAACCCATCATGCTCTCTTCTCGCTGATCTCTACTCCCATGATGAAATATTGAACACTTTCATGTGAAACTAACACCTTGATATGGTTTGTGGAGAGCATGCTTTTGAATTTCTTGAGCGAGTACATGATGGTGTATACCTATTTTTATGTGTGACTATATCTTAATTCATAGTACTTCAAAATTTGGCCCAAGAAAGCCACTGGATGCTCCAACCCTTGATGATTTTCTTATGTAAAGACAACAACAACACTTACATCAGTGCCATAAGCATAGAGGAAAAATTCCTTTGAGTAATCTAGGTTGATGAGCGTTGATGCACAATCAATATCTTGCTTGATTTTGTTGAAGCTTTATTTTGCTTCATTGTCCATCTAAAGTGTCTTTCTTGAGCATAAGGGTGATGAGCCTTATTATTCCTACAAAGCTAGGGGTATATCGCCTAAAAGTTGATTTTTATGAGGAAGGAATGTAAGGATTTCTTATGCACTTTGGCAAGGAAAGGGAAAGGATATAAGAAATGCACTCAAGATCAATTGCGATGCAATCCTTAGAGACCACATGGCCTAGAATTTTTCCCTGTGCCACTGTAAAATTGCACTTCTTGGGGTTAAGAGATACCCAATTTTTTTGCATCTCTCAAAGACTTTTTCCAAGTGCGCCATGTGATCCATGCTTTGCTTTGAGAAGATTATGATGTCATCAAGGTAGACCAAGATGAACTCATTGATATATCCTTTGAATGCAATATCCATGATGCTAAAACATTGTGCCTATGTTTGAGAACAAAGGGCATATTTTGATATGCATATGTCCCCCACTTGGTTGTAAATGCTATTTTGAATTGATCCTCTTCCTTGAATATGATGTGATTAAAGCCAGAGTATCCATCAAATATAGATAATCTCTACATGCCAACCACATTATGTAAAATATGCTCCATAGAAAGAAAATGATAATGATCCTTCAACGATGCCATGTTCAAATCTCTAAAAGCAACGTAGAGTCTGATTTCACCGTTCTTCTTATGTATCGAAACAAGATTCACAATGCAAGTATAATACTTGATCAGAAATATTATATTTAGCTCAATGAGTTTGGATAACTCCTTCCTCGTGAGGGGCTCTATATTTGGATTGACTAGCTAGTGATTTTGTCGACTATCTTGATACTAGGATCAAGTTCAATAGAGTGTTGGGAAACATTTGAATCAAAACCTTTGAGGTCTTCATACTCCCATGATAAGAAATCACCGTATTTTTGGAAGAGACAAATGAAGGCCCAATTTTCTTCATGCACGTAAGCTTTCTGAGCAACAACTCCTTTCTACATGCAATAGTGATTGGGGAGAAATCATCTTACATGATGCGCATATAATTTTCTTCAAAATTGAACTCATCATTAGGGCTAAAAATTTGTTCTAAGGTGACCAACCCTTTAGGAAACTTGTTTGTCTTCAGTTGTATCACTTGGTCACCATAAATGTCATGCAAATCAGCTTGCATGTTTGATGAGAACTTAACTTCATTCGGATGAACTGGATGATCTATGTGTCACTTTGTCAAAAATTTCTAAATGGTTTTTTTATTTGGAATGGATGTCATAATCACCACCTTGATGTGTGCTTTGAGTGTTTCCTTTGAAAAATTCCTTAGCAGGAGAGAACTATGAACCAAGTGCGGCCATTTGATCAGCCTCTTTGTCCATTTTACATGACACCACATGTAATTTTAGAGTATCAAATATCTCAAGTAGATCCCGAATCCGTGTCTATAAGCTTTGATAAGATTATTATTTGTTGTACACTTTCTCGGTGACTTGATGGATAACTAGTTTTGTGTCCCTAAAGATCTGTAACGCCTTGATTTTCTTATTTTCAGCTATAAGAAGACCATGCACCAACACCTCATACTCTACCACATTATTAGAAAATACAAACTGTAACCTGTGTGTGAAGAAGAATTTATCATCCTTAGGAGAAATGAGAACATTCCCTTCTCCCATGCTATTTCTTCTTCTAGATCCATCAAAGTATAACTTCCACATACCAAGGGGTTCTCTTCAATTTGCTTGAGGGTGAGTGGTAACATAACTTCTTCCTCAAGGATGTAGTAGGTACCAAGCCCAATTTCATAAGCTTCCATATCCTCAACATATAGATCAAATTTATGGTGTCTCTCTGCCCATTCATCCAACACTAAGTCTAGGATAGGAGGTGCGAGAGGCTGCTCTTTAGAAATTGAAACTTGTTCTTCTTGGATTAAACAATTGGCTTGGAGAGGGGATGGGACATATGACTCCACATGATAGGAAAATATTGGTTCAAATTGTATAGTAAATTGGGTACCAAACCTTGTCTTGAGTAACATATGGGACCAATCAGAAGACATATAACCACCCAATTTAGTAGTGAAGTCCCTTGATAGACACATGGTGAATAGAGGGTGTAGATCAATGATTGATACATCTTGAGTTATTGTTAGACTTGGACATGCATGGAGGGTTAACTCAAGATCCTTGATGATTCCTAGGGTAGTGACAATTGAACCATCAAGTTGCAAGACTTGTTTTATTAAGGGGATATACTTAAGACCTAAGACATGAACAATTTTCTTAGGCACGACAGAAGTACTAACACCTAAGTTAATCATACAATTATGGATAATATGTTTTCCTATGATTAAGGACATGTAAAAGGGTGGGGTTTTAACAACCTTACTTACTTGCTTCTCCTCTTCTTGGTAGATATTGATAGAAGCGCGTGGCTTGGATAGGCTGAGGTTAACACACAAAAGTAGGGCCAAAGCTTCATGTAACAAGTCACGCTGAGATGGAATGGTTAGGGAATCCCACATTGTGACATTTATGTTTGTATTCTTCATCTGGTCCATAATGCTGAATGGAAGACCCATTGACTTGTGCATTTAGGGCATAATAACATCCTTTTTCTTTTGTTCAGGTAAAAGGCAAGAAATTTAGCTAGCATAAAGGCTTGACCTACCAAAGGAGGGGCACATGCCACTTAACGAGGAGCTTTATGTGGAGCCTCACATATAGGAGCTTGGTAACTTTTACTACTAGATGCCTTAGCTACTTCCTTTTTCTTTTGAGGGTCTGCTTGTGTTCTTGGAATTGAAACTTGCATGCTAGATTCGAGCATTTTCTTCTTGTATCTTGTGTTATCAGTAACCTAGGTGCATGGTCTAAGCTTACATCATTTTCAACTTGGTTTATTGTGCAAAAATGCTTAGCACCAAATAATATCAAGTTGGATTCAGGAGGAGCCTCTGGCTTTTCTTAGTTCTTAGGCTCGCTCACACTGATGGAAGGCTCATAGTTAGAAGCATTCTGTATCATATAGGCCTACACATGCTTAACATTAGCATAGTGACACTGACTATGAGGCATATTGCAAGGAAAGCACCATTCAGAATCACATGCCATGTTGTTTTGGACAGGGACAAGTTCTTGAATTGTGCTTTAGGCACTAAAAGGGATTAGACAGAGGAATAACTTGTAAAAGACAAGTACACATTAACATGCCATCTATAATTCTAATAGTTCTTCCTGTATCTTTTATTCCCATACTAATTTTGCTAAGGTTGATTTTTTTGGCTTTGTGCCTGATTAGAAATACCTCTGTAGGCTTGCGTTTGCTACTTCTCCAAAGATATGACCTTATTGGACAAGTTTCTGTTGTCAAAATTTCACCCCCCAGGGTAAATTTCGATAACATGCATCAGAGTTTTGCAGTTCCAGGCAAGTAGATTGAAACAGGAAAAATCACGAAAAATGGCTAAGTCCTAGTCCTAGGAGCAGTCGGGACATTTGGGACATCTAGGCGCGGATTGGCCGAAAAGCCTCCAGGTGGCCCGTGAAGCAAAGGGACATTTAGGCCACAGGTACGTGCGGGACGCAAAATGCCCGAATCGGCCGAAAGAAGGAAAAATTTTCCCAAGTCTTCATCCGGGACAAATGGGACACAAGTACGCGAAGTACGCGAACCGGCTGGATCGGCCGAAATGAGAACAAACAGTCCGGAAGCAAAAGGGACATCTGGGCCAGAAGTACGCGAATCGGCCGGATCGGGCGAACCGGAAGAATTTGTCCCACGAAGCACTGGGACATTTGGGACAAATGGACGTGAACCGGCCGGTTCGGCCGAAACAGAGAAAGTTCGTACTGGGACATCTGGGCCGCAGGGACGCGAGGGACGCGGATAGCTGAAAAAGCCGAGAGCCAATCAGATTGCGCCACGTGTCATCGGCAAATGAGGGACGAGGAAGCCCATTTCAGGCGGATCGGAGGTTTTTGTCCCAAACAGTTTGGGACATCCGGGACATAAAGACGCGAAGGGTGCGAAAAGCCGGCAAACCCGCGGACCAATCAAATCACGACACGTGTCACAAGGGAGATAGTCCAAAAGTCAAAGGGCGAGGTTTCGAGCACTGACCCGAACCAATGAAATAGCACCACGTGTCCAAGTTTAAGGGGCCCACAAGGAAATTTCAAAAGGAAAGCCCGCGAAAGGTAGAGGAGAGAGAATTTCTCATCCAATCAGCACGTGCCATGTGTCATCCAGGTGGCAGAGTGCGGGAAAGATTTCAAAACATGTTTTGGCCCGTTTTTGCCCTAAATCTTCAGATCGCCATAACTTTCGATCCAGAGCTCGGATTGGCACGTTCTTTATATCAACGGAAAGATGGTAAAATTCTCTACACGATTCTAGGGTCAATCTTGCATTTTGGTTCAGTTTGGAGAGAAAATCAAGAAACACATCTGGCACGAAATAACAAGCAGAAGTAATGCTTCAACAAACAACTTTAATGCAGCAGACAGTTCGCCGCTTCTGTTAGACAGCCCGCCATTTTGCCAGGATCCGCCGCTTCTACCATAATGAGATGAATGGAATGCAACCTAGAGGTGGTTGGGGTAGATTTGGCTTTCCTCTCTCTCTTCCCTCTCTCATTCTTTCTATATATTGTAAAGAGGAGCTTCTTTTCAAAGGTCGAACATTTTCTGTTTTGCTCCTCCCTTCTTCTCCTATCAGGTGAATTTGTGGAGTTCGAACCTCTCATTTGAAACTGTAATACGATTCTACCTCTTGGCATTCTGCAGTGTATTGTATCAATCTTTGGAGCAAGTAATACATGTCTGTGGATGATTCTCAACCCTCTCTATGTTCATCTTGCATCCTCCTGGTCTTTCACTACAAGTTTTGTTATACATGTGCATGATCTTATATCACATTTGAATGAGTCTCGTGTTCACTGGAAAAATAGGTGTTATTCATTCCTCGGTGCATCACCTCTATTAGCTTAGATTTATTTTATGCATCTTCTTAGCTTGTCTCCTTGGCAAATTAGATTAGGTTTTGAGAAAACCCTCTGCATATTTCGTGTGCATCTGAACAGAGGAATAGGAACCAGCCTTCTCTGGAGAATTCCTTCTCATTTTCAAGTCCCACACTTGGAGAAAGGATTCAATGTTATGCAATCACACTCGATGCCAAAGTGATCAACCTAGAAACCTGATCTGCATCTAGGGGTCTGTGATTTTGCATCAACAGGTTCCTAATCGAGGCCTTCAATTTTTCATCTTCTTTATGCTACACTTGGAGAATAGGACGTAGATGCAACTAGCTACATGCTTTACACTAGAATAGGGGCATTAAATGGCTGGGGCACTGGAGACATCTCTAGGAACAAGGGTGTAGGAGTCGTAGGCAATAAATTTCCCACCTAGATGAGACTATTTTCTGCCATTATTGTAATGTAATATGTGTTAGGTAATGTTCTACCTCCCATGGATTGAATAATGACTGAAATGTCAATGTTCAAAGCCCTTAGATAAGAATGAAAGGCATTCTAAGCTATAGGCCTTACCACCATGAGAATTCTATCCCAAGTCTTCTCGGAATCTAATGTTGAAATCAATCATTTGCTTATTAGGTGCCCTCTTTGTTGTAGTTAGCTACTCCACCAGTGATAGATGATCTGAATTATCTTCAAAGTAGTTACATAGAGCTATTCCAATCTCATCATAGGTGGAAATAGATGTAGGTCTCATGCCACAGTACCATTGGAGTGATTTTCCTTTGAAAGAGGCTGCAAGGAGCCTAATTGCTACATCATCATACGCGATCTCTATAGACAAAGCACACATTTTCCACATCTTGAATATGCTCGACATGGGTGACTTGATTTTCTCCCATGAAGTATGGAATGCTCTTGAGCGCAATTGTTGGCATATCATGTTGTGCATTAATATTTAGTGGGCTTCCACTAGTGAAGCTAGAAAAGTTCCTCGAGGATGAGGAGGAGGTTGAAGCATGATGGTAGGGTATGCTTATCTATTATGAGGAGTAGAGTGTGCATGATGCATTGGATATGGAGATGTGTGCATGGAATTTCTGCTGTGAGTGCTTCTTGGTGAAATATGGAGATATTTAAAGGATCCTTTAGCTGTAGCACTCTTTATGGAATGCAATCTTATCATAAAAAGGCAATCTAGCTACTAAAATAGTAGATCTGAGTGTTGGGAGTCACCAGATTTGTTTGAAATGAGCCTCTACAGTTGGAGATTTCTAAGTCACACACGAAACTTAGCAATATTGAAATCTAATATTTCATTGCTGGTCCCACTAGGCATGCCAGAAACTATTGGTCATCAAAACTTGCACTGCGCATCTTGGATCTTGAAGAGCCAAGATGTTTAGACAACAATGAAATTGTTTCCAAGTTTTGGGACCTTGCGTGCTGAGAAAGATCTCCGAGAGAAGGTCAATTCCTCTCCATATTTCTATTGCTACTATTACTACTTTGGAATGGAAAAATAAGCTAAAATGCCAAAGGACCAAGGATAGAAGGATAAAAATGGAAAAATAAACCAAGGGAGGCGATAACACTAGAAAAAGAGGGATGAACACTATCTATTCTAAGTGAAAAAAAAGAGAAAGCATGAGGGAAGGCTAGGCACGCATAGCTCAAACCAACAAGAATTTACACCATTGATTCCATGAAATAAAACCAAAGAGTGGCAATGCAAGAAATTTAGAGTGACACAACAAACACACAATGCAAGAGGGAGGAAAGAGAGAAGAATATAAACATGCTAAGGTAGAAAATAGCCATAAAGAAATGCTTCTATTACTTCCAAGGATGCACAGTCTGTTATAATTATGCAAGATGCCAATATCCACATGCACAAGCCAAATCTAGAGGTTTGCAACTAAAAATACAAAGATATGGAGTCCTTGACAATGAGCTTAAGGATCCAAAATATCCAACATTAACAATGAGCCCAGATCTTACATTTACAGATGAATTGATGGAAGAAGAAGAGGAGAAGGAAGGAAAACCTAAATTTTAAATACAACTACCAACAACAAGCATTTAATGCCTACAAATATGCCTACAAATCTACCAAGTGTGCCTCCCTAAGTCTATTTGACATGTAGGAGAAGGAAGGAGGTAAAATCCATGTTAGATCGAGTGGTTGGAGAAATCAAATATACTCATCAATGCCTAGAAAGTATTTTTACCATTTCTCACATACCAGATCCACCAAAATTTTGAATTTGAATATGAAGCACTATAGCCTACGTCAACAACTATCGATGGAGACTAGGTACATGCCGGTCAAATATCTGTAGCAAAACATATGGATGTTAGAATATTGTCAAAGCCATTTGTGCACGCAAGACACATGGCATGCACAAATTGGTGAAAGGTCACCAACCTGCTTTTTTCATTTCTACCATGTGTCATACACTAGTTGGTTTGCAAGGATTTGATGACTAGTGGTGCACACTGGTTAGTTGTGTGTAACACACCTAACCTTGTTAGAAGATGATGTGGCATGGAACGGTGAAGAACAAGGTTCAAAGATATGCACGTGAAAGAATGAAGCATAAGAGGAAAATATAGGAAAGGCATGTGCAAAGGTGACACATGTGGGAGAAATAGGATAAATGTCCAAGGAAGAAACATATGGTCAAGGTGTAACTATTACAAAGTAATGTGTAGGGTGTGTGAGAGGGACATGGACTTAGTAGATTTGGAAAACAAGTTTAAGGTATGTGCCATGATGAATAACTACTAGAAATAAGGTGAATGCGTAGAAGGTACGCGTGAGGGGAAAATGGAACAAAGAGGAAAAGGAAAATGGAAGGGAGAGAAGTGAAAAGTCGGGGTGCATAAGGAACACAAGGAGAAACAACCAAGGGGATGTGTTAATGATACAATTGAATTATGGGCAACCTACATATATAACCTCAAAGTGAGGTTGTGATTATAATTTGTCCAAATAAATAGGGGAGTTATTTGGATAACAATTGTGTTGGGTCAATATCAATGTATGCCCTTGATCCTTGTAAGGTTTTTCAAATGATATCCTTATGGACGTTAGAAATATTTAGGCCTAAGATTAAAATCTTAGGTTTGTGTTCTTCTCTAATTGATCCAACACATCATAGTGAATCTCTTGAGGAAGAGGGAGGGGAGGTTATGAGATAACAAGGTGAGCTCATTGCGTTACCACGATGAACTCTCTTACTCTAATTTTGACCATGTTGATATGCTTAACAAGAGAATATACACAACCTATTAGGGCATCGAATGGTTTGTCTTTGATACGTAGTTGGTACTCTTATTTTGAGATGATTGTCCCTAATCTTGGTTTTTCTTTCCTTCGTGTTTAGGGAAAGATTAGCCTATTTGTGTTTGGAGATTTGGTAGGGGTGAAAAATCTATTTCTACATCACCACTGTCAATCAAGTCCTAAATGTAATGTTTTAGTTTTAAGCACTTGTCGGTTTTGTGACCTTTAATGTGGTGAAATCCACAAAATTCATTTTCCCTAAACCATGATGGCTTAGGCGTGTCATCCCCATAGGGTTGTGATTCAGGGTATCAAACCATATTGACAGCCTCTAACTACTTTAGTATTGATGATATTGAGTTAGATAGAGGAGTGAAAGCACAACGTGTATACTCTGTAGGACAAGCTCCCTTTGTAAGCTTCAAAGGAGCGTGGTTTTGAACAACTTGTACTCTCTTATAGTATACTATCCCATCAGTGACAACATTTTTGTTCCTATTAGGGACAAAATTTGTCTTTTCATTAGTTTTGGAATCATTATGATCGCATGAAAAAGGTTTTAGGGTCCCTCTAGCTAACAATGATTTTTCGATTTGACTCCCTTTTTCAATTACCTCTTCGAACATGTTGCCACAATGCATTTGCAAATGATGTCAAGATGGAGGTTGGGAAAAAATATACTTATCAACTATTTTTCAGGTATGGAGCAAGGGAAGTGACTAGCTAACCCTCTCCATCGTTGTAGGAAAGTAACAAAGTTCTGTTGTTTTGCATTGCATAGATCTAGCATGGTGACATCACTCTCTATATTAAAAGAGAAGTGACATACAAAATGTTCTTTCGCTAGTTCTAGCCATGTAGATATGGATCCCTTGGGAATGTGTAAAAACCACTCTAGCGTTTGTCCTCCTAAACTCCATGGGAAGAGGCGAATAAGATAGTTGTCGCTATATATAACCTCTTGACATGCCATATAAAAATATTTGATATGATCTCGGGTCACCTTTTCCCTTGTATTTATTAAACTTCAGACAATCAAAATGTCATGGGATAGGTACTTGTAACATGGCTCTATCAAACTAAAAAGGGCATAATTCATCGAACTCATATTTCTTGTTGTTATTACCAATTTTGCCTTCTTGTAATGCTAGAAGGGCGTTCTTCATAGTGGACCACTCTTTATTGAAGAGTTGATCTTGTGTGGGTGGCATAGACTGTATGAAGGGTTAAATATAGGTGTATTCCCACCTCTATTCTCTGTAAGAAATTCAGCATAAGGGTTTTTTCCGTGTCTCCCATTTAGGATTATTTGATTGAAACTCATGAAACAAAGCCTTAGGTTTTGACTTCGATATAGCTTGTTTTAATGTTTTCAATTGTTCCTTGGTTACGTGTGAGGCTAAACTTTCCAATTGGTGAGTGAGAGATTATAATTTTTATTTTAAGGTTACCTCTCAAGTGGGTACTTCATTATAATTTTATTGTCATGCAAATGTGCAACAAGGAAATTAACAATTTATGAGTATGACAACTATACCCCTATGTTAATTTTTTCAAATCCTATCATTCCAAGACACCTCGGGTCTTCCCAGTCATTCCAAGTGACCTCCCAATTAACATCATCTCATCCCCCTAGGTGATTTAGGAAAGTCCATTCATTCCCCTAGGTGATTTTAGGAGTTCATTTGCAAAGCTACATGTAGTTGTGGGAAGGGCTATCATTGGCCTTCCTAGGGCTGGAGCAACCCCATGGAGTAGATAAGAAGAGCCTAAGTGGATGTGGAGGTGATTTAAAGGTCTTGGTACATCATGGAGATGATTTAGGAATATTCTAGAAGGGCTCAGAGAAGTTGGGGCAATTTCACCAAAATTAGGGTTCACAGGCCTAGTTAGTGCACATGCCAAAACAACCGCTGAGCTTCAAAAGGTGATTCTGGGAGCTCCAAATGGATTTAGGAGCAAAAAAATATCTTTGGAAAGATAATTTCAATCCCTAAAACATGGTTAAATCATATTTTTCACAACACTTTGGCACATTAGGTCTGTAGACATAGTTTCTCAGGCATAAGTGGAGTTATAATACAAAATTCCACTTTTTTAGGGAACACATTGATGAATCAAGACATGATAATCCAAAAATTAGATTCAAAATTCCATTTAAAGTCAGGATCATATAAAATTTCATCAAAAATACCATCTGGAGCTCAAGATATTGCCGTCGCAAGTTGTCCTCAAGGTTTAGGAGTTAGTCAAATTTTCAGCTCCAGGGGCATGGTAGGATTTTGTTTTTGTGACGTCCCTTAGGGTCAGGGACATCAAGGTTGGAAAAATTCTCCCAGCCCCATTGAATCCCTCTAAACCCACATATGACCTCCAGATCGCCAGTTCAGCCCCCAGGTGCTTACGGGAGCTCATAACCTTCACCATTGATCGTTGCCACGTGTCATCACCTTGACCACCATGAAAATTGATGTCCCTCATGTTCCTTTGAGGTGAGGGACACCAAACATGGAAAAATTCACCCATTCCCTAACTATATTCTTATTCATTCATGTGACCTCTTCAAGAGTGAATTTCTAGCCCCCAGGGGCTTGCAAAGCCTTTATTCCCTACCGTGGATCTCCACTACGTGGCATCACCTTGACCACCATGGAAATTGATGTCCCTCATGTCCCTTTAAGGTGAGGGACATCAGGGACATAAAAATGTTCCCATCCCCTTCTGTGCATTTTTGAAAAATTTAAATCCGACACTTAGCCATTATTTCCCCCCATTTCTCCTTCATAACTTCATACCTTGCCATGGCTTTGTTCATGATTGTCTAGACACCCGGTCCACCATTGTTGCTTTAAAACAGCTCCACCATGGCCAAAAAATCCTCCAATTCATGAAAATACACAGGTATTAGGGGAATTATTGATAAAAAAATGTTGAAGAAATGAAGAATGAGGAGAAAATGAATATTTTTTTCCAGATAACCATGAAGTCACCCAATTAGAAATCCTCATATCTTGTAAAATACAAGTTGGATCGAGATCTGTCTTTCGTATACTGCTATATTTTTCAAGGTGATCAAGATGCAAAAATGGGAGGTCAAATGGTGTCTAGAATCATTTGTTCCAACAAAATTATCACTTTGTGCATTTACTCACATTCGATTTCCCATCATTTCGGCAATGGAAACGAGCTAAAAACTTGCACACGAGATCTAAATGAAAAACCTATCGCAATGGAGTTATTTTCATCGCAAGCAAAGACAAAAACCATACCTACAAATTTTGAGCTCCATTAATGGCCACCATGACAGCTTCGTGCCCGAAGCAACTACTAGGTTAAAATTTCAAAATTTATTTCCAATCATTCTAGAAGGATAAATCAAGTGAAATTTAGAGGATGTGACCACGGTGATGAGCCAAATATAGAAAATTATACTCCATAAAAAAGCGAGAACCAAATCCACTTTCCAAAAATCGTAAGCTTTCCTACACATGCTTGCTATTTTTAGTAAGTCTTCATCAAAAGTGGTTATGGAAAAGGCAATGTGCACTTTGAAGATCTCCAAGAAGTCGAATGATTATCCGAGCAAAAACAATGAAAATGACCACTTACTAAAAATAGTAAGTCTCTTACATGGGTGCTTACTAAAAATAGTAAGTCACCCCAAGAAGTGGTCAAAGAAAAGGTGTGTGTACGATTGAATGAATATTTTCATCACATCAAGATGATCAAGAAGAAGCAAAATCATCTCTTATTAAAAATAGTAAGTCTCCCATCTGGTAATTTACTAAAAATAGTAAGTCACACTCAAAGAGTAGTTTTGGCACAATGGGACATTTAAAACTTCATCGCATTAGAGCTTTCCATCAATGAGGATCATCGAGAATTCATCAAGGGCAACATCTTCTTCTTTTCTCTCTTCCCTCTCCCCCAACTTTCTCTCCCTTCAAATGTTCTAATTCTTCATTGGGGTTTGCACTTTTTGATATGCCTTTAAGTCACCTAAAAGTGACTTTAGAAACATAATGTAAATTAAGTCACCTTGATTTTATAAAAGGGACTTAAATATTTTGTAGGAATATGAATAGTCTAAAGTTAGAAATAAGGCATATGGAGGGTCATGAAGAAGATGAGGAGTCAAGTCTACTCTATAAATTGTAAAGCCATTCCCATCTCAAAGGGTTGGTCATTAATTTTGTAAGCTCAAGAGTGCATTCTACCTTGAGAGAACAAAGGAGATAGCCAAATTCTTCCATTCCCCTCATTCTCAAATTTCCTCTATTTCCTACACTATGTACAATTTCTACTTGAGCACCAATACAAGAAGGAGTTTCTATCCTTTTGATGAGAAGATTTTAGAAAATTTGAGTTCTCAATCTTACCTCATCTTGTTGTTGTTTTTAGTATTGTTTCCTCTTAATTTCAATGCATGTGATGTAATTTCTAACTAGTGTAATGCAAGTATCTGATTTCCTACTTGCAACATTAGTTTCTCTTGTCTAATATTCTCACTCCCTTTCCCACTCTCCTAGAAAATTCTTCTCTTACAGGTATCTGTAAGATTTTCTGCAGGGTCAGTGGAGTGTCCCTATTGGATCCCTAGTCAAAAGGCCACCACAAAAATCCACCTTTTCACACGCATGCATATATGGAAGCTACACCAATTAAGTAGAGGGACTTAGATTCCTAGAGCATTGGCAAGAAATCCACAAGTTTGTCCACCCAAAATTTTTCTCGCGAACAAATTTTCATGAGGAGGTTGTTTATGATGAACATGGTCTTCATGATCTTCACAGTGAACTCTAACCCTAGGTATGTGATAGTCTCCATCATTTTCAAAAGGTACATCCTCATTATTCTATCATCCAGAAGTATAGGCATGTCCTAAGTTTAAAATCTCATTAAAATTGTGATGAGGACATTCCACTTCTTCCTCTCCCTGAACCATGCCAATGATAAGAGAAGGGTCAACTATAGAAAGTAACTTAGCTCCTAATTCAAAAACATGCATAAGAACTTTATTTTTATTATGAAACAAGTAATTGTCAATATGGGTGGGATGAATCTCCATATCCACATGAGGAGAATCCTCCTCTCCACCATTATGGTTAATCATGACATTATCCTCTAAAAGAGGGTTGTCACCTCCAAAGAGATCGAATTATAAATTTTGTGACCCCATTCTCATAGTAGAAATACTTGAAACAAGGGGTATAACGCGAAATGTTTCCACTAAGGTTTACTAAAAATGGACCCTAGGAAAATTTTTGCAGGCGTAACGATGCTAAGTCATAAAAAAGGTGACTATAAACTATCCATGAATCTAATATGTATTTATGAACCTAAGGATACTAAAGAATAAAGAATAATATACATGTTGCCCAATTTTTAGAAGAAAGAGTTTGAGAATAGAGTAGTCAAGTAGTTGGGAGGAAGTGTGAGACATTGTAAATTTCCTTTCTCAATTATTGTAAAGTAGGGTTCATTTTAAGAGGCCTCTTAGAAATCGAGAGGTGGAAAATACATGAATATCTTTGGAACCTGGTTTCGTGGGAAGGAAAATTTTTCGAAGTACGATAGCAAAATTTTTGCTTGATTTTTAAGTGGTGTGATAGAAGGCTGCAGACGTGTGATAGGATATTTGCTGTAGTGCATCTCGTAGCCTCTCGCCCTTTGGTCACGCGATAACAAAATCTCCATGTCACGCATCAGAAAACTCTCTATCACGCATCCGTAGCCTCCACCCTCCTTTTGCATGTCTGTAGCCTCCGCCATCCTATCATGCATTTACTATACTTGATAATACATATGCCCCCAGGTGGTATGAGTGAGTGAGTAGTGTTCTACTTGGTGAATAATATAGGATTATATAGGGGATAGTTTCAAGGGTAGGCGAAGCTGACCCCTAAAAAAAATTAAACTATAATTTTTAGGTGAACAGCAGTCAACGACCATTTTGCAAAAAAACTCACCTTTTAAAATTTTCAAAAATGGAATATTCACCACTAAAATTATCCCTGTTGTAAAGTCTATATATATATATATATCATATTTTTGAATTTTCCAATAAAGCAAAAAGGAAGAAAGAATTGTTTTTCCTTCTCAAATGCTTTTCCTTCTCTGGAGGTTTCCAGGATAAAAATCCTTGGCATATGTGTGTGGGTGTTAATTCATTTCTCTTTGAAAAATTTCAGTTCTAAGGCATAAACAATTCAATCACTAGCTCAACTGCCATTTTCTATTTGAAAGTAGAACAATAGTATAATTGTGGTTTTGTGAATGAATTCCAAAGTAGATAATTTATAGATCAAACCAAGTTCAACAACAAGCCATCATTAAATGTCATAATGAATATGCAACGATCAGGTATTCTTTATTCACAACTTTGATTTAAACCTTTACTATCATCTAACAATGTTTCAAATCAAATTGTGTTATGAATAACCCTTCAATAATCAATTAACCATCAAGGATGAAACAATAATATAATAACCGTAACTCAATCATTGTGATTAACTATTAATAATAATGGATCTAGGAATGACCAAAACATTTCTTACTAATAACCTACTTAAGTCGATTTACAGTGAGGGAGTCCAAGTCACATTTGTGTAGGCTCTAACAATACTATCACTGTCTACTAAACTCTACAAAGAGTCAACTTCAACCAGATCTATGTCAACCCAAATCAACCATTAATATTTATTAAAATTTTGACAGAGTCCCATTTAGTGTAGAGTCATGTTTTCATTCTTAAAAACATAAAACGAGCTCACTAAAAATGAAAATAATATGATCAAACTCAAGTCGACACATACACCTTAATGAATACAACATCCATACTCAAAATAGTATTTCTTCAGTCATTCAAACTAGAGTACAAGATCAACAATCGACCTAACTCTTACTACCATATGTGTTTATCACCATGAATTATCAATAGGTGGCTGGGTTTGAATCAATCCCAGCTATTTGTTCCAACAAAGTGACTCCTAAGTCATGGACACAAACCCAAAAGCCATCACATAAACATGTAGACCCAAAAATAATAAAATATTGATATACATTATACCCATATGGGTTAGGTCTGTGAAGATAATATTGAGTAACCAACATAACCAACCAAGATCAGGCTCTTAATTCATAGAAACCCATAAAGGTAATAGGGTTGAATCGACCCATTGTAACCAAGATAGGTGACTTAGCATCACATCTAGAGAGACAACCATTCATTTCCACTACTATCATGGTGGCTCGAGCTTAATAATCTCTACAAAAATAAAATCAAGCAAACCTACGGGTTCAAATGATACATATGAAAATAAAATATTAAAGCCAACCTTTAAAAAATTTCAAAATAAGTAAATGAGTATCCAATACCCAACTACCGAATGACATAATAAACCCATCTCAGTAAAATAACAACAAAATTTATAAGAAATTTCATCACACATATTTTAAACATCAAATACTTAACAAAAAGAATATATCATATCATTTCATAATGAAATATCAAGACATGGTGAGGTATTTCCATGCCTATGAAGCTTATGCGAAAATCCTTCAAACTCCATGCAAGATTCCTCCAAATATTCCTTTTGCAAAACCCAAAAGAACAACATAAATGCACCAAAAAAATCCAAAGATACCAAGCCAATACATGACTATAAATTGATTAACACTCCATAATACCTCCATGAAAAAACTCAAGGAAATAACACAATGGAAATGCATGCAAGGACTTGAGAGGGATATGGAAGAGCTCGTCATTATTGCATGCAAAAGAATAAAAATAGAAAACTAAGTTTGCATAATAGCTTCCAGAGTAAGCTTCATTCATTCCCCGAGATCTGTGGGGGGGTATATTTAATTCATTTAATATTTATAGGTGCCACGTAGTGGACATCCCTATCTACCTCCTCCGCCAACTTCTAGTTTCCCTCCAATGCTAACTCAATGATTATGAGCAATCCAATAATTAAATTAAAAAATAACTTTTCATGGGTTGATATTCAACCAAATCAATATATATTAAACAATCAGTACCAATGACCATTCAACTATAGTCAAATTTAATATCCATTTAAACATAACATGACCAATGGATATGGTCAATATTTATTAAAATGTTAACAATGCCAACTAATATTAAAATGTTAAATGCATTGAATGGATTGGGCACGATTTATTTAATATGTTGCAACCATGAATAAATTAAACAATACTTTGCAAGTTATTAATTATAGTAAGAAAATTTAATCACCATATCAATAGAAGGTGCAACAATAACAAAGAATCTAAAAATGGAATCATAAACTCGACAAGGTAACACAACTTAGTCATCAAACAAAAAAAATGATATTAACATGAGGTGTCTCACGAGTTCTTGGTGAAAAGCATCATTACAGGGGTTAGCTTCACATATACGCATAAGAATGTTTATCCTTTTAGCGTAAACATGTGTATGCCTAACTACGATACTAGCTGATTAATTCTTCTTGCCCCCAAACCTTTGTGATTATCTTTACACTAATAATCCTATCTTAAAATAATCAAGAAATGAAAATGCGGGATGTGATAGAGATGATGATGTATTCCTCTAATAATCTTGTATTTCAAAAGTCTCAAGTAAAGATAACTTATCTAACATTCTTAGCTCAATAGTACCTCTGATGTTATCATACCTCAATATTTGTGTTCCCCTTATAGGAAAGGATGAGCTCTTGACTAGTTCACTTGACTCACCTAACTCACCTAACTCTTCCCACTTACCGAGCTCATGCATCTCACCAAAATCACCTTGATGAGATATTGATGAATTCATATGATGACTTCTTCGATGAATCAATGTATTACTTGACATCTTTAGAATCCTTTCATGTTGCTTAGTGTTGATCGGAGAACACTTGACGAAATCACACACAAGAAGTCCAGTGTGGGAAAAAGGCTAGGTTTAATGAGCATGAATGGACATGAAGAGCACACGCGTGGAGGGCATGTTGATCATTTAGGGACTTAGCCTATTTTAAGCATGAAGACCTATTTTTAGAAGATAGCATGCAGAACACACCAATGATGCGAGGATGTGCATGCCACACATTGTCTATCTTTAGAGGATTAGATCAAAGTGTTTTACATGGAGACAAGCTAAGAATAGGATTTTCACTTCAGTTAACTACAAGAGGTATATAGATAAAACACTTACATGTCCATGGCTATGCCTAGAAATGGCACATGGATATTAATAGCATGCGGCCTATTTTTTGAATAGAGAATCGGTGAAGGGAAATTCCCCACCCTATATATGATAAGAATGAAATGTTAGTAATATATATATATGTGTGTGTGATAGAGAGATATACGATGGGACTAATGTATCGAGATCCATATTCACATTGGTATAGAATGCCATTATTGTAAGGAGCTTCTATGTTTATTAATAAATGAAAGTTATTTGTTGAATCTAAGTGTCATTCTTGTGTGTAATAAAGTAGTGCACTGTTCTTGACTCAATCACGATTATTGTTTAAGCTTGTTCCTTCATAAATCTGAATATGGTATGCATTGTAGAATGATTGATTAGTTATGGAACTATACGTTTCTTTCTTCATCACACTAGCATCTTGATACAAAACCATAAAGAGGGAATTGGTAGCTTTGCACACTTTTGGTGAGCACTCGGTCTAATATGAGTGATGTGCCGGTGTGACTAGGGTGTTATCTGGTAAATTCTAAGCTACATCATTAGTTCCATTCTCGGGACCTCTTTTTCAGTTGTGTTCGGGAGGTTCATTTGAAGACGTCTTGGTTAACTATAGCAATTATTGAAGAGTGGATACATGATTTGGAGGAGGAATATGCATGGTAGTTCAATAGTGGATCTGAGTTTAACACATGCACTTGGGTAGAACAGAATTTGTATGACAACCTATACGAGAGATATTTCACTATCTTTCTAGTAGCACTATACGAGTGGCTTACTGTTTATGCATCTCAGTGGAATTGGAGGTATAATGCACTTGTCTGGACACAGGAAGAATTTCAGGCCCTTTATGATGATGATCTGATCTAGACTCGCACTGTGGATATGTGGTTTTGTGGTGTTCTAAACAATTATATTATGGAATATTTAGTTTTGACGTATTCTTTCCCAAAGGTAGCTGAGTTCCAATTTCTATGGTATCTAAGAGGAGTATATCTGTAAGGTATTCCACTGGTGATAAAGATCTTGATGGTAACTTTGAACCTGGAGAGTAAACCAATGGCTAACTAAACTTCACCATGTGTAAGGGTAGGAATAGGTTTGGTGAAATATGGAAGACACAGTAGCAAAAAGGTAGAGAGAGGAAAGGTGGCTTAAGTATAATGAGGCACGCGAGAGGGAGATAGAGAAGCAATGTTCCATTGAAAAAGTATGGCGTTGAGGAGAGAGATGGCTCATGAAGGATTTACAGCTCACGTAGAAGACATGGAGCTAGAGCATCAGAAATCCCCTTTTATATTAGAAAACATGACAAAGACCCCCTTGGCCTCGACACGAAGTGTGCCAAAGGCAGAGACTACCTTGGCCATGGGCGCGCATCTTAATCCACCTAGTGACCTAGCCCTTGCATTTGGTTTCCCAAGTATCTATTACGAAAAGTAACCAGCAGGATAACTTAGGAAGTAGGAGAGCATGAGCAAGTCGGGAGAAAGTACATCAATGGAAGGATAGATGACTTTAATGATATTTGGAGGAACATTCTTAGGCGCATCATCCACATAGAAATTGAGCACAAAAATGTTGGATTCACCTATGGGAGTGGTACTACCTCACATATTGTAGGGGTTCGATATAGTATTCTTTACATCGGCACATAGGGCGGTACATCTATAGGTCCTATTCCGGCTACGGGGAGGATTGGGAGGTATAGGTTGTTCTATTTCTGGTGGTTCTGGTGGAAAAGGGAACATAGGAGGTTTTGGATTAGGTGGTCAAGGTCTGCAACAACCACAAAACATTTATATGGAGATGCCTTTTCATCTCACGAGTATAGAGGCATAGAGGATGCTTCTGAACATGTGCATATGTGTGAGATCTTGTGGCATGCTAAAGGGATCACTTTATTCTTCGAGCGTAAGGAAAGTTAATTCTCTATTACCTTATAGGGATGAGAACACAACTGGTATAGGAAGTTTGACCCTGATCAAACTTGTGTGGATTATGTAGCATTGAAGGATGCTTTCTTGAAAGAGTTCCATATCCCTGAGTTTGAGCAGAATAGTATTAGTACACTCAAGGATATCAAAAAAGGAACTACTGAGAGTGTACATGAGTATGATGCCCATTTTAAGACACTTCTATCTAAGATATCTTATGATATTCACGCAAGCAAACATGCAAAATGGTTCATTGGAGGATTGATTACACCATTAAGAAGAGCACTATCACATAAGACATATAATGATTTACGCGAAGCATTGGAAGCAAATTTGCATGCTAAGGCAATTGGGACCATTGACACTAGTGTTATTCCATTCTTAGAGGCATAGATTGCAGCTATGGCTAAATAGTTAGAGAAGCTATCAGGTGAATTCATCCCATGAAACATGCTTAAGAATTTGGTGTATAGATTGTGAAGTAGGTCACACCAAGGATAATTTTCCTTGCAAAATAGTATGCTCATTATTGTTAGATTATGAGATCTGTCATTTGAATCATGATGCTAGTCATTTTCCTTTATTACAACACGTGATAAGGAAGAATGTATCCTACTTTTAAAAAAATTTCTGGTCCACGACCCATGATACTAAAGATTTTTAGTTGATTGGTTAGATCCAGGATGCTATAGACATTGGGGTATGACAGACAAGTGTAACAGATAATTCTAAGGGTAAGAATGAGCACCAGGATTGGGATCATAATCAAATGCGCTATGATAGGAATGAGGGGAATTTTGAAGGAGGTCATGGAAGGGGACGTGGATATCGTGGTGGATACGAGAGGATGAGGCATGCGGTGGAAGAAGAAGTGAGTTTACTCGGGGAACGTGATATAAATGTGGATCTCCTAACCACTATAGGCACAATTGTCCTCGAGAATATTGCATGTTATTTCTACAAAAAGAACCATAACTATGAAGAGTGACCAAACATATATGAGCATCTGAGTAAGCAGCATAAGTAAGAAAACAAAGGCACCTGGGATGGTTAGAATCTAACACGTGGTAGAAGATAAGTGGGTGCCCAGGATAGTACAAGGACCTAAGGAATTGAAAATGAGGATTACTACATGAGCTGAAGCAACACAGGCAAGAGATGCATTACACAAGAAGCCTACAATCACCAAGGAGGAGGTTTTGCATGCAAGGTACCCAAATCACTCATCGGAAGGAAGTTTTCCAGGATACCATGGAAGTGATAAGGAATCTTCGGGTGAGATAAAATACTTAAAGGAGAAGAATAAAGCATCAGAGATAATCCAAACTGATATCAATGATCTAAGAGAAGTGTGCAAAATTTTGTGCACTAGGAGAACATCATTCCACTATTAGGAAGTTGGTTAAAAGAGAACACTCAACATGCAAGTATTGGGACTGGATGACAGATTCTGCATGCAAATATTCCCCCTAATAGTATTGACTATGACAAGGAAATTACTCTGAATGTTGTTATGGATGGATGGCTGTTGAGCAACATATTAATTGATACATGTGTGGAAGTAAATGTGCTTACATTAGATGCATGGGTACAAATGGGGAGGCCTCCATTACAGCCATCATCTAATGTGTTGTTTATGGCAAACCGGACTAAGGCCACTCCCATAGGAGTTTTAAAGGATGCATCTATAACCATACAAGGGGCCAAGTTCATTGGGGATTTTGAAGTATTAGCACTTGTAGAAGTAGATAATTTTCCAGCCTTGCTTGGGTGCCCTTGGTGTTATGCGAATAACGCTGACTTGAGATTCAATAAGGGGTATATCAGCTTTGAGAACAAGGAGGAAAGGGTTATGATACCTTTGACAGATGGGAATTCTACACCATATGTTGAGCCTCTAAGTGAGGAGGACTTAAACATAATCTATGTCCATGCTTTTCGTGGTCCGTGAGGTCAATGAGCCATCAAAAGAAGGCATCCTACAATGGGAGGATTATCATTCTATTAGTGATACTACAAGTATTGCTTGTGAAAATTGGGCTCATGGTACATATGAACTAGTAGGGTGCGAGGTAAAAATCATGGTTGCATGCAAGAATGGAATTGATTCAGTTCAATGGATATGTAACACAGTACCTTGGTATACAGGGTTAGAAGATCTTCCTGTATTTTTGAAAGCCATGGAAACATAGTGGACATATCAAATTAAGAGAAGAGATATGTTAGTATATACATTGCATAGACAATGACGCACTTTGGTGGGTTGTTCAAAAAGATAATCTTATAAATTGGGAAGAGATTGGAGTCACCTTATTTATTAGTTTTGTAAGAACAATACACCTATGTAGATCTACACTTATCATGGTGATCAACCTATTCAACATCACATTCAGTAGTGTGAGAGACTCTAGACAATAGGATAGGAAGCATTACCACTTTCACTCTAGGTGCATAAATTGTATTATACTCTACAAGGATGTGCACGCTCCTAATATGTATACACAGAACTACATCGAGAGACTAGGAACTAACAAAATTTGTCTACATCAATGATCTAGAACTTTGACTACTTTTCTTCCCAACCTCCATGTTAGGACCCCAAAATATTGGCCAAGTACAAAAAGGCACGTAGGCGCGCAATACCTAGTTAAAGAAGGGCACGCAAGGAGAAGGCATGCATGACAAGGTTTAAGGAAGGGTTTAAGAAAACATGTGGTGCATGTGTGGATAGAGCTAAGGTTTCAAGAATTAGACATTTTGGGTAGGACATGAGAAAAGCATGACCCGAATGCACATGCGGAGTGGATAAGGTGCTATCCTGGCAACATGATTCCCATGAAAGGAATATGCCCTGTGATAGAAGGTTCTAGAAGACATCATGGAAAAAAGTGGAGAGCTTAGGCCTAGAGGAGCATGCTCCCATGGAGGACCACATTTAGACACTTGGCATCAAATCTGAGGCTACAGAAGGATGAGTTGGCACTTTGGGATGCCTATATATGCGAGTTCCCACAAGAGAAAAAGGAGGATAGTAGAGATAGATCGGATAGACGGGAGGAGAGTATAGAGAGCGGAGCTCTATAGAAATACTATGAGAACTCTGTGGGATTAGGTAGAGGCTATATAAAGGAGTAATGTATTAAGGGGCTGGGATATAAATTTTTCTTTGTATGGATGAAGGATATGATCCCTGCTGTGATGTATGAATTTGGTCTGATCAAGATGTGGTAGTCTAATGGATCCATTGAATGTAATGAGGTTACAAACATGAATGAGTATGAGTGTAATTGATTCGGTTCATATCTATATATTTTCATTTCTGTTCATGGATGTTATGGAGTAGATGTAAATCCTTATGTATTTTCCTTTTCTGTAGTTCTATCTATTATCTGTAAGTACCCTCTGTTTGGAATGAATACATTTGTCTAGAGGCCGTTAAGCCCTATGATGATTGTATGTCTCATTTCCACTTTTATTCATTAAGTTCATGACATAGATGATGGTTTCCCACTTAACTCACATAAAAGAGAGACTCGGCACCTACGCGTGCCTCAGGTGAGCACCCAGTGCCCGCTGGGTTCTAGGTCAACGCACATGGGATTTATTTCCTTTGTGATGGGTGTAAAAATGACTACATCTTAGTTCCATTGCTGGGACCTCTTTTTGAAGTTGTAGTGGGAAATAGAATTTATCATGATCTGTGTAATGAGTGCTGATAGATCATTTAACTTTGGAAAGTGTTGAATCATGGTTCAAGAGCATGAAGGATAAATTTTCTTAGAGATTCAACACTGGATCTGAGTTTGATGCATGTAGATGGGTAGAAGAGAACCTCTGCCATGATTTATATGAAATGTTTTTCTGTTTCTTCCCAATATAATCGTATGAATGCCTCTCTCGATATAAGTCTAGATCAAACTGGTATTATAGATCATGCGGGTGGACCCAAGAAGAATACCGTAAGACGTAGGATGTAGATTTGACATGGACTCATGTTGTGAATCATTGGTGGAAAGGTGTGTTGGCTAGATACACTATGGAGTACACTATTTCTACATATTCTTGTCCGGAAGTTGAGTTTGAGTTTCTACGAGAACCTAAAGGATCATTTCTATGTGCTATCCCTCTGGTAATGAAGATCTTGATTATTACCTTGAGTTTAGAGGCATTTCCAATGGCCGGATAAACCGTTATGAGCATTGGGAAAGGAAGCTAGGGTGGAGGAAGATGGTAGATATTACGATGGAGAAAGAAAGGGAGGAGAGATGGCTCAAGTATAGTGAAGCGCATGAAAGGGAGATTACTAGACAACATGAGGTTGTAAGTGTGATGGATCTATGAAGGCAGATGTTATGGGAAGGAGTTGAGGTTCATGTGGAGGACGTGGAACCTAAGCGGTCTATGCTACCACATCTTAGAAAGCATGTAAGAGAGACCCCTGTGGCTTCTGATGAGTGTTCTTCACGTGGAGAGAGAAGATTTGTTGGCACGTATCTAAACCCACCTAGTGACCAAACCCTGGAACTTAGTTTTCCAGATCAAGGAAGGAGTATCGTTGACCCAGTTGGTATCAGTGGAAGTGACAGATCTATGCCTAGGAGATATAATTTTTCATTTCCCACTTCTATGGCTACACATATTCCAGTATTCGAGGAATTTTTAGACAAGGAGCAAGTACACAAGCCTTTGGTCTCACATCTAGGAGTGGCATGGGGTACACTAGTGGTAGTGGGGCATTATCATAGACCATTGGCACATAGTTTAGTGGAACCTTGGGGACCCTTGGCACGACCACTATAGGACCTAGTGGACTTGGTGGGTCAAGAGGAACAAAACCCGGTGGATTTGGTGGCTCAACAGAACATGACTTGGTGGATCTAGAGGATCTAGTGGCTTAGGAGGCACAAGACCTAGTGGATTTGGTGGATCCGGTGGTGGAGGAAACACTGGAGGGAACCAAGGCTCTAGCTCAGGAGGACAAGGGCCCCAACAACCTCCTCAAGTATTCTTTGATATTTCTTTACATTTACTAGATTACAGAGGTATTGAAGATGCTACAGAACATGTTCACAAGTGTGAGCTCCTATGACGTGCGAAGGGGATCACAACCCCGGAGTGGAAGGCTAGTCAGTTTGCAACAACGTTGCAAGGGTGCGCACATAGTTGTATAGGAAATATGATCCTCATCAAATGATGGTGGATTATACTAATTTAAAGAACACCTTCATGGCATAATTCCACATCCATGAGTTTGAACAGAAGAGCATCAGTGCTTTGAAGGAGATCTAATAGGGAATGGTGGAGATTGTGTGGGAGTATGATGAATGGTTCAAGACCCTCCTGTCAAAATTTTCATATGACATTCACCCTTCACAACATGCTCAATGGTTTTTTGGGGGGTTGATAACTCCTTTTATAAGAGATTTATCTTATAAAACTTTGTGAGAACCACCTAAGGCATTAGAAGCTACTATGCATGCTGAGGCTATTGGAAGTGTTGATACTAGTGTTAGCCCATTTCTAGAGGCTCAAATTGCTACTATGGCTAAGCAGCTGGAGATGTTGTCTACAAAATCGACCCATGAGACTCGCAGTGGTATATGGTGTACATATTGTGAAGTAGAGGGGCATATCAAGGATATTTTCCCCGAAGGATGGTATGCACAGTAACAGTAGACTATGAAATTTGTCATGGGGACCATGATGCAAGTATATGTCCCTTGTTACCATGCGCAACTTGGAAGAATGTGTCTTTTTACTGTAATATCTACACCTCTACGAGCCATGATACTAAGGATTATAGGCTTATTGACTAGATACATAAGGTCATTAATCATGGGGTATGCCAAACCAGCATTGCCAATAGTTCTAAAGGTGATGATCATTGTTATGAGGAGTGCACAGATGGAGGTGCACATGGAAGGGGATTTTGTGGAGGATTCTATGGTCGTGGTAACCACGAAGGAGGAAGAAGTGAGTTCCCACATGGAACCTATTTTAATTGTGGGTCTACAAAGCATTACAAATGAGAGTTCCTAGACCTATTGCAGTGCTCATGGTGCGGAAGAAACACAAGTATGAGGAGTTCCCTGAGTTGTTTGAGCACATGAATCAACAACACTGGAAAGACAAGGGTGTTGCAATGGTAAGCATTAAGAAGACAGACACACAATGGATGCCATGGGTAACACGTGATGTAGGCTTAGAACCTATTATGGTAATAACAAGAGTAGAGGCCATGTGTACAAAGGAAATACCAAGGCAGAAGAACCTAGTTTCAAGGGAAGAAGTGGTACATGGGAAGTACCCAAACCTTGCACATCAAAAGGAGGTATATCAAGATACCATGAACATCATTTGGAGTTTATAGGGAGAAATCCAGTGTCTAAAGGATTAGTCCAAGAGGAAGGAAGGTTGAGGTACCAAGAGATGACTTGGATGAGGTCAAGGAAGTATGTAAAATGTTAAGGAAAGAAAATATTATTCCCTTGCTAGGAGCATGGTTGAGAGAGAAGGTACCACACACTGGAGAAGAGTGTGAGAGGCAAGTCTTGCATGTAAACCTTCCCCCTCACAACCTTGACTATGATAGGGAGATCACATTAAATGTAGTTGTGGATGGATGGCTCCTTAGTAATATCCTCATTGACATAGGCACGAAGGTTAATGTTCTCACCTTGGATGCATGGCATCAGATGGGAAGGCCTGCATTACAGCCATCTTCGAATGTGTTGTATATGGAAAAAAATGAAGGCAATGCCCATCGATGTCTTAAAGGATGTAACTATCACCATTCAGGGAGCTAAGTTTACTGGGGACTTTGAAGTCTTGGTGCTCACCAAGGCAGACAATTTACCAAAACTACTTGGGTGCCTATGGTGTTATAAGAATAATGCAGATATTTGGTTCAAAAAGGGGTACATAAGCTTTGAAAATGAGGAGGAATGGGTCATCATACCCCTGGATGATGGGAAGTCAACACCCTATACTGAACCTTTGGGAGAAGAGGTCCTGGATAGAATATATATGCATTCAATTAGAGATCTAGAGATAATCCATCCTATCGATGGAATTATCCAGTTTGAGGATGCTCAGTCAGTAAGTGACACCACTACTCTAGCATGCGATAATTGGGAACATGGAACCTATTAGTTGATTGGACGATAATAAAGAGAATCCATGATAAAGGTGACAAAGGTGCGTATAGTCGATGCCTAGGAGGAAAGGATCTACCTAAGTACTTAGGAGGAACCTCCCCTGAGGTATTTTTGTAGAATATGGAAGCTTAGTGGAAGGAGGAAAATGAAAAAAAGGGATATTAAGTTACATCCTACTAGGAACTGCTGTGCGCTAGTGGGCAACACATCGGGATAATCTCTTGGAATGGCAAAAGTGAGAATTACCTTCTCTGTTTGTTTATCTAGAAGTAATGTACCCACCACCATCAAGGACTACCATGGTAAGGAGCCTACCTCTTTCCACATCCAAGCCTATGAGAGAACCTAGAGGGAAGGCACGGAAGCTTTTCCACTGTCCCTCTGGGTACAAAACTATATTCTACACTACAGGGTTATGCGCATGCATGGTACATCCACTTTGAGACACGCTGCCAAATAGGGAATTGGAAAGAGTTAGTGGCTGATATCATTCAAACATTCGAGTATCAGAGTACAAAAACCTTGGTGGATAAGGCATTGCAATTTTTCAAGTGCCTTACCATTGGGGATAGTGCCATGGCAAAAGATAGGCTACTGGAGTTGCTAGGTGAACCTGGCCTAGAGGTGCACTTTGAGGAAGAAGACACAAAAGAGATACAATTTGAGTGCATGTGCATAGAGAAAGAAAAAGGCAAGATGGTCTATGTCATAAAAGTGAAGAGATGGAAAATTTGGAGGTTAACCATTCTCTAGGCTCACGTGAAGTGATGGATAGTGTTGATGAAAGAATGCGCACCTATCATGAGCCTTTAAAGAAAAAGAAGGTTAATATTGGGTCGGAGGTAGAACCCAAGGAAGCTATCATTGGAGATTATTGGTTGGAGAAGGAAGTCTCTAAGATCATTGATCTTTTACATGAGTTTGAGGATTTATTCCCATGTGGGTATCATGAACTCAAAGGCGTTCACCATTCCTTGGGGGAAATGAAAATTAAGTTGAAGGAAGGTGCATGCCCGGTCTGAAAGAGACCATACTAGAATGAATCCTAATTTGTATGTGAAGGTCAAGGAGGAAATAGACAAGATGATAGCGTTAGGAATCATAGAGGATATGGAGGAGTCAGAGTGGATAATTCCAACAAAGATTAATATAAAAAGGACAGAAGGATAAGGATATGTGTTGATTATAGAAATCTGAATGTAGTGTGTGTCATTGATCCCTTCCCTCCCCATTTTAGTACATTAGAACAAGTAATTTTTGATAAATGCTTTCTAGTTCTAAATACATAATTTAGAACTCACAAATCAAAACAACCATTCTTATAACAGATAACCATATGCAGTTGTAATGACTCGGAGTACCTCCGATCTATTCATTCCATGACTCGGTAATCTACCGATCTATTCATGAGTATCAAAGAGTTGGTTTTTTTATTTTAACACATCACTCTTGCGGTTCTCTTCCCTAATCTGGGATTCAGAATGCTCTGTCCAAGGAACCTATCTGAATAATTGTTACCATTATTCATCGGCATCTCGTCCCTTAGACTAGGTGACATAGGACAACGCAATCAAGCAAATCTTGCGATACTTTGGCCAAAGATTTGAAACATACTGCTTATGTCTCGTATTCCTTGACGGCATACTCGTCATTCTAGAATACGTCCTTCACCCCATTCCTATGTTATGTAGAATGTCTTATACTGACTTCTGTCAGTCTCTCCTGCCCCAAGTTATTCACTCAGGAATGGATTAGTAATATGACAACGTTATAGGGATGCTCCCGAGGACTAGGGATACGCTGACATACTGGGTCAACCCTAGTTAACCCAGTGTGTCAAGATACCCCGAGTCTCCTGGGGCAGCCTTATAACATGACCACATTCCTAATCAGTCCCAGAGTAAAACTTGTTTGAGTTTAAGGTGTAAATCTTAATGATCAATGCAAAGGGTGTCGCCATAAGTCACCTGTATTGTTGTATCTTCGAGAAGATCCTAATCTTCTCGAAGGTACAACCCTGCAGTTGACTTGTGCCATCAACCTTCAAATCCACCTCGAAAAGATCTACTTATTTATAAGTGTTACATACGTTGAGTTAAAGTTATACTTTAAGACGCTCCTTTTAGGGTAGTCTTTTCCCAACCCCTGGGTTCCTCACCTTAGAATTACCTTTCTCAATAAAACCCATTACGCAAAGAGAAGTTATTAAGAATCGAGGTCTCATCAAGGAGTTCATCGAAAAATAGTAATCTAAATCAACGAAAATGGGCAATAGCCCTAAATCTTCACATAAGGTTGCTAACCCATACCCTTTTAGGTTTATATCGATTCTCATAACTGAAATATATCTTACTTATTAGAATTGAGATATAGTGATTAAAAATCCAATTAAACGTTGTCTTGACTTAGATCAAGACTAGGAAGTAATAATTTATTCAGCCCGTTTAGCTTCCTGTTGAGGTTTATTTTAACCTTAGCTTCTCGAGAGACAATGATCTAATTTCCAATTTAGCTTTAGATAGAACATAACAGATCTACTAAACATTCACAAGTATTCAGTCACATAATCTTTTCAAAGCTTACTTAGAGAATCCCAAATGTCTCCAAGGTATACAATAATAACAATGCTCTTTAAAATCATTCGAACCGAAGAAGTTCAATCCATCAAGATACGAATGCAAACACATAAGTAACAAATACCTCATTTCATTCATTTCTAAGCTAATCAAATACATTTTATGCATTCAACATATTGGATACAATACTCAACAGCAAAAGAACATCTTTCTTCAAGTAGTACATTTAGAGAATCAAATTGGAATTCATCATAAAACCAAATTAAATGATCTGAACATCATATCAGATCTGCGTGTCTTTACCACTTACGGCAACCATCTGCAAAAATTGTCAACACGGGTCAGTTCGGTGAACTGAGCATGATAAGCACTAATTCTTAAAACAATTGCAATCCACCAATTGTTCTCATTAAACAACCTGTTTAAATGAAATCATTTATTCAAATTCCAAACATAAATCAGGCTATTCATCTTATATGTTAGAGACTAAGAACAAATGAATACAACCAATCTAAAGACAGCAAAACTCCTACAAAATTGTTTCTATCAATTTCTCAAGGTAGTTAAAACATTCAACAAGCTCACTGTCTTAATTCTTTTATCATCATAACACATTTCAATGTTATTGACAAGTATACCTATTTAAACAACAGCTCACATTTTATACCAGTCTCTCCATATAATACCTCAGTTTATTCTTGTTATGCCCATACCGTAGAGATCGCAAAAGGATGCAAGAAGAAAGCACACAAGTTTTCCTGTCTAGGAGAGAGAGGATTTTCCTATTCCACTTATTATATACATCAACATATAAATTACAATCAAGAAGAAAGAACAGAGTCCATCAGAATCCTAAATCAATAACATTCTGGACTGTACCGACTCCTTTAGTTTAATACATATATATTTACGCCTGCTGACTAAACAGTCGTGATTACCAGAAGAACTACAGTTCCATCTAAATCCAAATATAAAAGTCACCTGTAGCTACTAAGCGATTCAAGAGCTTTCGCGCCAAGCAACAGAAAATAATCCAACCATGAAAGACTCAACAAATCTTTTCTCTATCATTTATCAACATGAGAATACCCAACGCCATCGCCTGACATGGTACAACTAAGAGCTCTTTGTTTCAGTCAAACTTGAGACAAGATAACATTAAAACAAATAACGTTTCCATATGCAAATATAGTGACATTCACGCAGAGTCGAAACACAATATGCACAGCTTCATTCAACTAATCAAATCCCTACGATTATACAGCAAGGGTGTAAATTAGAAGCCGTTTTCAAGAAGAATAATCACAACCAGGTCTTCACAGGAGCCAAATTCCATACCAATAAATTTCCTCAAAGTTTCATCTGAAGTCGAGTTACTACAAAATATAACAGGGTATCAACAAAGTCGAGTTGATAAAGAAACCCCATCCCTTAATTCCTCAGAATCAAACTGAACATAACACAACAATATTAAGAAAGAGTCAAAATGATATGCATGCTCAGCGAGGGCTCAAATCGAGAAACGAGCCAACACGCAGCATATCATGGACTCCAACAGTGCCAAATCCAACCAATACTTATAACCAAGGTTTCAATTGAAGTTGAATTCATATGACAACAATTCAAGAATCCTAAAAGTACTCACAACAAAACTTCTACAGAAGTTAAAACATAAATTACCTTTCAATGACTCCATCGAAGTCAATAACATTTAGTATTCTTAACAAAACAACAACATTCATAACCAAGCTTAGACAGAAGTTTGAAATACTAGATACATTTCAAGGACTCTCACTGAGTCAATACCAACCGTATTCACAACTGAGCTTACACAGAAGTAGAAACACCAGTTACATTTCAAGGACTTCAACAGACTCAGAATCAATGAGTATCCACAACAAGCTTCCGCAGAAGTCATAACATACCACCCATTTCAAGGATTCCAACAAAATTCACAATAAAACTTCTTACCGAAGTCGAAACATTAATTACGTTTCAAGGACTCAAAAGGAGTCGAACCCATATAGTATTCTCAATTAAACTTCTACAGAAGTCAAAAATACTATCTATTCAAGGATTCCAACAATATCAATAACATATAGTATTCACGACTAAACTTCTACAGAAGCCAAAACATACTATCATTTCAAGAATTCCAACAAAGATATCGCTTTCAACAAGTGTAAAAAGAAGGCTTCGAGGCTTCAAGTTCGATATCAAACAAGAAAACATTTCATGGACTCCAACAGAGTCTGTTTCATACATTATCCTTGCAAGCATTTCTTCGAATCTACCAAAATGCAAAACACAACATGATAATTCAACAACACAAAACCAAATGTACACCCAACAAGGAATCAACTGAATAGTCGAGCCAACATGAAAACACAGCAAGATACTTCATACATTGCTACCATAAAAACCAACTGAACCAAAAATCATCTGAACAGAGTTGTTCTAATGAAATCATTTGAAGGAAAGCAAGATTTTTAAAAGTTAGGGCCTAACATGCCTGGTAATGTTGCTTAAAAATCCAAAGAAGACCTCTGAATGTGCTCGAGCCTTCTTCTCCTCTTCCACGATAGATTCAACAACAATAATTTGTTACTATCATGTCTTATAAACTTTCCCCGACAGAGAAAAGAGCTAGATAATCTCATAGTTGCCATGCAACACATAGTAGACTGGTTCGAAGAACCAGTGATCAAACAGAGAGAAAAACGGAGCGAATGGAAAACCAAAATACCAACAAATTTTCCATTTGCATGCCTTCCCAAGCAATCCGCACTCGGGAACCAAAGTTCATCAATGACATTAACTCCAACATTCCCACCTAACCTCCATTGCCACCGACCGCCATAGTTGGCGATGGACAAAAACAAACCAAAGACCATTTCCAGATTTGGCGACTCTGCCACGTCGGTCTCGATGGCCATTTGAAATCTCTGCTAAATCCCTTGTCCTTCATGCTTATCCCCTTCATTTAATGCCATAGAAACTACCGCCCATGGCTCGCACCCCTTCATAGGTCCCCCTTCATCCATGGTCATTAGTTAGGTTAGAAACATAGGTTAGATCTTAAGGTGATACTTAGTCTAACTTCCTTAGTGCTAGGTCGCTAACCTTAGAAACATTTAGCTTATAGTTTAGGGCTAGGTTAGATTAGCACTAATCCAACCCATAGGTTATAGTTTAGGTTTAGGTTATTAACCTTAATAAATCCAGTCTAGGTCTAACAAATAGAATCGTTCAGTATAAGAACCAACAGATATACATTCCCGAAATGGATTCAATCCAGCATTGATAATAAGCTAGCAAAGATATATACCAGAATTTATTACCTGGCTCAAGGTCTAGACCTTCCTGATATTACGATATCGGGAACCAATTCATTTAACAAGATCAGCCTGAGTTAACTCCTGAATTGCTCATTCAACACATTCAGACCTTGCAACCTTCGTAAGGTCTATAATTTTTGTTCATCCAGAATAAACTTAAAACATCTCTTGGATCAATGCAACTGATCCAAGGCTGAGTCATAAAGATGGGTAAATCCACAATTCACCCCGAAATCAGATTAAACTCAGGTGCTAAAAATGAAAGAAATAAAAGAGTCCAAGCATATCCTGACTCAGTCAAAGATCTTCAAGAGCAAAGAAGATACAATCCATATCAAGCATGACTTCACAATCAAAGGAACACATCCTTTTACAAAAGAAATCATATATCAACACTTGAATGCTCAGGAGGAAGTAACAATAGTTCAGGGTGTTACATGCTTCCCTCCTAAAAGATTCATCGTCCCGATGATTACATATTTGATTTACCTTCAGGTCAACCAATTTATTAGTTCACAATACAATAAGACTATTTCCAACTTGAATAGTTCCAGAAATCAATGTCACGATACATTTTATTCAGACTGAATAATGTTTGCCTCAATCTGGCTTTCATATAGACATGAAAAAGATAAGTTCATAAAAAAATGTTTTGTCAACAGATTTCATTCTGTTGAAAAAGAAAAGGAAAAGCAATTTTCATCTCTTCCAGATTTTCCCAAGTTGCACTTTCTTCGTTAAACTGGTCCCACTGGACCTTACATTGTTGTATTTCACGATTTCTCAAATGCAATTGGCGAGTTTCCAAAGACTCGTGTGGGTTTAACCATGATTATTCCCGGGTCTGACCTGCAAGGAATTCCAATTTAAAACATGTGACAAATCTGAAACGTATTTCTTAAGCAAAGAAATATGGAAAACATCATGCATGCGAGACAAAGCGGTGGTAATGCTAATCGGTAAGCTACAGAGGATTATCTCGACAATTTCAAAGGTCCCACATAACGAGGTGACAACTTGGCAGCCTTGCCAAAAGTTATAGAACTCTTTCTGGGTTTAACACGAAGAAAAACCTTCTCACCAAGCTCAAACCTTCGATCAACCCGCTTAAGGTCAGCATAGCTCTTCTGCCTATCTGCTGCTTCCTTTAATCGTTCACGAATCAACTTTACTTGCTGTTCCATTTCAGTGAGGATCTCTGGTCCAATTACCACTCTATCCTCTATACTATCCCAACTAACAGGGGTTCTGCACTTCCTTCCATAAAGTGCTTCAAAAGGTGCCATTTTAAGAGATGAGTGATAAGTGTTGTTGTATGCGAATTCAACTAGTGGAAGATACTCTTCCCATTTATACTGTTGATCCATGCAATACATTCGCAACATATCTTCCAACACTTGATTTACTCTCTCTGTTTGTCCATCCGTTTCCGGATGATATGCAGAACTGAAGTTTAGTTTCGTTCCAAGAGCTGTATTAAGCGTTTGCCAAAATCTTGACGTCATTCTAGGATCCCTGTCAGATATAATCAATTCTGGTACACCATGTAACCTGAAAATTTCATGCACGAATCTTTTGGCCAACACTGGTGAATCATCCTTTAGATTTCCAGCGATGAAATGAGCTACCTTAGTTTATTTATCTACAACTACCAGGATAACATCATGTTTATTCCTGGACATAGGTAACCCTTGTACAAAGTCCATGCTTATTACTTGCCATTTGTACTGCGGTATGCTATGGGGATATAATAGTCCAACAGGGTGCATGTGTTCTGCCTTAACCCACTGACATTCCAGATAATGAGTCACAAAATCAATAACATCCTTTTTCATACCTTTCCAAAAGTATTGTTGTTTCAGATCAGCAAGCATTTTTGTGATACCCGGGTGTCCAGAGAAAGGTGAATTATGAAATTCAACTAACAACTTCTTTCTCAAATCGTTCAGCATAGGTACGTATACCCTATTTTCATAACGTAAGATTCCTTCATTATCAAAATGAAAGCCCTTATACCTTTCATCATTTAGGTTCTCACAAGCAAGCGCTTGCTTTTTCTTTGCTGAAAGTATATATCAGATTCTGAGGCACTTTTTACCTCATCCTTAAACTGAGTTCTTAATGTTATAAGAGCAGAAATGTGCTTCCTACGACTTAGAGCATCTGCTACCCTATTCTCTTTCCCTTTGATGTAGCTAATATCAAAATCATATTGAGATAAAAATTCTAACCACCTTCTCTGTCTGGCATTTAGATTAGGCTGAGTGAAAATATATTTCAGTCCTAAGTGATCAGTTTTCAACTCAAAAGGTTTCCCAAGTAAATAGTGTCTCCAGACTTGAAGCGCATGAACAATGGCAACAAGCTCCAAATCATGAGGAGCATAATTCAGCTCATGTAACTTAAGTTTTCTACTTTCATATGCTATTACTTGATCATTTTGTAACAAAACACCTCCAAGGCCTTCCCCAGAAGCATCCGTTACAACTATAAAGCTCCCATTAGGGTCGGGTATAGCTAAAATAGGTGCGGAAGTCAACTGGACTTTTCAGACTTTTGAAAGCAGTTTCACACTTATCATTCCAAATAAATTTCTTATCCTTCTTCTGCAATGAAGTTATCGGTGCAGCCACTTTAGAAAAATCCTTAACAAATTTTCTATAATAACCAACAAGACCCATGAAGCTTCTTACTTCATGCACATTCTTTGGTGCAGGCCACTCAGTTATTGCCACTATTTTTGAAGGATCTACAACAATTCCTTCTTTACTAATGACATGACCCAAATAGTGAACTTCTGAATCAAAGAAAGAACATTTGGATAACTTACCATACAACTTTCTTTTTCTCAAAATTCCCAAAACTATCTTCAAATGCTCATTGTGCTCTTCAACACTTTTAGAATAAATGAGAATATCATCCAAGAATACAAGTACAAACTTGTCCAAATATTCTTGAAAGATATTATTCATTAAGTTCATAAAAGCTACGGGTGCATTAGTTAATCCAAAGGGTAGAACCGTGAATTCATAATGTCCGTACCTTGTTCGGAAAGTTGTTTTATGAATATCTTCTTCTCTAATCCTTAACTGATGATAACCAGATCGAAGATCTATCTTAGAATAAACCGCTGCCCCACGCATCTGATCAAATAGATCGTCGATCCTTGGAAGTGGGTATCTGTTCTTGATTGTTGCTTTGTTCAACATCCGATAATCAATACACAACCTAAGTGTTCCATCCTTCTTTTTCACAAATATTACTGGTGCTCCCCAAGGTGAAACACTTGGTCTAATCAAACCTTTAGACAAAAGTTCTTGCAATTGAGCCTTAAGCTCGACTAACTCTATAGTAGTCATCCGATAAGGTGCTTTGGAAATAGGTTCCGTTCCTGGTTTGATTTCGATGGTGAAGTCAAATTCCCTCTTGGGTGGTAACCCTGGTAATTCCTCCGGAAAAACATCTTTGAAACTTTGTAGCAGAGGAAATCGTTTCATGGAATCACCATCTTCTTCTGAAAATTCAGATATCTTTACTGCATAAAGGGTGCATCCTTTGTTTTTAGCCTTTTTAAGCTGCATAGCTGACAGTTTTCTAACTGAAATTTCCCGTTTCACCCCTTGAATCTCTGCTTGTTTCAGCCGATCATCTAAACATTTTATATTCTTTTCATAGCAGTCTACTTTTGCTTTATGGTCAGCTAACCAATTGACACCGATGACAATGTCATACGATCCCAAAGGTGTAACATAGAGGTCAACTTCCGTGGAAAAGTTAGGTAAGTCAAGGACTGCCCCAAAAAGACACATACTCACTGTATGAACAGAATTATTACCATACTGTATAGTCCAAGATTTATCCATTTTTCCAGCTTTTCTCTTAAGTTTAGAAGCAAGTTTACTAGAAATAAAACATTCAGTAGCTCCTGTATCAAAAAGAATAGTGACAGGTATGCCAAATAACTTACCCGAACTTCTATAGGTGTCACTTGCTTTTCAGCTTGCTTGTCTGCTACTGCAGCATGTATCTTATGCTGCTGATTACGATCATCCTTCTTCAAAGGGCACTGATTTGCGTAGTGGTCTTTGCCACAATTGTAGCAGCCTCCTACAGGTCCCTTTTTAGGCTCAAAATTGCCTCCAACCTTGTAATTATCACGTTGTCCTCCATAGGGCTTCTGCCCATTGTTATAATTTTTGGCAAAATTATCCCTTACATTTCCAGCAGGCTTATTTGCTACATTTTTTTACTATTATCCCCTGGAAACTTACTTTTGTTTCCAAACTTTTTCCATGGTCCCTTTTTGGGTGCAAGTGAAGTTGAAGAAGGGTTTGCAATCTTCTTCCGCACTTCCTCTTTATGAGCAGAAATAGCCTTTAATTTCTGTTCTTGTCGTATGGCCTTTTCAACAACTCCTTCCATAGTGGTTGGACTGTGAACATCGACCTCTCCCCCTATCACGGGATTCAATCCCATGATGAATTTCCATATTCTGAACTTCTCGTCAGTTTGATACTGTGGTACATACTTGAGGAGTTTTGTAAATCGCTCCCAATATTCAGTTACCGTTAGCTTCCCTTGAGCTAAGTTCTGAATTCTGTCATTTTCTGATCATAGAAAAGTTGTGGCAGCCAACGTTGCCTAAAATAGCCCTTAAATTGATCCCAAGTAATATTGGTCTCATCAATATTTAGCTCAGCTTTACGGCTATCCCACCACGAAGATGCTTCGTGGGAAAGCTGATAGGCTCCCCAAATAGCTTTGGTTTCCTCTGAGAAGTTTCTTATTGCAAAGTACTTCTCCATTTCACTGAGCCAGTTCTCAGCTCCATCTCCTAATGTGGTGCCATCATATTTAGGTGGGCTTATCCTTTTTATATCATTAGTGAGTTCTCTGCCAACCTGGCCTTTTTGTTTTCTGGTTGGACAGGTGCATTTCCAGCATTATTATCAACACCCATATTGGGGTTGTCCTCAGGAGGTTGCTGATTGTTATTACCAGCTTCATCTTCCTCCTCATTTCCCATTACTTGTTGTTCAAGTACAGCCAAATGATCTCTTGTGTCCAATAGGGCAGCAAGGATCTCATCAAGCTTTTGGGTTGTTGCTGCCCCTCCTTCTGGTGGAGCATTATTCGCAACGTTCCCCCTTGTTCTAACCATTTTCTGTTACAAGAAAATTCAGGTTTTTATCAGATTATGGACACAATAGGTCCAAGAGCTGCAACCTTCAGCTCTGATACCAAGATGTAACGTCCCCATTTTAGTACATTAGAACAAGTAATTTTTTTTTTTTTTTTGATAAATGCTTTCTAGTTCTAAATACATAATTTAGAACTCACAAATCAAAACAACCATTCTTATAATAGATAACCATATGCAGCTGTAATGACTCGAGTACCTCCGATCTATTCATTCCATGACTCAGTAATCTACCGATCTATTCATGAGTATCAAAGAGTTGGCGTTTTTATTTTAACACATCACTCTTGCGGTTCTCTTCCCTAATCTGGGATTCAGAATGCTCTGTCCAAGGAACCTATCTGAATAATTGTTACCATTATTCATCGGCATCTCGTCCCTTAGACTAGGTGACATAGGACAACGCAATCAGCAGCTTGTGATACTTTGGCCAAAGATTTGAAACATATTGCTTATGTCTCGTATTCCTTGACGGCATACTCGTCATTCTGGAATACGTCCTTCACCCCATTCCTATGTTATGTAGAATGTCTTATACTGACTTCTGTCAGTCTCTCCTGCCCCAAGTTATTCACTCAGGAACGGATTAGTAATATGACAATGTTATAGGGATGCTCCCGAGGACTAGGGATACGCTGACATACTGGGTCAACCCTAGTTAACCCAGTGTGTCAAGATACCCCGAGTCTCCTGGGGCAGCCTTATAACATGACCACGTTCCTAATCAGTCCCAGAGTAAAACTTGTTCGAGTTTAAGGTGTAAATCTTAACGATCAATGCAAAGGGTGTCGCCATAAGTCACCTGTATTGTTGTATCTTCGAGAAGATCCTAATCTTCTCGAAGGTACAACCCTACAGTTGACTTGTGCCATCAACCTTCAAATCCACCTCGAAAAGATCTACTTATTTATAAGTGTTACATACGTTGAGTTAAAGTTATACTTTAAGATGCTCCTTTTAGGGTAGTCTTTTCCCAACCCCTGGGTTCCTCACCTTAGAATTACCTTTCTCAATAAAACCCATTACGCAAAGAGAAGTTATTAAGAATCGTGGTCTCATCAAGGAGTTCATCGAAAAATAGTAATCTAAATCAACGAAACTGGGCAATAGCCCTAAATCTTCACATAAGGTTGCTAACCATACCCTTTTAGGTTTATATCAGTTCTCATAACTGAAATATATCTTACTTATTAGAATTGAGATATAGTGGTTAAAAATCCAATTAAACGTTGTCTTGACTTAGATCAAGACTAGGAAGTAATAATTTATTCAGCCCGTTTAGCTTCCTGTTGAGGTTTATTTTAACCTTAGCTTCTCGAGAGACAGTGATCTAATTTCCAATTTAGCTTTAGATAGAACATAACAGATCTACTAAACATTCACAAGTATTCAGTCACATAATCTTTTCAAAGCTTACTTAGAGAATCCCAAATGTCTCCAAGGTATACAATAATAACAATGCTCTTTAAAATCATTCGAACCGAAGAAGTTCAATCCATCAAGATACGAATGCAAACACATAAGTAACAAATACCTCATTTCATTCATTTCTAAGCTAATCAAATACATTTTATGCATTCAGCATATTGGATACAATACTCAACAACAAAAGAACATCTTTCTTCAAGTAGTACATTTAGAGAATCAAATTGGAATTCATCATAAAACCAAATTAAACGATCTGAACATCATATCAGATCTACGTGTCTTTACCACTTACGGCAACCATCTGCAAAAATTGTCAACACGGTCGGGTTCGGTGAACTGAGCATGATAAGCACTAATTCTTAAAACAATTGCAATCCACCAATTGTTCTCATTAAACAACTTGTTTAAATGAAATCATTTATTCAAATTCCAAACATAAATCAGGCTATTCATCTTATATGTTAGAGACTAAGAACAAATGAATACAACCAATCTAAAGACAACAAAACTCCTACAAAATTGTTTCTATCAATTTCTCAAGGCAGTTAAAACATTCAACAAGCTCACTGTCTTAATTCTTTTATCATCATAACACATTTCAATGTTATTGACAAGTATACCTATTTAAACAACAGCTCACATTTTATACCAGTCTCTCCATATAATACCTCAGTTTATTCTTGTTATGCCCTTACCGTAGAGATCGCAAAAGGATGCAAGAAGAAAGCACACAAGTTTTCCTGTCTAGGAGAGAGAGGATTTTCCTATTCCACTTACTATATACATCAACATATAAATTACAGTCAAGAAGAAAGAACAGAGTCCATCAGAATCCTAAATCAATAACATTCTGGACTGTACCGACTCCTTTAGTTTAATACATATATATTTACGCCTGCGACTAAACAGTCATGATTACCAGAAGAACTACAGTTCCATCTAAATCCAAATATAAAAGTCACCTGTAGCTACTAAGCGATTCAAGAGCTTTCACGCCAAGCAACAGAAAATAATCCAACCATGAAAGACTCAACAAATCTTTTCTCTATCATTTATCAACATGAGAATACCCAACGCCATCGCCTGACATGGTACAACTAAGAGCTCTTTGTTTCAGTCAAACTTGAGACAAGATAACATTAAAACAAATAACGTTTCCATATGCAAATATAGTGACATTCACGCAGAGTCGAAACACAATATGCACAGCTTCATTCAACTAATCAAATCCCTACGATTATACAACAAGGGTGTAAATTAGAAGCCATTTTCAAGAAGAATAATCACAACTAGGTCTTCACAGGAGCCGAATTCCATACCAATAAATTTCCTCAAAGTTTCATCTGAAGTCGAGTTACTACAAAATATAACAGGGTATCAACAAAGTCGAGTTGATAAAGAAACCCCATCCCTTAATTCCTCAGAATCGAACTGAACATAACACAACAATATTAAGAAAGAGTCAAAATGATATGCATGCTCAACGAGGGCTCAAATCGAGAAACGAGCCAACACGCAGCATATCATGGACTCCAACAGTGCCAAATCCAACCAATACTTATAACCAAGGTTTCAATTGAAGTTGAATTCATATGACAACAATTCAAGAATCCTAAAAGTACTCACAACAAACTTCTACAGAAGTTAAAACATAAATTACCTTTCAATGACTCCATCAAGTTAAACATTTAGTATTCTTAACAAAACAACAACATTCATAACCAAGCTTAGACAGAAGTTTGAAATACTAGATACATTTCAAGGACTCTCACTGAGTCAATACCAACCGTATTCACAATTGAGCTTACACAGAAGTAGAAACACCAGTTACATTTCAAGGACTTCAACAGACTCAGAATCAATGAGTATCCACAACAAGCTTCCGCAGAAGTCATAACATACCACCCATTTCAAGGATTCCAACAAAATTCACAATAAAACTTCTTACCGAAGTCGAAACATTAATTACGTTTCAAGGACTCAAAAGGAGTCGAACCCATATAGTATTCTCAATTAAACTTCTACAGAAGTCAAAAATACTATCTATTCAAGGATTCCAACAATATCAATAACATATAGTATTCACGACTAAACTTCTACAGAAGCCAAAACATACTATCATTTCAAGAATTCCAACAGTATCAGTTTCAACAAGTGTAAACAGCAAGGCTTCGACTGAAGTCGATATCAAACAAGAAAACATTTCATGGACTCCAACAGAGTCTGTTTCATACATTATCCTTGCAAGCATTTCTTCGGAATCTACCAAAATGCAAAACACAACATGATAATTCAACAACACGAAACCAAATGTACACCCAGCAAGGAATCAACTGAATAGTCGAGCCAGCATGAAAACACAGCAAGATACTTCATACATTGCTACCATAAAAACCAACTGAACCAAAAATCATCTGAACAGAGTTGTTCTAATGAAATCATTTGAAGGAAAGCAAGATTTTTAAAAGTTAGGGCCTAACATGCCTGGTAATGTTGCTTAAAAATCTGAAGAAGACCTCTGAATGTGCTCGAGCCTTCTTCTCCTCTTCCACGATAGATTCAACAACAATAATTTGTTACTATCATGTCTTATAAACTTTCCCCGATAGAGAAAAGAGCTAGATAATCTCATAGTTGCCATGCAACACATAGTAGACTGGTTCGAAGAACCAGTGATCAAACAGAGAGAAAAATGGAGCGAATGGAAAACCAAAATACCAACAAATTTTCCATTTGCATGCCTTCCCAAGCAATCCGCGCTCGGGAACCAAAGTTCATCAATGACATTAACTCCAAAATTCCCGCCTAACCTCCATTGCCACCGACCGCCATAGTTGGCGATGGACAAAAACAAACCAAAGACCATTTCCAGATTTGGCGACTCTGCCACGTCGGTCTCGATGGCCATTTGAAATCTCCACTAAATCCCTTGTCCTTCATGCTTATCCCCTTCATTTAATGCCATAGAAACTACCGCCCATGGCTCGCACCCCTTCATAGGTCCCCCTTCATCCATGGTCATTAGTTAGGTTAGAAACATAGGTTAGATCTTAAGGTGATACTTAGTCTAACTTCCTTAGTGCTAGGTCGCTAACCTTAGAAACATTTAGCTTATAGTTTAGGGCTAGGTTAGATTAGCACTAATCCAACCCATAGGTTATAGTTTAGGTTTAGGTTATTAACCTTAATAAATCTAGTCTAGGTCTAACAAATAGAATCGTTCAGTATAAGAACCAACAGATATACATTCCCAAAATGGATTCAATCCAGCATTGATAATAAGCTAGCAGTATATATACCAGAATTTATTACCTGGCTCAAGGTCTAGACCTTCCTGATATTACGATATCGGGAACCAATTCATTTAACAAGATCAGCCTGAGTTAACTCCTGAATTGCTCATTCAACACATTCAGACCTTGCAACCTTCGTAAGGTCTATAATTTTTGTTCATCCAGAATAAACTTAAAACATCTCTTGGATCAATGCAACTGATCCAAGGCTGAGTCATAAAGATGGGTAAATCCACAATTCACTGGGCTACTATCAAAAGTTCATCAAGGGGTATGCCAAGATCACCACACCTTTAGAAGATTTTCTCAAACATAAAAGTTCCTTTCATTGGGGAGAGGCATAGTAGAAGGTGTTTGACACATTGAAGGATAGGCTTGTCACCACGCCTATATTACATTTCCCCTCTTGGGATAAGCCCTTCCATGTTCATGTAGATGCCTCCAGAATGACCATTAGGCGATGCTTTGCACATCCGGTGAGGGAATTATTGATCACCCCTATGCTTTGCAAGTAGGAATTTGACACCAGCAGAGCAGAATTATACTACGACCGAGTGCAAGGCATTGTCTATGATCTACGTGCTTCATAAGTTTAGGAAGTATCTACTAGAAACTCCCTTTATCTTCTACACTAACCACATGACATTGAAATATTTGGTGAAGCCCATCCTACAAGGGTACATATGTCGGTGGAAGCAGTTATTCCAAGAGTTCAAGTTCACTATAGTTATTAAACCAGAAAGAGTAATTCTAGACTTGACCATTTGTCTAGGATTGATTTAGGGGAGGACACACAGAGCATTGAAGATACCATGCCAGATGCACAACTATTTAGGTTATGGTGTGCACCCTCAGACTTGGAGGATATTGTTGTGTTCCTTAAAATAGGTATGGCACCGGAAGGGATGAAGACATTAGATAAAAAGCAACTAGCCATATGTGCCACACCCTACATGTTGATCAGTGGGGACTTATATAAATTAGGGTGTGATGAAGTTTTACATAGGTGTGTACTAGAGCATGAGCACCTCACCATCATAGAGGAAGCACACGAGAGGAAGTACGGGTGGACATTATGCAAGTGACGCCACCACACGTAAAATATTAATGGTAGGATTGTGGTGGGAAACTCTGTATAAGGATTTCAAGGATTATTATAAAATTTGTGACCATTGTCGTACATTGAGAGCTATGTTGGAGAGATGAAATGCCTTTGCACCCTAACCCTAGCCGAACCTTTTGAGAAATGGGTAATAGAATTTTTAGGCCCTATTGCACTAGTAATGCGTAGGAATAGATCATGCTATGTAATCACTTGGATGGAAAATTTGACAAGGTGGGAAGAGGCAGCCCCAATTAAAGATTGAAAAACAACTACAACATAAATATTTTTGGGAGAATATTATCATGAGGTATGAATTCCCTTTAAATTTAACCAGCGATAGGGGTACACATTTCTTGAATGAGACCATGAGGATCATGTTAGTAGAGTTCATGGTGGCTCATAAAAAAACTGCACCTTATCACCCACAAGAAAATGGAACCGCGAAAGCATTTACAAGATACTTTGAATCATACCACTGACAAATATTTGTGATGTTGGAAGACAAGATTGGGATGTCAAGGTATCAACTGTATTATGGGCTTATATGACAACTTATAAAAGGCTAAACAAAGCCACACCATTTCAATTGGTGTTTGGCACGGAAGCTATTCTACTAGTTGAGTTCATGTTACCTTCTCTACGAATAACGTGCATAGGAGGGATGGCTGATGAACAAGCGTTGGAAGAAAGGATTGATAAATTAATGAAGCTGGATGAAAGGGGATCATTGGCCGATGGAGCCAAATAATAGAAAAGCAAAGATAAAAGCATGACATCATCGCCACATTAGGAACAATAAGTTTGAGGTTGGGCAGATGGTCCTACTTATATGATTCTAAGTTTCTGTGCCATCCTGGGAAGTTAAAAGTGCATTGGTTGGGTCCCTACACCATCTCGTACATCCTTGATTTGGGCACATGCTAGTTACAAGACTTTGGATGGGATGAGATTTCTAGGACACTTCAATGGGAGTAGGCTGAAGCCCTACTATAAATAAGTCTTCTTGGTGTTTGTAAATAAGGTAGTATTGCTAGTTAGTTTAGAATTTTCTTTAATGCATTTTCCTTTCTTGTGTTTCCCTTTCTCATTGTTGTTTTGTGTTGCACCTTGGGTGCCAGTAATCTCATTACTTTTTGAAGTTGTAATGCATGAGGACCACACATCATTTTAGTGTGGGGTGGAGTAAGGTGGAAGAAATTGAAGTATGAAGTGCCAGGAAGGATTGCATTGGAAATCTCGGTTGAATGGCCCTATGAAGAAAGTACATGTAAGAAAAGGTGAAAAAGGATGGTTGGTGTTAGGATAAGGCTACATTGGGGATCCACGTACAAGATAAGAAGAAGTGCATAAGCAACATGAGGTAGGTGAGAGAAAAAATCATGATAAAAGAAGTGCCTTTGACGCTAGTTACATGTGTGCAAGAGTCTCCTATCAAGATAAATTGGTTGTGCACTAGAATGTTGGAGAATGTTTTGCGCAAGGTTCGGCATGTGAGTTAAAGCACTAAAGTTGGGTTTGTTTGAAAAATATGCATTAAGTGTTAAAGTATGGTGGTAGGTAAGGTAGCATTTAATGTTACAAAGTATAAAAAAGCTATAAATAGAGGGTCGAGGCCTTTCATTATTTACTTTGCGTATATGAAGAAATAAGCGCTTTTACATCTTTGTAAACTAGGGCTTCCAAAATTGATCCGTGTGAAGAAAAATTTGAAGAGTTTGAGCATGAGTAACTAGTTTGGATTTGCAAACCAGAAGGAAGGGATTTCATGGGCATAAGAGAAGTTGTGAGAAGGCATCGTCTTGTGAAGGAATTATCCTAGTTAGGGTTTGAGGAACTAGGGCATGGGTTTAAGGGGTTTTCTTCACAAGTTTGAGATCTAAGGTTGGAAGGAGTGGAAGAGCAGAGTAATAAGAAGAGATTAAAGTGATAAGAGGACCTAGACAATGGCACCTAAGAAACCAACTTGTGTCACCTAAGAAGCCAAAGGGAAAGCGAAAAGGCAGAGAGCCAGCAACAACCACCACAAGCATGAATGAGGAGTGGTATGTAAAAATTTAGTACCTAGATGTAGTTTTTGCTGGGAAGGAGTGGGAATACCATTTGAGAAAGATTGCATTGAGTGATTATAACCATCAGAAAAGAACGACAGAGAAGGAAATGGCCTGGAGTTAGTGTGCCCAATGAACAAAAGGACACCAGAGGGTTTTCCCATCTATAATGATGAGGTAAAAGTGAAGTTGGAGAAGTCATGGTTATTACAACTCTATGAGTTGCCTTACTTTGGAAAACCTTGAGCGCCTCTATCAGTGGCTGATTTCACGCATGCATAAGGATCACTTTTACTTTGTGGGGTGCAAGATGCACATAACCCCTCAACTGATTTTAAATTTTATAGGCCTCATCTACAAGGGAGAAAACATAGATGATGACCTGAGTGACAAGGAAGCCATCAAAGCAACCGTTACTGCATATGATTACAAAAGGGGGTCAAGATATTTTGACATTCCAAAATCCCGATCCTGTCATGAGAATTGGTGCATGCCTCAGTTACAAAGTTAAATGATTAAGAAAGGTGGACACATGTGAATAAGGCCTGGTTGAATGTATGCAAAAAAATATCAGAGGGCACACTCTATAATTTATCAGCCTTCATTATAGATGAGATAATCAACAGCGCATAGGAAGGAGACAAGATACTCTTTGGAAATTTCCTCCCGAAAATTATATTTTCAGAGATAGGAGTACCCGATGCGAGTAGTAAAGTTTGTTTGGGAGTGTCCAAATAAAGATCCCTCATCCAAAAAAATATTTTCAAAGTATACATGTGAAATAATGATAGCCTCCCACAAGGTGCTCTTGGACAATTGATATAAGTGCTTAACGGATGCATTTGAGGAAGAGTGGATAATCCCGAGCAAGTATAGACACTTACAATGTGATAAGATGTGTTTTCTATGTACTAGCACTTCCACATAGGTAGGTTCATGATGGTGGATGAAACCATGACCCCATGGTGTAAACTCCCATTCTCCTTAACCGCCCAAGCACATGCAAGTGGGAGTTAATAGGTTCAAAAGAAGTAAAGAGACTCGGGTTTGACCTTAGTGAAGTTGATCAAGACCACAAGGAGTGCGCAGGATGTTGGTTTAGTCCAATAAGCACGCATACATGTAGAAATACATAGTACATGAAGTGAGAGTGATGAAACCCCGACCACTATTAATTATAGGAAAGTCCAGCGCGTATATATCTCTGCATTAGGCCAAAATTTAGGAAAGGTGCATGCCCGGAGAATGATGTCTCCATACTTGAAGATCCCATGGGTAGAAGAAAGCATGCACCCAAGAAAAGGGAGAGAAGAAGAAAAAAAAACCAAGTGTGTAGACTACCCAAACAAGAAGCACATCGGTGGTAAGAACCAAACCTAGCACCTATACACGTAGGAAGAAATCCTGGTAAAGGAGAAGACCCGGAAGAAGAGGCGCCAGAGTAACCCCTCACTAAGGAGAAGTCACCAGAGGAAGAAGAGAAGGCTAGACCCCTACGAAGATTCACCTCTCGGAAAAGAAGCGAGAGGAAGCTGACTCGGAGTAGATAGAGAGATTAGAGAGATACATAGGTGAAAAGGATGATGATGGTGAAGAAGATGACAATGAAGAAGATGATCCTGAAAGAGATCAAGAGCCACCTATCTTCAACATGCACAATTTAGAAGAAGAGGGCAGAGAAGAAGAATAGGGGTTCCTTTTCATGTGGCACAAGGGTAGCCAGAGGGGGAAGGCACCCAAGACATGGAAAGAAGTGAGGAGGTTGGCACGTAGAAGTAGAAAGCTCCAAGCCTTACGTAGGAGAAAGTAAACAAGGTGGCAAAAAGAGAAGCAACGAAAATAATTGAGGCCTTGGTAGAACAAGAATTGGAGCGCAACACAAACATAGTGATGGAAGAGGGTAAAGAGGAAAGTGTTGAGAAAGAAAAAGTTAGTATGGGAGGAGGTCCCAGTCTAATAGTGAGTTTCCCCAAAGGTGCATGCTCGGGAAGGAAGATCCTTGATACAAAACGAGGACATGTCATGGGCTATGTTGATGACCAAAGGAAGGTGTTACGCATACACTTTCAGAGCATTGTACCCATGGAATAAATTCTAGCTATGGAGTCATTTGATGAAGAGGGGCATACCCCAGGACAAGGAAGATGCTCTCTTGGGTGTTTGAGTCCCATATTGATGAGCCAAAGTTTGAAATATACCAAGGGGAAATCATACCAGTACCAGAGTCTAAGGGAACCAACCCCTTGGTAAATGCCCAGTAGCTCTCGGATGAGTAGTTATGTAATGTGCTTGAACAAGGTCATAGTTGAGACTGAGGCTAGGCTCTTTGGAAGAAATGACAGAGTAATATTTCTAGAGGAAAAGCTAGAAAAGAAGGAAGAGGAGCTGGCTGAGAAAACTAAGGGCTTGAAACAAGAAGAGTTGATCAGCGCGTAACTGAAGCATAAACTAAGGGATGAGAAGGTGAAGGTGTGTGAAATATACAAAAATATGGATTCTATCACAAGCACTATTATTTTGAAGCATCTAGACCTAACTCCACTTACATAGAAGTACGGATCTGGGATCGAATGATTAGAAGATATTACGTGCATCCTCACCATGGAGAGACAATTATTAGCCTTGGAGTATGCGGAAGAAGTGGCAGTATGCTTGGAGAGGGAGGAAAAATTGAAAGTGGTAGCAATCATTACTGAGTATAGCAAGGTACTTGCGGATGTCAAGATTGCTACCCAATCTGCTGAGGCCGCACGATAATTGTGCAGACAGGGATAGAGTGGCGAGCATCTTGGTCGCCACTCACGAAGCAAAGCTGAAGGAGTTTCAAGAGAAGAATAAGGGAAATAGGGTGGAAAGGGAAAAAATCCTTGCCGAGGTTGAAAAGAAATCTGAGGCCATTGAAACCTTAAGGGGTTCAATCAAAACCGGTTGAAGGAACTGTACCCACAGATTACTAGAAGAATGGATGTACTTGAAGACATGAGTAAGGAGTTGGAGAAAATTTTTGACACTATGAAAAATTAAGGAGATGGACTAATTTTTGGGAGGTAAGTGCCCTAGTCGGAGACCTCTGTCAGAGAGCACAAAAGCGAAGTCAATGCCTAGAACAAGTTAGAGGCCAACTTGCGTAACGATTTTCCCACTTGTTGAAATAATGCCATCACTTCCCCATTCTTTCTTCTTTCCCAAATTCTTCATCCCCTTATTATTTTTCCAAGACATAAGTCTACTACATTTTTATTCATAGGAGTGTTCCCATAGACAGAGAATAGGTGTAGTGTGGGGTGATGTTGGGACTCCAAAATATTGGCCAAGTACAAAATCTGCGTAGGTGCGCAAGGCCTAGTTAAAGAAGGGTGTGCAAGGAGAAGGCGCACAGGACAGGGTTTAAGGAAGGGTTTAAGAAAACTTGTGGCATGTGTGTGGACAGAACTAAGGTTTCAAGAATTAGCCATTTTGGGCAGGACATGAGAAAAGTGTGACCCGACTACACGTGAGGAGTGGATAAGGTACATCCTGGCAACGTGATGCCTATGAAAGGAATATTCCCTGTGATAGAAGGTTCTAGAAGACATCATGGAAGAAAGTGGAGAGCTCAAGCCTAGAGGAGCATGCTCCCATGGAGGACCACATTCAGACACTTGGCATTGGATCTGAGGCCACAGAAGGATGAGTTGGCACTTTGGGATGCCTATATATGTGAGTTCTGTAGAAGAAAAAGGAGGATAATATAGATAGATCGATAGACGGGAGGAGAGTATAGAGAGTGAAGATCTACGAAATACTATGATAACTCGTGAGATTGGGTAGAGGCTATATAAAGGAGTAATGTATTAAGGGGCTAGGATATAAATTTTTCTTTGTATGGATGAAGGACATGATCCTTGCTATGATGTATGACTTTAGTTTGATCAAGTTGTGGTAGTATAATGGATCCATTGAATGTAATGAGGTTACAAACATGAATTAGTATGAGTGTAATTGACATGATTCATATCTATATATTTTAATTTCTATTTACGGATTTTATGGAGTAGATGTAAATCCTTATGTATTTTCCTTTCTGCTGTAGTTATATTTGTTATCTATAAGTACAGTTTGTTTGGAATGAATACATTTTTCTAGACATCGTTCTCGAGCCCTATGATGATTATATGTCTCATTCCCTATTTTTTCATTAATTTCATGACATAGATGATGGTTTACCACTTAAATCACATAAAGAGAAACTCGGTACCCGTGCATGCCTCGAGTGAGCACCCAACACCCGTTGGGTGATAAGCGAGCACATGGGATTTATTTCCTTTGTGATGGGTGTAAAAATGACTAAACTCCAATAGAAGAGGCATTAAAATTTTTCAAGCACTTAACTATGGGAGGTAGTGTAAAATATGAAGAGAATATTTAGGAATTATTTGGTAAGGTAGAGTCCGAGTGCATTTTGAAAGGGAAGAAGAAATAGACTCTATAATACTTGAACACACTTGTATTGAGAAAGAGAAAGGAAATATGGTTTACATCGTGGATGATGAGGAAGTTGAGAACCTAGATATTGAACATTCACATGGGGTGCACAAGGTCTTGGACAATGCAGACAAGGATATGCACACCTATCATGAACCCATGAAGACAAAGAAGGTGAATATAGGTTCGGAGGCTGAGCCTAAGGAGGCCATAATTGGAGACTACTGGTTAGACTTGGAGGTAGAAAAGATCATTGAGTTACTTAGGGATTATCAAGACTTATTCCCTTGAGGGTATCATGAACTTAAAGGTGTGCATAAATCACTTGGGAAAATGAAGATAAAACTTAAGGACGGTGCATGACCAGTTAAGAAGTGACCTTATAGAATGAACCCCAATTTGTGCAAAAAGGTAAAAAAATATTGATAATTTTTGAAATATGTAATTATCAAGCCCCTTGATGATTCGTAATGGGTTAGTCCAATGGTGATCGGTATTAAGAAGGATGGATGAATTAGAATATGTGTGGACTACATGGAGCTAAATTTTTCCTCTGTAACAAAACCATTCCCTGCGCCATTTATGGAGGAAATACTAGAGGGAGTTGTAATGCGCGAGATATATTCCTTCACAGATGGGTTTTTGGGTATCATCAGGTTAGGATTGCCTAGAGGACCAGGAAAAGACTACATTTACTACTAAATGGGGAAAATTTTCCTATATTGTGATGCCTTTTGGATTGAAAAATGTACCTGTTGTATTCTTGCGTATAGTTGTTTAGGCATTCAAAGATTTTATTCACAACTTTTTATAGGTTTATCTAGATGATTGGACAATATATGGGCTTGTGAAATATCATTGTGACAATCTGCACTTAATGTTTGAACGATGTAGAAAATTGAGTATCTCTTTAAACATCAAGAAGTGCATATTTTCTACACCATTTGGAATATTGTTAGGACATATAATCTGCAAGGAAGGTTTGCTAGTTGATCTAGCTAAGGTTGCAGTCATTCTAGGCCTGGAAGCACCTACCAATCAAAGTGAGGTGTGTGGATTTTGGGTCATACAGGTTACTATCAAAAGTTCATCAAAGGGTATGCCAAAATTTCTACACCCTTGGAAGAATTACTAAAAGGGAAAGGTACATTTTATTAGGGAGAACCGCAGTAGCGTGTGTTTGAGATATTAAAAGAGAAACTTACTATTGTGCCCATTCTACATTTTCCCTCATGGGATAAACCATTTCATGTGCATGTGGATGATTCTAGCATGGCCATTGGCACTATGTTAGCTCAACCTGGTGAAGGTATTATAGATCATCCAATTTGTTTTGTTAGTAGGAAGTCAATCCTCTACCAAAGGAATTATACAACTACGAGAGGGCGAGCTTTGCCAATGATCTATGCACTACACAAGTTTTGATGCAAGACTTGTTAACAACACCGTTTGTGTTTTATACGATCACATGGAATTAAAGTATTTGGTGAACAAACTGGTCTTACAAAGGTGCGTAAATAGATGGGTACTCCTATTTCAAGATTTTGATTTCATAGTTGTGGTGAAGCCAGGGAAGAGTAATTCTGGACCAAACCACTTATCTAGAATTCACTCAGGAGAAGAAGCATAGACAATTGAAGAAACCATGCCAGATGCATAGTTATATAGGTTACAACATGCACCCATAGAATTAGAAGACATTGTTATCTTTCTACGAACTAGTATGGCACTAGAAGGAATGAAGGCATTAGAAAAGAAACAACTTGCTATATGCGTGGCACCGTTTATGTTAATCAGTGGTGACCTCTACAAGTTAGGTAGAGATGAAGTATTATGATGTTGTGTATTAGAGCATGAGCACAAGGATATTATGGAAGAGGCCCATGGTGGTATTGTAGGAGGCCATTATGCAGGTGATGCGACTACCCGGAAGATCCTACTTGCTAGATTATGGTGGGAGACATTATATAAAGACTATAAAGAATATTGTAAGGCGTGTGATCATTGTTAGCACCTAGGTAAACCAGGGAAAAGAGATGAGATGCATTTGAGACCAATTACTAGTGTTGAACCATTTTAGAAATGGTCCATTGACTTTATAGGACCTATTTCGCCAACCACGTGTAGGAATGGATCACGCTATATCATTACTTGCACATATTATATAACATGGTGGGTAGAAGCCACACCTACGAAGGATTGTACATCAACTACAACAACTAGGTTTCTATGGGAGAATGTTATTATAAGACATGGATGTCTTTTAATCTTGACTAGTGATAGGGGTACACACTTTTGAATGACCCAATTAGGATCCTATTAGATGAGTTTATGGTTACACACCATAAAAATACACCCTATCATCCTCAGAAAATGGAACTATTGAGGCTTTCAACAAGATTTTGAGCCAAACTTTGAAAAAAATTGTGATGTTGGGAGAAAGGATTGGGATGATAAAGTGTCAGCTATTCTTTGGGCATATATAACAACTTATAAAAGATTGAAAAAAGCCACACTCAAGCTTTCCGTTAGTGTTTGGTGCAAAGCCATTCTCCCTATAGAATTTATATTACATTATTTATGCATTGCACATGCTAGAGGTCTAGTTGATGAGTAGGCTTTAGAAGAGTGTATTGAGAAGATGATTCAACTAGATGAGTGATGAGCCATAGCACGATGGAGTCAGAAGCAGGAAAAGGCCAAGCAGAAAGCATGGCATGATAGAAACATAAGGGATAAGAAGTTTGAGATTGGAAAAATGGTACTTCTTTATGACTCTAAGTTCTTGTGCCATCTAGGAAAGCTCAAAGTACATTGGTTGGGGCCATATGTCATCACTTATATACTTGAATCAAGTGCTTGCCAGTTAGAAGCACTTGATGGAACACGGCTACCCGATTACTTCAACGGGAGTAGGCTAAAGCCCTACTATAAATAAGTCTTCTTGGTGTTTGTAATAAGGCAGTATTTCCATTTAGATTAGGTTTTCAATTATGTATTTCCTTCATTGTCGTTATGCTTTGTCAATTTATTTTTGTTCTTATGTAATAAGTGTGCTTGCGTGCATGAAGCTAATTACTATGTGAAGAATGTTTATGCGCAGAGGACTGCACATAATTTAAGTGTGGGGTGGTTGTTTATATCTAGGTACAAGACAATGGGAATTGAAAGGATAAAGGAATAAGCTGCTATGGGTGTGATTTAAGTCAAAAGAATATTTCTTCTCAAAAGTGACCAAGGATGGAGATGAAAGAAGGAACAATATAATGCGAGGCAAGTGGAGGCCATGATAACTACCAAGAGAAGGTACATTGACGAGGTACTCAGGTGCAAGGGCATGCACTGAAGAGAATTATGTGACCAGAGGGTAGGGAGGTATGCTAGAAGGTTATAGCTGGGGCGCGAAGATGTACCACGTGGAACGAATGAATTTTGTCAATGAATGAGGGGATATTTGGTAGGTGAAGGAGAAATAAATGCATCAAAATTTGAAAAATCTATATAAGGATGGGATGCGAATTCATTTTTACCATTGCAATTAAGAGTATTTGAAAGAAGCCAAGTGTGAAGAGCTGAGTGATCATTTTTAAGGTGCGAGAGGTGTGTAACCAGTTGTGATGAAGAGATCTGTGCGTAGAAGAAGCTTATGTCCCCGGTGGTGAAGGGTTTGAGTGAAGAAAGGTGATGGAGATGAGTTAGGGGCACGTAATTTCACCTAGGGCACACTGAATCAAACTAGGTTTTGCTTCACACATTACAGAATTTGAACGAAAAGGATCTACAAAGGATTGCAAGGTAAAAATGGCACCCAAGAAGGCAACTATAGCAGGAGTAAAAGGAAAGAAGAAGATGGATCTTCTAGAAGGAAGAATGACATCAATGTCCAGCATTGTGTTGGTTCTGTAGAATGAAAAAGGAGAGATTGTGAGGGATGAGTTGGAATCCATTGTTGTGGACATTCTAGAGAAAGTAGAACAAACACTCATTGAATGACAGACCTTGGAGGCTAGAATAAAAGAGGAGTATCTAGAGTTGCTCCTTCAAACTGATACAGAGGATGTTGCCTCTTAAAACATTCTTTATTCATCTACATTCTTTCTTATTCTTTCCATTCAATATTATTTACTATAATTTTTGAAGATACCCATTGTTGGGGTGACAATGCGATTAGTGTGGGGTAATGTTGATTAGAGAACACTTGATAGAACTCACACAAGAAGTCCGCATGGGAAATCAGGCTAGGTTTAAGGGGCACGATGGATAGGAAGAGCACACGTGCGGAGGGAAAGTTCAACATTCGAGACTTAGCCTATTTTGAGCATGAAGACCTATTTTTAGAAGATGGCATGCGAGAACATGCCAACGATGCAAGGACATGCACCCACACATTGTTTATCTTTAGAGGGTTGGATGGAACCGTTTTGCATGGAGATGAGCTAAGAATAGGATTGTCACTTGCTTAATCTGCAAGAGGTATATAGATAGCACACTTGCATGTGTGGCTATGCCTATAAATGACACGTGGCTATTAATAACATGATTCCTATTTTTGGAATAGAGAAGTGGTGAAGGGAAAGTCCCCACCTCGTATATATGATAAGAATCACATAGTAGTGATATATATATAAATATATATATATATATATATATATATCCATGTGTGATAGAGAGATATATGATGGGATTAATGTATCGATCCATACGTGCATTGGTATAGAATGTCATTATTGTAACGAGCTTCGTGTTTATTAATAAATGGAAGTTATTGGCTAAATCTAAGTGTCATTCCTATGTGTAATAAAGTAGTGTCTATTCTTGACTCAATCATGATTATTGTTTAAGCTTGTTCTTTCATAAATCTGAATATGGTATGTATTGTAGAATGATGGATTAGTTATGGAACTATATGTTTCTTTCTTCATCACACTAGCATCTTGCTACAACAACCCTAAAGAGGACCTCGGTACCTTTGCACACTTTGGGTGAGTTCTCGGTCTAAGTGAGTAATGTTCCAGCAGAATTAGGGTGTTATCCGGTAAATTCTAGGCTGCATCACTTAGTGTCTCCGGGTCTTACCTCGTTACGCCTTGATATACTCTATTTTCATTCTAAAAACAATTGAGATCAAAATGATGATTTGGGATCCCTATGAAGAGTGAATTTCCTCATTTGAGATATGAAACCACCTTAAAACCCTATGAGGATGTCAAAAAGTAACTAGATGAGAGAAAATGGAGCCAAATCAGTAACTTTCTCGCATCCAAAACATATACATTCTATTTTTAGCAGTAGGACCAGGACCCACTATTTTGGGACATATCTCATGTTTTTCTCAAATTTGATATTCTTAATATTTTGTAACATTAAATTCTCCTCTATTGATTGTGCCTTGCTATTTTCAACAAGTTTCTATTTTTAGCGGAGTTAATTTTTACTTTTTTACTTTTTTTGGGAAAACTGTCTGGTTTACCTTGTTTGTCATTTTCACTTCTTTTGGATGCTTTGAGTGATTGGAGCTTGAAATTTTGATTGGTTTAATATTTTTAGTGTGTGGAAGCACTGAATAATTTATTTTATAGTAACTATCCATTCTAGTGTCGGTTAACAAAAATCATTATTTTTGGATTCGACATTGTTCTATGATCTTGCGCTATGATTTTCACTATGTTCACCACTAGAATTCCTAGAAAAAGGAGGAAAATTTAGGGATGGAGGATTTTAGGTTTTATATAGTGATGAAATCCATTAATGGAGTCCTCAAGCTTTACTGAACCACATATGATTATCTTCCATGAAAGTCTAATTAGAACATGTTTTTGAGTTTGTAAGCTATGAATAGATCTCCATTTTTGCATTCATGAATGTCCTAAATTGATTTTGAAATCATGAGGTGATGTTTTTTTAGGTTTTGGATTCCTAATAACATAAAAAATGGAATATTGGGTTATACTAGGTAAGAAAACACTTCAACATTTAGTTTTTTTGAGTTTGTAAGTTACCCGACAATCAAATTTTCTCACGCAGCAAAGAACTAGGGGCATCATTTAGGGTTTTTGTGCTTGAGTGAGAAGAGAATATTTGTATCCCCTTTATACCATTAGGAATGGGGACAAGAAAGACACATAAATTCACCCTCACTAGATGAGGAAAATCACAATCGAGAGGTGCAAAGTGTGAGGGAAATATAGCAGCTTACCATGATAGTCAATTTTGTTAAGTGCGGTAGAAAGCATATCTTATTTTTAAAAATTAGGGTTTTCTTCTTTGGCATGGATGAATTTTTTTTCCCTTATCCCCTATCCTAAGGGGATATTTTTGATAGTAAAATTCACCCTCATGTGGTCTTGACACTTGTCATTGCATGATTGCACAATGCAAAAGCTAGAAATAGGCCAAATAAGCCCTCAAAAGTGCTGCAAGTTGGTCACATGGAGAAGCAAGCGTAACAGAATGAGGATGGGAATATTTTTATGTCCTAATTTCTATTGGGATAGGGATAAGAGGGAAAAAAAAATGCACCTCAACCTAGATGTAACATGCGTCCTCTTGTAAAATTGACTAACTGCAAGAGCATAACTACGAGAGAGAGTAACTTGACAATGAGGTTTCCGGAGCTGCAAGAATACATTTTGATAAAAACTTATATTATTTTGAATCCCAATATCCTTAGAAAGATAATGGGATAGTTATAAAGTTCTAATTCCTCCTGAAACATCCTGAAATTGCTCATTTTTTCTTGGGACAATAGTGTATGTCTACCGAAACCGAGCTACCATGAAGAGTATCAAGTCTTGTGAAATATGTTAAGTTTACATAATGTAGAGGACTCTACAATATTTCCATTGAATAATTTTTTACTTATAACTTATTATATATCTCCCAAAATCATCTACATAAGATTTGGTACTGCTTGACGGCCTTTTCCTTACACCTTAGAAACACCTCGAAGTTGCACTCTTTGTTCTTAAACCCCAAAAATTTTCCTAAAACTTCATAAAAAGTTCCATGTTATTAGTTTTTCAATATCACCTCCAGTGAGTTTTATCTTTTATTCCACACTTGAGTATGCACACCAGTCCTAAGAAGGTCAAAACTGACCTTTCTACGCCTACTGAGAAAATAGTCATTGGAAATACTTCACTGAATGAGATTAATGACCTTGTTACATCATTAAAAACACTTGTAATTTCTTGTTCATAATATTAAAAGTACCTACAAGATAAAAATGAACATGATGCAACTGAAAAAATGACTTGGGGAGGGTTTTGGGAAGACTCAAAAGAATTTTTTTCAATTTTGGCTAAGTTGTCATGCTTAAAAGTTTGAAATTTTCATGTTGCACATTTGTATGAAAACAAATCACTCTAGTTTGGGGAATTATTCTAGATCAAGCATAACAAGGACAGGGAAAGCAAGAACCCTAGAATCTTAATAAAATGCGTGGACTAGTGCCTTTTCCATTGGGCTTATGGATTCATCAAAAAGATACACAACACAACTTCTTTTATTGAACACACACACAGGGTAAGAAAAAAACACATGAAAGGAAAATAAAACACAAGATGAGAATATACAACACAAGATAAACATGAAAAGATACCAGAAACACACAAATAAATAACTGAAGTCACATATGTAGATATGAGGATAACCCACTTTCATTAAAGCACCAATTTGAACTAAGTACCTACCCGTAAATGGGTATCACCAAATTCTTTTCTTCCATAAACCCATTAAAAGGATCACTGAAATATGAACCTCTTTGTAGATTCTTGAGATATCTATCATGTTTGCTAGTGTAATTTATGGTCCGCTCATTCATTTTAACTCCTATGTTGTTTTGACATGCTCTTTTCATTTTATCATTGATTCCCAAGTTTGTTTCACTTGCTTATTTTTTATCATCAAGGTGTGAAGATGAGCCTCAATCATACTTGCTTTATCATTTACATTCCAAGACATTTTCCCTTTCTTGTCCATTTGCTACATGAGTATTGTATTCATGAGTTGATTCTTGATGATGCTTCAAAAACTTTTACATTTTCACCAACTTCTTTATGTCCACTATTTCTTAATTGTATCAAGAAATCATCTTTCTAAAACCTTGGGTTTTTTTGCACTTGTTGGCTTACACAATGTGTCAAGTGAAATACATCATCCTATTAAAAAGATAATGATCTCAAGGTTAGGTACACAACATGAAAACTATCAATTTCCTCATTTTTAACTTTGACATAAATTCTTATGTTGAGAGCATTCATATCTTAAGAAAAGTGAACACCTGAAAGGTTTAATTATGTTGCAAATGTTTCCATTTTGAATGAAATCAACATTAAAATCAAACAAGATTTCATTTCTGCATTTTTCATTGATAATTTTTCATCCTCATGAAAAGGGAATGAGCACAACATTAGAGCTGAAATGTTTTCAATATTGTTTTCCCATTATTGATCACTGAGAGACAAGAAATCCATTTCCTTGATGAAATCATCATCTTCTTGGATAGGTTATCATTCAAGAGGTAGAAAAATGTTATCATTCTCATATTTCTTGTCATATTATTCCAATTGGAAAGATAAATATTCATATCCACAAGTATACCCATCACTCAGTAACCTCATACCAATAATTGAAACATGATTGGAAACATCTACGTTACTTGTCAAGAAGTTTCTGAGTATCCCATATTTTTCTTGATCCATATGAATCATCTCTTGAATAATTCCTTGTTGCAAGTCAAGATTCTCATGATCATCATTGATATCGAGTGGAGCAAATTCATTTATGCTCTCATCCCATGGGAAGTACATACTCTCAAAATCTGATTTCATCAAATCATCATGATGTCCTTTGATTATCTCTATGATGTTTGGACATTCTTCCACCAACATGGGTATCTCAAGATCATCCTCGAAAGTCAATAAAAGTTTACAAGATTTGGAATTTTTACACAAGATGTCTTCCATTGGGTTATATGTTCTTGAATAATTATACTTCATTTTCCTAATAGGAAGAAGTTTATTTACTTTTCTGTTGACCAGGATGGTGGCATGCGACCAATCAAGATACATATCTCCACCAAAATTTTGATAGAAGCTTCAATCCAACAAAATACCATATGAGATGGGCATGCATACTACAAGTATTCTCATTGTGATTTTTTTGTCAGGGAATTCCATGAATGCTACCTTATAATATTTGATCTAGACCATAAGGGTAATTTCTATCATTTCAATGGAGAGGAAATGGCCAGAGGTAGGGGAAAGGGAAATTTTGAGAGCTTAATTTTTTTTTCCAGAATGACGTTTTCCAAAGCACTAGAGTCAATGATTTAATTGTTCATTTTGTACCCATTGACCAACAAGGCTATGTAGAAAGGTCTTACCTTTCTAGAGGTGAAGTTTGTGAAAGAGAGATAGTTAAGAGATGGAGTGGATTGAGACACATGAGGTGGTTATTTGGTTGTTCCATATTTAGGGAAGGAAACATAATTGCTTCCTTTGATATGCTAAGCAAGTTTCTCAAGTTGCTTGGGATGAGTTCTCAAGTACTCATATTCAGAAATTTAGAATTTGTATTTTTGAAATGGTCAATGATATCAAAGGATGAGGAAGTGGTAGGAACATCAAATATTTCAAAATCCTTAACATGAATATTATTAGGATTTACAGTAACCTAATTTTTCAAGGGATGTTGAAGGAGACTTACCCAAGGAGGTAGAAGGATTCTTGGTCAAGTACTCTCATGCTTCTTCTTAGCCGACTAGGTGTGGAAGAGGAATTTGATGATCATCCTTTCATTTTTTTATGTAGTCTCCATTTGAGGATTCAATTTTTTTGTCTTGGGAAACAATATAAGATCCTTCTTTCTACTTTTTTGATTGAGTGAATACTACATAAGAGTAACTATATGTGGATTCCTCATCATCAAGCGTGCATTCAAAAATCCAATCCGAGCACATTCTTCTTCTCCTTCATTTTAAAATTATGATTTAAAATTTTCTTCTTTCTCATATTCATTTTTCTCACATATTGTATTGACTGGAAGATCCTGCAAGGAAATCCTTTGGAGTGCTCCTACAATTTGGTTCCTATTAAAATTTGGATGAGGTGATCGTTGAGTAAGTTCTTTCTTCAACATCGTCAATTCATTTTCCAAAATTTGCAACAATTGATCAAATATCTCATATTTAGAACCATGGGACTTATCCTTCATTGATAGATTATTGATCTTACCTAACAAGATGAGGTCATATTCCACCTCAACAACAATTTATTGCGAATGTTCCAAATCTAGTGGTTGAACTCTCTGTAAAAATAAACTGACTTCAGAAAATTGAGTGTTCATGAATAATATCTTCGATTATTAGTCATGAGAAGGGAAATAATGAGAATCTTGTTGATCAACTTATTAGATTTTTCCATGAAATCTATCATGGAATCTTGTGGTTATTTATTCATTTGAGTAAGTTGAGCAAGGAGGGAATGAGAATATTCAGTGGTCTTGAATATTTATTTAAACTTCTTTTTCATCAAACCCAAATCAACAATTGAGTGTAAAAGAAAATAGTAGAACCGGTCCACCATGACATCTTGTAATGTTTCCATAAACAACCACACTACAATATCTTCATGTTGCACTCCAAGGATGCCACGAATGTGATATGATCATAAACATGTTGCTTTCCATCTCCATAGAATTTTGGAAAGTTTTTTCTTGATCCTTGTGGAAGTTCATGGAGTGGTGGGGCCAAAACCAATAAACCAATGTTTTATCCATATAACACAGGTTATTTTTCTACCATTTCCTCTTCTTTTTCTTCTTCTCCTTCTCCTTCAAGAGGAATAAGGAATCGCTGTTCAAAAAATACCTCTTTAGTATGACCTTTAAGAGGATTTTCAAGAAATATTTTTCTTGTCGGTACAATGGGAAGTTTGAAATTATCTCTTTGTTGTTCCTCAAATGTAGGGTATAAAACACCACCTATATGACCATCCCGAGTGTACCTTATTTCTGCCATCTTTTCTCAAATGCTTATGAAGGAAGGAAACTTGAAAAGTGCAGATTTCTCAAAAGGATTGCAAAGAGGATTCTGATTATTTAAATGGTATTTTTGGTATTTTCAATTTTTTTTTGTATTTTGTAGAGATCTTTATGGGTGCATGAGGGAATATATATCCCCAAAAAGTCACAAAAACTAATGGTTGAATAATTGGCTACGTGTAAAATTATGTGTTTCCACCAATGTTCATGGGGCTACACCCCTCCTTTTTTGTGGGGAGGCTCCCATTATTTAATGTAAACTATATAATCCTATACTAATGTTATGGGGGTGGATAGTTGGCTGAGGATCACACAGAATAATTCAAAGAACCCATGACAAAGTGATTGTATGGGGTACAAGGGAGGAAATTGCAACGATGAGGGATAAAGGAGAGAAATTAGGAGAGAGGGTTGTTGTTGTGAGTAGACAATAATAAATTTCACTACTAATAACCAAATTAGTTCATTATTCAATTAGAGGAAAACAATAGTGAAGCATCTAGTGAGTCTAACAAATTAGAGACACATAGTTCTTTAGGTTTGTTACCATACTTGTAAAGTTCCGAAAGAGAGAATAGAGGAAACACGAGAAAAGGAAATAGAAGAATGTAGATTTTATTTCTTGTGTTGGTGATACAAAGTTCAACATCCAAAACAAAATTCACAATTTCTATAGAGTATAAATTATCAAAAACAAGGATCCCTTAGAATAGAGAAGCCATTCCAATTTATATCCTTGTGAATTTCCTCCTCATCTACCTCACACGACTATTCATTTTACTATTACCTTTATGACCTTTCATTTTCCCTTAGAAGAGACAAATTAAGTACCTCTCTTATAATTTTGAGAGATTACTTTTAAAATTTTCAAATATTATCACTTAAGTAAATAGGACAAAATACCATGATTGTGTACAATGAAGAATTAAAAGAAAGGGATTGGATGATTTGCTAAAGAATTTTCCTTTGATGTAGAAATTGCTGATCCGAGGCTTGATTATCTTAATTTCCTCCTTATGTTAGATGCATGGATACCTTGGAATGGGTGTTTAGAAACACTTTTGAGACCATCTAATGTGAGCTTGGGACAAAAAAATGTACTACTCATGATGATGCATTCTTGATCTCACAATAAGAGTGAGGATCACTCTCTCGATCCTTGGGATTCCACAATTGTCATTCATGGTTCTCCATCCTATTTATGCTTGTATTATTTCCCCACACACTACATTGCAACATTGCAAACTCTACCTTTACTGACCTATGAGATGTGAGCTCCTGAAAGAAGAAATATGAGCTCTTTCCTAACTCACTTAGCTTGATGTTCTCAATCATCTCACCAAGCTCATTTGGATCATCACAACAAACTCAACCGGCTTACATCAGCAACCAACTTAGTCACCCAAATCACTTGATGAGATGATGATGGATTCCCTTGATAATTTTTGATTTTATAGAGCCTCAAGTGAAGATCAATTATCTAAAATTCTTAGCTCGAGAGTACCTATGATATTAGCATATTATTGTGCGTATTATAGGAAAGGATGAGCTCTTGAATAACTCACTTGACTCACCCAACTCACCTATCTCTCCCTTCTTACTGAGCTCATCCAACTCACATAAATCACCTCGATGAAATTTTTTATGACTTAAAATGATGAACATGATGACCTATTCTAATGAAGAAATGGATTCCTTGACACCTTTAAAATCCTTTCCAGTTACTCAGTGTCTCTGGATCTTACCTCATACGTATTGATATACTTTGCTTTGATTCTGGACACAATTGAGATCAAAATGATGTTTTGGGATCCATTTGAAGAGTGAATTTCCTCATTTGAGATATGAAACCACCTTAAAACCCATGATGATGTTGAAAATCAATGAGAAGAGAGAAAATGAATCCAATTGTAACTTTCTACATCTGAAACAAATACTTTATAGTTTTAGTAGGTAGAACCAAGAACTGCTATTTTGGGACATATGTCTTATTTTTCTCAAATTTGATATTTTGAACCTTCTCGGAACATTCAATTATCTCCCGTTGATGATTCCTTGATATTTTTAGCAATTTTTTTACTTTTTTGGGAACACCTCGTATTTTACCCGGTTTGTCATTTTCACTTTTTATGGATGCTTTGAGTGATTAGAGTTTACAAATTTGAGTGGTTTACTATTTTTTGTATGTGGAAGCACTTTGAATAATTTCTATTTTTATTAAATATCCATTTTTGGTGTCGGATGGTGATAAAATCATAATTTTTGGATTTAACATTGTTCTTTGATTCCAAGCTCTAATTTTTGTAGTTTTCCGATTGTTAGAACTCCTAAAAATAAAATTTTAGGATGGAGGATTTTTAGGTTTTTTTATATGATGGAAGCCATTAATGGATTATTTAAGATTTAGTGAAATAGGTATGATGATCTTCTATGAAAGTCTCACTAGAACATGTTTTCAAGTTTGAAAACTATGAATAAATCCTCATTTTGCATTCATGGATGTCATGGAATAATTTTTAAATCATGGGGCAATCTATTTGTATGTTTTTGGATGATTGATAACATAATTTTTTTTATCTTGGGTCAAGCTAGGTGAGAAGAAACTTCAAAAGTTATTTGTTTTGAGTTTGTAAGTTACCCGACATTCAAATTTGCTCACAATAGTAGAAGCAACAACTAGGGCATCATTTAGTTTTTTTTTTTAACTTGAGTGAGGAGCATATATTTATGACCCCTTTAGGGACACAATTTTTTTCCATCACTAGATGAGGACAAGTGTCAATCAGATGTGTATTTTAGGGTTATGAAGAAACTTCCTTGACAATCAATTTTATTCACGACAGTAGAAAAAACTCTTGTTTTTCAAAATCGTGGTTTTTATTCATTGGCATGGAGTGCACATTTATTACTACCTTTCCCCTATCAAAATGTGACAAGGAGGAAAATAAAACTAAACCTCATGTGGGCTTGAAACTTTTCATTTCGTGATTACATGATGTGGGAGCTAGAAATAGGCTAGATAAGCCATCTGAAGTGCTACAAGTTGGTCACATGGATAACCAAGAGTAAATGATTGAGGAGGGGAGAATTTCACTTATTGAATTTTCCCCTTGGGATAGGGACAAAAGGGACAAAAAAATTCAACTCAACCTAGAGGTGATATGTTTCCTCTTGCAAAATTGACTAACTACGAGAGCATACCTATGAGAGAGAGCAAATTGACAATGAGGTTGTTGAGCTCCAAGAAGACGTTTTTGATGAACCCTTATATGATTTTGACTCCAAATATCATTAAAAATACAATGGGATGGGTAAAAAGTTCCAATTATTCCTATAACACCTTTTAATTTCTCATTTTTAGACAATAGGGTGTGTTTGATGAAACTGAGTGCCATGAGAGAATCTTGAGTCTTGTGAAAATGTAAATGTTACATAATGTACAAGACTCTTCAAGATTTAAAGTGAATAATTTTTTGACTTATAACTCCTTATTAAGCCATTGAAATCATATGTGGAAGATCAAGTACCCTGTTTGACTTCCTTCTCATTACACGTTAAAAACCCGAAGTTGCACTATTTATTCCTACACCCCCAAAAATTCCTAAAATTTTATAAATCAATTCCATCATGTTATTAGTTATTAAATATTTCCTCTATATGAGTTTTAACCTTTCATTCCACATCAGGGATCCACACCAATCTTGAGAAGGCCAAAAGTGGCCTTTCTAGGCCTACTGAGAAACAAGTCGGGTGGAATACTTCACCGAATGAGATTAATGCTCTTGTCACATCATTCAAAAAATTGAAATTACTTGTTCATAATCTTGGAACTACTTGTAGGATAAAAATGGACATGAAACAACTGAAAAATAACATGGGTAGGGTTTTGGGAAGACTTGGGAGGAAAATTTATAATTTTGGCTAAGTTGTTATGCTTGAAAGTTTGAAAGTTTCATCTTGCACATTTTCATGACAACAAGTATATAAGATAATTATTTATGACAATGATAATATTAGTTTAATATAAAATTATGATACAAAAATGGGGTTTGGAATGGGATTTGTCAAGGATCACTACTCCCCAAACTTAGGGATTAATAGGTCCTCTTGTTATAGATTCAACCATTCCTATTTAGGGATTCCACAATCCTTGTACAATTATATTCATTAGTAAAAGTAGTCCATGTTTCTACTTTTGGATTGTTGAATCCACAAAATTCATTCATTGTGTCTTTCCATTTGGTATAACTCATAACTAGTTGATCTTGATTATTATTCCATCTTGGAATTGGTGCTATTATCAGGGGTGGTTTGAACCTCATGCCTACCAAATTATCCTTCATGTCCAACATAATTATGCATAGCTCCTTGCTCTTAACAATGACCATCATGGGATATTTATAGACATAACCTCTTTCTTTTTATAGATTTCTGGGATTAATTCATATCTCTTTTGGCAAGAAAATAACACCTTATTAAAAATTTTAACACATAGGCCCATAAATATTATACACATGTAATGTTGTTTTTATATCTCATCCACCACCAAGACAATGTATGTGGGAAATATATATTTGTAATAAACTCATGGGAGATGGAAGAGCTGCATTAGTTTCTTCTCTTTTGAAATATCCTATTTCATCCCTCTATATTGTTTGGCATCTTAGTGTGGAGATAAACAACCTTATTTATACCTCCCTATATACAAAGTTGATTTGGATCTCTATTTTCTCAAGTAATATGAATTTGTGAACATAGAATTCATATAATAGATTCTTCCAAACTCAATATGATACTAAATATGTGGCCATAAATTATCTATCTTTAAAACTATAAAGATTTAGTAGAGAAAACTCTAGAGAATTTCCATTTGTAAAATTGTTCTTTCAAAAATAAGGCATAAAATTTTGAAGGTGGTATGCAGGAAAAATATTTCTCATTGAATGATAGAGTACTACCATATTATCTTGTAAGACCTTATTTTCTTCCTTCAATAATTTATTTTCATCTGCTAATTTCCTCAGCTCATAATAGTGATGCATCCACTTGACCATTCAATCTAGTATGAATATTTGAGGAAACAAAAATTTGTTTGAGACATTTGGTATGTGGTGGTTATGGGTGCTATTTTCTCCTTGTGAGCATTTATCATTGAAATTTTAGTAGCTTGATTTAATTTAATTTAAATTAAATATAAGTATTGTAAAGTAACTGATGTATAAATGATAAAATATGGCAATGACGCAAACAAACTAAGATGTAAAATATGAAACCCTAAGTAAGAGATAGAGGAAACGAAACCTCGGCTGATTTCTGGTAACTGGGACTAACTGGGAAAAGAGAAGTGATGAACATAATAGGAAGAGTGTTGTAACTTCTCACTATAAATTCTAATATATAGGGATGAGGATGGACATGGGTTCTGTGATAGGGAAAGGGAATTTGGGTACCAGTGACTACACAGGAGCTCAAGATTTGATTTACAGTGTGTCACAAGGCATTAAATATTGTTCCCTGTTGATCACTTGATAGTAGTTCCTTGATCACCAAGGGTTCTTGTAACCTGCAAAAGAAAATTTCACTTGCACAAGCCCACAAACCACATCAAACCTAAAAAGAAAATGCATAATGGAGAATTGGATTGACTTTAGCACTCACCCCGAGAGGGAACTTATGACTAAGTGATACTCTACATATCATATTCCATGTAGTTCTTGTAAGTGTGTAGAGAAATTTCTCCTAAGATGCCCTTGTGCAAGTTGTATTTTATAGTGGGCTATAGATAGAATGTAGAAATGTATAACATAGGTGAATGAAATAGAATGAAATTCCCTTCCTATGGTGTGTATGCAAAAGTATGTATCCCTTATCCATTGAATGCATGCTAGATGGATTCCTAGGAATGTTTTAGGTGCCTTTTGAATGCAATCTTAAGTGATGATAGTATATGCTTAGTGTTTGGTCCCTAATTTTGAACATATAACTATGTATTTATATCATTCCCTTGTTTGAATTTCAGAATCGAAAACTAGAGGAAAAAGCATAAGTGAAAAAGATGTCCAAAATATAAAATATACCCAAAAGGAGTGAGTAAGATAAGAAAGGGTCATGTGCACCCGGAGGGGAAAGGAGCATCTTGGCACTTCTATCTTGGATGGGCGCTGTGTCTAAAGCCATATAAGATAAATAAGTTAAATTACGACTAGGATGTAGGGTTTGTAATACCAAATAGAAAACAAGAGACAAATAAAAGAAGCCAAAGATAGTTTTCAATCACTATTTTTCTTTCTTAGGAATCATATAATTTCTAGTATGCTTTTAGGATCTAGAAATGTACCCAAGTGTATGATTTAGTGTCTACATAACCTCGGGTATCATTTGTGTGTTGTAATTCATAAATTTCTTGATATTATCCCTCCTATGACTATTGAAGTTTTGAATTCTCTAATATTTATCTTCCACTATCTATTGGAGCTTCAATCATTTGATCTTTCTCTACTTTAATTGGGAGATACATTTATCCTTCCCTTAAAGGACAAGTTGTAAACTTTGTATCATCTATCTTATTTTTGGAGTTCATATTCTACTTTAGAAATTTACATAACATGAGGGGTAATATTTTCTTCATCAACGGGTGAGCTAGGATCACCTTGACCATAAGCCTTTTTCCCTTATTAACTAATCGTGGGTCCTCAGTAATGGGCATGGTTCCCATAACTTCATCCTCTGAAACCAGGTTTAGACACAGTGAATAGGTATAAAAAGAATCTTGGGATGTTTGGTTAAGTTCCATAATTGTGGCTGTGACCTCCTTATATTCTAGTGAAGGGATATCCTCAACTTGATGTTCAACTATAGTCTAGGTTGGCTGGGAGGACATGAGTTTCTTCTTTGGCCTTTCTTCATCTAAGAGATCTATCCCTAGGGTTTTTTTATTTTGGATACACTTAAATTTTTAGGGAATATTTTCTTTTTGTAAATCAATCCATTTTGTAACCCATTGTGTTTCTTGATAAATGATGTTTGAAAATGAGGTGGCTTAACCCTAAAATTTCAAATATGTAGAACCCCTATGAAAGTTTTTTGGTGGAGGAAGAAAAAAATAATACAATAATTAGGGAGGTTATTTTTTTATTCTCCTTGTCCTCTCCATGGTGCAAGTGGATGAGAATTAGTAGAATAGGGCCAAATATAATCTCATACTGGCCTTTAGAGGTAAAATACCTAATAACTCACTTTGCAACAACGGCCCATGGCTCAAGAAAACTTGCTCGCTTTATGCCTTTTGCCTTTCCATTATTATAAAAAAATTGTTCTAATTTCTCCTTGCTTCCCACGTAAAATCTCTTAATTATTTTAGAATAAGGAGTTCTAAAATTTACCAATTGTCGTGTCTATGAAATACCATAATTTTCATTGATAATGGAAGGATTAAATATAATTTGTGTACCTTTTTCTCTTGAATAATATTCAACGAGGTTGGTGGTGAAATCCTTTGTCATATTTGGGTTAAATTCCTCATACATAATCATAAAATCCACCCATCCTACATTTTCAAATATTGCCACAAAATTGTATTTTATTAGTAATTCAACGAAGATTGTTGCTGGTTCATGATGGAGTCTTATACCCATTTTGGGGTAGAAATAGAATTGAAAATGTCATCAAAATGGGAACACTAAAGGTACAAGAATGGAAATTTCAAGGGAACATGAATGTAAATGCTAAAGGAATAGGAATGATAGCGCTTAAGGTGCAAAAATTACAATGACAAAGGCATAAGAATGAAAATGCTGAAGACATGGAGCTTCGTGGTTTTATAAAGGATAAAGTAGCAGAAAAAGTGAATTGGTTAGGGGTAAGCAAATGGATGGAGTGATAAAGGAAATGGAGAATTAATGGGGAATGTGAGAGTAATTAGTGGGAAGTGTGTGAAACATGTGATAGGTCATTAAAAGTGGGTAATCATCACTTAAAAAAAAACTAAACATGATCATAATTAAACATTAAATATTTGAAAATAAATGATGACACATACCTTGTCACTTATCACATGTCTCACATTCCATCAACATTATATTTTCTTGTTGTTTCTTAGGTACAATTATTCATGGCATGATTATGAGGTGACCGCCATTTTTGGTTTTCAACCACCTTTGTTTTATTTCTAACATTTTTTTATTTTGTTGGAAGGAATGACCGCTATTTCTGGTTTTCAACCATTCCTTCATAGGAAGGTGGATGTAATTTATGGTTTTCAACCATCCCCTATTTATTCATTTTTTAATGATCAATTTAACTTTGAATTAACTTATAAAAGGAGACCTTATCCAAGCAACTTAGAGTTGAATTGGATTGGAAAATATCACTGAATTCTTATTTGGATGTTGGTTTCTGGTATAAATGTAGTCTATGACCATTAACCAACATCACTCTTATTTCACCATATATTGGGGCAAGCTACATAATACTATTATTATATGGGCACATCCATCTTGTTTGTACCTTTCCCTTAAATTCTTTGTATTTTGAGTTAAAAAGTAGATCCCATTCTCCTTTTTGAAACTTCCTCTATTTAATATGTCAAGCATGTCTCAATTTCCTTTGATGTTATATTACCTTAGTTTGATGTAATTTTTCTAATATCATCTCATCCAATTTGTTCAACTGGTTTATTATTTACTTTTGTGCATTAGATAATTCAATTCCTATTTAAGAGGTCATCCTTAATGTCTGAATCTCATAATCTATGGGAAAGATAGGCTTCTTCCCATAACACCAGATCATATGGAGTAAATCCAATGGTTTATTTACAAGTTTTATTGTAATCCCAAACTACTTCAGGTATTTTCTCTACCCAATTCTTCCTTAAAGATCTATTTTTTTGGTCAATATGTTTTCTAGTTCTCTATTGGTAACTTTAACTTGACCATTAGACTAAGGGTGATAAGGAGATGATTTCTTGTGCCTCAGCTAATATGTTTCTACAAAATAAATTATCACACTTGAGATGAATTGAGGTTATTGATTTGAAATAATTGACCTTGGTGCTCAAAATATCTAGAAAACATGCTCATATAAGAAATTTTCTACCTTTTCATCTCTGACTTATTTGAGAGATTTTACTTTAGCCCACTTTGTTATATAATGTGTGCATAGCAATATATATTCCTTCCCTTGATAAGGTGGGTCAATTGGTCCTATGAATTTCAATCACCAATTCTCAAAGGTTTACATAACTATCTAAGGTTGATGAGGCATCTCTATTGTTAGTGTTGATTTTCCCATACATTGGGACCTATCACATTGCCATGCATATTTCTTGAAATCCTTGTGCATTGAATGCCGGTGGTATCTAACCCCCAAAAATTGAAGAATTATTCTTTTGAATAAGTAATTCACTTTTGATGGTTCATCATGGAATGCTATGAGTATATCAAATATTTCATTTTTATCTATACACCTACACAATACATAATCAAGTCCATATTTAAAAACATTCCATCTAACCACTTATACATCACACTTTACTTAATTAACTATTTTCTTTGTTTATGTGTGAGAAAATATGGAAACTTCCCTGTAGCTAATTATCCATATCAACAAACCAAGGAGAGATGGTGGAAATAGAAAATAAATGCTCATCTGGGAAATCATCATTCACTTGTTCATCTATACCTGAAACTGTTAATCTTGAAAGAAAATCAGCTACCACATTTACTTTACCAAGTTTATCAACAATATTAATATTGAATTATTTTAATAATAAAATCCATATATCGATTCTCCCATGAACCAAGGATTTATTCATTAAATATATGATGGTAGAATGATTTGTATGTATGATTACTTCATACCCTATGATGTAATCGAGATTTTTTTGATTGTATAAATAACTACAATAAATTATTTTTGGTGGTATTATAGTTTCTCTCACTGGGAGAAAGTTTCATTGATGTAACAAATTGCACGCATTTCCTCTCCCTCTTCTTGTTGTCCCAAAATAGACCCTACTACCTCATTGGAAGCATCAATTTGAATATGAAAAGGTAACTTCCAATTTGGACCTCTCAGGACTAGAGTATTAGTTAGTTTTTCCTTTATAATGTCAAAATCTCTTTGACAAGCCTCTGTCCACTGAAATTCAAAATCCTTAGTTAGAAGGGAAAATAGTGGAGAGGCTATTTTACTAAAATCAGAGATAAATATCCTATAATAGCCTGCATGTCCTAAGAAATTTTGTACCTCAGTCTGATTCTTGGGTGATGGGAGTTGTACAATGATCTTGACTTTATCTAGATCTACTTTGATTCCCTTAGCTGAAACATGGTGTCCTAAAACTATCCTTTGATTTGTTATAAAAATACATTACTCATGGATGAGAGATACTTAATGTTTCTCACATTTAGAGAACACTTTATCCAAATTATCTATTGCTGCTTGGAATGTAGTTCCATATACTATGAAGTCATCCTTATAAATTTCCAAAGAGTCATGAGTAATATCAAAAACATTTCACACGACTCTCAAAAAGTGGGACAAGAATTACATAGACAAAATGTAAAAATATATAAGAAAATGTCCCCATGGGAAAGTGAAAATGGTATTATCTTGGTCTTATGGTGATACTATGATTTGGTTGTATCCACTAAAGCCTCTAGAAATGAGAAATAGATTTTCCCAGCACATGTTTTTAAAACTTTGTCAATGAGGGGTAAAGGGATATAGTCTCTATGAGTAGATTTCTTCAATTCCCTATAGTCCACACAAATCCCCCATTTGTAATTTATATTGGGTATTATGACCAATGGGTAAACCCACTCACCGTATAAGATTGGATAGATGAATCCTACCTAAAGTAGTTTCATTATTTCAATATTTATAATATATCTAAAGGTAGGGTTTATCCTCCTATGTGGATACCTAGTTGGCTTGAAATTAGTTATATAGATATGATGTGTGAAAATGTTAGCATGAATACCATTTATATCATAGTATTCCTAAGCAAAGGATTGAGGATGAGAGCATAAAATATTAAATAGGTTATTCTCCTCTTGTTTAGTCACTAACTATTAATTGCTAATGTATTTCCTGAAAAATAGGTAACTATTTTGTATCTAGTTGGAGAGAATTTACCACAAGACACTCTCTTCGTAATTTTTCAAGGTGCATTTATGAGGCAATAATTTGTGGATTTTGAGATGTTATGGAAAATACACTCAGTCTGATCTATGTTCCTCCTAAAATGGTAGATTATTGGTTTCATGTTTTCATATAATATGTCTTCATTTACCTCCAATGATTGTGAATGAATTTTAGAAAATCCCAATCCTAGATATACTCTTTTTTTTTTCTTACTACAACTAATGAGGAAAAACATCCTCTTTCTTCTCCAAGTCACTAATCAACCATTATTTGCATGAAGTGGAAAAAGGTTTTATTGTTGGGTATAGAGCTAGTTTACTTAAATCATGTCCATTAGTGATTGTTATATCTCCTATCATGCATCAACTATTTATGCAATAGTGGCTAACCATGGGCATCCTAGGATTAAGGGATATCCAATTATCTTGTTCTTAATTTTAATAACCACAAAGTATACCAAATAATCCCATGCTTCAATTGTAATGGTTATATCATTTATGACTCCCTTAGAATTAACAACAAATTAGTCAACAATTTGTAAGACCACTAGAGATGATTATAGATCGGGAAGGGATAATGTGGACAAAGTATTAGTAGATTACAACTCCCAAGTCAATTAAAACATTTGGAATTTATTCATCACAATGTTTTGCATAAAACAAATAAGGTAAAGGTGAGGTGAGGAGGAATACTTGTGAATTCAAAGAAGGTTGTACACCATTGAGAAGACCAGTTGATTGTGAAGAGCTCCTTTTTGGCTAGGAAGGAATACCTGTAGAAGCACAACAATACCACTAAATAGAGTTAAATAACATATGACAGTGGAATGCCTAGCATATGCTAGATCTAAGAAGTGTGATACTTCCTAGAAAGGCCATCAATCCATTGTTTAACAACTTAATGTAAAGAAATGATAGTAAAAGAAAGGTCCTATTGTAACGATATGATTTAGGTATCTCATATGCTAACAATAGACTAGATTTAAGATAAATATTGAATATACAACTAAATATAGAGAAGGAAGGGTGTTGTCAAGGTTGAAATGTGTGGTAGAGGTGTTTAGGAAGGTATGGGTGAGATTGGGTGAGGTTTGGGAAGGTTTTGGGTAAGTTAGGAGCTCATTGGTCTGAGATAAATCACTCATAGAGAGACGGTATTGGTTGGGCGGCCCGATATCGGTACCTGGTAATAGCTGACGCTAGTTGGGTGACCGATGCCGGTAGGGAAAATTGGGTGAAAATATTAAAATGAGGTGGTTTTTAGCTCTTTGTGATTACATAGAGAGTTGGGGAGGCTTAGGTAAGGTGGTAGGATTTTTTTAAAGACTCGAGATGAAGAAATAAACATTTGGGATAGGTACAAAGGTTAAATGGGAAATTGGTTGGGTGGAGGTGAGACGAAAGAGATCTAGGAAGGGTAGAAGGTGAAAGAAAGAAGATAAATGATTAACAACTAAAATAATGAAAGAAATGACAAGGTATAAATCACTTACTTGTAGATTGGAAGCTAGTTATAGAAAGAATAGTTATGGTTGAAGGAGAGACAAGTCCTGATCCCATGAACCCTTGTAGAAATGAAGGATATGGACTTCCTTGTGAGTGATCCAATGCTCTAGAACACACTTTTGATGCTTGGTGGAGGTTGTGAATGCTTGGAATGATCTTTGGTTTGTTGTGAGGTCACTTAGATGCCTGGATGTGAGAGCTAAGAATGCTAGAACTCAAAATCCAAGATGGAAGAACCCAGGAAAAGGATTGGAATTCCTTACTTAAGGGAACTAACGATGGTTAGATGGCTGGTGTTGGATGAGGAATAAACATCGTTGTTTAGGGATAAAAGGTCATATTTTGCCAAAAATATCCTTTTCTCTTCATTTTTGGCATTGCTCAAGATTTTTAATGGACTAGCAATGCAGGTTAGTGCTAAATGAAGTGATAAATTAGTAGGAGGGATAATAGGTAATGAATTCTAGTGTTAGAATGAGTCTTAGTTAGTTAATGGGAGTGGTGACTTAGTACAAATTAATAAATAGGCTTGGAATGGGTCTATGGTGAGGGGATAAGTAGCTTAATATGGGTAATTACATTAATAATAATTTTTGGAGGGGTCATGATCGGGGATGTGTTGAATTAATTAATTAAAGGGGCTTAGGGGGTTGCAAACTCGATTTTGGGTGTCTACATTTTCCCCTTTTTGTTGCATAGCTTGTATTGATAAGCAAAGATGAATAAAATAGGAGCTAGTTGCCCCACGTATGGGTAGAGGTGATCCCCCTCAAACCAAGAATTGATTAAGGATCAGGAAAAATCGATGATGGGATTGATAAAGTGGTAGGTGATGAAAAATAAGGTAAGGTATGGGTATAGGAAATGGTGATATCGGTGTGGGTAATAGGTGGGGGCATTCAAACACACACACATGTCTAGAATGTGATAAGGTACTAGGCTAAAGAGTTCACAAACTCTACATCGTCAAAAGTTGATAGTTTATCTAAACATGGTTGATATGGTCAAGGTATCCAAGGTATAGGAAGTGCTCTTGGAAACATAAAAATGATAGGTATAGGAGTGGGCATAGGTGTGTTCCGAAGTACCAAAAGTTTTGGTCTGGTCAAGATAATCATCACAACATAAGGCAAGGTAGGGTCATAAGTTAAATAACATGCATAAGTAACATCATCATAAAGTTTAATGAGTAAGTGAATTCAAGTGTCAAATGCGTGAGGTTGGTGTGGGTGTATAGGTAAGGCCATGGGTAAGGCCAAGGTGTAGGAAAAAATGTGCTACTAAGTATAATTAGGGAGGTGGATGCAGGAAGGGCTATAAAATGAGCCTATAGGGTTGTGGTAAGGCTCTCAGCAAGAAAAATGACATCTTGTAGTAAAAATTGGGAAAACTAGGTAGACTTTGTTTAGGCAAGGTGACCGATACCAGTTGAGAGTTAACTAATGCTGGGAAGGCTGATCGATGTTGGTCATGTAGGGCATGTCCAGACTGACGTCGATCAACAAATCGATGGGTTGAAATTAAAAAACCACATGGAAAAGGGTCATTTGAGCATTTGGACTTGGTGAAAATAATTGGTGGAGAGAAAAACCCGTGAAGAAAATGACAGAGCTCCTCTATTGAGTGTGTTGGTGAGAGTTTAGTGGTGGGAGGAGTAGAGAGTGAGGGGCTGACAATATGTACCCAATTTATTGGATTGGGTGAGATGTTGGAAGGGATTTAGACATGGAAGAGGCAAGAGAGGGCTCGGGGAGGTAATCTTCCTATTCTAGAGATCCCACCACAGAGGAAACATCAAGTAGAGGTAGGATTCAAGCTCCATTGTTGTTTTTAGTGAAGAATAAGGTAGAAAAAAATTAAATTTTGGTTTTGAAATTTGATTGGAATTTTGGTTAAAATCGGGTGAAATTGGGTATGGGGAGGGTGAAACTAGTTTAATTAGGGTCAAAAATGCATCTAGAGGAAATTTGGGGGCATTGGGGTGGGTAGTTTAGGTTTTTATGATTTTTTTGAAATTAGGGATGTGGGGTTTGGCCCTAGGGCTGAACTAATGTAACCGACACCGGGTCAGATTTCAGCCAACATTGATAGGTTGATCGATGTTGACGGGTGAAAAGGGGACCAGTATCGGTCATGGTGACCGATGTCAATCACTATGAAAAGTGACTAAGTGAGAAAAAATGTTAGTTGGGAGGCTAAAAGGTAGGGGAAGGGTGGGTAGGGGTGTCCAAGGTAGGAAAAGGGGTAGTTTAGGGATGGATCAAAGGTAGGGGAAGGGTGGGTAGGGGTGAGTTAGATTAATAGGTATACAGGAGAAATAGATGAAACAGAGAAAGTGTAGATGTTTAGGCTAGGTAGAATGTACTTCAGAAAGAAGGTTGGGTAAAGGTGGGTAGGCTAGGAAAGGTGTAGGTAGGTATTGGGCTAGGTAGGGTCAAATAAATGGTCGAAAGGGCCAATTGATTAACATGTGTGAATGTTGATGATGTAGGTAAGACAACAATTGACTATGAGAGACCGGCTGCTACCCCTATTAGTCTAGATGAGACCCAGTGTTACAGAGGATGAGTGGGATCACATGAGGGATGTTGGGTTGGGCACTATTAGACAATACATGTGGATTGTGTGAGATCATAACATGATGGTCACCCTCATCGACAGATGGGACCCGATGACCAACACATTCCATCTACCTACATGAGAGATGATTATAACTATGGAGGATGGGTACAAGATCCTGAGGCTACCTATTTTTGGGGATCCGTTGTATCATAACTATTCAAATGATTCTTATGAGCCCATTGTCACAATATTTGGAGAGGATATGATAGATTTATCTTATCATAATGTGAGCATTAGCTACAATGAGATGTATGTTGCACATCCACAAGAGACTAGATTAACAATGTTGATGATGGTGGGGATTGGTTATTATGTGCTCCTAGAATCAGAGGGTGGGAGGTTTCCATGGGCACTGATGGGAGTGTTAGAGGATATGATTGAGGATAGGGTCTACTTTTCATGGGCATTAGTTTTCCTAGTGCAATTATATAGGGAGATGTGGGCATATAGGAGGATTCAATGGTTTGGTTTGTGTTGCACCTATCTTTTTGCACTATTGGGCTTATGAGCATATAGTATGCCTATGTCTACCAGACCTATCATGATAGTATTGGTATAGGGGTATTTATAGATTAGGGTATAGGAGGTGGATTCAAATAGGGGAACATGCGTGGGTGGACGTGGTGTCACGAGATGTGATATATTATAGGTGTTTATTGGATGGCCTATCAATAGTCGATATTTTATGGAGGTAATATCTTAGTTATCCTTCACTTGGAGGTATGATGGAGGAGTTGAAAGGTTTACACTTAGTGCGATGGATACAAAGACGTAGACCCGGAGAACATGAGATGATACTGGTCAACCGGGACATACGTCAGTTTAGGATATGGTAGGATGTGCCTCCACCCTTCCCATAGTACCACAAGGACAACATGGAGAGACCATTATCTCCACCACATTTGAAAGATCCAGCAGAGGTAGAGGAGCATGTGGTAGATAGGAGGATAGATGATACGAGGCTATACGAATGGTATAGGTAGTAGTGGATAGCCTAGCTACATGAAGTACTACCGAGGAAAGGACAACCTGATTTAGCTACTATTATAGCAGAGAGAGACATATTATCTAGGGAGTGGTGGTTGTGTTACGTGCTCAGTCACACCATTACAAGGGCAATGCTAGTAGGAGCTTAGGCATAGGTGGTTACCTTACAAGGATATCTAGCAAGTAGTAAAGGAATAGGCACAAGATGGACAAGGAAAAGGTCCATTAGGATAGGTACAGTATTAAGAAAGGGTCCACGGCCTTAGGTACGGGGACATGGGCCATTATTACTAGGAAAGGGTCCACAGATAGGTGTTAGAGCGATGAAACCTCCACAAGTGATATCTATGGACAAACAACGAGAGGTTGTGGTGGAGGCTAGATACTATGAGGATCGGATGACAAAGAGTAGTATCCCTTTTGTTAGCTATGCCACCTAGAAATCCCAATAGGAAGCTAGTGAGAGGTCCAATTCACAAACCCATAGTACCAGCAGTTTAGGGAGCCACCGGTCTTATGGGTAGGGTCAGTGGGAGGTGACTAGTTCATGGAGACATAGGCCGTGAGGGGACATGAGAGAGTGGAAGAGGCATCAAGCCCTCTCAGGATGATACGAATATTTTTTTTTGACTTATATATACTGGCCTACGTGACGAAGAGGTGAGATGTACATGATAGTTTTTGAGATACTAATTTATATCTGTATATTCAGTGTATTGATACAAGGACATTCCAATATATAGATGATGACATTTATATCTATTGTGTTTTGTTTTATTTCCATTGTATTTTTATCATGGAAACTAGATGTGTAGGCATGGTTTGGGTGATGTATGTTGTGAATGATTGATTTTATTTCCATTATATTGATGTCATGGAAACTAGATGTAGGCATGGTTTGGTTATGGTTGTATGATTTCATTTCATTTCCATTATATTGATGTCATAGAAACTAGATGATTTAAGCATGGGTGTAATGTATGAGTTGATTGAATGGTTTAATTTCCAATGTATTGATGTTATGGAAACTAGATGATTAGGCATGGTTTGGTTGATGTTGTTGTGATATGAGATGATGTTGTTTTGATTTCCAAGGTATTGTTTTTATGGAAACTAACTATGTAGGCATGGTTGAGTTTGATTTGGATTTCCAATGTATTGATGTTATGGAAATTAGATGTAGGCATGGTTTTGTTGTTTTTGTTTCAATTTAATTTCCACATTATTGGTATTATGGAAAGTAAATGATGATGTGTATGGGTGATGTATGGTTTGTTTTGTGTTAATTTCCAAGTTATTATTTTTATGGAAACTAACTAACTAGGTTTTTTATGGGGAAAAATGGTGGGGGAAAAGAGTGGCCAAGCTAACCTCTAAGGGCCCCATGCCCTCGGCATACTACTACACACACCCTTTCAAAAGGGGCCTCAAGATGATGTAGTTCTCCCATAAACCAAGGAAGAATGAGATTGGGTTAGGTAAGTTGAGTAGGTAGGTTGGATAGGTAAGTTGGTTGGGTAAGGAATGTTTGAAAATATGTAAGGTTGAATGTTGAATAGGTAATAGGCAAGGTGAATTAGGCATATGCATAGATGAAGGTGTTATGGTTGATTCAATTTTGATGGTCTTGTCTTGTTGAAGAAACAACAAGTAAATAGATAAGAAACCAAAAGAAGTGGCATGCCCATATTTGGAAAGGACCATAATTTTCATACCCCTAGACTTATTGAACATAAGTCACTAGATACACTACATGAGTGATGGGTCTAGAGTTGAAATAATTTACATGATCATAATGTGTAGAATACACATGTACCTTGAGTTGATTTATATGATGATAAATAGAAGGTATTGTGGAAAATTTCATTAAGCATAACCTTATTGTGGGACAACATGCCCCTTCTGCAAGATACCCAAAACCAGAATAGGAAATTCCATGACTAGAAGTTGGTATTTTTCTTGATTTTTGTTTTTTTTTTTTTGCTTATTTGAATGTATAGAATGATCGACGTGAGAAGAAGTATATATATTGGGATAAATAGTAGTGTCATGTTGAGGTCTTCATGAAGGTGATCGATGTTGGAAGCTCTAAGACAATTTTTACTTTTGACAAATATAGATTAGTCTTTCAAGGAGCAATCTACTTATAAAGCAATCAGATATATATATATATATATATATATATATATATTTCTTTTGAGGAATAATCTATTTGCAAGAATTTTGACTCAAGGAGCAAAGTTTTTGTTATCCCATATATTTTTGCTTTTATTTTTATAATTGAAATCATGGACAAGACTATGAAGAAGTATAGGCCTCTTTTATGAAGGAAAACCATAGCATGAAAAGGTTAGCTATGAAAGATGGGTTTTAAGTGATGAACAACCATGGGATTCCATCTTGAAAAGGATGAAAAGTATCCATGAGAATAATGCCATGAGTAGATCCATGGTACTCATATTGAAGATAAGGCTGAATGGTGATGGATAATCACATAATTATGTTTTAGTCATTGGTCCTTGAAATAGGTAGGTGGAAGGAGAGGTTTTCTCAAGGGATGAGCATATAAGTGACATAAATTGATATAATAATTTATTCAAAAATAGAACAGTCAAAGATATAAGGCATTAAGGGGATCAGGTTTGGGTTTACCTTGAAGAGAAGATAAACAATAAGTTCCCGATCTATAGGTATGTGTGTGTTGGTCCGAAAATCATTAGTTAGGCGTGTCATGGGGAAACAGGCCAATAGTGTGCAGGGCATAGCCCCTCTTTGAGACAAAAAAGTGAAACTGGTTTATTACTAATCTATCAAGTAGGAATCTATGAAAATCTACTCTATTCTAACTTTAGGGGGTTTGGGATCTCATCCTAGTAGATGTATTTCCAACTACGAAAAGAAAGGTAGGAGGGAAGGAACACTGGAGGACAAATCTGAAGGAAGAAAAGAAATGAATTCCAAGACAAAAAGGTCAGAAAGATTATGATTTGGGTTGGTAGTAAATAGAGCCAAACTTACTTGCATAAACAATTAAAGCAATCTTGATGAACAAACAACAATATTAGGAATGAATTAAATAAAATAAAGACATAGATCTAACTTAAGGAAGATCTGATGTAAATAATACAAATATGGAGCACAAATTCTGAATACGTGTATTAATATTTCTTCTATTACAAGAAAGCACAAAGTCTTTCTCTCCTCACTTCTCCTTTCATACAAAAAATTTCCACCTTGAATACAACAAGTATTCCAGTATTTATAGAAGGAGAAGAGGAAAGAAGACAAAATAAAACCAATCACTACTTACAAAATATCGTACAAGATATTTACAAAATATCTAAAAATTCAAAAGTTGACTTTAAGAAATGTTTTGGATGGAAACATCCCATGGTGCAACATGGATGATGTCATTATAAATTCCAACATACTTTTTAAATATTTTTACAAAAATGATCAAAGCATACACAAGAGGAGAAACTACTCCTCATCATCCCTTTGCTCAAACTTGGTGTCTTGCTTTTGATCAGGAGAGGTGATGTGACACTGTGCTCGATATTCCATAAACTTGCTGATCATTTCCTGAAGTTGATCATGATCTAGACCTTTGAAATGGTCACCAATGACTTCACAAGTTTCTTTCTCATTCTTGAGTTTTTTTAGGTAACTGCAAACTCCTCGCATGCATCGATCAAGAAGACAATGATATTACAAAGAGGCCAAGAGGTTATTGATTGACTCTTAGAAGAAAGTGACGTCTCAGTGCCAAACCTTGAGTGAATATATCCTTGAAGCGCTGGAATGTATCATTTGCTTTCCTCAAGTTATACAATTCATTGAGCATCCATGAAGACATTTTTGTAATCGCTCCATGTTGTATTGTGCATCCAGGGGCTTCATCTTTGATTTTATCAATTCTCTCTAGGATGTATTCCATCTGATCAACCTAGTAATCTAATGCAATGAGAGATTTATTATGTGCCCGTGCGTGATCGATGATGCTTTGAACTTCAATAGGTCATTAGCTAAGCGATTAGCCATTGCTTGGAACATTTCATGTTGCAACTTGGTGTTATCCAACTCCTTGGAGAGGGAACTCACACTTGCTTATAGCTACTTATTTGCTTGAGCTATATCCTGGTAGAGCACTGTGAATTTCCTAATAATTTCTTCACTATCTTTGAGGATTCACTCAATCCAGATGATAATCTTGCTATGCCTTGTTTGCCAATCTTAACATATTCATTCATTTTTTCTTAACTAGGAATTTGAATAGGTTCAACGGCGATTCTTTGGAGGAGTGTTTCCTATTTTCTAAAATGCTTGTAGGAGATTTTTGTTTTGTTCCTTGAGTATTCTGTTCTCCTCTTTTCCTTCTTGGAGCCTCTTGTAGAGAACATCCACAGTAGATAAGGCTTCCCCTCGCAGCTTTCGGATGATGTCCCCATTGTGACTTGAGTCACCGTGAAGTTTGTGGGAGACGCAGATCCTTTTTCCTCGGTGGGGTCCTGATAAGCAATCTACATGACTCTCTCCCGAAGTGATTTTTGAAAAGTTAGTTATTGCTTTCTACTTCTTGGGTCCCTTCTTCGAATGACGGAGAAGTCCATGGGTACAATGGGAACCTTTCTCTTAAGTTGGCCCAGATGGTCAGAAATCCAACTAGGACTTATGTGAGTGGGAGTAGAGGAAAAATAAGAAGAAACGGGAGTGAAATGGGGAGAAAATGTAGAGGCCTCAGGGAAGTGTGTTAAAACACTCGGTGGTGGCATTGATAAGGAGTCCAAAACACTACCGCTTACGGGGCTGGAGTTACTACAGGAGAAGAGAAAGACATGGAAATAGAAGGGATCTGCAATTGGATGGAGGGAACACTGGGTGACAGATCCGTGAGAGAGGAGAAGATGGAAGAGGTGGGAGATGGAAGGGAGGAAGGGAGAGGAGAAGACACATCCATAGGAATAGATGCTTGAATGATAGGGGAGGAGAAGAAGTGGAAAAAGGAACACTAGTGACCTCTGCGATTGTAGTTATGATAACATCTTGGGTGGATGTATCCATTGAAACCTCTATTGTTTCTTCTTATTTACTTGGAGAAACCAAGTTGACTACTTTCTTCTCAGAAGTAGAAGGAAGGCATTCAGAAGATTCTTCTTGTTTTCTTGATTCACCCTCCTTGTCTTTTCCTTTTCCTTTCGGCACATGGGTCGGTTGTGGAGGTGCTCTTCTTGAAGGTGAAGTAGTGAAATCAACTCCAAGGTAGGTGAGACCATTCTGTTTGCACCAATGTTCAAAGCATTATCGCAACGTGGGCTTAACCATTTCCTAAATGGTTTTTGTGATTTGGCTCTATCGATCTCTACAAATGGCCAATCATCCCCATCTGTGTCAAGGTAAACTTGAATAATTTATTGATCAGTCTGTTGGAATTCCTTTAGGATGATGGCTACGTAATAGTGGATGATCTCCTCCAGAGCCATTCGGGAGTGATCCTTTTGCTTGATGTCTATCTCATGTGTTAGGTCGATCCAAATGTCCTCGATCTCAGGAACATGGATGGGATCAATTTTTTCCTTTGGGAGGCAACTCCGGTAGTCAAAGGTCGACCTTTACTGGGAAGTTGTGCTTTAGATTTAGCAACTCAAGCTCAACATACATCTCCCATGCTTTGGCAAGTGTGGTGCAGGTGTATTGGCAAACTGTAAGGGGGAATGAAGTTCCTCCTTTCTTTCTTTTCATGCACTTCTCATGATACGTGATTAACTGCATTGACAATTCGAGCAGGATTAGATTTGGCCCTACAAACCTTGGTAGCTTTGTTGGCTCTCCCTCAAAATTCAAAGCTCTAAGGTATGTGAATGTGGAGAATTGTGTGAACAATGCTCCCCATTTCTTTGTAGCAGCAATCACACTCAAGCTGGTCGAACCATGTCTCATGTTTGGTCTCAGCAAATAGATTACCTCATAAAAGAAGGCATCATTGATTTTAGAGAACTAGGAGATGCTGGCCTCGAGCTTTAGCTTTGGGTAGAACTCATATATCTTGACTTTGGGCCATACCCCATTTCGAGCTAACCCTGTAAAATCTCTTGCTGATGCAGCAACGTATACAACATAGGAATTCATGTAGAACTTCCCAGCTGTTAGAACTTATTGAAGCTGCTAGGAGATGGTGTCACTGATGATCTCACCCTAGTTGAAGTGCTGATTAGGAGCATTCTTGCTCATGGTCTCTAGGTACCCCAACATCCATTTGTGAAAATAATGGGCATCAAGGATCCCAAATACTCTGTTTAAGAAGGTGATTGTATCACTCAACTCCTCATTAAAGCCACTACGATAAAGGGTTTGTGGCCATCTACTCACCGAATTCTTGTTCTTTAGATAAAGCTCATTCATCATCTACATGCATTTATCCTCATTATCATCCTAGGCCTTCTTTCAATCTTCTAGACTTATTTCTACATATTGCCTATGATGAGGAATGCCCAATGTTAGTTCAAAGTGATGAGTCTGTGAGGTCAATGATTGTCTTGTGTTCTTTGTCCTCGACACATCTAGTGTCTTTGTTATAGCACTAAGTAACCAACATGATGAACTCATTATTTACGGACTTACCGACACATCAAGTCAGTAAATGCAATCCACTGCCCACTAGTTTGTTCATCCACAGGCCACTGCTTGCCTAGTTGGTCCTTGCCTAGAAATCATCCATGTCAATATGTCCTAGCTCAGAGTCTCTGATGTCAAGGCTACACTCTACATATGAGTCAGGCATTCTGACTCTCTGATACTTGTACTTCATCTCTTGTTCTGACTGCTTAGCTTTAGCTTTAGACTTAGTTGGTTTCTTGCTTGATGAAGACATGTGTGAGCTCAAGGATGGATGTTGTTGTTCTGTAAGAAGGATCAAGGAGGTCTAACACAGAAGAGCCATGTCAACCATCATGTTATTCATAATGAAATCTTATAGAATGAAGAACAATAAATTATAAGGCTTATGGCACAAGGCGTAGGTTTGCAGCATGTTGTAGAGTCTTTTTATTGCTAGGCACACTTGAGAGGATGTTGACATGAAAAAAGTTACGCCTAGTGTTGACATGAGAAAATTTGTGCCAAGCTTAGAAAGGGTGCAATCGTGAGAAGTGTAGCATGAAAAGTTTTGGTGCCAAGGATAAAGAGCGGGTGTAGGTTAGCAACATGCAACATGTTACGTAGATGTTAAAGAAGTTGCGCCTGCGCCTTAGGAAAAATCTGCTATCTAGGTGCTGAAAAAGTTTTTGTTACATGGGTATAGAGTGTGCTAAGGTGTAACTTCAAATATGTTGCAAAAAAAAGTGCACCAAGGTAAAAAGTGTGTGGCGTGGTTTTGAATCACACAACATCTTATGTTGATGTTTTGCAAGTTGCTCATGTGCCCCACAAAAACTGCTAAGTGTTATTTCAACTGGGTGTGGGTTGAGGTATGTTGCAAGAGGGTAAAGTGCACCAAGGTGCAATTTTGGAAGAGTTTGCAAGGAAGGACAGTGCGCCATGATTTAATCAGTTAATAGTTTGGCTTATTTTTCTTGATTTCCTTCCTCTTTCCTTTGGATTTATCAGATGGTAAAGAGGCTTTGTTTAGCAAGGCAAAAAGTAGATGGGTTTTTTGATTTCTTCAAAGGCAGGGGTATTCCAGATTTGTAGATCTAGAAGGAGAGGCAAAAGGGCTTTCATCTTGTTTGTAGATTGTGTTAGGTGTGTTTCTTTAAATTTTATCTTTTATAACAACCCTAATACCTAACACAACAAAAATAAAAACAACAACAAGGAGAGCCACTTAACAAAAATTTATAAAAGATGAGGAACAACGTGGGATCCATAAGCTTGAAAAATGGCACACGGGGGTGACAAGGATGGCTGACAGGTGCACAAAAAATACTTTTCACAAATTTCAATTCATGAAAATGATAGGTGTCAGGTGCATATTTATAGAAAAATGTCATTTATTACTTCACCAACTTCTTTTGGCACAACTTTCAGAGCATCGACATGACAAAAAGTGTGCCTTAGCACAAATTTATGGATGTCGACATAATACTTCCAAAGGTGCCTAAGCACACATTTTATGATGTTGACAGGATGTTTTCGGCGAAAGGACCAAAGGGGTGCAACTTTTGGGATGTTGACAACAATTTCGTGCCTTAGGAATTTAAAGGTATGCATGATTTTTAGGATGTCAACATGCGAATCCTTGCACAAAGGTAAAAGGCACACATTTGGGATTATTGACAAATAAAAACTGCGCCAAGGAAGAAGTTGAAAAATTGCTAAGTTGAGAAATAATTTGATTTTTTAATGGGAGTTTTGGGCCATTTTTAACGTTATCAAACTTCTTTAGGGGGCCAAAACATAATTTTGGTATGGTTACCTGTAAATTCCCCTTGTCAATTTTGTAGGATAAAAGTCGGCTCTTTTCTCGGGGACTATCTTTGAGTGAAACTTAAGGGTAGAGAATCCCGATTTTCATGTGCCTATCCATTGCATTACAGAGAGTCAAAAACAAGGTAGATCAAAGGGCGAGAAAGGGAACACACAATAAATAGAAAACAAACACACAACAAAAGAAAAAGAAAACTATACAAAGAAGAGAGCAAGCTCTACTTCCTGAAGATCTTCAGGTGTTACCCGCTATAGGGAAGTGGGAGCTCGGTTCCATCCAGATATGAGAGATAGAAAATATTCTCTCCATTGAGATGCTTAATTTTGAATGGTCCTCTCTAAAGGGAGTCAAACTTCCCATGCATACCTTTCGGTTCTCTTCATTTGTCCCACAGGAGAACAAGATCTCCCACTTGGAAATCTCTCTTCTTGGCTTTCTTGTCGAACAATCTCTTAACTTGATTATAATGTTCAAGATCTTGTCACCACTTTCAATCACTTTTCTTTAAGCTCTGTCAGTACATAATCCTGTTTTCAAGAGAATTCTGAAAAGTTTCATCTTCAATTTCTTGAGCTAAGCACAAAGCAAGAAGTTCTGTGGAGATAGGGATTTCGGCATCAATCCCATACAACACCTAGAAAGGTAACATGTCGAGAGATCTCTTTGGAGTGATACAATCTACCCACAAAGCATCATACAATGATTTGTGCCAGGACCACTGGTTTTCATCAACTAGCTTCCGTATGATAGTCACCAGGTTCTTGTTGCTAGATTCTAGCTTGACCATTTCCTTGAGGATAATAATCAGAAGCATGAGCCAAGGTTATTCTGTATCCATAACAAAAACCAATTACTTCCCATGAAGAGAAGTTAGAAGTGTTATCAACAATGATTTTGTGTGGAATGCCAAATCTCACAATAATATTCTCTTTGATGAAGTTGCAAACAACTTTAGAAGTGGCATGCTTGACAGGTATGGCCTCCACCCATTTTGTGAAGTAATCCTATTCTTTGTTAGGATGTAACTATGTCCAACACTCAATTGGGGATTGAGTGCTCCAATTAAATTAATTCCCCATTGTCTGAATGGTTTGTTGATGATGATAGGCCCGAGAGGAAATGCAGCTAGCTTCGGTTTACCATCAAAATCGCTGGCAAAGTTCACATTTTGCTACCTAGGTGGCTGTATCTTGGAATAGCATTAGCTAGTAGTACCTGGCCCAAATGATTTTGTGTGTTGTTACTTATGAGGAGAATTGGCCACCGTAGGCTGAGTCATTAAAACTCTCTAACAATTTTATCTGTTACGGCTTGTCAACACATCATAGAAAAACACCGTCAATTTCACATTTGTACAATCCATCATCCCATATGACATATCTCGCGGCTCTAAATTTTACCATTCACTTTTCGTTAGTGGTTAGGTGAGTTGGGATCTCACCATAGGTGAGAAAGAATGTGATGTCAGAATACCAATCATCATTGGTTGCGACAAACAAAACCATGGGCAAAGAATCCGTTTTCTCTAGTTCATTTTGTTCTCCATCAATGTGGTCAACTTTCTCTTCAGTACCTCTTACCAACTTAGTTGGCTTGATGTCTAGATCATATTCTTGGACCTTTGTGATCTAATTCCCTCATAAGCTCCATAACTCCTGTTGAGTCAGGATAGACTTAACAGTCGTGTCAGGAACCAACACTATTGTATGAGAACTCGTAATATAGTAGCGAAGTTCTTATTTGCTTTTACCATGGAAAAAACATGTTTTTACAATTGTGACATTTTCAGTTCACGAGGCTTAAGAGGAGAGCTCATGAAATCAATCAGGGATTCAATATCCTCGGAGTTCTTTTGCATCAAGATAGCTGATACAGTATGCATAGACACATAACTATAGATAATGAAGTCTTTGCTGAAGTTGGGGCACACCAGAATAGAAGCATGAGCGACAGAGGTTTTTATGTCTTTGAATGATGTCTTGCCTTCCTCAATCGATTGGAATGTTTGGGACCCTTTCATCATGTTAGATATATGATGAGTCTTTTTAGCAAAATTAGGAACAAAGTGTATAAGAAAATTTACCTTTTTGAAGAAAGAGTGAACACTGGTCTTACTTGTAGGAAAAGTAAGGCTCTAAATAGCCTTGAACCTTTCAACATCTATCTTAGTTCCTTCACTACTGATGACATGTCCTAGCAGCTTTCCTTTGGTGACCCCAAAAACTAACTTCTTGGGATTTACTGAGATTCCGTGCTCTTGGCATCTGATCAAGACTTGTTCCAAATGATCACAGTGATCACTTCATCTCTTGGAGAACACAGTCAGGTCATCTAGGTAAACTACAATGACCTTTCCCATCATACCTTTAAATGTAAATTCTATTGCTCGTTGGAAGGTGGCACCAACATTGATCAAACCGAACAACATTCTACTTGTAGGAGAAGGTACCCCAAGGAGTGGTGAATGCTATCTTGAACTGATCTTCAGGAATGACTTGAATTTGATTGTAACCTGAAAAACCATCAAGCATAGATAGCATTTCTAAACCGATTCTTCAGTAGCACTTTGATCCATTATTGGCAGTGGATAGTTATCTTTTAAGGATGACTGGTTCAAGTTGTGAAAGTCCACGCATATGCGTATCTTGCCATTCTTCTTCCACATAGGCACAATATTTACAACCTAGGTACTGTGATGAATTGGAAAAATAATTCTTGCATCCAACATCTTTTGAATTTTAGCTTGGATGGTACCTGAGATTTTGGGGTTGTAATGCCTTTTCTTTTGATGGAAAGGCTTGACGTCATCCTTGAGCGGGATGTCATGCTGAATGTCCTTTGGCTTGAAAGACTTTAGATCAACATAAGACCATGCTAATACATCCATGTACTTTTTTAGAAAATTAACGAATTTTCATTTTTCTTTGGGCGTCAACACTTCCGATATTCATGGAACAAGGATGTTCTACAATACCTAGATTAACAGATTCATTTATGTAGAAGATGAAGGATCATCCTGTACTTTTTCTTAACAAAATGGTCATGATTATCAAATAATCATTCTAAGGAAACCAAACCTTTAGGAATCTTGTTTCCTTTAAGTCGTATCATCCTGTTTCTTTTTTAGATTCATGTGCTTGACCAGTGAGAGACTCATGACATGTAGAAGTCGATCCATCGAAATGAAGTTATTTGAAATTGTTAGCTTTTTCTAAAAAGGTGATAAGTTGGTTGTCATCATTGAACACTTTTCAATGCTATGAATTATCCGCACACTTGGGTGAAAAACCACCTCAATGGTATATGTATGTATTTTTAACCCCAGGTGAGGGAGCATGAGAGAGGATAAGATGGCTAATGAATCGGGCATATCATTTTGAGCTTACATAACTACTTTGATTGAGAAATTGTCAAAATATTTGATGCTATCCTAGATCGCATTGCGGTAGTGTCCGAGTCACCATCATTTTTACTTGATATATCCCCTTTACTCCATTGACAATTAGCTCAAGATCACCTTGCACTTTCAGATTCTTGATTCCTTTCTCTTTTGTAGCTCATATGCCAAGTAACAAGGATTCATACTCGTAGTATTATTAGTATTGAAGAACTACAACTTGAAAGAAAAAGGGAAAATCTCCTCTTTATGAGATATTAGAACAACCCCAACACCGCATCCACTTGTCACGCATCTGCCATCAAACTGCAATGTCCATACTTTTTTGAGATCCTCCTTTTGGATGAGAATGTCCATTCTATCTGAGTCAGTGGACGAAGTAATTCCCCATCCCTGACGATTTGAAAAGAATTTGAGCCTTAGGGTCATCGAGAATTGTGACTAGATATTTATTTTGTGATTCGGTTCCAATGTCTACATCACCCCTTTGACAGGAATCCTGGCTTTGGACCAGTCCATATGAATTTACCCATCGACTTCTTTACAAAAGAAACTCCCTAGAAATATCCCGTATATCTTTGTTGAATATCAGCTATGAAAATATTCATTTTTACCCTTTTCTCAAGAAATGTCGCGAATGCAAACTACACATCCTTGATCCGACCAACCAATGGTACTGTTTGGCTTCCATGGAGTAGCATCGCCAAAAGGTTTGATAAGTGTGAGGCCCAAAGCATGGGTGACCTTTCTTTGGCATGACATTATCAAAAGCTCCTGAATCGCTTATGTAATTTCTTAGTTTATGACCATTGATCAAGAGAGATAGGTAAAAAGATTCAGATTTTCCCCAATGCGGAAGTCAAGGTAATGTTTACGTGAGACGTAGGAGGAGTGGGAAGAATTCCTTTTGGGGAAATAGGAGGAAGGATGGTAGCTTGTCTTTGGATATACTTAGTTAATCTTATAAGTTGCTTTGGGTTGGATTGAAGGTACTCAACTTCAGACATCTAGATCTTGGTCTTTTTAGCATGATCAATTATATCAAATGTGACCAAGGGTTGAGCTAACAAAGGAATGAGTCCTTCATTTTGCATTTGTGGAGGAGGATTACTGGTCTTTATGGGACTGGAGGAAGGATGAATTAGAGGAGAAATAGGAGGAAAAGATTTCTTTATAAAAGGTTTAACAAGAGGTTGAGTAGGAAGGGGATTACCTCTTTTAGCGATTGTTGGAGGTGGAGCTACCATAGCCTTTTCCTTTTATTTTTTAGGAGAAATACTTCTTTTCCTTACAAGTGAGTGAAAATTGTGTATGATTGTCTACTCGCATACCCTTGGGTACCCTCTTCCTCATCAGATTCCTTGTCTTCAAATTCCATATACCCAATAGTAGATTCGCCACGGTTCACCGACATTTTGATCATCTTCACATTGCGGCGAAGGTTCTTCATAATTTGGATCATATTTTTCAATTTCAACCAAAGAATTAACCAGAGGGGCTTCAATCGCTAACCTTGGAGAAGAAGTAGGAAAACACAACCTTTGAGGGCGTTGTTGGGAGTGAAGTTTCTTCGTGGATATCCCGTGCAGGAGTGGTAGACAATGTTTGGGTCAGTTTCTTCTTTAACGAGAACAAGTCATTCACTATCTTCGGAATGCTAGGTCGATGAGGTAGCCTAAGAAGAAGTTGAAGCCTTTGATTTTGATGGTTCTCATCTTAACTCACTGGATATAAGAAGGTTGTCTTCTATCTAAATGTCCATAGCTTGAGAAAGGACCAAAGTGGGTATTTGTTCTGCAAAAGTAAAAAAATTACTTTCAAACTCATGGCATTCTAGAAGAAACACTTTTGATTCTGTAACGTTGGCATCATGGCAAGTGGCACACAGTTGATTAGTGAATTGAATTGGGTGATAAAATCATGCATGGTTTCATTGTTATCCTTCTTCATGTGAGGGACTTGTGACAATAACGTAAATGCATCTTCTGAAGGTTTGTATCTGTCCTCAAATGTAGTCCACAATGTGGCCCAACTAGTGATAGATGCAAATGGTAAGTCTTTGGAACCACTTTCTGCAAGTCCTTGCAAGGTCTCAAGAAAGAGACGTACCGATACATCTTCATGAGTTACATCCAGAATACTACATGACAATAAATGCAGCAATATGTGCATTCGTGATTTGATTTCTGCTCCCATCAAATTTTAGGAAATTCTTGTGATTTCTGCTGGGGAGGGAGTGTACTGGATGCGGCAGTGCTAGAGGACCCATGGAATTTCCCCATGGTACAGGTAGATTAATTTCCATTTGAAAAGTGGGAAAAAGAACATGATTAGGGAGTGTGATTCCGCTTAGCAAAAGAGCAATGCAAGTTGATGTCAAGGCACCTTGTGAAATTCAGCTCTTTCGTGGAGGTGAGATACTTCTTGCTGATCGATCCACTGAGTTCAGAGATGCGAATCATGCTGGAGTGATATTGAAATTGTGCCTTTGAAGTAGATAAAAAATTGGATCAACTTCTCCACAAGCTCTTCTACTATGATTAAATGGTTCACTCGCTAGCGTACCCGTTCAGATCTATAACAATTAAGAGCAGATTTTACGAAAATATTTTTGTTTTATACTTGCTGATTTTCTGATTTTTCTGGCAAAAATCAGCAACATGTACTTTTTTAAATATTTAATTTTACCCTCTTTTAATAACAACCGATTGCGGTTTTCTGACAAAGATTAACAAGGATAAAAAGTGGGTTAATTTAGAAAGCTGATTTTCGGATCTTTGACCTGAATTTTGCAAGGTTTTGAAAATAACATGAAATATTAGAATCTCAGATCTACTAAAATATACAAGTTTTTGTAAAAACTCAGTGAACTAAAAGCTCCTATCTGGTCTAGATCTATGGATTTGTATAAGGAAATTTTCAGTTTTGATCACTTTTGCAAACAATTTTAATTTTTACCAACACTTGTAATCTGGTAGTGATTTTTAAATTTTTTTAGTTATTTACTTAGTTCGATCCCCACTAGAGTCACCAAAAACTGTTGGTCTGAAAATATATCGATTAGGCGAGATCGTGCAAAAACAGGCCAACAATGTGCAGGGCATAGCCCCTCTTTGAGACAACAAAGTGAAACTGGTTTATTACTAATCTATCAAACATGAATATGTGCAAATCTACACTATTCTAACTTCAGGGGGTTTGGGATCTCATCCTAGTAGAGGTAGTTCCAATTGTGAATAGAAAGGTAAGAGGGAAGGAATGGAGGAGGATAGATCTAAAGGAAGAAAAGAAATGAATTCCAAGATAGAAAGGTCAGAAGGTTTATGCTTTGGGCTGGTAGTAAATAGAGAAAAACTTACTTGCATAAACAATTAAAGTAATACCGATTAACAAACAAAAATAGTAGGAATGAATTCAACGAGAATAAAAACAAAGATCTAACTTAAGAAATATCGGTCGATGCAAATAACACACATATGGAGCACAAAGTCGAATATGTGTATTAATATTTCTTTATTACAAGAAATCACAAAGTCTCTCTCCTCACTTCTCCTTTCATACAAAAAATGTCCACCTGGAATAAAAACAAGTATTCTAGTATTTATAGAAGGAGAAGAGGAAAGAAGACAAAAACAAACCAACCACTATTTACAAAATATCTTACAAGATATTTACAAAATATCTAAAAAGTCAAAAGTTGACTTTGGGCAAGTTTTTGGATGGCAACATCCCATGGTGCAACATGGATGATGTCATCATAAATGCCAACATACTTTTTAAATATTTTTACAAAAATGATCAAAGCATACACAAGAGGAGAAACTACTCCTCATCATCCCTTTGCTCAAACTTGGTGTCTTGCTTTTGATCAGGAGAGGTGATGTGACATTATGCTTGATATTCCATAAACTTACTAATCATTTCCTGAAGTTGATCATGATCTGGACCTTTGAAATGGTCGCCAATGACTTCACAAGTTTCTTTCTCATTCTTGAGCACTGTCGGGTAACCCGACGAACTCCTCGCATGCATCGATCAAGAAGCCAATGAAATCATGGTAGGCCAAGAGGTTATTGATTGAATCTCGGTTGAAAGTGACCTCTGGTGCCAAACCTTGAGTGACTATAGCCTTGAAGCGCTGGAATGTATCATTTGCTTCCCTCAAGTTATACGATTCACTCGAGCATCCTGGAGACAACTTTAGTAATCGTCTACTCCATGTTGTATTGTGCATCTAGGGCTTCATCTTTGATTTTATCAATTCTCTCCAAGATGTATTCCATCTGATCAACCTAGTAATCTAATGCAACGAGAGATTTATTATGTTCCCACGGGTGATTGATGACGCCGACCTTTAATAGGTCATTAGCTGAGTAGTTAGCCATTGCTTGGAACGTTTCATGTTGTAACCTAGCGTTATCCAACTCCTTGGAGAGGAAACCTGCTACTACTTGTAGCTCCTTATTTACTTGAGCTATATCCTAGTAGAGCACTATGAATTTCCTAATAATTTCTTCACTATCTCTAAGGATTCGCTTAATCCAGGATGATACTTCTGCTATGCCTTGTTCGCCAATCTTAACATATTCATTCATTTTTTCTTGACTAGGAATTTGAATAGGTTCGGCACTTACGCTACTAGAGGAGTGTTGCCAATTTTTTGCAATGATTGTAGGAGATGTTTGTTTTGTTCCTTGATTATTCTCTTCTCCTCTTTTACTTCTTGGAGCTTCTTGTAGAGAGCATCCACAGTAGACAAGGCTTCTCCTTGCAGGCTTTCAGATGAGGTCCCCATTGTGACTTGAGTCACTGTGAAGTCTGTGGGAGACAAATCCTTCTTTTCCTTTGTGGGGTTTGGGTAAGCAATCTCCATGACTCTCTCCCCAAGTGATTTTTGAAAAGCAAGTTATTTCTTTCTACTTCTTGGGTCCCTTCTTCGAATGATGGAGAAGTCCATGGGTGCGATGGGAACCTTTCTCTTATGTTGGCCTAGATGGTCAGAAATCCAACTAGGACTTATGGGAGTGGGAGTAGAGGAAATAGAAGAAGAAACAGGAGTGAAAGGGGGAGCAACTAAAGAGGCCTCAGGGAAGTGTGTTGAAACACTCGGTGGTGGCATTGAAAAGGAGTCTAACGCACTACTGCTTACGGGGCCTGGAGTTACTATAGGAGAAGAGAAAGACATGGAAACAGAAGGGATCTACAATTGGATGGAGGGAACACTGGGTGATAGATCCATGAGAGAGGAGAAGATGGAAAAGGTGGGAGATGGAAGGGAGGAAGGGAGAGGAGAAGACACATCCATAGGAATATATGCTTGAATGATAGGAGGAGGAGAAGAAGTGGAAGAAGGAACACTAGGTACTTCTACAATTATAGTTGTGATAACACCCTGGGTGGATGTATCCATTGAAACCTCTATTGTTTCTTCTTCTTTACCTGGAGACACCACGTTGACTACTTGCTTCTCAAAAGTAGAAGGAAGGCCTTCAGGAGCTTCTTCTTGTTTTCTTGATTCACCCTTGTCTTTTCCTTTTCCTTTCGACACATGGGCCAGTCGTGGAGGTGCTCTTCCTAAAGGAGAAGTAGTGAAATCAACTCCAAGGTAGGTGATACCATTGTATTTGCACCAATGTTCAATGTGTTGCAACGTGGGCTTAACCCTTTCTGAATGGTTTTTGGTGATTTGGCTCTATCAATCTCCACAAATGGCCAGTCATCCCCATCTGTGTCAAGGTAAACTTGATCAATTTCTTGATCATCATTAGAATTCCTTTGGGATGATGGCTATGCCATAGTGGATGATCTCCTCCAAATCTAATCGGGAGTGCTCCTTTCACTTGATGCCTATCTCATGTGTTAGGTCAATCCAAATGTCCTCGATCTCACGAACATGGATGGGATCATTTTTTTCCTTTGGGAAGTAACTACGGTAGTTGAAGGTCGGCCTTGCTAGTAAGTTGTGCTTTAGATTCAAAAACTCAAGGTCAGCATACATCTCCCATGCTTTGGCAAGTGTGGTGCAGGTGTATCAGCCAATTGTAAGGGGAAATGGAGTTCCTCCTTTCTTTCTTTTCATGCACTTCTTATGATACGTGATTAGCTTCCTTGAAAATTCCAAAGCGGATTAGCTTTGGCCCTACAAACCTTGGTAGCTTTGCTGGCTCGCCCTCTAAATTCATAGCTCTGAGGTATGTGAATGTGGGGAATTGTGTGAACAACACTCCCCATTTCTTTGTAGTAGTGATCACACCCGGGCTGGTCTGACCATGTCTCATGTTTGGTCTCGAAACAGATTACGTCATATAAAAAAGGCATCATTGATTTTAGAGAACCGGGAGATGCTAGACTCGAGCTTTAGCTTTGTTTAGAACTCATATATCTTGACTTGGGGCCATACCCCATTTCGAGCTAACCCTTGAAATTTCTTGCGATGCAAAGCAACGTATACAATGTAGGAATTCATGTAGGAATTCCCGAGTTGTTAGAACTTATTAAAGCTATTGAGAGATGGTGTCACCGATGATCTCACCCCATCTCGAAGCATTGATTAGGAGCATTCTTGCTCATGGTCTCCAGTACCTCAACATCCATTTGTGGAAATAATGGGCATTAGGGAGCCCAAATACTCATTTAAGAAGGTGATTATATCACTCAACTCCTCATTGAAGTCACTACGGTGGAGGTTTTGTGGCCATCTGCTCACCGGCTTCTTGTTCTTTAGATTAAGATCATTCATGATCCACATACATTTATCCTCATTATCATCCCAGGACTTCTTGCGGTCTTGTAGAATTATTTCTACATAATTCATGTGATGAGGTATGCCCAGTGTTAGTTTAAAGTGACGAACTATGAGGTTGATGATTGTCTTGTGTTCTTTTTCCTCGACACATCTAGTGTCTTTGTTATAGCACCAAGAAATGAACATGATGAACTTTTTATTTACGGCACTTACTTGGTAGCCTAGGCTGTAAAGTGCAATCCACTTTGCCCACTAGTTTTTTTCATCCATGGGCCACCGCTTGCTTAGTTGGTCCTCGCTTGAGAAATCATCCACGTTAATATTTCCTAGCTCGAGTCTCTCGATGTCAAGGCTGCACTCTACATATGCATCGGACATTCGACTCTCCGATACTTGTACTTCATCTCTTGTTTCGATTTGCTTAGCTTTAGCTTTAGACTTAGTTGGTTTCTTTCTTGATGAAGACGTGTGAGCTCAACGATGGATGTTGTTATTCCGTAAGAAGGATCAAGGAGGTCCAACACAGAAGAGCCATGTCAACCATCATGTTATTCATAATGAAAGCTTACAAAATGAAGAACAATAAATTATAAGGCTTAGGGCACAAGGTGTAGGTTTGCAAAGATGTCTTTGTAGAATCTTTTTATTGCTAGGTGCACTTGAGAGGATGTTGACATGAAAAAGTTATGCCCAATTTTGACATGAGAAAAGTTGTGCCAAGCTTAGAAATGGCACAATCTGAGAAGTGTAGCATGAAAAGTTTTGGTGTCAAGGATAAAGTGCAGGGTGTGGATTAGCAACATGCAACATGTTATGTAGATGTTAAAGAAGTTGCACTGTGCCTTAGGAAAAATTTGATGTTTGGGAACTGAAAAAGTTTGTGTTGCATGGGTCTAGAGTGTGCCAAGGTGCAACTTCAAAATATGTTGCAAAAAAATAGTGTGCCAAGGTAAAAGCACGTGGCACGGTTTTGAAGCACACAACATCTTATGTTGATGTTGTGCAAGTTACGCCTATGCCCCACAAAAGCTGTTAAGTGTTATTTCAACTGGGTGCGGGTTGAGGTTATGTTGCAAGAGGGTAAAGTGCACCAAGGCACAATTTTGGAAAATGTTGCAAGGAAGGAAAATGCGCCATGATTTAATCAGTTAATATTTTGGCTTATTTTTCTTGATTTCTGTTCCTCTTTCCTTTGGATTTATTAGATGGTAAAGAGGCTTTGTTTAGAAAGGAAAAAGTAGATGGGTTTTTTTATTTCTTCAGAGTCGGGGGACTTCAGATTGCAGATCCGGAAGGAGAGACAAAAATGCTTTCGGTGTGTTTGTAGATTGTGTTAGGTGTGTTTCTTTAAATTTTATCTTTTAAACAATCCTAATACCTAACACAATAAAAACAACAACAACAAGGAGAGGAGCCACTTACCTGGATTTATAAAAGACAAGGAATGAGTTGGGATTCTCAAGCTTGAAAAACAACATGCGGGGTGACAAGGATGGTGACAGTCTTATCCAAAATTCACCCCGGGGGTAAATTTGATAACATGCATCGAGAATACTCAAGTCTCCTCAAATCAAAAATAGATTGATTCAAGGCAAAAAAATCATGTTTCTAGGGTCCCCTTAGATTTTTTCTAACTCTCCGTCCAAGAAGAAAAGAACAAGTTCTAAAAAAGGGTGAAAAGTTGCAAAAAACAAGCTTGGGCCAGAAAAATCATGAAAAATGGCTAAGTCCTAGTCCGTGGTCCTTGGGACAGTTGGGATGTCCAGGCACGAATCGGCTGAAAGGCCGCTAGGCGGTTCGTAGAGCAATGGGACATCCAGGCCATGGGGACGTGCGGGACACAAAAAGGTGAACCGACCAAGGTGAAAGTAAAATTGACTAATCTTCTTTATGCAAAAAAGCAGTGCGGACATCTCGGGCCGTGAGGATGCGAAGGATGCGAACCGCCTGGATCGGCCGAAGCATAAAACTTTAGCACTGGGACAGTTGGGACAAAGGGACGCATAGGACGCGGAGAGCCGAAGGAGCCGAGAGCCAACCAAATCAAGCCACATGTCTTCGCCTCGGTTGAGACAGGGAATTCTGAATCGGGTGGATCGGAGAGAATTTGTCCCAGACATTCAGACAACCAGCCAAAGGGACGTGAGGGACGCAAAAATCCGTAGAGGCCCGAGAACGAATCAGGGAACGCCATGTGTCACAAGGAAAACATCCAAAATTTCAAAGGGAAAGGTTTGAAGCGTTGGCCCGAGCCAATAAAAAGAGGACACGTGTCCTAAGGAGAAGGGGAGTGCAGAGCTTGGGGAGGAATTAGAGAATTTGGCAAAAGTTTTGGCCAAAAACTAAAAGGTAAAGGATGACCCCACGCCCTGTCCTCCAACCAGATCATGCCACGTGTCCCAAGTGGCGGGGACGCGGGGAAAAAATGGGAAATTTTCCAAAATTACAAAAATTCAAAACTTTCAAGGAAAACCCACGGGTAAGGGAAGGAGAGAGAATTGCTCATCCAATCAGCACCCAACACATGTCGTCCAGGTGGCGGAGCGCGGGAAAAAATTTCAAAACCCATTTTTGCCTGTTTTGTGCCCTAAATCTTCAGATCGCCATATCTTTCGATCCAGAGCTCGGATTTACACGTTCTTTATATCATTGGAAAGCTTATAAAATTATCTACATGATTCCAAGGTCAATCTTGAATTTTGGTTTAGTATAGAGAGAGAAAGTTAAGAAATGGCTCTGACGCATGTTCATGGCCAGAAGTGACATTTCAGCGACCAAATTTAATACAGAATGGGTCGCATTCTCCTCCAATCTGGTCAAAAATGGTAGGGTATGGGTTTGTAAGGTCCTCCATGCCATTTTAATGCATTTACAGTCAATGAGGAATGGGCTCCCACGTTTTTGTATGTTTCTCTCTCTGGCTCGACTCATGCAATGTAAAAGCCAAATTTGGCTCATTTTCTAAGGGGGAACACTTTTGGCATAGCAGACTTCTTCTTTCACCTCTAGCAAGTGATTTTTGCAAGAATCAGACCTCTTCAAAGACTATAACAGTTTTCTACCTCTCTGAGGTTGTAATGCAGTGGTTTTGACATTGGAAATGATAATGCAAACTTTGTGAATGGGTTTCAGTCCTTTGTTTGTATTATTTGCTTCATTTCGATCCTAAATTATATCTTATCGCCTGTGTATGATTTTATGTTGCAATCTTTTGTTTGTGTCTATTTGTATGACAAAAATTTTCACCACTCCTTTTGGTGCATCACCATTTTTAGTTAGTTTCAATTTTTGCATTTCTATCCTGTCTCCTTGCAATTTAGAGTAGGATTAGGATCTCGAACCTCTGTAGTTGTGAAAAATATAGATCTAAATCGAGAGGAGTTTGAGGAACCAGCCTCTAATCTAGAGATTCCTCTCTCGGTTTCACAAGTCCCACACTTAGAGAGAGGTTTCCATGTTTTGCAATCACACTGGATGCAAGAGTGATCAACCTAGAAATCTGATCAGTGTCCAGGGGTGTTGTGATTTTGCACTAACAGTTTTGGCATGCCGGGTGGGACCTTAGAGGTCTTCACTTTCATCTTTTGCAGGTTGGTGTGTTCCTGTGAAGATTCCAGCCTTTGGAGGCACTTGCAAACACATCTGGCGACTCCATCTGATCAACAACCCATTTCTGAAGTTGCAGACCTATTTTTCATCCATTCCCATCCATCCTTCTTTCCATCTCTTTCATTCTTTTCCATTCCATGAAGTTGTGCAATCATGACTTCATTTCCATCATGGAATTCACATTTTCAACAACAACAGTTTATCACACCTCCAACATGTTTTACAAATCCTCCAAATCAGCATGCATACCCATATGAGCAGCAATGCCAAGATCATTTTGGCTACGGAGCTTTCCAAGAGCAAGAGTATGCTGGTTATGAAGACAATCAGATGCAAGATGCTGGTCTATTGGAGAAAATCCAAAAGATGGAGGTAGAGATGGTGCAGTCCAGAGCAACAGCTCAAATGAGAGCTTTCAGAATTGGTTGCAGGACTCCTTGTCCATGGGGAGGCCCTTTTCCAAGACACTTCAGCCCTCAGGAGAAGCTTGACTTCATGATTGCAATGCTGCCATTGCTTGCAAAGTGGATTGAAGAAATAGAGGTGTATGAGAGGAGTATTCAGCAACCTTGTCAATGGGTAAGCACGCCATCTCATGCCTTTCTTTTTCCTCTTTCCCAATCTATTTTATCTCAGCAGTGTCAAATTCTAAACTCCCCATCTGCTGTCCCAAATGTTGATCCCATGTCTCCACCTCTCAGTCTTCCACCGCACCTCAATTCTTCTTTCCTTTTTCCTTCCAAACAGTCATCCCCTCCACAAGAGCTAACAGAAATACCCCCTCCTCCAAGGAAACAAGAGTTTCTACCTCCACCACCACAAAAAATTGCCAAATCAATTGAGTTACAACCCATCCCTCCTCTTGCATTCCCAATTCCATGTGGGGAAGAAGAAATTGCAAAAATCAGTCATCAAGGACAGCAAGAGGAAGAGCCAAGAAGAAAAGAAATGATAGACAACTTGAGGGTTTGGGCTGCCAAATTTGGGATGACAAAGATCCCCTTGATGGTTAAGCCTTCAGAAGAGATGGGAGTTGGAGAACAAATGGTGGTCAGGACTGATTTTGTTGCAGCAGAAGAAGAAGATCTTGCAGTCCCAACTTGTCCTCTAGAGCAGCAGATTGAAGAGTTTGACTTGGAAAACTTCATACTGGAGGAAGAGTTCAATCAAGGGCAAGAATGTCTTCAAACATTGGAGGAAGGAGAAGCTGCTCCAGATCCAAAAGAAGAGGAGCACATTCTAGTTGTGGAGGAGAAAAGTGCAGATCCAAGGGCTTTGAGCACAAAGCAGGCTACAGGAGAACCTTCAGTTCTTCCTTCTACTTCACCTCTCTCAAGATCTAGTACTGAAGAGGAGTTTGATCTCTCAAACTCAATGTTGGAGGGAGAAAGAAACCATGGTGGTCAAGTTACAGATCAAGAAGACACCATGGAGGAAGTGGAGCATTTGCAGCAGGACAGCCATGAGGCAGTTTATCTGTCAGATTTGGAGGACTGTTTTGATGGAGAAGAGCTGGTTGAGTTTCAACCATTCTCTCTTTCATCATCCACATTCCAAACACTTGAGTCTGCTGTCATGAAGGAGAACATTCATTTGTAGTAGCCTGCATCTTATAGCAGCTCTTTGGAACCAAGATTGGAAGATTTTAATCTTTCATGTCCTTCATTGGAGGAAGAGAAAGGACAGAGGAATTTCACCATTTCTTCCACACCATCCATTCAAGAGGGTCTACAAGAGAACTCCATTTTTGGAGTTGAAAATCAGAGCTATGGGCATATCAAATGGACCATACCTTGCCCAATCAGGTATTTGGCTTCATTGGAGCCAAAGGAGAAGCCACAACCAGTCATGCTTGCTTCTGAGCATGAGGATGAGCTACAAAGTACCAAGGATCAGCTGTCATACCTCTTCAATCCAAATGCAGAGCAACTAAAAGAGGTATTGAATTTGCCTTCAGCTGATACCTTGATGATTTGGGTGGAAGACCAGCTTCTTGTTGATTTTCCACTCATCCAATCAGCCATACTCAGCTCCAAATCATTTGCATGGCTGCCACTTTTGAGAAAGGGAAGCTATTTCTCACAACCAATTGCAGGGTTTGTTTAGCTTGCCTTTGCTTCCAGTTAGAATAGAATAGGTAGGTTTTCTTTCAGTAGAAGAAGTGCTTGTGCACACTCTGCATGTTCCATTTGGAGCATGTATGATTTTTAGTTCTGTACATAGTTTTTGGTGCTGCTGGTTTTGCTCTTGCACAGTCCATTTTGGTGAGAACAAATCCATGTCCGGTGGGATTCAAGCGGTTTAGAGGGAAGTTTTCAAAGTTCAGATCAGTTTTCAGGCTATAACTCATGACTCCATGCCCAATGGATGCTTCAGAAATTGGTAACTTCATCTAGTAGGCAGATGACCCTGCTGAGTCGCCAAAACTGTTATCCAAAATTCACCCCCAGGGTAAATTTGATAACATGCATCAAAATACTCAAGTCTCAGGTAAATAGATTGATTTAAGGAAAAAAATCATGTTTCTAGGGTCCCCTCAGATTTTTTCTAACTCTCCTGTCCAAGAAGAAAAGAGCAAGTTCTAAAAAGGGTGAAAAAGTTAAAAAAAAAACAAGCTTGGGCCAGGAAAAATCATGAAAAATGGCTAAGTCCTAGTCCAGTGGTCCTTGGGATAGTTGGGACATCGGGGCATGAATCGACCGAAAGGCCACCAGGCGGTCTATAGAGCAATGGGACATCCAGGCCGTGGGGACACGCGGGATGCGAAAAGGTGAACCGACCGAAGGTGAAAGCAAAATTGACTAACTCACATGCGGGGAATTGTGGGACATCTGGGCCATGAGGACACAAAGGACACGAACTACCTAGATCGGCCGAAGCATAAAAATTTAGCACCGAGGGCAAATTGGGATAAAGGGACGCGTAGGGCGTGGAGAGTCGAAGGAGTCGAGAGCTAATCAAATCATGCCACGTGTCTTCGCCTCGGTTGGGACAAGGAAGCCCGAATCGGGTGGATCGAAGGAATTTGTCCCAGACAGTTCGGGACAACCGGGCCAAAGGGACGCGAGGGACGTGAAAATCTGGCAGTCCCGTGGATGAATCAGGGAATGCCACGTGTCACAAGGGAAAACGTCCAAAATTTCAAAGGGCAAGGTTTGAAGTGTTGGCCCGAGCCAATAAAAAGAGGACATGTGTCCTAAGGAGAAGGGGAGTGTGGAGCTCGGGGAGGAATTAGAGAATTTGGCAAAAGTTTTGGCCAAAAACTAAAAGGTAAAGGATGACCCCGCACCCCTGTCCTCCAACCAGATCATGCCACGTGTCCCAAGTGGCGGGACGTGGGGAAAAAATGGGAAATTTTCCAAAATTACAAAAAGTCAAAACTTTCAAGGAAAACCCGCGGGTAAGGGAAGGAGAGAGAATTTCTCATCCAATCAGTGCCCGACACGTGTCGTCCAGGTGGCGGAGCGTGGGAAAATTTTCAAAACCCATTTTTGCCTGTTTTGTGCCCTAAATCTTCAGATCGCCATATCTTTCGATCCAGAGCTTGGATTTGCACGTTCTTTATATCATTGGAAAGCTTATAAAATTCTCTACATGATTCTGGGGTCAATCTTGAATTTTGGTTTAGTTTGGAGAGATAAAGTTAAGAAACGGCTCTGACATATGTTCATGGCCAAAAGTGACATTTCAGCGACCAAATTTAATCTAGAATGGGTCACATTCTCCTCCAATCTGTAAAAATGGCAAGGTATGGGTTTGTAAGGTCCTCCATGCCGTTTTAATGCATTTGCAGTCAATGAGGAATGGGCTCCCACATTTTTGTATGTTTCTCTCTCTTGGGCTCGACCCATGCAATGTAAAAGCCAGATTTGGCTCATTTTCTAAGGGGGAACACTTTTGGCATAGCAGACTTCTTCTTTCACCTCCAGCAAGTGATTGTTGCAAGAATCAAACCTCTTCAAAGATTGTAACAGGTTTTCTACCTCTCTGAGGTTGTAATGCGGTGGTTTTTGACATTAGAAATGATAATGCAAACTTTGTGAATGGGTTTCGATCCTTTGTTTGTATTATTTGCTTCATTTCGAGATCCTAAATTATATCTTATCACCTCTGTATGATTTTATGTTGCAATATTTGGTTTGTGTCTATTTACATGACAAAAATTTTCACCACTCCTTTTGGTGCATCACCATTTTTAGTTAGTTTCAATTTTTACATTTCTATCCCTCGTCTCCTCGAATTTAGAGTAGGATTAGGATCTGAACCTCTGTAGTTATGCAAAAATATAGATCTAAATCGGAGGAGTTTGAGGAACCACCTTTAATCTGAGATTCCTCTCTCGCCACAAGTCCCACACTTAAAGAGAGGTTTCCATGTTGTGTAATCACACCGGATGCAAGAGTGATCAACTTAGAAATCTAATCAACGTCTAGGGTGCTTGTGATTTTTCACTAACAGTGCATAGAAAACACTTTTCACAATTTTTAATTCATGAAAATGACAGTGTCAGGTGCATATTTATAGAAAAACTCGACATTTATTACTTCACCAACTTCTTTTGGCATGACTTTCGAGTGTTAACACGACAAAAAGTGTGCCTTAGCACAAATTTATGGATGTCGACATAATACTTCTAGCGCTAAGCGCACATTTTATGATGTTGACAAGATGTTTTCAGCGCCAAAGGACCAAAGGGGTGCAACTTTTGGGATGTTTACATAACAATTTCTGTACCTTAGGATTTTAAAGGCGGGCATGATTTTCAGGATGTCGACATGTGAATCCTTGTGCCAAGGTAAAAAGGCACACATTTGGGATTGTTGACAAATAAAAAACTGCACCCAAGGAAGAAGTTGAAAAATGGCTAAGTTCAGAAATAACTTGATTTTCGAACGGGAGTTTCGGGCCATTTTGAACGTTATCAAACTTCTTTAAGGGGCCAAAACGGAATTTTAGTATGGTTACCTACAAATTTCCCTTGTCATTTTTGCAGGATAACAATGTGACAATATAAGGTCTAATCCAATTAGGGGTAAACTTTCCCCATTTTCTTTTCTCCATTTTAATCGGTGTTGAATTTACATTAGGACAAGATCACTAATCTTGAAAGTTCGCTCATGAACATGTTTTTCATAGGAATAGTTGATGCATTTTTGGTAGATTTGGAGATGGTTGAGAGAATTTAAATGGTGTTCATCTAATAAATCATGTTGTGACAAACGTTCTTAGTGAAAATCATCGTCAGAGAGAATATATTTAAGTGATATATAAAGAGATGGAATTTTTACTTCGAGAGGTAGGACGACCTCTGTACTGTAGACCAAAGAGAAAGGTGTGGCATCGGTAGAGGTGTGAATGTTGGTGCGATAATCCCATAAGGTGAAAGGAATGTATGTATGCCAATCCTTACCAGTGATGTCAACTACTTTCATAAGAATTTTGTTAGAATATTTAGCTTAACAATTTTCTTGTGGGTTATATGGTGAAAAAAAACTAAGTTGAATACCAAATTTGTCACATAGTTTGTGTAGGGTTTTATTCTTGAATTGTTTTCCTTTGTCGGTGATAAGGCGTGAAGAACACAAAAATTGAAAATCATATGATGGTTGATGAATTCATATATTTTTTCAGCTTTGGTAGAAATGAGAGGGATGGCTTCCACCCATTTAGTGTAATATTCATTCACTTTGATGATATAGTGATGATGTTATGAGGAATGAGGGTTAATCTATCTAATGAGATCCAAACCCTATTGAAAGAAGGGCCAAAAGTCTTTGATTACTTATAAGGTGTAACTAGGGTTGTGGTGAAGGTTAGAATGCTACGGAAACTTCACACAACATTTGATGTAGTCACAGTAGTCTTGGTTAAGGGTTGGCCAGTAATAGTTGATTCAAAGGATACAGTTTGCAACAATGAGTCCACTGAAATGTCCCCCACAAATCCAATCATGAATTTCTTTGATGGTGTATGTGATTTCAGAACTGGTGAGGCACCATAGGAGGATACCATCAAAGCCATATTTGTAGAGAAGATCCCCCATGATGATGTAATGAGAGATATTTTAGGAAGGATTGCCATCCATTGGTAGTGAGATATGGAGGCATAATTTAAAGGGAGAGGTATTCATGAAACTACTTATACCAAATGTTGTATGGGTCATTTTTGATTCTTCCAACAAAATTTAGGTTGTTGGCAATATAAGAGGGTGACTGCAACCATTGTACTATGACAAATATTTTGGAGTCTAAAGGTGAGGTATGTATTTGAGAAGTAAGAATAGCCATGGTATTCACAAATTTATTAATCGACCATGGAGTGTTTTGAATGAGGAAGTGGTAAAATGTGGTCAAAATTATGTTGACACGATGTTCATAATTTTGAATTTCCTTGTCACGAAACTATTACAAACCGTTGACTTGGTTCATAACAAGTTGAGAGTCACCAAAGATATAAATGGATTTAACATCTAGGAAATGGCAGTTTGAAGACCTAAAATAAGTGCTTCATACTTGGCCATGTTATTAGTGTAGTTGAAGTCTAACTTAAAGGATAGTGGAATAGGCTCACCATCAAGAGGAATGAGGATGACCCCTACACCTCCCCCATGTTGACATTTGGATCCATTGAAGAATAAGGTCATTTGGTAAACAATTTCATCAAAGGACAAAGTGAAAATGGATTTTTCAGGAAAATCAAAGTTAGAAGATTGATTTCTAGGAAGAGGAGAGTTTGTAAGATGATCTATAATGGTTTGTCCTTGACAAACTTTTTATGAATGAATTCTAGGTCTAGGTCTACAAGGAGCATGAGCTAATGTGCAATGCATTGGTGTTGGTAAGGTTTAGCATACATGTAATGTAGAGGGTTGGTGTTGGTGATGATGAAGGTTTTTGGTTAAGTAGGTAGTGGAAAAGTTTAGTGTCAATGAAGACCAAGGCTGGGAAAAGGTTTTCAGAGTGAGTATACCTAGTCTCATAATCTAAAAGAGTAAAACTTATATAATAAACTTCTTTCTACCTATTTTTCTCTTCATGATGAGCAAGAATGGCACCCAAAGAATGGTCAGTGGTAGTAATGTAGAGGTAAAAAGGCTTTTCATAATTAGGTGGGATGAGCACAGGTGGCTGAAGAAGGTATTTCTTTAACACTTCTAAGGATTTATGGAAATCAACGTTCTAAATGAAGGAGTTAACCTTTTTAAGGAGATGATGAAAAGGGTGACATCAATTAGAAAGTTGGGAAATAAAGCATCAAATGGATTGTAATTTTCCTTGCAAACTACAAATTTTTGAAGGTTAGTAGGTGGAGGCATCTCAAGAATAGCCTTGATTTTGGCAGGATCAACTTTGATGCACCACAAATGGATTATGAATCCAAGGAGTTTCGGGAGAACAGAAAAGTCAAACTTCTTTGGTTGAAGGTGAAAACAATATTGGATCGATAATCAAAGATGGCCTTAAGAAGCGTGAGGTGTTCAACACAAATTTTGGACTTACCAAGAAGGTCATCAACATAATCTTCCAATATGTCATGCATGATATGGTGAAATATATAGGTCATAGCACACCGATAGGTGGAAATAAAAATTTCAATCCAAAGGGCATGACACGATAATAGAAGGTCCCCAAGGAGTGATGAAGGTGGTTTTTGTTGATCTTCTAGAGCAAGTAATATTTGATTATAAATCGAGAATCCATCCATAAGAGATAAAATCTCATGGCTAGATGTAAGATTAATGTGTTGGTCGATGCTAGGTAGAAGAAAGTCATACTTATGACAAGAAAATTTAAGGTCGTGAAAGTTTGTGCTGATGTGGAGTCCTTCTATCTCTTTTGTAAGAGGAACAATGTTAGAAATCCATTATGGATAGTCAATGGGTAGAATGATGAAAACAAAAAGAAGGTAATGGATTTATTCTTTCACAATAAGGGCAATGCATGGATGCATTTTTCACAGATTTTGTTTCACAAGTTTGGCATCGGGATAGTCACGATGTTGTGGACCATGATATTAGGGTCAATACCAGGCATATCGACATAAGACCAAGAAAAAACGTTTCTATGATCTCGAAGGAAAGAGGTGAAGGCTTCCTGTTTATCGAATCTAAATATTGGCCTATATTTATAATTTGAGGGTCATCCTAAGTGTGAATATTGATCTCTATGGTTGATTCATTTAGCATGGTTTGTGTCTCAGAAGGTAATGACCGGTGAATGTAAGAATCATCTACACCTAAATAGGTGAGAATATAATCATCATCCTGACATTGAATGACATTGATAGAAGGTGTGTCATCATCCAACATGTCAGGATAAAGAAGAGGAAGGGAAGAGGGCACCTCACCATCACAATGATAGGTCAAAGGTCCCAAAGAAATGATGTTCATGAAAAAAAAGTTAGGAGGGATGGATTCTAGATCCATGGACTCCGTGGGTGAAGCGGTTTGGTAGGTGAGTTAGGCGGGGAAGACTCATTTTCCTCTACAAGGTCGATTCTAGCCTTCTTAGGAATAGGTGGCACGAAAATCTAATACCACAATAGTCTTTGTGTTTTTGGGTGGTGCAAGGTATGACTGTGATGACCTTTCTCATAAAGACCAAATCCAAAGCCCTTCTAGGCACATCAATGAAGAAAAGTGTGGGAAAAGTGGTGGTTGGTGAGGTATTGGAAGTCGGATGAGAAAGGTTGGGTTTGGGTAGGTGGTTTAGGAGAATAAGAAGAAGTGTCGAGTCCCCCATATGTCAGGTTGGTGCGAAGGTGGGGAGGACTATATGGAAAAACCTCTCCTACACGATGGTCATAACATGGGTGTTGGTGAAGGATTTCGTACTCCTGAGGAGTAAGGAAAGTGTTTATGTTGTATAAGAGGTATTCCCCAAGGAAAGGCATTGAAAAACACCTACCAAGGGGTCTAAGGTCGGTACTTGGGTAGTGGGGATGGATGAGTTACTCGAAGCCTAAGAAGGTGGGATGTCATTTGATGGTGAAATAGGTGGGTTGGTATATGGGCTAGTTGTGGAAGTTGTGGCAATTAAGGGGATAGATGGGTTGGATGTGGAAGATGTAGTGGAAGAAGTGGTAGATGAGGTAGTGGAAGAAGATGAAGTGACAAGGGTGATAGATACCTTGACTGGAACAAGGACATCATTTTATCGGTAAAGCATGTTGTAGGTTTTAAAAGGTGAAGGATCCACCCGAATGGTGTAGGGGTTCCCTTCATATTAAAAATTTAGCAACGCTGAAGGGTTGAAGGTACACGTACCATTGTGCAAATCCAATCTTGGTAAAGCAACATTTTATATTGAAATTACCCCTCAAGAACATAGAATAGTTCGGGACTAGTGCGGGGACCCACACATATGTAGAGAATGATAGTTCCAAGGGTAGAAGTCATACCATAATTGAAAGAATGCAAAATAACAGGGTTATTATGCATGCAGTTGGTAGGTATGCGTAATTGTGTGTATGCATGGGAAAAAATGATATTAATGATAACACCTCCATCAATTATAACATGTTGAATGTAAGTATCATTAATTGAGGTAGAGATGAAGATGGTAGGATTTGGATCATTTGATTGTAGAGTGGAAATATCTCGAGTAAGAGAAACCGACAATGGAAACATTAGGAGAGGTAATGGGGTAGAATTTTGAGGCGGAGTGGTGAGGGAAGCCATGAGGGGTAAATATGCTGGCCATAGATGTAGGATCATTTGGTTGAACCTTGATAGAATGTAAGACCTCAATGAGGGCTTGCAGATGAGAGTCAAAGGTTTAAATTATGTCGTATAAGGACATATTTAGAGGATATTGATGAAGCTATTTAATCATAGAGCAATGTGTGAATCTGTCAGAAACATGACAAGATGGCCCATGAATGGTTACCTTGGGGGAAGGTACAGGTGGAATGGTGGGTGAAGGTGCACTAGATGGGATACCAGTTTTCTCTTTTCCTTTATCTTTTTATTGAGTGGCTACTCGAGACCATATTTATTTCAAAGATCGGAGGAGGAAAAGAGGGTTATGGAGATGCAAGTAAAGGCCACTAAATAGATATAGGGCTAGACCATGTGGCGGTGGGGAAGGGGAGTGAAATTCACCTCAACAGGCCACCTTCATTGAACATACCATCAAAATTATAGATTTGAAGGAAAATATTTTTGAGGGCCTTATAACCTTCAACATCATGCCTTGGTGAGAAATGATATGCACAGATTTTGGTGTCATCAAACCCTACTGGTTTGGGTTTGAGTGGATCATAAGGCTTAATAGGTGGTAGTGAGATAGTGGAGGTTTCTACCAACCTATCGAATATGTTAGAATAGGATCCACCAATGGATCACAATGAGAAGTTAGAGTTGGCGTGGATGAATGTGTGGGTGATTTTAATGGGAGAGGTGCTGCTAGAGGTGGTGTCGGTGTGACTACCTTTGTAGTAGGTAGCGAAGGTTCTTGTTTCATTTTAGGTTAGACCTTCTTGGGTAAAGGTGTAGGAGGGGTGTGTAAGGTAAAAGGAGATGTATAAGGCGGGGTACCATAGAAAGCCAAGGTGAGAGTGGCAAGGTGTTGGAAATAGTGTGGTTGTAGGTAATGGAGAAGATATAGGAAGAAGAGGTGATGAAGGTGAAGGTGTGGGAAAAAGAGAAGGTAAAGGTGTAGGTGTGGGTTTCCATGCCTTGGATTTGCCTTAGTGAAGAGGTAACTTGACCAAGGTGGAAGGGTGTGGGCCTAAAATTGAAGGTAGAGGAAAAGGTGAAAGAGAAGGCATGGGAGAGACCGAGCTATGAGGCCTAGGAGGTTAGGTATTCCTCTTAGGTGTAAGAACTAGTTTTGTGATGGGTGGTTGTTAAGTAGACAAGTCTAGTTTCACTACAAGATGCAGTAGGCTAGGTGTTGGTAGGAACCCTAAAGAAGTGGTAGGTTTAGGTGCAAATAAGGGTTTGGGTGAAGGTGAGGCTGAAGAAGAAGGTCGATATGATTGGCTTAGGTGTTATGGTTTTAGTTGCCTTGAATACCTTAGGATAGATAGTTAAGGTGTCCAGGGACAACATATGCATTTGGGTGGATACTGGGAGTCAAAGGTGCCCCCAAAGTGTGGAGTAATTATAATTCTATAATCATTCCACCAAACACAAGAATTTTTGTCTAGAAGATGACAAACCGGTGGTGAAATATGTCTAGAATCCAAGTCCTGTGACACGGGAAGGTTTTCACCTTTGATTCAATAGGTAGGAGTGATGTAAGAAGGTTAACAGGATCTTGGAAGACCTTGGGAGAAGCATCACCTATAGGAAGAGGAGATAAGAGTGGATCCTCTATGGGTCAAGGAGAAGGAAAAAGTGATGTGGACTCCTCTTTAGGTAGAAAGGTGGATAGGGTTAGCTCCTCCTTGGGTAGAGGAATGGGTGAGATAGGTTCCTCCTTGGGTAGAGGAACATGAAAGATAGGCTTTACGGTAGGTAGAGAAATAGGTGGGGTAGGATCCTCCATGGGTAGAGGAGTAGGTGTGATAGGATCCTCTATGGATAGAGGAGTAGGTGTGATAGGATCCTTCATGGGTAGAGGAGTTTGTGTAAGAATTTCCTTGATAGATGCTATGGGAGGAAACTAGCTAGATGGAACAAGTACTATGTTGAAAATGGCATGAACCTCGTGCACATTGGTGTCACTAGTAGAGGTATCCAAATCCTGGTTTGATAAAGGCATATTATTAGTAGAAGGTTTCTTGTACACACCTATATTTCCATTGGTAGGTGTATTAGGGTTTCTAGGGCCAGAGATGGCCACTCTCAAGCATTCCTTGGAAAATGTTCTTGAAGGTTTTGAAATTTCCATCGCTATGTCCACTAACTCAATGATAGTTACAGAAGCCATTTTATTTATACCACAATGGTGTAGGATGAGAAAGATCAAAACTAGTGTTTAATTTGATAGGTAGAAGCGTGATGGCTCTAAATTTTAAAATCTTTTCCAACATAGAAGAATATAGTTCTCTAATAGGAGTGTAAGCCCTTTTTCTTCTTGTATTGGAAGTTTTGAATAGGAGAAATATTGGTAGATGGTTTTGGTTGATTATACGGATGAGAGGGGATGGATTTAAGAATCACCACATTGGAAGATATTTTGGCCTTGAAAGGGTTATTATAATGTTTATTCGATGGTTTTAAGAAGATTTGTTCGATTTGAGGTTAGCATTATTTTTACACAACTTAAGTTTCTCTTCTTTAAGGGCACGAATCTTTAGTTTACAGGCCATGGTGAAGTATTCATCAAACATGTGAAACATTTGAACCTGGAGAGTCAGGGAAATGTGTCTAACACATGCCCTTGTGAACAAATCTATGATCTCTGCTTGTGGTATCTAGAAGGTGAGTTTATTGATAAGGCCTTGCCAACGTGTGATGAAACACATGATAAACTCGTTGTCATATTTGTGAATATAGTATAAGTCTGTCATAGAGACCTTTTTAGAGATATTGATTGAGAAGTGATCAAGGAAGGTTTGGGATAATTGGTTGAAGGAGAATAATGAGTGCCTAGGAAAAGAACTATACCAATCTAGGGTAGATCCCGAAAGCAACATGGGAAAAATTCAAAGGAGTAAGACATCATCATGGGAAATAAAATAACACACGTGTTTGAATGATTGTAAATGTTGTTGAGGGTCTTCCTTTCTATTGAAATGATTAAATTTGGGTAACTCCCATTGTGTGGGATAAGGGTGGATAGGTATGGATGGGTGGATGGGCTCGTTACAAATTTCATCATAAGTGAGGACATTACAAGATCCAGAAATAGAGGCCTCAAGTGTTTTCATCTTATCCATCATCATCTTGATAAGATCCATGGTAGGATTAGATTAAGGATATCCCCTATAATATAAGGGGGTGGATGAGATGAATAGGTCATAGATGACATATCGGTATATGGTGGTGTCAAATATGTGAAATGAAAAATGGGTACATAGGCGTATAGATGATAAAGGCAATGTATCCTAAATACATGGTGGATGTTATAGAATGTGATTGAGATAAGGTGTAGGTGGGAGGATCCTATGGGAAGATCCTTGTGGTAACGCAATGGCGAGTAAGAGGAATTGAGACCACCAAATTTTGATAAGGCATATAGGATGTCCACGTAATTGGCGGGCGTGAAGTAATATGTACGATGATGTGGGTATCTTTATACTAAGAGCTATGGATGAAGATTTGGAAGATGTCGAGGTGTAGGAAGAGGTTGGGGGAGTGACAAACATTAAAGGTGTGATGACACTAAAGGTGCGATGAATGTCAAGGGTACAGTAGGTGGTGTTGACACGAGAGTCGGTAATTTTGAAGTAACATTCACATATATGGTAGGGGGTATGGAGGTAGGCATACCAAACAATGGCTGGCCCGATGAGTCGTGGGTAGAAGAGTGGGAAAGGTAATGTTGTAAGGCTATGACATTATGATTGAGGAATTTAGTGAATTCCTTGTCACCTGTAGGTATAGTTGCAAGAACATTGGGGTCCATTGGTGAAGAAATAGATGGTGGTAAAGGAGAAGTAGGTAACGGTATGTAACTACCATGAAAGGAAAAATATTGCACCTATTGGTGAGTCTAAACCATAAGAAAGTTAGAAGATAGATATTCTAGGCTCTACAAAATTGACAAAACTCGAAACAAATGTTTGGTAAAATTTGGAGGATAGAAATAGGTTGTTGTTTATGATAAAAATAAAAACATAGAGACCGATACCAGTCAAGAAAAGGTGCTAGTTTAGGTAGAAAGATCGATATGCGATTACTTATAAAAATGAATAAATTTGAAGATATGGGGAAGAAAAGTGGAAAAAGGCATTTTAGGCTCTTTAAAGGTGATAAAAACTCAAAAACTGGTTAATTGAAAGAATCGAAACACAAAAAGCCGGTATGTAAGAATAGATTGTTGTTTTGACAAAAATAAAAAACATAGAGAGACCAATACCAGTTAGTAAACCAAAGGCTAGTATGATGAAAGAACTGATTCTAGTTAATAATAAAAATTGGGGAAGTGAAGAAATTAAGATTTTTGGGTAAATATTTAGTCACAATAAGCTCTAAAAGAGGTTGTGTATAACAAATCTGAAGTAACACACTCAGGAAAAACCATAATTAACCAATTGTGATGGTTGAGTGTGGAAAAAATAAGAAAAATGGTGAATACGTCCTCATAACTCAAACTACAGAAGACAAGAAATAAATGCGACAATCAAACAAGCAAAAATTAAATAAACATGTTATCTTAGGATCAAATTTTTAGTGTTTAGTTAGCTTATGCCTTAAGATTAACTGTGAATGATATATAATGTTTGGATAACGATGGTACCTAGAAAGCAATCTATGGATGGTTTCGGTTTTTTTGCGAATGAGCCCTTGATATACCTTGTGGTACATGAGGTCCAAACTCGATATGAAAAAATGACTAGAACACCCAAGCGGGGCCCACCGTCAATAGATTTTTAAATCCTTGACGACTTCTTCCTTGAAGGGAATGTTTAAGAAGTTTGTAGATTGTGTTAAGTGATTTGGATAAGAAGTGCATACAAAAATTTGAACTATGCTTATTTAATCAATAAAAACGGTCATGACCTCCGTCGTATGATTTCTAATTAACTATGTGGGCTAAATATGTAGACATACAGATGAAATGCAAGTGTTTTAATCCCCAAATCGAAATATAATATTCAATGTAGACAAGAGTGAATATGAAGAAGGATTAATTTCACTAATGCAAGAACATAAGAAGTAAGATGGATTCTTTTTAAATACACAAAAAAAGTGTTTCATTTATAAAAATTAGAAAGGAGAAAATTACCAAAGAAGAAGATTTAGTGAATAACGATTTAGAACGAAAACACACAAGATGTAACCTATATGAATAAAATGAAACCCACAAATGAGGGTCCCATTGGGCATGCAAAAATGTTTCACCACAATGTTATGTATAAAAAAATAAGGTAAAGGTGAGGTGAGGAGGAATACCTGTGAAGTCGAAGAAGGTTGCGCACCATTGAGAAGACCAGGATGATCGTGAAGAGCTCCTTTTTGGATAGGAAGGACTACATGTAGAAGCACAACAATACCACCAAATAGAGTTAAATAACATATGACAGTGGATTTCCTAGTGTATGCTAGATCCAAGAAGTGTGATACTTCCTAGAAGGGCCATCAATCCACTATTTAAAAACAAATTAATGTAAAGAAATGATGGTAAAAGAAAGGTCCTATTGTAACGATACAATTTAGGTATCTCATATGCTAACAATAGACTAGATTTAAGATAAATATTGAATATACAACTAAATATAGAGAAGGCAGGGTGTTGTCAAGGCTGAAAAGTGTGACAGAGGTGTTTAGGAAGGTCTGGGTGAGATTGGGTGAGGTTTGGGAAGGTTTTGGGTAAGTTAGGAGCTCGCTGGTCTGAGATAAATCACCAATCATAGAGACCGGTATCGGTTGGGTGATGATGGTGGTACTGATAATAGCCGGCATCGGTTGGGTGATCAATTCCGGTTGGGAAATTAGGTACAAATATTAAAATGATGTGGTTTTGAGCTCTCTATGATTGCACATAGAGTTGGGGAGGATTAGGTAAGGTGATATGATTTTATTAAAGACTTGGAGATGAAAAAATAGGCATTTGGGAGTGGTATAGAGTGTAAATGGGAAAGTGGTTGGGTGGAGGTGAGATGGAAGAGATCCAAGAAGGGTAGAAGGTGAAATAAAGTAGATAAACGATTAACAACCGAAATATTGAAAGAAAGGACAAGGTAGAAATCACTTGCTTTGATTGGAAGTTGGTTGTACAAAAAGAATAGTTGTGGTTGAAGGAGAGATATGTCTTGATCTCGTGAAACAACAAATAAAGGCTCTGGAATTCCTTGTGAGTGATACATTTCTCCGGGACACACTATTGATGCTTGGTGGAGGTTATGAATGCTTCAAATGATCTCTGGTTCATCGTGAGGTTGCTTGGATTCCTAAATGTGAGAGATAAGAATTCCAAATCAAAATCCAAGATGGAAGAACTTGAGAAGAGGATTGGAATTCCTTACTTAAGGGAATCAGTGGTGGTTAGATGACCAGTGCTAACCAAGGAATAACTAACGTTGGTTAGGGAGAAAAGGTCCTATTTTTCAAAAATATCCTTTTCTTTCCATTTTTGGTGTTGGTAAAAAAATTTTATGGACTAGGAGTCTAGGTTGGCTAAATGAAGTAGGAAATTAGTAGGAGGGATAATAGGTAATGAATTCTAGGGTTAGAATGAGTCTTAGTTAGTTAAGGGGAGTGGTGACTTATTCTAGGTTAATAAATAGGCTTGGAATGGGTCCATGGTGAGGGAATTACTAACTTAATATGGGTAATTAAATTAATAATAATGTGTGGAGGGTCATGATTAAGGGATGTGTCTAATTAATTAATTGAAGAGGCTTAGGAGGTTGCAACCTAATTTTAGGTGTCTACATGAATCTCAACATTCCCAAAAAAAATGTGACTAATGGACTTCCAGATCACCCTATTTGGGAGGATTTATTTTCCTTTTAATATACTAGCCGATTTTCCATCAACGTGTATTGTTCTTGGATGGTTTTTCTTCCTCCCTCGAGTTTTGAGATAAAGTTCTTTGATATTTTTGAGCTCTGGGATATCTCTAAGAGATTACAAAAGAGGGATTCCAATTCTTAAATTTTCAATCCTTTGATCAAATCCCACTCAAGTCCCTCATGGATCAAAGTATTGTCCTTCAAAATTTTGGATGGAAATGGAATTTTTAGAAGTGGTTCATATATCTTCTCAAAATAAGGTTTGGGTTGTGTCTCTACTTGTTATTATTTATCTTCTAATAATTCCTCTATAATTGGGGAAAAGGTTTTAAGCAATTTTCCTGAATGTAGAAGTATGTTTCTACAATCCATGGAATTTAGTATGGGCATTTTATCAACTTCAATAATGTACAATGGGTTTCCCTGCCTAATGTTCTATAGGTTAACCACAATTTGAGCTGGTATTTGAGTTTGGGAAGGTTTTTAGGTGGAACAACATTTGTAGGTCCAATCAACAAAGCTTGTTGTTGTCCTTGAGATCTTCTTGGGTTATAAAACATCTCGACCAAATCATTGAGACACATTCCAATGCTGCTGAAATTTTGGGTTGAATTACTATAATGATGATGAGATGCTTGGGTTTGGAGTGCATGGTTTTTAATTATATTTTAGTTTTGGATTCCACTAAGGACCTAATTCTTATGGAGCTTGTTGAGTCCAAGGTTGAGGATACGACCGGGCGTGTTCCATTGATTTGCAAACCATTGGGTTTTTAGGGCATAATGTTGGTTTTGATTTAAATAAAATTTTCCTCATTTTTATGATCTACGTAGTTAACCTCAAGCTCACTTTGTGTATTCTATTTTAAATTAATTTTTAGAAAAGGTAACAGTCCACATTGGTCATTTACATGTTTCAAATCATAGGTAAATAATTTTTTTATCTAATGGATAATATTTAAGCCCATGCTTTTCCCCGCATCTTGAACAATATATGAAAAAGGGTTCTTAGTTCTTGGATTTTTCCATTTCAACTATTATGTTGAGTTGAACTAATATATCAATTCTTAAGTTTATAATTTCTTTCCTTAGTTTAGATATGTCTCTATTGATAATATTTCCTTTATGTTTGCAAATACTTGGGCGAGTTTGGGAATAATTTATATAGATATTAGAGATGTCTGCAACCTCTAGTTTGTTCATATCTCCTTTTCCCATTAAATTGAAAGCCTCTTGAGTGTCCTCATCCAATCCTTTAAGAAATATTGTTTTCAAAAGGGTAATGTCAAGACCTATACCACACCTCCTATGAAGGAAAAGGAATCAATCTAGATAGTCTTCTACACTCTCATCCTCCTATTATATCCTAAAAAGTTCTTCCCTACGGTCCCTAACCATACAATAATTTTGGTACTTTTCCAAGAAGATTATTTCCATCTCTTCCCATGTATGGATAGAATTTGGGGCTAGGACCATGAAACATCTCATGGATATATATTTTAAGGTTAAAGGAAATAAATTCATCTTCTCGAGTGTCGGAGGTATAATAATAGGTTTTGCATAACACTTAAAATTTAAACAAAAATTGATCAAGATATTCCAATACTAGTCCTCTAAAAGTTGGTAAAATTTAGTGGGATACATTCTTCATAGGTTATTATTCGTTGGGATCCAGCTTATATGGGATACATGAATTTCCTTCCCAGTGGTGGATTCCCATTTTTTTCCCCATTAATATTTTCCACTCCACCCTTCCTTGTTGATCAAGTGGTCCCATAGGTAAATTTTGAGGGTGTTATTTAAGTTTACTCTTAGAAAGATACCTATATGATCTCTAAGTCTAAACATCAAATCATATCATGTTTAATAATTTTTCCCAACTATAAGTGATCAATTGATTATCGTGTTCAACACACACCAAAAGCATAGAAAAAAACACTTGATTTCACTATAAGACCTTTTATATTCAAAAGAAAATGTATGGAAAAAGAAATTCTAAGTGAAAACTTTCTAGATTATCAGAAAACATGGAAGTTAGTACCTTGATCTTTGATAACACCTTTAAAAATATCTGATAATGGTGCCAATAAGTGATAAGTGTTCTTATTACTCATAATATAATCATTTTATAATTTCAATAATGGGTTGGTGTCCGAGGCTGTTTACATTTCTGAAAAGGCATGGTTGAAATTGTATTAGGCATGTATCTAAATTAGTTACAAGATTTAATCACTACTATCTTAAGAACACATTTCTACCTAATCAATGCTCAATGAAATAAATAGATATTCCTAAATATATGAATTAAAATACTTGAAAAATACTAAAACAAACTAACAATATTAAATGTTGTAAATTTTGTATACCTAAAAGTAACGAATTTGCTAAAAACTTATAAAAAGTGACAAGTGTTCTTATTACTCATACTTGTAATCATTTTATAATTTCAATAATGGGTTGGTGTAGGTCAATTTGTTTACAACAAAGCATGGTTGAAATTGTATTAAGCATGTATCTAAATTAATTAAAAGATTTAATCACTACTATCTTAAGAACCTATTCTACCTAATCAAAGCTTGATGAAATAAACAGAGATTCCTAAATATATGAATTAAAATACTTAAACAATACTAAAACAAACTAACAATATTAAATGTTGTAAATTTTGTATACCTAAAAGTAACGAATGCTAAAAACTTAGAAAATTTAATAAGAATCTAATGCTTCCCTTCACATTGGGGAGGAGTGGCCCTTTCTCCTTCCCTCTGATCTGGTTACAATGTTTTAATTACACAAACAAAATTGAACTCAAAATCATGTCCTTTTATTGATCAGTAATAGTTTGATACAATCCTCCTTGTTGTCAAGAAATGCTAACCTTATTCTAATACTAATACATGTGCCTTTTATAATAGGAAAATTTAAGTTCCTCTTATAAGGGACATGTTATTTAAATATTAATACAAAATTTATCCAACCTAACTTACATATCTTACGAGAATAATCATGATGACTGGTAGTCACATGGTCAAAGTAACGATTGCATGTAGCTTATTGATCACATTTATCCTATTAAGTACAAGTGGATTCCTTGTTAACAATACAAAATTAATATTTTGGAGATAATTAGAGTTGAAAAATTCAAGTACTTGCATCCTTAACATACTAGTGGTTTCCATTTACTCTTGTTTAGAAGAGAGATAATCTATTTATATACAAAGACAATTTACAACCACATAATCCTAGTTTCAACTAATATGATGTTAGTGAGGCATTCCGATAATTGTGTAAGTCATTTAATGATTGGATTTTGATGCAAATTAGGTGCTCCTTGAATTAAACAATTGTATTCATTTTTACCCCTATCACAAAAGAAAGGAACCCCATGTGTGTCGGCCTATCACCCAGCGAAAGTTGGGTGCTCACCCGAGGCACACGTGGGTGCCGAGTCTCTATTTTATGTGAGTTTAGTTGAAAACATAATCTTTAATTTTTGTTTAATATACTTTAAAATGGATTTAGGACATACAAGAACCATAGAACTTAGAACGGCCTCTAGATCATTGCAGTCATTTCAGACATAATACTTAACATAATCTATAACGTGTACCATGACAGAAAGAAATATATATACATCCATACTTATCATAAAATGAAAGAGAACTTATGAAAGATATGTATGCATCAGAATCATTGATATGCATATATATAACAGAAACCTCATTACATCCATGGATCCATTACAGAGGGTCATAGAGAAGTAGACCACGGTCATGCATTAGAACTGGACTAATGTAACTATGCTACCAAAAAGAAAAATTACAATCCCCTTGAAAAATACATCCTTCCGCAAGTCTAATTACTCATTAACAGAGTTCTTGCAGTATTTATGGAGAGCTCCGCCCACACTCTAAGTCTCTCCCATTTACTCTGTAGGTTCTTGTATTTATAGCCTTACTGGGCTGCCAACTCATCTTCCAATGCCCTCAGATCTGATGCCAAGTATCTGAATGTGGTCCTCCATGCAAGCATGCTCCTCTAGGCATGAGCTTCCCACTTTATCCCATGATGTGCTTCTAGAAGATTCTACCGCAGGTATGCTCCTTCCGGGCAAACTTGTCTCAGTGGCATCTTATCCATGCACACAAATGGTCATGATTTTCACGTTGTTCTACCCCGAACGTCCAATTTTTCTAAGTCCCAAACCCTTGGTTATGTCCATGTGCTCCATGTATGCCATGGGATTCCTTAAACCCACTTCTTAAACCCTGCCTTGCACGCTTTTTCCTTGTGCACCTTTCTTTAACTGGGGCCCTTGTGTACCTACGCACCTTCTATACTTAGTCAATATTCTAGGGGCCCAACATCACCCCACACTATGCCTATTCTCTGTCCATGGGAACACTCCTCTTAGTGAGAGAAAGAATAAAATAGGCTTACACCTAGGAAAAAGAATAAGAGGATGAAAGAATGGGGAAAGAAGAAATAATGGGAGAGTGAAAGAATTACTACAATAGACTGGGAAAATCCTTTTTCAAGTCAGCTTCTTATTTATTCCAGGCATCGACTTTGTCTCGTGCTCTTTGACATAGGTCACCAACCAGGGCACTTACCTCCCTAAAATTTAATCCATCCCCTTGTGTGCTCATAGTATCCATGATCTTCTCTAACTCCTTGCATATATCCTCCAGCGTGTCCATTCTTTGTGTAATGTGTGGATATAGCTCCTTTAACCGATTTTTGATTGAAACCCTTAAGGTTTCAATGGCCTCTAGATTTCTTCTCAACTTTGGCAAGGATTTTGTCTCTTTCCGCCCTATTCCCCTTGTTTTTCTCCAGAACTCCTTGAGTTCCGCTTCATGAGTGGCAACCAAAATTCCTACCACTTTGTCCCTATCTGCGTAATTGTTGTATGTGGCCTCAGCGATATGGGAAGCATCCCTTACATAAGCCAAGATACCTTTCTATACTCTTCAATGAGCGCTATGATTTTCAACTTATCTTCCCTTTCTAAGCACGCTGCCACTTCCTCTGTAGACTCCAAGGCTAGTGGTTGTCTTTCCATGGTGAGCACCCTTGTTAAATCCTCTAGGCATCCCAAGGCAGATCCATACTTCTATGCGGGCGATGCTAGGTCTAGATGCTTCAATAGTATGGCCTCATTGATAGATTCCACTTTCTTGTACACAACACTCACCTTGGCCTTCTCATCCTTCAACTCCCATTGCCACTGGTGCTAATTAAATTTTCCTAGCCCAAATCCTTGGTTAATGTAGCTAGCTCTTCCTCTTTCTTTTTCAGCTCCCCTTCTAGGTCCCTGATTCTATCATTTTACCCAAAGAGCCTAGCTTCTATTTCAATAGAGACCTTGTTAAGCATGTTGCATAGCTATTCATCCAAGAGATCTTTGGGTATCAACCACTTTGGGTTATCTTCTCCTAGTCCTAGCAATGTTACTATTGCCCCATGGCTTACCTCAAACTCTAGCTCATCAAGGCGGGACTTAATTTCCCAAGAGATCATCTTCATTTTCCATGGGTAGGTAACCTCCTTGTCAAAATATGACATGCATACAAGCTCCTCCCTGGAAGTGTACTTTGGAACCATGTGTGAAACACCTTCTTGGGGTCATCAATATAACCCATCTTTGGCCTCCCCCTTTGCATGCCTTCCTCATGTGTGCGTACCTTTGGGTATACTTACAGTTAAAACCAGGCCTCTAGTTCTACCACGTTCCTCTTCCATGCTCTCCTTATCTTTGATTAATAATGCCTTAGCACCATGTTCCTCTTTGTCCTCCGCTAGGACTTAATGTCCCTTATCTCCTCTTCTTCTGCCACCTTGGTAATTTGCTCTTGTGCCGATCTTGGAACCTCTTGCTTCGTGTGCTAGCCTCTTCATATTTTCCCATGTCCTGGGCACTTCCTCCTACCTAGTTATCCTTGCTGCTGCACAAAAAGGAACCCTTGTTCTTCTTCTCCACCTTCCTCCTCTGAATCATGTATATTGAAAATAGGTGGCCCTTGATCTTTCCCAGGGTCCTCTTCCCCACTTACTTCTTCTTCACTATCATCCTTCTCTCCTATGTACTTTCCCATACTTCCGATTCTTCCGAGGTGGTCTCCTCTTCTACCCTCCGATTTTTCCTAACCCAAGATTCTCACAGTGCGGTGACTCTATTTCTTCTTCTTCTTCGATGACTTGTTATCGATGGATTTTATAGCTCTAGAGTCTTTTCTATGATTACGGCCTTCTTCTTGCATGCGTATGTACTAGGTCCGGTGCCTACCTGGAGGAACCTATTGCCTATGTGTCCACCACACTTGGATTTTTCCTTTCTGGTTTATTTTCCTCTGCTGGGCACAGGTCTCTTCCTCCCAGTTGGATCCTGAGGTATAGATACCTCATTTTCTAGGTATGTTCCCTTCTCCGACTTGGGCCTTATGTGAATGTAAACATGTGTTGTGGATCCTCCTATAATGGGAAGAGTCATGGGCCTTGTCATTTACACTTCATGTGACATGTACTACTCTATGTACGTGTGCTTGCTAGGGTAGACCAACCCTTTGTGCAATTCCCTATGGTCTTGGTCCAAACTACCAAGGTCCAACTTAAACTTTTTGGACTCCTTGAACCTGTTTACTCCCGCTTAGAAGTACTGAGTTGTGAAGGAAAAGGGAGCTTGCACCATGGGCTCCATGAGTCATCTATCAACTTGAATCTTCCCAGGCAGTAATGATGGTACACAAATTTTTTTCCTCTCCCCTAGTTGCCATCACTTTGCCGGTTGTTAGGGAATTCTACATTCTACCCCGAACGTGTTCGTTAGGTGTGTGTACCACTTGTCCAAGCGTGCCTTGTGCACTGTTTTCATAGTGTCACAAGTGTACTTCTCAAATATTTTGGCAAGTGAGGGGTCTTCATCAGGGTACTCCCATATGAAGTTATTTGATGCATCCGGTACCCCTATCTATGAGAACATGATGGTCAGCAACACATTTCCAGAAAGGATCCTATCACCTTCCTTTGCACAGTTGATAATTTCATCTGCGATGAATGCAGACAAATTATAGATGGTACCCTCTGAAATCTTCCTACAAACATTCAACCATGGCTTATTGACTTGGGTCCATCTCTCCTAGCCATTCAGCTTTAACACCAGGTGTGCGGCCATCTTCATTATTGGATCCTTGATATCTGCAACATCATAATACCTTGACCCCTTTTTGCAATAAAAGTGGGAATCATTTCCGTAATTGATTCCTTGTCTATTAATTCATTTTACAACCCATCTCCTTCATAGATGAGGCCATGTGAAATGTGAAATGAGCTGAGGGGTTATGCACATATTGTGCCCCATGAAGTGGAAATAGTCCTCATGCATGTGTGACATCAAACACTGATACATTCGCTCAGGTTTTCTGAAGTAGGGAAACTCAAAGAATTGTAGTAACCCTGTCTTCTCTAATTTGACCTTCATGTATCATTATATATGGGAAAACCCTTTAGTGTCTTCTTGTTTGTTGGGCACACTAACTCCAGGTGAAAAATTCTTTTCAATTGTTCTTGTCTAATGATTATAATCATTTACAGAAATGTCCCTAAGATGGGACTCCAACTCCTTCCCCAACAACACTTCATATGGGTACTACATTTCTGCATACCATTCCTCATTTGTGCTTGCTTCAATTTCTTACTACTTGCCCTTGCCCTTTCCTTTTCCCTTCTTGGGTGTACTAGCTAGTTTCTTGGGTGTCATTTTCTAGGTCTTCTTCCCACTTCAATCACTTCTATTACTCTGTCCTTCCACTCTCTCCAACCTTAGATCTCGAACTTGTGAAGAAAATTACTCACACCCATGCCCTAGTTCTTCAAACCCTAACTGGGATACTCCTTTCACAAGATGGCATATTCTCACACTTCCTCCCACGCACGTGAAATCCCTTCCTTTTGGTTCATAAATCCGAACTAGCTACTCACACTTCAATCCTTTCAAATTTTTCTTCACATGGATCAATTTTTTTGGAAGCCCTAGTTTGCAAAGGTGCAAAAAGTGCTTCGTTCTCCTTATACACAAAGTGAAAAATGAAGTGTCCCGACCCCCTTATTTATAGTTTTTCCCTTTTTGAGCATTAAGTGCTACTTCACCTACCACCGTAATTTCTTCATTTAATGTGGATTTTTCAAACAAATCCTGACTTAAGCGCTTTCCCTCATGTGCCCAACCTACACGGAAAATCCTCCAACCTTTTGGTGCGTAACCAATCCAACCTAACAGGAGACTCTTACGCACACAAAACTAGTGTTGAAGGCACTTCTTCATCCTGATTTTTGCTCTCACCTACCTCATGTTGCTTAATGTGCTTTCTCCTCCTTTGTACGTGGGATCTATAAGTAGCTTTATCTTGGCACCAACCATCCTTCTTCCATATTTTCTCTCCATACACCTCTTTCAACTAGGCCATTCAACTAGGATTTTTAACAAAAACTTCCTTGGCACTTTAACCATGCGCTCCTTCACATTACTCCACCCCACACTTAAAACGATGTGTGGTCCTCTGTGCACTAAAAATTCTCAAAAATTAGCAATAAGGTTATCAACACCCAAGGTGTAAAACAAAACAACAATGTGAAAGGGAAACATAAGAAAATAAATGCATAAAGGAAAATTCTAAACTAACTGCAAAACTGCCTTATTTACAAACACCAAGAAGACTTATTTATAGTAGGGATTCAACCTACTCCCATTAAAGTGTCTAGGAAACTTTGTCCCATCCAACGCTTATAAGCGCATGCACAATCAAGGATGTGCGAGATTGTGTAAGGACCCAACCAATGGACTTTTAAATTCTCAGGATGGCACAAAAACTTAGAATCATATAGTAAAACCATCTGCCAAACCTCAAAATTCTTGTTTCTAATGTGGCGATCATGCCAAGCTTTCTGCTTTGCTTTCTCTATTGTTTGGCTCCACCTGGCGAGTGATTATCTCTCATCTAGTTTCATTAACTCCTCAATTATTTCTTCAACCACTTGCTCATTATCCAACCCTCCTACGCATGCTATTCATGGAGAAGGTAACATGAATTCAACTGGCAGAACAACTTCTACACCAGACACCAACTAAAATTGTGTGGCTTTGTTCAGCGTTTTATAAGTTGTCCTGTAAGCCCATAATACTACTGATACTTTGTCATCCCAATCTTGTCTTCTGACATCAAAAATTTTGGTTAGGGTATGACTTAGTATTTTTTTGAATGCTTCCGTAGTTCAATTTACTTGTGGGTGATAGGGCTTAGTCTTGTGATGAGTCACCATGAACTCTACTAACAGGATCCTCATGATATCATTCAAGAAATGCGTACCCCTATCACTGGTTAAACTCAAAGGACATCCATACCTTTTGATAATATTCTCCCACAAGAATCTTACCATTGTGGCTGTTGTGTAATCTTTAGTTGGGGCTTCCTTTGCCCACCTAGTCAAATAATCCCTATAAGTGATGACATAGCATGACCTAGTCTTACACATTGTAGGTGCAATAGGGCCTACAAAGTCTATTGCCCACTTCTCAAAAGGTTCCATGCTAGGTATAGGGTGCAGAGTAATTTCATCTCTATTTCCCGATTTTCCAATGCACTGACAATGGTCACACGCTTTAAAATAGTCTTTACAATCCTTGTACAGGTTTCCCACCACAAAAATACTATTAATATCTTATGTGAGGTGGCATCACCTACATAATGCCCACCCAGACTTCCTCCATGTGCTTCCTCCATGATGGCAAGGCACTCATACTCTAATACACACCTACGTAAAAATCCATCATGTCCCAACTTGTATAAGTATCCACCAATTAACATGTAGGGAGTGACGCGTATGGCTAACTGATTTTTCTCTAATGCCTTCATTCCTTCTGGTGCCACACCTTCCTTTAAAAATACTACAATATCTTCCAAATCCAATGGCGCACACCGTAACCTAAATAGTTACACATCTGACATTGTCTCCTCAATACTCTATGCATCCTTCCTTGAATCAATTATTGAAAGATGATCAGGTCCATAATTACTTTTCCCAGGCTTCACTACAATGCTGAAATCAAACTCTTGAAACAACAACACCCATTGACATATGCACCCTTACGAACAAGATTGTTTACCAAGTACTTTAATGCCATGTGGTCGATGTAAAATATAAAGGGTGTTGCTTTAGCAGATAGTGTATAAAATTGAAAATCACGTAGATCATTGACAATGCCTCGCGCTTAGTTGTGGTGTAGTTATGCTCTCTGGTGTCAACTTCCACCTTTGCAAAACACGAGAGGATGATCAACAATTCCTTCACTGGATGTGCAAGCCTTTGCTCTAATAATGGTACCTAAGACATCTACATGGACATGAAAGGGCTTATCCCAAGAGGGAAAACGTAATATAGGCATGGTGACAAGACTATCCTTTAATGTATCAAATTCCCTCTACTGTGCCTCTCCCTAATGGATGGCAGTTTTATGTTTGAGTAGTTCCTCTAAAGGCATGGTGATCTTGGTATACCCCTTGATGAATTTCCTATAATAACCCATATGCCCAAGGAATCCATGCATTGCGCTCTAGCTAGTAGGCTACCCTAACCCCATAATGACAGCAACTTTAGCGGGATCTACTAGCAAGCCCTCCTTACATATGATATGCCCCAATAAAGTCCCTAAGGGTGTAACAAACACACACTTCTTAATGTTGAGGGATATCCTCAACTGCCTACACCTCTCAAACATTAACCTTAAATTGTCACAATGGTCTTTAACTAGACCATACACTATCCAATCATCCAAATAGACCTAAAGAAACTTATGTATGAAGTCCTAGAACGCTTGCACCACTATGCGCAAAAAAATAGCAGGTGCATTCTTCAACCCAAAGGGCATGACCATGTATACAAAAATTCCCCACTCAGTGGCGAAATTTGTCTTCTTCTAGTCCTCCTTTGCAATCCAGACTTGGTGGTACCTTGAAAATCCATCTGTAAAGGAATAGATTTCGTGCCCAGTGACTCCTTCCAAAATTTATTTAGTGAAGGGGGTCGGAAAGGGATCAATGACACAAACTACATTCAGCTCCCTATAATCCACACAAATCCTAATCCACCATCATTTTTTATGTTGATTACCATCAGAATTATCCATTTCGATTCCTCCACTACTTTAATGATCCAGAAGCTATCATTTTGTCTATCTCCTCCTTAACATTTACGTGTAAATTGGGTTTCATCTGTAAGGCCTCTTCCTGACGACCGGGAATGCACCATCCTTGACTTTATCTTCATCTCCCTAAGGAATGGTGAGCGAATTTGAGCTCATGGTACCTGAGCGGAAATAAATCCTCAAATTTGCACAATAGATCAATGATCTTACAGACTTCCTTCTCCAACAAGTAATCTCTAATAATAGCTTCCTTAGGTTCTTCTCCTGAACTAATGTTAACATTATTTATCTTTAAGGGCTCATGGTAGGCATGCACGTGAGTATCGGTATTTTCCACTACCTCACGTGTCCTTAGAATGGCTAACATTCAAGATTTTCGATTCCTCTCCATCAATCACATACAACAACTTTCCTTTCTCCTTTTCCAAACACGTGCACTCAAGCTATAACTCTTATGTTTCCTCTACTTCTTCAAAGCGTGCCTCCAAACTTGTTCCACCTAGTAACTCTAATATCTTATCTTCCACCATGGTACTATCCCCCATGGTAAGCCACTTGATACATTATAAGGCCTTATCAACTAGATGGCTTGGTACTCCAATACTCAAAGGTTTGAATAAGGTAAGCCGCGAGCTCTTGCCAATTCCTATCTGGCAAAGATGTCTCGAATGAATGTACCATGCACATGCGCAACCCTGTAGTGTAGAATACAACTTTTGCACCTAGAGGGATGGTGGAAAAGTTTCGTGCCTTCTCTCAAGACCCATTCACACTCCTGGATATGGAAAGAGGTGGGCTCCTTCCCATGGTAGTCCTTGATGGTGGTGGGCACGTTACTCCTACAAAATATGACAGAGAGAGCAATTCTTACTTTGCACCATTCCAAAAGGCTCTCCTAATGTGTATCCCACCATCGTGCCATTGTGCTGAGTAGGACATAACTTAGCATCCCTCTCTATTCCTTCTCATCCTTCCACTGAGCTTCCATCTCCTATAGAAAGATCTCAGGGAAGGCTCCTCCTAAATACTTGGGCAACTCTTTTCCTCCTAGGCACCGAACTGTGCACACCTTTGTTACCTTGGTCATCGACCCTCTCAACTACCGTCCCATCAATTCATAAGTTCCCTACACCTAATTGTCACATGCTAGACTGGTGGTATCACTTACTTGTGAGCATACTCAAACCTGGATAACTCGTCATGTAAGATGTATTATCTCTGAGTCCCTGATTGAGCACACATATATCATGTCTAGAACTTCTTCCCCCAAAGGTTCAATATAGGGTGTTAACTTCCCATCATCCAGGGGTATAATGACCCACTCCTCCTTGTTTTCAAAGTTGATGTACCCTTTTTTGAACCTTAGTTCCGCATTGTTCTTGTAACACCATGGGCACCCAAGTAAAGTACTGAAATTGTCTACCTCGGTGAGCACCGAGACTTCAAAGTCTCTAGTAACCTTAGCTCCTAGATAGTAATAGATGCACCTTTAAAACACTATGGGAATCACCTTAGTCTTATTTTCTATATAAAACAAATTCAAAGATGGCTATAATGCATGTCTTCCCATTTGATGTCATGCATCTACAGTTAGAACATTAACCTCTGTGCTAGTGTCAATGCGGATGTTACTAACGAGCCATCCATCTACAACTGCAGTCAACGTGATCTCCTTGTCATAGTCGAGGCTATGAGGGGGAAGTTTTGGTTACAAGACCTACCTCTCACGCTCTCCTCTGACGTGTGGTACCTTCTCTCTCAACCATGATCATAGTAAGGGAATGATATTCTCTTGCCTTAGCATTTTACACACCTCCTTGACCTCATCCAGGTCATCCTTTGGCACCTCAACTCTCCTTCCTTGTTCCTCCCTCTTGGATTGCTCCTTTAGACACTAGATTTCCCCTTGTAAACTCTAAATGACATCCATAGTGTCTTGATACACCTCCTTTTGATGCGTAGGGTCTAGGTACTTTCCATGAACTATTTCCTCCCTTGAAACCAAGTTCTTTTGCCTTGGTATCTCTTTTACGTGCATGGCTTCTACCCTTGTTATTACCAAGACAAGATCCAAACCTACATCCCATGTTACCCGAGGCATCCACTTGGGTGTTTTCCTTCTTAATACTAACCATTGTAGTGCCCTTGTCTTTCGGTGCTGCTGATTCATGTGCTCAAACAATTCCAGCACTCCTCATACTTATGCTTCTTTCCACACCACGAGCACTACAACAAGTCTAGGCATTCTCATTTGTAATGATCTGTAGATCCACAATTGAAATAGGTTCCACACGGGAACTCAGTCCTTCCTCCTCCATGGTTACCATGACCATGGAATCCTCGAAAAAATCTTCCATGCGCACCTCCGTCTGTGCTCCTTATAACGACGATCCTCACCCTTGGAACTACTAGAAACACTAGTTTGGTGTACCCCATGATCAATGGCCTCATGGATATGATCAATGAGTCTAAAATACTTAGTATCATGGGTTGTAGAGGTGTAAATATTACAATAATAAGATACATTCTTCGGATAGCGCCTTTGTAGCGGGGTATCTACTCACATCATGGTCCCCATAACAAATTTGACAATTTACCGCCACGGTGTGTATTGTCCTCCAGGGGAAATTATTCTTAACAAGCCCCTCTACTTCATAATATATGCACCACAAACCATTGCGAGTCTCATGGGATGAGTTTGCACACAAATTTTCCAACTACTTGACCATAGTAGTAATTTAAGCCTCCAGGAATGGGCTAATGCGAGTATCAACACTACCAATAGCATCGACATACGGGGCAACTTCCAATGCCTTGCATGGAGTGCAGTAAAAGTTTTATGAGATAAGGCCCTTCTAAAAGGGGTGATCAATCCTCCAAAAAACCATTGAGCATGCTATGAAGGATGAATATCATATGATAATTTAGAAAAGAGAGTTTTAAAGTGTGCATCATACTCCCATACACTCTTTGTCATTCCTTGTTGAATCTCCTTCAACGCACTGATGCTCTTCTACTCAAACTCAGGAATGTGGAATTCTGCCAAGAATGCATTCTTTAAAGTAGTATAGTCCACTACTATTTGATGAGGGTCATACTTCCTATACCAACTATGCATGCACCCTTGCAACATGGTTACAAACTAACTAGCCTTCCACTCTAGGGTTGTGATACCCTTTGCATGCCATAGTAGTTCACACTTGTGAACATGTTCTGTAGCATCCTCAATACCTCTGTAATCGGAAAATGTAGAGACATTTCAAAGAAAACCTAGGGGGTGGTTGGGGCCCAAATCCTCCTAAGCTAGATCCTTGGTTTCCACTTGTGTTTCCTCCACCACCTAATCCACCAGTCCTAAACCACCAGATCCACCAGACCCACCAGCTCCTATTCCTCCTGAACCATAAAACCCACTAGGTCCTAAAGTGGTCATGCCAAGGGTCCCCATAGTTCCACTGAGCTACGCACCTATGGTCTGCGATAATGCCCCATTGCCAATAGTATACCCCATGCCACTCCTAGATGCAAGACCAAAAGCTTGTGTGTTTATACCTTGCCCGAAAATTCCTAACATTGGGTTGGTGTTTGTAGCCATAGAAGGCCCAAACGAGAAATTATACCTCCTGGGTGTAGACCAATCACTTCCAATGTAACCAACTAGACCAACAATATTTTCCCCCTGATCTAGAAAACCAAGCACCAGGGTCCGGTCACTAGGTGGGCTCAAATGCGTGCTTGCGGTTCTTCTTCTATCTCCACGCAATAAACTCTCATTAGAATTTGAAGGGGTCTCTCTTACACGCTTTCCAAGATGGGGTCACATAGACTGCTCAGGTTCCATGTCCTCTGTGTGAACCTCAAATCCTTCTTGCAATGTCTTCTGCCATACATCCATCACACCTGCAACCTTGCGTTGTCTAGAAATCTCCCTTTCATGCGCTTCACCATACTTTAGTCATCTTTCCTCCCTATCTTTCTCCGTCGCAACATTTTCCATCTTCCTCCACCCTAGCTTCCTCGTCCAATGCTCAAAATGGTTTAGCCAACCATTGGAAATGCCTCTAAACTCATGGTAACCATCAATATTTTCATATCCAGAGGGACAACACGTAGAAACGATCCTCTATGCTCCCACAGAAACTCAAACTCAACAACCTCCAAACAAGAATATGTGGAAATGGCATACTCCAGAGTGTAGCTAGCCAATACCCCTTTCGACCAATGATCCACAACACGTGTCCACATTAAATTTGCATCCTTTAGCCTCTGGTATTCTTCTTGGGTCCACACATGTGATCCATAACACCAACTTTGTCTAGATGCATAGGATGTGATCCATTCATACAGTTCCACTGGGAAGCAACAGAAAAAAATATCATATAGATCATGGTATAGGTTCTCTTCTACCCTTCTACGTGCATCAAACTTAGGTCTAGTGCTGAATCTCTGAGAAAATTCATCCTTTGTGCTCTTAAACCATGATTCAACACTTTCCAAAGTTAACTGCTCTATCATTACTTACTACACAGATCATGATGCATGTTATTTCCCACTACAACTTTGAAAAGAGGTCCTAGCAATGGAACCAAGATGTAGTCATTTTTACCCCTATCACAAAAGAAAGGAACCCCATGTGTGTTGACCTATCACCCAATAAAAGCTGGGCACTCACCCGAGGCATGCGCGGGTGTCGAGTCTCTCTTTTATGTGAGTTTAGTGGGAAACATCATCTATGATTTGTGTTTAAAATAATTTCAAATGGATTTAGGACATACAAGAACCATAGAGCTCAGAATGGCCTCTAGATCCTTACAGTCATTTTAGATAGAGTACTTAATAGAATCTATAACATGTACCATGACAGAAAGAAATATACAAACATCCATACTTAGCATAAAATGAAAGAGAACTTATGAAAGAGATGTATGCATCAGAATCATTGATATTCATATATATAACAGACAACCTCATTACATCCATGAAGGCATTAGAGAGGGGGTCACGGAAAGCAAACCATGGTTATGCATTGTAGCTGGACTAATATAACTATGCTACCAAAAATAAAAATGACAATCCTCTTGCCAAATACATCCTTCCCCAAGTCCAATTACTCACTAACGAGTTCTTGCGGTATTTTGCGCAGAGCTCCACCCACACTCTAAGTCTCTCTATTTACTCTATAGGTGCTTGTATTTATAGCCTTACTAGGCTACCAAATCATCTTCAAGCACCCTCGAGATGTGCTCCTCCATGAGAGCATGCTCCTCCAGGCCTGAGCTTCCCACTTTATCCCATGATGTGCTTCTAGAAGATTCTACGAGCAGGCATGCTCCTTCATGGGCCAACTGTCACCAAGATGGCATCTTATCCACATGTAATTGGGTCATGTTTTTCATGTGTTCTACCCCGAATGTCCAATTTATCTAAGTCCCAAACCCTTGGTTATGTCCACGCGCTTGCTACGAGCTTCCTTAAACCCACTTCTTAAACCATGCCTTGCGCACTTTGTCCTTTCATACCTACGCACCTTCTATACTTAGTCAATATTCTAGGGGCCCAACAATAACTCATATACTGACTAAATAAGTTCTCTGTTACGTTATGTGAGCCGTATGCTTTATAATGTGAGTCGTGTGTTTAATAATGTGATTCATACACTCCTGCTAAGAGTCTTACATTGGGATTTAGGATATTCCTACACTAAGTTTTATGTGATTATTATGTTAAGATTTATTTGATTCATTCCATAGGATTTATTTCTTTCATTCACACTTATTAGCATGAAAACTCAATCTATATCATCCCATGCAAATAAGTAGATGAAATATGAAAATGAACAAGATTTATGCAAAAAAACTTATCTTTAAGTATATAAGAGTATTATTTACAAAAATGATAAAATTAGTTTAATACAAAATGATGTTATAAAATAGGGGTTTGGAATGGGATTTGTTAAGGATCATCATTTTAATTTTTTATTTTCTAATTGATAAGTGAGACAAGTTGGTCTTTGTTTGCTAAGAGGCCATTTTTCTCGAGAAGATCCTTGATTATAGTGCAAAGGGATTTGCAATATTCGGTGTGATGGTTTTTGTACCCTATGATAAGCACATAGTGCACCATTTTTGTACCAAGTAGGCTTATACCCATGAATATTGGAACATTTGATTGGAGGCTAAATATTGGAGAATATTTTTCAAGGATTTTATTGTATAATATTAATGAATATTGTCTCGATGAAGATGAATTCATGGGGACCTTAATTTCATTAGATGGTCTAGGAATGTTGGGCACAAAAAAGAGTGTGTTTGGAAATAGTTGGGTTGGATTCTAAAATGGCGACTCTGAGATTTGATGAAGGGTGGGGTCCTAAAATAGAAGGTGATAAAATGATATGTTTTTGTAAGGTGGTTTTGTGTATGTTTTATAAGAGTGGTAATTTATTACTTTGAGTGTCTTTAACATTTAGGATTTGAGGGATCTTATCTTTGGGATGGATGTTTATAATTTCCACAATGGAGTTTTATTTTATAGAGCTCCATGATATGAGATCATGGGTATTTATTATGAGGATAACTGAATAGGAAGAGGTTCTATATGGGATGTCATCAGTAAGGAGGTCAAATAAGTCTATCTGTCCAACTGGTGGCTTGGATGTAGATGCGGGTTCTTAAAATGGTGGAAGCTAGTTGATGGTGTTAATAACATGAGTAGTATGGTTTTGGGGATATGTGGTATTGTTTTGTGCTACATTGTTAGGAGGGGGATGGTTCGGAAAGGGTTGTCTAAATACATCAATGGTTTGATTAGGAGGAATATTAGGATTTTCTAACTATAGGTCACCTCGGTCGATAAGGTCTTGAATAGAATTTCTAAAGAAGTGAAACCTATTAATGAAATGAACTAAGAAATGGTGATATTTGTAATTGTATTCTCTATACCGGATAGTTTAGGACTAGATTCATCAACATATCAGATATGAGGGAGTTTTATCATGTAAGCGATCATAAATTTTCTAAAGATAACACTATTAGTATCCCCTAGTGGTATATACTTGTGAGGGGGTCGGAAGAGTTTGGGGTCTAAGTGACCCTTAGAAGAAGTTTTTAAAACAACTACATTTTCCAAAGCATTGTATTTTTTACTATTGGAAAAACTCTTAGAAGAGTTGGGTTTTGGATTTTTAGATCGTAACTTAACTTTAACATATTTGAGGGCTTAAAGTTATAAATTATTAGCCATGGTAAAGGCTTTATCGAATGTATAAAATAATTTAATTTTAAGGGTGGATGATATATGTTTTATAGAATATTGAGTGAATAGTTTCATAAATTTAGTTTGGGGTAAAGAAAATTATAATTTATTAATGATTCATCACCATCTATCGATGAAGTTAGCAACATATTCATCCTCAAAATTATTTATAGAATATAAGTTGGTGATGGATATCTTACATTTAATGTTTTTAAAAAAATTTCCAAGAACAATCAGTCTAGCTATACAAAAGGAACATAGAGAGTGATGATGGATGGAGTTATACCAATCAAGAGTTGGCTTGGCTAAGGACATTGTGCATGTCCTTAACATGATGTGTTAATGATGAGTGTAATGAGAGAAGAAGAGTGATAGAAGGCACTAAGATGTTATTGTGGATATTCCTTGCTATATAATTTGATAAAATTTAGAACATCCCAATAAGTAGGATATGATTTAAGGGCTATCAATGGGTTTTTACAAAAAAATTCGTTAGAAAATTTGTTTTTAGGACCTATGGTAGGAAATTATAGGCTGGAAATTAGATTTATCATAGATTACATAGGATCATTTTGATGGGATTAGATAGTTGTTAAAGATGAGATATCATGTTTGTAGATAATGGGATTTGATTTTTGATCTGGTGATATGGTAAATGAGGATTTTGAAAATGAGGAAGTATTCTAGTTTGTTGTAAATTTTCTAAGAAAGTAATGGTTGTGAGGAAGAGTGGATATATTGATAAGGATGAGGATAGAAGTGTTGAAAAGTAGGCTGCAAAGGTTAGGAATGTATCATCTTGTGGTACACTTGTCACAAAGATATATTGTGAAGGGGGATGAGTGCTAGTGATAAAACTTGTATTAATAAGTGGTAAAGATGTAAAAATATATACGACTATGTTTTGGATTGAGGATGTGGGTTATTGTGATATGATAGGTTGAGATATGGCCAAGGAACTTGTAGAATGGGGCATCTTGATAGAAATTGTCAGTGAGGAAGAGAGTTATAAGGGGTGTGGCTAAATGTGGTTGTGGAAGTAATAGTGTGAGCTTGGATACCATAAGGATTGGCTGAAGATGCATATGATAAGGGATATTGTTAACTATGTTTTGTGAGGAGATAGTATTGAGTTCGAAGCTAGCTATGGGAATAAATGAGATGGGTGTGGATGTTTCCATATGGTCGGGGAGGGATAAGGAGTGATTTATTCAATAAATATTTGATAAGAGGGGTTGATGAGCTAGGTGTTGAAGATAATTTTACCCTACTTGGTTGGGTTAGTATTACAATAGGGAAAAATAAGATCAACATTGAATATGGTAGGGTTTCTAAGTTACCCACATTATGTGATAGATATTTCATTATTTGAGCTCCACGAAGAAAAATGAATTAATCTCTTTTCCCTGTAAAGAAATATGTAATCACATATACTACACAAGACGATTCAAAAATGTATGGAAGATTTCTGGTGAAATCCAGGTCCTAAAGTCAAAGGAATTCCTTGCAAGGATGTCAATTCAATTTAGAGAAATTGATTGAATAATGATATGATAAATGGAAGACTGATAATAAAATGGAATCAAATGATATAACCAATCAATGCAAAGGAAACAAGATTGATGCGGTCTTAAGCTATATCTTGTTTTGATGGTGACACCTGATCTAAGGGGAGTCTAGGGATCACAATATGGCTCAAAGGAATAAGGATTTTTATGATTTATGCACTTAAAAAGGCAAGTGATACAATATATTTGATCGGATGATAAATCAAATTTTGTAGATTGCTCTCGAAGGGTGGTTAAAGGGGTTGATAAATGCTTGTAGGAAAAGAGTAAGTTACATGATATGAATGTGAAAAGGAAGATAAAGATGGTCAAAATATTTACAGATGGAGATAAAAAAATCTTAAGGGAATCACAGGTGATTTAGGAAAAGTATGCATAGGCTGATTACTTGATTAATTAATCATGAAAATTTCAGCTTATAGAAGCACAAAATGAAAAACATGGAGGTATACAATTACTTGGTTACCAGCAGGAGGGTTATGAGGAGCTTTTGACCTTGACCGAAGGTTTTTTCAGCTATTTGATGGAGACTTGGTTTACAAAATGTGATAGTAGGTTGATGTAGATCATGCTTGGATGATGAACGGGATTATGTAGAGCTCCAAAAATGCTCAAGTGGATGTTTTATATACAAAACGATGTTCATGAAGACTTGGTAATTCCTAAAATTGCTTGATAAATCTCTTGGATCACAATGAAATTTTGTGAATGTACACTTTATAGGTTTTCATTCAATATTTTCAAGAGTAGAGACAACGTTAATGGTATATTTTGCTTCAGTGGGCTTAGGAGATGGCTTGAAAGTTGATTTGCTTTGAAAACGATTAGAAGATGATGAAAACTACTTGTGATACTTAATTTTTCCATAGACATAAGTTTTCCTTCATGAAATTTAAAAGTATGACATAGCTGATCAAATGAAGGAAATGTCTCAAAGATGACAATATTTTGTAGAGGTGGTAGGATAATTTGGACAAAAATATTATGTAATTCAGATTCTGCAAGTACATTGGTCATCTTAGCTAAGTTGTTCTTGTAGCACAATACATAGTAACCTAGATTCTCATTAGATCCTTGTTTGATTTGTGAAAGTTGAACATAGGATATCTTAGAACAAATATTGATAGAGAAATGTGTGAGAAAAGCATCAGCTAAATGTGTGAATGAATGATTGTGAATGGTCTTGAAGAGAGGAAGGAAAACATGTTATATAGATCGTCGACGTTTGAGGGAATCACTGATGTTTTCGGATAGTTAGTTAGTGTGAGATACGAGGGATAAAACTTCTATTTTGAAATTAGGTGTGGGGATTTAGGGGAATCATGGCTTAATAACTTAGAGAGGTTGAGTGTGAGGGTTTAAAGGTGGATAGGGGTAGTTAGGATAGAGTAGGGATAATTTAGAAGGTTTCTAATTTAATCTAGTCCTAACTAGTGAGAAGTGATAAGTGGTTATAGGGATAAGTTAGAGGTGGTTAGGGTAATATTTATAGAAGGTTTCTTATTTAGACTAGTTATAACTAGTGAGTTAGGATGAGTTCTCATGGTGAGGTGTGAGGGTGAAGTGGATTAATGAATTAATTTATTTAATTAATTAGGAGAAGGGTAGCGTGAATTTAGGAAATGTGGGGTAAATTAATTAGCGAAGGGGTGTGGGGGTAATGAATTAGGTTTAGGGAGGTTATAATGTTGTGACAACAAGATTGATTAATAAAATAGATGACTTAAGTTGTAAAATGGTATGTGGATGGGAATATTTAATTGATTATTTGTGTAGGAACGGGGTGTGTAGATTTTCGGTGTCTATATTTATGCCTTTTTATCGAGGTCTTAACAAGGCATTAGAAAAAAATGATTGAAAGTGTTTTGGTTGTATGGGTGATTTGGCTGTAGCACAATATAGGAAACACCAATTTATTACATGTGTTTTATTTTTCAAAGGTTACCTCGGTTTGACAGTACTAAACAAAGTGTGATACCAAGGGATTAACTTGATAGGGAAACCAAGGGGTTTTAACCTACAAACGTGTGATCTATGGAGGTAGGCTTAGTTTGATGGGAATGCCAAGTGATGGGGGCCAAAGTTCATGTGTCCCATAGATGTATGATGAGTCCAGGAAGTTGGTGTTTTCTTGTTGACTTGAGTTTTTGGGTCCTTTGAAAGTGAAAAACTTGTACAAAGGGTGTTTTTGTTGTGCTTAGGGGTACAAATGAGAATGGTTGCTAAAACACGGTGAATATCTCATGCGTTTAGGGTAATCACCCAAGATTAGGGCAGAAACACTAGAAATTGGATTTGGGGTGAAAATATTGTATATAATTACCCAAGCCATTTGGTTGTTCATTTTAACTATGGGGTAAAGAAACGGTTGTGGCGAATCAATTTGAGCGTTTCAGGTGATTTTGGGAGATTTCGAGCAATGAAATCCTCCAACATGAAAAGGAAACCACCAACATCTAAGGTAAGTCAAATTTTAACCTATTTTTTCTTGATTTTTGGTAGTTTTAGGATCTTGTAGCCATTTTTGGGGTGTACAGGTGCCCTAGCTAGAATCGTAGATGATTGATGCAATCACTTGTGATTCATAGTAGAATCATTGGTGATTGGGATGAATCACTGGTGATTCATCTGTATTTTGAAGTTCGGATGAAGTAAGAATGTTAGATGTTGTTGGTGTAAAATATTGATGTGATTTCTATTGATATGTTGTTGCTATATTTATTAATGATACTAATTGATGGTTTTGTTTATTTTTGTAGGTGGAGTTGAAATTGAACATTTGTGATCGCATTCCACGATATTAGAGAATGTGAGAGAGGACATGTTAGATGAGGATTGGGCACATGTGGATAGTGTGGGTTTTGGTTCCATGAGGTTTTATAGATAGATTCATAGATTTCCTAGTTTGATTTTGACACTGTTAGAGAGGTGAAACTCTTCCACCAACACATTTTGGTTTTCTTGTGGTCTTTTTTATTTTCTTGAGAGAGAACGGGTCATGTTCGAGATGGATATGATTGTGATGGCCATCATGTATTACGTATTTCTAGATTTTGAGAGTGGTCTTTTTCATGGATGATGACGGGGTGGTGTCCAAGATGATGGAGCATAACACAATTTTGAGTGGGGGCCCACTCTTCTTGCACAAAAATTCGGGAGTTGTGGGCTGGAGGGCTCACAAGTGTTATGGGATTTGTTAGAAGTGTGTGTCACTTGTGTTGTCATTGATGTCAAGTCCATTGATGTCACAGTGGTCTAGGTGATCTACGTATGTTGGCTAGGTGATCTAGGCATGTTGGCTAGGTGATCTAGGCATGTTAACTATGTGATCTAGGCATGTTGGCTAGGTGATCTAGGTAATTTTTCAGCACTATGAGGTGGAACAGAGAGTGCTAAAAGAGATACAAGAGACAAACCAGTTCATGAGATTGAAACGAAGTTAGAAAAATTCAATAAATAGGAATAAGATATTAAAAGGAACCTAAATGAGATCAAACCATCACTTGGAGGTGTTAGAGGGATGTGTCCTTAAGGTGTGAGAAAAATTTTAGAAGCTGAGGATGAATATTTTGCAAGTTATGCAAGTATTTCAAAAATTGAGTTTTTCAAAGTATGTAAATTAAGCACCAAACTTATTAGCAGTCAAGAAAAATTATGGATCCTCCTTTGGATAAGTCATAAGAGAAAAAGAATAGATTAAATTTGGATAAAATTATGGTGATTTAATTTTTGTGATTGGTTGAGTATTTTATAAGTTCTATCCATTTTTGTGAGCATGTTTGTAGCCCTCCAACCCCAGTTTGGACAAGTTTTGGAAAATTGAGTTGGATATGTTTCTAACTCAACTGTTTTGTTTGAAAACCTATTTTAACATGAAGAGGAATCCTCAAGGAACATTTCCATGTTATTTTTAGTTCTTGACACTTGGTGGGCCCCACTCAAAAATAGGATTTTTAAAGAAGATTTTAGTGTACAGGTAAAACTTGCAAAGGAACATATGCTCAAATATGAGGTGGATGATGTTAGGGATGTATAAATCAGCTTCATGAAGTTACCTGAGAAACTGATTTGGATAAAATTGGAGTATTGGGTGCATTTTTGAGCTTACCGGCAAAAGGTGCTTGTTTTGAGAAGCTAGTGAAGGAGAATGAAGGTAACCATGTTGAAGTGCATTGTATGAATGTTTTTTCTTTCCTTGATAATTATTTTTATGTGTAATATGATGTGTGGAAGTACATATTTCAGTTTGGAAAGGTCATTTCTTGCTTAAAGGGATTTGAGCCAAAATTGTCCTATTAGGCCTATTGAGAAGCATGACTGAATGAAAATGAAGGTGAATGTTTATCCATTTAATCATGGTTATAAATTATTATACATGTTATATACATATTATTTGAAGTTTAAAAGGTGATAGGAATCCATGAAAAGTGTTTTGGAGGTGCTTGATCATGTTGCATTGAAGACTAGTTTTTGAACTCTCAAGATCAGCTAGACCAATCTTTGAGTTTCAAGTTTTTGAAGGCTTTATGAGATTAATTGGAGCATGAAAATTATTTGGTGAGTTATTAGAATTCAATATATTTCTATTTATAGGTTAATTTAATTATGATGAAGGTATTCAAGGTATGTATCAACCAATTTTTAAGACCAAATTTAGAGATGTTGAAAACAACCAGGAAAGTCTTGTAAAGTGGTGTTTCTTAGTGTGCTAAGCCATGAGTTGGCTCTTTCTGGAAAAATATAATTAAATTATACATCATAAAATTAATTTTTATATATTACTTGGGTCATGAGGATAAGTGGAAGTGGTCTAGTTAGATGGTTTTTTAGGACTATTTTTGTAGAAGTTGATTTAGGCACACCTATGAGCCTAAATAAATATCTTGGCTAATGTGGCAAGTTTCTAAGAACAAAATTACATTATTTGACTTTTTGGGACCATGTACAACATGAAAAAAAAGATTGAATATTTGTGGACAAGTTTTAAGATCTAGAAGACAAAAGAATGAGTGATTTGAAGAGTCATGGCAAGTGGAAGGTCAAAGGTCATGTCTAAGGGTATATCTATTCATGTAAGCTCATTTGTGAGAAGTTTTTGATAACCCCATTATCTTCTATTGAAGAAAAATTTTTTCGTAAAAGCAAAACCCCTTGGGAATAGCCCAAAACCCCTGGAAGTTTCTTTCTAGGCTTGTAGTTGGTTGATGTGGATTGTAGAAGATGAAGTATTCATAATGAAAAATTGATGAATGAGAATAATTTTACTATTTTGTATCTATTTTGCCTTTGAGTTTGTGTTTGCATCTTGTAAACCTCTGATAAGGATCAAGGTTTTTACTCCTTATAAATATCAATGAAGAAGAGATTTGAATTTTTCTATGTTCTTGTCATGAATACATGTCATGATAAACTATATCAAATTTGTGATCAAGCACTAGCATAGGTGTTTCATGAAGTTGTAAATTTAGTGTTTGAAGTAAAAAGTAAAATATTTATTACAGGAATAATTCACCCCCTCTCAGTCCCTTGTCAATTCTAAAAATTGGTATTAGAGTGGGCCTTTAGAAGTGGTCTTAACAGGCTAAAGGGATATCTTTGGTGATAAGGATGGGAGATATTTATCAAATAAGGAGAAGTGTAGAGACCTATGAGAACAACTAGAGGAATTTATCAAATTTGTGTGCAGTACTCAATTCAGGAAGCTCTAAATGAGAAAGAATACTCTAAGAAATAGAAAGAAGAACTAAAGAAAGAGAATGAATAACTAAAGAAAGAATTAAGCATCATGAAAGGTAAGTTATCATCCTTTCAAGAGAGCTCAAAAAATTGGATAATATGTTAGGAAAACAAAAGGTATATGGTGATAGAACAGATCTAGGCTTCATAGAAAAATCATGCAATATATAGAAGGTGAATCAAGTCAAGGGTCAAATGGAGAAATGCAGTCAAGCAAGGGAAGTAGTAAAAATCATTCATCTCATAAAAGATCACCTGTTAGGAAGCCAAATGCATTTAATCATGTTATTTTTCATGGTAATTGCTACAAGTGTGGTGCTTATGGACACATGGCTAGTATGTAATCCTAATGTGGAAAATAATAAAAGATTCTAAAGAAGAAACTCAAGAACATCACTTTGAAGGGAAGAAGGAAGAGAAAAAACTAGGAAAAAGATATGGAGCTGAAAATTATCATTGTCATGAAAAAGTACATCTAGAAAAGTACTACAAAAATGAGCCATCAAACACAATGAAGGTATGTAATAAAATTCAATGGCTATTACTATGCTTGTAATGAATATGGACATAGGGATTTTGAGTGAAAATGAAGTCAAGTTGAATACTTTATGTGCCATAAAATAGGGCACATTGCGAGGTTCTATAATGAAAGTCAAGTGAAAAAATAAATCCAAAGACCAAGCAACAAACTCAGCCATACAAAAGAAGGGAGAATCCAATCAAGGTGATAAAGGGGATTCTAAGAATGTGATAGATCAATAGAAAGAGTATGACTGAGTCCACAAATGAAATCAAAGAAAATGAGACAGTTAAGGTCCAAAAGAGATTTGAGACCTTCTTAGGTATCTCATCAAGCTCTTCCATGGCATATTGGTGTGAGGGAGACCTGCAAATGTGCTTCATTTCAAGTGAGGGGTTTCAGCAGCTATCACGAAGGTTCTAGGATGGTGTCATTGCTTATACATGCATAGAATGGTAGGATAGGGTATGAAATGGTTATAAAAGAATGGGATAAGCTTTAGAATAGGTGTTTATAGTGTGTTTGAGAAAAATTCATGGCTTAGCTTCATCTTGGAGTCAAAACTCATATTACACAAAAGTTGTCTTGAGAACTGTCTTTTTAGCAAAGGAAAATGAGATTGAGTAGAGCTTCATATGAAAAATTGGGAAAAATAACAAAATGGAAGGTCTAGAGGGTGTGTTTGAATGCTCCATGTCAAATTTCATCAAATTTTGTATAGTATTTTTTGAGTTATTCAAGATTTACTAAAAAAGACTTTTTGAGAAGTGCATTTGGAGTAGTGTCACTTCTTAATGGTGAAAAACATTATGGAGACTCCTTTGAATAAATCATAGAAGTAATTTTTGGAGTAAATTTTCCTATAAATTGTGCAAAAATAATTTTCTCAAAATGAGGTGTATTTGATAAGATATGAGCATTTTAGTGTAGTTTTTCTCTCTTCCTGGCATGTGTTTTGAATTAAAAGAGGTAAAAGTGTAATTATCAACTCAATAAATTTTAACATTGGGCTATTTATTGGAGATATTTTTATTCCTTCCATCCTTCTTGAGTTCATATCTTGGTGAGTTCTAAAGTCTCTTTCAGTAGCCATGTAATGACAAGTCTTATCTTCTCAAGCTTGGTTGATAAGCTCCAAGGCTTTGTCAAAATGTTTGGTTTTCAAAGGAATTTTATATTTTATTTCAATGCTTGATAAGCTAAAGTGGTGGTTTGCAGATTTTATATGCTTCTCCATGCTTCCCTAAATTCAAACCAAAGAAATCCTTGTTAGTCTAAAGTCCTTAAAAGAGGAAACTGTTCTGAGGTGGTCCTTTTCAAGTTAATTTTGAGTTTTTTAAATTTTGAAACATCCCTCAAGAGTGATAGTTTTACACATGACTTGTTCTCTATCAAAAAATGATGAATTGAAACAAATTAGTATACCTTTGAAGGAGATAGTGTTGAATGGGAAACATCTATCATGCAAATTAGAGTTGGTTGTTTCAAGTTAGTTTGAAGTTTTCTTGGTCTAGAATTTAAAGGTGTGAGAGCTGCTACAAAATCATTATGAAGAAATTGAATATCAAGGAATTTACATGGAGATTTTTCATAAAAACCTATAATTTATCTTCAATGTATTCAAAACTTGTCTCTTGACAACTTGTTTTTGAGGATGTTTTTAGCTTAACAATCTTGTTGGTTTTGTTAAGATATGTTTGCAAAAACTTGCTTTTGATTTTCTAGGAGTTCATGAAATGTGAGGGAGTTATCATATTTTTCTTATATATGGATGCACAGTCCTTTTCAATCCCACACCTTTTTGATTTTTTAAATTTCATTTGAAATTAAGAAAAAATTCATCCTTTTGATGGATCTCTGTGTGTTCAGGCGACCACGATTCAACCACGAAACTAGGGTTTGAAACACAGTTTCATTTGAATCTCAAATTTCCTGCATTGAAAATCCTTGAAATTTTGAAGTAATCTCTATCTATACTTTCTCATTCTTTTGCAAATTTTTTTGGTCCATTTTATGAAGTGTAGAATGAGAATTTCTCTACATAATATTGATATGTTGTTAAATCTATATGTCAGTCATACAGACAAACTCCTTTTTTTGTTTTCATTAAAAAATGCAGAATACATGGAAAATCTTGAGTGGTAGGTATTGAAGATCATGTTGATATAAGGTTGAAAATCATTCATAATCTTGAATGGAAAAGTATTATGTGTTTAATTCCAAAACTATGAGTCGATGCATAGTGATTGGTTCAGCTATTTAAGTAAAATGGTAAATTAAGCTTCATTTTTCTTTCAAAACTTGATGCAATACTGAGCATTATTTCAAGGTGAGTTCTCTATTGTTATAGAAGTATCAAGCTTTGAAGGATGTGATACAGGTTTTAAAGCTTCCATGATGACAAATTAGGGATCTTCAACAATGTTTTTCACATAAAAGGTACTGTTTCGGCTAAAGCATTATTGATGTTTTGTGTACTCTCTCAAAGATATTTATAATCTTTTTAATACACATAAGGACCTCAAAGACTTTTCTTAGTAGATGAAGAAGATGTAAAGCCTATTGAATTCCTTCAGTTGAAGCTTGTCTTTAGAAATTACAATTATAAGTTGAAGTTCTCCATATGCTCTCTCCAAGGTAGTTGAAGAGTTTTTGAAGTAGTTCAAGGGTTATTATCCAGTTTGAAAATTATGAAGTGACTTCCAAGTTTGAAATTCTTGGTAGAATATAGTTACTTATGAATTATGAGCTTGAGAAGGTGAAAAGCAAGAATTTTTGTAATGAACTGAAATTGAAAAACAGGTTGATATAAGGAAGGTATTTGAATTTGGAAAACTTGAAAAATGTGAGGAAGAATGTAAATGGACAGAAATTTGTAAGAAAAATAAAATTAGAAGAAAATGTAGTATGAAAAATTGAAAACAAGTGATCAGACAGAAATAAAAAGGTAGATGTGTGAATTGACTACAAAAATTATTATGAGAGTGAATTTGGAGAAGATGAGACACACCAAATGAATGCTACAAAAATTTTAAGAAGAAAAACAACACCGAATCTAATCCTAGAAGAGTGAAAAATTATTTTTATGATATATAGTGAGAAAGACTTGAAATTTAAGTGGAAGGTTAATTACATGAAGTGTGACAAGATAGTCTCGAGTCTAATTATGAATAGAGATTGTATGTCAGTGTCCTCTTGTAAAAGTGATGTCCTATAGGAAGAATCATGAAGTGTTTGAAAGTGGTAATGTGTGTCGGTAATCCTTGAATATTGTAGTATGGTATGAATAATGAACCTATAAGGAAGTTAATAAAGTCTTCACAAATGTTAATGGGATTTCTCTCTTTTGTCAAAATAAGTATGAACTAGTTCATTTGCAATGAGCTTCAAGAAGGAATAGTGGCCTGATTTTTAAGGCTTAAGATGAAGTCATTATACATATAAGAAGAAGTGTGATTTGTGTACAAGGTCCGTGGTGTTGTGAAGAATTCCTCAAGTTAGATAGGTCTGAGTATATACCTAGAAAACCTCAATGTTTCTAAATTCATGGAAATTGATTCATGTTTCTTCTTCAAAGAACTTTATAGGTTGTAAGCGTATAATAGGTTTGAGATAAGATGGCATGTCTCTAAGGAAAGTTTAGTTGGAGTCTTTTCCAGTGTGTCGAGTTGAAATTATGCTCAAGTTCATCTGAGTCATCTCTCCCAGTCATTGTGATTTTTGCAACTTTCATGAATATTATTTAAATTTATGATTGATTGATTTTATTATGAGAAGGAGAGTGTAGAAAATAATTGAAATCTGACGATGAAAGCCAAAATGTAAGTTATATGATCCATGTTTACATGATTCTACATTCGGTTGTTCACTGTGATTATCATCAAGAGTTCATATAGGGATACAATATTTTCTAAGGTCTAAGAAATCTGTGAATTAAAGTTTAATGTGATATATCAAGAGAAAATGAACATTATAAAACACCACATGAATGTGATAAGCCTTGAAGATCAAGAAAAGTGAAAAATGTTTGAGGCCCTGAATATTTGAAGGTTGGGCAAAGGTGATGAGATATGAAGAAATTTTTGTATTTATGATCAAAAGGATTTATAAGTGGTTTTTAAGGACATATTCAAGGAGCTTATTGCTCTGTCAAAAGTCCCTAGGAGCTATCTTAGATGTTGTTCAAGGTGGTTATAACATACTGTTTAAAATTCACTGATTGCAAGAGATAGTAAAAGCCATCAAAGGTATGTAAGCTTCATAAGTTCTTTAGTTTTGAGCATTGTGATAATGTTCCATATGTTTGGTATGAGAAAACAAGATCCTATAAGACCTAAATAGGTAGGGTGATAGTTAATTCAAACTTGAAAGGCATTAATAGGAGCAATGTGTGACTGAGAATGTAAGAAAACAATGTAATCAAATTGTAGAAGCCTATTAGAACAAAGGGAAGTTGTATGTCTCTTGACTCAAATAGGTAAGGTGCTTGAAAGGCGTATATGGAATATTAGATGGATATCATAAGTATGGTAGTAGTGATATTAAGACACAATTGCAGTATTTTGAGACTGAGAAATTTTTCTCAAAGTGTGCTTGTACTATAGATGACATGGGAACTTGTGCAAAGCTCTTGATGGTGATTTGGTGATAGGTATGATAGGGGCACTTGCTTCATTTCTCAGAGTTTTCCTTTATCTCTAATTGATTTACTTCATACTTGGTGACTATTATAGACTAAATTTGAGCTTTGGTACTGAGAAAAATAATTCATGAGGATCTTAAGATAATATAACAAGAGAAGGATCTCTAAAATTGCATGATCAATAAGTTAGAGGTAGTATGTCTCCAGGGGGAGTCTTTTAGAGGTCTCTTAGCTATATGATATATGAATCATGGTGGCTGAAAATTAGAAGCTAAGACCACTGAAGAAAAAGTTCAAAATTGTGCTCAAATGGTTGTGTTGCTTTCAAATCAAGAGATCAAGGTCCAAGTTTCATTTGTTGTTGTTTACGTCAATAGGAGAGAATTCAGTTCTTGGGGAGATGGTGATCATGTAAGTTTTTCGTTCTCATGCATTTTGTCCTTGTTTGTCATTATGAGTCATTTGTTTCCATGTCAATTCCATGCATACCTTTTCATAGATGTCAAAGGGAGAGAAGTGAAGAAACATGCAAATGAGGTCATCTAAGTATGTTTACATTCATAGTTGTCATCAATGTTTCTAGGAAGGTTTCCATCAATGACAAAGGGGGAGTTTCTTGGAAGTGTGTGTCACTTGTGTTGTCATTGATGTCAAGTATATTGATGTTACAATGTTATAGGTGATCTAGGTATGTTGGATAGGTGATCTAGATATGTTGGCTAGGTGATCTAGGCATGTTGGCTAGGCAATCTAGGCATGTTTTTAGAACTATGAGGTGGAACAGGAGGTGCAAAAAGAGATACAAGAGACAAACCAGGTTCATGAGACTAAACAAGTCAAAAAAGTTTTAACAGTTAGGAATTAGATATCAAAGGGCACCTAAATGAGATGAGATGGAAAGATGAAGGATGAACCAGATCAAACCATAACTTGGAGGTGTTAGAGAGATGTTTCCTTAAGGTGTGAGAAAATTTTAGAAGCTAAGGATGAATATTTTGCAAGTTATGCAAGTATTTCCAAAACCGGGTTTTTCAAAGTATGCAAATTGAGCACCAAACTTCTTAGCAGTCAAGAAAATTATGGATCCTCCTTCGGATAAGTCATAAGAGACAAAAAATGGAGTAAATTGGGATAAAATTATGGTGCAAAAAGTTTTTTTGATTGGCTAAGTATTTTAGAAGTTCTATCCATTTTTGTGAGCATGTTTACAGCCCTCCAACCACATTTTGGGCCAGTTTTGATAATTGAGTTGGATAGGTGTCTTAACTCAATTGTTTTGCTTGAAAACCTATTTGAAAATGAAGAGGAATCCTCAGGGAACATTTCCATGTTATTTTTAGTTCTTGAAACTTGGTGCGCCCCACTCAAAAATAGGTTTTTAAAATAATATTTTAGTTGTAAAGGAGCATACGCTCAAATCTAAGGTGGATGATGTTAGGGATGTCTAAATCAGCTTCATGAAGTTACTGAACAACTAATTTGAGAAAATTGGAGCATTGGGTGCATTTTTGAGCTTATCGAAAAAAGGTACTATTGGTTACTAAAATGGCACCCGTGTCTTGGATCTCTCGAAAATGGCCGAGGTGTTTAAGACCATAATAGAAGCGTCCCCAAGTTGTGGGACCTTGCACACTTGGGACGGATCTCTAGAGAAGGCCGGTTCCTCTACCTACCTCTAACGCTACTACTACTCCTAATGCTGAATGAAAATCCTAGACTAAACATGCAAAGGGACCAGGGATAGAAGGATGTGCGAAAGGGAAATCCTAAGCTAAGGAAGGTGATAGCGCTAGAAGGAAAGGGTCGATCTCTCTCCACGAGTGGTGAAGGAAATAGAGAGGGCACGGGAGAAGAGGGCATACTACGTGCACCATAGATCAACACATAGGCTTGGCCTTCCATCACGTGTAACACATGATTGTGGGGACTGCAAGTAGAGGAGTATGCACAACATGCTAGAAAATGTAAACAAAGAGGTGAGATGCAATGAAAAAGAGAGAGGGGAGACGAGAGTTCCACAAACATGATTTTATTGCTTAAGGGATGCACAGTCATTTACATTCATGACAAGAGGTAAGAAAACATTACAGAGACCACGCCAAGGTCTGAGACCCATGGGAAGTTGGCCACCATTTTGGCATGGTGCCATTACAACAAGGAGGGATGATTTTTACAAAGTAAAACTCATTATTTAAGAAGGAGATAAGAGAAGCAAAAAGGGAGGGAAGTTTAGATTTAAATCTTCAACCACCAATGTTAATGCCTCCTCCAAATCCACCCCAAATCTGTCATATCTGCATCAATTACTTGTTCGACACCTCGAAGGAGGAGGAATGAAGGATCAGATCAAATATGATTTGGTTATTGGGGAAAATAAATTCTATATTAATTACACAAAGAAGTTTCTTCATTTTCTCCCCACCTAGCCTCTCCAAAATTAAAGTTTCATATTTCCATGGCATAGAAAAGGATGAGATCTTTCCAATGGTGCCAGCTTTGTTGGATTTTGAGCACTGAGCCAAAACATATGCTCATTTGAAATTTGAGCCAAAATATATTCCTCTTTACATTCAAGTGTTGACATGTGATTTTCTAGATAAAGATGTGTTCTTTTGGCTGTTGAAGATCATGCTTGATTGGGATAAAAAATTTTGTTCGTAAAAACCATTAGACTAAAATTATATGGTTGTCAAGAATCCATTTTCACTTCAAAAAGATGAGCTGCAATCTGGTATTAAGAGTTGTAGACTTATTTCTTCTTCTGACTCATCCTTGGATCAATTTTAGTGATCCAAGGAATGTTTCAAGTCTTCTTCATAGACTGAATGGTAAAATTGACATTCAGTAGCTTAAGGAACATAGAAGATTGAATTTTGCATGATACTAATTCTTGGCCTTGTTGTAATGTGTTTTCATTCAATTGTATGTTTGTGCCCAGGTCTTTGGTGATTGATCTTGGTGGGACATTAAGGACTTGAGAAAAATTCAATTCTCTATGGAGAAGTTCAGAGTCCTAAAAATCTAAGGACTATCCTAACAGTAACCTAAGCTAGGTGAGAACAGCTAAGTTCTAGCTATGTTTACTTATGTGAATATTGTTCTAACCTAAGTCTCTTATTCTATTATGGGGTTGGCATCCTAACCTAAGTGTTATGCTAAGAGAGTAAGGGAAGAGTTACTAAGGGGGATACTAAGCTATTTTAGCTACTACTTGTTTCACCTCGGAATGTTTGGGCTTCGGTGATAGAGTTGCTTCTATCCTTTCATTCCTTTTAGAAACAGATAAGGGTTGGGGCTAGGAGGAATACCTGTTGAATGTCGAGATGGTGTGCGCGTACCGTAGAGAAAGATCAGGCTGACTGCGAAGAACTCCTTTTTGTCTTGGAAGGACTACCTGCAAATAAGAACACAAGACCACAAGATTTTGATTAGACAATAAATGAGGAAACTACCTTGGGCCCAGGAAATATAAAACTTCCTTTCGAAGGTGGTCAGTTTCCCTGCTAATATGAATTAACGCCAAAGACTGTAAAATATCAATTAAGTTGCTTTGTTGAAACAGGTAGGGGAAAGGCTGATTTCTGGTTTTAAACCACAATAACCGATGCCGGTTACTGATAACCGATATCGGTAGGGCCTAGGATCTGTGGGTTAGTTGTGTTGTGGAGTGGTTGTTGTTGTAGGGTAGCTGTGTTGTTTGTAAGGCTGGTATATGGGTGATATTAGGTAATGAGATGATGAGAGGTAGATGAAGGATAGTTAGATGCAATATGTTGCCGGGTAGTGGATCTAGGAATGGATTTGTGAGGACTATGATTCAAAAGTCTAAGAAGTATTATTAAAAGGACATGCAAGATGTAACTTACTAGTTATTGACGAAGATGCAGGTCCAAGAACTCTGATGACAAAGGTAGAACTGAGGTAGGATGGCCTGACACACAGAAGATGAGATATCTCCCTCCCGATGATCAGCTGAGTATCACAGGGCTCTGGTATCTAGTTGCAGTCTTGGGCTTGATCTCCTTTGCTGCAAACTCTTCTTGTCTCTTCACTTGTCTCTGCTCAGCCAAGTAAAGATCCGATTCTCTTGATCACTCCTGATGCTCTCTCTCGATTCAAAAATCCTTCCACCTTTGTTTTTGGTTTGGGGAGCCCATTTACAGGGAACCGATGGCGGTTACGTAACCGACGGCGGTCGAGTAGGAACCGGTATCGGTAAGGAAAAAGTAGGCTATTTTTAGTAAAATAGCCCACTTTCCCTGCTTTTCTCCCAAGAGATTAGTTGCGGGCTTGGTCAAGTGACTAGAAGGTCGGTTTTAGGTGCGAGAAAGGGGTCCTTAGTCATGGTGTAGGTGTGGACCAAGTTATAGGTCTTAATTAGGTTAGTTTAGGGTTAGGACTAGGTCATGACGAGGTGGCAAAATGAGGTGGCAGGTATGGTGATGTGGATTTATCAATTACAAGGTAATTAATAAATAATTGTGTAAGGTTTAGGTGATGAGGTTAGGTTGCGAAATGAGATGCGGGTCACAAGGGGTCGTAAGACACAAATTTGGTGTCTACATTAGCCCCTTATTGTCGTGTAGCTTGTTTTGTAAAGCTGCACGGACAATAATATGAAGTGGTTTCTCCTGTTAAGGGTATAGGTAATCCCCCTCAAATCTATCACAGATTGAGAGAACTTGAAATCAGGGATAGGGTTGATAAAGGGTAAATGGTGTAGAGATGATGGGGAGAAGGTGGGGTAAGTCTAAGGAAGTAGACGCATGTTGAAATGCAATAGTGTGACTAGGGTGCATGATTTGACGAGCAAACCAATGCATAGGCAAAGGTCGATAGTTTATCCAAACAAGGGTGATATAATCCTGGTATCCAAGGCATAGGAAGTAGCTCCAGGGTATATAACAGGTAAGGTACAGGAACATTTAGGCATGTTTGGCAGTACCAAATGGTTGGTTTGGTTGAGATAAACGTCACGGTCGAGGTCTAGGCAAAGTTGGTCGACAGATCAAGTCAGGGACCCTAATCATGCTAAAACATGAACAGGTGAGCTCGATGGAACAAAAAGCTACATGATGGGTGGATAAAAGTGTATGTTGTTGATGTTGGGTAAGGTATTGAAGTGATACGGCCGTGGGTCGGGCCAAATTGTTGGGTTACGGCCTTGGGTCGGGCCGGATGGGTAGGGTGAGGCTTTGGGTCGGGCCGGATAGGTAGGTTGAGGCCTTGGGTCGGGCCAAGTTGTTGGGTTGAGGCCTTGGGTCGGGCCGGATGGTTAGGGTGAGGCCTTGGGTCGGGCCGGATAGGTAGGTTGAGGCCTTGGGTCGGGCCAAGTTGTTGGGTTGAGGCCTTGGGTCGGGCCGGATGGTTAGGGTGAGGCCTTGGGTCGGGCCGGATAGGTAGGTTAAGGCCTTGGGTCGGGCCAAGTTGTTGGTGGCGGCCTTGGGTCGGGGGTGAGGCCAAATGGTTAGGGTGAGGCCTTGGGTCGGGCCGGATAGGTAGGTTGAGGCCTTGGGTCGGGCCAAGTTGTTGGGTGGCGGCCTTGGGTCGGGCCAAATGGTTAGGGTGAGGCCTTGGGTCGGGCCAAATGGTTAGGGTGAGGCCTTGGGTCAGGCCGGATAGGTAGGTTGAGGCCTTGGGTCGGGCCAAGTTGTTGGGTGGCGGCCTTGGGTCGGGCCAAATGGTTAGGGTGAGGCCTTGGGTCGGGCCTTGGGTCGGGCCGGATAGGTGAACAAATGGTGTTCAGCAAAGGTGGATATAGGTGATGTTGGGAGAAAGGGCGATTAGTAAATAGGGGCAGAAAGTTGGGTGAATAAAGACAAAACCGATATCGGTTAGCTATGACCGGTACCGGTTAGGTAACCGATGCCGGTTCCTTAGGGCACGATGTGACCGGTGTCGGTTCTATGTTAAAAACCTATAAAAAGAAAAATACGGCCTGTCATTGTCACATTTCTAATTTGAAAACCGATTTGGGGTGTCTGAGGTGGAATAGTGATATTGGTGCATTTGTTGGCTGAGGTGGCACTAGTTGAGTGGGGAAGTGAGTTGATTGGTGGGCCCGAGTGAGTAGCAGTACTTGATTGATTAGTAGAGGACCCAAAGAAAGCGAGTTTGAGCCATGGCACAAATAGGAGGAGCAGGAGGTGCTGGACCAGCTGGACCACCACCACCTATCCCACCACGACGACGTGTCGTCGTACCGGTAGGTTTGAAACCCTTCATTATGTGAATTTAATGGTATTATGTTGTATTTGGGATTCGGGTAGGAATCTTAGATTTGGAGAAAATAATGAATAAATGGAAGTTATATGAAAAAGGAAAGGGTAGTAAGGCTAAATAGGCCAAGGCGGTTGGGTGGGTAGGTTTTTAGGGTGTTTGGGTGGGTATGTAGGGAGAAATAGGAAAAAAAATGAATTGGGTAGCCGCGCGGGTTCGGCTCATAATTTTTACAGCGACCGATGTCGGTCACTACGGCGACCGACATCGGTCCGAAAAATCTAAAGCGTGGTTGATCGGTGGTGGTGGCCGGTGTCGGTCGGTAGTTGACCGGGGTCGGTGGAAAGGAGACCGGGTCGATTATGGGTGACCGGCACCGGTTCGGAGTGATTTGTAGTTATTTTGGTTGGTTTGGGTTATGTTTTGGTGTTGAATTGTTGGTTGTGGTTTAGGTGTTGTGAATGGTTTTGGGATGGGGTTGGGGTGTTTTGGTATGATTTAAGTTGTGTCGATTGTTGGATTTGGTTGTTTGGGTATCGTTTCGGTTTCGTGGTAGTATGATGTGGGTTGTTTGTTTGGGTGTGAAGAGGGAGGGGATATTGTAGAAGATAGGTGGGTAGAGGGGTGTGTTAGAGAGTCGGGGTGTGGTCGAGGGGATAAAAGGGGGTATAGAGGGTAAAGTAGATGTTGTGATAAAGAGTAGGGCTAATGTAGTGGGTTGGTTTTGTAGGCACGTCAACGATTGACCATGCGGGACGGATGCCCCCACTGGCCCAGCCGGATGCGATCACATGTGTCCGCAACCTGACACCGGCTATCATGCATGAGGTGGGACTCGTCAGAGTTCAGCGATATAGAGCGATCGACAGAGATCATAGTTTGATGGTTGCCCTCATCGAGAGATGGGATCCGGTGACCAATGTGTTCCATCTCCCGACTGGAGAGATGACCATCACATTGGAGGATGTGTATCGCATCCTTCGATTACCTATCGATGGAGAGGCAGTCTTTCAGGTGGATGCAGAGACAGCCATGGACAACATCCTACAGGTTTTTGGGGATGCAGCCGCGCTATTGACATATCACAGCGTGAGTATCGGGTATGGGGATATGTACCGTGCGCACCGACATGAGACACGGCTTGCCATGTTGATGATGATCGGGATCACCTGCTTCGCCCTCCCAGACTCAGAGGGAGGCCGCTTTCCACGGGCGCTGATGGGGGTGCTACATGAGATGGTGGAGGAGCACACATGTTATGCTTGGGCACCAGTATACCTGGTGCAGTTATATAGAGAGCTGTGGGGCTATCGCCGGATGAGGCGATTTGGGATTTGTTCGACATTTTTGCTTCACTGTTGGGCATATGAGCACATCATATGCATTAGACCAGTAGGATTACCCCAGCAGCCAGGGCCACAGGTCATATATAGATACGGCTTTCAGAGGTGGTTGGGGGTCGTGGGCCAGCCACGAGCAGTGCTTGCAGGATGGGACGTCGCTTATTACAGGCATTTATTAGAGGGCCTGACAGCGGCTGATATTGTATGGAGACCGTATAGAGGTCATCACCCCCATGGAGGAGCCCGAGGACAGTTGCAGTGGATCCAGTACACATTCTGGATAGCGGGACGGAGGCCGGGAGAGTATGAGAGGATTCCTCTGGAGAGGGTACGCAGGCAGATGGGGCTACGACAGGATGAGCCCCCTTGCTTCCTCGATACCGGAGGGATGATGTAGAGGCCCCACTGCCTGCACCACAGCCCGTGGATCCAGATTGGGTTGCTGAGAGGCCGGCAGATGACACTGTAGATGATGCTGGCTGTACGGGAGCATATATGGTTTGGTGGGCTGGTCAGAGAGCAGTGAGGGTAGCACAGCCTGCACAGCCAGACTTGGCAGCGGTGATAGCAGAGCGAGATTAGCTCAGGGGTCAGGTGCAGCTATTACGAGGCGGTGGTCTGCTGCGACAGCACGAATGTGTTTTACGAGGCAGCTAGCCCAGCTCGAGTACGAGCACGAGCACCACCACCAAGCGATACAGCCACGGCCCCGAGGCACGGTGCAAATGCAGTACCACCACCACCACCCACTGAGTCAAATGACCCACGCCACGGCCTGACAGAATGCAGTGCAGTCACGGTACCACGACCCACGAGCACCACCAGCGGCACCAGCATAGGCACAGGGGGCACTGGTAGGTGTCAAGGACCACCCCCAAGACTACGGTGGCTCGAGAGCGTTACATGGAGGCTAGAGCGGAGGCCGATACTATCAAGATATTCTTGATGGTACCGGGGCTGATTATCACCCTATGTGGCACATAGAGCAGAGACCTCTCGGAGCCAGAGGTCTCAGGGAGGGCAGCCACAGCTGGTGGGTCCGTCACAGGCAGGAGGCGAGAGGCGGGGCAGGGGACCATTAGGCGAGACGAGCGAGGGAGGTGGAGAGAGCTGAGGGGTCCCTGCACTTTTTGTATATTGGACATGGGCACCGGTCTGCGAACCGGTTGTGTTGATAGAGGCCTGCGTGCCTACATATTATTCATTGATTCATTCATGTATTTATTATACCGGCTGCCTGCATGAGCCGAGTGCAGGTTATGCAGATTGATACCGGCTGTGAGCCGAGTCATTTTTTGATATGAGAGACCGGCTGCGAGCCGTGTTGAGGTTTTTGATTATTGCGGCTGCGCGCCGGCTTTGTTGTATTATGAGATCACAGAGGCCCCGATCGCAGGCACATTGTATATTTGAAACCTTGTATATATATATAGATATGATGTTTTGATCCACATCTTTGTGTTTAAAAATGCGTTAAATGTTTTGTTGATGATTTGTGATATTTGATGTATGATGAGTTGGATTTACATGGTGTCATATATGAATGATGTTGGTGTCTTTTGTTGATGGGATGTATATAGATATAAATGATGAGTTTAATTGACATGTTATTTTATGAAATGTTGTATGTTTGGTCGCTGGTGTGTGAATATTAAATGGTTGTAGTTGTTGATTTGGATCCAAATGGTGTATAGAGTAATGGTGTTTGATATCGTTTGTTGATGATTTGTTTGTTTTGGTAATGTAGATAGATGATATGGATGAAATCGTAATGAGATGTGGATTTGATGAAAATATTATAGCTATCGGTGTTGGTATGCAGGAAAAAGAGGCGGGTGCCTCCAAAAAATTAGATTAAAAAATAAAGAAAAGGACTATGTTTTGAAAAAGGTGGGAATGTGACCGACGTCGGTTAGATAACCGATGTCGGTATAGTATAGACCGATATCGGTTAGGTAACCGATAGCGGTTATTCCAAAATGAGATTTTTCTAAAAATAAAAAAGCGTAGGTGGCAACTGAAGTTCTTATTTTGAGAGGCATGCAAGATGTTAAATACGCGAATGCGACGCTGTTTTAACGACTGAGACAAGTAATTGCATGAGAGATTTGAGTGATAAGGAGGAAAGAGATAGGTAACGTGATTGTGGGCTGAGATCAAGAAGACAGAAATCCAAGCTATATTTGAAGAGGGTGGTGAGCATGGCTGAACGAGGAGAAGCATCCAGCAGGCATGGATGAGAGGGAAGACAAGTTCCACCGCAAGCTGCTACAGCCCAAGAGGTAAACGATTTGGTTGTAATTTGGTGTTTGCATGTTTTGTGAATAGGAGGGAGATTAAGTGGGTAGATATGAGAAAGAAAACGTGATAGCAAGGGTTATAGGTGAGGTGAGTGTTATGGGGTAGGTAATCAGGGGTTTCGGGTATGTCTGTGTATACAGAGAGGAATAAACGATCAATTTATTGTCGTAGGTGGTTGTTTAGGCAAGGTGTATGTAATTGACAGTGACCGATAGCGGTTAGGGATAACCGGTATCGGTTACTGAACCGGTACCGGTTATTTATAACCGATACCGGTTACTGGAGGAATTTCCAGAATGTGAGAAAAAAAAACCTTTAGGGATTCGATGGATTGAATGGTTATTTGTTGTTGTGACGTGTGCAGGCAGAGGCAGGGCCGAGGATGAATGATAGTGTACCAGCGCTGTTGTCACGAATCCGAGCGGATGTAACACCAGCTGAATGGACATTGATAAATCGTTTGGGGTTAAGTGGAATCCGCTATTATTCACGAATCACACATAACCATGCTATGTTGCAGGCGTTGATTGAAAGATGGAATCCAGAGAAGAATACCTTCTATCTGCCAACAGGGGAGATGACAGTAACATTGGAAGATGTGTTCCATATTTTGAGACTCCCTATTATAGGAAAACCAGTATATCAGGCATTACCTAGCGCGGCGCGGGGAGCGATAACAGCAGTATTTGGTCCATACGCACGAGATTTGACACAGCGAGGTTTGACATTCACATATGGGATAATGTATGCAGCACACCCTGAGGAGACAAGGTTAGCAGTGATATTAATGATAGCGGTAGGGTATTATGCATTGCCGAGGGCGGATGGGGGAAGGTTTCCAAAAGCATTGATGTGTGTTATTTGGGAGATGATAGAAAGGAACGTGACTTTTGCATGGGCACCTGTATATTTGGCGGAGCTATACAGGGGTTTATGGGCTTGTAGGTGAAATCACAGGACAACACTGGATTGTTCATACTTATTACACTATTGGGCCTATGAGCACATTGTGTGTGTGCGACCAATAGGCCGACCCATCTAGTCAGGGGAGACCGGAGTACAAAGGTTGGGATTCAGACGACGGGTCCAGACAGAACAAGAGGCAAGATCCCAGGCCGTGATGGGTGACATTGAGTATTACAGGTAGGTATGGGAGAGGGTGACGATTGCGGATATCTATTGGAGGCCTTACGGGAACTATATGGTAATAGAGAACATAGCTGAGGAGTTGAGGGGTGTAGAGTGATTGAGGTGGATCGCAGGGCATAGGCCAGGTGAGTATGAGAGGATTCCTCTAGATCGCGTGCGGCGACAATTTGGATTTGTGCAGGATATACCCCTGGCTTATAGACCATATATGAGGATCGACGCCGAGGCAGCATTCTCACCTCCCCGGCCAACACCTCCAGAAGGGCCAGAGGAGATAGCAGCCGATCATAGGGTAATGGATGCAGGAACGACAGAGGCCTATAGGTTATTGTGGGTAGCAGAGCTGCGAGGTGTACGTGATCGCCCTGACATAGCTGTGATTACAGCGGAGAGAGATCTTCTGCAAAGTTTAGTTTATCAGCTCCAAACGCAGATGAATGAGACAAGAGGATTGTTAGCGGTTGCGGAGTCACGAGCAGAGAGACTAGAGGCTGGATTCTTCCATGCGAGAGGGCATATTCATATGTTACAGGAGAGATTAGCAGATCAATGGGCGGTACCAATAGCCATGGTACCTTTGAGGACGGAGAGGCCCGGCGAGAGGTGTCGACAATCACGATCATCTCCTGGGTCGGGATGAGTCGTGAGGGTCTAAGTAAATGTTATCGAGGTATAAGAATAAATAAGGATGCCGACCTGCGTGTCGATGATAGAGAAGACGTATTTGTTTAACATCTAAATAAAACTGAATATGTATGTTGATTTGAGTTATGATAATAATAAGAATGTTTGCGTTGTGATTTTTGGTGTTTTGAAAAAGGATAAAGAGGAATGTGATTAAATAGAAATACACAAAAATATTTATATTTACCACACATGATAGGTTATGGTAGGGGATGGTCGAGCTAACCTTGGGAGACCCCATGTCTCCGAAGTGCTACCTACATAGCCCATTGCACAAAGCAAGGAGGGGCCTCAGACCGATGTAGTTCTCCCTTAGGACCAGGGAGAGGTGAATTTAGGCAATTTGGTATGGTTTAGGCAATTGGTTGGTTGGTAAAAATATTGATATTAATATTGGTAAGGTAAGGTTGTTGGTGTTGGTAATGAATTGGTGATGTTGTAAAAGGTATAAGGGAAGCGAAAGTTAGCCTACCCAAGTAGAAGGGAACCATGTCCTGATTAAGATCAACACACAATCCTAGATGCGAGGCAAAGAGGAAAGAGTGCTCCGTAGGTGAAAAGAGCTAAACAAACCACACAACGTAGAACGAGCCTGAAGCCCTAGGTACCATGCATAGATGAGAAGTCAATAGTTGTATGATCACAATATATCGGGTGTACGTCACGTCCCTTGAGTTGAAACAAATGGTGAGGTGAGGTGGATGATATAACTGAGGTAAAGAGAACTTGTTACAAAGCGAGTGTTCTGACGAAAGAGAACCTACCCTAAATAGACAAGTCCATGACCAAAAGTTCTTTTGAATGAGGCTTTTATTTTACTGAATATAGACTGATCGATGCGGGAAGTCTACAAGGGATATTGATTGTACTATTCTTGAGGTCTTCACAAAGCTGATCCATGCGAGAAGCTTCTGATAAAGGCTGACTGTGTATAGCTGTCCTTCGAGGGAGCAGTCTATTTATAGTAGCAGATATGATTTTAGTGCATAGCTGTCCTTCGGGGGAGCAGTCTATATATAATAGCAGCAATAGTTTGGCATATAGCTGTCCTTCGAGGGAGCAGTCTATATATAAGGTAGATAGCTAGATGTCCTTTTGACGTGAAGCATCTAGTTTTTGTAGGAAGTTTGACTCAAGAAAATCCCATAAGAATACGGCTTATTTTAATACTTTGAAGTCATGGACTAGACTAAAAAGGGAAGGCATTGCTGAGGTGAAGTGAGAATCAAACTATGTGAGCTTGATTTTTATTATGAGGTGTAGGAAACAAAGTGTATGTGGTGGTAAGTGAGCTCAAGGGACGAGCGGCAGGTAGATAAGAAGTGATATAACACTAAATTCAATAGTAGAATGGTCGAAGATGCAAGGCATTAAGGGGTTCAGGCTCAGGTTTACCATTAAGCGAAGCTAAACGATAAGTGCCTGATCCATAAGTGTGAGTGATTATATAAGGCCCAATCCAATTAGGAGCAAATTTTCCACGTTTGCTCTTTTCTAGTTTGGTTACATGTTGATTCTCTTTGAGGACAAGATCACCAACCTTAAAGGTACGCTCATGAAGTCACTTATCATAAGCACGCTTGATACGTTTTTGATAGATTTGGAGGTGATCAAGAGCTGTAAGATGATGCTCATCAAGAAACTCCAATTGGGCTAACCGCTCTTGGCGGAAATCATCATTGGTGAGAATATCCTGAAGAGATATTCTAAGGGAGGGTATTTGTACTTCGAGAGGCAGGACAGCCTCGGTACCATATACCAAAGAAAAAGGTGTGGCATTAGTGGAGGTATGAATGCTAGTACGATAAGCCCAAAGGGCAAAGGGAATGTGATCGTGCCAATTTCTTCCGGATTCATTGACAACTTTCATGAGGATTTTGGTTAGGGTTTTATTAGAGGATTCAGCTTGTCCATTTGCTTGTGGATAGTAGGGTGATGAGAAGCTGAGTTTGATACCAAAGTTGTCGCAAAGGTCCTGCAACAACTTGTTTTTGAAAGATTTTCCATTATTTGTTATCAGGCGATGAGGAACACCAAAACGACAGATAATGTGGTGGTTAATGAACTCTACAATTTTTTCTTTTTTAGTTGAAATGAGCGGAATAGCCTCCACCCATTTTGTGTAATATTCGGTTCTTTGTGATAATCCATCGGTGACGTTGCGAAGAGGATGGATGAATCTCACCAATAAGGTCTAAACCCCATTGTGAGAAAGGCCAAAGATCTCGGGCGACCTATAGCGGGTGGCTGGGAGTATGTTGAAGGTTGGCATGTTGTTGACACATAACACAACGCTTAACATATTTGTAGCAGTCATTATTGAGAGTAGGCCAATAATAACCTAGGCGAAGGATTCGTTTAGCCACGGCAAGGCCACTAAAATGTCCACCACAAATCCCATCGTGGACTTGTTGGATGGCATAGGTGACCTCCGCGCCGGTTAGGCAGTGAAGGAGGATGCCATCAAAGCCACGTTTATAGAGGAGTCCCCCCATGACAACATAACGAGAAACACTTTTAAGAAAAGCACGTTTGCTGTTACTAGTAAGGTTAGGTGGGAGAACAGAGGTTGTAAGGTAGTCATGGAATTGGTGGTACCAAGTATCCTGCGAATTAGCAGACACATTATTTATCGTACAAACAACCGAGGCTGAATAAGATGGGGCAAAGAGTTGTTGGACCAAGACGAAAATGTCAGAGTCAGTTGATGAAGCTGGAATTTGCGAGGCTAAGCAGGCCATAGTATCCGTAAATTTGTTAGTGGAGCGGGGAATGGTTTGGATAGAATAGCGAGTAAATAAGGCCAGAAGTGAATCCACGTAGTGTTTGTACTTTTGAAGTTCCTCATTTTTACATTGGTAGATGCCCATAACTTGATTGACTACCAATTGAGAGTCACCAAAAATATTGATAGATTTGATACCTAAGTGTAACGTAACTTGGAGACCCAGAACAAGGGCCTCGTATTCCGCTGTATTATTAGTGCAAGGGAAATCGAGTCGAATGAGAGAGGCATAGGCTCAGCGTCGAGAGGAATGAGAACAACGCCAGCTCCTCCGCCGCGCTGGCATTTGGATCCATCGAAGAAGAGGGTCATTGGATACGACTCCTCCCTGAGTGAAAGAGTGGCGATGAGTTCATCGGGGAATGTAAAATTGGTAAATTGTTCCCCTGGTAAAGGGGCTTCCGCAAGTTGATCTGCGATGGTTTGTCCTTTGATTGATTTCTGGTGGACAAACTCAAGGTCGAGGTCGGCGAGGAGCATGAGCCATCTGGTGATGCGTTGGTTGAGATGAGGTTTGGCATACATGTAATGGATGGGGTCCGTGTTGGTGATGACGAAAGTTTTGTGATTCAGAAGGTAGTGTCGGAGTTTGGTGGCCACGAATGATAGGGCTAGGCACAACTTTTCTACATGTGTATACCTAGTCTCATAGTCCACCAAAGTACGACTTATATAATAAACGGCTTGTTCTCGATTCTCAGAGTCACGATGTGCAAGCATGGCCCCTACAGCGTGGTCGGTGGCGGAAAGATAAAGGTAGAAAGGGCGGTCGTCCTGGGGTGGGATAAGCACGGGTGGCTGCAAGAGATAAGCTTTGAGAGCCTCAAAGGCTTGGTGGCACTCTTCACTCCATTGAAAGTCAATGTCTTTTTTAAGGAGGTGATGGAAAGGTTGACATCGATCCGAGAGTTGGGAGATGAAACGTCGGATAGATTGGAGCTTACCTTGTAAACTACGCAATTGTTTAAGATTAGTAGGTGGGGGCATTTCTAGAATAGCTTTGACTTTAGATGGGTCGACCTCAATGCCACGCAGAGAGACAATAAAGCTGAGAAGTTTTCCCGAAAGGATGCCAAAGACACATTTCTTTGGTTGAAGATGGACAGAATATTGTAACAGGCGATCGAAAATAATGGTTAAAACATCGAGATGTTCACTGCGATGTTTAGATTTGCCAAGAAGATCATCGACATAATCCTCAAGGATAGTGTGCATAATGTCATGAAAAATGTAAGTCATAGCCCGCTGATAGGTAGCACCAGCATTCTTAAGGCCAAACGGCATGACACGATAACAGAAGGTTCCCCAAGGAGTTATGAAAGCGGTTTTATGTTGATCGGCGGGGCTACCAAAATTTGATTGTATCCTGAAAAGCCATCCATGAGAGAAAGCATTTCATGGCCCGCAGTGAGATCAACAAGTTGATCAATACTTGGGAGGGGGAAGTCATCCTTGGGGCAAGCGAGGTTAAGGTCTCGGAAATCCGTGCATATCCGAAGTCCCCCCGTCGCTTTAGTGACAGGTACGATGTTAGAAATCCATTGAGGATAGTCAATAGGCAAGATGAAGGAAACAGAAAGAAGTCGTTGAAGCTCTTCTTTGACCAAGAGGGCAATGCGTGGATGCATTTTTCTCAGTTTTTGTTTGACTGGTTTGGAATCGGGGTTTAGGGTGATGTTATGGATGGCAATGGTAGGATCAATTCCTGGCATGTCAGCGTAGGACCAAGCGAAAGCTTGGTTGCAGGTACGGAGAAAGGTAGTAAAGGCGGCTTGTTCTGATGTGTTAAGGGATTGTCCAATCTTCACAATGTGAGGATCCTCCTCCGTGTGGATGTTGATTTCTATAGTCGACTCATTCAACATGGTTTGAGTTTCAGATGGTAAGGTGCGTTGAATATAGGAGTCGTCTGCCCCAAGGTAAGTGAGGATGGAGTCGTCATCCTAGCACTCAACAACATTAATCGAAGGTGAATCCTCTTCGATCATGTCTGGATACAGAAGGGGAAGAGAAGATGGGTCCTCATTATCGCATTGATAAGTGAGAGGACCTATAAAGATAGCATTTATGAAAAAAAAAAGTTAGGAGGGATAGATTCAGGGTCTATCGACTCTGTGGGTGATGATGACAAAGTGGGTGATGATGAAAAAGTGGGTGATGATGGTTTGGTAGGGGTGACGTCGTCTTCTTCCAGGATACAGCTGACACGAGGTGTCTCCTATGTAGGTGTTTCAAGAAAACCGAGACCACTGCGATCATTGTGTTTGCGTGTAGTCACGGGAATGAGTGTATGTCGGCCTTGTTCATAAAGACCAAAACCAAAGCCTTTCCAAGCACAGCGAGTCAAGAAGGTGAGGGAGAAACGACGATTTGTCAAGTATTGAAAATCGGATTGGAAGGGAACCACACCAAGAGGAGGTTCAGGGGTAATGGAGGATGCGTCAACACCCCCATACGTTAGGTTGGTGCGGAAATGGGGTGGTCTGTAAGAGATTACCTCCCCCACGCGACGGCGTAGGTGGGATGTGCATGTAATTGTCCATACTCCTGCGGGTAGGGAAAGAACTAACGTTATATAGGCGGTACTCCCCCAGCGTAAGGCATTGAAAAACATCTACTAAGGGGTCAGAGGTTGGGATGTTATCTCACGGGAAAGGAAGTAATATTTGTAACGGCGGTTTCATTGGTTGAAGGTGTAGGTGTGTCGGAAGTAGATGGCTGGGTTGGATGAATGGGTGTCTTGACTGGTACAAGTACATCATTAGGGCGATACAACATATTGCAAGTTTTGAAGGGGGGAGGATCAGCTTTTACGGTGTAGGACTTCCCCTCGTACTCAAATTTTATGCATCTATGTAAGGTGGAGGGAACGCCAAAATGTTTCACCTCGGAATGTTTGGGCTTCTGGTGATAGAGTTGCTTCTATCCTTTCATTCCTTTTAGAAATAGATAAGGGTTGGGGCTAGGAGGAATACCTGTTGAATGTCGAGATGGTGTGCGCGTACCATAGAGAAAGATCAGGCTGACTACGAAGAACTCCTTTTTGTCTTGGAAGGACTACCTGCAAATAAGAACACAAGACCACAAGATTTTGATTAGACAATAAATGAGGAAACTGCCTTGGGCCCAGGAAATATAAAACTTCCTTTCGAAGGTGGTCAGTTTCCCTGCTAATATGAATTAACGCCAAAGACTGTAAAATATCAATTAAGTTGCTTTGTTGAAACAGGTAGGGGAAAGGCTGATTCTAGATTTAAACAGCAATAACCGATATCGGTTACTGATAACCGATATCGGTAGGGCCTAGGATCTGTGGGTTAGTTGTGTTGTGGAGTGGTTGTTGTTGTAGGGTAGCTGTGTTGTTTGTAAGGCTGGTATATGGGTGATATTAGGTAATGAGATGATGAGAGGTAGATGAAGGATAGTTAGATGCAATATGTTGCCAGGTAGTGGATCTAGGAATGGATTTGTGAGGACTATGATTCAAAAGTCTAAGAAGTATTATTAAAAGGACATGCAAGATGTAACTTACTAGTTATTGACGAAGATGCAGGTCCAAGAACTCTGATGACAAAGGCAGAACTGAGGTAGGATGGCCTGACACACAGAAGATGAGATATCTCCCTCCCGATGATCAGCTGAGTATCACAGGGCTCTGGTATCCAGTTGCAGTCTTGGGCTTGATCTCCTTTGCTGCAAACTCTTCTTGTCTCTTCACTTGTCTCTACTCAGCCAAGTCAAGATCTGGATTCTCTTGATCGCTCCTGATGCTCTCTCTCGATTCAAAAATCCTTCCACCTTTGTTTTTGGTTTAGGGAGCCCATTTACAGGGAACCGATGGCAGTTACATGTAACCGACGGCGGTCGAGTAGGAACCGGTATCGGTAAGGAAAAAGTAGGCTATTTTTAGTAAAATAGCCCACTTTCCCTGCTTTTCTCCCGAGAGATTAGTTGCGGGCTTGGTCAAGTGACTAGAAGGTCAGTTTTAGGTGCGAGAAAGGGGTCCTTAGTCATGGTGTAGGTGTGGACCAAGTTATAGGTCTTAATTAGGTTAGTTTAGGGTTAGGACTAGGTCATGACGAGGTGGAAAAATGAGGTGGCAGGTATGGTGATGTGGATTTATCAATTACAAGGTAATTAATAAATAATTGTGTAAGGTTTAGGTGATGAGGTTAGGTTGCGAAATGAGATGCGGGTCACAAGAGGTCATAAGACACAAATTTGGTGTCTACAACTACCTATTACTAAAGGGTTGTGATTTGAACCTAACCTAAGGTGGGAATTCTAATGGCTAATGTTCTAAGACCTATGTTGGTAATTTTTAAATTAACCTAAGTTCTATTTGAATCTAACCTAAACTAAAGGGAACCTAAAGGGGTCGCATGACATAAGGGTGATGGTTCCAATGGATTTTAAATGATTTGAAAGGGGTTTAAATGATAAGGTACTGCCAAATTTGGTAGAGGGCCAGTGGACTTGGTGGATGCCTACGTGGAAACTCCACTAATAGATGGAATTGTGTTTTTGTGTTGAAATGGAATTCGCCAAATTTAAGTGGTGATGGAAAGGAAAAGTAAGTGGGAATTTTGGATTAAATGGCATTTATGACATTTATGAGCCTCGGTATTCATGTGCAAACTATCTTGGAAACATATGATGTGGGTTTTTAGGAGGTCATTTGGTTTTTCTTGCATGGTGGATTTTGCTCTACATGGAGCTAACTGGTTCTTCGAACCAATAGTTTGACCTTTAGTTCAAAACTATTTTTGGTTTTTACGATCTATTTTTTATCAAAGGAAAGTATATGAAGCTTGGAAGGAAAAGATGTTTCATTGTTGATCTGTCTTGGAGGAGAAAAAGAGTCGAATCTTGGCTAGAAGTCTCCTTTAAGTTGGTGGAAGCACTATCAGGCATGATAGGCTCTAACTATTAAAATTCTTTGCGTTCTTCTAAATGATTCGTTAAAATGACTCTGCTCTCATGAGATTCTTGTATTTTTTTGTCTAGTTATTTTTGCTTGCTTTGGGTTTTATAGATCCTTGTGTATTTGATTGGAATCCATGACAAAATAGTATTGTTTGGAAACTGTCTCTCTCTATGCGAGTTTTATGACAACATGCAAGTAAAAATGGTATTGAACTTGTTCTATATCTCTACTTTGCAATCTTGATCTTATATTCAAGGTTATGGAGCTTGATCTGATTGTCATGAAAATATATGGATTGGAATTTAAGGAAAACTTCAGTTCTATTTTATATTGCTTCAGGTTGCATTTGTTAGATGCAAACTTGGGTTGAACTTAGTGTTTTGATTAAGCTTGGGTTGAAGCTTCGTTTGAATGGAACCACTATTTTGGAAACTTATGTATTACTGAACTATTTCATGGAGTTCGTATTTATCACTATATTCACATTAATTTATTTGTGAAGTTTGAACGCTTGTGTGTGAAGCTTGGGTTTTGACTCTGTACTTCTAGTTAACACTTTAGTGTTAAGAGCTTGCATTTGGGTTGATTCATTTGAATCTATCCTGGTATTTCGTATTGGGTTATTATTTTTGAAATGATTAAGTTATAGCTCATTACTGAGTGAATACTCACCAGGGAACTGTGTGGGAACTTGTTGAGTCATTTAATTCTCTCTTTCGAGCTTTGGAAATGGAAACGTCTTAAGGAATGTTGAACTTTTGTTATGTTTTTGACTGTTTCGACTTCTTGAGATAGTATGAGCATGGGAATTGGAGGAATTGTTCTCTCCCCATTATTTGGAAGAAACCCACGTTTTGGGTTTATTGTTTAAAGTTATACTAAGGAATCACTGTTGTAATTTTGTGGTTGTGAAGTTCTGTTTTGATATTCTGTTCTTGTTGCTTGGAATTTAAGATCGAGACAACTTCTGTATTTGACATTTTGGGTTCTAGCTCTCCCACTATTCTGTCTCTTTTAATCAAATCTAGGTCTTTTTGAAAGATTGTGGTGTTACCTTGGATACTAAAATAATAGGAAGGATTACTTCTCTATTCAGTTGTATTAAGTTGATTCTTTGAATCATGAACCATTTACCTTTTTGGTATTTATTAGTGAAGTCTTTGTGAGTCTTTAGTTTTGGGTTCGTGGGTAATTCTGAAACTTATCATTTATTGTTTGGAATGTCACTCTCGACTGACTCAATGATTGAGTCTTGGGATTCTTTCGAGAATGAAATTTTATATTCTTATTCTTTTGAGATATATATATATATATATATTGTTTAGGGTCTTCAGTATTCTGTCATCCTGAATCAGTTTGAAATTGGAACTTCTTGTTTAGTTGAACAAAATGATCTATCATTGGTTCTTTCCTTATTATGTTACTTCTTTTTTATGCCCTTGGATAGGCTCAATGTTCAAACTTTTCTTTACTCAAATCCATTTCGAGATAGTGATTTCTCATGACCTGTTGGTCTACCTTGTTGAACCATTGATAAAATAATGTTGAGAACCAGTAGCCAAGAAGGTTTTGTTGATAAAGTAACTTGTACTTAAGGGTTTGACTGTTGTTGACTAGTCTTGTCTAGTTTATATGGAAAAGTGTAGGTTTTTCTCTTGTACTCTTTATCTTTTGTGAAGAACATGAGTAGAGATCAACTCCTCTTCGGGGTGCTTTGTTGTGAACATTGTTGTTTGTTATTTGATTGAAACTTCTAACATGAAGAGTTGGAATTGGAGTTACAGTTGGACTGTTCTGGTTTTCCTTACCTTCTTGTTTGGTTATGGAGTTCTGTTTGATGTATATTCTAATGATTGAATGTGCAATATTGTTATCCCGGAAAGGAACAAGTAACTCTTGTTATTATCTGGTCTGTTTTTTTGATGTTATAAGTTTGGGCATGGTATATAATGGTTCTTGCTTAGGATATAGAGGGATCATCCTTGAAGGAACCATACTGTTTACATTTATTTTGTCTCTTAGAAAAGATAAATGTGGTATTCTATTAGGATAGAATTAAGAAATAATGGGATGGCAAGATTATTGTTGTTTACAAGCCATTGATAGAATTAATAGAACTTAAGATCTTAGGCAGATATTGTTTATTATATTCTTCTCTAATTTTTAAAAGTTGATCTAAGTTTATTAATGTACTTCCTTTCTTTTATCATATATGTTGATTTTATGATGACTTAATTATCTCATTAAAGCAGTGTTGCTTTAATGAAACAATTAGTGGAATGCACTTCATTTTAATGATTAGTGCTTATCATGCTCAGTTCATTGAACTGACCCGTGCTAGCTATTTTTGCAGATGGATGACTTAAGTGGTAAAAGAAGGCAAAAACTTATATGATGCATTGGATGATATATGTATAATTCTTAGTAAATAATTCTGATTCATTCTTTTGTTGAATTGTAAAATAAAGTTGTATACTTTATTGTATAAAGGTTGTTGATATGCAGTATGCCTAAAGAGCATAGTCTTGTTAATTTTATAAGTTGTAATGATGAATTGTGAGTTGTGTTTTATTTGCATGAGTTGTGAAAATTATCTCGTACTTTTATAAAGAAGATGAAAGTTCCATCATGTTGATATTCTTTATATTATGTTATGCTTATCTTGTTATCTTTGATAAAATGGATAATGGGAATTAGTTCAATTTCCCCTATAATGAAGCAACTTGTTGAGTTGCATAATATGATGTGTTTATCTAAACAATTTAACATAATAAGGTGATGCATAATGAACATGCATTAAGAAATATGGACATTGGGAATGATATATCCTAATACTTAAACATGTAGAGAAAGATTCTTTCTCTCTCTCAATTGAATATAAACCTAAAAGGTTTGGAAGTATGATTACTATTTATTAGACTTCATTTAGTATGAAGTCTACTTTAATTAGTTATATGTGGTTGTTAAACCTTCCTGAAAGTTAAAGAACACTTAAATAAAACTTATGATAATGTTGTCTTGTTTTGGTTAATTGCCAATTTAACTGAGAAATCGAACATTAAAAGCAACCATAAGTTTAACAAAGTTCTTCATGGAATAAATGAAAATTTTTTAGGAAAGAACTTATTGAGTGTTGGATTAGGGTTTAGCAGGGTTGTTGTAATTAGGAAATAATCCAAACTAACAATGTATTAACAATCTCCTTGGGGTATGTACATCTCGATGAGGCAGTTTCTGTAGGATGTTGGCACATGCCAACTACAGGGACTGTACTTTCGAGAAGAATTGGGTCTTCTAGAGAATATAGCATTGTAGTTGACATGTGGCATCACCCTTCCACATTGATCATCCAGATCTACACACATTAAGAACTCAGACTTGAACTTAGTTTCTCTCTAGGTCGAGATAGGAGTATATTTAGGATAGGAATTAGCTTCCAATGGCTCAGGGTACGTTGGCTCATCAGATTGACTTAGGTCAAATGACTATTCCCATTTACCCTAAGCCATTGTGAGCATCTTCCTATAATAAGTTATGTTTCTATCTAGGGCTAGGGTTAAACTTGGGACAAGTGGACTGATGGTAGTTAGTAAAGACCAATCATGATAATAGAGGAGTGAGGTGAAGGATGTATTCCAATATGACGAGTATGTTGTCTAGGAATAGTGACATACACAATATGTTGTAAATCTTTGGCCAAAGTATCGCAAGCTGTTGGTTGCGTTGTCCTATGTCACCAAGTTTAAAACAATGTGATATCAAATGAATATTGGTAATAGATATTCAGATATGTTCTTTAAACAGATCACTCAGTACCTTGTGTAGGGTAGGAAGACCAAGTATATGAAGTATATGATATGTATTCAATACATAAGATAACATAAATAGATTGGTAGCTTACCGAGTTATGGAATGAATAGATTGGTGGATCACCGAGTCATTATAGTTGCATATGGTTATCTATTTGAATTCAATTGACATAAAATTTTTGTTCTAAATAATGCTTTATTTAAAATAGTGAACATTATATTTTTAAAAAAAATCCCTTGTTCTAAAGTCTTAAAATGGGGATATTAAAAAGCCTTTGTATTTCACTTTTGAATTTGCACCAAGCGAGACACGTGGCTTTTTTGTGGCTCGATTAGTTTCTTCATGTTTCAGCTAAGTCTTTTTCTTTGCTTAGCAGGTCATATATCCGACCAGGGGACATGCGGAAGCCCTGGAGCTTATTAGGAAACCCTCCCCCAATTTTTCTCTTGAATTAGTGCCATGCTGACACTTGGCATCCTCCACTGGCCTATCTCAATGCTTTAACTATTTAACCCCAACCCTATCCTTTTATGAAACCAGACGTGTGGAGGCTCCATGCTCATTTAGAAGCCCACTTAGAATTTTTCATTTAAAGGAGCATTGGGTTGACACATGGAAGGTGAATGCATAGAATGTGGGTACAAGGAAGAAGTGGAAGAAAGAGGCATATAGGGGTGCGTATTATGCACGCGGGGAGATGAGGAGCAAGTGTGTGAATGGGAAACAAAGGGGAGGCATAGAGGAGCGCACACAAGAGGAAGGAATACTTGTAGAAGGCAAGTATAAAAACAAGACATAGACATTCAAATAAAGGAAGGAGCGTGGATGAAGAAAGAAAATAGGATGCGCAAAATAATTGAGTCTGGGTAAGTGCGCAAGAGGAATGTCAGGGACAACTAATTAGAAGGTAAGTCTGCAGAGAGGCGCATGATGAAATAGGAGAGAAAGTGGGCACACAAGAGGAAGGTGCACAAGGGAAAATGGAAGGAGATATAAGAATGAAAAGGGGAGCAAGAAGGTGCGCAAGGGCACGCAAAGGAACTACAACTATGCCAAGGTGTTAAAAGAACAATCTTGAGTGTGTGCCACCTTTGAAATCAAACACCAAGTCAGGATGGAAATATAAGTTATCCAGATAACTAGGAGAGTTATTTGGATAACAATTTTGGTGAATTTCGAGGGCCATCTTCCTGTTAGATGAAGATACTAGTAGCCTTAGAATCATCCATTAGGCATGGATTTAGATGCTAATCTTGAAGATATGGTTTGTAACTTGAAAAACACCTTAAAGTCACTTGAAGCTCTGTCTAAACTCTGAACTGAACTGTTACTCTCATATGAAGATATTCTGAATTGGATTGATGAGAGTGGAAGCTATGCACTGACCGTTAGAACTACCTTTACCAAAATTAAACTATCATCCCAAGAAGAAACAAAAGGGCCACATGGGCGCGGCAGAAAAGAAAGGCACTAGAGGGAGTGCACTTGAAATAGAAGCACAACACTATGTACAAAATCTGAAAATCATACATGTCCCAAATGGAACATACAGAGTGTGTGCATGAACTTGTGTTACTTGAAAGAAAACCTAAACTAACCTAAACTAACCAAAGGCAAGGGGTGCTCAAGTAAAACCTACAATAGGCAGGGAGAAGTAGCTTCCCTTCCTTACAAATTATGACCATGTAATTGATTTGGCGTTGAACATGGTCGGGAATAAGAGTGAAAACCCACCTTACAAGATGGTGTTTTACCCTCCTCAAAGTATCAACAAACAAAATATATACCTCCTGGAGTTGTTCTAGAGCTTAGATATGGGAGGCACTACTGCTGACCTTTGGCATATTGAAGCTCTACCTCATGCTCTAAAATGAGCATGACCAGTGGCAACTCTTTCTGTAGCTCTAGGCTAGCCGATATATGATTGGGAATAGTCTAATCCTTGTGGTTTTGCCATTACTTTAAATCTCAATCCCATAGATGAAATTTTCTTGCAAAATTTCCTATGTGGATGGTGTGAGAGAGATGATGACATCCTCTTTCCCTTTCCCTTCCTTCTCTTGTGAAGAACATGGAAGACTATGATCCTCCAACCTTGGTTCTAGAGGGCTATCATGAAGTGTAGGATGTTGTACTTAAAATATATCTCCTTCATGGTAGTAGGATCATGTGCTTGGAAGGTGGATGATGGAGGAGAAAATGATGTGATCTCCATGGGATCCTCTCCATCAAAGCAATCTTCCAAGTTAGACAGATAATCTATCTCCTTGTTGTCTTGTTGCATGTGGTCTACCTCCTCCATGGTGTCCTCCTAATCTATAACTTGATCACCATGGCTCCCTTCATCCTCAAACATGAATTTTGAAATCTCAAACTCTTCTTCAACATCAGAGATTGAAGGGGATGAAGTGGGAGGAAGAATTGAAGGTTCTTCTATGGTCTACTCCACACTCAGGGCCTTTGAAATCAGTATGGTCCTCCTCCTCTATTGCAAGCTCAACCTCGGGCACCACTATTTATTCAACTCTAACCTCCTCTAGGACTCGTGCCCTCTGAGCAAGATGATTCTCCTTTAGAACATGTGCCCATCTTATTTCCTCTTCCCCGTCAGTCACATGAGTCACACCATTCTTTAACTATCCTGCAGTCATCAAACATGATGATGTTGGTTGATAGAGGTGAATTGGCTGCGGGCTATTCATTTATTGTATAACTAGATAGAGGGGACTCAGAAGAAAATGGGAGGATGGATGCATAAGGGATGGAAGGTGTGCACGCAAGAGGAGTAGTGTCACACAAAGGAAGGGGAATGGAAGAGAAATGAAGGTGAGATGAAAGCAAGGGAGAAGGGATGGAATTATCAATGGGGGTAGTGTGCAAGAAGCTAGAACATGTGCAACAAGATGAGATGATGTAAGTTAGTGTAGATGAGTAGGAGGGTTGTAGGATGGTAGTGCAGGGTTGCCCCATTAACAGGGTTTGCTGCACGCTAGATTCATAAGCCTCAATTTCTTCCACCCAGTCTATAATTTGGGGCAACATCTTAATGATGAAGTACAACTTATGTTGAGCACTAAACCAACTTGGTACATGGCTGACCCATGGATAAGGGACCTTGTAGCCAAATTTAGCTACCTTTATAGAGCCCATGACTTTGAGTTGCATCATGTCCATATCCATCTCTTGTATCTTCTTCTCAAAATCAGCATCGGCTAAAGAGTCACCACCATCATCAGCATAAACCTGTTCTTCATAAACATTTTGGTTAGAAAAAGGGGGTTGTATGCACTTTCGGTATAATTGGGGCTTATAAAAATGATTTGGAGGAGGATTTTGAAACTGTGGGGATGGAGGGAAATAGTTCTGATTGCAAAAATGAGAATTCCATGGCAGGAAAGAATTCATGATTGCACAACTTCAAAAGAGGAATGTGGAATGGTGAAAAAGGAGAAATGAATGGAGGAATGAGGGGAGACTGGTCTGCACATAAGATAATGGGTGCATTGAATTAGTGGAGTCACCAAATGTGTTGAAAAATTCCTCCAAAGGATGGATCTCAGCGATAACACATCGAACTTGCTAAGATGAAGATGTAAAGCTCTTCACTCTCTCCCCACTAGGTGTGCTAGAAACTATTGGTTTCTCAAATATGCACCCATGTCTTAGATCTCTGAAAAGGGCCAAGGTGTCTGAGACCACAATGGAACCATCCCCAAGTTTTGGGACCATACGCGCTTAGGACGGATCTCCGAGAGAAGGTCGGTTCCTCTATCTACCTCTAATGCTATCACTCCTAATGTTGAATTAAAATCCTAGACTAAACATGCCAAGGGACCAGGGATAGAAGGATGTGTAGAAAGGGGAAATCCTAAGCTAAGGAAGGTGATAACGCCAAAAGGAAAGGGTCGATCTCTCTCCACGAGTGGAAAAGGAAACAAAGTGGGTGTGGGAGAAGGTGGTGGATGACGTGAACCACGAGATCAACACATGGGCTCAGCCTTCCAGTGTATGTAACACATGAATGTGGGGATTGCAAGCAGAGGAGTACACACAACATGCCAGAAAATGTAAACAGAGAGGTGAGATGTAATGAAAACGAGAGAGGGAAGACGAGAGTTCCACAAAACATGATTTTATTGCTTAAGGGATGCATAGTCATTTACATTCATGATAGGAGGTGAGAAAACATTACAGAGAGCACACCAAGGTTTGATACCCATGGGAAGTCAGCCACCATTTTGGCATTGTGTTGTTATAACAAGGAGGGATGATTTTTATAAAGAAGAACTCTGCATAGAAGAAGAAGGAGAGAAGAGAAGGAGAAAGGGAGGGAAATTTGGATTCTAATATTCAACCACCAACATCAATTCCTCCTACAAATCTGCCCCAAATATATCATGTTTGTATCAATTACTTGTTTGGCACCTCAAAGGAGGAGGAACGACATATCAGATCAAATCCGATCTGGTTGTTAGGGAAAATAAATTCTATATTAATGACACAAAGATGTTTCTTCATTTTCTCCCCACCTAACCTCTCCAAAATTAAAGTTTCATATTTCAAACAGACGAGGCTAGATCTTTCAAAATATTTCAGCTTTCATTTGAAATATATGCTCATTTGAAATTTGAATTGGTTCCATACAAAATGGCGGGAACCAAATTTCCCAAAATGTGCCCCCTTTTGAAATCAGACACATGGACGGATGGTGCATGTTTTAGGGTAGCCTTTCTATTTCACTTTTGAAGTTGCGCTAGGATGACACGTGGCCACTTCCGTGGCTCGCTTAGTTTCTTGATGTTTTGGCTAAGTATTTTGCTCAACAAGGTCATATATCCGACCGAGACACGCTACGGCTTGACGCTTTTTCAAAACCCTCACCTAAATTTTCTCTTGAATTAACATTGTGTTGACACTTGGCATCCTCCAATGGCATGTATCAATGCTTTGACTATTCAACCTTGACCCTTTCCTTTTATGAAACTAGATGCATGGAGGCTCCACGCTCATTTAGAAGCCTGCTCAGGATTTTACCTTTGAGGGAGTGTCGGGTTGACACGTTGAAGATGAAGGCATAGAATGTGGGCATAAGGGAGATGTGGAAGAAAGAGGTGTAAAGGGGCACACACTATGTGTGTGGGGAGATGAGGAGCAAGCACGTGAAAGGGAAACAAAGGGGAGGTACAGAGGAGCACGTGTGAGAGGAAGGCATACTTACAGAAGGCAAAGTATGAAAACAAGACGCAAGCATTCAACTAAAGGAAGGCACGCAGAGGAAGAAAGAAAAGAGGATGCACAAAAGAACTAAGTCTAGGTAAGCGTGCAAGAGGAATGCTAGGGACTTAGCTGATTGGAAGGTAAGTCTGCAGAGGTGCGCGCAAGGAGTGCATGATGGGATAGGAGAGAAAGTGGGTGCATAGGAGGAAGGCACGTGAGGGAAAATGGAAGGAGATATAAGAATGTGAAGGGGAGCATGAAGGTGCACAAGGGCATGCAGAGGAACTGCAACTATGATAAGGTTTTAAAAGAACAATCTTGAGTGCGCGTGACCTGAAATGTGAAACACCAGAGTCAGGATGAAAATATAAGTTATCCAGATAACTAGGAGAGTTATTTGGATAACAGTGTACTTGTTTTAAGAAGTTAATGAAGGATAATGAAGGTAACCATATTTAAGTGCATTGTGTGAATGTTTTTATTTCCTTAATAATTATTTTCATGTGTAATATTATGTTTGGAAGTATATTTCAGTTTGGAAAGATCATTTCTTGCTTAAAGGGAATTGAGCCAAAACTGCCCTATTAGGCCTATTGAGAAGCATGACTGAATGAAAATGAAGGTGAATGTTTATCCATTTGAATCATGGTTATAAATTCTTGGAAATGTTATATAAATATCATTTTAAGTGTAAAATATGATATGAATCCATGAAAAGTGTTTTGGAGGTGCTTGATCATGTTGCATTGAAGACTAGTTTTTGAACTCTCAAGATCAGCTAGACCAATCTCCGAGTTTCAAGTTTTTGAAGGCTTTATGAGATGAATTGGAGCATGAAAATTATTTTTTGAGTTAGTATACTTCAATATATTTCCATTGATAGGTTACTTTCCTTATGATGAAGATATTTGAGGTATGTATCAACTCAATTTTGAAGACCAAATTCAGAGATGCTGAAACCAGCCAGGAAAGTCTTGCAAAGTGGTGTTTCTTGGTGTGTTAATCCTTGATTTGGATATTTATAGTAAATTTTAATTAAATTAGACATCATAAGATTCATTTTTATATATTACTTTGGTCATGAGGATAAGTGGAAGTGGTCTAGTTAGATGGTTTTTCAGGACTATTTGTTTTTGTAGAAGCTGATTTAGGCACACCTATGAGCCTAAAAAATATCTTGGCTAATGTGTCAAGATTATAAACATGAAAAACATTATTTGACTTTTTGGGACCATGTACCACATGAATACAAAGCTGGAATATTTTTGGACAAGTTTTAAGAGCTAGAAGACAAAAGAATGAGTGATTTGAAGAGTCATGGCAAGTGGAAGGTAAAAGGTCATGTCTAAGGGGTATACCTATTCATGTAAGATCATTTATGAGAATTTTTTTATAACCTTCATAATATTCTATTGAATAACACTTTAATGTAAATAAAAACCCTTGGGCATAACCCCAAACCCCTGGAAGTTACTTCTAGGCTTGTAGTTGGTTGATGTGGATTGTAGAAGATGAAGTATTCATAATGACAAATTGATGAATGAGAATAGTTTTACTGTTTTGTAGTTGTTTTCCTTTGAGTTTGTGTTTTCATCTTGTAAAATTATGATAAGGATCAAGATTTTGTACTCCTTCGAATATCAATGAATAATAGCTTTGAATTTTTCTAAGTTCTTGTCATGAATGCATGCCATGATAAACTATAGCAAATTATGACCAAGCACTAGCATAGGTGTTCATGAAGTTTTAAATTCAGTGGTTGAAGCGAATAAGAAAATATTTATCAAAGGAATGATTCAACCCCCTCTTAGTCCCTTGTCAATTCTAACAGGATTGATTTTTTTTTTCTGCTACAAGCATGGGCTTTGGAGGATAAAGCTATTGCTCGACCAATAGGGTCACCATGGGCCATCGATGATCAACACCATAAATTCATGTGGTAGAGATTAGACAAGGGCCATGTAGGGAAGAGGAGGAGTGATAGATTTTATAGGTACTTGTTGAGTGGAATTTAGGTGGGGGATTTTGTATGGACACCTTACTCATATTTACAAACATTTCTAGAGTACCCATAGGATTTACTTTTCTTACAACATCCTATGTGGCTTCCGGAATGGATAGAATGCGAGAACAAGTTATCGCATTTTGGTCATGCTAGGAGGCATTTTGGATTAGAGTAGGGAGTGTTAAAGGATCCCATTCAATGTAGGAGAGAGGAGACATATATAGCTACTTCAAGGGTAGTGGTGATGATACATGTCATTATTGAGGAGTTATCGGGGATATAAACCTAATGAGGAGGGAGTTATTATTCCAATTGATGATGTGGGGTTACCCCATATTACACTACATGGTGGGATCCATCTTTGAGAGGTTTTGATAGAGTTTGAGTATCATAAAGAGTTACATAGTGAGTGATATGGGTACATGCTCAGGTGCAGGGAGGAGCACATGTAGAGGTAGCAGAGAAAAATTCTAATGAGTAGGTGTAGACACTAAAATTAGGTCACACTCCCCTGCATCCCTTGACATATAAACACCCTTCATCACATTAACCTAGCCATGACCCCCTTCACATCACTAATATTAATTTAATTAAATTAATTCATTATCCTCACTATATTTGTTATTTAAATCTTATTTAAATAATATCTACACCTACAGCTCACTTAGACACCTCACCAAGCCAACTCAACCTAAGACCTACTCTTAGCAAGTTACCATAACTAACTAAGACTTACCCAAACCCTAAAAATCAATGCCTACATTCCCTCTAACCACATTCCCGCATGCTCACAAGAAGCTCCCAGTCTAATCCACGTGATAACCACACAAGATCTAAGGAAATCAGGAGGATCTCCCTAAGTTTGGTAAACCTAGGAAATCCCACCTTGACCGACATTGGTTACCCCTAACCATCACCAGTTAAGTCGACCACCGTTGGTTACCACTAACCATCACCTGGTTAAGTCGACCACCATTGGCTTACCCCTTTTTACTCCTAAACTACCTTATTCTCAAGGTTGGAAAACATTGGGAGAAATTTGATGAGAAAGAATGAGATCTCAAAAGATAACACATCTTCAGAGAGTTAATTCCAGCAAGAACTCACATCCAAAGAAGGAGATTGAACATCTTCTCCTACACACCATCCCAACCACATTCAGATCTATTTAAGAAAAGAGGAGTGTGCATATAGCCCATGCGAAGCTTTTCTTCGATTGGTGATCACTTGTAGCCTTCAAACCCATCATCGCACCTTCATCCCTCACACACAAACTTTTAGAAATGAAATCCAAGTAAGTACAACAGCATACTTTCCTAGTTATTTCATTTTATCATTATTTTACCATCCATTTTTTATCTTGCTCCTTATTGACCATCTCCAACACTTTTCACGTCCATAAACCCATTAAAACCTCTGCAAAATCCTACTCCAGTCACCCATTACCTCGTCTTGACCAACCGAAATCCTTTGTGTAATCACAAAGAGGACCAAAAACCCCGTTACTCGTGACATTCCTAGATCTCATAAGTAACCAACGGCGGTTATACCTAATCGAGGTCACCACCTGATCGACGCCGGTCTATGTGTCACCCACGACCTTAAATAGAGACCTATCCACTCCATTTTACCTCACCCTCACTCACCTGTGACCTACCCGAGACCTTTATCAGACCTACAGAACCCAAAACCAACCATTTGACCTGTGGATTCTATTCTAGCTTAGCCTGTTAGATTAGATCTATTTCTTATTGTGTTTTAAGTGAGATACCTAAATCATTTTAAAATAACAATAGGATTTAATTTGTTTACAACATTAATTTATTTAAAATAGTGGACTAATAGCCATCTAGGAAGTATCATACTTCCCAAATCTAGCTTACGCTAGGTAGTTCACTACCCATATTGTTTAATGCTTTCTGGTGGTCTTGTTTTCATTACAGGTAGTTCCTCCTAGCCAAAAGGAAGCTCTCATGGTCAGATATGGATTCAGAAGTCATACACGTGCAACAACCCATCAACTGACATTTGAACAGGTCTTCCTCCTATGCCTGTTACCCTATCTGTTTCATTAACAATTCAAAGAAACAATCTAATAAATAAAGGTGAAATATTTTGGCACGCCCGGTGGGACCCATCGGGGTTCCTTGCATTTCATTCATTCCTAGGAAAAAATTGTGTGTTTGTTTCCCTTCTAAAGCATACACACTAATTTTCTTCCCTAGTAATCCACTCCTTTATATTTTCTCTAAAGGAAACTTTTCTTTTGGTGTATTTAAAAAGAATCATTTCTTCATGCTTTCTACATTTTAGTGAAAGAGCATCCCTCTTCCTATTCATCTTATTGTGTCATCTGATTTCACATTTTTGATTTGGGCTTTAAAATCATTGCATTTCATTTTAATTTTCTGTATTATCTCACATTAATTAAGGGAAACCTATACTGCTGGATGTCATTACTAGCTGATGGTTGACAAATGAATCGTAGAAGAGCACTTATATTCTTTTCTCTTTCTCTCTCGAGTCTTACCAAACCGCAAAAAAATTCAAATACATACATTCTTAAACAACATCTTACCTGGAAGAAGCTGTAGGTGATCACATGATCACGACACAGTGGGCACCCAGCTCACTGCTCTGTCAAGTCATACTTCAGAGCGTAGCCTGCCCCCACCATAACAAACCTAAAACCTCACCCTTTAGATATCCTTCTTTGTAGGAAGCCATCCTCACCAAAAACTCTATTTCAAAATTCATGTGTCAGTCCCTAAATAGCATAAGCTGAACAAACGTAATAGAATAGGCACTCTAGGAACGTTCTTTCTTAGTGTTTTGTTTGATTTGTGTTTTGAGGTGAGAGCTTTTGATCATTATTTTTGTATTTCCTTGCACACTCCCCATCATAGCTGGTGTATTCCGGCTTCACCTGAGTGTGCCTGGGCCATATCACCATCATTCCCAGAATTCTGGGTCTAATTCCACATCAAATTCTAATTCACAACCACTTTTTCTCATCACTGTTTCAATCTCACAATAACCGCCATCGGTTACCTCCCGACCGCCATCGCTTACACGCAACTAGCATCGGGCCTCAGTACTTTTGCTAACCTATTCAAAAGGACATTTTCACTTCACTTTCTTCCACTTTCCACAGTATTTGTCACTGTCACTTTTTCCATTGACATTTTACACATCCCCAGATTTGGCATACTTGTCATATTTTGCCTTCTACCTCACTAATTACTCACTACCTATTTTCCATAGTAACCGGCAGCGGTTACCCTTGACCGACGTCGGTTGTCCCTAACCGGCATCGGTTACCCTGTTTCACATTCCACGCACCATTTGTTACTTCATCCATTTTTTTATCACCAGATTCACTTGTTCCTACTATTCTCTATATTATTTACAAAGTAGCCCCACCTGATCAGTACTAGTTCACATGGTACTAACCCGAAGACAAGTGAATTCCCTCGTGTTCCACACCAGTCACCAACCGCTCCCACCTAGTCCTTCACCACCCTCTATTTTATCACCAGCCATGGATCCCATCCAGCCTACCAATATCGCTACCAAGATGAGGAGTTCACATAACTCCTTGACCAGAACCCTACTGCCTTGCAGTTTTACCTCTCCCATTCATCCACATGAGACACCTCGGGTCAATTGATATACGACATGCCCGTATCTATCCCCCAACTCTCGCACCCACTTTCGCTTCAGCCCCATCTCGGCTCGTGCTTCCCGCATCCACCTTACCCCTAGTCATTTCGCAGTTAGGTCCTATACCTGCTATGACTGTCACATCTGTTACCCCTGTAGAACCCATTACATCCACCATACCCTCGGTGAATACCTAAAACTTGACCTCATCTTCCCTAATGTCTCATACATACCCATAGCTACGTTCCCACCTCCAAAGGTGTCAAGTGACCCTAACCCCATTTCAGAACATAGTTCTTTCCATTCCACAATCACTAGCCCCTATTGCCACTAGGGTTACCACAAACCTTCCTTCCCCATATACATACTACCAACAACCACCTGTTTCATCTATTGTTCATTCCGGGTATGTACCCCTATTTCCTTTCCTTCTTCTCTGCCACCTTACATGGCAGCCCCATACACTAGAATGCCCCACCCATTATAAACCCAAAACCAACCTCCTCCATTATAGGAGGCATCCAATCATCATAACCCACCAATGACCTAATTAAATTGATGATGGATAAGATGAAAACACTAGAGGCATCGGTCTCCGGCTCCTGCAACTCTCTTACCTATGACGAGATTAACAACAAGCCTATTCACCCATCCATTCCCATCCGTTCATACCCTGTGCATTGAGAAATGCCTAAATTTAACCACTTCAATAGTAAGGAAGACCCAAAATAGCATTTGTGCTCGTTTAAACATGTATGTTATTTGATTGCTCATGATGACACCTTACTTTTAAGAACTTTTCCCATGTCCCTCACTAGACCAGCATTAGATTGGTATAGTGGGTTACCGAAACACTCCATATTTTTAGTCAATCAGTAGCCCAGGATTTCTTGGATCATTTTTCTATCAACATCGCCAAGAAAGTTACCATGATCGATCTATATTCCACAGGTCAGTACGAGGATGAATCTATCAAAGATTTTGTCGCTCGCTAGCATAGCTTGATCAATCAACTTACCTTTCAATTACCACAAAATGAACTCATCGAGATCTTCACATGAGCTTGTGCTAGACATATCTCCCCGACCTTGTAGGTCCAAACTTTCAAAACATTTGATGAGGCATTTACTATGGCACGAAAGTTAGAAATTTGGGCTATTAAAGAGAAGAAAATCCAATTACGAAATAAGAATTCGGCATTCAAGTTGACTGAAACCTCTTCTTCTTCTAAACCACCAACCAATTATTTAAAGGCTAAAGGTACACTAAAACAAGGGTACTCACGGCCAGCCTAGCTCATCCATCCAATCAAGCCACACCCTCATCCAATCTATCACCCATATAGGCTTTTTGATTCAGACAAGAGCAGCAAAAAATATACCCCAATTGGGGAACCTTATTCTTCTATTTTAGAAAACCTTACTCTTCTATTTTAGAAAAGCTGGTGCCATCACCCTTCCACCCATAAAACCACACACTGGTTTTGACCCTTCTCAACCATACCCGCATGGTATAAGGAAAAATATTCTTGTAACTATCAACGAGTGAAGGGTCATAGTGATGGTAATCGCATCACTTTTAAGAATATTGTCTAGAAATGCTTGAGAAAGGTGAGTTGACTATGGATAATCCCAACTTGTAACATCCCCATTTTAGTACATTAGAACAAGTAATTTTTTATTTATTTTTGATAAATGCTTCCTAATTCTAAATACATAATTTAGAACTCACAAATCAAAACAACCATTCTTATAACAGAGATAACCATATGCTATCAGTAATGACTCCTGAGTACCTCCGATCTATTCATTCCATGACTCAAGAATCTACCAATCTATTCATGAGTATCAAGAGTTGGTGTTTTTATTTTAACACATCACTCTTGCAGTTCTCTTCCTAATCTGGGATTCAAAATGCTTTGTCCAAGGAACCTATCTGAATAATTGTTACCATTATTCATCGGCATCTCATCCCTTAGACTAGGTGACATAGGACAACGCAATTAGCAACTTGCGATACTTTGGCCAAAGATTTGAAACATACTACTTATGTCTCGTATTCCTTGACGGCATACTCATCAATCTGGAATACATCCTTCACCCCATTCCTATGTTATGTAGAATGTCTTACACTGACTTCTGTCAGCCTCCCCTGCCCCAAGTTATTCACTCAGGAACGGATTAATAATATGACAATGATATAAGGATGCTCTCAAGAACTAGGGATACGCTGACATACTGAGTCAACCCTAGTTAACCCTGTGTGTCAAGGTACCCCGAGTCTCCAGGGCAGCCTCATATCATGATCACATTCCTAACCAGTCCCAGAGTAAAAACTTGTTCGTGTTTAAGGTGTAAATCTTAACGATCAATGCAAAGGGTGATGTCATAAGTCACCTGCATTGTTGTATCTTCGAGAAGATCCTAATCTTCTCGAAGGTACAACCCTGCAGTTGACTTGTGCCATCAACCTTCAAATCCACCTCGAAAATATCTACTTGACTTTAAGGTGTTACTTACGTTGAGTTAAAGTTATACTTTAAGACGCTCCTTTTAGGGTAGTCTTTTCCCAACCCCTGGGTTCCTCACCTTAGAATTGCCTTTCTTATTAAAACCCATTTCACAAAGAGAAGTTATTAAGATTTGAGGTCTCATCAAGGAGTTCTTTGTTACACAATGATCTAAATCAACCATAACAGACTCAACAATTCTTTTTCATATCATTCATCAACATGAATATACCCATCGCCATTGTTTAACAGAGCACAGCTAGGAGCTTTTTATCACAGTCAGCCACGAGACTAGATAACACTTAAAACAAATGACGTTCCATATGCAAATACAACGATATTCACACTAAGTCTAAACACAAATATGCACAGCTTCATTCAACTGAATCTAATCTCTATGAATGTACAACAAGGACTTTACAGAAGTCGCATCCATTACATAAGCTCATCCAAGTTTTAACCTAAGTAGAGCCATCCCGCAAACACATCAGGGCTTCAACAGGAGTCGAGTTCACATGGAAATACTGCAAGGGCTCCAACGGAGTCGTATCCCACAAGAACTCACAGCCCGGGTTAAGATTAAAGTCGAATTCATACGAAAACATTCAAGGACTCCAACTGAATCAAACCAACAGTCTACACAACTAAACTTCTATAGAAGTCGTAATACAAGATACATATTAAGGACTCCAACAGAGTCAATATCATTAAGTATTCACAACTAAGCAACATGATTTTGCAATGAGAAACATTATTTGCAAATCGAGCAACATTATTCACAACTGAGCAACAGTATTCATAACTGAGCAACAATATTCATAACTAAGCAACAATATTCATAACTAAGCTTAGAAAAAAGTTGAAATAAAAGATACATTTCAAAGAATCTCACTGAGTCGATACCATCAGTATTCTCAACTAAACAACAACATTCAAAACTAAGCTTAAGCAGAAGACGAAAACATACAAAACATTAAAAGGACTCCCACTGAGTCATTTTCGTATATAATCCCTGAAAATTTCAACGGAGACTAAACCCAAAATTTCTAACAAAGTAAGGATTTCTATAATAGTCGCATTCAAGTAGTATAATCTCAGCAAGCATTCCAACTAGAAGGAACTTAAAGTATTCTAGCAAGATTCAACAGATTCAACATCAACAATAAAATCACAGCCGGTCTGTAATCGAAATGAAACCAAAAGGAAGAATAAATATAGTAACCATTCCAACAAGGTCTTCTAAAACCCCGAGATTCCTAATTCCACAGGAAAAGAAGAACCAATACATTGCTTCAAACCAACTGAACTGAAATCACCTGAACAGAGTTGTTTTAATGAAAGCATTTGGAGTAAAGCAAGATTTTTAAAAGTCAGGGCCTATCATGCCTGGTAATGTCGCTTTAAAAATCTGAAGAAGACCTCTGAATGAGCTTGAGCCTTCTCCTCTTCTTCCATGATAGATTCAGCAACAATAATTTGTTACCCTCATGCCTTATAAACTTTCCTCGACAGAGAAAAGAGCTAGTTATTCTCATAGTTGCCATGCAACACCAAGTAGACTGGTTCGAAGAACCAGTGATCAAACAGAGAGAAAAACGGAGTGAATGGAAAACCAAAATACCAACCAATTTTCCATTTGCATGCCTTCCCAAGCGATCCGCGCTCGGGAACCGAAGTTCATCAATGACATTAACTCCAAGATTCCCACCCAATCTCCATTGCCACCGACCGCCATAGTTGGCGATTGACAAATGCAAACAAAAGACCATTCCCAGATTTGGCGATACCGCCACGTCAGGTCTCACTAGATATTTACAACCTCCGCCAAATCCCAAGTCCTTCATCCTTATCCACCTCATAAATGCCATAGAAACTACCACCCATGGCTCGCACCCCTTCATAGGTCCCCCTTCATCCATGATCATTAGTTAGGTTAGAAACATAGGTTAGATCATAAGGTAATACTTTAGTCTTACTTCCATAGTGCTAGGTGGCTAACCTTAGGAACATTTAGCTTATAGTTTAGGGCTAGGTTAGATTACTAATAATTTAACCAATAGGTTATAGTTTAGGTTTAGGTTATTAACCTTAATAAATCCAGTCTAGGTCCCACAAGTAGGTTCGATCAGTATTAGAACCAACAATTATAACATTACCGAAATGGATTCTATCCAGCATTGTTAATAAGCTTGCAGTATACACCAGAATTTATTACCTGGCTTAAGGTCTAGGCCTTCCTGATATTACGATATTGGGAACCAATTCATTTAACACGATCAGCCTGAGTTAGACTCGGAATTACTTATTCAACACATTCAGACCTTGCAACCTTCGTAAGGTCTATAATTTTTGTTCATCCAAAATAAACTTAAAACATCTCTTGGATCAATGCCACTAATCCAAGGCTGAGTCATAAAGATGGGTAAATCCACAATTCATCCCGAAATCAGATTGAACTCAGGTGCTAAAAATAAAAGAAATAAAAGAGTCCAAGCATATCCTGACTCAGTCAAAGATCTTCAAGAGCAAAGAAGATACAATCCATATCAAGCATGACTTCACAATCAAAGGAACACATCCTTATACAAAAGAAATCAAATATAAACACTTGAATTCTCGGGAGGAAGTAACAATAGTTCGGGGTGTTACATGCTTCCCTCCTAAATGATTCATCATCCCGATGATTACATATTTGATTTACCTTCTCGTCAACCAATTTATTAGTTCACAATACAAAGTGACTATTTCCAACTTGAATAGTTCCAGAAATCAATGTCACGATACATTTTATTCAGATCGAATAATGTTTGCCTCAATTTGGCTTTCATATAGACATGAAAAAGATAAGTTCATAAAAAAATGTTTTGTCAACAGATTTCATTCTATTGAAAAAGAAAAGGAAAAGCAATTTTCATCTCTTCCAGATTTTCCCAAGTTGCACTTTCTTCATTAAACTGGTCCCACTGGACCTTACATTGCTTGTATTTCATGATTTCTCAAATGCAATTGGTGAGTTTCCAGCACTCGTGTGGGTTTAACCACGATTATTCCTGGTCTTGGACCTGCAAGGAATTCCAATTTAAGACATGTGACAAATCTGAAACGTATTTCTTAAGCAAAGAAATATGGAAAACATCATGCATGTGAGACAAAGCAGGTGGTAATGCTAATCGATAAGCTACAAGATTGATTATTTCGACAATTTTGAAAGGTCCCACGTAACGAGGTGACAACTTGGTAGCCTTGCTAAAAGTTATAGAACTCTTTCTGGGTTTAACACGAAGAAAAACCTTCTCACCAAGCTCAAACCTTCGATCAACCCGCTTAAGGTCAGCATAGCTCTTTTGCCTATCTGCTGCTTCCTTTAATCATTCACGAATCAACTTTACTTGCTGTTCCATTTCAGTGAGGATTTCTGGTCCAATTACCACTCTATCCTCAACACTATCCCAACTAAAAGGGGTTATGCACTTCCTTCCATAAAGTGCTTCAAAAGGTGCCATTTTAAGAGATGAGTGATAAGTGTTGTTGTATACAAATTCAACTAGTGGAAGATACTCTTCCCATTTATACTGTTGATCCATGCAATACATTCACAACATATCTTCCAACACTTGATTTACTCTCTCTATTTGTCCATCCGTTTCTGGATGATATGCGAATCAAGTTTAGTTTTGTTCTAAGAGTCAGTATTAAGCGTCTCGCCAAAATCTTGATGTCATTCTCGGATCCTCGTCTCGATATAATCAATTCCGTACACCATGTAACCTGAAAATTTTGTGCACGAATATTTTGGCCAACACTGGTGAATCATCCTTTAGATTTCCAGTGATAAAATGAGCTACCTTAGTTTATCTACAACTACCAGGATAACATCATGTTTATTCCTAGACATAGGTAACCCTTGTACAAAGTCCATGCTTATTACTTGCCATTAAATACTTGGTATGCTATGGGGATATAATAGTCCAAGGGGTGCATGTGTTCTCGCTTAACCCGTTGACATTCCGCATAATGAGTCACAAAATCAATAACATCCTTTTTCATACCTTTCCAAAAGTATTGCTGTTTTAGATCAGCAAGCATTTTTGTGATACCCGGGTGTCCAGAGAAGGGATAATTATGAAATTCAACTAACAAATTCCTTCTCAAATCGTTCAGCATAGGTACGTATACCCTATTTTCATAACGTAAGATTCCTTCATTGTCAAAATTAAAACCCTTATACCTTTCATCATTAGGTTCTGCAGACGTTGCTTTTACTTGCTGAAAGTATATATTAGATTCTGAGGCACTTTTTACCTCATCCTTAAACTGAGTTCTTAATGTTATAAGAGCAGAAATGTGCTTCCTATGACTTAGAGCATCTGCTACCCTATTCTCTTTCCCTTTGATGTAGCTAATATCAAAATCATATTGAGATAAAAATTCTAACCACCTTCTCTATCTGGCATTTAGATTAGGCTGAGTGAAAATATATTTCAGTCCTAAGTGATCAGTTTTCAACTCAAAAGGTTTCCCAAGTAAATAGTGTCTCCAGACTTGAAGCACATGAACAATGGCAGCAAGCTCCAAATCATGAGGAGCATAATTCAGCTCATGTAACTTAAGTTTTCTACTTTCATATGCTATGACTTGATCATTTTGTAACAAAACACCTCCAAGGCCTTCCCCAGAAGCATCCGTTACAACAATGTAAAGCTCCCATTAGGGTCTGGTACAACTAAAATAGGTGCGGAAGTCAACTGACTTTTCAGACTTTTGAAAGTAGTTTCACACTTATCATTCCAATTAAATTTCTTATCCTTCTTCTGCAATGAAGTTATCGGTGCAGCCACTTTAGAAAAATCCTTAACAAATTTTCTATAATAACCAGCAAGACCCATGAAGCTTCTTACTTCGTGCACATTCTTTGGTGTAGGCCACTCAGTTATTGCCACTATTTTTGAAGGATCTACAGCAATTCCTTCTTTACTAATGACATGACCCAAATAGTGAACTTCTGAATCAAAGAAAGAACATTTGGATAACTTACCATACAACTTTCTTTTTCTCAAAATTCCCAAAACTATCTTCAAATGCTCATTGTGCTCTTCAACACTTTTAGAATAAATGAGAATATCATCCAAGAATACAAGTACAAACTTGTCCAAATATTCTTGAAAGATATTATTCATTAAGTTCATAAAAGCTATGGGTGCATTAGTTAATCCAAAGGGTAGAACCGTGAATTCATAATGTCCGTACCTTGTTCGGAAAGCTGTTTTATGAATATATTCCTCTCTAATCCTTAACTGATGATAACCAGATTGAAGATCTATCTTAGAATAAACCACTACCCCACGCATCTGATCAAATAGATCGTCGATCCTTGGAAGTGGGTATCTATTCTTGATTGTTGCTTTGTTCAACATCCGATAATCAATACACAGCCTAAGTGTTCCATCTTTCTTTTTCACAAATATTAATTTGGCGCTCCCAAGGTGAAACACTTGGTCTAATCAAACCTTTAGACAAAAGTTCTTGCAATTGAGACTTAAGCTCGACTAACTCTGTAGTAGTCATCCGATAAGGTACTTTGGAAATAGGTTTCGTTCCTGGTTTGATTTCGATGGTGAAGTCAAATTCCCTCTTGGGTGGTAAACCTAGAAATTCCTCCGAAAAATGTCTTTGAAACTTTGCAACAGAGGAAATCGTTTCATGGAATCACCATCTTCTTCTAAAAATTTAGATATCTTTACTGCATAAAGGGTACATCCTTTGTTTTTAGCCTTTTTAAGCTGCATAGCTGACAGTTTTCTAACTGAAATTTCCCGTTTCACACCTTGAATCTCTGCTGCTTTCAGCCGATCATCTAAACATTTTATATTCTTTTCATAGCAGTCTACTTTTGCTTTATGGTCAGCTAACCAATTGACACCGATGACAATGTCATACGATCCCAAAGGTGTAACATAGAGGTCAACTTTAGTGGAAAAGTTAGGTAAGTCAAGGACTGCCCCAAAAAGACACATACTCACTGTATGAATAGAATTATTACCATACTGTACAGTCCAAGATTTATCCATTTTTCCAGCCTTTCTTTTAAGTTTAGAAGCAATTTTACTAGAAATAAAACATTCAGTAGCTCCTGTATCAAAAAGAATAGTGACAAGTATGCCAAATAACTTACCCGAACTTCTATAGGTGTCACTTGCTTGTCTACTACTGCAGCATGTATCTTATGCTACTGATTATGATCATCCTTCTTCAAAGGGCACTGATTTGCGTAGTGGTCTTTGCCACAATTGTAGTAGCCTCCTACAGGTCCCTTTTTAGGCTCAAAATTACCTCCAGCCTTGTAATTATCACGTTGTCCTCCATAGGGCTTCTGCCCATTGTTATAATTTTTGGCAAAATTATCCCTTACATTTCTAGCAGACTTATTTGCTACTGTTTTCTTACTATTATCCCCTGGAAACTTACTTCTGTTTCCAAACTTTTTCCATGGTCCCTTTTTGGGTGCAAGTGAAGTTGAAGAAGGGTTTGCAATCTTCTTCCGCACTTCCTCTTTATGAGCAGAAATAGCCTTTAATTTCTGTTCCTATCTTATGGCCTTTTCAACAACTCCTTCCATAGTGGTTGGACTGTGAACATCGACCTCTCCCCTATCATGGGATTCAGTCCCATGATAAATTTTCATATTCTGAACTTCTTGTCAGTTTGATATTGCAGTACATACTTGAGGAGTTTTGTAAACCACTCCAAGTATTCAGTTACCGTTAGCTTCCTTGAGCTAAGTTCTTGAATTCTGTCATTTTCGATCATAGAAAAGTTTTGGTAGCCAACGTTGCCTAAAATAGCCCTTAAATTGATCCCAAGTAATATTGGTCTCATCAATATTTAGCTCACTACATACTATCCCACCACAAAGATGCTTCGTGGGAAAGCTGATAGGCTCCCCAAATAGCTTTGGTTTCCTTTGAGAAGTTTCTTATTGCAAAGTACTTCTCCATTTCACTGAGCCAATTCTCAGCTCCATCTCCTAATGTGGTGCCATCATATTTAGGTGGGCTTATCCTTTTTATATCATTAGTGAGTTCTGCTGCCAACCTGGCCTTTTTGTTTTCTAGTTGGACAGGTGCATTTCCAGCATTATTATCAACACCCATATCGGGGTTGTCCTCAGGAGGTTGCTGATTGTTGTTACCAGCTTCATCTTCCTCCTCATTTCCCATTACTTGCTGTTCAAGTATAGCCAAATGATCTCTTGTGTCCAATAGGGCAGCAAGGATCTCATCAAGCTTTTGGGTTGTTGCCGCCCCTCCTTCTGGTGGAGCATTATTCACAACGTTCCCCTTGTTCTAACCATTTTCATTACAAGAAAATTCATGTTTTTATCAGATTATGGACACAATAGGTCCAAGAGCTGCAACCTTCAGCTTTGATACCAAGATGTAACATCCCCATTTTAGTACATTAGAACAAGTAATTTTTTTATTTTTACTTTTTTGATAAATGCTTCCTAGTTCTAAATACATAATTTAGAACTCACAAATCAAAACAACCATTCTTATAACAGATAACCATATGCTGTTGTAATGACTCGGAGTACCTCTCGATCTATTCATTCCATGACTCGGTAATCTACCGATCTATTCATGAGTATCAAGAGTTGGCATTTTTATTTTAACACATCACTCTTGCGGTTCTCTTCCCTAATCTAGGATTCAGAATGCTCTATCCAAGGAACCTATCTGAATAATTGTTACCATTATTCATCGGCATCTCATCCCTTAGACTAGGTGACATAGGACAACGAAATCAACAGCTTGCAATACTTTGGCCAAAGATTTGAAACATACTGCTTATGTCTCATATTCCTTGACGGCATACTCATCAATCTAGAATACGTCCTTCACCCCATTCCTATGTTATGTAGAATGTCTTACACTGACTTCTGTCAGCCTCCCCGCCCCAAGTTATTCACTCAGGAATGGATTAATAATATGACAATGATATAAGGATGCTCTCAAGAACTAGGGATACGCTGACATACTGAGTCAACCCTAGTTAACCCTGTGTGTCAAGGTATCCCAAGTCTCCAGGGCAGCCTCATATCATGATCACATTCCTAACCAGTCCTAGAGTAAAAAATTGTTCGTGTTTAAGGTCTAAATCTTAATGATCAATGCAAAGGGTGATGTCATAAGTCACCTGCATTGTTGTATCATCGAGAAGATCCTAATCTTCTCGAAGGTACAACCCTGCAGTTGACTTGTGCCATCAACCTTCAAATCCGCCTCGAAAAGATCTACTTGACTTTAAGGTGTTACTTATGTTGAGTTAAAGTTATACTTTAAGATGCTCCTTTTAGGGTAGTCTTTTCCCAACCCCTGGGTTCCTCACCTTAGAATTGCCTTTCTTATTAAAACCCATTTCACAAAGAGAAGTTATTAAGATTTGAGGTCTCATCAAGGAGTTCTTTGTTACACAATGATCTAAATCAACGAAATTGGGCAATAGCCTTAAATCTTCACATAAGGTTGCTAACCATACCCTTTTAGGTTTATATCAATTCTCATAACTGAAATATATCTTACTTATTAGTATTAAGATATAGTGATTTAAAATTAAATTAAACGTTGTCTTGACTTAGATCAAGACTAGGAAGTAATAATTTATTCAACCCGTTTAGCTTCCTGTTGAGGTTTATTTTAACCTTAGCTTCTCGAAAGACAGTGATCTAAATTCCAATTTAGCTTTAGATAGAACATAACAGAACTACTAAACATTCACAAGTACTCAGTCACATAATCTTTGCAAAGCTTACATAGAGAATCCCAAATGTCTCCAAGGTATACAATAATAACAATGCTCTTAAAATCATTTGAACCGAAGAAGTTCAATCCATCAAGATACGAATGCAAACACATAAGTAACAAATACCTCATTTCATTCATTACTAAGCTAATCAAATACATTTTATGCATTCAGCATATTTGATACAATACTCAACAGCAAAAGAACATCTTTCTTCAAGTAGTACATTTAGAGAATCAAGTTGGAATTCATCATAAAACCAAATTAAACAATCTGAACATCATATCAGATCTGCGTGCCTTTACCACTTACGGAAACCATCTGCAAAAATTGTCAACACGGGTCAGTTCGGTGAACTGAGCATGATAAGCACTAATTCTTAAAACAATTGCAATCCACCAATTGTTCTCATTAAACAACCTGTTTATATGAAATCATTTCTTCACATTCCAAACTTAAATCAGGCTAATCATCCTATATGTTAGAGACTAAGAACATATGAATACAACCATTCTAAAGACAACAAAACTCCTACAAGATTGTTTCTAACAATTTCTCAAAGGCAGTTAAAACATTCAACAAGCTCACTGTCTTAATTCTTTTATCATCATAACACATTTCAATGGTATTGTCAAGTATACCTATTTATACAGCAACACACATTTTATACCAGTCTCTCCATTCAATACCAAAGTTTATTCTTGTTATGCCCTTACCGTAGAGATCGCAAAAGGATGCAAGAAGAAGGCACACAAGGTTTCCTGACTAGGAGAGAGAGAGAATTTTCCTATTCAACTTATTATACATCAACATATAAATTACAGTCTAGAAGAAAGAAACAGAGTCCATCAGAATCCTAAATCAATAACGTTCTGGACTGTACCGAATCCTTTAGAATAATGCAAATACATTTACGCATGCGACTAAACAGTCGAGATTACAAGAAGAACTACAGTTCCATCTAAATCCAATTATAAAAATCACCTGTAGCTATTAAGCAATACAAGAGCTCTCGCGACAAGCAATAGTAAGTAATCCAACCATAACAGACTCAACAATTCTTTTTCATATCATTCATCAACATGAATATACCCATCGCCATTGTTTAACAGAGCACAGCTAGGAGCTTTTTATCACAGTCAGCCACGAGACTAGATAACACTTAAAACAAATGATGTTCCATATGTAAATACAGCGATATTCACACTAAGTCTAAACACAAACATGCACAGCTTCATTCAACTGAATCTAATCTCTATGAATGTACAGCAAGGACTTTACAGAAGTCGCATCCATTACATAAGCTCATCCAAGTTTTAACCTAAGTAGAGCCATCCCGCAAACACATTAGGGCTTCAACAGGAGTCGAGTTCACATGGAAATACTGCAAGGGCTCCAACGGAGTCGTATCCCACAAGAACTCATAGCCCGGGTTAAGATTAAAGTCGAATTCATACGAAAACATTCAAGGACTCCAACTGAATCAAACCAACAGTCTACACAACTAAACTTCTACAGAAGTCATAATACAAGATACATATTAAGGACTCCAACAGAGTCAATATCATTAAGTATTCACAACTAAGCAACAATATTCACAACTGAGCAACAATATTCACAACTGAGCAACAATATTCATAACTGAGCAACAATATTCATAACTAAGCAACAATATTCATAACTAAGCTTAGACAGAAGTTGAAATACAAGATACATTTCAAAGACTCTCACTGAGTCGATACCATCAGTATTCTCAACTAAACAACAGCATTCAAAACTAAGCTTAAGCAGAAGACGAAAACATACGAAACATTAAAAGGACTCCCACTGAGTCATTTTCGTATATAATCCTGAAAACTTTCAACGGAGACTAAACCCAAAATTGCTAACATAGTAAGGATTTCTACAATAGTCACATTCAAGTAGTATAATCTCAGCAAGCATTCCAACCAGAAGGAACTTAAAGTATTCTAGCAAGATTCAACAGGGTTCAACATCAACAATAAAAGCACAACCGGTCTGTAATCGAAATGAAACCAAAAGGAAGAATAAATACAATAACCATTCCAACAAGGTCTTCTAAAACCCCAAGATTCCTAATTCCACAGGAAAAGAAGAACCAATACATTGCTTCAAACAAATCACACTTGAACAGAGTTGTTTTAATGAAAGCATTTGGAGTAAAGCAAGATTTTTAAAAGTCGGGATCATGCTCGAAGAAGACCTTGAGCTCGAGCCTTCTCCTCTTCTTCCACGATAGATTCAGCAACAATAATTTGTTACCCTCATGGCTTATAAACTTTCCTCGACAGAGAAAAGAGCTAGTTATTCTCATAGTTGCCATGCAACACCAAGTAGATCTGGTTCAAGAACCAAGTGATCAAACAGAGAGAAAAATAGAGTGAATGGAAAACCAAAATACCAACCAATTTTCCATTTGCATGCCTTCCCAAGCGATCCACACTTGGGAACCGAAGTTCATCAATGACATTAACTCCAAGATTCTCACCCAATCTCCATTGCCACACTTTGACCGCTATAGTTGGTGATTGACAAATGCAAACAAAAGACCATTCCCAGATTTGGCGATACTGCCACATCAGGTCTCACTAGATATTTTCAACCTCTGCCAAATCCCAAGTCCTTCATCCTTATCCACCTCATAAATTACATATAAACTACCACCCATGGCTCGCACCCCTTCATAGGCCCCCTTCATCCATGATCATTAGTTAGGTTAGAAACATAGGTTAGATCATAAGGTAATACTTTAGTCTTACTTCCATAGTGCTAGGTGGCTAACCTTAGGAACATTTAGCTTATAGTTTAGGGCTAGGTTAGATTACTAATAATTTAACCAATAGGTTATAGTTTAGGTTTAGGTTATTAACCTTAATAAATCCAGTCTAGGTCCCACAAGTAGGTTCGATCAGTATTAGAACCAACAGTTATAACATTCCCGAAATGGATTCTATCCGGCATTGATAATAAGCTTGCAGTATACACCAGAATTTATTACCTGGCTTAAGGTCTAGGCCTTCCTGATATTACGATATCGGGAACCAATTCATTTAACACGATCAGCCTGAGTTAGACTCGGAATTGCTTATTCAACACATTCAGACCTTGCAACCTTCGTAAGGTCTATAATTTTTGTTCATCTAGAATAAACTTAAAACATCTCTTGGATCAATGCCACTGATCCAAGGCTGAGTCATAAAGATGGGTAAATCCACAATTCATCCCGAAATCAGATTGAACTCAGGTGCTAAAAATGAAAGAAATAAAAGAGTCCAAGCATATCCTGACTCAGTCAAAGATCTTCAAGAGCAAAGAAGATACAATCCATATCAAGCATGACTTCACAATCAAAGGAACACATCCTTATACAGAAGAAATCATATATCAACACTTGAATGGTTAGGAGGAAGTAACAATAGTTCAGGGTGTTACAAAACTACACCCTTAATCAAAATCTAAAAATATTTAAGAAACCATTTCCCAATCATGCCCCTTCATCCAATCAAACAGGTGAGAAATCCACTCATGATACCCATACTCATGAGGTTCATGCGATCTTTAACGAGGTACCTATTGCATCTCAATTACCTCACATCCCTTCCATAGAGGAAATCCTATCCCAAAATCCTCCTTCCATGTCTGAACCAACCATCATTGTTCCTTCACCAATAGAAGAACACCCTTCATCTCCTACATCACCTACAGAGGAGTCTCCTGTGGACATTGAGACCATCTCACCCCTAGCTTCTCCACTTAGCAAACCTTTACCTACCATACCTCCTCCACCCGTAGAGGAGCACCCATTACCTCCTCCACCCACAAAGGAGCACCTATCCATTCCTTCACTCATAGAGGGACTCCCATCATCTCTTCCACTCATCATAGACCTGGTGGAGATACCTTTGCCTCTTGGTGAGCATTCTCCATTAGCTACCCAACATCCAATAGACCTACTTTCAGCTCTCTTACCCACAGAAGCTGAAGCTGGCCAATTCCCCATCTCTAAGATGCATTTTATAGGAATTCCCATTAGGTCCTCACCAATTTCACCCACTGACATGCCATTCTCACGTTTGGCTGATCACTTAGAGTATGTGGATAGAGCTTTGTTATGGGGGCACCTCTTACTCCCTATCCCAAAATAGATGCGGAGGGTCCCTAGATGAAACCTCCACTATCTTCCCAAGAACATTTCCACCCATCAAACCACATACAACCACTCTTTGTCACAACCCCTTCTATGATACCTGTTAGCACTCACATCACACGCTTACCACCCGACCTATGCCTAAACCCAAACTGTACCCACAAAATTTACCTCCACTAAACCTATTACCACTTTAGGGGTCACCACGACCACCAACCTTACTCATCCACCTATTAAAATGGATTTATCTACATCCTCCCACGTTAAAACCACACCTACTCGACACCTAAAATAAAGAAAAAAACTCATCAACCTCATACACCTACCCCACCAATCACACCTGCACTTGTCCCATCTTCCTTAAGACCTCAATTGCCCAATAGGGTCAAGCACCCCTCATCTATTCATAACCCAATAATATAACTACCCATTATTGTCTCACAAATCTCTAACCCACCCTATCACACAACACAATCCATACTCACACCTGCGCAGTCTCTTTACCATCAATACGTCTCGATACCTTCAATCATTTCTTCACTACCTCCTATGCTTCAGTCATTATCCCTCACCCCCAAGCACAAACCGCGTTATCTACCTTCATAGCGCCCCCATTATCCCCATGGGTAACTCACCCTCTTCCTCCATCTGATTTTCCTTCTAGACCTCATATGCCCACATCACCTTTACCCAAGAAGGTGCACCCCAAAAACAAAACCCCACTACCCTACAACAAAGTAGTCGAAACAAAACCACACCCTCCTACTCTTCTATCTACTATACCCCTACCCAAATGAACCCGACCGATACCTCAAACCACATTGGAGCCTAAACCCATAGCTCGACCCCTTCCTACAATTCCAAAAACAATTCCTAGAAAACCAACCACATCCACACCCAAACCTACATTCACTTCCCATTGTGATCCACTAGCAGGGTCCTATGCCAAAATTTTAACCAACCTCCTTGAGACTTTTTTATCACATTATCAAGCACTCCGACCAGACGACCCCTCAAACCCAAGCCAAAAGGGTTTGATGATACTAAAATTTGTGTATACCATCATGTGCCGGGCACGATGTGGAGAATGCAAGACCTTGAAACCCATCCTTATCCAATTGTGTCCACCGGAAACCAAATTTGACGACGAAGACCTTTTGGACAAGGACCCTGCTTCACCTACACCCATTCCCACACTACCCACTCAACAACCAAAACCTCCATCCTCACAATTCCTAGAGCCACCCCAAGATTTGAAATTAACATGGTTTGCATCGAGAACTTGCCACACCACCACCCAAATGTCATTGCGTCCAACTGACCTCATAGGGATTTTCTCCTCCCATAGGTTTTTTCCCATCATGTCCTTATACCGGATACCCTACACCCTCTCTAGTTGAAAAATTCCCTCAAATCAACATGGTACATGTTATTACACATGTGCGAAGGGTAAAGAAAAGGAGCCCACCCACCAACCAATCCTATACCCAACATACCATCTGCACCCACACCTAAGATAACTATCCACAACCCCACATACCCCATTTCTAATGGTGTCACAAATCTCACCATGCTCAAACAATTACACCAATCTCCACTCAAAATGTCCTTATATGATCTCATCCAAACCTCGGAATCCCATCGTCAATCCCTCATGGAGGTTCTTTAATCTATCAAGGTTTTACCCAATGACCCTACACCCGTAGCCTCCATTATCACACCCCATCATGTAGCTTCCCTCACCAAATTACCACCTTCATCTTCACCTCACCTTGTTCACCAAGTGGCCTCCCTTAGCTTCTCAGAGGAGGAGATTATGCCATACCAAAATGAGGACTGGACCCAACCCTCTTCATCTTTGTTCACATTGATGACATATGGGTATGCTTATCACCAAAAGTCCATTAAGGGCCAAAGCTATCACCGACCAACCGGCCGATGCACCTATTACCAGGACCAACCCTCAAACTTTGATTTCCCTAACGAATCTATTGCTAACCTCTCTTTGGATGATGACCCTTACCAAATGACCTTATTCTTCGATAGTTTCAAATGTCAGCGTGGGGGTGGTGTAGGCATTATCCTCATTCCTATTGATGGTGAACCCATGCCCTTATCATTTAAACTTGACTTCGAATGTAACAACAATATCACTGAATACAAAGCGCTCGTATTGGGTCTCATGATTGGATATGCCTTAGATGTTAAGTCTTTTAATATCTATGGTGATTCTCAACTGGTAGTAAACCAAGTCAATGGTGTTTATCAGTTTCATAATGAAATACTTCAAGAATAAAAATGTTACGTCGGCATCATGTTGACTACCTTTGACCACTATAACATTCGAGACCATTCCATGATCCACCAATAAATTCACGAGATACCATGGCTTTCCTCACTTCTGAAATACTCGCTTCGCTTGATGATTCGGACATCTTTGTTATTGTAAAATGCATACTGATACTTTCTTATAAATCTTGTTATATTAACCTCGTCTAAACTACCTCACTGAACACACAATATCTTTGGTATAAGTGGATTGTGGACTACCTTTCCCTTTCTATATTGCCTCCTGATCTCACACATAATGAACAACGTGCCTTTCTCAAAAAGGCCTCTCGTTATGTCGTCATGGGTGGCCTTCTCTATAAATGAGGATTTGACGGTATTCTCTTACGATGCCTCACCAGCTCTGAAATCCCCTATACCATTAAAGAAGTTCACGATGGCATATGTGGAGGTCACTTCAATGGCCTTACTATTGCTAAGCGTATTCTTCACCTAGGCTATTACTGGCTGACCCTTAATCATGATTTTTGTGACTATGTCAAACACTTTGCATGAAATATCAACAACATTCCAACCTTCAACATACACCCAATCATGCCTTACAGGTCGCTCTTGACCTTTGGCCCTTCTCTCAATGGGGTTTGGATCTTGTTGGAGAAATCAATCCTCATTCTTCCCAACACCATCAATGGATCATAACCACTAGCGAATACTACACAAAATGGGTAGAAGCCATACCATTTATCTCCACAAAAGCCAAGAAAATACATGAGTTCATTAACCATCACATCATTTTTCACTTTGGTGTCCTCATCAACTCATTAATGATAATGGAAAACAATTAAAAAACAAAACACTGCAAAAACTTTGCGATGCCTTCGACATTCAGCTTAGTTTCTCCTCACCTTATTACCCATAAACCAACGGCCAAGCCGAATCCACTAATAAAACCCTTAACAAAATTCTCATGAAAGTGGTTGATGATACTGGGAAGGATTGGCATACGCACATTCCTTTTGCCCTATAGGCATACCGCACTAGTATTTGCACCTCCACTATGGCCACACCCTTTTCTCTGGTCTACGGTACAGAGGCTATTTTGCCTCTCGAATTCTAGATCCCCTCACTCTGCATTTCTCTCCATGACATGCTTACTGATGATGAATTTCATTAGGACCACTTGGCACAATTGGAGTTATTAGAAAAACATCGTCTTAATGCTCTAGATCACCTTCAAGTTTATCAACAACGTATCAAACGTGCTTATGAAAAATGTGTTCATGAACAAACCTTCCAAGTTGGTGACCTTGTTTTGAAAGAAAATCAACACGTAACCAAAGCAAAGAAAAGAAAATGGGGCAAATTTTCTCCTAATTGGCTTGGACCATACATCGTAACTCATACCTATGGATCAGGTGCCTATTGTTTGTCCTCACTTGAGGGTAAACCCGAACCTGAGCCCCTTAACACATTACATCTTTGATCTGTTCTACTATTGACCTCTAGTACTATATCACTATTTATCTAGTTCATGCTTGTCCCTTGAGCACCATTTACCTTTTCCACACTTCCTCTCCAACGACTAAACAAGGATCATGTGATTACCCGTCACCCTTTTTCCTTATCTTACATATGTGCACCACGGCTCTGCGTATGGCATGATTCTCATGGATACTTTTCATCTTCTTTTAAATGAGATCCCATGGTCATTCACCCTTTCCTTCTCAACAAGATCTAAATGCTTCGTAATAGTCTCATCCATGACTTAAAAGCCAAAAAAAAAGATGAATCCCTCAGAAGGACATCTTCCAAAATGTGGATCAACTCCTTGAGTCAAACTTCCAATATAACAAATGAATCCCTCAAAAGGACATCTTCCACCCTCAATTATTGCTATAAGTAGACTGTGCCCTCAAAGGACAGCTATAAAAAGCTCACAACTCTCTACATAGTTTTTCCAAAAAGAAGACTATTGTTTCTCAAAATTAAAATTCGAAGCTTCTGCATCGATCAGCTTAGCGAAGACCTCAAGGAGACATATATGCCTCCCGTATAGACTTCCCACATCAATCGGTCTATCTAAAAGTAAATAATAATAATAATAATACACTTTGTTTTGTCATGGACTTGCCTATTGTGATCTTGGCTCTATTACCCAAGGCATTCCACTTACCATTTTATGACCCAATTACTGCGCACCTCTATACCCATTGTCTTTTCACTTCATACCTCAAGGGACCTCACAACCTATGACATTTGGTGATCATGTGACTCTTCGTCACTCTTAGCATTATCAATTATGTAATGTCTTTAGGGTCTTACGTTCATTAGCCTATCTATATATGTGTTTCATACATTTTGACCCTTGCCAATCGGGTGGCTTTCTTGCCCCCTCTTATATTTTATCTTCTTCATCACCTTTTTATTTTCTTATATAGGACTCAGTCCTTGACACTTACCTTTTGGGGTCATCCTCCCCTTTTGCCATAGTCGCTCTCACCTGCAACATTCTTACTATCATCTACCCCCACCTATTAAACCCAAACCCACAAACATAACCACACACTTACCAACTCATTTTCATCTTCTTCCCTAGCTTATGGGATAACTACATCAGTCTGAGGTCCCTTTTTTCCAAGACTATGTAGGCAGCACTTGCAAGGCATGGGGCCCTGGAAGGTTAGCTCGACCACTCTTTACCCTAACCATTTGCCCCAAAATTACCCGATTTCTATTCATCTCAAAAACCATGACATCTACACCATATCCCACATACCTTTTACCACTTATATTATTTCACATTTTCATACATAACCAACATTTTTCACATTTTACACTATCTCATGTATTTACATTGCCATTTGTTACCAAAATACCGAAATGAACATCCATGCCTAAACCAACTGACTTGATCCATGCCTAAACCAACTGACTAAATCCATGCCTAAACCGACTGACTCAATCCATGGGTAAACCAACCTAACTTGATCCATGCCTAAACCAACCTAACTTGATCCATGCCTACCACCTCGATTCGATCCATACTTAAACCGACTCGACTCTATCATGGCTAGCTCATCTATTTTCCATCCATATCATAAGTATAGTAAAACTCATACACATCACAACAACATCACCTGCATATCATCTATCTCCTCATATATACATGTGTGTATCAATACAATGTACACCCATATCACATAAATGTGTATCTCAATAAACATGCATGTCTCATCATGGCTATCATCTCAAAAATGTCGGCACACAGGCCGATATACTATAAATAATCATCATCAGCTCGCAGGTTGCTATGCAATACAAAAATTTCTTAAGCTCACATGCCGATATCATGTCCAAAAATAAATACAATATCTCTTCATCATGCAGGCTGGTATCATACATACAAAAATAACTCGGCACACAGCTAGTCCATACGTAGATCAATGTGTCTCTCCCGACCCCTCTGCTACACACCTCGTCAGGGGTCCGGCACCTACCTCACCTCCTGCTAATGGACCCTTACCTAGAGCTAGCCTCTACACACTAGTGACCTCACCACGACCCTATCCTTGGGCTTGCCACACCCTGTACTCTTAACACTATGAGTGCGGGATCTAGTCCCCTCATTGGACGACTGTTGTGCTTTGTACTCGGCATAGGAGGGCACATCTAGCCCGACAGCTAACAAATGATCATGGTAATACCATGCCTCTCCTAGGGCATCTCTGAACCTAGCCATGGGCACTATCTATGGTGGTGCCATGGGTCCCGCTACCTACGTAGGTACCTGTATAATGGGACCTTGTCCCTGAACTCTGCACTGAGCCTGTACTGGTGCTAGAGCCTGAGTCGGCCCTAGAATCTATGCCTGTGCTGTAGTTGGACCTACATGGTAGTAATATGTGCTGTCTTTGTTGACACTGGCCTGCAAACCCATAACTTGTCCTTGTCTTTGTGGGCCAACTGGCCCTATAAAGCCTGAACCTATGCCTATAGGGTGGCTATCTACCCTCCATCTCTTCCTACCTCCTCTCCATCTCCATCTCCCCCTACCTCCACCTATGTAGGTACCTATCCTGCCTTGCCTTTCCTCGAGCTCGCAGCGTCACTATTCATGCCTATAATGTGGAAACCTATGCCTCTCGTGCACTCGGTTGCCCTTGCATGATCCCAAGCTACATCACCAAAGTAGCCACCTACCCCTATAGGGCATCTCTCTGAACTGTGATGGTGGCTAAGTCTGGATACCCTAGCCTTAGTGGTACGGATCTCAGCTATATGCCACCCACCATTGTTGGTACCCAACTGCAACCCCAACATCATTAATCTAAGTATCTATAGGTTACTCCTCCAATCCAAACTAAGCAATCCAAACCGACATCTAGCCCGCTCTATGGGTATCCACTCATGCTCTCTCACTCTCCTTCCCTTTATCCACGAGATATATCTCGTAGCCTAGCTAGCTAGCTGTGGCCATCTTTTTGTATGAGGGCAAGCCCACATATGGTCTCTAAATGACATCCACCCTAGACAACCCCTCCAACAACCTCCTGTAATAAGCTACATCATGCATAGCTCTGGCACCTCGAGCCTCTCCCATAGCCAGTACCCACCGCTTGTACCCCATTCTCAAAACTCTTCATGGGAATGCATCTTCTCGGGGCATCCGCAATGGTTGAACATAAACAATGTGCTCGTATGCCCAACAATGTCGTAATACGATGTAACAGATCTTTGAACCTCCTTGCATCCACCGTAGGCCCATAGATCTATATACACCTATGTCAGCAATGCAGGTGCCCATGCGAATCGTGTCTGATGTATCATCATGTCATGGAGGACTCCCATCAGTGACCTCGAGAACCTCCCACCCTCTACATCCGATAGTGCAAAGCAACACACTTCCTCCATCATAAGTACCACTAACCTCATCTCCTCTCAATGAGCTCTATACATTGCTCCATAGCTCATGCTAGCGCTATGGAACATTAGGTCTGTTGCACCCTCACCAAAAATGGGTGCTAGTAACTCCTCAGATGCCTCTGAAGAGATAGAATACACTTGGGCCCCCAATATGGGAAACTATAGGATCCTATATATGTCCTCCAGGGTGATCGTCATCTCACCCATTGGAAAATGGAAGGTATTGGTCATCGAGTCCCATCTATTGATGAGGGAAACCATAAGACTCACCTCCTAGACTACATGCTGGTAGTGCCTCACCCCTATCAATCCCACCTCTGCCACATGCTACCACTCTGCCTATGTCATGCTAGCTCATACTCTCAATAACAAGGGTGGCACTGGGCTCTCATCCGTAGCTCATCTCTTGCCTGCATCCCACAAAAACAATGTATTAGTCCACCTTCCCATCTTACCTTATTTTTAACCCATCTACCTGAACCTATCTACCCAATCCCTCAACCACACCTACCCAAACCCATCTACCTTACCTATCTACCCTCACCCTCAACCACACCTACCCGAACCCATTTACCTTACCTATCTACCCTCACCCTCACCCACACCTACCCAAACCCATTCACCCGACACTACCTACCCTACCCTCACCTGTGACCCACCCTCACCCTTTACCCACCTACCCTACTTTCTCACCCTAACCCCCTCCCCTCTCACCCACCTTCTTTCCCACCCTACCCTTACTCTCTTCCCTTTTTTATCCCAATTTCCACTTACGAATAACCGACCCGGTTTCCCCTGACCGACCATGGTCTCCCTTTAATCGGCACTTTGTCATCATTGTTCTTATGACCGGCACCGGTCACTACCCACGACGTTGGTTGACTTACATCAGCCACAAGTCAACCGATGTTGGTCACTATCGTACCACCCACCCGACTTTCCAACCCTACTTTTACCCTTCCTTAACATTCTACCCACCCAAATCCTCTTTACAACCTTAATTGTTCCTACATTACCCCTTTTCTCCACCCTTACCATCCACTACTACCTTTTCCCTCTCTTTTTCCCATTTTGAAATTATTTCCCCAAACCCCCATTTTTTTATATTTTCTACATCTTACATCAAATTCACTCCAAAATCAAAACCAAAGGTTCAATTCCTACCTGATCTCACTGCCGCCATCATGGTGGAACCTCCGGCCTCCACACCACTCCTCTTGAGCCCTCTCTAACCTCTACCATCCTCAACTGCACAACCAATCCTCAGCCACACGAATCATGCCACCTGATCTCATGGCCCCACCTCTCACTCACCCACTCTCACCTATGTGGCTCACCACCCAAGCTCTCTGTTGTACTCTTTTGTCCTCTTCCTCCTTTTCTCTCTTCTTGTCCTTTTCTCCTTTTCCAAATGCACCAATGACTTTTTCAAATGTGGGTTTTCCACTTTTTATACCCTACCCGACCCAACCGATGTCGGTTAACCCTTGACCACTGCCGGTCTTCTTCCCTAGACTACATTGTCAATTACCATACACCGTCATCGGTTCATACCGACCAATGTCGGTTACCCTACATACTCATTTCCCTCACATTTACCTCATTTACCTCATCTCCCTTTTCTTTTTCCCTCCATACACCTACCTGGACCACTTTACCTTCCCCTCTGCCCCTCCACCCTCTTCAACCTCCTCACGTCTGCTTTGTTGACGCCTTATTATTTTACCCCTACCTTGGCCTTACCCATGCCATGATCTTGATATTTGGACCTAGACCATCGCTAGTGACCTTTGACCTCATGTGTTCACTATACCTATGGCACTGTTACCTATGTTGTTGACCTAATGACCTTACCTAGCCTATTTCCATGACTATTTATCCTGACCCTACCTTTGGTGTATCGAACATACCTAAACATTCTGCACCTAACCTACGTTGTGTTTCCTAACCTTATCCTATACCTTGGATACCGGATTCACTTCACCCTTGTTTGGATAAACCTATCGACCTTAGATGATGTAGAGTTTTCCTACTCTTCAACCTAGTAGCGTGCTACAGTTTATACGTGTGTGTGCGTTTGACTGTTGCTACCTTTGACCCTAACCCATTACCTAGATTTCTCGAGTAGACCTTTCACCCTCTTCCCCTACACCCATTTACCTTTTCCTCACATTTACCTTTTATCAAACCACTCATCGCTTCAATATGCTACCTTGTCAGGTTCTGGTTTGAGGGGAATCACCTTCACCCTCACATGGTTCACCCACACCTTATTTTTGTTTGCATCCCTTACCAATACAAGCTACACACAAAAAAAGGGGCAAAATGTAGACACTAAAATTAGGTCACACTCCCCTTGAATCCCTCGACATATAAACACCTTCATCACATTAACCTAGCCATGACCCCCTTCAAATCACTAATTTTAATTTAATTAATTTAATTAAATTAATGGATTATCCTCACTATATTTGTTATTTAAATATATTATTTAAATAATATCTACACCTACAGATTTAGTTAGACACCTCACCAAGCCAACTCAACCTAAGACCTACTCTTAGCAAGTTACCATAACTAACTAAGACTTACCCAAACCCTAAAAATCAATGCCTACATTCCCTCTAACCACATTCCCACATGCTCACAAGAAGCTCCCAGTATAATCCATGGGATAACCACACAAGATCCGAGGAAATCAGGAGGATCTCCCTAATTTTGGTAAACCTAGAAAATCCCACCTTGACCAACGTCGGTTACCCCTAACCGTCACCGGTTAAGCCGGACCGCCATCGGTTACCCCTTTTTAACTCCTAAACTACCTTATTCTCAAGGTTGGAAAACATTGGGAGAAATTTGACGAGCAAGAACGAGATCTCAAAAGATAACGCATCTTCAAAGAGTCAATTCCAGCAAGAACTCACATCCAAAGAAGGAGATTGAACATCTTCTCCTGCACAGCCATCCCAGCCACATTCGGATCTATCTAAGCAAAGAGGAGTGTGCATGCAGCCCATGCAAAAGCTTTTCTTCAGTTGGTGATCACTTGCAGCCTTCAAACCCATAATTAGTACCTTCATACCTCACACACAGACTTTTAGAAATGAAATCTAAGCAAGTACAACATCATACTTTCCTGGTTATTTCATTTCATCATTATTTTACCATCCATTGTTTATATTTCTTCTTATTAACCATATCTAACACTTTTCACCTCCATAAACCCATCAAAACCTCATAAAATCATACTCCAGGTCACCCATTACTTCATCCTACCAACTCAAATCCTTTGTGTAATCACAAAGAGGACTAATAACCCCATTATTCTGTAACATTCCCAAATCTCACAAAAGAATAAAGAGCTGGTTATACCTAGCAACCGAGGTCTGGTCACCCCCGACCGACACTTGGTCTATGTGTTGGCCCACACAACCTTAAACAGAGATACCTATCAAATTCATTTTACCTCACCCTCACTCACTTATGACCTACCCGAGACTTTTATCGGACATGTAGAACCCGAACCAACCATTTGACCTATAGATTCTATTCTAGCTTAACCTAGTTAGATTAGATCTATTTCTTATTACGTTTTAAGTGAGATACCTAAATCATTTTAAAATAAAAATAGGATTTACTTTGTTTACATCATTAATTTGTTTAAAATAGTTGACTAACAGCCATCTAGGAAGTATCATACTTCCCGAATCTAGCTTACGCTAGGCAGTTCACTTCCCATATTTTTTTATGCTTTCGGTGGTCTTGTTTTCATTACAGGTAGTTCCTCCTAGCCAAAAGGAAGCCCTCACGCTTAGCTATGGATTCAGAAGTCATACACGTGCAATAACCCATCATCTAACATTTGAACAGATATTCCTCCTACACCGTTACCCTATCTGCTTTCAATCAACAATTCAAAAAAACAATCTAAGAAAGAGAGGTGAAATAGTAGGAGGATGGAGATGATGATTTATCTATTGCAATTATAGTGATGACAATCGAGAAGGCCATAAAGGAGGGAGAGAGAGACATGTCTCAAAGAGAGGGAAATGATTTGATTGGCATCTAGGATACCCTGATTGGAGAGAGGGATGGATTGATTGTAGAGAGGGATGGACTGAGAGTATAGGGAGATACCATGATGGGAGAGAGGGATAGTCTACGAGAATAGATTATACAGGTATCTGCTGATAGAGATAAGTATAAGAGATATAGAGATTCATTGAGGAAGGCCTTGGGTATCACATGGCCTTCTATATCTAGCATAGAGCTATTGGTGGTGGCTTGATCTCGGTAGGCGGAGGGGAGAATGTGCAACACCTCCTCCATTTGGTATGATTTTAATGGTGCACTATGATGCGGTGGGGGTAGAGAAAGATTAGTATATGGATCTAATCATCAAGATCTACCTAGATTCCACTTTTTATGTAGATCACATGGTTGTGATAGGGGGATACATAGTAGTAGAGAGGCCTAGTGTTAGTGTGGTGAGCATGGGATAGTCACCTCGAAGGCTAGAGAGAGTGGAGGGTGGTAAGGGAGGAGCTAGAGGTAAGATTGCTGTCACAAGAGTTCCTAGAGGTGATGGAGACACGGAGGTGCCACTGGAGGCACACATACTCCCGGGAGGAGAGGGTGGTGCTAGCATGATGCCTAAGGATGTTGATTTTACTATTTGATTGTCTATGATGTCATAGGCTTATAGAAGCCTATTTTCATATGATGATATATATTGATTTTTTTAATTTTGACTATGATATATACCAAACTTCTGATTTATACGTATATATGATGATGGTTTAAGGTTTATATTGTGATTTAATTTTCATGTGGTAAATGTTGCATGTTTTCTATTGTGTTAAGGTTTTTAGATGGGTTTTGATGAATGTGATACGTTTAGAATTTTTGGTTAAATATGTTTTAGATGTGACTAAATGTTTGATTTATTAAAATGGCTTTAAGATACGATCTAACAAACATGCTAAATCAAAAATGTAACTAAACAAGATGAGGTAAAATTAAAATGATTTCCCTACTATGAATTTAACATATATACTTTATGGGTGTCAAAAACACTTTCACTTGTGGGCTTCTCAGATGTTAAATAATATCATCAATGGGTGGTTACATAAATCATGATAGGAATGTGGGTTTGAACAAATATATTTTGCTAGGATGAAGAAAGGGATTTTTGTGTGTAGGATGATATGGGAGAAAGGGATCTCCTTTTCAAATATTCCATAGGGATGATACCCCAAATTTTCATATTATTTTGAAGCAAACTGATTGATGTAGTGTTGTCACCCTCAAAATTCCCTCATTTTCTAAGTGTAGACTTAAAAATTTGAGTTGGTACCTCTAAAAATATTAAAAACATATTTTTTGAAAAATGATTCTTTCTAAGGGCTTTTGGTCTCTTGGAAACTTCTTCATCAGATGGGAAATTTCTTCCCATTTCTGAAAAGGTAAAGAAGTCCTCCTAACTCTTCATATTTTTCAAGTTATGGCCCGTGGACTGAGATGGTATTATTTGCCCAAGGCAAGCTGGTGGGGTTGTGGGAGTTTTTAGAACTTAACACCTTTTGGAAAAGGGCACAGTTGGTGATGGTGGGCCGCGGGCTTGCACACAGAGAGAGAGAAAAAGAATGCCTAAGGCCCGCCACCAATCAGATGGTGCCATGTAGCCACGTTGAAAAGTCAAAGTGGGGATGCGGGTCGGTGGAGAATTTTGAAGTTTTAAGCTTTTTTGATAAAAAGAGTTAAAAGTAAAAAGTGATCCATGACCCCGTCACCAAGCAGATAATGCCACGTGTTTGACCATTGAAAATTCAAAGTGGGTGAGTGGGCCAAAATGTTCCAAAATTCCTTTTCACTGTAAAAGTTATAAAGCATAAAGTTTTTCCCCCGGGCCCACTCCAATCAATTTCTTCCACGTGGGCAGCCCAAATTTAAAGTTGTAAAAGCAAATTGAATGGCCCATATTTTAACTAGAGAAATAATGTAACAACCGTATATTTGAAAACCTAATTTTTCTGCCATTAACGTTTCTTTGTGAATCAAGAATTTGAAAGGGCGTGAATGATTGGAATGATTTGTAACCATTTCTTTCTTGCTCGAGGAAGTTGTAACCATTTCTTGCTTGCTCGAGGAAGTTGTAACCATCTCTTGCGAGCTATTTCATGGGCTTTCAAAGCCATTATACAGGTTGAAATTTTGATATTCTAGAACTGTAATTTCAAATTTGAAGAAATCAATACAAGGGTTTTCCCCTTTTCATTTGTTTTCTCTTTCCTTCTTGCTCTGAGATGTGAATCATTTAATCCTTACATGCTAAGAAACTTTATGTTTTGGTTTATACAATCTCAAGAACTTTGAGTCTGTAGATTTTTCCCATTATAAACGTGAATGGTTCTACTCTATATCTCATTTTCTCAATACATATAAGGGTTTTCTCTACCATCTCTTTTCCCTGAAAGTATTGTCTTCTTCTGCCTCCCTCCTCTCTTCAAGTCTTCTATCCTCATGTATTGATAACCTTCTAGGCATAAAACACATTTCAAGATATCGGGAAACCACCATTGAATGAAATATTGTGTATTTTTACATAGGTTTTGCCCCTACTTTCAATAAGGGAACCTCTCCCATTAAAGAGGAGGGACTTGCTTGTCCCTTGACTGTGGTTTTATTCAAAGTGAAAATATGAAACCCAACATGCGGAAGCTTGCTATGATGGGAAATATGATTGATGCAGAATCTTTCCTAGATGATTTTAATTTTTTTGATGTATTTTTAAAGACCGATCGATGCGGGAAGCATTTTCACGTGAGTAGTCATCCTTCAAGGGTATGGTATCCTTTTTGACTTTTGATGGATGTCCATCCTTTGAGGGATCGAGTACATCATTTTGACTAGTAGCTATCCTTCATGGGAATAGTATAATTTTGTTTTGGTAATGATTTAGATTTACAAATAGCTTTCCTTCAGGACCAAAGGTGTATAACGTTTTGATGTTTTGATAAGAGTAGTATCCAAATAATTTTCATTTGTTTTTGAAGTTGAGGAAAAACCTAATAGACATTTTTGAGAAGGGGATAAAATGTGTATCCGACCTACACACACATGCCCCATGTCATGTTTGATTGGTATGAGATGGATGGGTGTAATGTTTTCAAAGGGGTTCCTACAAAGGAAAGAACTCGACCATATGAAATATGTGCGATAAATAGAGTCACGGTGCTAATCTTTAAGGCATGTTTAGGGTTGTGATAAATAGCCATACCATTGTAATTATATGATGAAGAGATAGGATTTGGAGGTAAATACTATTATGATAGTAATTTATTTAACAGTATAAAGGATGCAAGTGTGAAGAATTTGAAGTTTCCCTTTCAGGCTCCCCATCAAGAGAAGAAAGATGATATGCTCCTGGCCCATACTTGTGAGTGATAATGTATGGACTAATCCAATTAGGGATAAACTTTCCACGTTTACTCCATTATAATGTAGTAAAATTTTGATTTGAATTGATAAAATTAGTTGATGAGAATGTGTGGAGTAATATTTTTAAAATTTCAATATATAGGAGCCCTCCTAACATAATGTAGAGGATAAATATGACATGTGTTAAAAGGAATAATATTTTTAGGATGATGGAATCTTTGTCTTGACTAATTGAGTACATGGTAAATGAATGGGGATGTGGAACTTTTAATGAAGGAACCATTGAAAATGTGGATTGATAAAAAGAGGTAAATGACGCACCTTGGATTTACCTTTTCTTTGTATGTTGATTTCGTGTTGATATAGTTGGATAAGCCATATTGTTATTAGGAAAGGGACTTTCACCAAGAGGTAGCAAAGATGTACGAGATGGATTTTTGAGACTTGATTGAGGATGACCCCATGGTTTTGTAGATATTGGCAAGGATATTGTTAGTGTCCCGAGTGTAGGTGTTGACAAGGTCAAAGTACCTTGAGGAGGGTGTTGATCGCATAAATGGATGTAGTCATTTTTACCCTTATCACAAAATAAAGGAACCCCATGCACGCTAGCCTATCACCCAAAGGGCACTAGGAACTCACCTGAGGCACACGCGGTGCCGAGTCTCTATTTTATGTGATTTTAGTGGGAAACATTGTAATGAAATTACTATTATAATTCAGATTATGAGCAGAAATATAACACCAAATAACACAATATTTCAAAATAATGATCTCAATATGTAATTGTAATAGCTTCACCACTTCGAGGGGCAACCTCAAAACCATATAATAAGACTCAAATTCTCAAATGATAATGAACTACTACCTACAATCCTCTATATATACTATTCATATGTTATGGCCATCACCTGTGTGAACCTATTAAGCATGAGAAAGTATAAATGATATAATAAAATGATATGGTAAGCCACAAATCAGCTACTCATATCCTAATACAAGCAATAGGTAAAGGTTGTAGCATGCCCTTCCCCTTCAAGCCAACATTTTCCTCAATGTTGAATAATTATGGATGTTGTTGTAGAAAACCTTCATCCTCCCAGTGGCCTCTTCTATGCTCGATTCTTCCACTTGATCATATATTCCTTAATGTCTCTGGTTCTTAGCCTCTTAGTACGTGTTTGCGTTAATCTTCTCTGCTCCAAAATGATTCTTCCTCCTCGTTAAGTTCTAGTAACTCGTCGGGGATTCAAATTTCTATCCAATAACCTTCTTCAGGCATGAAACATGGAATACTGGGTGTATGTGTGAAGATGGAGGCAACTCTAGTTTATAAGCAATATTGCCAATTTTCTGTAGAACTTGATAAGGGCCATAGTATTTAGGAGCAAGTTTTTTGTCCTTTTTCTATTGCTTTAGAGACATCTGTTTGTAAGGATCGAGACATAAAAAAACCCAATCACCAATTTCAAAATGTCTTTCACTACGATGTTGATCTGCTTGTTGTTTCATCCTGTTTTGTGTTAATGTTGAATTCTCCTTCAAACTAGCCAAAACATGTTATTGATGTTGAATGTGTTCCTCAACATCTCTGACCTTAGTTTGCACCCTCAAGGAGGAAGTGATAGAAGGTGGATGGTAACCATATAATGCTAAAAATGGGGCCATTTGCGAAGAGGTATGAAAAGATGTGTTATACCACCATTCTATAAGTGGTATCCATTTAATCCATCTTTCCTGCTTATCTAATACAAAACAACGTAGATACCCCTCTAAGAATTTGTTGACCACTTCCATTTGCCCATTAGTTTGAGGATGATAAGATGAACTGTGACCTAGCTGAGTACCCAAACATGAAAATAATTCCGTCCAAAAATTACTTATGAAAATAGGATCACGATCACTTACAATTATCTTTGGGGTTCCATGTAGCCTTTGAACTATCTCCAAAAAATAGCTGTGACTATACTAGCTGCAAATGGATGTGATAGGGCACAAAAATGGGCATATTTTGTGATCCTATCCACAATCATGAAAATAACATTCTTACCCTCTCGAACAAGGCAATCCAAAGTGATGAAATCCATGGAGACCTCCTCCCATATTTGGCTAGGAATTGGTAAGGGTTGCAGAGACTTGCTGTTTTAATTATTTCCCCTTTGTTCTATTGGCACACTAAAGACTACGATACAAAATTTTGTACATCCCCTTGAGTCCTTCCCAAAATAATTCTCTTTTTTCTATGATATGTCTTGAAAAATCCAGTGTCCTCCAACAGGCAAGGCATGTAGCTCTACAAGAATCTTATGCTTAACCTCAAAATCTTTACTCAAGTATAACTTTGTCCTTATACCATAGGGCATTACCTTTCCACTCCAATTTTTATATATGTCATAGATCATTTCTTGATATTCGTATTAGAGATTGTGTATCCTTGTCTTGATCCCATTCCAATCTTGCATCATCCACCCAATCACCGTCAACATGGACATTCCACATAGTAAGGCATCTCGCAGATGTATCCCTTCCGACAATGCATCAACTACTACATTTTTGTACCCTTTTTGTATATGATTTCAAAATAATAACCCAACATTTTTGTTACCCACTTTTTTTTTCCTCAAATGATAGCCTTTGCTCCAAAAAGTATTTGATACTATCATGATCAGTTTTTACCTTGAAGTGTCTACCCATGAGATAGGGCCTCCATTACTTGACCACATGAAGAATATTCTTTCTCATAGACTAGTTTGCGTAGATATTTTCCTTTGAATTATCAAATCTCAAATGCAATTGGTCTTCCTTCTTGCAATAGAATTGCTCCTAATCCTGATCCTGAAGCATCACATTCAACAATGAAGGTTTTTGAGAAGTTGGGAGTAGCCAAAACTAGGGTGTTGCACAAGGCTTCCTTCACCGCTTAAAGGATTTAGTAGCTAATTGGGCCCAATGGAAGGAATCCTTCTTTAGAAATGCAAGTGAGTGGGGTTGCTATTCTACCATATCCCCGCACAAATATTCTATAGTACCTTGTTAGTCCTAGGAACCCATGAATATTTTTGAGAGTTTTGGGTCTTGGTCATTCCACCATAGCTTTGATCTTCTGAGGATCAAATTTGACGCCTTCATGGGATACAATGTCACCCAAATACTCTACCTCTTGTACACCAAAAGAACATTTAGATGGATTTGCATAGAGATTATGTTTCTCCAAAACTTCCAACACTTTATTTACATGTTGTAAGTGTTCTTCCCATGTCTTACTGTAAATCAATATGTCATCAAAGAAAACTAATACAAATTTTCTTTAAAATGGCTTGAAAACAGTGTTCATCAAGCTTTGAAAGGTTGAAGGCACATTTGTAAGACCAAAAGGCATTACCAAAAACTCATAATGGCCCTCATGAGTCCTGAAAGCCATTTTATGAACATCTTCCTCTTTTATTCTAATTTGATGGTACCCTAAACGAAGATCTAATTTTGTTAAATAAATAACACCATGCAATTCATCAAGTAAATCATCAATTACTAGAATAGGAAACTTATCTTTGATGGTATACTTGTTGAGTTCTCGGTAATCTAGACACATCCTCCATGTTTCATCCTTCTTACGTATCATGACCACTGGGGAAGAATAGGCACTCTAACTAGGCCTGATGATACCTGCCATCAACATTTCTTGAACCATTTTCTTGATCTCACTTTTCTGGGAATATGGGTATTTGTATGGTCTCGATGTTAGGTGTTTGGATCCTGGAATCAATCAATGGCATGATCACAATCCCTAACCTGGTGGTAGTCCCTTTGGAATTGCATCAAAAGTAGATGAGTGAGCATCAACAATATTTTGAAGATCGAGTGGCATTGAAGACTTTGTATTTTGTACTTCTATGGAAAATAACATTGCTATAAATCATTCTACTCCTTTTATGAGAACCTTCTACATCTGATGAGAGCTAATAATCTGTGGAGACTTAGCTACCATCCCATTCAATTGTATTGTCCTTCCATCTGAATGAAATCGCATGAACAATTCTTGGAAATTCATCTCTATAGTACCTAAGGTTGTGAGCCATTGGACACCCAAAACAATATCTACCCCTCCCATAGAAATAGAAAACATAGGTGAGTCTAACATATAGTCTCCCATGGAAATATTGATACTATGGAATTTTCCTATGCACTTGATTGTCCCACCATCCGCAATCATAACTTGCATTTCTAGAGCTGGGTAAATAAAACAATTGAGGCGGGTAGCTAACTTATTATTTATGAAGTTATGAGTACTCCTTGAGTCAATCAACATTGTCACCTTTTGTTTTTTGAGATAGCCAATAACCTTGAGTGTTTGAGGAGTAATAATACTTGACAATGCATGGTAAGAAATTGTAGGTTGGTGATCCTCTATTTCCTTTTCTCTTGGTTCCTCAACCTCTCCTATAATTTCAACATCCTCATCATCCTCATTACCTCTATCAATATAGAACAACTTCTTCTTAGCACATTTGTGTCCTCCATATTTTATATCACAACTAAAGCATAATCCTTTTGATCTCTTTTCTTCCATTGGTTGAGGATTCGATCTAATTGGCGTAGAAAATGAAGAGGAAGAGATACTACGGTCTTTGGTGTTAATGAAAGGTGGCCTCCTACTACAAAGAACTTTTTCCTCTACTCGACGTGCCATGATAATAGAATTAGAAAGCTTGAGTGGATTAAACATACGTACCTCATGCTCAATGTGGTCCTTAAGACCCCCAAGAAATAGGTCATTCAGATTATCTTCTGGTATATTCTCCACCCTTAAGGATAGGTTTTGGAATTGATGCACATAATATTTGACTGATCCTATTTGTCGTAACTTTTCTAATTGACTAAAGTAGTTCTCTGAAACACTAGAACTATAGTGCAATTGCAAATGCTTGGTAAAAACTGTCCAAGTGACACCGATGCCATTCTTCTTCCTCTGAGCACATAACCATCGATGCTAAAAGAATTGGTCTGGTTCAAGATACAAGGATGCCAAAGTCACCTTTTTTCCTGATGGTGTTTGATGTAGCTCAAATAAGTTCTCCATTTGATTTATCCAATTCAAGGGATCTTTACCATCAAATTTGCGCATATCCACTTTCGACATCATGTTCCGTGGTTGTGAATAAGTTGGATTCTGATTGGGCTGGAAAAGTGATCCAACATGGTTATTTTTTCCATGATTTTGAACTGAATATCCTCCTTGGTTGATATGGGATGGATTTGGGCCATACTTGTTTACCCTTTACATGTTGCATGATATCATCCAACCAATGATTGATTTGGGTTATGTCTCCTTTAGAGGCCATCTCAGATTGTACATTTCGTAGCTCATACTCAAGTTGGCTCACCTTATGATCAACTGAAGTAAACCCTAGTGTTGAGGAATATTTATTTACCCCTTCTGAATCCATCTCTTCAATCACTATCTCATCTTTATCTGGGGTTTTACCTGGAGTAACCAGATTATTTTTGGTCTTATGGAAGGCCCCGCCATGATATCAAACCTTATGGTTTAGGGTTTCGATACAAATTCAGCCAAACAGGAAAAAAACAGAGAAGATACTAATACTATTTCTTTCGATATTTTTGAAAAAGAAAAGAACTTGAAAAATTCCACAATTTGCACCCTAGGGAGCGATTTTATGAAAAACCCTAAATTTGTAATAACTTATGCAAAATAAATAAAAAATTCTTAAATTTTTAGGGAACCTTACATGATATGTTTCACAACTCGGTAAAAATATATCCCGCCAATTCACTCTAGTTCAAAAATACTGCAGTAAAACAAAAATTAGGGTTTTGCCCTAATTTTGCCCTAGATTGTAGCTTTGATACCACTTGTGATGAAATTACTAGTATAATTCAGATTATGAGCAACAATATAACACCAAATAACAAAATATTTCAGAATAATGATCTCAATATGTAATTGTAAAAGCTTCGCCACTTCAAACCATATAATAAGACTCAAATTCTCAAATGATAATGAACTACTACCTACAATCCTCTATATATACTATTCATATGTTATGGCCATCACCCAGGCTGACCTATTAAGCATGAGAAAGTATAAATGATATGGTAAGCCACAAGTTGGCTACTCATATCCTAATACAAGCAATAGGTTAAGGTCGTAGCAAACATCATCTATGATCCAGTTTAAGAGAATTGGAAGGAAGTAAAACATACAAGAACAATAGAACTCAGGATGACTTCTAGGTCCTTACAGACATTCCAGATAGAAACTGATTAAAAGATTGAATAAATTATACCAAAATAGAAAGAAGTTGCACAAGCATCCATACTTAATCATAAACGTAAATGAGAAAGAACTATGAGAAAAATGTATGCATTAGAATAATCAATGTTCATATTCATTGTAAGCTGATAACCTCATTACATTCATGGAGCCATTAAAAATGTTACAGAGAAGTAGACCATAGTCATGCATTATATCTGGACTCATATGACTAGGCTCTCAAAAGAAATTTATAACCCATACCCTTGATACATCCTTCCCTAAACACAATTACCCAAACTAACAGAGTTCTTGCAATATTTTTGTAGAGCTCCACCCTCTCTCTCTATATATCTACTTCCTTCTACATGTGCTTGTATATATAGGATTTGTGGACTGTTAACTCATCCTATAGCGGCCTCAGATCTGATGTCAAGTGTCTAAATGTGGTCCTCCATGCGAGCATGCTCCTCCAGGCCCGAGCTTTCCACTTTTTACCATGATGAGCTTATAGAAGCTTCTACCACAGGCATGCTCCTTCTGGGCCACCCTATCGCCAGGATGACACCTTATCCACTTCACATGCACAGTCGGGTCATGATTTTCATGTGTTTTGCCAAAACTCCCATTATTTCTAAGTCTCGATCCCTTGGTTCTATCCGCGCACTCGCCACAGGGTTTCTTTATAGCCTTTCCCTGCATGCCTTATCCTTGCACACTTTTCTTCAACTAGGCCTTGCGCACCTATGTGCCCTACTGTAATTTATCCAATATTTAAGGGGCCCAACATTACCCCACACTACACCTATTCTCCATCCATGCAGAACACCTCTCTAGTGAAAATAAATAATACAATAGACTTACACCGTGGGAAAAGAATAAGGGGATGAAAGAATATGGAAAGAAGAAAGAATGGGAAGTGATGGAATCACTACAATAGGCTAGGAAAATCCTTTTACAAGTCAGCCTCCAACTTGTTCCATCAACTTTTTCTATGCTTTCTGATAGAGGTCACCAACCAGGGTGCTCACCTCATCAAAATGTAGCCCATTTCCTTGTGTGCTTATGGTGTTAGCAATTTTCTCTAACTCTTTGCCCACATCATCTAGCGCATCCATTCTCCATGTAATCTGTGGGTACAGTTCCTTCAACCGGTTTTTAATTGAACCCCTTAAGGCTTCAATGGCTTCAAATTTTCTTTCAACCTCAGCAAGGATTTTTCCCTTTCTACCCTATTTCCTTTATTATTTTCTTACTGGAACTCCTTGAGTTCTACCTCATGATTGGCGACCAAGATGCCTGCACCACTTTTTCTCTGTCCACGCAATTGTCATATGCGGCCTCAATAGTATGGGAAGTGACTTTTATATCAGCAAGAACCTTGTTGTACTCTGCTACAAATGCCACGACCTTCAATTTATCTTCCTTCTCCAAGCACATGGCCACTTCTTCTACAAATTCTAAGGCTAACGACTACCTTTCCATGGTGAGGAATCTTGTTAAATCCTCTAGGCATCCTAAAGTAGATCCATACTTCTACGCAGAGGGTGCTAGGTCTGGATGCTTCAATACTATAGCATTATTTATAGCCTCCACCTTCTTGTATACCACACCCACCTTGGCCTTCTCATATTTTAGCTCACGCTACAACTGGGTGCTGATTAGTTTCTCTTGACTAAGATCCTTGGCCCTTACAACTAGTTCTTCCTCTTTCTTCTTCAGGTCCTCCTCCAGATATTTGATTCTATCATTCCACCCAAAGATTCTAGCCTCGATTTCAATGGAGACCTTGTTTAGTGCGTTGCATAGTTGTTCATCCGAGAGCTGTTGAGCGTTCACCATGGGGTTGTCTTCTGTTGGCCCTAGAAATGTTATTATTTCCCGTGGCTTATCTCAAATTCCGGCTCATCAAGATGGGACTCAATTTCCCATGAGAGCATCTTCCTCATCCGCGGGTATGTAGCCTCCTTGTCAAAAGATGACATGGTTATGAGCTCTTCTGTTGGAATCGTGCTTTGGAACCACATGCAAAACACTTTGTTGGGGTCATCAATATAACCCATCCCTGGCCTCTCCTCCCCTGTGTACCTTCCTCCCGTGCGCGTGCCCTTAGGAATACTTACAGTTAAAATGGGGCCTCTAGTGCTGCCATGGTCCCTTTCCGTGCTCTCCTCATTTTCTTCATTCAACAATGCCTCATGATGCTTTTTATTCTAACTTATCTTCCTCCAAGGTCTCAATAACATTTGTTTCTTCTCTCTCTACCACCTTGGGTATCTATTCCACCGTAAGGCTTGGAGCTTTCTACGTCTGTGTGCCATCTTCCTCACTTCTCATGTCTTGGGTGCCTCTCCCTTCTTGGCTATCCTTGCGTTGCACGAAGAGGAACCCCTACTCCTCTTCTCCGCCTTCTTCATCCGAATCATGTATGTTGAAAACAGGTGGCCCTTGTTCCTTTTCTGGCTTGTCTTCCCCACTAACCTCTTCTTTGCTATCTTCTTCTTCACCTATGTGCTTGTCCAAACTTCTAGTATCTTTTGAGGTAGTCTCCTCTTCTAGCCTCTACTTCTTCCTAACTGGGATTCCGGTGTAGGTGACTTTGTTTCTTCTTCTCCCAAGGACTCCTTGTCTGATGGATTTTCTGGCTCTAGAGTCTTTTCCTTGACTAAGGGCCTCTTCTTGTGCAAATACATGCTTGTCCTAGCACTTTGTCTTAGGGCAGCCTATTACCTTTTTCCCCAACACTTGGTATTTTCCTCTCTAGCTCCTTTTCCACTGCTTGGACATAGGTCTCTTCCTGCTAGTTGGATCCTCAGGCATAGATACCTCATTTTCCAAATATGTGCCCTTTTCCAATTTGGGCCTTATACGAGAGGTGCACACATGTCACATATCCTCCTGTAATGGGCATAGTCATGGGCCTTTTCATATACACCTCATACGATATGTACCTTTCCACATACGTGTGCTTTCCGGGTGAGACAACGACCCTTTATACATTTCCGTGTGCTCCCGGTCCAGTTACCAAGGTCCAGTCTTCAACTTCTTGGATTCTTTAAACCTGTTTACTCCTACTTGGAAGTATTGAGCTATGAAGGAAAAGGGGATCTTGCACCATGGGCTCTATGTTTCATCCATCAGTTTGAACCTACCCAAGTAGAAATACTGGTACATAGCAAATTATGCTTCTCCTTTGGTGGCCACTGGTAGTTGTTCAGAATCCTCCATTCTCGCCTTGAACACGTTCCTTAGGCACGTATACCATTTCTCTAGGTGCGCCTTGTGCACAATTGTCATGGAGTCACATGCATATTTTTCAAATCTTTTTGTGGGTAAAGGGTCCTCAGCTGGGTACTCCCATATGAATTTTTCTGATGCATTAGGTACTCCAATCTCTAAAAACATGATTATCAGTAGGACATTACCAAACAGGATCCTATCACCTTCCTTCATGTAACTGATAATATCATCTATGATGAACACAGACAAGTTGTAGATGGTGCCCTCTCAGATTTTCCTGCAAATAATCAACCATGGTTTATTGACTTGGGTCCATCTCTCCTAGCCATTTAACTTGGTCACCAGATGCGCAACCATTTTCATTACTGGGTCCTTGATGTCTATGATATCATAATATCTTGACCCCTTTTTGTACGCGTAGGCAGCGATAGTCTCCTTAATTTCCTCTTTATCACCTAGGTCATCTTCCAAACCATCTCCTTCATAGATGAGGCCTATGAAATGTGAGATGAGTTGAGGGGTAATGCACATCTTGTGCCCCACAAAATGGAAGTAGTCCTCATGCACGCGCGACATCAACCATTGATAGAGGTGCTCAGGCTTCCCAAAGTAAGGCAACTCAAAGAGTTGCAATAACCCTACCTTTTCCAACTTGACCTTCACATCATCATTATAAATGGGCAAACCCTCTGGTGTCCTATTTTTTGGGCACACTAGCTCCAACACAATCTCCTTCTCGATCATGCTCATATGATGATTATAGTCATTTACAGACATGTTCCTTAGATGGGACTCCCACTCCTTCCCTATCATTAATCCATCTGGGTAATGCATTTTTGCATACCACTCTTCATTTGTATGTGCATCTCTTTCTTGTTGTTTTCCCTTGACATTTCCCTTGCTCTTCTTGGGTGCCATTGTCTAGGTTAACTTCTTACTTTAATCTCTTCTTGTAACTCTGTTCTTCCACTCTTTCCCACCTTAGATCTAAAAATTGTGAAGAAAATTCCTTAAACCCGTGTCCTAGTTCTTCAAACCCTAGCTAGAATAATCCTTTCAAAAGAACACGCCTTCTCACAACTCTTTTACGCCCGTGAAATCCCTCTTTTTCTAGTTCGCAGATCCAAACTAGTCACCCACGCTCAATCTCTTAATTTTTTTCTTCACATGGATAAGTTTTTGGAAGCCCTAGTTTGCGAAAATGCAAAAATCACTTCTTTCTCCTTATACATAAAGTGAATAATGAAAATAATCAACCCTTTATTTATAGTTTTTCCCTTTTTAAGCATTAAATGCTACTTCACCTACCACCATACTTTTTACATTTAATGCAGATTTTTCAAACAAAGTCTAACTTTAGCGCTTTAACTCATGCACTTGACCCTATGAGGTAATCTTCCAACCTTCTAGGCATGCAACCAATCCATCTAGATAGGAGACTCTTGCACATGTGTCACCGGCACCGAAGGCACTTCTTCATCCTGATTTTTTCTCTCGCCTACCTCGTGTTCCTTATGCACTTTTTCCTCCTTTGTACATGGGATCTGAGAGTAGCCTTATCTTGACACCAATCATCCTTTTCCATATTTTCTTTCCATGCACCTCTTTCAACAGGGCCATTCAACCAAGATTTTCAACACAAATTTCTTGGCACTTTACCCATGCTCTTCTTCACATTACTCCACCCCACACTAAAATGATGTGTGTCCTCTACGCACTCAAAAATCCTCAAAGAGTAATAAGGGTTACCGGTGCCCAAGGCACAAAACAAACAACAACACGAAAGGGAAACATAAGAAAAGAAAAGCATAAAGGAAATTCTAAACTAGCTAGAAAAACTACCTTATTTATAAACACCAAGAAGACTTATTTATAGTAGGGCTTCAACCTACTCCCATTGAAGTGTCCAAGAAATTTCATTCCATCTAGTGCTTGTAACTGGCACATGCCCGAGTCAAGGATGTATGAGATTTTATAGGGACCTAACCAATGGACCTTCAACTTCCCAGGATGGCGCAGAAACTTAGAATCATATAGTAAGACCATCTGCCCAACCTCAAACTTCTTGTTTCTGATGTGGCGATCATGCCATGCTTTTTTTTTTTTTTCTGTTGTTTGGCTCCACTTGGTGAGTGATCGTCTCTCATCCAACTTCATTAGTTTGTCAATTCTTTCTTCTAGCGCTTTCTCATCAGCTAGCCCTCCTGCACACTATTCGTAGAGAAGGTAACATGAATTCAACTGGTAGAATGGCTTCCATGCCAAACACCAATTGAAATGGTGTGGCTTTGTTCATCCTTTTATAAGTTGTCATGTAAGCCCATAATATGGTTGATACCTTGTCATCCCAATCTTGTCTTCTGACATCACAAATCTTGGTCAGGGTATGACTCAATATTTTTTTAAATGCTTCTGTGGTTCCATTTTCTTGTGGGTGATAAGGGGTAGTCTTGTGATGAGCTACCATGAACTCTGCTAACAGGATCCTCACACGATCTCATTCAAGAAATGCATACCCTATCACTGGTTAAAATTAAAGGACATCCATACCTTGTGATAATGTTCTCCCATAAAAATATTTCCATTGTGGCTGCTTGTGTAGTCCTTAGTTGGGGATGCCTCTGCCCACCTTGTCAAATAGTCCATGTAAGTGATTACATAGCGTGATCCGGTCCTACGCGCTGCTAGTGCAATAGGGCCTACAAAGTCTATTTCCCATTTCTCAAAAGGTTCAGCACTAGGGATAGGGCGTAAAGGCATTTCATCTCTCCTTCCTAGTTTTCCAATGCACTAGTAATGGTCACACACCTTACAATAGTCTTTGTAATCCTTATACAAAGTTTCCCACCATAATCCTGCCATTAAAATTTTACGTGCGGTGGTGTCACCTACATAATGTCCACCCACACTTCCTTTGTGTGCTTCCTCTATGATGGCAAGGCACTCATGCTCTAGTACACACCTACACAAAACTTCATCACGCCCTAACTTGTATAAGTCCCCACTGATTAACATGTAGGGCATGGTGCGTATGGCTAGTTTCTTTCTTTCTAATGCCTTCATCCCTTTTGGTGCCACACCTTCCTTTAGGAATACCACAATCTCCTCCAAATCCAAGGGCAGTGCCGCAACCTAAATAGTTACACATCTGGCATAGCCTCTTCAATACTTTGTGCATCCTCCCTGAATCAATCCTTGACAAATGATCATGTCCATAATTACTTTTTCTAGGATTCACAACTACCGTAAACTCAAACTCTTGAAATAATAGCACCCACTAACATATGCACCCTTGTAGAATGAGCTTGTTCACTAAGTACTTTAACACCATGTGGTCGGTGTAGAATACAAAGGGTGTTGCCAAAGATACTTGTCTAAACTTGAAAAGTGCGTAGATCATTGACAATGCCTCACACTCATTCGTGGTGTAATTATTCTCTGTTGGGGTCAACTTCCTACTTGCAAAACATAGAGGATGATCAACAATTCCTTCACCCAGTTGTGCAAGCACTACTCTAATGGCGGTTCCTGAGGCATCTACATGAACATGGAAGGGCTTATCCCAAGAGGGAAAACATAATATAGGCGCGGTGACAAGCCTATCCTTTAATGTGTCAAACACCTTTTGTTGTGCCTCTCCCCAATGGAAGGAACTTTTATGTCTAAGTAATTCTTCTAGAGGCGCGGCTATCTTGGCATACCCCTTGATGAATTTTCTATAATAACCCATATGCCCAAGAAATCCATGCACTGTGCTTTGGCTAGTAGGTTCCCCCAATCCCACAATAACTACAACCTTATAGGATCTACTAGCAATCCCTCCTTACATATGATGTGCCCCAATAAAGTCCCAAAGGGTGTAGCAAAGACACACTTTTTAATGTTGAGAGATATCCTTAACTACTGACACCTCTCAAACATCAGCCTCAAATTATCACAGTGGTCTTTCACTAGCCCATACATTGTCCAATCATCTAGATAAACTTGAAAGAATTTGTGGATGAAGTCATGGAATGCCTAAACCACTATGTGTGAAAAAACAACAGGTGTATTCTTTAAGACTTCAACCCAAAGGGCATGACCGTGTATGCAAAACTTCCCCATTCAGTGGTGAAAGTTGTCTTCTCATGGTCTTCCTTTGCAATCCAGACTTGGTGGTACCCCAAAATCCATCCGTAAAGGAATAGATTTCACACCCAGTGACTCCCTCTAAAATTTCTTCAGTGAAGGGGGTTGGAAAAGGATCGATGACACAAACCACATTCAACTCCCTATAATCCACACATATCCTAATCCACCATCCTTCTTGATGCTTATCACCATCGGACTTATCCATTCTAATTCTTCCACAACTTCAATGATTCTAGAAGCTATCATTTTTCTATCTCTTCCTTTACCTTTACATGTAAATTGGGATTCATCCAATAGGGTCTCTTCTTAATTAGGTGTGCACCATCCTTCAAATTTATCCTCATCTCCCCCAAGGAATGGTGGACACCTTTGAGCTCATGGTACCCGTGTAGGAATAAATCCTCAAATTCATGCAAAAGATCTATGATCTTAGAGACTTCCTTCTCCGACCAGTAATCTCCAATGATAGCTTCCTTAGGTTCTTCTTCTTGAGCCGATGTTAACCTTATTTGTCTTTAAAGGCTCATGGTAGGTGCACATGCACAAGCATCAACACTATCCACTACCTCGCACATCCCCACAGAATGGTTAACATCTAGGCTCTTTGCTTCCTCTCCATCAATAACATATACTAATTTCCCTTTCTCCTTTTCCAAGCATGCACGCTCAAGTTGGATCTCTTTTGCTTCTTCTACTTCTTCTTCAAAGTGCACCTCCAAACCTGGTCCACCTAGTAGTTCTAACAACCTATCTTCTACCATGGAACTATCCCCCATGGTAAGGTTCTTAACAAACTATAATTCCTTATCAAACGATGGATTGGTACTTCATATTCAAACGTTTGAATGAGGTCATGTGATAGCTCTTGCTAGTTTCTTGTTTGGTGGTGTGTCTCAAATGTATGTACCATGCATGTGCGCAATCTTGTAGTGTTAAATATAACTTGTGCACCCAAAGGGATGGTGGTAAAGCTTTCGTGCCTTCTCTCTAGACCTTCTCACAAGCTTGGATGTGGAAAGAGGTGGGTTCCTTACCATGGTAGTCCTTGATGGTGGTGGGCACGTTGCTTCTAGAAAACTTGACAAAGAGAGTAATTCTCACCTCGTGTCCATTCAAAAGGCTCTCCTGATGTGTATCCCACCACCGTGCCACTGTGCTGAGTAGGACATAACTTAACATCCCCTTCATTCCTTCTCCTCCTTCCACTAAGCTTCCATCTCATGTAAAAAGATCTCAGGGAAGGCCCCTCCTAAATACTTAGGTAATTTTTTTCCTCCTAGGCACCAGACCATACGCACCTTTGTTAATTTTGTTACCAATCCTCTCAACTACCATCTAATCAATTCATAAGTCCCATGTGCCCAATTATCACATGCTAGGCTGGTGGTGTCACTTATTGTCTGAGAATCCTCAAACTAGATAACTCCGTCGGTAGGATGGATTATCTCTAGATCCCTGATTGAGTGCACATATATCTTGTCCAGACTTCTTCCCCAAAGGTTCAGTATAGGGTGTCGACTTCCCATCATCCAAGGGTATAATAACCCATTCCTCCTTATTTTCAAATCTGATGTACCCCTTGTTGAACCAAAGGTCAACATTGTTCTTGTAACACCATGGGTGCCCAAGTAGTGCTGGGAAATTGTCTACCTCGGTGAGCACCAAGACTTTGAAGTCCCCAGTAAACTTAGCACCCTGGATAGTGATAGTTGCATCCTTTAAGACACTAATGGGAATTTCCTTCATTTTGTTTGCCATATACAACACATTTAAAGATGGTTGTAATGTACAGGTCTTCCCATCTAGTGCCAAGCATCCAATGTGAGAACATTGACCTCCATGCTTGTGTTAATGAGGATATTACTAAGGAGCCATCCATCTACGACTACATCCAATGTGATCTCCTTATCATAGTCAAGGTTGTGAGGGGAAGGTTTACATGCAGGATCTATCTCTCATGCTCTTTCTTCCACGCATGCATGGTACCTTCTCCCTCAACCATGCTCCTAGCAAGGGAATAAAATTCTCTTGCCTTAGCATTTTACATACTTCCTTGACCTCATCCAGGTCATCCTTTGGTGCCTCGACCTTCCTCCTTTGTTCCTCCCTCCTGGAATGCTCCTTTAGGCACTAGATTTCTCCTTGTAAACTTCAATGACATCCATGGTATCTTGATATACTTCCTTTTGATGTGGGGGTCTAGGTACTTCCCATGAACTACTTCCTCTCTTGAAACCAGGGTCCTCTTGCCTTGGTATTTATTTATGCATAACCTCTACTCTTTTTGTTACTAAAACAAGTTCTAAGCCTACATCACAGTGTCACCCATGCAACATCCATTGTGTGTCTATCTTCTTGATGCTTACCATTGCAATGCCCTTGTCTTTTTGTTGCTTGATTCATGTGCTCAAACAACTCCGGGAATTCCTCATACTTGTGCTTCTTTCCACACCATGAGCATTGTAATAGATCTGGGCAACTCCATTTATAATGTTCTGTAGACCCATAATTAAAATAGGTTCCATGCGGAACTCACTCCTTCCTCCCCCATGGTTACCATGACCATGAAATCCTCCACAAAATCCCCTTCCACACACATGCCACCATCTACATGCTCCTCATAGCGGTGATCATCACCCTTAGAACTACTGGAAATGCTGGTTTGGTGCACCCCATGATCAATGGCCTCATGGATCTGATCAATGAGCCTATAGTCCTTAGTATCATGGGTTGTAGAAGTGTAAATTTTATAGTAGCAAGACACATTCTTCCAGATTGTGTGTTGTAACAAAGGGCATCTACTTGCATCATGGTCCCCATGAAAAATTTCATAGTCTACTGTCATGGCATGTACTACCCTCTCGAGGACAAATACCCTTGACATGCCCCTCTACTTCACAATCTATGCACCATAAACCACTGTGAGTCTCATGGGCTGAGTTTGCAGACAATTTCTCTAGCTACTTAGCCATAGCAGAAATTTGAGCCTCTAGGAATGGGCTAACTCCAATATCAACACTACTAATAGCCTCGACATGCGTAGAGTAGCTTCCAAGGCCTTGTGCGGGTCTGTGAAAGTTTTATGAGATAAGGCCCTTATAAAAGGGTGATCAATCCTCCAAAAAACCACTGAGCATGTTGTGAAGGGTGAATATCATATGATAACTTAGAAAGAGAGTTTTAAAATGAGTATCATACTCCTGCACACTCTCTTCCATTCCCTGTTGAATTTCCTTCAGGGTGCTTGATGCTCTTTTGTTAAAACTTAGGGATGTGGAATTATGCCAAGAAGGCATTCTTTAAAGCAGTATAATCCACCACCATTTGATGAGGGTCATATTTCATATACCATCTATGTGTGTGCCCCTGCAACATTGTTGTAAATTGACTAGCCTTCCGCTCCAAGGTTGTGATCCCCTTTGCGTGCCATAGCAGCTCACACTTGTGAACATGCTCCACAACATCCTCAATACCTCTGTAATATGGAAAGTGTAATGACATCTCAAAGAAGACTGAGGGGGTGGTTGGGGCCCTTGTCCTCCTGAGCCAGAGCCTTGGTTTCCCTCGGTGTTCCCTCCGTCACCAAATCCACCAAGTCCACTCCGAGCCACCCACCAGATCCACTATAACCACTAGAGTCCACCAGTCTTGTCCACTAGACCACTAGGTCCACTAGGTCTATAGTAGTCGCCTAAGTGTCCCCAAGGTTCCACTAAACTGTGTGCCAATGATCTGTGATAATGCCCCACTACCACTATTATACCTCACACCACTCCCAGACGTGAGAAAAAAGGCTTGTATACTTGCTCCTTGTCTAAAGACTCCTCCTAAATACGGGATATGTGTAGCCATAGAAGTGGGAACTGAAAAATTGTACCTCCTAGGTGTAGATCTGTCACTTCCACTGATTCCAACTAGGTCAATGATACTCCTTCCTTGTTCTGGAAAACCAAGCACCAGGGTTTGGTCACTAGGTGGGTTCAGATACGTGCCAATGAATCTTTTTTCTCCATGCAACGAACTCTCATTAGAAGCAAGGGGTCTCTCTTATGCACTTGCCAAGATGGGGTAGCACAAACTACTCAGGTTCCACGTCCTTTACGTGAACCTCAACTCCTTCCGCAACATCTATCTCCATAGATCCATCACACTTGTAGCCTCACATCATCTAGTAATCTCCCTTTCACATGCTTCACTATACTTGAGCCATCTCTCCTCTCTTTCCTTCTCTATCATAATATCTTCCATCTTCCTCCACCCTAGCTCCCTCACCCAGCACTCGAATGGTTTAGCCGGCCATTGGAAATGCCTCTAAACCCAAAGTAACAACTAGGATCTTCATTTCCAGAGGGATAACATGTAGAAATGATCCTCTGGGATCCCATAGAAATTCAAACTCAGTAACTTTTGGGCAAGAATATGTGGAAATAACATACTCCAGTGTAGCTAGCCAACACACCTTCCCACCAATGATCCACAACACTGAGTCCACATCATATCTATATCATGCAACCTCTAGTAATATTCTTGGGTCCATGCACATGATCTAGAATACCAGCTTGATCTAGATGCATATGCTGAGATCCATTCATACAGCTCTACTAGGAAACAACAAAAAAATGTTTCATATAAATCATGGTAGAGGTTCTCTTCTACCCATCTACATGCATCAAACTCAGGTCTAGTGCTGAATCTTTGAGAAAATTCATCCTCATGCTCTTGAACCATGATTCAACACTTTCTAGAGTTAAATGTTCTGTCATTACTCATTACCTAGATCATGATGTATGTCATTTCCCACTACAACTTTGAAAAGAGGTCCCGTAATGGAACCAAGATGTAGTCATTTTTACCCTTATCACAAAATAAAGGAACCCCATGCACGCTAGCCTATCACCCAGTGGGCATTGGGTGCTCACCCGAGGCATGCATGGGTGCTAAGTCTCTCTTTTATGTGAGTTTAGTGGGAAACATCATCTATGATCCAGGTTTAAGAGAATTGGAAGGAAGTAAAACATACAAGCACCATAGAGCTCAGGATGACTTCTAGGTCCTTGCAGTCATTCCAGATAAAAAATGCTTAATAGATTGAATAACTTATACCAAAATAGAAAGAAGTTACACAAGCATCCATACTTAATCATAAACATAAATGAGAAAGAACTATGAGAAAATGTATGCATTAGAATCATCAATGTTCATATTCATTATAAGCTGGTAACCTCATTACATTCATGGAGCCATTACAAAATGTTACAGAGAAGTAGACCATAGTCATGCATTATATCTGGACTCATATGACTAGGCTCTCAAAAGAAATTTATAACCCATACCCTTGATACATCCTTCCCTAAACACAATTACCCAAACTAACAGAGTTCTTGTAGTATTTCTATAGAGCTCCACCCTCTCTCTCTATATATCTACTTCCTTCTATAGGTGCTTGTATATATAGGCTTTCTAGACTACCAACTCATCCTCCAGTGGCCTCAGATCTGATGCCAAGTGTTTGAATGTGGTCCTCCATGCGAGCATGCTCCTCCAGGCCTGAGCTTTCCACTTTTTACCATGATGAGCTTCTAGAAGCTTCTACCATAGGCATGCTCCTTCCTAGGCAATATTGTTGCCAAGCTAGCACCTTATCCACTTCACATGCATAGTCGGGTCATACTTTTCACTTGTTTTTCCAAAATGTCCAATATGGCTAAGTCTCAAACCCTTGGTTCTATCCACATGTGCGCCACGGGTTTTGTTAAAGCCTTGCCCTGTGTACCTTATCCTTGCATGATTTTCTTCAACTAGGCCTTGCGCGCCTATGAAACCTTTTGTACTTTAGCCAATATCTAAGGGGACCAATAATAGACCCTCAAGGAATGTTGTTATTATGAGTGAGGGGCCTTCAAAGGAAGGTACTAATGATTTTGATAGACCTTCAAGGGAAGGTGCTATAAAATTTGATGAAACTTCAATGGAAGGTGATAATGAGGTAGACTGGCCTTCAATGGAAGGTACTAATGAGATTGATAGATCTTTAATGGAAGATATCGACAAAATTTATTGACTTTCAATGGAAGGTGTTATCGTGGTTGTTGAATCTTTAGTGGAAGGTGGTGGTAAAGTGTGTGATAAAGATTTTCTCGGAATGAGGATGCCCCCTTGTCTTGCATGGACATAAGTGAGGAAATTGACGAGGATGGAGGTATTAATGATGGCTTAGAATGATATCCTTCTAGGAGAAGATCATTGATGAGGAAAAGTCGTTGAATTATGGATTTTAATGCTTTACAAATTTCTATGTCATGAAATTGGTATCTATAATAGGCATAGGTTTTGTTTTGATCATACCATGCTAGTTTCTAAATATATAGATTAGTTGTTTTAATGGGTGGTAAAATGATAAGAGAAGCTTGTATGAGATTTTCAAGAATGTACGTATGAGTCCATTTTGGGGTATTTTTATTAACACATTTTGATTTGAAGTTTGATTTATGAGAAAACTTAGTAGAATGCATATTTTATTTGGACATAGTTAGATTAGATGGCATATAGTGTTGATACATCACCGGGTCATAGTGAGGTTGATAAGAGAGAGGATATAATGTAGGATTGATATAATTGGATGATGGATGAGGTCTCAAAATAGATGAGGAGGGATAGTTGATGGATGAGATATAATTTGATTGTGTGCCATGATATTGAGATAAGGGATGGGGTCCAAAATAGATGGTAAGGGTGAAACCGTAGATAAGATAGATTTAGGTTGTGATAAAGGGTAAGACCCCAAAATTGAAGGTAAAGTTGAAGCCTTAAATGACGTGTGTTTTGGTTTTGTAATTTTGATTTTAGGTAAAGGAGGGGGTTTTATATTATATGATGAGGATGAGGTACTGAATGTGATAGGTTTCTATTCTATAATGTTTATGTTAAATAGAGGAGAGAAACCCACTTTAGATGACGATATGGAGGTTGTGGATGTAATAGTATTTGATTGTGAGGTGTTTGATTCAGGACAAGGCTTTGAGCTAGATAGTAAGTGATGAGCTGGAGATAAGATTGGATTAGACCCAAATGGAGGAGAAGTTTCCTCTAGACATGATTGAGGTGGATTATGATATTTTTCTAATTCTTTGATTAGTTCAATGAATGGCCGGATATCAAGATCTTAGAATATGGAGGCTTCTTTAATAATGAATTCCAATGTGGAATTTGAGGATTGTAAGGAGGTAATAGGTGATTAGACAAAGGGGCATAGGTGATGTATTAGGATCATCTAAAAGAGGATCCAAGGGTTTTGAGTCTTCGAGAGGAAACACTAATGATAAAGAGGTCTCCTCATGGGGAGAACTTGTGTAATAGCATTGATGGTATGACTAGAAGGATGTGTAGTATCCATGTGAATTGATTCAATCGAGGGTGTTGGATCAAGAATACAAATAAAGACATCATGTGTGTTATTTCCATCATGGGAAGACATAGTAGAATCATATGTAGGTTGATCTAAACCATAAGAAATATTAGGAGATTTAGGTGGAGCATGTGTAAATTGAGGATTGAGATGACCTTCTTCAAGGGATTGAGTTTCTAATTTATTCGCCATAGAAAAGAATTCATCGAAAGTTTGAAATGTATGGATCGAAGGGTAGATGATATGTGATGAGAACATGATCGAGTAAACAACTCGAGTTAGTTCTAACTACAAAAGTGGGAAGGAAAATTGATTGATAATGTTTTTCCATCGAGTGACAAAGTCAACAAGGGATTCATCTTCGGATTGTTTAATGGTAGCAAGGTCAGAAATGGTGATTTTGCAAGTGATATTGATAGTGAAGTGATTAAGGAATATCATGGCTAGCTGTGTGAAAGATACCAATGAGTGTCGAGGAAGGGAGTTGTACCAATCCAAGGTGAGTCCTATTAGTGACATAGGAAAGGTTCTAAGGAGGATATCTTGATCATGGATGATAGGATAACACAAGTGTCTAAAAGATAGTATATGTTGTTGAGGGTCCTCCTGGCCATAGAAAAAAGTGAACTTAGGCAATTTCCAATGCAAAGGATATGGTTTATATGCTATTGATAGATGAATGGGTTCATTACAAACTTGATCGTAATTGAGGACATGTTTAAATCCCTTAGCAGCAATTTCTAAAATATCTAATTGTTGTTGTGTAAATGTGCAACAGGAAATTGACAATTTTTGAGCATGACAACTATACCCTAGTGTCAAATTTTTCAAGTTCTATCATTCCAAGATACCTGGCTCTATCTATTAAGTCCAAGTGACCTCTTGAATAATGTTCTATCACCCCCCTAGGTGATTTATGAAAGTCCATTCATTCCCCCTAGGTGATTTCAGGAGTTCATTTGCAAACTACAAACACTTGTAGGAAGGGCTATCATTGGCCTTCCCAAGACTGGATCAACCCCTTGGAGTAGAATAGAAGGGCCAAATTCAACATGGAGGTGAATTGAAGACATTAGAACATCATGGAAATTATTTTGTGAGGTTTTGTGAAGTTTTGAAATACTTGGAGTAGTCTGATTAAAAACAAGGTTCACAAGCCTAGGAAATACACAAGCCTAAAAAATTGTTGGGTTTCAGAATAAGATTCTGGGAGCTCTAAATGGAGTTAGAAGTAAAAAAAACATCTCCAAAAAGAGGATTCCAAGACTTGCATGATGGTGAAATAATATTTTTCACAACATCTTAGCACATAGGATTTACAAGAAGTTTTTATCAAGTATAATTGGAGTCTTAAGTAAAAACTCCAATATTTTAGGGATAAGATGGATGAATCAAGACATGAGACCATTGCCATTAGATTAAAAATTCTATTTACATTAAAGATCATATAAAATTTCACCAAGATATTCCACCAGATCTCAAGTTATCATCATTCCAAATTTCCCTCTCAAATTCGGGCCTCGAGAAGTTACTCAATTTTCGAGAGGACACATGTCAACACCAGGATCCTGGTGGGATTTCATGTCCCCAACATTCCTGAGGTCAGGTACACCAACCTTTGAAAAATTCACCCAACCCCCATGTGACCTATAGGACCCTCATGTGACCTCCAGACTTGATAGTTCAGCCCCCAGGTGCATTTTTGGAGCATCCATTCCTTGCCATCGGATCAAACACCATGTGTTAGCTCCAAGACCACCGTGGAAAGTGATGACCCTCATGTCCCTAAGGTCAGGGACATTAGACATGGAAAAAGGTTCTCAGCCCTTATGGGGATTCTTTTGGTCACTCACGTGATCAACTTTCACCCCTGTGCATTTTTGGAGCATCCATTCCCTACTATCGGATCAAGAACCATGTGTCAGCTCCAGGACCACCATGGAAACTGATTTCCCTCATGTCCCTGAGGTCAAGGACATTAGACATGGAAAAAGGTTTCTATCCCCTATGGGGAGTCTTTTGGTCACCCACGTGACCGACTTTTAGCCTCCAGTGCTTTAAAGCATCTTTTTCACCTTCATCCCCTGCCATCGATCGCCACCATGTGTCTACATATTTCTCACCATGGAATTTGATTTCCCTCACATCCCTGAGGTTAGGGACATCAGGGAAAAAAAGTGCAGCCAACCCCAAATCAAAAATTTGAATTTTTTTCGCTTCTTGCTGCTTCTCACTGCGAGAAGAAAAGTTGCAGAGAACACCTCACTCCACCATTGCCAAAGCTTGAACTAGATCCATTACAAAACATTATCCTTCAATCCATGGTGGAACACATGTAAAAAAAAAGGAATATTGATCAAATCATGAAGAAAGAACAAAGAATAGAGGAAAAGAAGTCTAAAAACTCCATTGCCATAAAACCAAGAATCAAACATATCTTGCAAACCATTACATGGATTGACAAAATGTTTGTTTTTGATATTTTCTCTCTTGAAGGCCATTAAAAATATTATTCAAACCTCCAATTTGTAGCAAGGAACATTCATAGTGAATAAATCTCATTTCTAGCTCAACGAAGGAAAAATTGAATTTCTCGTCAAACCATTTGTCGGATTGAAGAGAAATTTCTCCTAAAGCATAAGAAGCAAAAACCTATCACAATGGAATAAATTTCATCATAAACAGAGACAAAAACAAGACCTGCAATTTTTTCAAGCTCCATTAATGGCCGCCATAACATAGTAATGGAAAAAATCAGTGAGCTACCTCTCCACTTCTCAGGGTTCTAGTGGGTGAAATTCACAAAAATTGGAGGGAACGATTGTTGAAAAATCTAGTTTCACGTGAACTAATTTTTCATGCCATGAAGTACCTATTTTTAGGGATATGGAGGGCTATTTTTTTGTTAGTATTCTTCCCCCACCGATGAAAATATCATTTTCCCACTTTTTTAGATGAAGGAATTACTCAAAATTCGGAGCGTGGAACCTTGGAATAAAACCCATAATTTCAAGACTCATTTTGTCACAATTTGACATTTGTGGTGCACTTACTAAAAATAACATGTCTCCTGCATAGGGGTATGTTACTTTAGGTAAGCCACCATTTGAAGAGGATATGAAGAAGGTGGTAAACACAGAGGGAACATCGCAAGCAAGGTCATCAAAAAGGTCATCTCGGCTCACAATTCACACTTACTAAAAATAGTAAGTTACACTCAAAGAGTAGTTTTGGCACAATGGGTCATACAAGGATAATCATTTAGGGGGACATCATTGTTCAGGAGCATCCTAGTCATTTTTCATAGGGCATTCGAGATCCATCTTAGTTCATTCAACTTGGCGAGCGTTCGTGAGCTAATTGGAAGGAGTTTCATAGTGTGTAAGGAGTTCGAAGATTCAGAGTTTCACTGCATTTGGAGCTTTCCATCGATGAGGATAAACAAACATCATTGGGAATGACATATCCTCTTCTTCTTCTCTCTCTCTTTCTCTCTCGTATTCCCCCCAACTTTCTCTCACATTCAAATGTTCTAATTCGGTTTTGGGGTTTGCACTTTTTATACACCTTTAAGTCTCTTAAAAGTGACTTTAGAAACATAATGTAAATTATGTCACCTTGATTTTATAAAAGGGACTTAAATATGTTGTAGGAATATGAATAGTCTAAAGTTAGGAATAAGGCATATGGAGGGTCATGAGGAAGATGATAAGTCACCTCTCATTCTATAAATTGTAACGTCATTCCCATTTCAAAGGGTTGGTCATTAATTTTGTAAGCTCAAGAGTGTATTCTACCTTGAGAGAACAAAGGAGATAGCCAAATTATTCCTTTCCCCCTTCTCAATTTCCTCCATTTCTCCACTATGTACAAATTTTGTTTGAGAAATTAATACAAGAAGAAGGAGTTTCTAGATTTCTTGATACTTTGTCTTCATCAAATTTCATTTGGTCTTAATGATGATTATAAATTTGTTTCTTATCATAAATTCATGTGATGATAATTATAACTAGTGTGTGCGGGAATTCGATTTCCTACATCTTTCTCACTCCCCTTTCCCACTCTTCGAAAAAAGTTCTCTCTTACAAGTATCTCGCAAGCTTTGCCATAGGGTTAGTGGAGTGTCCCTATTGATCCGTGGTTGAGAATCCAAAATAGAAATACACCTTTTCATGCGCATGCACATACAACAACTACACCAGCTTAAGTAGAGGGACTTATATTCCCATAGCGTTGGAAAGAAATCCAAAAGTTTGTCCACCTGAAAAATTTTCTCACCAACACTAATCTACTAGATAAGGCACTGCAAAGGATAATTTGTGTGGTTAGATGTGAAATAGTTAATATGTGAGTGTAGAGGAGAATGTGGTTGATTTGATTGTGAATTAGGATAATTCTACTACAGAGGAGTTTAATGTAGAAGTTAATAGGGAGTTTCCTAAGAATATACTGATTGTAAAATAGGTTGTGATGAAGGAATATGGAAAGGTGTGTAAAGATATTGGGTAGATTGTTGTTGTTGAATGAGAGGGGTTGATTGGGCCTGAGAAGGAATGTGTGTATAGGTTTGAGATATCTGAGATATTGAGAGAGGTATTGAAGTTGAAATTTGTGGAATGGATGAGAGCTGGGAGATATTAAAATTTTGATGAGATTGTGATGAAGGAAAGGATGTGGAAAAGACCGATCGATGCGGTTGGCACTTGAAATGGGTTGAGAAGAAATAGTTTGGAGAAAATAAGAATGTGAGGGATATCCGGAGGGATTTTGAATGATGTTGTTGTATGTCCATTGGATTGGTTGATATGTAGATGGTCCATAAGGGACAAAATATGTTGTAGATGGTTGTGGGGATGTGCTAGAGCTAAATGAGGTTGAGTAAGATGTGATAGGTTGATAAGTTTGATAAGGACTAGATCTTGGGTAAGAAATATTTTGAAAATGATTAGGATAAAAAGATGTTGAAGCATATGGGGCTAATTAAATATATGATGTATAAGGATATAATAACGAAAAGTTTGATTCATGATAATAATACAAGAAAAGACCTACGAGATTTCTAAATTTAATAGACAAGTCAAGAAGAAGAATATTTTAATTATTTTAAATTAATTAAGAAAAGGTGAAATGTATAATATGGATAATGAAGGTCCTAGGAAATAGCCATCTATGGCTAGTTTCTGGAATGTTTTAGATGGATTCCTCGATATAACCAAAGGTACATGAGGCCCAATTCTATGCTACTACCAAGACGAGCATGTGTATTGGGTCCTACCCCTCACTTCATGGTCCCTTTGTGATAAGGGAGTCGGGTGTTGAGCCAATATATACCGATAGACAAGAGATTGTACTCGGGACAGAATAATGAGTCGGTTTCACTGAGTGATGAAATCCTAATCAGTTTCACCTGGGTGGGAATTGTTTGAATGCGTTTTTGATTTTGAAGTGATTTGGTTGTGTGTGGGGGAGGATAAGTGAATGCAACAAATTTTCCTCCTAATTAGACTATGTGGAATAAGAAGGATGTAGATTTTTTATTTTAAGATCCCAAAACAAAATGTTGATTTCGATGAAGACAAACAAAAAGAGAGGAAAAAGGTGAAAGAAAATATAAGGTTTAATAAATTACCATGAGATCACTCCTTTTTAGTTTTTTATGTTGGATTTTAGATTTTTTAAAAAAGTAAGAACTCTTGATAATCTAGCAAACAAGCTTCTCAAAAATAGTGCCCTATAGATAGGTTAGAAGAAATAGAAAATGAAAGTAATAAGTGGAAAGAAGACTGTGAGATTATGAGAAAAACACATAGAGAAAATGTAGGTGATTGGCCCAAAAAAGGCGATTAGGCTAATTGAAGAATATTATTACACAGTGAAAACAACTAGTACTTTATTGATTAAAATGAAACAAAATAACAAGGGACAAGGGTCACCGGGTGGGCTATAATATTGAAGAAATTTTTTTCCCTACATGGTTGGTTTGGTATTACAATAGGGAGAAGTCATATCAACCTCCAAATGGTGGGGTTTCCAAGTTACCCACAGGATGTGATAGGTGTTTGGTTGTTTTCGCTCTGTGAAGAAAAATGAATTAATCTTTTTCCATGTAAAGAAATTTGCAATCACGATACTACACAAGATGAGATTAGACAAATGTATGGTATATTTCCTTGAAAAATCTATTCCTAGAATTCAAAGGACTTCCTTGCAAGGATGTCAATCCGCTTATGAGAAATTGATAGAATAATGATACAATAAATGGAAGACTGATAATAAAATGAAAGCAAACGATATAACCAATCAATGCAAATGAAAAGGGACTGATGCATTCCTAAGCTATATGTTGGTCTGATGGTGACACCTAATCTAAAGGGAGTCTAGGGATCACAATATGACTCAAACGAGTAAGAATTTTGATGATTTATGCACTCACAAAGGTAAGTGAGACAATATATTTGATCAGTGATAAATGAAATGCTATAGATTGATCAAGGGCGGTTAATGGGGTTGATAAATACTTGCAAGGATAGAGTAAGTTACATGATTTGAATTTGAAAAGGAAGATAAGGATGGTCAAAATGTTTGGTAGATGGATATCATAGTTGATTAAGGGAATCAAAGGTCATTTAGGAAAAGTATGCACATGATGATTACTTGATTAATTAATCATGACAATTTGGGCTTCTGAGAAGAACAAAATGACAAAATGGAGGTATAGAATTACCTGGATACCAACAAGAGGGTAAGGAGGAGATTCTGACCTTGAATGAAGGTTGTTTCAACTATTTGATGGAGTTTTGGTTGATGGAGGATGTGTTAGATACAAAATGATGTTGATGAATACCTAGAAATACCTAAAATTGATTGATAAATCTCCTGGGTCATGAATGATCATGAATGGTCTTGAAGAGAGGTATAAAAATAGGTATTATATAGATCACCAACATTTGAGGGAAATGCCGATGTTTTTGAGGCAGTTAGAGTTAGGGTGAGATACGGGGATAAAACTTCATTTTTGAACTTAGGTGCGGGGATTTAGGGGAATCATAGCTTGATAACTTAGAGAGGTCGAGTGTGAGGGTTTAGAGGTGGATAGGGGTAGTTAGGATAGAATAAGGATAGTTTAGAAGGTTTCCTAATTTAAACTAGTCCTAACTAGTGAGAAGTGAGAAGTGGTTATAGGGATAAGTTAGAGGTGGTTAGGGTAATATTTTTAGAAGGTTGCTTATTTAGACTAGTTATAACTAGTGAGTTAGGATGAGTTGTCATGGTGAGGTGTGAGGGTGAATTGGATTAACCAATTAATTTAATTAATTAATTAGGAGAAGGGTAATGTGACATTAGGACATGTGGGGTAAATTAATTAATTGAAGGGGTGTGGGGTAATGACTTAGGTTTAGGGAGGTTGTAATGATGTGACAATAAGCTTGATTAATCGAACAGATGACTTAAGTCATAAAATGGTACACAAATATGAATATTTAATTGACTATTTGTGTGGGAATGGAGTGTGTAGATTTCTCGGTGTCTAGACTGGGAGTGATTGTTAGTGAAAATAGTAATAGGTGGTTTGGGTTTTGGAATATAGTGAGGAAGATGGATGATTCATGAAGTGAGATAAATGCTAAGGGGAATAAGATTGGTATGTAAGAGTTACTTGAAGATTGGGTCATTGCTATAAAGTTATTTTAGAATGGGTGGATCACCAATTCTAATGTGTCCGAGTGAATACTAGGAGAGTATGGGGATATTAGGTTGTTTCTAGGGGTTTTGTAATGGGTCCGGCATGTTTTTGGTATTATAAATATGGGACCAATGTTTAGTCAAAACCATGAGACAAGTAGACAAAAATATAGCTTATTTTAGAATTAAAAACACACAATCAACAAAATGTTTTTGATTATCTTGGTTAATTAGAAATATTGTATGAGGTACTAAGAATTGGGCATGTTAAGGTTTGTTTCAAGTGTGTTGAGGATGGATTCCTTGATATACCCAAAGGTATGAGAGGCCCAAATGTATGTAATTATTAGTACAAGGCATGATATTGGGGCATACCCCATCACTTCATGATCCCATAATGATAAGGGTGACAGGTGTTTAACCGATATACTACCCACCAATCATTTATAATCATCTAGAACACCGAGTCGGCTTCCATCTTAGTGATGTAATCCATGTAGGTAGAATTGGAAAGGGATGTTAAAAATGAAATTTTGATTATTCTTGATTTGTTCATGTGTGAGGGAAAGGAGTGAATACACTATTAACCCCTACTTAAACTAGATGTAGACACAAAATCACACACTTACTACTATTTACTATACCGACAGTATGTTTTTATATATTTGGATCTTGAGTAAGAAAAGTATTCACTAATGACACAATTCCTAGTCCATCCACTTGTTTGTTTGTTTCTATTGATTTTATCTTTCACATTTATCACCGATACACCCAGCTATAGTCGGAGTCACAAGGATCCTGTCTTTCATTCTTCACATATTTATCATCATTTTTCTTTCAACACTAGTGCCTGTGCACTCCTATCCATCCTGGGTTCCCGTATCCTATTTGATTTTTATCATATTTAAAAATATTTTTGGTCAGTATTTTCAGTTTTCCCACTCATATTCTAAGGTACTAGTCGGCATGTTAATTCATTAGTTTCAAAATTCAAGCAAGAGATCCCTATATAAACACAACGTACATACCATTAAAATGGAGGTATATTTATATCAAGGGATATATATCTACATATCAAAGGGACCGCATCTTGGGCTTATTACTTTGCATATACACCGCATAAGAAGGGGCAGCGGTTCATTTATCCATCCACATATTTGCATTCTATCTAGCTACCACATACTATCTTTGTGTCATTTGCACAAGGGAAACCTAGGATAACTATTACACACACAAGCACATAGAACTGCATTGGGTCTGAGATGTAGTTGTGTGCTTGGTCATAAGTTCACTTGTTTGATAGTCAAGAAAATTCCAACCCATCATTTTGCATCTTTCTTTTTTAGGATTTGATGTATTGTGAGGGTTTTGCAGGAGATTATTTATGCTAAATATTTATAGGTTCCTCGGTGATCTAAGTGTGACATACAGGGTGATGATCGGTGAGAAAGTACAAAACCCTAACTATAGTATCGACATTAGATTTTGACCTTTTTGGCAAACTCCAATTCCCCATAGAGGTATAGGGTGCCCATAGGCACCCTTGCCTTACCAAGGTTCCCGTGTCCAAAAATTATTGACATTTATGAATTCTTTTAGTGTGATTAGGACATTCTAAGTTGTTATTTATTTAGTTTTTCCAGTCTAGACACACTTTTTGATAATTGAAATCAATATAGTTTCCCTATTCTTTTCATTTTATTTCATAATTACATCATATAAAATTTCCTAACATCTGTATTTCATTTTTATCATGATAGAAATTTTCTAAATTCAGATTTTAATAAAATAAATTCATATTTTATTGAATCATTTTGGTGAACTCGTAGCTTAGAACTCCTTTCCCTAGGATCCACTAAAACCCTAAATGGCTAAAATTAGTTCTTCTTCTCCTAGGCAAGCTATGCATCATGTGAGTGTTAATCCTATCCTTGATGATGTTGTTGAGGTTGAACTCGAGATTCTTTTTCACAATTCATACTAGCATTGTCCATTCTTCTTACAACATTATTTCCCCCAAACAAAACATTTCTAGTTATACTCCTTTTTATTCATTTAATAGAACGACTAATCCACCTTCTTCTAATTTTTGTAATATCCTCATTTTTAAACTTCAATATAGGGATTTTTTTCCATCATAATGTTTCACTATTCTAAATTCACATAATTTAGAACCAACATTATCTTAGTCAATCCATCCTATAATAGTAAACCTTATGCAATTGTATGAGTCAGATTAAAACTGATCCCTCATATCCAAATTATTCAAATATGTATACTTATGGTTCCCTTATTTATTCAAGGGCATTCAAGTGTTATTCTTCTATATACTTGGGCATATGTACTAATTACCCTTCTAATATATTACATCTTTAAATCTAGGTGAAATCATGACAACACAATCAACAACTTTGCATTACTTTGGCCATGTTTTGAGTCATGTATGCCATGCCCAATTCCATGATGGCATAATCATCATATGGAATATGTATTTCACCATACACTCGAAAATTGTTATCTAGATTAGGACTAATTTAATTATCATTCACTTTCAAGCTACGTACTAGGTACTAATTCAAGATAGAAAGCATGAGTAGGTGCCAATAAGTCAGTTTAGGATGACTAAGGGAAATTAAGCATCTCTGAAATGACTTGTGTCACTTTGGGTTTTCTTCCTTTCCGTAGTCATCATAAGATGACATCCGTACGTAACCATACTACTATTTTGGATTAGTATCCATCACTTAATTGAATCCATGGTTTTTCAATAGTTACGTTTAGGACAATTAAAAAAATATAATTCCATAATAGCTACTCCATAGTAACCAATTAATGACATACAACATTAACTGGGTACTATGTAACAACGAATATGTTGTGATACTTCATTGAGTTTTGATAAACAAAACATCCTATCTTAACAAGTTAATTAGCTTATTAATTCCCAACTTTCCAATATTTATTAACCTATTTTACTCTTGATAATAGACTTGGTAACTAAGGATATACAAGGACCTTAAATGAATTTCCCTTAATTAGGGATAACATAACATGTTTTAGTATCTTATAGGTTACTGATTCAATTCTCGCATACTTGCTTTATCATAAATTCCTACCTAGTTCATTATGTAGGTATATATAGGTAAGTATAGTGCCCCTCTTTTTAGTTGTATTAATGCATAAACAATAATCATACATTATTATCTATATTCACTTGTGCCCCTTAGAAGCAAATTTTTAAACATAACTATCATTCTTTCATATGTTTTCATTCATGACTAAGTAAACATTGATAACTAAAGCATTTAACACTCTATCTTAGATTCCAAGTCATGATATCAATCCATTTTCAAACATCAATTTGATGTCATTATAATAGGCAATGCAGTTATATCCATATAGTCCAATCCTTTATATTATATTTAACTACAGGATGATCCTTACTGAGTATTAGCTGATTTTCTTATTAAAAAGGTCACCTATATCTCATATTGTCAACATCCAAATGACAACCTTATATTTTTCTAAGTATATCTTATATTCATACCTAAGTGATTACAATATAATATTCCAACTTAATCGCAATTATTTATGTACTTTTACATTTTATCTCCTTTCAATGATGAAGCTATATAGTTTATAAATTATACTTAGGATTCATCTCTTTTTCCTTACTTTAATTCTAAACAATGCACCATATTTATAGTAATTGAATATAATCTCACTTCTTGAATAATACTAATAAAGATCAAATTTCACAAACATCTCTTTCACATCCAAACAATTTATAGAAAAATGAATGTTTAACAACATTGTATTTTATCCCCTAAACAGTAAAATAGAATTACGAAATTGTATTAAGGCGTGATTATGTCCAAAATTTCTCTTTTTGGAACTCATAAAATAAATAGTCCATTATCCTTTTATATTTCCAAAATATGCAAGTACATCATTTAGTGATAATATAATCAAGTTATACAAAATCATCTTTCTTCAATCAATAGAACAAATGCAAACTTTTAAACTTCATCCTTCTTTCACCTTTCACGAAGTCCATCTACAAAATTGTTAGCAACTATCAGTTCATACAAATTGGTATGATAAGATCTAAATCCCCTGAACAACTTGCACTATTTAATAATTTCATAAAATAAAAACTGCTATAAGTTGAAATCACCCAAAATGACCAAAAAGGAACACACATCATTTTGAACATCCCTGAAATCATTTGATCATATACAATAATTATCTTATTAGATATAGTAACTTAAATTAAACATTGAAGTAGGATCTATATAAATAATAAGGACATTCACCTACTAATACCTATGGGATTTAGTAGACACTAAGATTATTACTTCGTTAAGTTAGTGTGTGTCAGTAACTTCATCATATTAAAAATATGATTCCATAATACTTATTATTCCCATCCAGTTATTAGTAACATATATATTTTTAATAATTAATCAGACATAATTATGTAGTTTTAGCTCTAAGAGAGTTGCTATTATAGGTTGATACTCAAGTAATAGAGCTTATAATAGAGTCTCTTCCTAACCTTTCATTTAGGAATTTTAAGTAGTAAATATACTTTCCTATTCAAGGAATATCACCGTAAAGTGAATAGAGAATAAACTTAATAGCCTAACACATATATAGTTCAGTTCATACCATCATCATACCCGATACATATGAACCCATAACCCCAAAAAATTACCAATAACTTCATGATCAATTCAGATTTACTAAATTTGACTTTCCAAATAAATAAAATATCATGCTTATATCAATTCATTCTTATCATTTTCTTTGATCCTAAAGACTTGATACATCTTCCTAATTTAATCAATTAGGAAGTGACCACGTATGATCAATACAATATGTTGCATTCATAAAGAAACAAGGTAATAAGCTCAAGCCGTCCATACGACCTTCATTGTTAGACTAAGCTATTAACATCTGATGTTCTGAGACTTCTACCCAACATTGTATTTATTTGAAACCTTGAAGGCGATAGAGACTCGAGTATCTGTTTCTATATAGCCAAATTAGAGAGCATAATCCAACAACCTAGGGATTCTAATTTAGTTACAAAAGGTAAAGATGTGTAAGACAAAGTGGTAATCATTCAAATCATTCAAGAAAAATAACTCCATACATATTTAAAACTAATTGATAAGGAAATTTGGGATGATAAATTTCAAGCCATACTAATACCTAGGCTTCCACCTAGGGCTTTATACACTTGATACACATCTATCCTTAATATATCTTATGGGTATCAAACAAAACCAGTAAACTACTACTAACTCTATAACAAAAAGAGAATATTATAGTCGATACCATCCATATCAAAACACTAACACTTCCTCAAGGTTTACATAGCATACAAGTTTACCAAATCTATTATAGGGATATACCGAGAACCTTATTATAGGTTAAGAATCCACATAAATGAAGTGAATTAGAACCAAAAATCCTAATCTTACCATTTTAATAAAATAATTATTTAATTTAATAGCATTTATGTATACACAAAAACCAAACAAGCTCATGTCATACATTTTCACAAATATCCACTACATTCTCATATTCGCAAAATTTGCAGAAACATAATAAACCACAAATTCAAATCAAATAATAAAACCCAAATCCTTTAAAGGCATTTATAAACATAGAAAAAATTTCCTTTCATCAAAATATTTCTAGATCGAGCTATTAAAAAGAGTTGGAGCCTATCATGCCTACTAGAGCTCCACTTATCTCCTTCAAGCTTCTCGAGTTCCTTTATGCAAGCTAGAATGTCGGGTAACTTTACAAAAAATTCTAAAACCAATTCCACAAAAACCTAAACTATTCCGTTCTTCCATCCTCTCTATTTATTAACCAAAGCTAATAATAGCTTCCACAAATTTATCCTCCATGAAACAGAAAAATACATGCAAGATTTGAACATAGGAAATTCAATGAAAATAGGTGAATCAACATGTAGAGATCCATGAGCTCGATAGATTAAAAAAATAACAAGGAAACCCCATTCCTTATTTTCCCAAAAAACCACTTTTATTTTCTCAAGGTAGTAAATGGATTAATTTGAGATCATTCAATACTAGGAAGCATTGTCACTCCTTATTCTCCTACCAAGCTATTATTGGCCATTTTTAAATTTAGAGAAGATCAAACAGCTTAACAAACACTTCACTATTTCCTTTAGCCAAATTTGTGGTTGTAAACCACTAAACTTTACTTGAGTTCTCCATTAATAGATGGTGGTGGCCATTAATTAAAGATCATTAAAATATAAAGTACGAGTTGGTTGGAAACCCAATTCACATCCAATGCCACTTAAACCTTGCCATTTTCCAAACCATAATAATATTTAGGTTGAATGCTAGGGCTTATAGATAGGACATAAACATTCTCATCTGTTAAATTTAATAATTCACTTCCACATAACCACTCTTAATAGGCCCCATGTACATATGTAACAAGGCCTAGTTTTGAATAAAGTAAAGCTTCCATAAAGAACATTATAGCCTTAGGCTAGATTAATATTAGGTTAAATTATGAACTTTAGGCCTAAAAAAGTAATAATCAAGAGACTTAGAGAAGTTGAATATGCCTGGAAATACAATCCAAAATATTATGACAATTGAGGATAATATTTTGGATCACTAAAATTGATCCAGGGTGTTATTCTGAATCACCATATCGATATAAATTTCTAATAGTTCCCTCAATGCATTAGACCAATCCATTATGAAGTACCAAAGTCCTGAATTGAATTAAAAATAATTATAAAGCTCACCTCATCAATGGTATTACTTCTCTCTTTGCTTAACTCGGATCACACTATCTAAGAGTTGGAGTTACTAAGCTCATTAAAGTGTTCAACAAATAGAAAGGTAAGTATAAAAAAATCTATCATATCATTTAAGTACAAATTTTGTCAAAAAGATATGCAAGTTTTCCAGATCAACAAGTAAATAACGATATCTTAGAAAACATTCACATATAGTCCCACCAAATATCATCAACAAGAGTATAATCCCATATTAGATGTATGCCAACCAACACAAAATCAAAGCACATCGATAAAATAGCAGGGGTATTACATACCTCCCCCTTAAAAGCATCATCGTCCCAATGATTCTCTTTAATCATGACATAATTTAAGTAAATAGGTAATAAATAACTTATTCAATCATTAATTACTTAAAAAATATAGTATGAACTTCCAAGAATTCAAGTTTCTAGATTTTATAACGAGATTACAAAGATCAGTAAAAAAGTTATTTATGTTTTTCTTGAAAATAAATAAATATAAAGGTAGTTTTAAAATCAAAATATATTCAATATCATAGAAAACTGAAAATTTTCTTCTAAAAAATGTGGAAAGGCAGTTTTTATGTCTTCTAAATTCTCCCAGGTTGCACTTTCTTCATTAAAATGGTCCAATTGGACCTTGCATTAACTTATTTATCTATTACACTAGTGCAACTTACGAGTTTCTAGCACCCTTAAGGGTTTAACCATGATTACCCCCAAGTCTTGGACCTGTAAGGAATTCCAGTTTAACACATGAAAAAAATATGAAAAATACTTTTTAAGCAAGGAAATATGAAAAACATCATGCATCCATGCTAATGTGGGAGGTAATGCTAGCTGATAAGCCACAAGACTGATCACTTAAACAATTTCAAAGGTTCCTACATATCGAGGTGACAACTTGGCTTTTCTTTTCCAAAGGAAATATAACTCTTTTAGGCTTGACCCTTAAAAAGATTTTTCACCAAGTTTAAATTTCCTATCAACTCTCTCAGTTTGCACAACTTTTCTACCTATCACTAGCTTCCTTTAATCATTCCCAAATTAATTTTACTTTTTGTTCCATTTCAGTAAGCATTTTAGGTCCTATTACCTCTCTATCTTCTATGTTGTCCCAACTAACTTGTGTTCTACACTTTCATCCATATAAAGATTCGAAGAAATGATATGTATTATTATACACAAATTCCACTAAAGAAATGTACTCCTCCCACTTGTATTGCTGATCCATATAGTACATCCTAAGAATTTCTTCCATTATTTGATTTACTTTTTTAGTTTTCCCATCAATTTCTAGATGGTATGAAGAATTGAAATTTAGTTTGGTCCTTAAGGCTGCATTTAGAGTTTTCCAAAATCTGAAGTCATTCTTGGGTCTCTATCAGAAATGATTAGCTCAAGTACACCATGCAGTCTAAAAATTTCATGCAAAAATATTTTTGCAAGAATAGGTGAATCATATTTTAGATTCCCTAGAATAAAATGAGCTACTTTCATTAATTTGTCAACTACAACCAAAATAATGTCATGTTTATTTTTATACATTGGCAACCCTTGAAAAAATCCATGCTTATCACTTTCCATTTATACTTAGAATGCTATGAGGGTACAATAATCCAGTTGGGTGCATATGTTCAGCCTTAACATGCTGACATTCTAAGCAATGTGACACATAGTCAAGTATATCCTTCTTCATCCCTTTCCAAAAATATTTTTGTTTTACATCAACAAACATTTTTGTCACTCTGGGATGTCCAGAGTAAGGTGCATTGTGAAATTCAGTCATCACTTTCTTCCTTAACTCATTTTCCAAGGGTACATACACCCGATTTTCATACCTTAGGATTCCTTTGTCATCGAATCTGAATCCTTTATATTTCTTATGGTAGGAAAATGCAGAAAGTGTTGTTTTTACTTGCTAATAATATAGATATGGTATCACTTATTTATTTGCCTCATCTTTAAACTAAGTTCTCATAGTTTCAAGGGATTAAATGTGCTTCCTATTACTTAGCACATCTATCACTCTATTTTCTTTACCTTTAATATAGTTGATATCAAAATCATATTGAGACAAAAATTCTAACCATCTTCGCTACCTAACATTTAGATTTGGCTATGTGAAGATGTATTTCAGCCCAAGGTGGTCTGTTTTCAACTCAAAGGGCTTCCCTAAAATGTAATATCTCTAAACTTGTAGTGCATGTACAATGGAAACAAGCTCCAAGTCATGGGGAGCATAGTTTAGCTCATGTAACTCGAAATTTTTGATAGAATTTGAGGATTCTATTAACTACAAATTTAATCAATTAAATTATATAACATTAATAAACTATGCAATATTAAATCAATAAACATCACACTATATTGCATAAAAATACTTACAGAAAGTAAATAACAAATGACATAGGATTTATAGTGGAAAACCTAAAGGTAAAAAACCACTATGAAAAGTAACCTTTATTGTAGAGAACCCTTTTACATCCAATAAATTACCTCCTCCTTTAGAAACCCTAATCACAAGGGTAAAAACACCTTTGATATATATTTTCCAATATATCAAATGAGGACCCGAAGTCCTTTTTATATGAGGTGATCGGGTATGTCTCTTGACCCACCTTTTCAACCTAAATGGTTGACACATATACCAAGGTTTAAAATATTTAATAATAGAAATATAACTATTTATTATTATTAAATATTTAACCTAAAGTATATCCCTAAGTTTGAATATTTAATAATTAATAATAAATATTTCTTATTATGAAATATTTAACCTATAGCATAATGTTTGACCCATATTTAATTAAGAAGTGGCCATCCCACTTAACCATTATATTCCAACATTCCCCCTTAATGTTAAGTGGGATAACATATGCCAATAGATTACCTGCCCGTGGTACACTACATGATTTACAATCCTTAAACCATAAAGGTTTTAGACTAGCATATAGGTTGAATGAATTATAACACCTTCATCATACTAAAGTTACCTTTTGATACAAAAGGATTTAGAATCCCAAATGTCATCCCATGATCAGTGGCTAAGTACAATTTGTGAGTTTTACATGTTCTCACAAGTTCTTGTAAAATGTTACTTGAAACCAAGCATATAGGAGCCTTTGATAACAAAGGTCCTCCTTAACAATATGCTTACATTGGATGTTTACCAATAAAATCAATAGCACTATAGAGTTTACTAAAGTCCGCTTTTAAGTTCTTTCTACACTTATTTCTAAAAAATAAGCCGAGGAGGTATACAAATGCCTGAAGGTATTTTTCACTTTCTTGAAGGTCTTTATTACAATGCATTTTTAATTTTACAAATACCAAGTTCCATTAGGAGGTGAAATTGTCATGCACACTCCCTCTTAATGGAAATTACGACAATCTAAGTTTTTCATGAAAGGAACAAAACTTTACAACACTCGGGGGCTTTGTGAATATGTCAAAGAACCGGATTTTTAGTTGGAATGAAATTAAGAACTAAATAACCACTTAACACATTCTCATGGATGAATTTTATATGAATCTCAATTTACTTTTTCCTTCGATGCTATATCTTTGGATTATGTGTAAGAGTTATGGATTTGTAGAGAACCTTCTCTTAGATAACATGCATATGAACTTCAATATGATTCATTCTCTGATGTTGAACTAGATTATTTATCAATAGTATTACAACTCTTACCACCACATAGAAGAGGAATAATTCCTTCATATTCCATGTGTATCTCTTCCAACAGCCACTTCAGCCACATGGATTCTTTGCTACTTCCATTGTACTTCTCTACCTCAGTAGAAGAAATGGAGACTGTTGGTTGTTTTTTTGTTCCAAGTAATGGTTCTTGCACCAAAAAAAATTGAACACATATCCATTATTTTATATCTAACACAACATCAACATGGTTAGAGTCACAATATCCATATAGACATCATAATAAGCATATAAATATAAATAATTATTGATTTCACTTTTAACCATCTGTAAAAGTTAAACACTAGTTGTATAACAAATAACATAACAATATTCTTAACAACTGACCATGTTATATATATGTGTGTGTGTGTGTGTGTGTGTGTATGTGTTAAAAAATTTCAACATATTATTCTTGTAAAATATTTATTAGATGCAATTAGTATTGGATGTTTCTAATACAAACACAAGGGCGTCCCTAAGTGTCATTTGATATGCATATAATAATATTTTAGTTTCACATACTAAGAAATGTTTTATAAAAACATATATATCTTCATTATCTTATTGTAAGCCTTTACAAATGAGATAATAATTGATAAATAACATATCTTAACGAGATAATCAAATCATAAAAGAATAATCACTGCATACAAAAAGGTGAGGTTTTGTTCACGGAATCTCCGAACACATGAACATGGAGTGGGGGTCTAGGGGCGGCGGTCCCTAGCGGAGTTGAGGGGTAGTGCCCTCATGCGGTCCCAAGGAAGCACCCTGGTGCACTCCTATTGTGATATAGGGTAAGGTTGATGGAAAGTTCCCTCGATGACAAAGACAATTTGTAATTTAGATCTCCTTTGAATTGGATAAAAATCAAATCTTTGCTCAAAAATATACCATAATCGACTTTACTTTTACATGATTTATTTTTCGGTATTTTGGATCTAGAAACCTATCATCAGGATAACAAAAACATAAAATATACCATGTTTAATAACACAAACAAATGGACTAGGTTATTTATATTTGATCATGAAACTGTAAGAACATTCTACAAAATATCTAATTTTAGAGTTTGTATAATTTAGTTATAAAAACAATTTATAGTTATATATAATTTTTTTGCTTAGTCTCATATCACAAGATACCTTATATGAGCAAGATTATATTTATTTTGAATGTAATTTATAAATAACAATAATTTACATTTTTAAATGAAAGAATAAAGAAATTACAAATACCAAAATAATTGTTTCACAAACATAAAAGGCCATAAAATTTAATCCCTACTAGGGAATTAAAGTTAATTTTATTGCCTTTCTTTAAAAACAAGAAAAAAATTAGAGTCAAGCTCTTATAGAGATGAATACAATCCTCATTATCTCAACCTATTTGGGTTTACCAACTTTGCGAGTTCACATGTGTACGGAAAGTTTCCTATGGCTCAAGAAAGCTACCGAATTATCTCGTTGAGATATCATGACACTCACCATATAGCTACATTCCTCACCATTGTGGACTACCAAGACACACCACCCAAGCCACCTGCATGGAAAATCATTTTGTGTGGCCCGAGTCACATTTTTTTAGGTGGATAACGGGTTTATATAGCCTAGAAAATACTATCACAATCCCAATATGGGACTAAAGCGCCCCACCAAACATACTCACACAAAAGGGCCCATGGGCACATAGAGAAATAGTGGTCGGTCGTAGCGGGAGAGGGATAACAAGTGGTACGAGGGTATTGGAGGTGGGAACGGAGGTGCAAAACCCACCATGAGCTGGTGAGTATCATAGATCTTGGGATCACCAAGTATCTCAACATATATTTATAATTTGAGATGGATATTGAATTATGAGAGGAAAACTACGGGAAGTTGCTATTTTGTTTTTTGTATGAGCATGGAGAAAATGACACAATCATGGAAACTATTATTACAAGTTTCGAAACCTATAGAGATCTTAGTATTATAAGAAAATTTTTCCAGTTGGCCTTGCTTTGCACTAAGAATCAACCCTCCGATCAACCCACCATGCATGAAGCTTCTAGAGTTATAAAGTCAATTATTCTAGTGCCTTCTCCTATGCAAGTTCCTAGTATCCGAACGAACCAACTAAACACTAGTAATAATTACATGAGGTATTTGGATGAATATGTAGATGGTAATCACAAAGATGTTATAAAGAGCATAAGAAACACTTATGATGGGCATTTATTTATGAGATTTGGTGAGGTGATTTCACAAAAAACTGTTTGACTAGAATGAGACTGGGAAGGTGTTTTTTTGAAAAAAACATCCCCACGAGTCCTCTCTATCCCGTGATTTGTGTTTTTCACCAATTTTCAAGTAAATAATGACCAATTTTTCATTTAACAACCCATATTTTTTTATATTAATTCAGTCCACTTGGAACCCTTAAATCGATAAAAGTGTGCTTGAATTTCTTTTTGAAGGGGCAAAATTGGCTTTTGGGAATTTTTGTTCCTTTTATATTTGCCCAAGAGGAATGTTTTCATCAAAGTTAAATCAATCTCTACTTTTGAGTTACTTTACAATATGCCATGGTATTTTATTATATATTAGAGAGTCTAAATTTAAAAAAATACTATAATGTTTGGTAGGGTTTTGGTTCTAAGGGAAGAAAATAAGCATATAAGATCGGGTCATAGTCATCATTGTTAATGAAGTCATTGAAGGATATAATTGTACCATTTTTTCCTATTGTTCTAGGCTTGATATTAGTAGTGAATTCAAATTATTGTTTTGGCGGAAGACTAGGTAGTTCTTTCGAAACACATCGTTGTACTCTCATAACAACAGATAATTTTCCATAAAAACACTACCCTCTTCAGCTAATTCATAAATTTTTACAGAAAAGAGAATGCAGCCTTTGTTTTTATCCTTTTTGAGCTAGAAGACTGATATTCTTCTAACTTTAATTTATCTTTTTACACCTTGTATGTTTGTTAGTTTCTGCAAGATCATCTAAACATTTGATGTGTTTTCCATAACAATCTATGTTTGCCTTATGTTCATCTAGCCAATTTACACCTATTATGATGTCATATGACCCTAAAGGTGCAACATAAAGGTCTACCTCTATAGTAAAACTTGGCAATTCTAAGGCTACGCTAAATAAGCATTGATCAACTATGTGAACAACATTGTTCCCGTAGTGGAAAATCCATGTATTTTTCATATAACCAGATTTTATTTTTAATTTATATGCTAATCTACTAGAAATGAAACATTTAGTAGCACTAATATCAAACAAAATAGTCACATGTAATCCATACAACTTAACTGGCACTTTTATAGGTGTTTCTTTCTTATCAACTATTACATCATGTATCTTGTGCTTCTGATTGCTTTCATTTTTACTCTGAGGGTAGTAATTGGTGTAATGATCTTTACTACACAGGTAACATCCCCCAATAGGTCCTTTCCTTGGTTCAAACTTGTTATTAGTTATGAAAATAATATTTTTCCCATTATTTCTAAAATTCATAGTAGGTTTATTTGTTGTAAATTTCTTCCCATTACCAGTCCCAACTCTGTTTTTACTTCCAAACTTCTTCCATGCCACCTTCTTAGGTGCAAGGGGTGAGGGAGAGTTAGAAACTTTCTTATGTTTTTCCTCCTTATGAGCAGAAATTACTTTAAGTTTTTGTTCTTGTCTTATGGATTTTTCAAAGACCCCTTCCATAGTTGATGGACTATGTACATCAACTTCTCCACCAATGACTGGGTTTAACCCCATTATGAATTTACGAATGTGGAACTTTTCATCTGCTTGATATTGTGGTACATACTTGAGAATTTTTGTAAACTTCTCCCAATATTCGGTAATAGTTAACTTCCCTTGGGTCATATTATGGAAGCATGACATCTTCTAGTCATAATATAACCGAGGAAACCAACACTACCTAGAGTATGCCTTGAACTGGTCCTAAGTTATTCTAGCCTCATCTACATTCAACTCAAATTTATGGTTGTCCCACCAGAGGAAGCTTCACGGGAAATTTGATAATCTCCCCATACTTCTTTTCTTCACTTAGAGAAGTTCCTAATTGTAAATTAATTCTCCATTTCGGTGAGCCAATTCTCAACCCCATCCCCAAAGTGGTACCGTCAAATTTGGGTAGAATTAATCCTTTTAAATCATTAGTAAGTTCAAATTCCAGCCTTTCCTTCTTATTTTTAAGATGATTTTATGCATTGACATTCCCATTTTCAATGTTTACATCTGCAACATTTACGTTGGCATTCACAACATTTTTTTATGACGCATTATTATTATTTCCACCACCAGGATTTTCAACATTCATATTATTTTCTAGAGGTGGCTCATTGCCATTAACAACATTATCCTCCTCATTTTCCATTACTTGTTATTCAAGTACAACAATATGATTCCTTGTGTCATGGAGAACAACAAGGATTACATCCAAGTTTCATGTTGTAGTGCTTCACCAACTAGAGGTTGGTTATTTATAATATGTCCCCTTGTTCTAACCATTTTCTATTAATCAAAAATTAATTTTTGTTAGTGATGGAATCAATAGGTCCAAGAGCTACAACCTTCAGCTCTGATACCAAAATGTAACATCCTCATTTTAAAACTTCAATACAAGGGAATTTTTTTATCATAATGTTTCACTATTCTAAATTCACATAATTTAGAACCAACATTATCTTAGTCAATCCATCCTATAACAATAAACCTTATGTAGTTGTATGAGTCGGATTAAAACCGATCCCTCATATCCAAATTATTCAAATATGTATACTAAGTATACTTATGGTTCCCTTATTTATTCAAGGAATTCAAGTGTTATTATTTAAAGTGTATATCTGGGCATCTGTACCAATTACCCTTATGATATCTTACATCTTTAAATCTAGGTGAAATCATGATAGCACAATTAGAAACTCGTATTAATTTGGCCAAAGTTTTGAGTCATGTATGCCATGTCCAATTCCATGATGACATAATCATCATATGGAATATTTCTTTCACCATACACTCAAAGATTGGTATCTAGATTAGGACTAATTTGATTATCATTCACTTTGAAGCTACGTACTAGGTACTAATTCAAGACAACAAACATGAGTAGGTGCTAATAAGTCATCTTAGGATAACTAAGGTAAATTAAGTGTCTCTGAAATGACTTGCATCACTTCGGTTCAATTCCTTTTCCACATTCATAATAAGATGACATCGACGTAACCATAATATTATTCTCGGATTAGTATTTATCACTTACATGAGTTCATGGTTTTATGATAGTTACCTTTAAGAGAGCTAGATGAAATATCACGCCATAATCGGTTCTCCATAATCTGTACAAAATAAAATAAATAGGTGACCTTCTTTGCACCTGACTTACCAAGTTCATGTTGAGACAACCGGTGTAGAATATAAATGGATGCGAGTGTGGTAACGATGAGAAACCTAACAAGTCAACATTATATCTTCAACAAGAAATTTCACAATCTGCGAGTCTAAGGAAAGGAAAGTTGTCCTAAGCTGAAGTGGTTTGATGGATGGATAAGATAGAATAGCTACTCAGAGCCTCCAATCAACATCGATCTTTGTTTAGATTCTATCTACTGGTTTTGGAACTGCAAAAAGTGACTTGCGGTCATATAAATTTCTAGAAAAGGTCATGGAAATGAGAATGAGAGGCACAAAGAAACCACATGGACTATGGGTGGATTTATAGTCTAGTCTAAAAAGCCCTACCCTGATCGGATGCTATGTTCAATAATGAAAGTTTTGAAATGATGTCACGTGGAAATGGTGATGATCTAAATATCGATGCCTACAAACCAATGTCGATGTTTAATTGGTTAAAATTCTTGTTGAGTTGTGGGACCTGGGGATCACTACCATAAATTCATGGAGGTTGTGGTCCTTGTATGGTCATGCACATAATCAAGCCCTTTTGCCAGGAGTAGTCTAATAATCGTAGGCTTGATTAGTTGAAATATTTAATGTCTTCAATTGTTCTATCTTCTTATAATACCTAGCAGGCATGCGTAAAACTAACAAGTGTAAACCTGTATCAATGTCAGTCAACAAATCTAGCCCATTGGGTTGTGGGACCAATGGATCACAACCAAAAATTTCTCTTGTAATGGACCTTTGATGGTCATATAGAATGAATTGAATTGATTTTGATGAAAAAACTAAGTATCAAAGTAAATTTAATCTATGTTTTTGGTATTTTCACAACATATCTAAACAAAACAATGGAAGTAAACTAATCTAATAAAAGTAAATATTTTTGATCTTTTATAGTTTTTAAAATAATGCTTCTAATCTAATAAATGAAATTAAATACAAGAAATCAGCCGGTTGTATCTAATTACTTGTGCAAGAATGTGAATCTAGATCTAAAACAACTAAACTAATTTAATCAAAACCCTTCAAACCCCACCTCAAAGGTAGAGAAGAAATCATAATCCTAGAAGAGCTATTTTTCCCCACCACTTCCCCGGTAATGTCAAAGAGAAAGCTTTCTAATGATTTTCTCTATTTTTAATTGCTTAATCAATTGAAATGAAAAATTTCTCTACTCTATTTGATATGTATTTGAAATGAATAACTCAGAATTTATAATTTGATAAATGAAGAAAACAAAAAAATAATTCCAACCTGGATAAGAAAGAGCTTTGGAAAATCTTGTTATATCTATATTTGTCCCCTCAGTTTGTCTCTTTCTTTCTCTTTGTGTCCATATGACTCCAAGGAATTGGGAATGCAAAGGCAACAGTAAGAGAAGGAACTTAAGCAATGGAAACTTGAAAGTAGTCTGGTTGCAATGTAGGTGGAAGAGGGATAACACAAGTGAATGGAGCTTGGCTATGTAATTTGTAGCAAAATTATAGAAGGAATACTATGCAAGATACACAAAATTCTCAAGTCAATTGCTTGAATTTAAGCATGGAATATATAGGAATTGGTCCGGGTGTGCCTTCATGCACAAGGCAGCCTTGAAGTGCCAAATATTTGGGTGAAGAAGTAGCTAAAACTCATTAAATCCGTTTAAAAATAGAAGAGGGAAGGAATACCAAGCAATCAAGACTAATTTTTGGAAATTTGGTTCATAAACACACCCAGAAGTCAAATTAAGTGAAATCACATGTGTTAAAACCATGCATGAAGATTTATAGAAAAAGTGCGTAGGAATGCCACCCAATGCTTGGGTGGAGGGTTCCCAGAACCACCGTCTAGGTAGGGTGGAGGTCACAGTACTAAATTCCAAAACATGCACAAAATGAATCGGAAAGCTGGAAGAAAGCATGGAAAATATAAGTAAGGATGTCTAGGCTACAAATATACATTACCAATGGGTTTAGGAACTCAAACACCTTTTGAAAGGACATGAATCATCATTGGGAATTTTTTTACCATTCTATGACAATGTAGCACATGCAATTTTGGGTGCGTACATATTGCGACCTCAAAGAAATGTCTTAGCCATGAAGAGGCATAAAACGTAGAGTCCGAATATGGAGTTCCCAAAATGGGGATTAGAATCTATACCGACATGCACGTGTGTCGAAATGTCTTCGTCCAAACTCCCACTACTTGTAAGAAGAAGAAAGACTCAAGTACAAATAGATAAAATATCAAAAAATAAACACTAAATTAAAACAAAAAAGTGGACTTACCATTTTTGTGGGGATATAGAAATATACCTAAGCCAATGCTCCAACCCCGTGAACATATGTACTCAAAATGAATTTTTAACACACACACACACACACATATCTAAAAAAAGTCATTTTCAAATTCATTTTCACATATCAACTTGGTGATTTTTCAGCTCTGGGACTATGGTGTCCATTTTCATCAAAAGAATAGTCAAAACGTTTGTTGTGAGATCGTGATCATGCCTCTGTGATTGGGAGATCAACCAATGTAGTCTTAGGTTAGTTCTCCTCACTTATGTGTTTTTAACGTAAAATGTGAAAACCTCAAAATATTTACCTAGAGGGTATCATTTTTGAAATTTCTTATTATAAAAATGAGTCTCTAGGGGGGTGCCCTTAGGGTAGTCTTTTATTTCATTGAAAATGGTCCTTTTTTGCATTTTGAGTGTTTTTAGGAAACAAAACCATACGACGAATCGATTTAGGACTGCCACCTTGTCCCAAGAGGCGGTTCTGAATAGAATGAAAAAAATCCATGATAACTTAGATTTTTTTGGATTTTTAATATTTTGTTATGTTTTTGATGAGCTTGTTTTTCAAAATATGTCACTAACTTTATCTTTTTTTTGTTTTGGTGGATGCAAAAGAAGGAAGAGTATATCCATTGGAGTCGCAAGAGGGAGTGTGACTACTTCTATTGATATTAGATCAACCATCTCGGGATGAGATTGATACTCTTTAGAGAGTGGGCATATGGAGGATTGCACAAGTGCCCCATGTTACTCCTACCAGTCACATACTATGTGACCTGTTCTCTTATTGGGATGTAGACCGGAATACCTTCCAATTTTTGGGTGCTAGGGGTGAGTGGATGATCACCCTAGAGGATGTGTACCATATTATTGGGGTTCCAATCTGGGTAGATGATTGACTCGGAGATAGCAGTTCCGGATCCATAATGAATCAGGGGCCACCTATATGGGGGATGCCGCAATCTCCTTTGGTTTGAAGAAGGGGATCAAGGTTTGATCCATTCCCACTACTCCCATCCCTATTATCTAAAATGCTATCATTGGTATCTTGGCCTCACGGTTGATTGTGGAAAAGGGAGGTGACACACTACACCCGAGGAGTAGACATGCATAGAAAACTTATCATGACCTCGTATCGATTATCTCGATTATAGGGGAAGTCAATAAGCAACTCCACATTGGTTATGAGCTATATGTACGAGCGTAGCATCCCCTATAAGAGAAGAGATCTAGTACATGATCCAGGGCTGTCGGGAAGCTAGATGGATAGGGATGATAGTCCTTAGAGTGCCAAATCAACCAAAGGGCTTCTTTGACTTAGCAAATATGGTGGCTACCCCATACCAGGGACATGGAAAGGTTGTGGGGATAGGAGTGGACCATAGTGGTGGATTTCTCCACTCTTTGTTAAGTTAGTTCATAGGATGGGAATCTTGAGATTCACTCATTTGGCCAAGTTCCTTAGTAATTTGGCCTCCCTTACATTGATATTTTTCCCCAAGCACTGTGTATAGGGGCCAGTGAAGGAGGCCCGAAAGGGGCCTTGTGGAGATCTAGGTTAGAGAGTGGTGGTTATATGAGTTCCTATCATAGTTAGGTAAGTTTTTCATGCCTTACAGGAAGCTCGTGTTGCTCTTGCACCCATATTCTAGATTGGGACCACATCTGCTCACAAAGTGGAGAGGAGGATGATCCCATAGACATAGAATCTGACTCTGAGGAGTATATAAGGGATGATAATCTTGGAGAGGAGACTAGTAGAGAGGATAGTGATGATGAGGGGTTGGGAAGTGAGTCTTGCGGGGCATCTCAGATGGAGGAGGAGAGTGATCCTGAGTGGCATGACACTTGGGACATTCTGAGAGTGGAGTGGGAGGAGGCGGTTGCAAAGGAGGAGACACTTTCCTTCGAGGGACCACTTTTTCATGATGGAGAGGGGGATGAAAATTCCATGGTGGGATATCATATTACATGTGGTTTTGGGGAGGCCCCATGGCCATTAGCAGCAATAAAAACATCAGCCACTGATCCTACATGGATGCCTGGAGATCCGAGTATGTTGATCCTCTTCTCTTGACCTTGTTAGTTGGAAATGTTAGTTGGTATTTCTTTTTATAACTTTCTAACTCACAATTTCTTCTTTTTTTCTGCTTTAAGTGACTACACAAGAGTGGTGAGAGGTCATTTTATGGGTTTTCACATACACCTTGTTGATCCCTTCAGGGAAGACCCGAGTTGAGATGACTGAGGATATAGGACCTCCACTTGCATCCGGACACACTGATGTGTTTGCACCCATTTGGAGGGCAGAAAATGTTATGAATTCTCTCCAAAATCAGGTTGCCACATACATGACAAATCAGGATTTGATGAGGTGGAGCCACTCTCATTGTGAGACCACATCTAGTGGCCACCACCATGAGCACTCCCACCATTTAATACATTCTCGTTATTGTAGCCGTAATAGGAGTCTTGGGCGTAACCGTGTAACATCTCATGGGTATCATAGGGATTGATAGGCCGATGAGCATTTTATTTCTTGGTTGAGATTTTATTAGGCATTATATGATTTTTTTGTATATTTGGGGCTCATTGTGAGCATTTTGACCACGCCTAGCACATGATGGCATTGTATACAAACTTGATTTATTATGATATATACAGACTCTTCTTTTTGGTTTGATAATTCATTATATCTGAGTTGACTTCCTCTTAGCTCACTTCACATGTGTACTCTAGATGCTTAGAACTTCTATTTTTATATGCTTTTTAGAATGTATGTAGTGGATATGAATGCTAACATAATTATCTCTTTCCTCTTTTTTTAATGTTGATATATGATAATGCAATCACATTGTAATGTTGAACTTTAGTTTCTCTAAGAAACTTTTGGTACTTCATATTGTTTTGGAAAAATGTGGCGAAAGAGTGATATGATAAGTGAATGAAATTTCCCCACTCCTAACTCCATACAACTAGTAAGATGTGAGGGCTTAATACCAAGATTCATAAGGGACGTAAGTTATATAAATTTGTTGAATGGTAAAGACAAGAGAAAAAGACAAGGGCTTAGAAAAACCAAATTGAGACACTAGAACCTCATTCTACTTAAGTTTTCTTCATAGTTTAAAATGTGGATTGCTTTCTAGTTTATCTAGACTTAGATCCATAGATGGACACTTGGTTGACACAATCTAGTCTTGAGGTTTTAAAATATTTTGGAATTTTAGACATCTAACTCACTTTGTTTTGATTTATGATTTCACATCATTTGAATGAACTATTTATAATTTTCAAGTTTGTCAAAGAGACCCCTACACCTTGCCCCATGCTACCAGTAGGAAGTATGAGCTCAACACCATGGACAAGGCATAGGTGAGTAAGGGGACTTCCCTCCTTTCCTAACCCTACATCACGAGTAATAAATGTAGGCTTAACACCGAAGGTTGGTAGGGAAAATAAATGTGTAAAATATTTTTTTTTGTGGATTCACATTTGACTTATTTATCTAGGAAAAATGTCTAGAATGTTCTTATTTCCAAAGAGACGTATATGGGATAGATGTGACACTATGAAGCTTCTCAAACATAATATAGGAAAATACACCTAACCTAGAAGAAACTATAAGAAGAACCAAGTATGCGAGCCTTGGTATGGGTATTGTCCAAGCTTTGTATTATCTTTCTTGGATTGATGAAATAATTTGGAAACAATTGATGACACTGTGTGAAGATTTGAAGAAACATGATTTAAATTTTTTTCCAATGGTTTTAGAAGTTTTTATAAATTTCTATAAGAATAAGTCCTTTGATAAAAAATTTTATGAAATGAACTAGCGAGATGAAAATGTAATCCGGATGTAGCAATGTACATATGGAAATGCAAATAGATCATTCATAGTACCTCTTTAGGTGAAGAGATTTTACAGACTCGTTAAAATCCTCACCCTCTAGTGTAAACAGGTGAAATGCCCCATTTTTATAGTCTTTTATTACTCGGTATGGACCCAAGCACCTGGGCCTAAATTTCCTTTCTTCACCAAAAGATTTTTGTCTATTTGGGTATCAAGTCTTAGAACCAAATATCCTCATATATTTCTCATTCGTACACTTTCTTTTTGTATTTCCGAGCCATTTGGTCAACGTAAATGCTATGCTGCTGTTCAACATTGAGCCTAGCTTCATCAAGAATTTCTAATTGAGAGAGACGTGCCTATCGATATCCCTCCTCTCTCATAATTCCTTGCAGGGAGGTACGGAGACTAGGTATTTCGACCTCAAATGGTAAAACCTCTTTTGTACAAACTACCAAAGAAATGGAGGTTTCCCCCATCGACATTCTTACCAATGTCCAATAGGCCCAAAATGATGGAAAGAGATTTAAATTACACTCTTGTTTATTCTCCTTGACCGTCTTAAGAAGAATGGATTTTAATGTCTTGTTCATAGCCTTAGCCTTGCCCATTAGCCTAAGGGTAATAGAGAGAAGCCTTATGGTGATTTATTTTTAACTTTTCACACAGTTCACATACTTCCTCTTTTTTTTCAAAGATGTGCCATTATTAGAGATAATGACTTATGGGACTCCATACCTATAAATTATTTGGTTCGAATGAACTTAGTGATTACACATCCATGAATGGTGGTAATAGGCATGGCTTCTACCCACTTAGTAAAGTATTATGTGGCCATTATTATGAAGTTACGACCATTTGTTGATGAGGGAGAGAACTTACCTATCAAATCGAGGACCCATGTGGAAAAGAGCCATGATATTGCAATTGGTTGTAGAGCTTGTGCCGTATGTGGATCTCATTGGAGAACTCTCAAAATCTATGGCATTTACACACAAAATCTGCCACATCATGTTCTAGTGTAGGCCAAAAGTAACCAATCCGATGTATCTTCGAGAAGTGGCATGGCCACAAAAGTAACCTCCACATACTCTACTATGTGATTCATAAAGAATATTCTCACATTATTCTTCATCAACACATCTTAACAACATTCAATAAAAGGCTCTATAATAGAGCATATGCTCCAAGATAACATACTTGGTGATTATAACACACAACCATCTTCTTTGTTGAGATGTCACCCCTTCTAGATATGTATGATCCACTATGAAATTAATGATGTCATTGTACCATGGGAACACAAAAATGGGAGGCTTGGTTTTAACAAGATAAGCACACACTCGTCAGGGAATTCAAAATTTAATAGATCGCCTCCATCTAATGGGTTTTTAGCCAACCATTCTGCAATGATTTGGCCTTTTACGGATTTATGATTAACAAATGTTAACTCAAACTCACCCATCAGAGTTATGAAGTGTCCAACTTTCTTATATAAGGACCCTTGCATGAGAAATGTCTGCAGATGATTTGATTTAACGATAACCCTTATTTCTTGATTTAGCATGTAATGTCTTAATCACTTTGTTGTGAAGAATATGGCAAGGCATTCCTTTTATTCCTGTGTGTAATGTGTCTCATAGTTAAGTAATATTCTATTAATAAAATAGATTGCACATTCTCACTTATCATCATCTTCTTGAGCTAACATGAAAGATAATGAGAAATCCATAGCTTGTGAATACGGGATCAAGGGGTAATCTAACTTAGGCGGCATGAGTGTGGGAGGAGACAACAAGAATTGTTTAACCAAATCAAATGCCTCATTGCAATCTTCCATCTAATCAATGTTGCAATCCTTTTTAATAAATTGTTGATTGGGTGAATAAAAAAGGTTAGATCAGGGATAAACCTTCAAATTACACCGAGTTTTTTTAGAAAAATCTAATGCCAATCTTGTTTGATGGTGGAGTCATTTCGGTACAACTCAAATTTTGGCTAGGTATACATAAATCCCTCATGAATATATGATGTATACCAAAAAATTTCCTCCCGTTATATGGAATACACATTTTTCTAGGTTTAACCTAATTCCATATTTGATTAAGAGAGAAAGAATGATGCGAAGCACCTTAGGGTGATCACAACACTTTCTAGACTTATCCAGAAGACCATCCATGTAGGATTACACAATATTATGGATAAGATAATTGAATATATAAGTCATCACCCATTGGTATGTGGTACCATCACTCTTAAGTCTGAATGACATGACAACATAACAGTATGTTCCCCAAGGAGTGATGAATTTAGTTTTTGTCTGATCCTCCTCAAATATTTTTATTTGGTTATATCTATAAAACCCATACATGAGAGACAAAAAATCATAACCGACTAGTGCATTGACAATAACATGAATGGATGGTAACAGAAAACATCCTTGGGACAAGCTTTTTGATATCCCGAAGTCTATGCAAATGTGGATTTTTCCATTCTTACGGAGAATGGGGACAATGTTAGACATCCATTGTGAATATTTGACTGGCTTGATGAGCCCCACTTGTGGGAGTTTCATCACTTCTTCTTTCACCATGAGAGATACCTTTGGATTCATGGGTCTCGACTTTTGTTTAATTGGCTTAACATACTGACTTGGTGATGAGGTTGTGAACTATAATATGTGACACAATTCCCATCATTTTGTTGTAGCTAAATGCAAAATATTTTTCATGCTCTTTGAGGACTCGATTATGTATTTCCATCTCCTCTTGAGTTAGAGAGGATCCCTGCTTCAATATTTTTGGTTCCTCCTCTGTCCCGATGTTTATATCAATTGTTCCTTCAATTAAGGAAGTGTTACCCTCTTCAATTTTAGGTGGGGCTAGGGGTAGCTCTAAATATCCTTCCTCTTCTACTTCATATACCTCCAAACCTTCCGTAGAGGAAGGTTCCATCGTGAAATATATAAAGTAAGAGGAAGATTGTGGGATAAGAAAAATATGATCTTATGATGAGCGGGATGCAAGTCTGCGTAGGCATTTAAATACCCTTCCCGAGGGTTAGTAAGTATCTCACTTTCCCCAACACCAAAGTGACACTTTGATCCATTATAATTCAAGTTCCAATAGTCATATGAGAATATTGATGTTGGATTATTTGTTATATTATATTTCCTTGCTTCTGAGACCTTTACCATGCATACTTCATTAGCCGGAGAGAGACCCGAGTCTAAGGGCATGTCCTATACCCATGGAATTAAATGAAAGAAGAAGTGGTAGGTCATTCTCCAACAACTTGACTATCCTTGTTGTCGTTTATGTTGACATTGTCTCAACAATTCTGAGCTTTCGTCCTTGTGTTCAATGAAAAGTTGCATAAGCCATGGACATGGGGTAAGAATATCTAAAGAAAACCCAAAGGCTCTTAACAACTAGTCAGTAGACCATCAGATAAGAGATAAACAATGATTCATCACTTTGCATACATTAATATTGAAAGAAACAAGAAAATCTAGCATATTTAGTAATCCTCTACTCTTGAAAGCTTTAAAAATGAACCTAGTAAGGATCTAAGCAATCAGTTTGTGATTATGAGAATGGGAGCTCACCATTAATGGATTCAAGGCCAATGGTTCTTCCCATTTACTCAATGCTTGGTGTGTAGTGCAATGGAAAAGCAATAACTCAATGAAAGAAATGAAATAAGCTCTTAATCCTAGCAATAATACTATAGTTTATGTTAGGAAGAAGGAGAGTTCTTAGAAATGAGAGGGGGGTAGTGGGTTATTTATAGTTTTCCATTTGGGAAAGTGGAAGAATTTTGGTGCATGTGGGACTAAAATATAAGCCAAAACGTTGATTAGGGAGTCAAAGTAAGATTTGACTAGGTTTAGAAGATTTTAATCATGGTTAGGACTAGTTAAACTAGGTTGGGCTAGTTAATATTTTTAGAGAGGAATTAGGGTTTTGAGAGGTCTAATCAATCTAATGAAATGGATTGATAGTCTAGAAAGCTAGTAGAAATAGTATAGAAGGGAATGAGAAGATGGTTTAGAAAATAAAGGACTATAATAGCCTGCTTAATTGGTTTACAAGAGGAATACGACCAAAAGAGTGTCGTAAGAGGGGAGTTAGATAGGTCTAACTAACTGTATGTCATCAATTTGCAAGAAGGAGAATAGTTAGTGAAATATTAGGAATAATAGTACTTTGATCAAACTACAGGTGTCTACATTCCTTTGTGGTAGGAACTCATTCAATCAAACCCATAGTTTCTAGCTCTATTGTAGGAACCAAATTTTATTCTCGCGCCGAGATTGTAGGTCTATTTAACTAATTTGTAGGAAGCTAAAACTCAAAATGAACCCCTAGCCTCTTATTTAAATTAGCTAAATGTAAATCGAAGGGTTTCCGGTCACCTTGTGCCACAAAGACCTTCCTAAATGTAGGAACCTTACTTCAAAAAAAAAGTGGAGGGAATCGCCTTCATGTAACGAATCCAAGGATGACCTAGGATCATATTATAGTTGATTTCCTGATCTATAATATAAAACTTGGTTAGAACTATCTTAGGTCTAAGGGTGACTCTCAACACTATAGTTCTAACTGACGTTGCTTTAAGGATGTCATAGCCTCTCAGTGTGTTTCATGTTGAGTAACAATTGGTCTCTCCATAACCTAAATTTTTAAGGAAAGAGAAGGGGACTATGTTGATCATTTCCCCATAATCAATCATCACATGTTTTACATAGTTGTTGTAAATCCAAACTTGTAAAAACAAAGTTGGATCACCTCTATGAGATATTTTAGCATCCGTGGGTATCTTGCTAATGTCAAATACAAATCCAACATCTCTTTCAGGGCTTCCATGAAGGATAAAAATTGAATTCTATGTGATTTATCTATGCTTCTAGAGGAGGCATGACATTAAGTAGATGCCCAAGACCTAGTGCTTCTAATAACTCGGATCTATGAGCAGGGAAATTATTTAATGAGATCCAAGAAGGAAATATGAGAGAAGGTTTTGGTTAGGTCATTGATCAAGTCGAAAGCTCCTATTGGATTTCTTAGTGTATCATGAATTCCATTTGATATATTCAGTAGATTGGGATAGGTTGCAAGAAGAATATTTGGTTCTAGTGGCAGCTTTAATATGAGGTTTGGTGTCCAACTCTACCAATCCCATAATTTTTGTTTGTTGGCGACCATCCAAAGGAGGTCTTTGAAACATTCCCATTTTAAGACTTTAGAAACAAGGGATTTTTAAAAAATATATAATGTTCACTGTTCTAAATTAAGCATTATTTAGAACAAACATTCCATGCCAATAAAATTCAAAATAGATAACCATATGCATTTATAATGACTTAGTGATCCACCATTCTATTCATTTAATAACTCGGTAAGCTACCTATATTTTATGTTATCTTATGTATTGAATACATATCATATACTTCATATACTTGGTCTTCCTACCCTACACCAGTATTGAGTGATCTATTTAAAGAACATATCTAAATATCTGTTACCAATATTCATCTAATATCATGTTGTTTTAAACTTGGTGACATAGGACAATGCAACCAAAGATCTTGCGATACTTTGGCCAAAGATTTACAACATACTATGTATGTCCCTATTCCTAGATGACATACTCGTCATATTGGAATACGTCCTTCACCTCACTCCTCTATTATCATGATTGGTCTTTACTAACTACCGTCAGTCCACTTGTTCCAAGTTTAACCCTAGCCCTAGATAGAAACATAACTTATTATAGGAAGATGCTCACAATGGCTTAGGGTAAAAGGGAATACTCGGTTGACCTAAGTCGATTTGGATGTGCCAATGTACCTTGAGCCATTGGAAGCTAATTCCTATCCTAAATATGCTCCTATCCTGACCTAGAGAGAAACTAAGTTCAAGTTTGAGTTCCTATTGTGTGTAGATCTGGATGATCAATGTAGAAGGGTGATGCCACATGTCAACTACAACGTTGTATTCTCGAGAAGACCCAAGCATTCTTGAAAGTACATCCCTACAGTTGGCATGTGCCAACATCCTACAAAAACTACCTCATCAAGATGTACATACCCCAAGGAGATTGTTAATACGTTGTTAGTTTGGATTATTTCTTGATTGCAACAACCCTTTTAAACCCTAATCCAACACTCAATAAGTTCTTTCCTAAATTTTCTTCATTTAGTCCATGAAGAACTTTGTTAAACTTATGGTTGCTTTTATTGTTCTCTTTCTCAATTAAACCGACAATTAACCAAATAGGTTAGTGTTTTCAAAGTTTCATTTAAGTTTTCTTTAACTTTCAGGAAGGTTTAACATCCGCATATAACTAATTAAAGTAGACTTCATACTAAATAAAGTATAGTAAATATTAATCATACTTCCAGGACCTTTTTAGTTTATGTTCAATTAAGAGAGATAAAGAATCTTTCTCTACATGTTTAAGTATGTGAATATATCATTTCCAATGTCCATATTTCTTAATGCATGTTCATTATGCATCACCTTATTATGTTAAATTGTTTTAGATAAACACATCATATTATGCAACTCAACTTGTATACCGTTGTGCAGTGTAGAAAAAATACAGGAAAAATGGGGGGACCTCCTTGAAAAAATTATCCCATTCATGATCCAACCTAGAAAACAGATACAATTCTTTGGAATTATCTGCAAATGGGGGGTATTTCAAGTTTCATTGAAAAAATAAAGGGTTTTGATCAAGACATTTTGGTGAAGTTTGCTAATGGGTGGAGAAATCATGTGGTTGAGTATGGAGATGCCAAGGTTGAGATCTCTAAGGAGCTCATTGCCCAGGTCACTGGACTGAACATGGAAGGTGCCAAGTTCTTCAACAAATGTGTCGACAGAGAGGTGGAGGTGAAAAAATTTCTTACTAAAGGAGAGAACCTCGAGTTTGTCACGGCTGGCATAAAGGTGGCCTCTATACCTGAACCCTTTCTGAGATTGTGTGTATGATGGTTAGGTATGTCTCTTTGGAGGGAAGATATGTCACCATTCCCCTGAAGCATTTAATTTTCCTCAATCACTTTCGTAGGAATATTACCATAAATTTCCCGCATTATTTACTAAACTCCTTGGAGAAGTCTATCCTTGAAGTTCAGAAACATGCCAGGTTGTTCCCCTTCACCAAGGCCTGATCCTGCTCATTCACCACCATTGCTTCTCTAGCTCTCACCCTCTTCCCACTCCCCCTATGATTAACCCTCTCCTGTTGACAGAGATCTGGACATTGCTACCTCGGGTAGAAAGAGGAAAGATAAGAAGGTTAAGGTCGCTCTGCCTTCTTTGTAGAGAGTTTTGCGTAGTCATAAGGATTTGGAGCTTGTGGAGAACTTATTACACATAAGTAATCCTGTGGATAATTCCGAGAAAGCGAACTTCTTACCAGAGTTAGTAAACTTGAAGAGGAAATCAAAGACCTCAAAAATGCTCTGAGGAATATGGAAAAAACAAAAGGTAAGAGGAAGTTGCATGATCCTGAAGACATGGATACTGTTGCTGAGATTTACAAAAAGATTCTTTCACTTGATACTAGACTGGGGCAATGCCAAGGGGCATCAGGATTACACCCTCTCTACTCTGAAAGGAATGTATAATTTTATGGAACAACATGTGAAGAGTGTATGCAGCCTTAGCGGCATTCTGAAAAAATTTGGGATTCCAACGAGACCCATGACCTGGCACTTGCTAAGGCAGACATGAGTGATCTTTCTCAGGCCATGGCCATTGCGCTCTTCATCTCTCTCCAAAAAATTAAGGTCAAGATTGACAAGGTTGTCAAGTGATGCGGTGCCTTTGTGCTACTTTGTTGCTGTGTTGGTGCTATTTTTGGTAGTTTTGATGTTGTTATCTTGCTGGGATGCCCTGTTTTGGATCCCTTTTTCTATTTTTTGGCCCTTATGTTCTTCGTCGGATCACTATCTGGTTTGATCATTTTTTTCTCTTTCTACTTGTTGTATCTAGTTGTTGAGCCTCCAGGTTTAAGGCATTTAGCCTTTTTGGATTGAGTTTTCTCCTTCTGCTATCTGGCTTCTTGAGCCTTTTTGTACACAGGGTATAGTCCCTTCAAAACTATTTATCCTTAATAAAAAAACAAGTTTCTTCTTTATAGGAAATTGAACTAATTCCAATTATCCATTTTATCAAAGATAACAAGATAAGCATAACATAATATAAAGAACATCAACATGATGGAACTTTCATCTTCTTTATAAAAGTACGAGATAATTTTCACAACTCATGCAAATAAAACAAAACTCACAATTCATCATTACAACTTGTAAATTTAACAAGACTATGCTCTCAAGGCATACTACATATCAACAGCCTTTATACAATAAAGTATACAACTTTCATTTACAATTCAACAAAAGAATGAATCAGAATTCTTTACTAAGAATTATACATATATCAGCCAATGCATCATATAAGTTTTTGCCTTCTTTTACCACTTAAGTCGTCCATCTGCAAAAATAGCTAGCATGGGTCATTTCATGAACTGAGCATGATAAGCACTAATCATTAAAAAAAGTGCATTCCACTAATTGTTTCATTAAAGCAACACTGCTTTAATGAGACATTAAGTCATCATAAATCAACATAAATGATAAAAGAAAAGAAGCACATTAATAAACTTAGATCATCTTTATAAGAAGAGTAGAATATAATAATCAATATCTAGCCTAAAATCATAAGTTCTATTATTTCTATCAATGGCTTGTAACAACAAAAATCCTACCATCCATTATTTCTTAATTCTATCCTAATAGAATACCACATTTATCTTTTCTAAGAGACAAAATAAATGCAAACAGTATGGCTCCTTCAAGGGTGATCCCTCTATATCCTAAACAAGAACCATTATAAACCATTCTCAAACTTATAACATCAGAAAAATAGACCATATAATAACAAGAGTTACCTGTTCCTTTCTAGGATAACCATATTGTACATTCAACATTAGAATATACATCAAACAGAACTCCATAACCAAATAGGAAGGTAAGGAAAACTAGAACAGTCCAACTGTAACTCCAATTCCAACTCTTCATGTTAGAAGTTTCAACCAAATAACAACAATAATGATCTCAAACAAAATAACTCCAAAGAGGAGTTATTCTCTACTCATATTCTTCACCAAGGATAAGGAGTACAAGTGTCAAACCTACATTGATCCATATAAACTAGGCAAGACTAAACAACAATAGTCAAACCCTTAAGTACAAGTTACCTTATCAACCGAACCTTCTTGGCTAATGGTTCAACAAGGTAGACCAATAGGTCTCAAGAAATCACTATCTCAAAATGGTTTCGAGTAAAGACAAGTTCAAACATTGAATCTATCCAAGGAAGAAAAGAAGTAACATAATAAGAAAAGAACCAATGGTAGATCATTTTGTTCAACTGAACAAGAGTTCCAATTTCAAACCGGTTCAGGATAACAACATACTGCAGACCCTGAATGATATATAAATAAAAGATCTCAAAAGAATAAGAAAATACATATTTTCCTTTACAAAGAGAAATCAAGTCTTATTCACTGTTTCAGTCAAGAATTGCATCCTAAAACCATAAACAGTAAGGTTCAGAATTACCCACGAACCCAAAATGGAAGTCTCACAAAGGCTTACCAATTAAATACAAAAAGAAATCAATTCACTTCCAAGAATAAAACTTAATACAACTGAATAGAGAAGGAATCCTTCCTAACTATTTCAGTGTCCAAGGTAATATCACAATCTTTCAAAAGACCCAGATTTCATTAAAAGAGACAGAAGAGTGGGAGAGCTAGAACCCAAAACATCCAGTACAGAAGCTATCTTGGTCTTAAATCCCCAAGCAACAAGAATGAAATAGCAAAAAAACTTCACAAGCATGAAATTACAATAGTGGTTCTTTAGTACAACTTTATACAGTCAACCCAAAATGTGGGTTTCTTCCAAACAACGGGAAGAGATCACTTTCCCCAACTCCCACGCTCATACCATCTCACGAAGTTGATACAGTCAAAACATGATAGAAGTTCCACATTACTTAAGTCATTTCCAAATTCCAAAGCTCAACAGAGAGAATAAAATGACTCAAACAAGTTCCCACACCATTCCCAGGTGAGTACTCACTCCAGTAAGGAACTATAATTCAATCTTACTAAAGAATAACCCAATACGAAAAACCAGGACAGGTTCAAAAGAAACGACCCAAATGCAAATCCATAACACGCCCATGTTAAATGAAAGTACGAGTTGAAACCTAAGTTCACATTCATGCATTCAGAACTTCCCAAATCAATGATGTGAGAATAGTGATAAAAATACAAACTCCAAGAAATAGTTCAGTATTACATAAGTTTCCAAAACAGTGGTTCCATTCAAATGAAGTTCCAACACAAACACAGTCAAAACACAAACTTCCAACTTGAGTCTGCATCCAAAGAACACAACCCAAAAGAATATAAAATAGAACTAAAGTTTCCCGAGTTCATATGCATGTATTTCCATGACAGTCAGTTCAAAGCTAAAGACTTTGAATACTAGATTAAGATAGTAAAAACAAAGATACAGATCCAGTTTCCCATATCATTTTTACTTGCATGTTGTCCTAAAACTCACACAGAGAGACAATTTCCAAACAATACTAATTTTCCATGGATTATGTTGGTGTGTGTGGCATTTCCTTCACCTCTTATTTATTTATTAGGTATATTGCCACCTCACTAGGTGAGTCATCTCACTTAGGTGAGATCATAGGTCTTAGGTGTCATATTAGTTATGACAGATTCTCTTACAGAATCTATCATATGTGTAAGTTGCATCATAGGAGTTACATTCCCATTTGGGAAAGTAACTCCTCTTCTCCATTATGGAGGAATATTTTCTTACATGGGAGTTACACATTTACTCCCCTATATGTACACACCTTTCCTGATCTATGAACAATGGAGTATGGGCCTCTTTTGAGCCATTTTCCCTCAATGCATGCACATTGCTTTTTGGGTGAGTTCTTGCTTCGATCTTGAAGCTACGCCATTTCCATGGTTGAGTGCAACGTGTCGATGCTCATGGATTCCCTCCAGATCTTCATCATTCCTCGACATGGTATCAGAGCTTGGGGATCAGAATCATGTTGCTCACCTCAGTTGCTTACTACTCTCCACCTCGTAGTTTCTTGTGCAAGTTCTCATTCTTGTTTTGTGCTCTACTTGCACTTGATTCGGGTTTCATACCTCCGTTCGGGTTGTTCATGGTTCGTTTTTAGGTGTTCATGATTCTGGCATGTTTATTGGCATGTGAAGGGCTTGGTGTATATGTTCTGCCCCTCCAACTCTCATTGGCATGTGGTCTAGCCATTACAACCTACTTTTTTTCCTCTGCTCAGTCATTTTCTCCTCAGCTCTAGTGCCTTGCTCAATGGTTTGACATCAACATGGTTTGTGTGATCTATCCTGAGCCTTTTTTTGCACTCAGCTATTCAGATCCAGTGCCTTGCTTTAGATCCAGATGGCTTGCTTTAGATTCACTCCTGCATTCACTTTTGCTATGATTGGGGTTTTCAACTACCTATGTGTGGATGTTTTTACTCACTCGGCTTTGCTTTGGATCCCGTAACCCTGGTTTGACCCTGTTCATGGATTTTCCGGGCTTGCCTTGCCATGGTTGCTCCCACTTACAACACCTCTCCTTGGCATTTTTTCCCTTCCAACGGCTCCTCTAGTGACCTCTCATGCACCTACAACACCTCTAGTTGCTTCTAAGTGTTTCAACCTCCCACCTACCTTGGAAATAGCTCCATGTTTTTTGCAGTTTGTGTTGAGTTATTTGTGTTGGTTTGCACCCACGTTTGGAGTCTTTTGCTCTGTAGTCCAACACCGTTCATATTTTCATTCTTGTGCTCCTACATTCCAGCACATGGCTCCAGCCTTACCCAGCTCCGTCAAAAAGACCTACAGACCTGTGCACGTGGACCATTCCCTCAGCATCCTGTACATATTTTTTGGCGGTTTTCCCTCCAAACAGCCCGACACATGGACCCTCCAAGCTTGGCACATGGTCAACAACCTTGGATTTTCAACGTGGGCCCCCATCACCTTCTTTTTTTAATTTTTTAGGGTGCTGAAAAAAAAACAAAACATTTATTAAATGGCATGTATTTAATTATTTTGGGTTGTATTGGCTTGTTTTAATATCCCCTCCTATGAGCGTCGAAGAAAGAGGGCGAGGTCCGGGTTGGCAGGAGGCTAATCCCCCCTCGCAGTAAAAACAAACCCCTACTAAAATTCCATGTTGTTTCCAATGAGTAGTCACATGACACCCTTTGCACCCATTTCGGGCACTTTTTTAATCAGTTTGCAGTGTTTATTGACTTTTTCCATCAGTTGTGGGAATCTTAATAATGCCATAACTTTTGACTCACAACTCATTTTTGAGCGCTTCTTTAGTCAAAGTTGCATGATTTCTCACATATTACATGATGACATTGTTAGTTTTGTAAACACACTACTTTTATAAAGTGCCACATTCGGGGGTTGATTGTACTCTTGGGCTTTCACACATAGACGCATTATCGGCCGAGTCTGATGTCTTGCTTTTGTGCATCTTGCATTTTTCATCATAGAGAGTGTTCTTTCTAGACTTGAGAATTTTAGGATCACTCTATAGCCTCTACCACTTCTCACTAGGAGAGGGAACTATTCGAGTTTGGTGTGCTTCCATGGAACATTACTTTGCTCACGAGGGTCTTGTTATCCAAAATGTGCCCCTTGCTCATTTTGTGGCTAACTCCTTTCATTCTTCCCTCTCTTGTGCCTCAGTCATAATTTTTTTCTTTTCAGGCACTAAAAACCTTCTAGAAATGGCACCATTGGATATATCTCTTTCTTAGCTTTCCAGAAAGGTAAAGTTTTCCTCCTAACTCCATGTATTTTTGAAGTTATGGCTCTGGAGTTTTATGGGAAATTTTCCCTGAAAGGCCCACAGCCAATGAAATGGTGCCACATGTCCAAGGAAGTGGCGGGGTCGGAGGAAAACTTGGTTTTTTACCAAGTGTTTGGAAAAGCTTTCAAAAGGGATATTTTTCCCTACAAGCCCACTGGCGAATCAGATTATGCCACGTGTCTAGGGGAGAAAATTGAAAAATTTGACTAAGTGTTGGCACATGGAAAATTTTGAAGGAAAGGCCCGCACCCAATCATGTTTTGCCACGTGTCCTATGGCATCGGACCGGTGGAGCGTGGAGGAGAAGTTAGAATTTTGGCGAAGTGTTTTTTCCAAATTTCAAAAGGAAAATTATTGGCCCACAGGCCACCAACCATTCAGAATAGGCCACATGTCCGGGGCACCCGGAATGGTGGAGCGTGGGGGAAGATTGGGATTTTTTCCCAAAGGGATTGCGCAAAAGGAAAAATGTTTGCAGAGGGTCTGCGGTGAATGAAATTATGCCACGTGTCCTAGACCAGCGGAAGGTGGGGAGAATTTGGGAAATTTTCCCAAAGGAAAAAGAAGAAAATTTTGAAGGAAAAATCACCCCCCCGAGCGTGAACCAATGGAATCTCGCCACATGTCAGGTGGCGCCAAAAACTCAAGACAAGCCTGCATGGAAAATTCAAAGGGAAAGGCCCACAATGAATGAGGTTTTGCCACGTGTCTGAGTCAAGAAATAGGGTCAAACAGTGATGAAAAATTTAGGAGGACAGGCCCATGCCCAATCAACACATGCCACGTGTCCTCAGATCATCGGCCCAATGGGGATTTTTGGAAAATTTTCCAAAGGGCAAAATAATGGAAAATGAAGCATTAGAGGCTCGCGCCCAATCAAAACATGCCACATGGCACCCAAAATGGTAGAGCATGGGGAATTTTTGGAAAATTTTCCAAATGACCAAAATGTGGAAAATTTAAAAAATTTTGCCCGCCAATCCGATTTGGCCCTGTTTTGCCCTAAAATTTCAAATGGCCATATCTTTCAATCTAGAGCTTAGTTTTTCACGTTCTTTATATCAATAGAAATCTGGTGAAATTATCTACAATATTTTAGGGTCATTTTTGCATTTTGATGGAGTTTAGAGAGATAAAATTTAAAAACACATCTGGCACGTGGTCATGGATAGAAATGACGTTTCAATCACCATTTTTAATGAAGAATGGCTCGTATTCTATCCCATTATGGCGAAAAATGTCGGGGATTGTCCTGTAAGGATTCCCATGCTATTTTAATGTATTTTGGGTTGGTGGTTGAAGCTCTCCCACATTTTCCCATGTTTCTCTCTCCTGGGGTCATGGCTTGCACTGTAAAAGCCAGAATGAGTTCATTTTTAAAAAAGGAGACACTTTTTAGCTCTGTAACTTCCCTTTTTCTTCCTTTTTGGTAGAATTTGTGGAATTTTTACCTTTCCATGTAATACATCACCCCCTTTTTGCCTCTTGATCACTGTAATGCATTGTATTGGATCTGGAATGTTAATATATGCTCTGTGATTAAAATCCCTCAATCCTTTCATATATCTACCATTGTTTTCCTAATATTTCATTACATTTTGAGCAATTTGTGCATGTTTTGTGTTGTGTTTTCTTGTGGATTATGTATGTATTGTAGTATCAAGTGTCTGTAACTCCTTTGGTGCATCACCTCATTAGCATTAGCTTCATTTTCTTGCATTCCCTATCTTTTTCCCCTTGGAATTTAGGGTAGGAACTAGGAATTCAAACCTCTGCAACTTGTAAGTGATATATCTGATCAGAGGAGTTGAGGAACTAGCCTCTAATCTAGAGATCCCTCTCCCATTTTTTCCAAGTCCCACACTTCGAGAGAGGATTCAATGTTGAGCAATCACATTAGATGTCCAAGATGTCAAACTAGAAGCCCGATCAACATCCAGGGGTGCTACGATTTGCAACAACATTTTTGGCACGCCTTGGTGGGACCTTAGAGGTCTTCATCTTCATGGAAACAAATGGATGTGTATTTTTTTCAAATTTCTTGCTTAAAAGAGCCCTAAATTGCACATCTGGTGACTCCAAGAAACAAGAATCAGCTAGTTTTAGTAGTGCAGACTTGAAAACTCATGAGAAGAATCACCACAAGGTCAAGAGTTAGAGAAGAAGAGGTGCTATTTGAGTATCTGCAATTATCTCCAAGAAGACAGCAAAGAGGGAGGAGAATTCAAAGGTCTCCATCTCCACCAAACAGAACTCTCTCAAGTCCTCCACCTGGTAGGCCTTTCATTCAATCAATAAGGGTTCTAAGGCCAATCAGAATGGCACAAAACAACCCCTATGTCAATTTCACTAGAAGTATCCCAATTTCTCTCAATGTACAAAATCCAATCCCATTGCAGCATTGAAGAACATCCCATACTTTACTCGGAGAGAATCGAGACCACTCCGGTGATCATGTTAAGGATATTGCTAATATTTGTGTAATCCATGAAATCAATAAGATGCAAGTTGCTATCAAACTACTAGCATCTTCATTCAAAGGAAAGACTTGTAATGGTTCGGAGTCTTTCCTTAGGTTCTATCCAAAATTGGAACCAGGCTATGTATAGCCCTCCATGAGCGAGTTTGGAGAAAAGGGAGACAACTTGTCCCTTTTGGAGCGGTGAGAGCTCCCTTCAACTTCAGATTTCAAATGACTTGGGAGAGGATTCTAGTGGCGTAAGGCTAGTAGTAGAAGGTACTTTTCTATATTACCTTAAAGCTTTAAATTATGATATTTCTATGTTAATTCAATCCATGTGAGGCACAACTATCCTGTTTCTTATAGCATTGCCATTACACTGAATTTTTTTGATTCAAGTTAGAAAGCTAGCTCTAGGCCTCCAATGCCATTGTTTCCAAGTTTATAAAGCCCAAGTACTAGCCAAGTTCCTAATTTAGCTCCTATTCCCACTCCTAGAAATCAGAATTTAAGTGAAGCTTCTACTTCATCTTCTAGTGCCTCAAATGAACTTCAAGAAGTCATGAAGCAATTGCAAAATTTAGGTAATGAGCTGGTCACACTCAAGAGACAGAAAGCCCAATGTTTTAGACCAACCTCTTCCAGCCTCAAGCTCAGCCTAACAGGTAGCCATACCAACCTCAAAGACCACCCAATCTAGTTGCAAATTTAAACCAAGCAAGACCTCCCCCCAATGCAGACCATTTCAGCGCTATAATCCCAATGCTACATCTACCTCTAAGGAATTAGTGCCAATGCAAAATAACATAGCTCAAGAGTATGATTGGTGTTTCCCATGCAATGAACCTCACAACCAGTCTATGTGCTTCAACGGTGCCTTAAATCGGGCATCAATGGTGACAACTACTGGTTTGGTGGGTGAAGGTAGTCAAGGAAATAACCAACAACAAGACACATCCTAGCAGCAATCAGCTCCAAATGATACCACACTTGTAAACTAGCAGGCAGAAGATTTTTGTGGCATGAATCAAATAGTTTCCCAAAGTGTTGCAGCCAACACAAGGTCAAAAGGAGAAATTTGGGTGAAGAACAACCATTAGCTCCAAGCAATCCACAACCTTCTATCACTCCACAAATTATTGGCAAACAAAATTTAGTTCCAAACACACAAGGGCTGCCTAAAACAGCTCTTAGGCCAACTCAAATGCCAGTTGTTGCTGCCCATATGCAAGGAATGAATGTGTAGGCCAAGGGACAGCAAAGAGATGCTTCATCTCCATTCAACATCATTGATCAGATGAAGAAGACAAATGTAAACATATCAATGTGGGAATCACTATCTATCCTAGGCCCAGAGAGATTTGCTACAAGCTGCCATGAAGAACCGGTCAACTTCAAATCAGCAAGTCCAAATGCAAGAAAAGGTGCTCACAAATACTTTGCTCACCTAAAGGGAATCATGGAGGACAACAAGGTAAAATGTTGAAGCCCCCTCCATTCTATATTTCATTTATCATTGGAACCTAATTAGTACACAATTGCATGATTGATTCCGGGGCAAGTAGTTCAGTAATGCCCAAGAAAATAGCTGATCAATTGGGAATTCAGTATGAATTCATATCCAAAGGGGTAGTGCAATTGGATGGGACAATAGTAACAACAGTTGGAGTGATAAAAAACTTGAGTCTTACCTTGCATGCCTACCCCAACGTTGTTGTTTTGCAAGATGTCTCAGTAATAGATCTTCCACCACTCTTTTCCCTATGTCTGTCAAGGGATTTCACAGCCAAGATTGGAGGTTACTTATCTACTGATTGGTCACACATTTTTTTCAGAATGAGATATGGAACCAAGGCCACAATCAAATCTGAACCTATTGCAAACTTTCACATTGAGCCTTACACTCCAATCCAAATCAATACCAATTGTTCATCATTTGATCAAGAAGATTATCCAAGCACTGATGAAGCTGACACCAAGGTTGGAAGTATCCCAGATCTAACTCTTGATGAATGGGAAAACAAGGTTCATGCTTTTGATCCTTATCAAGAAATAGAAGAATATGAGTTAGGAGTCTATTGCATGCATGAAGAAAATCAACCTATTCCTAGCATCACCAAGCCAAACCAAAAGGATGAAAATGAGGTATGGTAGTTGTTTTTTGATGGATCAAGGAGTAGAAAAGGTGAAAGAGGGGGAGCTATGCTTGTTTCACCTCATGGAGTTTAGTATTATTCAGCTTTTAGATTTCAATTTGCATGCTCTAATAACACTGCTGAATACAAAGCTTTGATACAAGGATTGCATTGGTCAATCAAGAGAGGGATAAAGAACTTGCAAGTCTTTGGTGATAGTGAGTTGATTGTCAACCAAGTTAAGGGGCAACATGCTATCAAGAATGATCTACTCAAGTGCTACAAAAACAGGGTGTGGGACCTCATTGAATATTTTGAGGGCTTTGGCATAAAATCCATTCCTAGAAAAGAGAACCAAGCTGCTAACAGGCTTACAACAGTTGGGGCAGCCTTTGATGTTGTTGAAAGCATTCAAAAGGACAAGGTACAGCCAAACATCCATGTGATTGTGAGGCCTTTAGTACAAACAACAATGTAAGTTGGAAAGTGTTTGAAAATGATCAGAAAATCATCCATTTCTTGCAAGAAGAGGCTGAGTTCTCAGCTAAAAATTAGGAAAAGTTGGAGCAACAATATGGTGACCAAGTGGTACAGCTGAGAACCAACAAACTACCAAAGGGACTTATTACTTTGGAGTCCATTTTCAATCCTAATGATCAGTTTAGGAAGGAGAAATCAAACATCCAAGTCAAGGGAGAAGATTCAGTGTCCATCTCGGTGGAAGAAGGAAAATCACTCCAAATTGGTAAGATGACAACTGAACAAGAAAGGTATGAGTTCATACAACTTTGTCAAGAATTCCCTGTTGTGTTTGCTTGGAGCTATGAAGATTTGAAGGGTTTCAATCCCAAGTTATCCCAACACACCATTGAATTGGATCCAAGTACTAAACCTATCGACAAAAACAAAGGCCACCAATCCACACATGGATCCACTCATGAGAAAGGAATTGAATAAGTTGATAGAATCAAGAATCATATTCCCTATCAAGCATTCTAGTTGGGTGGCCAACTTGGTTCCAGTTAGAAAGAAGAGTGGGGAAATCAGATTGTGTGTTGACTTCAGATATTTGAATAGATCATCTCTCAAGGATCATTATCCACTTTCTTCTATGGAGCAGATTTTATAGATTGTTGCCAACTCGAGAGGTTTTCATTACTTGATGGCTATTTGGGGTACAATTAGATTATGGAAAAAGAAAAAGATCAGTTCAAGACAGCCTTTACAACCAAATGGGAACTTATGCATACAAGAAAATGCCATTTGGGTTGTCCAACGCTGGATCTACTTTCTAAAGGGCAATGGACATGGTGTTCAAGGGTTTGATTAACAACATGGTGCTGATATATCTTGATGATATCACTGTTTTTTCAAAAAATGCAGCAAGCCATCTCTTTCATTTGAGACAAGTGTTCCAAAGGTGTAGAAGATTTGGAGTATCCTTGAATCCTAAAAAGTGTATTTTTCTAGCTTATGAAGGAAAACTCCTTGACCACATCGTCTCCAAATAAGGATTAGCAATTGATCTAGAAAGAGTTGAAGCCATAAGAGCACTACCATTGCCAAGCCACAAGAAGGCCCTTCAAAGTTTCTTGGGGAGAATAAATTTTGTTCGGAGGTTTGTCCCAAATTTTGTAGCCCTAGTCAAGCCTATCACCAAGATGTTAAAGAAAAACATGGATTTCAAATGGATAGCAGAGGGAAAGGAAAGTTTTGAAGCAATCAAAGAAGCCATCTCTCAAGCCCCAACTCTCATCAACCCGGATTTCTCCAAGGATTTCATCCTCTATGCATTTGGGGGTGATGATACTATTTCTGCAATTTTGGTACAGAGAGAACAAAGACAAGGTGATGAGCAGCCAATTACTTTCTTTAGCCAAAGCCTAGAGGACTATGAGGTAAGATATTCTTGCATTGAGAAGCATGTTCTTGCAAGTGTCGGAGCTTGAATAAGTTCAAGCATCTAGTTTCAAACAACAAGGTTTAGTTGCTGGTTTCTCATATGGGAGTTAAAGACTTCCTCCTCAACAAAGACCTAAATGAAAAGAGGGCAGATTGGATTACCCATGTCATGGAGTATGACATTGAGATCAAAGTCACCAGGTTGGTAAGAGGGAAAGGGTTGTGTGAGCAGTTGGTCTCAAACAAACACAAGGAAGCATGCAATGAGAAGGAGGCTATTTTGGAATTGGAAGAAAATCATGAGCAAGGAAGCACTCAAGAGGAAAATGATGGTGTCCTCACTTCTTGCTGGACCCAAGACATAATTCACTTCCTAAACACAAGTCTATGCCCTCCAGAGATGAACAAGACCAAAAGAAGACAATTCAGATTGCAGGATGTCCTCTATGCCCTTGTTGATGGTGTTTTGTTCAAAAGGGATGTGAATGGAGTGCTGCTGAGATGCATTAGCACAAATCAGATTCATAGGATGTTGGAAGAGTTACATGGTGGATCATCCGGTGGTTATTTTTCACTAAGAGTGACAGCTCTAACGATCATGAGGGATAGCTATTATTGGCCCAAGATTTTCAGTAATTTTATGCATGGATCAAGAGGTGCAAGAATCGTGCATTCTTCACAGGTAATGAGAGGCTAGCTACCCTTCAATTGCATCCAATTTCAGTTGACCATCCATTCATGCAATGGGGTTTGGACTTTATTAGAGTCATTAATCCCAATTCAAGCCAAGGGCACAAATGGATTCTAATAGTAACAAATTATTTTACCAAGTGGACTGAAATAGTAGCACTCAAGGAAGCAAATGAATCTAGCATCTTGGATTTCTATGAGGGAATAACAACCAGATTTGGCATACCTACTATAATAATATCAAATAATGCATTGGTATTCATTGGGTCCAAGGTGATTGCATGGGCTATCAAGAATGGGAATACCTAAGTACTTCATCAAATTATTACCCTCAAGGTAATGGCTGGGCTGAATCTACCAACAAGAACTTGTTGAAGATCATTAGGAGGACTCTTGATGAAAATCGAGAGGTCTTGGCATACTAAGCTGAAATCAGCCTTATGGGCTGATAGGATAACCCCCAAGAGATCTACGGTAACTCTCCATTCAAGCTTGTTTATGGAAGAGAAGTAATTTTTCCCATGTCACTTGAGTTGCCAACATTGGAACTCATGAAGCAGTTGGAGTTGTTGGAGTTTGGGCCCATGGAGGTTAGATATGCAGAGTTGATGGAGCTCCAAGAAATCAGAAATTAGGCATCCCAAGCAATGGAGAAGGATCAGGCTTTGACAAAGAAGACCTTTGATAGAAAGGCCAAGAATAGATCCTTACAAGTTGGAGATCTAGTGTTAAAATGGGATGCAAATAGAGGAAAACCGAGAAGGCACTCAAAATTTGATGCCATCTGGAGTGCCCCATACATGGTCACAAAGTGTAAGGAAAGCAATGCTTTCCTATTGTCTTCATTAGATAGCGAAGAACTACAGATTCCAGTCAATGGAATCCATCTAAAGCATTGCTACTGAAGGGAATTCTCCACCTTATACATATTAGCTTAGGTTTTCATTCCTCCAAGTTCTTGTGCACACTATTTTGTTATAGTTTAGCTTTTCTTTCCCTAAGTGCTTTAGCAAAATCTTGTTGTTCTTGGAAATGTGTTGGCAGGCCTTGCTCCAATTAGGTGATGTTCCACCCTCCATCTTCCTCCTTGCAGTGTTCTAGTCAGTTGGGGTACCAAACAGAGAATTTGATGACTCCATACCCAATGGATCACTTAAGGAAACTTGTAACTTCATCCAAAGGGAAAATGACCCTCTCGAGTCCAAAATTGTTATCCAAAATGTACCCCTTGCTCATTTTGTGGCTAACTCCTTTCATTCTTCCCTCTCTTGTGCCTTAGTCATAATTTTTTGATTTTTAGGCACTCAAAACCTTCTATAAATGGCACCATTGGATAGAGCTCTTTCTCATCTTTCTAGAAAGGTAAAGTTTTCCTCCTAACTCCATGTATTTTTGAAGTTATGGCCCGACGAGTTTTTATGGGAAATTTTCCCTTGAAAGGTCTCACAGCCAATGAAATGGCGCCATGTGTCCAAGGAAGTGGCGGGGGTCGGAGGAAAACTTGGTTTTTTACCAAGTTTTTGGAAAATCTTTCAAAAGGGATATTTTGCTTCACGGCCCACCGGTGAATCAGATTATGCCACGTGTCCAGGGAGAAAATTGAAAATTTTGACTAAGTGTTGGCGCATGGAAAATTTTGAAGGAAAGGCCCGCACCCAATCACGTTTTGCCATGTGTCCTATGGCATCGGACCGGCGGAGCGTGGAGGAGAAGTTAGAATTTTGGCGAAGTGTTTTTGCCAAATTTCAAAAGGAAAATTATTGGCCCGTAGGCCCTGCCAACCATTCAGAATAGGCCACGTGTCCCGGGGCACCCGGAATGGCGGAGCGCGGGGAAGATTGGGATTTTTTCCCAAAGGGATTGCACAAAAGGAAAAATGTTTGCAGAGGGTCCATGTAGCAATGAAATTATGCAACGTGTCCCAGACCGGTAGAAGGTGAGGAGAATTTGGGAAATTTTCCCAAAGGAAAAAGAAGAAAATTTTGAAGGAAAAATCACCCCCAAGCACGAACCAATGGAATCTTGCCACGTGTCAGGTGGTGACAAAAACTCAAGACAAGCCCACATGGAAAATTTGAAGGGAAAGGCCCACAACGAATGAGGTTTTGCCATGTGTCCGAGTCAAGAAATAGGGTTAAACAGTGACGAAGAATTTAGGAGGACAGGCCCGCGCCCAATCAACACATGCCACGTGTCCTCAGATCATCGGCCGGTGGGGATTTTTTTGGAAAATTTTCCAAAGGGAAAAACAATGGAAAATGAAGCATTAGAGGCCCATGCCCAATCAAAACATGCCATGTGGCACCTAGAATGGCAGAGCACGAGGAATTTTGGAAAATTTTCTAAATGACCAAAAAGTGGAAAATTTAAAAAAATTCCCGTCAATCCGATTTGGCCTACTGTTTTTCCCTAAAATTTCAAGCGGCCATATCTTTTGATCTAGAGATCAGCTTTTCACATTCTTTATATCAATGGAAATATGGTGAAATTATCTACAAGATTTTGAGGTCATTTTTGCATATTGATGGAATTTGGGGAGAGAAAATTGAAAAATGCCTCTAACACGTGGTCATAGACATAAATGACGTTTCAACCACCATTTTTAATGAAGAATGGCTCGGATTCTCTCCCAAAGATGGAGAAAATGTCGGGGATGGGCTGTAACCATGCCCATGCTATTTTAATGCATTTTGGGTCAGTGGTTGAAGCTCTCCCATGTTTTCTTGTGTTTCTCTCTCTTGGGGTCGTGGCTTGCACTGTAAAAGCCAGAATGAGTTCATTTTTAAAAAAGGAGACACTTTTCAGCTCTGCAACTTCCCTTTTTCTTCCTTTTTGGTAGAATTTGTGGAAATTTTTACCTTTCCATGCAATACAACACCCCCTTTTTTCCTCTTGATCACTGTAATGCATTGTATTGGATCTGGAATGTTAATATATGCTTTGTGATTAAAATCCCTCAATCCTTTCATATATCTACCATTGTTTTCCTGATCTTTCATTACATTTTGAGAAATTTGTGCATGCTTTGTGTTGTGTTTTCTTGTGGATTGTGTATGTATTGTAGTATCAAGTGTCTACAACTCCTTTAGTGCATCACCTCATTAGCATTAGCTTCATTTTCTTGCATTCCCTATCCTTGTCCCCTTGGAATTTAGGGTAGGAACTAGGAATTCAAACCTCTGCAACTTGTAAGTGATATATCTAATCAGAGGAGTTGAGGAACCAGCCTCTAATCTAGAGATTCCTCTCCCATTTTTTCCAAGTCCCACACTTATGGAGAGGATTCAATGTTGTGCAATCACACTTTGGATGTCCAAGATGTCAAACTAGAAGCTTCGATCAACATCCAGGTGCTTTGCTGATTTGCAACAATAGGTCTTTCACCCTTCTTACTTGGGCCAGTTCCTACACCCACATATCATCATCATCTAGAGGACTTCCTTGACACTTGTGACCATGTGTTTGGTCACATGATGATGCATGTCTCTCATTCTCTCTAGTTTCACGTGGCATAACTAGATCCACCTCATCGTGCCTGGAGCATTCTTCAGTCCCTCTATGGAGACCCTTCACATACCGCCACCTTTCTTGCTGAAGATGATTCGGTTGTCTCCTCCATTTCTTCATATGATGAAAATTACGGTGACATAGAATCATTTGGTTCTACTTCTGATGATGAGGATTTTGCACCTAATTCTGATGTTGAGAGCATTATAGAGGACTCTTCTCCTCTTTCTCTCACTATTCCAAAGAGTGTTGACACTTCCCACATCTCATCAGATATTGAGCAGTCTCTACTCAGTCTCACAGTGTCATTACACTAGCCTCTTTTCCACTTCTAGTGTACAAGGCCCATTCCACTCCTCTTCCTTCATTGGATGACTCATACCTATTTGACATCGCTCTTAAGTTTGTTGAGCCCCCTCATTGGGATGAGTATCTACCTGACCTTAGTCATCTTTTTGTAGAGTCTACTTGTGATGCTCTATAGGTCCCTCATCCATCTACAGGTGTTTCAGAGGAGTTCATCATCTCCGTTGTTAGGAGTGCCCATTCTGGGACTCTTACCACTTCCACTTTTCTGGAGACCTTCATTAATCCACCCTCAACTGTGGATCCCTTTTCTATTATGGAGGATGTTTTATTCCATTCACATCACTTGGACATCCTTTCTGTGGGTGTTCCTCTTCACTCTGATAGTTCTACGCACGTGGCATTACCTTCGGTTCCTTGGCACTCACTCACTAGACCTATGTCACACTTTTGTGCACCAGACTCAGAGTTCTTCGTGTTGCTTCCTTCAGTTTCCTTTGTGGAGTGGGCGGACTTCTAGCACATCATTTCTATCCTTCCTAAGGACAGGAACACATTTAATTGTCGGTGGCTCTTATTTATTCCAAAGGTAGAGGATCTCGTCATCGACATTCTTCTAGGAGACCTCCTAGAGCAGTAGAGTTCAGATCCGTCCTTGGCATCTTCTGCATTCCTCTCGTCTCCCTCTTCTTCTCTCTTCTTCTTCTTTCCAAGAGATTTCCTCTTTGTACATGGGTACCTTTTCAGGCTCATCTATGGCCGGGACCCATTTTTGAAATCTTTCTTATATTAGAGAGTGTTTTGTTCTCTTGTGGTGGATGTTTTTCCCACTGGGTTTTCCTTCACTGGTTGGGACTTCTTTCTTGTATGTGGTTACCTCATTAGGCCTTCTGTCGAGACCCACTTCTCATCTCTGACTTGCCACCTCATCCTAAGTTACGATGAAGGGGGGTGTTGGTGTGTGTGGTATTTCCTTCACCTCTTATTTATTTATTAGGTGTATTACCACCTCACTAGGTGAGTCATCTCACTTAGGTGAGATCATAGGTCTTAGGTGTTATATTAGTTATGATAGATTCTCTTATAGAATTTGTCATATGTGTAAGTTGTGTCATAGGAGTTACATTCCCATTTGGGAAAGTAACTCCTCTTCTCCATTATGGAGGAATCTATTCTTAAATGGGAGTTACACATTTACTCCCCTATATGTACACACCTTTCTTGATCTATGAACAATGGAGTATGGGCCTCTTTTGAGCTATTTTCCCTCAATGCATGCACATTGCTTTTTGGGTGAGTTATTGCTTCGATCCTGAAGCTATGTCATTTCCACGGTTGATTGAAATGTGTCAATTCTCACGGATTCCATCCAGATCTTTGTCATTCCTCTGACAGATTAAAATCAAACACACAAGGATCTATAAAACCCAGTAAGCAAAATAACCATAAAGATAAGAAAACATGAATCTCATGAGAGCAGAGTTGTTCTAATGAATCATTTAGAAGAACGTAAGAATTTTAATAGTTAGAGCCTATCATGCCTAATAACGCTTCCACCAACTCGAAGGAGAATTCTATCTCTTTTTATCCTCCACAAAAAATCAACAACGAAACATCTTTTCCTTCCAAGCTTCATATACTTTCCCTCGATCAAAAATAGATCGTAAAAACCAAATATAGCTTTGAATTGAAGGTAAAAATGCTAGTTCGAAGAACCAGTTTGCTCCATGCAAAGCAAAATCTACCATGTAAGAAAAACCAAATGACCTTCTACAAACCCATCTCATATATTTCCAAGACAGTTTGCATGCAAAGACCGAGGCTCATAAATGCCATTAATGCCTGTTAATCCAAAATTCCCACCTATATTTACTTGCCACCGCCACTTAAATTTAGCGAATGCCAAATCAACACAAAAATACAATTCCATATGTTAGTGGAGTTTCCACGTAGGCCTCCTCCAAGTCCATTATCCCCTAAAAAAATCGCAAGTACCTTAACATTTAAAACCTTATCTCCTTCATTAAATTCCTTTGGAACCATCACCCTCAAGACATGCGACCCCTTTAGGTCCCCTTTAGTTTAGATTAGATTCAAAATAGAACTTAGGTTAATCTAACATTTACTAACATAGGTCTTAGAACATTATTCATTATAATCCCACCTTAGGTTAGGTTCAAATCACAACCCTTTAGTAATAGGTAGTAGCTAAAATAGATTAATATCCCCCTTAGTAATTCTTCCCTTATTTTTTTTTAGCATAACACTTAGGTTAGGATACCAATCCCATAATAAAATAAGAGACTTAGGTTAGAACAATATACACATAAGTAAATATAGCTAGAACTTAGCTATTCTTACCTAGTGTAGGTTACCGTAAGGATAGTCCTTATATTTTTAGGACTCGAAATTCTTCATAGAGAATTGAATTTTGATCATTTCATTAATGTCCCGCCAAGATCAATCACCAAAGACATGGGCACAAAAATACAACTAAAAAAATAAATTTGCATTAGGATCAAGAATTAGTATCATGTAAAATCCGGTCTTCTAAGTTCCTTAAGCTACTGAATGTCAATTTTACCATTCAGTTTATAAAGAAGACTTGAAACATTCCTTGGATCACTGAAATTGATCCAAGGATGAGTCAAAAGAAGAAATAAGTCTGCAACTCTTAATACCAGATTGCAGCTCATCTTTCCGAAGTGAAAATGGATTCTTGTCAACCATATAATTTTAGTCTAATGATTCTTAAGAACAAAAAATATTTATCCCAATCAAGCATGATCTTCAACAGTCAAAAGAACACATCATTATCCCAAAAATCACATGTCAACACTTGAATGCAAAGAGGAATATATCAGTTGTCAAGGGTGTTACATGCTTCCCTCCTAAAAGAATCATCGTCCCGATGATTACCTTATTTTAATAGATTGCCACAAGGAAAAATTCATCTTATTCACTTTTCTTAACATATGTCAAAAACATAACAACATTATTAAATTCTAGAAATCAAAATTATATAGTTGTTTATTAAAAATGAATAAATATCTTCCCAAACTAGCATACTTATTACATTACAAAGATAAAATCATACATTTTTATTAGTCAACAGAATCAATCCTATTCAAATAGATATGGAAATGCAGTTTTCATATCCTCCAGGTTTTCCCAAGTTGCACTTTCTTCATTAAACTAGTCCCATTGGACCTTGCATTGACTTATCTCATGATTTCTCAAATGCAACTGGTGAGTTTCAAGCACTCGTATGGGTTTAACCACGATTATTCTTGGGTCTTGGACCTGCAAGGAATTCCAATTTAACACGTGTGATAAATCTGAAATGTATTTCTTAAGCAAAGAAATATGGAAAACATCATGCATTCGTGACAAAGCAAGAGGTAATGCTAAACGATAAGCTACAGGGTTGATTACTTCAACTATCTCAAAAGGTCCCACATAACGAGGTGATAACTTGGCAGCCTTGCCAAAATTTATAGAACTCTTTTTCGGTTTAACCCGAAGAAAGACTTTCTCACCAAGTTCAAATTTCCTATCAACCCTCTTTAAGTCAACGATAACTCTTTTGCCTATCTGCTACTTCTTTCAAGCATTCACGAATCAATTTAACTTGTTCCATTTCAGTAAGAATTTTAGATCCAATTACCTCTATACCCTCTATTCTATCCCAACTAACAGGGTTCTGCATTTTCTTTTGTATAATGCCTCAAAAGGTGCCATCTTAAGAGAAGCATGATATGTATTATTGTATGCGAATTCAACTAATGGAAGATACTCTTCCCACTTATATTGTTGATCCATGTAATACATCCGTAACATATCTTCTAAAACTTGATTTAATCTTTCAATCTACCCATCTATTTCCGGATGATACGCAAAACTGAAATTCAGCTTAGTTCATAGAGCTGCATTAAGCGTTTGCCAAAATATTGACGTCATTCTAGGATCTCTATCTGAAATGATTAACTCAGGTACTCCATGTAATCTAAAAATTTCATGTACAAATCTTCTTGCCAAAATAGGAGAATCATCCTTCAGATTCCCTTCAATAAAATGTGCCACCTTTGTTAGTTTATCCATAACTACTAAAATAACATCATGCTTATTTCTTGACATAGGTAACCCTTGTATAAAATCCATGCTTATTACTTGCCATTTGTATTATGGTATGCTATGAGGATACAACAAATCGGTTGGGTGCATATGTTCCACCTTAACACGTTGGCACTCAAGACAATGTGTCACAAATTTATAACATCCTTTTTCATCCCTTTCTAGAAATATTGTTGTTTTATATCAGCAAGCATTTTTGTAATGCCAGGGTGTCCAGAAAAAGGTGAATTATGAAATTCTGCTAACAATTTCTTTCTCAAATCATTTAGCAAAGGTACATAGACTCTGTTTTCAAATCGTAAGATTCCTTCCTTATCTAAGTGAAAACCTTTATATCTCAAATCATTTGAATCTACAACAAGTGTTGCTTTTACTTGCTAAAAGTAAGAGTCAAATTCCATAACACTTTTTACTTCATCCTTAAACTGAGTTCTTAATGTTATAAGAGCATAAATGTGCTTCCTATGACTTAGAGCATCAACCACTCTATTTTATTTACCCTTTATATAACTGATGTCAAAATCATATTGAGAAAAAAACTCTAACCACCTTCATTGTCTTGCATTAAGATTTGGTTGAGTGAAGATATACTTCAATCCAAGGTGATTAGTTTTCAATTCAAAAGGCTTACCAAGTAGGTAATGTCTCCAAACTTGTAGTGCATGAATAATGGAAGCAAGCTATAAATCATGTGGAGCATAATTCAACTCATGTAACTTAAGTTTTCTACTTTCATATGATATGACATAACCATTTTGTAACAAAATACCTCCTAGACCTTCACCGGATGTATCAGTTACCACCATAAAATCTCCATTAGGACTTGGTACTGCAAGAATAGGTGCTGAAGTTAACTGTTCCTTCAATTTTTTAAATGAAATTTCACATTTCTCGCTCCAAAAAACTTTTTATCTTTCTTCTATAAGGAAGTTATTGGTGCAACTATCTTAGAATTTTTTTTACAAATTTCCTATAGTAATGAACAAGTCCCATGAAGCTTCTAACTTCATGTACATTCTTAGGCGCAGGCCATTATGTTATAGATGTAATTTTTGAAGGATCTACAACAATTACATCTTTACTTATTACATGTCCTAGATAATGTATACGTGTCATAGAAAGAACATTTAGACAGCTTACCAAATAACCATCTCTTTCTTAATATTCCCAAGACTATCTTCAAATACTCATGGTGTTCCTTAATAATTTTTAAATATATGAGAATGTCATCCAAGAATACAAGAAGAAATTTGTCCAAGTATTCTTGAAAGATATTATTCATTAAATTCATAAATGTTGCAGGTGCATTAGTTAATCCAAAAGGTAAAACCATAAACTCATAATGTCCATACCTTGTTCTGAAATCTATTTTATGAATATCCTCATCCTTAATTCATAATTGATGATATCCAGATCAAAGATCTATCTTGGAATATACCAATGCTCCACGCATCTGATCAAATAAATCATCAATCCTAGGGAGTGGGTATCTATTCTTGATTGTTGCCTTGTTTAACATTCTGTAATCAATGCACAATCTAAGTGTTCCATCTTTCTTTTTCACAAAATATATGGGTGCTCCCCAAGGTGAAACACTTGGTCTAATCAAACCTTGAGACAAAATTTCATGTAATTGAGCCTTAAGCTCTACTAATTCTATAGTATTCATTCAATATGGTGCTTTAGAAATAGGTTCAGTTCTAGGCTTGATCTCAATCGTGAAATCAAATTCCCTTTTGGGTGGAAGACTTGGCAATTCTTTTAGAAATACATCACTGAAGTCTTGTAACAATGGATATCATTCCATAATATCACTTGCTCTCTTCTATTGATTCAGTAATTTTTACTACATATAAGGTACATCCTTTATTTTTGCCTTTTTAAGTTGCATAGATGACAGTTTTCTAACAGAAATCTCACGTTTCACACCTTGAATCTCTGTTGTTTTTTGCACAGGTCATCTAAACAACTAATGTGTTTTTCAAAACAATCCACTTTAGCCTTATGTTTTGAACCAATTAACACATATGATTACATCATAAGACCCCAAAGTTATAACATAAATATCAACCTCGGTGGAAAATTTAGGTAAATCAAGGACTACTCCAAAAAGAAACATACTAACCGTATGAACAACATTATTCCCATCTTTATCTGATCCATGTTTTATCCATGTTTCCATCATTTATTTTTAATTTTGATGCTAATTTACTAGAAATAAAACATTTAGTAGCTTCGGTATAAAAAATAATAGTTATTGGTAAGACAAATAACTTACCCAGAACTTCTATGGGTGTGGCATGTTTCTTAGCTTTTGTTGTCGACCTCTTATATAGCATGTATCTTGTGTTGTTGATTACGATCATCCTTCTTCAAAGGAAATTGATTTACGTAATGATATTTTCCATAGTTATAACAACCTCCTACAGGTCCCTTCCTAGGCTCAAGTTTATTTCCAACCTTAGAGTTATCATTCTGACCCCCATAGGACTTTTTTCTGTTATTATTGTTCTTGGAAAAGTTGTTCCTGTGCATTACCAACAAACTTGTTTATTGCTGATTTCTTGTTTGTATCAGATGAAAACTTACTTTTCATTCCAAATTTCTTCCATGGTCCTTTCTTGGGTGCAAGAGATGATGAAGAGGAGTTGGGATTCTTCTTCCTTACTTCCTCCTTATGAGTAAAAATTGCTTTTAATTTTTGTTCCTGCCTTATGGATTTTTCAACAACCCCTTCCATTGTGGTTGGGCTATGAACATCCACCTCTCCCCCTATAATAGGATTCAATCCCATGATGAATTTTTGTATCTTGAACTTCTCATCAGTTTGGTACTGAGGCACATACTTAAGGAGTTTTGTAAATCACTCCCAATACTCAGTTACAATTAGCTTTCCTTGAGCTAAGTTCTGAAATTCAGTCATTTTCTGATCATAGTAGAGTTGTGGCAGCCATCATTGCCTAAAGTAACCTTTAAATTGGTCCCATGTGATATTAGATTCATCAATGTTCAACTCAGCCTTGTGGCTGTCCCACCATGAAGATGCTTCATGAGAAAGCTGATATGCTCCCCATATCGCCTTTGTTTCTTCTGAGAAATTCCTTATTGCAAAGTATTCCTCTATTCTACTGATCCAATTCTCAACCCCATCTCCTAATGTGGTGCCATCAAACTTGGGTGGACTTATCCTTGTTATGTCATTAGTGAGTTCTGATGCTAGCTTAACCTTTTTGTTCTCAGGATGAACAGGTATGTTAACATTATTATTATCAACATCCACATTGGCGTTGTCCCCTAGAGGTGGCTGATTATTGCTATCAGCTTCTTCTTCCTCCTCATTTCCCATTACTTATTGTTCAAGAACATCCAAATGATCTCTTGTGTCCAACAGGGTGCAAAGGATCTCATCACATTTTTGGGCGATTCTTGCTCCTTCCTTAGGCGAGGGTTATTTGCAATGTTTCCTCTTGTTCTCACCATTTTTTGTTACAATAAAATTTAAGTCTCATCATATTATGGACATAGTAGGTCTAAGAGATGCAACCTTCATCTCTAATACCAAGATGTAACATTCCCATTTAAAGACTTTAGAAACAAGGGAATTTTTTATTTTTTTATTTATAAATATAATGTTGACTATTCTAAATTAAGCATTATTAGAACAAAATTCCATGGCAATCAAATTCAAAATAGATAACCATATGCAGCTATAATGACTCGGTGATCCACCGATCTATTCATTCAATAACTCGGTAAGCTACCGATCTTTTTATGTTATCTTATGTATTGATAACATATCGTATAATTCATATAGTTGGTATTCCTACCCTACACTTGGTACTTGAGTGATCTGTTTAAAGAACATATCTGAATATCTGTTACCAATATTCATCTGATATCATGTTATTTTAAACTTGGTGACATAGGACAACACAACAACTATCTTGCGATACTTTGGCCAAATATTTACAACATACTGTGTATGTCCCTATTTCTAGATGACATAATCGTCATATTGGAATATGTCCTTCACCTCACTCCTCTATTATCATGATTAGTATTTACTGACTGCCATTATTCCACTTGTTCCAAGTTTAACCCTATCCCTAGATAGAAACATAACCTGTTATAAGAAGATGCTCACAATGGCTTAGGGTAAAAGGGCATACTCGGTTGACCTAAGTCAACTAGATGTGCCAACGTACCCTAAGCCATTGGAAGCTAATTCCTATCCTAAATATGCTCCTATCCTACCTAGAGAGAAACTAAGTTCAAGTACGAGTTCCTATTGTGTGTAGATCTTGATAATCAATGTAGAAGGGTGATGCCACATGTCAACTACAATGATGTATTCTCGAGAAGACCCAAGCCTTCTCAAAAGTACAATCTTGCAGTTAGCATGTGCTAATATCCTACAGAAACTACCTCATTGAGATTTACATACCCCAAGGAGATTGTTAATACGTTGTTAGTTTGGATTATTTCTTGATTGCAGCAACCCTGCTAAACCCTAATCCAACACTCAATAAGCTCTTTCCTAAATTTTCTTCATTTAGTCCATGAAGAACTTCATTAAACTTATGGTTGCTTTTATTGTTCACTTTCTCAATTAAACCAACAATTAACCAAACAAGACAATGTTGTCAAAGTTTCATTTAAGTGTTCTTTAACTTTCGGAAGGTTTAATAACCGCATATAACTAATTAAAGTAGACTTCATACTAAATGAAGTCTAGTAAATAGTAATCATACTTCCAAACCTTTTTGGTTTATATTCAATTGAGAGAGATAAAGAATCTTTCTCTACATGTTTAAGTATGTGGATATATCATTTCCAATGTCCATATTTCTTAATGCATGTTCATTATGCATCACCTTATTATGTTAAATTGTTTTAGATAAACACATCATATTATGCAACTCAACAAGTTGCTTCTTTATAGGGAAATTGAACTAATTCCCATTATCCATTTTATCAAAGATAACAAGATAAGCATAACATAATATAAAGAACATCAACATGATGGAACTTTCATCTTCTTTATAAAAGTACGAGATAATTTTCACAACTCATGCAAATAAAACAAAACTCGCAATTCATCATTATAACTTGTAAATTTAACAAGACTATGCTCTCAAGGCATACTGCATATCAACAACCTTTATACAATAAAGTATACAACTTTAATTTACAATTCAACAAAAGAATGAATCAAAATTCTTTACTAAGAATTATACATATATCAACCAATGCATCATATAAGTTTTTGCCTTCTTTTAGCACTTAAGTCATCCATCTGTAAAATAGCTAGCAAGAGAGGTCGGTTTAATGAAATGAGCATGATAATCACTAATCATTAAAATGAAGTGCATTCCACTAATTGTTTCATTAAAGAAACACTACTTTAATGAAACATTAAGTCATAATAAATTAGATTAAATGATAAAAGAAAAAAGCACATTAATAAACTTAGATCATATTTATAGGAGGAGCAGAATATAATAAGCAATATCTGCCTTAAATCATAAGTTCTATTATTTCTATCAATGGCTTGTAACAACAATAATCCTGCCATCCATTATTTCTTAATTCTATCCTAATAGAATACCACATTCATATTTTCTAAGAGACAAAATAAATGCAAATAGTATGGCTCCTTCAAGGGTGATCCCTCTATATCCTAAACAAGAACCATTATAAACCATGCCCGAACTTATAACATCAAAAAAATAGACCAGATAATAACAAGAGTTACCTGTTCCTTTCTGGGATAACCATATTGTACATTCAACATTAGAATATACATCAAACAGAACTCCATAACCAAACAGGAAGGTAAGGAAAACTAGAATAGTCCAACTGTAACTCCAATTCCAACTCTTCATGTTAGAAGTTTCAACCAAATAACAACAACAATGATCTCAAACAAAACAGCTCCAAAGAGGAGTTATTCTCTACTCATATTCTTCACCAAGGATAAGGAGTACAAGTGTCAAACCTATATTGATCCATATAAACTAGGCAAGACTAAACAACAACAGTCAAACCCTTAAGTACAAGTTACCTTATCAACCAAACCTTCTTGGCTAATGGTTCAACAAGGTAGACCAACAGGTCTCAAGAAATCACTATCTTGAAATGGTTTCGATTAAAGACAAGTTTGAACATTGAATATATCCAAGGAAGAAAAGAAGTAACATAATAATAAAAGAACCAATGGTAGATCATTTTGTTCAACTGAACAAGAGTTCCAATTTCAAACCGATTCAGGATAACAACATACTGCAGACCCTGAATGATATATAAATAAAAGATCTCAAATGAATAAGAAAATACATATTTTCCTTTACAAAGGAAATCAAGTCTTATTCACTAGTTTCAGTCAAGAATTGCATCCTAAAACCATAAACAATAAGGTTCAGAATTACCCACGAACCCAAAATGGAAGTCTCACAAAGTCTTACCAATTAAATACAAAAAGAAATCAATTCACTTCCAAGAATAAAAATTAATACAACTGAACAAAGAAGAAATCCTTCCTAAATATTTCAGTGTCCAAGGTAATATCATAATCTTTCAAAAGACCTAGATTTCATTAAAAGAGACAGAAGAGTGGGAGAGCTAGAACCTAAAATGTCTAGTACAGAAGTTGTCTTGGTCTTAAATCCCCAAGCAACAAGAATGAAGTAGCAAACTAGAATTTCACAAGCATGAAATTACAATTGTGGTTCTTTAGTACAACTTTATACAATCAACCCAAAGTGTAGGTTTCTTCCAAATAGCGGGAAGAGATCACTTTCCCCAACTCCCATGCTCATACCATCTCACAAAGTTGATACAGTCAAAACATGATAGAAGTTCCATATTACTTAAGTCATTTCCAAATTCCAAAGATCAATAGATAGAATAAAATGACTCAAACAAGTTCCCACACCATTCCCAGGTGAATACTCACTCCAGTAAGGAACTATAATTTAGTCTTACTAAAGAATAACCCAATATGAAAAACCAAGATAGGTTCAAAAGAAATGACCCAAATGCAAATCTATAACACGCCCATGTTAAATGAAAGTACAGATTCAAAACCTAAGTTCACATTCGTGTATTCAAAACTTCCCAAATCAATGATGTGAGAACATTGATAAAAATACGAACTCCAAGAAATAGTTCAATATTACATAAGTTTCCAAAACAGTGGTTCCGTTCAAATGAAGTTCCAACACAAACACAATCAAAACACAAACTTCCAACTCGAGTCTACATCCAAATAACGTAACCCAGAAGAATATAAAATAGAACTAAAGTTTCCCCGAGTTCATATGCATGTATTTCCATGACAGTCAGTTCAAAGCTAAAGACTTCAAATACTAGATTAATATAGTAAAAATAGAGATACAAATCAAGTCTCCCATAACATTCTTACTTGCTATCCTAAAACTCACACAGAGAGATAGTTTCCAAACAATACTAATTTTCCATGGATTAAAATCAAACACACAAGGATCTATAAAACCCAGCAAGAAAAATAACTAGATAGACAAGAAAATAAGAATCTCATGAGAGCAGAGTTGTTCTAATGAATCATTTAGAAGAATGCAAGAATTTTAATAGTTAGAGCCTATCATGCCTGATAGCACTTCCACCAACTTGAAGGAGACTTCCAACTCTTTTTCTCCTCCATGAAAAATCAACAATGAAACATCTTTTCCTTCCAAGCTTCATATACTTTCCCTCGATCAAAAATAGATTGTAAAAACTAATATAGATTTTAACTGAAGGTAAAACTGTTGGTTCAAAGAACCAGTTTGCTCCATGTAAAGAGAAATCCCCATGCAAGAAAAACCAAATGACCTTCTACAAACCCGCCTCCTATGTTTCCAAGATGGTTTACACGTGAAGACCGAGGCTCATAAATTCCATTAATGCTTGTTAATCCAAAATTCCTGCCTATATTTACTTGCCACCGCCACTTAAATTTAGTGAATGCCAAATCAACACAAAAATACAATTCCATATGTTAGTGGAGTTTCCACGTAGGCCTCCTCCAAGTCCACTGTCCCCCGCCAAATCTGGTAGTACCTTAACATTTAAAACCTTATCTCCTTCCTTAAATTCCTTTGGAACCATCACCCTCAAGGCATGCAACCCCTTTAGGTCCCCTTTAGTTTAGATTAGATTCAAAATAGAACTTAGGTTAATCTAACATTTACTAACATAGGTCTTAGAACATTAGTCATTAGAATCCCACCTTAGGTTAGGTTCAAATCACAACCCTTTAGTAATAGGTAGTAGCTAAAATAGCTTAGTATCCCCCTTAGTAATTCTTCCCTTATTTTTTTAGCATAACACTTAGGTTAGGATGCCAATCCCATAATAAAATAAGAGACTTAGGTTAGAACAATATACACATAAGTAAACATAGCTAGAACTTAGCTGTTCTCACCTAGTGTAGGTTACCGTTAGGATAGTCCTTAGATTTTTAGGACTCCGAACTTCTTCACAGAGAATCAAATTTTTATCATGTCCTTAATGTCCTACCAAGATCAATCACCAAATACCTGGGCATAAAAATACAACTGAACAAAAGCAAGTTGCATCAGGACCAAGAATTAGTATCATGCAAAATTCAGTCTTCTATGTTCCTTAAGCTACTGAATGTCAATTTTACCATTTGGTTTATAAAGAAGACTTGAAACATTCCTTGGATCACTGAAATTGATCCAAGGATGAGTTAGAAGAAGAAATAAGTCTGCAACTCTTAATACCATATTACAGCTCATCTTTCTCGAAGTGAAAATGGATTCTTGTCAACCATATAATTTCAATATAATGATTCTCAAGAACAAAAATATTTATCCCAATCAAGCATGATCTTCAACAGTTAAAGTACACATCATTATCCCAAAAATCACATTTCAAAACTTGAATGCAAAGAGGAATATATCAGTTGTCGAGGGTGTTATAGGTGTCACCTTTGAGTTTGACGAAGTTGAGGCTTCATGATCATTGGTTCCTATTTTAATTCCTTTATTTAAACCATTGGGATCTATTCTACCATATTTTGGGTGCGTGGGGAGAGGATCGTTAAAGATCCTAAGCCATGTGTTCTATGGGGATACCGGGCTGTCTGTGCAAGTGTTCGAGTTGGTGCTTTGTTAGGTTTTCCAAAAACATGTCAACAGATAATTATCTTTAATCCTTCGAAAAATGTTGTAATTTTTTTTTGCAATAACGACATGTTCTTGCATCATGCCAACGAACCCTATGGAAACCATAATAAAATTGGGATCATAATCTCGAGGACTTTGGTTTGCATCTTGTTACGATCTGAAATTACGATTTTCATTCAACTACCGATTGTTATAATTAAAATTTGGGAACCCTTGCCTTTGGTTTTGGAATTGGTTCGAGATACTCACATGGGTACTTGGTTAGGGCCTTGGGTATACAATTTCCTTTGTTTTTGAGGTTGTTGTTTCTATTTTTTTTTACTATTGAGGATGATTAAAATCTAGAGTGTTGATTGAGGGTGAGAAGGTATTATTTCTCTGATTATTACCATTATTGTTGTTAGTAGTATTTGTATTGGGAGAGATAACAACATTGGGTTTCTTGGGATGAGCAAGAACAATCGTTAGTTATAACCCCATGATTCTTATTAAGGAACTTTGGTCTTTGATTATTGTTTGTGTTGTTGAGTAACTGGGGTTATTTTTGTTAGGAATGAATAACATCCCATTTGCTCCATAAGTCTTATGACCACTGTCAATGGCCATTTGATCAATCATGAGAGCACCTTTTAGAACCTCTTCATAGCTCCTTAGTAGGAAATTTTTGACTTCTTCCTTTGTCTCTCTATTGAGGGAGTGGAGGAAAAAATAAAAAAGCTCTATATGATCCACATTTGGAGCCCTTATAGAGGAATAGAGAACCTGTCACCACCTTTGATTGAAGTAGGCAATGAACTCGTTGTGATCTTATTTGATATGAAGGAATTCCTTGATTCCTATCCTTAAAAGTTTATTCATATAAAAAGCCTTAATAAAATATGACACAAGTTTCTTAAAGGAGTGTATTGAAGCCTATGGCATAGTATAGTACCAATCGAGAGCGATACCTTCTAATGTCTTAGGGAAAATATTTGCAACAACTACATCTCATGGGAGTAGCTCTCGAATGGTTGTTTCATAAGATTTGATGTGAGTGTTAGAATAGCCCTACCCTTTGAACTTTGGGAGATCAGAAAAGGGTCTTTAGAGAATGAAATTCTATATGGAGAAGTCTAGCGGCTCCTTAAGATATTTAGAATAGCTCCCCATTGCGTATATTTCAACCATTGAAGATACTTTTTGGGGAGGTGGAGGTTGCATTGGTTGCTGAAATGGTACAATGTAAACTGTTTTTGGGTCATATGGAATCCCCGTGGTTGACCATATTGACTGCGTAAGTGTAAATATCCACATGTGATGATTTATAGTACATGTGTACGTAGGGGGTTGACTACTCGATATGGAGTTGAAGGAAAAAAGTCAAGGAATGTTGCATTTCCAGCTGGTATTGTGTTTGAGAACACACTTCTAACTAGTGCATATTGTAGATATCCATATGTGGCATGAGGGGGCATACCCAAGGTGCTTGTCCCAGTTAGAAAATCTCTAGGGCTTGGAGTTCCCATATTAACCAGAGAATTCTCATGCGGTAGGTACTTGTCCATAATTTTGTGGATAGTAAGAAATTATTACTTTCTATGCATATGAATTTTGAGTGTTTTGGGTAATCTCTAACTCTTTGAATTTATCTACTAATGTTGAGATGATGTCACCCATTAATGGGATGGTGTTTTGTTTTGGTGCTTGTTGTTGAAATTTTGGAAGTTGTTGAGGAGTGTGGTATCCTATTATGAATTGTTCATTGTTCTTCCACCCCTCATTGGCAATGTTTTCCGTTGTTGAAGGGGTAGTGTTATTGTTTTGGAGAAATACATCAACATGTCCTTACAACTTGTCAAAATCCTAGTTTATATTCTGGAAGTGTTGTTCACTTCTAGGGTATCACACTAAGTAATCCTCATCTAGAGGTGGGAGTTGGTCTGAATGCATGCTAATGGGTTATTGAAACAAAACTCTGAGGAGATGAACTTGCCCCCTAGTGAAATTCATGTTGTTAGAAGTTGAATGCTCAAGAGGATGTGTCTCAGTGGTGATTTGTTCAATCTCCTCAATACGTATGGAGGAACCAAAATTTGTTCCCTAAAGAATATTTTGATCCTAAGTAGTTGAATGGTTATCTTCCCATGTAGAGAGAGAAGGTGATTATTGTTGTCTACCTATTTGATAATTGTAGAAATCGAAACCTCGGGAGTGGTCAACCATATTCATTATATCTTGACATGTTTTGGGGGTATAAGAATACCCACAAAATAAAGGGAGAGAGGAATATGGAAAAAGAAAGTGAAAATGTTTAGATATTATCTCTTCACATCGGGTTCAACAATTTGTATGAAATAAGATACACACGTGATCTTCTTCACACACGACTTCCCAAGGTCATGCCAGATAGTTGGTGTAGAATATAAATGGATGTGAGTGTGGTAATGATGAGTAAAATAATGAGGAAACATTATATATTCAACACGCAATATCATGATCTATGATTCTAAGGAAAATAAATACATCCTAAGATGAAGTGGTGTGATGGATGGATTTGATAGAATAGCTACTCGGAGGCTCTAGCCAATATCAAGATCTATTGAGATTCTATCTAATGGTTGTGGAACATGTGGAAAGTGACCTATAGGCACCTCATATAGATTTCCATATAAGGACGAGGAAGTGAGAATGAGAGGCGTAAAGAAACCATATGAACCATGGTCAGTTTTTTGGTCTAGTCTAGAAATCCCTAGCCTAATCAAATGTTATGTTAAATAATTAAAGTTGTATAATGATGTCAGGTGGAAGTGGTGATGATTTAAATACCGATGCACGTAAACCAGTTTTGATGTTTAATTAGTCAAAAGGATCGTTGGGTTGTGGGACCTAGGGATCACAATCGTAAACTCATGGAGGTTTTTTTCCTTATATGGTCATGTGCATAATCAAGCCTTGTTTCCAGGAGAAGTCCAATAATCATAGACTTGATTCACTACGATATTTAATGTGTTCAATTGTTCTATCTTATCATAATACCTAGCGGTGTGTGTAAAAATAACAAGAGTAAACCTATATCAATATCAGTCAACAACTCTAGCCTGTTGGGTTGTGGGACCAATGGATCACAACCAAACATTTTCTCTTGTTGTCGACCGTTGATGGTCATGCAAAATGAATTCAATTGATTTTGATGAAACAAAATAAGTATCAAAGGAAATTTAATCTATGTTTTTTATATTTTCACAGCAAATTTGAACAAAACAATGGAAGCAAACTAATCTAATAAAAGCAAATATTTTTGTTCTTTTCTGGTTTTTTAAACAATTCTTATAATGTAATAAACAAAATTAAATACAAGCAATCATCCGGTTGTAGCTAATTACTTGTGCAAGAATGTGAATATAGATCTAAAACAACTAAACTAATTTTATCAAAAACCTTCAAACCCTACCTCAGAGGTAGAGAACAAATCATAACCCTAGAAGAGATATTGTTCCCACTACTTCCCCGGTAATGTTAAAGAGTAAGATTTCTAATGATTTTCTCTATTTGTAATTGCTTAATCAACTAAAATGAACAATTTTGCTACTCTATTTGATATGTATTTGAAATGAATAACTCGGAATTAATAATTTGACAAACAAAGAAAACAAGAAAATAATTCCAACTTGGATAACCAAGATCTTTGGCAAATCTAGTTATATTTGTATTTGTCCCCTTAGTTTGTCTCTTTCTTTCTCTATGTGTCCATAAGAGTCCAAGTATTTGGTAATGAAAAATAAACATCAAGAGAACACACTTGAGAAATGGAAACTTGAAGGAATTTTGGTTGCAATGCAAGTGGAAGAGGGATAACACACGTGAATATAGCTTGGCTATGTAATTTCCAACAGATTAAAGTAGGAATACTATGTAAGATGCACAAAATTCTTAGGCCATTTTCTTTAATAAAAGCATGAAATATATAGGAATTGGCTAGGGTGTGCCTTCATGCACAAGGAATCCTTGAAGTGCCAAATCATTGAGTGAAGAGGCATTTAAAACTAATTAAATCCATTTAAAAATAGAAGATGGGAAGGAACACCAAACAATCAAGACTAATTTTAGGCAATTTGGTTCATAAATGCACCCTAGAAGTCAAGTTAAGTGAAATCACGCGTGTTAAAACCACACATGAAGGGTTCTAGAAAAGAACATAGGACCGCTGCCCTACGCAAGGCAATGGTCACGATATCATTGACATACAGGGTAGTGGTTTGAGAACTGCTGCCCGAGTGCAAGGTGACGGTCCCCGGCACTAAAGGCCAAAACATGCACATAATGAAGTGGGAAGCTGGAAGAAAGCATGGAAAAGCTAAGTAAGGATGTCTAGGCTACAAATATACACTATGAATGGGTTTAGGAACTCGAACACCTTCTAAAAGGACATGAATCATCATTGGGGACTTTTGTAACCATTTTTTGACAATGTAGCACATGTAATTTTGGGTGCGTATAATAACCAATTAATGGCATATGTCACTAACTAGGTACTATGCAACATCGGCTATGTTGTAATAGTCCACTTTGAGTTCTCGCTAAATGAAACATTGTATCTTAACAATTTAATTAGCTTATTAATTCCCAACTTTCCATCTTTAGTAACCCGTGTTAATCTTAATGATAGGTGTCATACCTAAGGATCTACGAGGGTCGTAAATGACTTTCCCTTAATTAGGGATAGTATAAAATTTTTAGTATCTTATATGTTGTAGATTCAATTCTACATATTTCTTTATCATGAAGTCATACCTAGTTCATTAATTAGGTATATACGAGTAAGTACAATTCCCCTCTTTTTAGTTGTGTTAACGTAGAAACAGTAGTCATACATTATTATCTATATTCACTTGTGCCCCTTAGGAACAATCGTGTTTAAACATAACTATCATTCTTGTGTATGTTTTCATTCTTGAATAAGTAAACATAGATAACTAAAGCATTCAACACTCTAGATTAAGTTCCAAGTCATGATAGCAATCCATTTTCAAACATCAATTTAATGTCCTTACTATAGGAAATGCAATTATATCCATATAGTTCAATCCTTTATATTATATATAACTACAAGATGATCCTTAGTGGGTATTAGTTGATATTCTTATTAAAACAGCCATATATACCTCATATAATCAACATCCAAATGGAAAACTTATATTTTGCTAAGTATATCTTACATTCATACCTAAGTCATTACATTATAATCTGCCAACTTAATCACAATTCTTTATGTACATTTTAATTATATCCACTTTCCACAATGAAGCTATATCATTTATAAATTATACTTAGGATTCATCTCTTTTTCCTTACTTTAATTTTAAATCAATGACCATATTTATAATAATTTAATATAAGATTACTTCTTGAATATTACATTATCCAAAATCTGCCCCCTGCTCATTTTGTGGCTAACTCCTCTCATTCTTCCCTCTCTTGTGCCTCAGTCACAAAATTTTTCTTTTCAAGCACTCAAAACCTTCTGGAAGTGGCACCATTGGATAGAGCTCTTTCTCGGCTTTCCGAGAAGGTAAATTTTTCCTCCTAACTCCATGTATTTTTGAAGTTATGGCTCGGCGGAGTTTTTTGGAAAAAATTTCCCCTGAAAGGCCCGCGGCCAATGAGATGCCACCACGTGGCACCTAGAGTGGCGGAGTGTGGGGAAATTTTGGAAAATTTTCAAATGACCAAAAAGGTGCAAAAATTCAAATTTTTGCCCGCCAACCCGATTTGGCCCTGTTTTGCCCTAAAACTTCAAATGGCCATATCTTTCGATCTAGAGCTCGGTTTTTCACGTTCTTTATATCAATGGAAAGATGGTAAAATTCTCTACAAGATTACAGGGTCATTTTTTCATTTTGGTGGAGTTTGGAGAGAAAATTAAAAACACCTCTGGCACGTGGTCATGGACAGAAATGACATTTCAACCACCATTTTTAATGAAGAATGGCTCGCATTCTCTCCCAGCATGGTTAAAAATGTCAAGGAATGGGTCTGTCAGGGCACCCATGCTATTTTGATGGCATTTTGGTCAATGGTTGAACCCCTTGCACGTTTTCCCACGTTTCTCTCTCCTGGGGTCGTGGTTTGCACTGTAAAAGCCAGAATGAGTTCATTTTGCAAAGGGGAGACACTTTTCAGCTCTGCAACTTCCTTTTTCTTCCTCCTTGGTAGAATTTGTGAAGAAATTTTACCTTTCCATGTAATGCAGCACCTTTTCTTGCCTCTGGATCACTGTAATGTACTGTATTGGATCTGAGATGTTGATATATGTTATGTGATTAAAATCCCTCAATCCTTTCATATATCTATCATTGCTTTCTTGATCTTTCATTACATTTTGAGCATTTGTGCATGTTTTGTGTTGTGTTTCCTTGTGGATTGTGTATTTCATACAGCATCAGGTGTCTACAACTCCTTTGGTGCATCACCTATTAGCATTAGTTCTTTCTTTTTGCATTCTCTATCTCTGTCTCCTTGGAATTTAGAGTAGATTTAGGAGTTTAAACCTCTGCAATTGTGCAAGTAAAATAGCTGATCAGAGGAGTTGAGGAACCAGCCTCTAATCTGGAGATTCCTCTTCCATTTTTGCAAGTCCCACACTTGGGAAGAGGATTCAATGTTGTGCAATCACACTGGATGCTAGTATGATCAAACTAGAAATCTGATCAACATCCAGGGGGTGCTGCTGATTTGCCACAACAGTTTTGGCACACCCGGTGGGACCTTAGAGGTCTTCCACTTTATCTTTGACAGGTTGGTGTGTTCTTGTTAAAGATTCAGCCTTTTGGAGGCACTTTCAAAAGCACATCTAGCGACTCCATCTGGTAAACAACTCATTCTCTAAGTTCTGACACTGTTTTCCATTCATTTCCATCCATTCTTCTTTCCATCATTTTCATTCTTTTCCATTCCATGAAGTTGTGCAATCATGACTTCATTTCCATCATGGAATTCACATTTACAACAGAGAGTATATCACACCTCCACATGTTTTACAAATCCTCCAAATCAACATTTTGATCAAATTCAAAATCAGCATGTCTACCCATATGAGCAGCGTGATAAAGTCAATTTGGATATGAAGCATGTCAAGCACAAGGGTATCCCGGTTATGAGGGAAGTCAAGAAGAAAATACAGATCTGCTTTATAACAAATCCAAAATATGGAGGTAAACATGGTGCAATCCAGGGCTCAAGCACAAATGAAAGCATTTAGAATCGGTTGTAGAGCACCTTGTCCATGGGTGGGACCTTTTCCAAGGCATTACAACCCTCAAGAGAAGCTAGACTTCATGATTACAACACTACCATTGCTTAAAAAGTGGACTGAAGGAATAAAGGTGTATGAGAGGAGTATTCAACAACCTTGTCAACAGGTAAGCACACCATCTCATGCCTTTTCTCTCCCTCTTTCCCAATCTGTTTTATCTCAGCAGTGTCAAGTTTTAAACTCTCCATCTGCTGTCCCAAGTGTTGAATCCATTTCTCCATTCCCTAGTCTTCCACCCCATCTCAATTCTTCTATCCTTTTCCCTTCCAAACAATCATTCCCTCCAAAGAAACAAGAGTTCCTACCTCCTCCACCACCACAAAAAATTGCAAAATCAATTGAGTTACAATCCACTTCTCCTCTTGCATTCCCAAATCCATGTTGGGAGGATAAAAATCAGAATGTCAATTAAGGAAAATAGTAGCAGAAAGAAGATCCAAACAAGGATGAAGAAATTCAAAGCCTGAAGAGTTGGGCTCTTAAATTCGGGATTACAAAAATCCCCTTGATGGTGAAACCAATAGAGGATGTTGAAGTTGGAGAACAAGTGGAAAACAAGGCTGATTTTATAACAGCGGTGAAGTGAAAAAAACAACGGTTTGTTGGTGATGAGTTGGGTGTCTATGTTGGCACTTTGCCCGAGAAAATGCTGATCCAGTTTACACTGCAAAATCAGCCATCAAGAAGGAAGGAAAACCATCTCAAAACCCCATCTTTGAGGAGCAAATGGATGAGGTCAAGTTAGTTTTTACAACAGTAGAAGAAGGAAGCATTATTGATACATTTTTGCTTTCATTTGAAGGGGCTGATTTGATTGATGAAGCCATTATGGAGGTGAACAAAACAGGTCCAAATTGTGAGCAAAAGGCACAAGAAATTTCATGCTTCTCTCCCACTTCATCTCTCCAACAATCTGATTTTTGGGATGAGTTTCGATTGACAATTTTCATGTTTGAAAATGAAGTTATACAAGGTGAAGAAAATGCAGATTTGGAGGCCACCATACAAGAGGGAGAGACTTTTTTGCAGCAAGACATTCAAGAGTTTGATTTTCCATCACACTTAGAAGAATGTTTAGATGAAGAGCTAGCTGAAATTACCATGTTTCCTTCTTCACCATTCATTCTCCAACAACAAGAACTTGATGCCATGGACAAAAGAGTTCAAGGACAATAGCCTACAGTTTGCAACATGCCTCTTGAATCAAAGCTGGAAGAATTTGATCTTCCAAAATCTATAATGGAGGAGCTTCAAAGCCAATAATGTATTGCAACAGGTAACAACAATGCAAAAGCAACTTCATTGGATGTTGCAATCAATAACGAGGAGTTGCACACTATAGAAGAGTTCCATGTTGCCATGAAGTTAGAGAAAGGGCAGAAAAGTCCTACCATTACTTCCACATCACCCACCCAAGAAGGTCTACAAGAAGACTCCAATTTTGGAGTTGAAAATCTGAGCTATGGGCATATCAAATGGATCATACCTTGCCCAATAAGGTATTTAACTTCATTGGAGTCAAAGGAGAAGTCACAACCAGTCATGCTTGCTTCTAAGCATGAGGGTGAGCTACAAAGTACCAAGGATCAGCTGTCATACCTCTTCAATCTAAATGCGGAGAAAATAAAAGAGGTATTGGATTTGTTTTCAGTTGACACCTTGATGATTTGGGTAGAAGACCAGCTTCTTGTTGATTTTCCACTCATCCAATCAGCCATGTTCAGTGCCAAATCAGTTGTATGGTTGTAACTTTTAAGAAAGGGAAGATATTTCTCCCAACCATTCGAGGGTTTGTTTAGCCCACTTTTGCTTCCAGTTAGAGTAGGATAGGTAATTTTTCTTTCAAGTAAAATAAGTGCTTGTGCACACTCTACATGTTCCATTTTGGAGCATGTATGACTTTAGTTTTGTACATAGTTTTTGTGGTGTTGGTTTTGCTCTTGCACAGTCCATTTCAGTGGGTTTCCAAGTGGCTTAGAGAGGAGGTTTTCAAAGTTTAGATCAGTTTGCAGGCTATAACTCATGACTCCATGCCCAATGGATGCTTCAGAAACTGGTAACTTCATCCAGTAGGTAGATGACCCCTCTGAGTCGCCAAAATTGTTATCCAAAATGTGCCCCCTGCTCATTTTGTGGCTAACTCCTCTCATTCTTCCCTCTCTTGTGCCTCAGTCACAAAATTTTGATTTTCAGGCACTCAAAACCTTCTAGAAGTGGCACCATTGGATAGAGCTCTTTCTCAGCTTTCCAGAAAGGTAAAGTTTTCCTCCTAACTCCATGTATTTTTGAAGTTATGGCTAGGCATAGTTTTTTGGAAAAATTTTCCCCTGAAGGCCCGGCCAATGAGATGCCGCCACATGGCACCTAGAGTGGCGGAGTGCGGGGAAATTTTGGAAAATTTTCCAAATGACTAAAAAGTTGCAAAAATTCAAATTTTTGCCTGCACAACCCGATTTGGCCTGTTTTGCCCTAAAACTTCAAATGGCCATATCTTTCGATCTAGAGCTCGGTTTTTCACGTTATTTATATCAATGGAAAGCTGGTAAAATTATCTACAAGATTCTGGGGTCATTTTTGCAGTTTTTATGGAGTTTGGAGAGATAAAATTAATAGATTCCTCGGCACGTGGTCATGGACAGAAATGACGTTTCAACCACCATTTTTAATGAAGAATGGCTCGCATTCTCTCCCAGCATGGTTAAAAATGTCAAGGAATGGGTCTGTCAGGGCGCCCATGCTATTTTGATGGAATTTTGGTCAATGGTTGAACCCCTTGCATGTTTTCCCATGTTTCTCTCTCCTGGGGTCGTGGTTTGCACTGTAAAAGCCAGAATGAGTTCATTTTGCAAAGGGAGACACTTTTTCAGCTCTGCAACTTCCTTTTTCTTCCTCCTTGGTAGAATTTGTGAAGAAATTTTACCTTTCCATGTAATGCAGCACCTTTTCTTGCCTCTGGATCACTGTAATGTACTGTATTGGATCTGAGATGTTGATATATGTTCTGTGATTAAAATCCCTCAATCCTTTCATATATCTATCATTGCTTTCTTGATCTTTCATTACATTTTGAGCATTTGTGCATGTTTTGTGCTGTGTTTCCTTGTGGATTGTGTATTTCATATAGCATCAGGTTTCTACAACTCCTTTGGTGCATCACCTATTAGCATTAGTTCTTTCTTTTTGCATTCTCTATCTCTGTCTCCTTGGAATTTAGAGTAGATTTAGGAGTTTAAACCTCTGCAATTGTGCAAGTAAAATAGCTGATCAGAGGAGTTGAGGAACCAGCCTCTAATCTGGAGATTCCTCTTCCATTTTTGCAAGTCCCACACTTGGGAAGAGGATTCAATGTTGTGCAATCACACTGGATGCTAGTATGATCAAACTAGAAATCTGATCAACATCCAGGGGTGCTGCTGATTTGCCACAACAATTACTAATAAAGATAAAATTTCACAAACATCTCTTTCACATCTAAACAATTTATAGAAAAATGAATGTATAACAACATTTTATTTTATCCCCTGAATCGGTAAAAGACAATTATAGAATTGTATTAAGGAAAATTATGTCTAACAATTTCTCTTTTCGAACTAATATAATAAATAGGCCATTAGAATTTTATATTTGAATACACAAGTACATCATTTAGTGATAATATAATGAAGTTATAAAAAATCATCTTTCTTCAATCAATAGAAAAAATGTAAACTTTTAAAATTCATCCTTATTTCACCTTTCATGAAGTCCATCTGTAAAATTGTTAGCAAGAATCGTCAGTTCATACGAACTGGACATGATAAGATATAAATCTCTGAACAACTTGCACTATTTAATAATTTCATAAAAGAAAAAGCTGCTATAAGTTGAAATCACCCAAAAGGATAAAAAAGGAACACACATCATTTTGAACCTCCTGAAAGCATTTGATCATATCAAGTAATTATCCTGTTAGATATATTAACTTAAATGCAACATTCAAGTAGGATTTATATAAACAATAAGGCCATTCACCTGTAATATCTAAAGGATTTAGTAGACATGAATTATTATTACTTCATTAATTTAGTGTGTGTTAGTAACCTCGTCATATTAAAAATATGATTCCATAATACTTATTACTGTCATCCATTTATTAGTAACATATAGATTTTCACTAAATGATCATACATAAGTATGAAGTTTTATCTCTATGAGAGTGCTAGTATAGGCCGATACTCAAGTAATAGAGCTTATACCAGAGTCTCTTCCCAATATTTCATTCAGGAATTCTAAGTACTAAATCCACTTTCCTTTTTAAGGAATGTCACTATAAAATGAATAGAGAATAGACATAATAGCCTAACATATATATAGTTAAGCTTAAACCATCATCATAATCGATACATATGAACCCATAAACCAAAAACCATTACCAAGAACTTCATGATCAATTTAGGATTTAATGAATTTGAATTTCCAAATAAATAAAACATCATGCTGATATTGATTCATTCTTATAATATTATTTGAGCCTAAAGAATCGATACATCTTCCTAATTTATTCACTTAGGAAGTGACCATGTAGGATCAATACAATATGTTACAGTCATAAATAAATAAGGTAATAAGCTCAGTCTTGCCATACGACCTTCATTGTTAGAATATTCTATTAACATCTGATGTTCTAAGACTTATACCCAACATTATATTTATCTTAAACCTTGAAAGCGATAAAGATTGAGTCTTTGTTTCTACATAGCCAAATCGAGAGCACAAGTGATAACCCAGAGGATTATACTTTACTTATAGAAGGTAAAGATATGTAAGATGAAGTGGTAAGGATTCATTCAAATTATTCAAGAACAAATAAATCCATACATATTTAAAACTAACGTGAGGTGATTTGGGATGATAAATTTCAAAGCCATACAAATACCCGTGTTGTCGACCTAGAGTTTATACACACGATATATGTCTAGCCTAAATATATCTTATGGGTATCGGACCAAAGTTCAAGTAAAGTGCTACTAACTCTATAATAGAAAGAGAATCTTATAGTCGATACCATCCATATCAAATCACTAACACTTCCTCGGGGTTTACATATGATACAAGTTTATCAAATCTATTATAGGGATATACCTAGAACCTTATTACAAGTTAAGAATCCACATAAATGAAGTGCATTAAAACCAAAAATCCTAATCTTACCATTTTAATAGAACAAGTATTCAAGTATTATATCGTATATGTATACACAAAAACCAAACAATCTCACACCATAAATTTTTACAATAATCCATTACATTCCTAGATTCACAAACTTTGTAGGAAACATAAGAAACCACATATTTAAATCAAAAAATAAAACCAAAAACCTTTAAACACATTTAAAAATTTAGATCGGGTTCCTTTCATGAAAATATTATCGAGAGAAATTTATTAAAAAGGTTACAACCTATCATACCTGGTAGAGCTCCTATTATTTCCTTCAAGCTCCTCAAGTTCCTTTACGTAAAATGTCAACTAACTTCACGAAATTCTGAAACCACTTCCACAAAAACCCAAAATCTTTCATTCTTCCATCCTCTCTATTTATTAACCAAAGCCAATAATAGAATTCACAAATTTCTCCTCCATGACAAAAAAATACCCGTAAAATTCAAAAAATAGACAAAGTAATGAAAATAGGTGAATCAACATGCAAAGCTCTAGAGGTCGATAGATAAAACAAAAACAATGAAACCCCATTCCTTATTTTCCCACAAAACCACCATCATTTTCTCCAAGGCAGTAAATGGATTAGTTTGAGATCATTCAATCTTTGGGAAGGAATGTTAGTCCTCCATATTCTCCCACCGATATTTTTGGCCATTTTTTAATTTAGAGAAGATCAAATAGTTAACCAACCTTTCACTATTTCCTTTATCCAAAGCCATGGTTATAACCACTAAACTTGACTGATTTCTCCTTAATAGATGGTGGTGGCCATAAATTAAAGATCATTAAAATGCGAAGTATGATTTGGTTGGAAACCCAACTCACATCTAATGCCTTTTAACCCTTGCCATTTTCCAAACCATAATAATAGTTAGGTTGGATGTTAGGTCTTCAAGGTAGGACATAAGCATTCACATAGGTTATATTTAATAATTCACTTTAACATAGTCACTCTTAATAGGCCCCATGTACATATGTAATAAGGCCTGGCTCTGAATAAAGTAAAACTTCCATAAAGAACATTATAACCTTAGGTTAGATTAAGATTAGGTTCAATTATCAACTTTAGGCCTAGAAAAATAATAATCAAGAGCCTTAAAGAAGTTGAATATGCCTACAAATACACTCTAAAATATTATGATGATCCAGGATAATATCCGGATCGCTAAAATGATCCAGGTGTCATTATTTATCACCATATCAATATAATTGTCTAATAGATCCCTCAATGCATTAGACTAGGCCCTTATCTTACCAAGGCTGTGAATTCAATTAAAAATAATTATAAATATTACCTCATCAATGTTATTACTTATCTGATCCTAAACTTGTATCACACTATCCAAAATATAGAGTTACTAAGCTCATGAAAGTGTTTAACAAACAAAAAGGTAAGCATAACAACAATTCTATCATATCATTAAGTATATGTTCATTAATAAATATATGAAATTTTTCCAGATCAACAAGTAAATAATGTTATCTCGAATAACATTCACATACTGATCCCAAAAGAGATCATCAAGTAGAGTATAATACCATATTAGATGTATGCCAACCAACATAGAATCAAATAACATATGAAAAAACAACAAGGATATTACACTTTTGTTAAAACTTTTGATGATGTTATTATCGATTATATGTTTGGTATTGATTGTAATACTATAGATAAAAAATCATGATGAAAATGTACATGTGCATGATGTTGTTTCTCATACTAGTCAGGATGATTGTATAGTTGCATCTCATACTCCTTGTATTTCTGAAAATGTCTCTAATGATTGTAAAGATACATCTCATGATAGTTCTTCTCCTATTTCATTATATATTGATGATACACTTGAAGAAATCATTTCATGTGAATCTTTTTCTAATACAGAGATGATGCACATGTTACTAAAAATTATACTTCTCTACATACCGTTGAATGTGAATTCTCCAATCTACTTTCATCTTCTTATGAAATTATATCTAATAACATGCATGTTGATTCATCTCTTTATAGTGCTTCATCTCCTCATGAATCTTGATGCTATTCTTAATGCTTATATTAACATTCTATGTTGTTCACTAAATATTTCTCCTTTCACACCTACATCTATTGTTCTATAACATTGAAATCCTTCAATACTAACACTCCTATGATCACTCATAATGGAAATCTTCAACCACTCAATGTGCCATTCACATCTTCTACCATTACTTATAATGATATCTTATCACTCTTGCATGTTGTTAGCCAATTAAAATCTCAATTCCAATCTCTCATTTTTGAAAGAAAGGCCTATTATGCTTCTATCGATAAAAATTCTTTACATGGAAATCCCATTCCAAAAAAAATTCACAATTCAAAATTCCCTAAGGATTTTATCATGCCTACATTTTCATGATTTAATGGTACTAACAACCCATATCTTCATCTCAAGCATTATCATATAGCTATGGCTTCTTACTTGAATGATCGACTATTGCTTAAATCTTTTCGTCATATTCTTACTTGAAGATGTTCTCCAATGGTACATGCATCTACCTCTTGGCTCTATTAATATCTATTGTGAAATGGAAGAGGTATTTAGTTGGCATTTAATACTTAACAATGGTCCTCGAGTCACACATGATCACTTTCCTGACTTGCATTAAGGAAATAACAAACCTATTATTGATTATATTTTGTGTTTCAATGCTTACATGCATCAATTATTATTTCACCCATTGATTTAGAAACGTAATTAATATTTTATTGCGTCTTGATTCCTACTTTAAAGAAACACTTCCAACATGACACATGAAAATCATTTACACTATTATGTTATAAGATCATTGATCTAGAACAAGATCTCATTGTTACACATGTTATAGATAATCCTCCTATTTTTGATACTACTTTGCATCATCTAGTTTTTCTTTTCTTCCATCATTAGTTAAACGTCTGCAAGGTCTACATCTCATCCACCCCATAAGCATGTTCAATATTATCCATCACATAAGCATCCTTCATATCCTCCACTACGTCGGGTTCCACCAAAGACTTATGAATTTATTACTCGAGAGCCATTGTACTTCTCCCATGCTCTTAATCCTCATGATGTGCTACATACTTTACTTGATAAGTGCTTGATTAGATTTCCTTATAGTCACCATCCTCCTCCTCATCAATTTCAACTTTAAAAAGATCATCCGTATTGCAATTATCATCACTTCAATGACCATCGTGAGAATTATTATTTCACCCTTCATGAAAAATTTAAACAATGAGAAGACAAGGGTATCATTTCCTTTAGGTATCACTCTTGTGAGTGGTCTATGTCTCATGTAGTTTTAATTTCCCACTCAAAAGCCTAGACACATTGACACTTCACCCGATGAATATAAACTCTCACCTAAAGTGTGAAAATGTACCAGTCCATCTTTATTCTTTTGTCGTACTTAGGGTGATAGCATGAATATTCATAATAACCATAATCAAAGTGCATATTATATTCTAACAATCAGATCCATGAGCTCAATTTGGAAACACACATAATAAGGAAAACATATAGATCACATAAGGATTAATACCAGATTCACCATATAATAACCATGAATGGAGACATCAACAATCAATATCCATCCATAATGATCTATTATATTAAGTCATGACAAACTAGTAGTTGAATACATAATGAGTATCATTAAAAATTCATGCACACAAGCATATAAGAAACACAACTCTGTTACGATCTAGATCTCGGTCTCACTCTCTCTCAACAGTGAAAATCAATACATATATATAGGGGTGGGGAATTTCCCTTCACTACCCATGCACTCTCAAAATAGGCCACATGCTCAAAATAGCCATGGATGCATACAAATACAACTAAAGAAAGATGAAAGCTTCATCTAATAATAGATTATTTATAATTAACTCAAGATCAAATCATATTATTAGCTCTAACTCTACATGAATCTTGATCTTCAACATGTTCCCAAAATAAAATTTTCTTAGGCTTGAAGTCTTATTCTTTTATCCAATGCATGCTTCATACTTCAACCTATCTTCATCTCATAATATGAAAAAGGAAAATTACTTGAATCTATTCTTCCTAGGCATGAACCTCCGCGCGTTCCCTATTCCTCTTACTGCATGTGCCTCCACATGTTCCTCATGCGCATCATGAAATTTCATGTGGTACTTATATTTCACACAATTATGGGATGCAACATTACCCCACACTAATTGGATTACCTTCCTTGGTAATTATTTAATCAGCTCGTGCCCAAAATTATCATGCTCGGAGTAAAAAGAGAACAAAAATTCAATGCCCAAAAAGAGTTATCATATCTAAAATTTTCTCTGTCAAACCGGAGTTAAATGAAGGAGGTATAGGAATTCAACATCTATTTCATTTACTAATTTGTTCCATTCCTCAAGCTCCTGTAAATATTTCCCAAGCGTAGACCCTACAATCCCTGACACTTGATTGAGAGTTAACTCTTCAAAATTTCCCTTGAGATTGTTAATTAGCACCAAAAGTTCTGCACATGCTCCCTCAATGACTTACATGTGTTCTAGTACCATATTCTGGAACTCTCCTATACGTTTCTCCAATTTCTCCCACTTAACCTTTATTTTTTCCTTCTGCATGGTTGTTTCTGCTATCACCTGTGTGTACTCAACCTTATTAGTTGGTGTCTTTTCTTGAATTTTCTTCAACACTTCATCCTCATCCACTAATCATGCATCAATGAAAGGATCACACTTATAACATCTGTTGCAAGCCATATCAACTTTTTTGATTGGTTATTTGAGCTTGGAAAACAAATCCTCTAGCTCAGTGGTCCATGTTTCAACACCAATTCTATTATTATCCTTTTCCTTCACGATCTCTTCCTCCATAGGCACCTTTGAAATGCTCTTGATATTTACAAAGAGCATCCAAAATAAATCCTCTAAGTACTCCATTTCATCTTCATAATCACTCCTATCCTAGATCACCAATGATGGGAACTGTTTAAAAATATGTTTCACTTATTTTATTCTCTTTTTTTTTCCCTTGCATTCCTTTCTTTAATTGATCCACTTCCTGCTATTTATCATACTTATTATTTACCAATGACTTCACAAAGAGCGCTTACATCCAATTTTTTCCATGTTACTTCCAAGATCATTTTATTTAAGTCGTTGCATGCCTATTCATCGAGTTAGATGATTCAAATAGATCACCTTATACTTCTTCCAAGGCTATTTCAACAATGTCATAGTTTCATAGAATGTTTTCTTACCTCAAATTTTGGCTCCTCTATAGGTTTATACAAACTCCAACTCAACATTTTCCTAGTGTCGACACCCTCCATCTTGATCCATATAATCCCATGCATGTAAATTTTTATCATCACTATGCTTTGAAAGTGCGCTCGTAATACCTTCTTATTGTCATCCACATAATCTATGTGAGGTGACCTCATTTTCCATCACTTTGATCTTTTCTCTTCATCCGTTGTTTCTTAGGAGTTGGAGTCCTTGTACTTGTGCACATTCCCATGCATGTTTCTTCCTTAAGAAAAAATTATCACCATCTCCTTTCTCCATATGTTTCTCCCATACAATTGTGTCTTCCTTTAATGAAATCTTACTCCCTTATTCTTATATTTATAATTTTTCCTCTCCAATTGTTCTACAAATTATTTTTATAAGTATTCTCTTAATGAAGCTCTGTTCTACAAATTATTTTTATAAGTATTCTCTTAATGAAGCTCCTATCTTCTCCTAATTTGAGTCTTCACTTGTCTCTGTACTAGAGACAACCGTGGATTTTTGGAGCTTAATTTTTTCCTTCTCCACACTTCCATGTTGTGAGGTCCCCGAACCATTATTATTTCCTCTAGTATAGTACTTCCTCTTCTACGAGTTGTCCATTTCCCCTCCTCTTCATCTCCTTATTCTTATATAAGGTTTTCCTCACACACCCTCTTCACTAGTGGTATTACTATCCTTATGGGATGTGGAAATGGGGAATCTGTAATATCCATCTCAATCCCTCCTTGATTTTTTAGCCTCAACTGTAAAAATAATCTATAAATCATGCCTCTAATGGTGACATTGAGTTGGGGATGCAAGTCCAATGTATCAAGCTCTAGTACCTCTATGTACGTGGGCCTCGAATCATACTTATATGTTGTGCCAAAGTGTGAAATTCTAAGTTGACCTTGTCTACATCATCGAAGGTAAACTTATTCTCATCTTTTATTTTATTCATTAAATACTTAAGGTATTGTGCAATGAAGGAAAATGAAAGCTTGCACCAGGGGCTCATCTCCCCATTCACCATCTTGAAATGTGAAAGACTATAGTGCTACATCACCATGAATTTCATTATTCACCAAATACGGTGGGTATTTCATGCGGAATGAACCATTCATTCTCAAATGCCCCTCTTAACTTGTCATACCACTTATTCATTTGTGCCTTATATGTACTTGTAATCATCCCATCACAAGTGTATCCTATGAATTGTATTGTGGGAGATTGATGCACAGGTGGGTAAACCCACATGTTGTCCTCTAGTCCATTTGGCACTCCAATCTCCCAAAACACTATGAGAAGTAGAATCAACCCCATGTTATCTTAGAACCCTCATCATTTTACACTCGTGCTTCTTATATAATCCCATTTGAAATGAATTATGTAATTTTATAGTCTGCCCTATGTGTTATTCTATGTGCCACTTACAAAAATATCTTATTGTTTGTCCATTGTTCGAGAGGAACCCAGTTTGCATCTCACTAGTCCTGTAGGTAACCCTAGCTACTAGATCATCCAAATTTGCAATTTTCATTTCCATTTCACCCTTCTCACAGCTTAATTTTGTGGCCAAATCATCTATATTTACATTAGCAATGATGTCTAACCCCAAGTCTTCTCTCATACTCTTTGAAGGTCATGTAACTCACACAAGAAACTAAGCGGTAATCCTCATTCTTCTTTCGGTGAAGTAAAAGAAATCTTTGTGTACCCTTGACATTAACCATTAGTACAAATGGGTTGGCTTCATGAAAAGGGAAGCTCATAAATTTTTAAAACTCTAGTCTTCTCTAGTCATCTTCTCACGAGTTTTCAATTAGAGGGTTTCCTTCTTCATATATTCCTGGAAGTACCTTCTCTAAGTCTTCCTTCAATATTTTCTCATGCTCATCTATTCTATGATTATATTCACTTATCTTGCACTTTGAGAGCTTAGAATTCCATATTTCCATGCAATTCACACTAGGGGTACTACTTTTTTGAAAAATATCCTCCAAGGGTTCCTCCATACTAATTCCACCCTTTTCTTTCTAAGATTTTTTCCTTTTGAGGGGCCATATTTCTACAAATTCACATGCCCTAAGTACTCTATGACATAACCTTCTCCTCTACCCAAGCATTGTGAACCCTAGGTGCTTAGATTGACCAAAAACCCCTTTCTTACCATGCTCTACTTCTATTTCCAACTTACCTCTTTGCAAGGACCTACATGCATCTCCCTACACTGATCTGGTTTGCACTTTATTTCGATCTCTCTCACACTAGAACGATCGGTAGCTTCTTTGCTCAAGTTTTCTTTGAAGGAAAGGTAGAAAAATGACTACCCCTTACCCCTATTTATACTTTTCCAATGACCCACATTGTCCTTTCAACCCATAATTTTAAATCAATTTTCCAATAAAGTACCTTTTTTGTTTTTACTCACTTCCACGACTTCCTTTTGCGTGTTGTAATCATAACCTTCTGGCACACTATACTACTTCTTAGCCATAGAACTCCTGTGCATGCCTACATAAACCAAAGTACATAATGTTGTGTCATATCCTAAGTAGCTTCTCATGTTACTGCCTACCTCACATTACATTGCACAATCATCTTTCCCACGTGGTCTTTAAGAAAACCAATTTTCTTTAAAATTCACAACATCTGTAACACCTTATTTTCATGCACCAGCCTTCTAGGAGATACCTTCAAATGAGCCAACCTTCATTAATATAAAATCCAATATTTTTTTCTCTCTACGTGATCCACCCCACACTAAAAGTATGCGCGGTCCTCTATGCATTAACTTAAAAGATAGTAATCATCTTCGGCATGCATGCAAGTGTGCTTATTATAAAAAAATACTAAACTAAATTGAAAAATCATAACAAAGATGAAATCAAACACATGAAAAGAAAATTTATGAAAGTTAAATCTAATGTAAGTGGTAATACTACCTTATTACAAATGCTAAGAAGACTTATTTATAGTAGGACTTCATCCTACTTCCATTAAAGTAAACAGAAATAAAGTTCCATCCAACACCTATAATTGACGAATACACGATTCCAATATTTTTGTTACTACAAATGGTCCCAACCAATGAAATTTCAACTTTCTTGGGTGGCACACAAACTTTGAATCATATAGAAGAACCATCTTTCTAACCTCAAATTCATTAGTCTAAATTTTTCTATCATGTCATGCCTTCTATCTTGAATTTTCTATCTTAAAGCTTCACTAAGAAATAGTGTCTTGCTCATCTAATTGCATCAATTTGTCTATGTTCTCATAAACAAATTTTTCATCATCCAATCATCTATGTGTGTAATAAACAGGGATGGAAACATGAACTACATAGGAAATATAGCCTCCGCACAAAACACTAAATGAAATGGTGTGGCCTTATTTAATATTTTGTAAGTATTCATGTATGCCCAAAGTATAGTAGATACTTTATCATCCCAATCCTTTCTTCCAAAATTTAAAAAAAAATCAATTTTTTTCCCGAAATCTTGTTGAAAGCCTCAATAGTACCATTATTCTGTGGGTGATAGGGTATGGTCTTGTGATGCGCCACCATGAGACTAAACCAAAAGAATTATGATGATCTCATTTAAGAAATGAGTAACCCTATCACTTGTTAAACTTAACGAGACATCCATACATGCTGATAATGTTCTCCCATAAAAATATTGTTGTTGTAACTGTTGTGTAATCCTTTGTAGGTGTCTCCTCTACCAACATTTTCATATAGTCTCGTACAAGTTATAATGTAGCGCATGTCACTCCTATGCATGGATAGGGAAATAGGACCCATAAAGTCAATCAACCATTTCTCAAAAGGTTAAACGCTTGTAATTAGCCTCAAAGTCATCTCATCCATGGTTCAAGGCTTCCAAAGGTGTTTGAAATGATTACATGCTTTGACATATTCCTTGAAATCCTTATATAAAGTTTCCCACCATAATCCAACCATCACAATCTTGCGCATGGTGGCATATCCTACATAATGACCTCCTGCAAATATGCCATGAGATTTTTACATAATCGCCTCACACTCATGCTCTAGAAAACATCGGCACACAACTTCATCATGATCTATCTTATATAAATCTCCACCTATCAATTGGTAAGATTTTGCGCTTATTTCAAGTTGCTTATTCTCTAAAGTATTCATTCCCTCAGGCACCTATCCCGTGCGTAAAAAAAATACAATATATTCCAACTTTGTGGGTGCATGGTTATATCTAAACAATTACACATCCAACATTATGTCCTCAATGCTGTGTGCATCCTCACATAAATTGATCCTTTAAAAATTATCAGGTCATGAGTTTCTTTTTCGTGGTTTCACAAACATTGTAAACTAAAACTCTTGAAATAGTAGTATCCACCTACAAATGTGACCTTTTAAAACAAGCTTGTTGAAAAATACTTAAGTGCCATATGATTTGTCAAGAAGATAAACGGTATCACCAATACATATTGTATGAACTTGTGTAGCTCATAAATCATGGAAAAATCTTCATGCTCAGTAGTTGTATAGTTTTTCTCAACTAGTGTCAACTTCCTGCTTTTAGAACAAATAGGTTGGTCTAAAATTCCTTCTCTTAGCTGTTCTAACATGGTGCCAATCACCAACCCAGAAGCATCCACATGAACATGGAATGTTTTTACCCATGAAGGAAAGCACAAAATAGGTGCATTTGTCACCATTTCCTTTCGTGTTTCAAATGCCTCTTGTTATGCCTCACCCTAATAGAATCTTTCTTTAGCCTTCTACGGTTCCTCTAGGGGCATGACAATCTTTGGAAATCCCTTAATGAATTTTCTATAATATCATGTATGACCAAGAAATCCACACACTTAACTTTTATTATTAGGTTCTTCCAATCCCAAGATCATAGTGACCTTGGCCGAGTATTCCAACAACCCTTCCTTACAAATTATATCCACCAGAAAAGTGCCAAAATTTGTCGCAAAGATACACTTCTTAATATTTAGAGAGATTCTTAACTTCCCGCACCTCTCAAACATAAGCCTCAGATTGTTATAGTGATCCTTAACCAAACCATACATTGTCTAATAATCTAGATATACCTATAAAAAATTATGAATGAAATCCTAAAAAACCTGTACAACAATGCATAAGAACACTACATGTACATTTTATAATCCAAAAGGCATCACAATGTACATATAACTTCCCCAATCAGTGGTGAAATTTGTCTTTTCTTGATCTTATTTCTCTATGCACACTTGATGATAACATGAAAATCCATCTGTAAAAGAATAGTTCTCACTCCTTGTAGCTACTTTAAGGATATCCTCCATAAATGGGGTAGGAAAAGGATCAATAATACATGAAGCATTCAACTCTCTATAATCCACACAGATCCTTATCCTCCCATCCTTTTTAATACTGATGACCATGGAAATCACCCACTCAGATTCCTCAATGGGCTCAATTATTCCAGACTTGAGCATTTTATCAATTTCTTCCTTTACCTTAACATACAAATTAGGATTCATCATGTATGGTCTCTTCCTAATCGGGTGCATGCCTTCTTTAAGTTTGATTCACATCTCACCTAAATAAGGGTGCAATACTTTTAATTTGTGATAGCTCCTTAGAAACAAATCTTGAAAGTCGTGCAAGAGTTCAATAATCTTAGCCAATTCCTACCCTGACTAGTAATAACCAATAATGGCCTCTTTAGGCTCTACATCTGTCCCAATATTAACCTTCTTTGTTTTCATAGGCTCATGATATGTGCACAACTTCTTATCTGTTGTGTCCATCACCTCGCTTGTACCTTCAGTGTGGTTAACATCCAGGGTGTTTTCATCATCATCATCATTTATCAGGCATACCGGTTTACCTTGTTCCTTTTATTCCCGGCATGGACCATTTATTCTTCTTTGGTCTCATAAAGGTCAAGGCATGCCTATAAATCAAACTCTCCAAACATGTCTAAATTTTTTTCCATAACCTTCGTGCTATCTCCCAAAGTAAGGCACTTCATAAACTACGATGCTTCATAAACCAATGATTTAGTAGCAAAATAATCAAAAGTATGGATCATACCCAAGGTCATCTCGTACCAATTCACTATCTCCTATGTTAAGTATAAATGGACATACCATGTAGGCACACATCCTCTTAGGGTGGCTTAAAACTTATGTACCCAAAGTGATGTGGTAAGGCCTCTTACCCATTCATATAAAGTATCTCACATTCCCAAATGTGGTGTGAAGTAGGGGACTTCCCATGGAATTCTAATATCTAAGAGGATACATTTCTCCTTAGAAACCTAGTAGAGAAGCTAATTCTCACCTCATGCCATTCCAATAGGTTATCTCTATGTGTAGTCCACCAACATGTTGTTGTCCTACGCAAGGTATAAACCAACATATTTCTTCTATCACCATCATCCTTTCACTGGGCTTACATGGCATCTAAAAATACATCGGGGTTCCCTTAACCACTATACCCAAGAACCTAGTTATGACTCATGTCTCAAGCGCCAAATGATGTGTGGTCTAATCACATGAGTAACAATATTCTTGATCTCTTGCCCAACTACTTCATATGTTCCATGCACCTAGTTATCACAAGAAATAATTGTAGTATCACTAACTAAATGAGCATCATCCCACTATATCAATCCTTCCTTAGATGGCTCAATTACCTCAAGATATCTGATTGTACGTGCGTATATCATGTTCAAGTCTTCTTTTCTCAAAGGCTCAACATATAGAGAAGCATTTGCATTTGTCAAAGGTATAATAACATTCTCTTATTTGTTTTCAAAGCTAATATATCCCTTGTTGAAGAGAAAATCTACATTATTCACATAACACTAGGGATGACCAAGTATTGTAGGTAAACTATCTTCTTCAACAAGCTCGAATAATTGAAATTCCCCAGTAAAATTGGATCCCTAAATCATAATAGTCACATATTTTAATACTCCAATAGGATTAGCCCTAGTTCTATTTTCCATATATAACACATTCGAAGAAGGTTGTAATAGTTTTCTACCTATCTGATTCTAGGCATCTAATGTGAGTACATTAACTTTCACACCTATATCTATCAAAATTTTACTCGAAATCCATCTATCAATAACCGAATTCAATGTAATTTTTTATCATACTCACGATTATGGGGAGGTGAATTTATATGAAGTATGTACCTCTCATGCTCATTACCCGTGCATGGTACTTTTCTCTCAACAAATCTCCTAGCAAGGGGATTATGTTCTCCTGGTGTAACATTTAACATACCTCCCTTAAGTCATATACGTCCTTATGTGGGAGTTAAAATTTATTTTCTCATTCCATCACGTGTGCCTATTCCTTCAATCCATGAATTTCTCCTTCTAAATCCCTAATAATGTATGTAGTCTCCAGGTAAAATTATTTCTGATGTTCAGCATCAGAGTACTTGGCATTAATAAATTCTTGCTTTTTTATAGTCATCTTATACTTTAGAGGTTCGTGAACATGTGCAACCTCAACACATGTGGTAACTAAAAATAGTTGTAATTCAAAATTAAGCCCGACCTTAGACATCTATTGATCTCCATCCATGCATTGTATCTTAATCATACTTGTTCCCTTGGATTGCTTGTGTTGTTTGCTCATATGCTCATACAAGTCTAGAAATTCTTCAAAAGTACTTTTTTCCAAACCATGAGAAAACCAAATTCTGAGTGTACTTGCATTGATAATGATAAGGGGATCCACAAGTGAAACAATTTCCTCTAGGAAATCCTCCCCTTCCACCATCGTAACCTCGGCTTCAATATCCACCACATAAGTGTCTACTCATATTATCCCCATTATTGTGCCCTTCATTATGTTGTTCTCCTTGTTCTTTAGATCCACCTACTACACTAGTTTGGTGTAAACTAGTCTCAATAGATTCATTAATAGAATCAATCAATCTGTAGTTAAAAGTATCATGAGTATGAGTTTTTCAAATTTTACAATACATAGATACATTCTTTTGGATCGTGCATTGCAAGAAGGGAAATCTACTTGCATCATGGTCTAGATGAAAAATATCGCAATCCAACAACATGGCATGCACCAACTTATGAGGATAGTTATCCTTGGTGTATCCTTCAACCTCATAATCTATACAACATATCCCACTATGCGTCTCATGAGCTGAATATCAGAGATATTTTCCAACTATTTCGCCATAGCTACAATCTATGCCTCTAAAAATAGAATTACCCCAATGTCCAAACTCATGCAATATCCTCGGTACATAAAGATACCTCCAAATAATCACATGGATTTACAAATTTATTATGAGATAACACCCTTTTGAATGGATTCAACAACCCACCCACTGTGTATGTTAACTAGGATGTATGTCATAAGAAAAATTTGACAACAAAGTTTAAAATATGTGTCATACTCTCAAACACTTTTTGATAATCCACGTTTAGTGTCCTTGACAAGTTGATGCTCTTATGTTCAAACTCAAGGATATGGATCTCAACCAATAACGCAGAGGGAAAAACATCATAATCCACCATAGTCTAGTGTGGGTTGTACTTTCTATACCAACAATGTGCATGCCCTTGAAGAGTAGTAACAAACCAAATCACCTTTCTATATGAAGCAATGATTCCTTTAACGTGTTATAACAACTCACACTTGTGTATATTCTTTGCAGCATCTTCAATACCTCTATATTCCGGCAAGTGGAGGGAAATCTCATAATAGACTTGTTGAGGTTGATGTAGGGGTTCTTTGGGGATTTGGGCCTTGTCCTCTAGATCCAAAACCAGAACCACCACCAATATTTCCTCCACCACCAGAACCACCTGATCCACTAGATCCCGACCCTCATGATCCTCCTAAACCACCTCCCATAGTGGGCACTAGACCATTGGATTTACTTCTTTACATCCCAACAATAGTACTAAATTGAAATCCCATAGTCTACAAATTTTTAGTACTTCCAAATGTGTTTCCAATGTTACATGCACCCAAACTTTGTCCTAATGACATGCCAGAAAATATTCTTCCAATCAGTCCTCCAAACAACAAAGATGTTGTCTCCTATGATGCCATAAATGTATGTGTTTTTTGGTGTACTTCTGTATTTAAGGAAAATAATATCTACCTGAAATTATTGGATTACCTACACTCACATGTTTATCAATAGTTACTTCTAGAACTGGAACACCAAGTGCAAGGGATAGGTCACTAGGTGGGATCAGATTCTCACCCATAGTCCTTAGTCTTTCCTCATCGAGACACGCTTGCATCGGAAGTTAGAGGGGATTCTATAATGAACTTTCCTAAGTGGGGAAGATCCTGATGTTCCAGCTCCATGTATTCCATGTTGGCTTCAAATCCTTCACGAGACGTCATCCTCTGCAACTCCACAGAATCCTAAAATATTGTGTTTATTTTCCAATTCCCTCTCCCGCACTCTATTATACTTAAGATGCCTTTCCTATTTTCCATTACTACTGCCATGTTTTCCATCTATCACCACACTTGATCCTTCCCCTATAAGAAGTGGTATGTGTAGCTAGCCATAGGGAGGTGTTTTAAACTCAAGACAACCATAAATATCTTAATGGAAAAGGAATAACATGAATGTAAGATCCTCTGGGATCATGAAAAATTCAAACTCAACAACTTCCGGACAAGAATACGTAGACACAACATACTCCAAAGTATAATCCGTGAACAAAACCAGCCCACCAATGATCGTAACAATTATCCAATGTTCATCTCGCATCAAAAAAGCTTGATACTCTTCCTACTTCCAAATCCTTGGTCTATAAATCCATATTTTCTTTGACACATAGGTTGAAAACCACTTGTACCACTCTATTGAAAAATAGAAAAATAACATCTCATAAAGCTCATGATAAATATGTTCTTCAACCCATGTGTGTGCATTGAAATCAGGTCCAACCATATCTTCATGCAAACTGATCATGTCTCGTCAATCACTTAATCTTCAATGGCTGCAAGAGTCAACCAATATGCCATCATCATGCAACATCATCATAAATAATTTGAAAATAAATCTCGAAAATGAAATAAAAATGTAGTCTTATTTTCCCACTCAAAACTCTAGGCATTCGACACATCATCTAGATGAATCTGGATGCTCACCCAAAGTGTGAAAAGGTACCAAGTCCCTCTTTGCTAGTATCTTTCTTGGGTTCTAGCATTCATATTCATAATAACCATAATCAAAGTACATATTCCATTCTAACAATCAGATCCATGAGCTCAATTTGGAAACACACATAAAAGAAAAACATATAGATCACATAAGGATTAATACCAAATTCACCATACAATAACCATGAATAGAGACATCAACAATAAATATCCATCCATAATGATCCATTATATTAATTCATGAAAAAACAATAGCTAAATACACCATGAGTATCATTACAAATTCATGCGCATAAACGTACAAGCAACATAACTCTCTTACAATCTAGTTCTCGGTCTCGGTTTCTCTTAATAGTGCACATCAATACATATATATAGGGGTTGGGACTTTCCCTTCACCACCCATGCACTCTCAAAATAGCCATGCATGCATACAAATAACTAAAGAAGCATGCAAGCTTCACCTAATAATAGATTATCTATAATTAACTCCAAATCCAATCCTATTATTAGCTTTGACTCTTCATGAATCTTGATCTTCCACATGTTCCCAAAATAACCTTTAATTTTCCGAAGTATACTCCTTTGATGCAATGTGTGCTCTATACTCCAACCTATATTTAGCTTTGTAATATGCAAAAATGGCTATGTACCAAATCTATTACGTCGGGCATGAACCTCCACACGTTCCCTATTCTACTTCAACATGTGCCTTCACACCTACCCCACGTGTATCCCAAAATTTCACGCAACACTTAGACTTAAAAAAATTCAGGGTGCAATGTCTCCAATTCCATACAAGTGTTTTGTTACTCTAGTTCACTTGTCTACTTTGCTCACTTCAAAGATCATTATTCGTCCACCGCCACAATTAATTATTCATACACGCTCTCCATCTCATTCATCCACCATTGCACCATATCATCCACTACATAGTTCTCCTACTAAACATTGGATTCCTAAGTCATTGGCATACGTTCTTCCCATTGCTACATCTACCATCGTTGGCATCATCTTATCAAAAATTCAGTTTGGTTCATACACTCATGCTAATTCCACTCCACATACATCCACCACTCCACGCATGCTTGGTCTTCGGTAGGTGATTTTTCTCACTTGCCACCTGATGACACACTCATTTTTAATGGCTCATACATGACTATTGAGGTATCTATTACAATAATAACCTAGCTTCATGTGTGTGATACATGTTTCATTGACATATCTATCTAGCGTACACTATCATACCATCTCCGGACAATGTACTCATGTTTTATAGTTAATTTGTGACTACTTGAGGGTATTATATAAATTAACTTCATCTCAATACTCACAATATGGTGTCATTGATCTACATCCCCCTCTTCATCTTACACATGATATCATACATCATTAGGCATATTTTTCATTCTATGCTTAATCACATGTCGTTATACCACTTGCTATCATCTTATGATCCATTTAGTTTATCTACATCTATCACTATTTACCACATACTATATATATCATCATTCATCATATACACAATGCAATTCAAAGATCACAAATCAATAGAGTATAAAAATCATCACATCATACATTAATAAACACGTAAAAAATAATACAAATATGTCAATCATCCATATATGTATCGCTTAAAATAATTGTTACAAAATTTCAATACTAGGGGTCAAGCCACCATGCATCACTACATTAATACATATCATAAATCATCATCACCATCGCTTTATAAAAATGTGGGATCTCTAGAACTAGAATCTTTTACGCCCTATCTACACCATTTCTCACGGAATCTATAACGCTTCACCTACCTCTCGTAAAATGGCTAACTGACTGAATGATCTAATAATCACCTCTTTAAATATGCATATTGCATAAACACATAAAATGATAAGAATCCTCCTCCTACTACCTCCCTATCCCTCTAAGTCTCAACCCATGTCTTGTCACACTCACTCAAAAGCATGGTACATGTCTTCTTTGTTATCACCACTAGCTCAATTAAATGTGTGTACTCACCCACAATGGCATCCACTCACTCCAACATCCCAGCACTTACAAGAAAATTGGTGGGAACATTTTATGTCAATTTTTGGATGGATGTGTCAATAATCAATGACCAATACACATCACCTATATCCATATATCGACACGTTAGTTACTATACGTGATATCAATAATCAACTAAGAAACAAACCACAACTATCACTATGAAAATAATTATGCTCTACTATCATTGGTGCCATACTATCACCACCAGGGGGAAGGTTCCTTCCCATCTACTCATCCAACTAGTTGTACTCTCACCACATCCATGGAAACTAGGAATAAGAACACCCATCGATTACACTACCCACCATACATTATATGCATTGGTACATCCCGCATTGTCAAGTTTTATTGGCTCTATCACTTTATATGTATCATTTGAACAAGGGGAATTAGTTGTTCTCTTGTGGGTCCTATTCTTGTCCCTAGTCTCCTTAGGAATCTCGTCACTCGTATCGAAACATATGGATGCGGGGCACATCCTGAGCCATACAAAACTATTTGTGATATATGATCTATATGGAATAAATTGGTCACCCCAGAAATTGATCCTCTAACCACTTAGGTTGGTGAATACATCGTAGCTCCACTCCATCCTTTGACCACTCTCCATAGGCTTGGTATGGCCTCTATATAACCACCCCTAGCTTCATGTGATCCAACATCAATATTTAAGTATCGGTGTCCATCCTCTTACTCTGAGACACCTACCCATATCCTACAAAATATATTTGGTCTCTCCCACTCTGCACTGGCCTACCAATTTGCATAAATAGTTAAAGGCTCTCATAAGCCCACACATGTAATAACATAGTGGCTCCCAGGTTCACCACCATCCTCCTCATGGATGAACCTATATAGGTCCCCTGTAGAGATGTGACAATACACATCATGCCCATGCATATCTAGTACCCTCCTCCTCTATGTGTAGGAAAATAACATGTATCTTATAAAAGATGCCTACACCACCACCCTCCACTGCCACTAAAGAAGCAATCACCACCACAATAAACTTATAGAATTACGTAACACTTGATCTCATAATGGCATCCAAACTAATGGGCATCTCAATCTATACTTTGTGTCCCTATAAAATATCTCCTAGCTACTCTCATCTACCTTTGAGAATCCTCCACGGCCATCACTTGGACCCTCTCACCTATAACTGATAGTTGTAATATGTGATATACATCCTCTAGGGTCATATTCATCTCCTCGGTAGGTAACCAAAAATTACATGTGTCTACACACCACCTCTTGCAATGCATGAATCATCAACATATTATGGGGCACATCCCCAATCCTCGCTATGTACCACAATCCAACATGGTCTATTATATCCCACTCATCATCCGATAAACCCAATCCCAACAATGTGCTCAAATGAAGACCACCGTATAACTCTATCAAATGAATATCCCTATGCACAACACAAAACAAAAAAAAACAACATCAAAACCTCACATACATGTAAATACACCTAACACTAACATCAGAAAACATCAATTTTTACATTCATAACATTCTGGGCTAAAAAATACTTATAGGTTGCTAGTGTCTAAGAGCAGGATGCGGGTGCCGGATTAGGTCATCAATGCCTATATCCGGGAACTAGCATCCTAAAGGTCATTAGCACCTTCTTTTCTCTTGCCCGGGTCAAAAATCCTAGAAACCAAAAATGCAAATTTCTTAAAATCTCACAAAAAACAACTCATTTCAACACATTTTTTGAAAATAACCATACTTACCACCTTAGGTGTCATATGTGACAGTTGCCACTACCATCTTGAACTGAATCAATCTCGTTGCTATCACTTGCGGCATCTTCACACACTCAGATCTCAATCTCACACTCAATCAAATTTCAAATGAAATCATTTAGTCACTTTTCACTATTACTATATATAAAACTTTCAATAATTACTATATTACTATGGTCATTAATTGTGCTCTCTCTACCAACTAATACACATCACATGATTTTCTCATATCTCGAGCTACAATAATCCATTTTTGTCATGTCTACGTCGGTCTCTCTAAAAGTTTTCCTACTATCATATTGTACACATTCCACAAGCACTATATTAAAATTTGGCCTAGATCTTCAACTTCATATACACACAATTTTGTTACATATACTACACTTTGTTTTATTCACTATTATATCATTGCACATCTACTTTTGACTCGGTGTTCGTTCAAACCATCACTCTCCGTTTTACCGAAGGCGGGCATACATTCAAGATAACTCTATGATCCCCTCACACTACTACAAAATCATTTCTGCATATCTAATTTGTCATTATCAAAAAAATTCTCACACATCAAGTGAAATTTTCTATCACCATCTATCAAGTCCCCTAATGACCTAATTTTGGGAAAAAAGAAAAATCTCTCCATGAGTAATCTATCATACATATTCAATCACAACGTAATTTTCCACTTCTCAAATCAAATCAACCAATTGACACAACATAATGTATTTTACTATCTCTCCCAGATGACCTAACTTGGGAGCTTCATCACTTTATATCTTTCCCAGATGACCTAACATGGGAAAATCACTTTACATTTTCTATCACTTCTAGATGACCTAACATGGAAGCCATCAAACATCATACATATCATGACACCCTTGGAGTGGGGAAAATGATACATCATTACCTTTCCTATAATGATCCTATATGGGATATTATAATTGGATGGAAATGAATAAAATTCAGTCTTTTTTCCGTCTGTAGTAGCTAAACCATTTGAGAATGTAGTTAATGTTGTAGGGTAAAACTATAACTCTCTCCCTACACTCTTCCTCTAGTGGTAGGACACCCAAATCCTAAGTTTCTTGCACATATAAAATTGGGTTGGGAACTGATCATTCCCTACCCCACCAAATCTCCATTAATGAAAAAATAAAAATATCCAAATTATCAAAAATGAAAAATCTCGCTAAGGGCTCCTTACAACGGCTCACTTTCTCTTTCTTTATTCCACATGAAGTGACACACGATCCATGATTCTCTGTGCTATATGTTCTTATTATATGTGTATTTCTATGGCATGGCTTCTCCGAGTTGTTTCGGTATGTTCATTACTTCCTATACACTACTTAAATTTCATTCAAATAGCATAAAGGAGGGGCAAATGTAGACACAAAATCATGTACTTACTACTATTTACTATACCGACAAGTATATTTTTTTATATATGGATCTTGAGTAATAAAAGTATTCAAAAATTGCACACTTGCTAGTCCATCAACTTGTTTTGTTTGTTTCTATTGCTTTTATCTTTCACACGTATAACTCATACACCTAGTTATGGTCAAGTCATAGGGATCCCTGTCTATCAGTCTTTGCACATTTTTCATCAGTTATCTCTAGACACTAATGCCCAAAACTAGAAACTAGCACCTAAGCGCTCCCATCCATAATGGGATCCTATTTCCTTTTTGTTTTTTTATCATATTATCTATATTTATGGTTGGATTTTCAATTTTCTCACTCATATCTTGAGGTACTAATCGACATGTTGGGTCATTAGTGTAGAAATTCAAGCAAGAGATCCCTATATAAACACAACATACATACCATTATAATTGCGGGAAATTTATATCAAGGGATATCTATCTACATATAAAAGGGACTGCATCTTGGGCTTATTACTCTACATACACACTACATAGGAAAGGGAAGTTCATTTTTCCATCCACAAATTTTCATTCTATCTAGCTACCACTGCTATCTCAGCATCATCGGCATGAGGGAAACCTAGGAGCACTATTACACACATAAACACATAGAACTACATTATTCTGAGATGTAGTGCGGTGCTAAGTTGGAATTTAACTTGATTGACAAATGAGGATAGTATATCCCCTCATTTTTCATCTTTATTTTTTAGGATTTGATTTAGTTTGAGGGTTTTACAAGAGATTATTTATGTTTCATATTTACGGTATTTCAATGTTCTAAGTGTGACATATAGCTGATCATCGGTGAGAAAGTGTGAAACCCTAATGACAATGGCGAAATTAGATTCGACCTTTTCAAAAGACTCTAGTGCCCTCTGAAAGGTCTAGGACACCTATAGGTTCCCTCGTCCTTACCTAGGTGCCGGTGTCCCAACATTCCTAACATTTCTAAATTTTTCTAACCATGATTGTAACACTTTAAGTTAATTTTTAATCAATTCATCCAATCAGACGCATTCGGAAAAGAAAAATCAAGATAAGTACCCTATGCTTTTAATTTTCTTTCATAATTACATCAAATAAAAAATTCTTAGCATCTGTATTTCATTGTTTAACATTATAGCAATTTTATAAATTTAGATTTCAAAAAAATAAATTCACATTTTATTGAATCGCTAGATGAGAAAGCAAGAACACAACTTCTTTTTAAGGCCTAAAAGAAAAATTAATTTTGATGTAGACAAAACACAGTTGCATGATGTTGAAAAATAATAAAGGGAGGGAATAAAGAAGTACATTTTCTTTCTAAATTATTGTTTTCTTTTATTTTACGTGTTTTTGAAAAATCCGCCAAAGGACTATGAGAAATTTGTTTAGTTTATCTCACAAAAAATGAAGCAAGAAATGGATTATACTACAGAATGCAAAATTTGATCAAAGAAGGACTAGGTCGCACTTAGTGGGTGGGCCGAAGTTTTAGCATATTTTAGGATTAAAACTTTTTAAATTAAACAAACCAATAAAACTCAAAACATAACAAGGTTTAATGATGTTTACATCAAAAACATCAAGATATATGGATCCAAATGAACACAAGAGACTCTTCTTCAAGAGACTGATAAAACCTACACATAAGTAGACAACTTGAAAAAAATATGTTAGATAATAATACAATGAGTTTCTTAGTAAAGGTCAATCCCAAGAACCAAAGGGATTCTTTTGATAGGCGTCAACTCACTTTTAAAAATTAAGATATAAATCACGAAAAGATTATAAATTATATAGGAGAATAAGTTTAGGATGTGAATTTTGGATGGTAGGACTCAACCAACTTCGTCAATGATAGGTGGGGAGGGTTAAGAATTTATTCCTAGTACCAATTTTCCTCCTCACTCTACTTGAGGAAATCTTCCAATTTCTTAGTGATCTCGTTCATATTGGGTGTAAAATTAATGGCATAAAGACTTAGTGCATAGTTAATGTTTGAATGTTCTCACACAAGTGGTTTTTACACAATTGGTAATTTGAATATGGTCTCTAGTTTATACCCTGCTCCTAGAAGTGTCATCTAACAAAACAAAGTATTATAAGAAATGATGGATTAGACATGATTACTAGCTTTTAAGGAAATAAGACAAGATATGTAAAGGATGTAAACTAGATCATTTTTGATAGGGATCAATGTCAGTCCTAAATATTGGTGTTGATCTACATGATTGGTGTCAATTTTTATAAGACTATGTTGATATAATGACATTTATAGAGGAGGGAGTATGCTTAGACATAATTACTTATATCACCAAAACAACATCTAAATGTGATAGAGATTCTAAAAACTTAATAAAGATGGCATACCTTTGAAACTTGATGAAGTTGAGCTGATGAGATGTGTAGGATGGCTTCTCCATAGGGATTCTGAGATAACCATAGATTCTAATTATTCCACATTGTTTAAATCACAAAGGATGGGAAATTGGATGTCATGGTTGATTGCGGTTTAGTGATTAGAGTTAGAATGAGGTTTGAATGGACATGGTTGGGAATTCAAAGATTAGAAATTTGGAATCCTTTGGTAAATTATATCTTGGTTTATATAATATCGATCTTGTGTCAAAAGATCACCGGAGATCCAAATAAATCATCCCGATTGTGGGATAAGTTCAATAAATTCCCTTTTAATGAGTCTTCGGTTCTCAAATGAATATTAGGTTATTTTAAATTTCTATGAGGATTTTTTAGATTGTTTATATTGTTTTGGTTTCTTTGTTTTTTATTGATTTAAGTTTTTTTGTGGTTGTAAGTGGTTACGGGTGTAAAATGGTAAATGTAACTTGGTAGAATAGGTAAAATGACCATATGAGACTATGAAGGAGTGTCCTAGATGTGTATACACATGCTAGATGTGTATACACATGTGGGAATTATGGTGTCATAATTATGGTTTCTACAGTACCATATGGTGATAAGTGGTAGCTTTTGGTTCCTTGTGGATGAGATCCAGAGAGCTAGAAATGGTCACTGAGAGATAAAATTGGGTTTTCTATGTGACAAAGGTTGAATGGTTATATAGGGGTCACACTTTTGTGTCCCCCTTGTTCATTTTTCACGTGGTTCAATCAAAGGGGATAGAAATGGTGATAAAATTCACCATGGTGGGTATGATCATGAAGTGGGGGCATGTAGTTAAATTACCTGTAAGTTCACATTGATTCTAGGTTTAAAAGTGGTGAGGGGTGAATTATGAGAAGTTTTTCAAAATGGGGGTCACACTTTTGTGTACCCATTATCCCCTTTAAAACTTGGAGAGAATAAAATGAGGTATAAATGGTGAAAAATTGTGACCAAGGGGTTAAACTATCATGAAAAGGGGGAATGTAGACTTAACTCTTCCATACATTCCTCATAACACCTTAAGTCATGTTTTAAGTGATGAAATTTCTTGAAATTATGGGGGTTCACACTTTGGTGTCTTAATTTTACCATTTTCACCTTAGGGATAATTCAAGGGGATACAAAGGGTGAAAAAGTGTGACCAAGCCATTTTGAATTGATGATGTCACCTTATGAGTGTAAATTAAGACACTGAGAGTATGCTTTTAGCCCCAAGAACATATAATAGTGTTTTGGAGTCAAATTTTATATTATTTTGAATATAAACCACATATTGAGATAATAACAACCATTATCGGAGAGACAGTTCATGCTGAATTTTTTTATGTCCTATTCCATTTTTGACTCAAAGGGAAGCTACGAGTGTCTTGTGTTATCACAAAAGAGTTTTAATACTTGGAACAAAAGTTACATGTCCATCATGTAGAAGGTTACAAGATATTTCCATTTATTATTATTTTACCTCACAAATCATTCCAGAACTTCCAAAATCATCTCGCACAAGTTAGCTTTCACCATTAGAGCCTTCATTCCCTGTCCCCAAAATGAACCAATCTTGCTTGCTTCATCCTGACATCAATTTATTCCACAAATTTCCCCTAAAATTATTTAAATGACTTAATGTTTATCCTATACAACTCTCATATTATTTGAATATTCCTGTCGCTTTTGAAGGGTGTTTACTTGTTGTGAAAAGGCCAAAAATAACCATTTCTAAGCCTCTCGGGGTAGTTGTTCTTCCTTGACTTTTAGTGAATTCATAAATCATGTTAGGAATATATTTTTGCACATTAAACACCCTTGAAAATATTATAAGAATGTTCCTCTAAGCAAAAATTAGGGTTAAATTGAGAACAAGTTAGCTAGAGGAAGGGTTCACATTGAAGAAGAGAAGAAATTTTCAAGTGTGGGCTTAGTTTTCATCGCCAATTTTTTCAATTTTTCATGACAACAAATAGCTCTAACTTGGGGACATTTAACTATAAGGTAAAATGAATGATCTCAAAACTATCTTGGTATGAATATAAGCTCTTTAACAATCTAGAAATAGAGTCATTCCTTCACCAACTAATACAAGAAACAAAAATATAAAAGGAAAACATGAAAAAACACATGATAGGAAAGGGAAAAACAATAAACTAGAAGAGAAACACACATAAACTTAAGGGAAACATGAAAATTGAAAGGAAACCTATGGTACATGGTTGGGGACAAACAACCTTATTACTTGTAGAGCTTTAGAATTTGCTCACTATGAGGCAAATCCAATAAGGTCCCGTTAAGGTAAGAAAGATAATTTGTGTTCTCTCTATAAAAATTATTGATTTTTAAGGGGACAAGATAAAGATATTCAAAATTTCTATGGATTCCTTTGGGATATTTCTTGTTGTATTAGATTAGGACAAGGTATTCAATCCAAATTGTTCTATATTTTTTTTTTTGATAAAAAAACATCTTCACTTTCGATTGGTGTCTTCTTAGTATGTCAACTAATACTCTCCTACCTTCATTAAATTTCTCTAAGTAGAAAATCATCTTATCAAGAGCATCTGAGTATTCTCCATTTTTACTACCTTCACCAATTGTAAGGAAGGTAACTCTAGAGAAATTGGGATTTGAAATTTAAATACATATAGTAGTTGGAAAGGAGAAGTGGTGATGACATTCTTCAGTGTGATCTAAACATCATATAGTGCATCGTGTAGTTTCTTATGCCTATATTTTTTTTAGCATCCACTAGCTTTCAAACAATAGTATCAATATTTTTGTTACTAGACTTCACTTTGGCATTACCTTGCAAATACTAATTAGTAGATTGAGATAGTGAAATACCATGGTTATATAAAAAAACCATAAACTTACTAGAATAGAAGAAAATATCATTTTTAGATATTATTTTGTTTTGTACCCCAAATTTGATAATTATATTCTCCTTCAAGAAATTACATATTGTCTCAAAGGTGGCATGCTTCATCTTAATAGCTTCCACCCAATTTTTGAATTAATTAGTAGTGGTGAGGGCATACATATGAACCATGATAGAGTGTGGGTTCAATACATAGATGAAATAAAAACCCCACTATTGTAAGGGTTCCTTAATGATCTCTATCATGCGAGGTAAATAACCAAGATTTAGTTTCCCTACAAATTGTTGGCACAGATCACATTTCCCCATTGATTTTTTTGTATCTTGATAGTGGGTAGGATAATAATATAAGCCTCACAATTTTTTTGGGATATTAGCATCACCGAGGAATTACCTCCAAACATTTGATAATGGTATTCCTTGAAAATATTCTTCTATTGTTCTTCCTCAATACACCTTAGGAAAGTTACATCCAGTTAGTTTTTATATAGTATGTTCTACAAAATAACATATTTTCTTCTTTTGGTGGCTCATCATTAATGGAAAGATCCTGACTAACGACAACCTCATCAAGAAGGGATTCATAATGCCAAATAGATGTTGCATGTGTCAGAAAGAGGCAGAAGATATAAAACATTTATTCCTCCATTGTGAGTATGCTTCCAAAATTTGGCAGCTTGTTTTTGCAAAATTTAATCAGAGATGGATTTTTCCCCTTACCTATCTTCAGGCCTGGGAACAATGGGACTCTCCGTTTAAGCATTGTGTGGTGAAGAGATTGTGGCAACTTGTTTTACCCCACACTATGTGGAGATTTTGGAAGGCTCGTAATGATAGCATTTTCAGAAACACTAGAAAGGCATGTAACAAAGTCTACAAGGAAATTATCATTGTTGTGCAAGATAATATTGCTAGATTTAAACCTCCTAAAAATAGACTTTACCCTGAGAAGGAAGAATACATCCTGACTGATTGGAATATTGACACTGCCTTCAATAAGAATAACAATGGTATTGATAGAAACACCGTCCGATGGATTAAGCCTCCCACTGATTGGTACAAGTTAAATTTTGATGGGGCCTCAAAAGGCAATCCGGGAGACTCTAGAGGAGGGGGAGTCATCAGAGATCAAAGAGGCTATTTTGTTGCTACTTTTTCTGGGAGAATGGGTAGGTAGACTAATCATTACTCTGTAGCCCTGGCTACTCTTTGGGGTATAAGGCTTACCAGAGATTATAATATTCTGAATATTATAATTGAGGGTGATTCTCTAAATATCATCAATCTATTAAACAAAAAGCAACACCCCAACTAGTCAATTAGAGATTTAATTGGTGAAGCTATTGATATATGCAAGAGCTTTGAAAATTTTAAAATCACCCACACCTATCGGGAAGGAAATAGGGTCATAGATAGTGTGGCAAACCTTGGTGTTACTAATACTTTTCAAACTTGTCTTAGGGGGGATGTTATGCCCACTCAAATCAATAAATCCATAATCAATGATCTACATGGCTGAGAAAATTAACACTAACGGCTGTAATGTGGATGCTAATGTGTGGATCCTCAAGTACAATATGATGACATCACATAAGATATGTATGATTGATGTGATATGTGTGAGCTGGACTGTCATCATTTCTTGGCATAGGAGGAAAGCCGAGGAGTGGGGAAATAATTACAAGTATGGTATAATAATTAAACCTGCTTTCATGGAAGGGAAAGATTCAAAAACCAACATCAAAGCTCAGCCTGTCCCGCATAGTGATAGCATTTTTACCATTGAGAACAGGAACAAAAATAGTGGAAACATGGGGGGTCCACCTTGCAAAACTGAACCGACCCACAATCCGGCGTGGAAAGAGGATACGGTGCTTTGGAACTACCTTCAAATTGGGGTTTGTCTAATTTAATTGAAAGGATTCAAGGGTTTGATCAAGACATTTCTATTAGATTCACCCAGGGATGGAAGAATCGGGTTGTCAAATACAGTAACATGGAGATTGAGATCACGGAAGAGCTCATCGCCTAGATCACGGGCCTCAGCCTGGAGGGCACCAAATTCTTCAATAAGAAGGTTGACAGGGAGGTGGAGACCAAGAAGTTCCTGGACGATGGGGAGAATCTTGAATTTGTGACTACTGGCATCAAGGTGGTGTCGATTCCTGAGCCTTTTTCTAAGCTTGCCAGGATGGTTGTTAGGTATGTAACTCTTGAAGGAAGATTTGTGACTATACCTCAAAAACATTTGATATTTCTTAATCACTTTCGTAGAAATATCATCATCATCTTCCCTCACTACTTGATAAACTCACTGGAGAAATCAATTAGGGAAGTTCAGAGCCACTCTAGGGCTGTCCCTTTGCACCAAGGGCTAATCCTCCTGATCCATCGCCACTGTTCTAACTACCCCCCCATGAATCCTACCCCACCCTCTTCCTCCATACCTCCACCTGCTCACACCACTTCCACTCCCCCTGCTGAAAAGGAAGATTGAAGCTGCTGCTTCCAGCAAGAAAAGAAAGAGCATAAAAACTAAAATCCCTTCTTCTCAACGGGTCCTCAGAAGTCACAAAGACCTGGAACTTGCTGAGAACCTCCTGCATATCAGCAAACCGATGGAGGAACCCAAGGAGGAGGACTTGATGGAAAAAGTGGACAGGATGGAAAAGGAGATACAAGAGCTCAAAGGGACTATAAAAAATATGGAAAAAGCTAAGGGAAAAGGAATACTTCAAAGTGATGATGAAGAGGGGGTTATTGCTGAAGTTTTCAAGAAGTTACAGTCTTTGGATGGCAGAATGGGGAATGTAAAAAGTCGTAATGACTACATACTATCTGCCCTTAAAAGAATTTATAATTTCATTGAACAACATGTTCATAGTGTTTGTAGCTTAAGTGGGATTAATGAAGATATTTGGGGCCCTATGAAAAGAGATATTTCAATTGCTTTGGCGGATATGAAAGACTCCTCTCGTGCCCACTGCCATTGCCTTCTTCATGTCACTGCAGGCTATCAAAACCAAGATTGACAGGGCTATCAAGTAACGGGTTGCTGTGATGCTATTTTTTGGCTACGAATTTTCTGTTATCTGGTGGTTTTGGAGCTACTTTTTGGCAGAGTTTCTATATGTTGCATTTATTTTGTTTGCTTTCTGATATTTTCTGCTACTTTTTGGATCATTGTTCATTTGGATCCTTTCTACTCATGTATTGTCATATCTGGCTAATGATCCCTCTTAGGTTGGCCGTTTTTCCCTTCTCTAGGTTGTTTCTCTCACCTATGCTATCTGGCTTTTGAGCCCTTTTGTATACAGGGTATAGTCCCTTCAAAACTATTTTCCCTTAATAAAAAAAAAAATATTTTCTTCTTTGAGATGGAGAGTACACATTTTTGTGTAAGCCAAGCTTAGGGGAAATCACCATAGCTTAGAAAATATTTTATGTATGAGTACCAAGGATTGGTGGTGCTTACAAAGATCATGAGAGGAAGATCCTTGATCAAGAACTCATAACAGTTGGAACAATCTTCCCATTCTTCTCGAGAAAGGAGTTCACATAAGCCATTACCTCATAATTTTTTTGAATTTTTAATGTCGGTCATACTCTTACACTTTTGACACCTAATTCCCTCTCTTTAGACTGGGATCTTGCTGCATCAAAATGGAATTAACAAATTGGGCCAGGGGACCATGAAAATAGTATGTGAGTTAATAGATACAAATTAAATTTCGTCAAATATTTTACAACCACATATACATGCTTATCATATTTTTAATCGTTAATTTCATATGCCTTCAAAGGATCACTCATGAATGCAATGGGTGACTGAACTTTATCATTTTTATTTTGAATGAGGACATCTGAAATAGTATGATCCAAAGCATAAAAATACACAATGAACTCTTTGTTGAAATATGGGTGGACCAAAGTTGGTACTTTTTCAATAAAACATTTGATTGAATCAAAATAATTCTTCCCTTATTTACTCCAATTGAAATATTCCTTGGGTTTCATCATATGGATGATTTCTTTTGTAATATTGGAAAATTTAGGAACAAATATTCTTAAGAAGTTTACCTTGTTGAAGGAGTGCACACCGGGATCACTTTTGGGTAGAAAAATATTTAGATGGATTCTACTCTTTCTACTTCAATTTTGGTACCTTCCATCCTCCCAATGTGATAAAGGATATTTCCTTCAAGAACTACGAGAGATTGAATTCTTTGGGTTGAGATAGATTTGATGCCTCCTACATCTGATCAAGACCTTCTCCAACTATTGCAAGTGTTCTCCTCTCTTCTTTGAGTACACCATGAGATCATCCAGTACACCACTATATATTTCCCCCTAAAATCCTTGAAATATAATTCCATATCCTTATGAAAGGTGTCACTTGAATTGATTAACCTAAATGGAATGTAGTAATATGCAAATGTTCCTAAGGAGTAGTGAAATAAATATTAAACTAATCCTCCTTGGCTACCTCAATTTGGTTGTATCCATAGAATCCATCAAGCATAAACATCATTTCTGAACCATTCACCACTTGTAGGATATGATCCATGGATGGAAATGGGTAGTTGTCCTTTAGAAAATATTTATTTAGATTTCAGAAATCTATAGAAATATAAATTTCACCATTCTTCTTTCAGATGGGTATGATATTTTTTTATCCATCTTGAGTGATGGATAAGGAAAATAATATGGGCATTGAGTAGTTTCTCAACTTTTGCTTTCATGGTCCTAGAAATTATTTAGAATATACTATCTTTAATTTTTCTGGAAGGCATTTACATCTAGTTTTAAGGGGATGGATTTTTTCATTACTTTTGGTTGAAAATATTTGAGATCATTATATGAATATGATAGTACATCTGAATACTTATTCAATAGGGTTGAGAAGTTTATTCATTCCTCAGGTGAACAACATTTTCCTATGTTCACCATCCTTGGCTGTTCACTTGTACTATTGTTTATTTTATAATATCCGAATGAAGGTCTAGGTTAATCCTTGGATTTACCATGGATAAACCTGTCATGCTTGTCAAATAATTCCTCTAGTGGCATTATCCCGTTTGGAATTCTGTTGCATTTTAATTGGATTAATTCATCTCCATCTACTTAGTAATTCATGGTATTGTCACCATAATTTGTGGTAATATCCCATGGGAGTGAGTCACTTACTTCAAAGTACATAAGCCTAAAATATCCAATCTATTATAAGAAGGAAAAAATGTCACCATCATCATTAAAAAACTTTCCAGCTCTCTACATTGTCTAGGGCACTTGGACCGAAAATCATCTCCACTAAAACATTTTATCCACCAAAATTGGGATGCATAATCATAAACAAGGAAAACCCTTCCAATGAGTTAGCCTTGGTATTTTGATCTCAAGGAATTGGATTGATATAAAATACATCAAAACATTCTAAGAAATCAAAAACTCTATTCTTATAGTGATGGAGATAAGATTTTTCCACTTGGAATATATCTCTTACCTATTTCACAATCAACTCAATGTATCCTTGCACTATGAGCCTCCCGATCTTGATTTCTTTAGAAGATTGAAACCAAAGAAATAATTTTTCATATCTGGTATTATTATTGGTGTTGGAGAGCTACAACTTGTATGCCAAAGGGAAAAAATATCCTCATGGAGAAGATGATACAATATCTACACCTAATCTAGTTGTTGAATGATTCCATAGAATTTCATACTCCAAATATCGTGGGAAATATCTATAGAATGGGAATCTCTTCATCTCATTTGGAACTCATGAAGTATTTTCCATTACCTCTTTCCTTGAATGGAACTTTCCCAAATTCCCTGCTTTGGAAGAGAACTTGTGCTCTAGGATCATCCAACTTCTAAACCGTGTATTTCATCTTAGGTTTAGGGAGGATATTCTTCATTTCATTCTTGATTGGTTTCAATACCGAAGAAAATTCATATGTACTTCACCTCCCATATCATAGAAAAATATTGTATCGAGGAGAATCCCATAGGTAACTAGAATAACCACCGCTAGAATTGTTTCTTTTACTCACTTTTCTGGATAGGCCACAAAAGAAGTTGTGCATATTTGATTCTTCTGACAAGTGGAACTTCCTTTGTCTCCATTGAATAACAATGACTGAATTCTCGAGAGAGACTCAAACAAAGATCTTGAGAAACATTAGCATGCACTACATTTTTAGATGCATCGAGATCAATAATGTAATTGTTAAGTTGGTACCCATTGATCAGAAATGAAACATAAATAGGTTTAATTTTTCCACTAGATAATGGGATACATGATAGAATATTTTGGGTTTGAATTTTCTTGTGTGTGGGAAGTAAGCCTTTGGAAGTGGATGACATACTATATTTATAACTTGCACCTTTTATAAATTAAGATAGCTTATCATACTATTCAATATGAGTTTGCAAGTATTATGACTCAAAGAACTAAACTTTTTCCTTTTTCACATGATCAATAATATCAAAGCTAATGGAAGAACTCTCACGAGTATATAAAATACTAGGTATTTTTTTATTTGATCTAGAGGAATTAGTTGCACATTTTTCATTTCTTTTTTGATGTGTAGAAGTGGAAGCATATTTTTAGAAGAAGGGGAAGAAATTGACTTACCTTAACTACGAGATGCCTTGTGATGAGATGTGGCTTTGTACTTATTCTTGGATGATTCCAAGGATGCAGGAAGTGAATAACCTCTCTTAGTTATTATATTTTATGGTAGTAGAGTCACTAGTTGAGGGTATTAAATCTCCTTATCTTCATGCTTGGATGATTTTTCCTTTTCTAGATTTTTTTATCATGTAATAACAATGCGAGAATGGATGTTCATATTAGCTATGAAATATTCATGCTCATCTTGTTAATAAGATGAATATTTAAAGAAACCAACCTCTGCAAATACAATTTCTTCAATTAACAACTCACCTTCTTCTCCTTCAAATTTTGAAGAAACATCTTCCTCGTTCTCATCATCTCGATCAGTTCTAGAAGTGTAATTCATAGGTGGGGCCTCAAGATCAATTCTATGAGGTGCGGAAAAAATTGATTATTTTTTCAGGAAGTTTTCCTTAGAATGTCCTTGTATAGGGTATTGAGAGAAATTACATCATTAGCGGTTTTTACACTAAAGAGTTTGTAGCTCGATAACTTGAGATTTGAGCCTTACCCTTGCTTGTTCCTTTTAAATATTTCTAGACATCAAGATATCATCTTCCACATCCACTGTAAGTTTTCTTCTTCTCAACATGAATTTGAACTTCATTAATTGAACATTGGTAAAGAATCTTAACTGGTAATCCTTTATAGGCATTTTAGCCTCTATAACTTTATGGAGAAGCTTATTGAACTTAACAAAAAAGTATCTTATAGGTTCATGGCGTCCCTTATTTTAGTTTATACCATTATACAAGTAGGGAATTGGTATCCTTGAAAGACTTGAATTTGAACTCATAATTGGATTTCATATGCACCCAATTAGTAATGGAACTCGTGGAAAATGATAGAACCAATTAGAAAAAACTTCTTGGAACAACTCCACAAATACATAGACTCATACATCTTCATATGCAACTCCCAATACGCCACTATCTATCATGAATGTAGAAATATGGTCACCTGGATGTTGTTTCCCACCCCCTTAAATTTGAAAATTTTATTTCTATAACCTCTACTTAATTCATGTAGTGGAGGAGGTAAGGCCAATGGACCAGTATTTTATCGCCATAGTAAAGTTACATCCATTCTTTATTCTTCTTCCTATATTTCTTATTATTATCAAGGAATGATATCTAATGATGTTACAATTAGTTCCTAAATGGGTTCTCCAATGGAAAAATTAGGATAAAATTTAGGGAAATACACTTGACCAACTTTCCTTACAATTTGAACAATGGGAATCCTAAAATTAGCTTACTATTTCTCTTCAAATGCTAGGAATTAAGCCACTTTCTCAGATAGCCCTCATATATCTTATTTCATCTAATTCACAAGGTTTATATTCAGATAAAAAAATTTATTCATACTCTCCTTTTCTAATTTGGAACTTTTATAACACTTCGTAAATCTTGGACACATTCTTCTTGTAAGTACGAAATTCTTACAACAATGTGGTAGTGATTATAGTTTTATTTGTTGTTCCAAGTACAATTCCTTAAATCTATTTTAATGTCCTCTTGAGTGTCATGAAAGAAAATAATATTAGATTAAAGAATTAGATAATTTAGAGGAAGAGACATTAGAGGAAAAATATATGGTAAACATCAAGGCTCATGGAGTTTTCTATTTCTGATTTTTTTAAAAATCATACATGTAATTTTAAGGATTTTTAGTTTTGAAAGTAGTGCCAAAACAAAAAATCTTCCCCATAGTGGGAACCAAAAAATGTTGGTGAAATATTTTTCACAAGGAAAAATTGGTGATTTTTCACCAACGATCCGAGACTTAGTCGCTCCTTTTGGTAATGGGGAGGATCTCATTTATTTAATGTAGAAACACATGTTGGAAATATAGTGACTGAGAGGGGGTGAATCATTCATACAAATTTTTTTAATTCATTTACGAAACCATGCATTTATAATTTAATTTTTCCATTCATCATACATAACCATGTGAGCTTATTAATATATGCAACATTTACTCTTAAGAGTATGTAACAATAAACACAACATATGAACACAAAATTTAAGTGGGAAACATTCAAGGGAAGAAAACCAACTGAAACCAAACTTTATATAGTCATGTTTCAAATTTAGTGATGTAAGAACCCCACAAGTAGCACAAACCCTTGTTTTAGTGATGTACCAACCCCGATTTAATGAGGCACAAACCATAGAAGGAGCACCAAGCCCTAGTTTAGTAGAGCACTAAACCTACAAGGATCATAAACACCTAATTTAGTGAAGCACAAACTCCGAAGGAGGATATAACCCCTAAGATGATCAAAGCACCGAACCAAACAACTCGAGATGAATATATCTCAATTCATCTTACACACCTTCTTCACACCCTCATTCCTTCAACTTGCTTAATATTGGATTTTTATGCCTTGATTTGGATTCATAATTTTAATTTCATACTATATAAAATTATTCATATTTTCAAAAAAATATTTAGCTATGATTTTATGCCCTTTAAAATATTTCACACTTTCATGTAGGTCACATTTTCCCCTCTAATCCCACTAGTTCAAAAATGAACTAAACAAGAACTTAAACATTATTATCAGCTCATAAACATGAAACAAATAAGGCCTTATCCATTATATCAACCAGAAAATCTAAAAAATATAACATCACATTCATAAAAATTACTTGGGATGGACCCATGTAGGATGATAATGCTCAAAAATTACTCAAACCCCGTCACTTAATTCATTATAGACCAAAAAATCATCACCATGATTAGTCAAGATCTAAAATTAGCCACACATATCAAATAATAAATAATAAAACCATCTATGGTCATAAATTATCTTACACCAATCAAATTCCTCATGAATCTATCAAGAAGGCTCACATCCTTCACTAAACAGATGTTTCTAGGAACTTGTCTTCACCTATGGGCCTCAAGAACATAAAAAAACACATAAAATATGGAATGTAACTACTCATTGGAAAGAACCTTAAATTTAAAACACATGTATGATTTCTATATATCATGAAACATACATACATGTACACCACACTAACTTTCCTCTTCACCAAAATAAGCTTCCCAAAAAGTAATTTTAGAAACTCAACTAGTTTGTACCCTTCCTACAACTTTCAAGTCCAAAAAATGCATTCAATAGGAACAAAATACATCCCTATTCACTCTCCAACTGATAGAAAACATAAAAAATACATATTATGTGTCTTCTACCTCCATTTTCTATTCAAAGCTATCATGTCTTGAAAACCAAGAAACCTTCTTCTTCACAAAATGAGTTGGATGACCTATTAAATCTCATCATCATGAAAAATAAAATAAAATATTGGAAATATATGTGAATCAGATTTCCATAACACATTACATTTCCTTCCAAATCCAAGTGGAAGGCCTTTAACCAAGTCCATCTCTGAAACAACTCCTTTAGGATTCTAGGATGCAAGAACTAGTCTTGAGCATAACTTGCTCCATCACTTCCAAAATCACTTAAAAGATTAAAAAAATAATGAGACACCATTATAAATGTTTTATAAGAACTTATAAACCTTTAAAATCATTAATAACTCATAACTATCACCTTACCTCATAAATTAACTCAACACCCTTCTTGACTAGACATCCTTAAGTAACTCAACACCCTTCTTAACTAGACATCCTTATGATTTGAACCTCAAATAACATGTAATAAATTATTCATCCCTTTAAAAATATAAAGTTTTATATACCATTATAACTCTCTCAAAACCAATATCACAACAAAACTGGAACCAAGTGCTAACTCCACCTTTAGCCCTTGTTATTCCACTTTTAGCACATATTTCTCCAAACTTCCTAGAACCAGTCTTTATAAATAGGGTACACTTTTCCATTTAGGAACTAAACCATGATTTTAAACTATAATGAACATGAAGAAAAATTCTCTGGCTAAAAATGTTAATTTATTTCATACCTTCTTTGGAGAACTTTTCCACAAATTGAACTTCTTCATAAAATAATTTTTTTAAGTAGGGCCAACATACAGATCACAAACACTAATATAGCTTTCTACAAATTTGTAAATTAATATATAAACTATAATCATCAAATTTTCATAATCAATCAATACTTGGCTCAATACACTCCTTTTTTCCAAGTCACTTTTAGCTAGGGTTTAAAAACAACTTATCTTGTTAAAAATCGTTCATAAAAATGTGATGATAAAACCAATTTTTTTATAAACCTTATTATTTAAATTTAAAAAATCCCTGAAATTCTATGGGCCCCATGATAAATTTACAATCCACAACGAGTATCATAAGGTCAAATTTTACCTCAAAATCACACTCTAGAAAACCCGGTTTGCCAAAAACTTCATATCATGTAAAATATTCTCTAGAATGACTTGAAACTTTGTAATCAAGCATCATGAAAAAATAATCTAACTATATATACTCTCCATATATCTCAAATAGGTCTACAAAAATATATTCGTTCATATTTACCTATGCCAACTTAGCTTTTCTTCACCTCCTTGCTTCCCAAGGACCATGAAATACCACCAAACCTATGAGAACTAACCTAAAAATCATCATAAACCTCATGTACATTGTCACCATACTTCTACCATGCTCCACCATGATATATCAACACCAAAAATCACAAATCCATGCCATACCACATGCTCTAGGTCTAGGAATAGGCCTAGAATGACTTGATTTAAGTCATAAAACTCATGAAATAGCCATGATGACTCATTAAATAATCATTAAAAAATGTAAAACACCTCTAGGACCATTCTTGACCTGATGAAAACCTTAAATAAACTTTGAAGGACTCTATAGTGACTATTCAAGCTAAACCATGTTGTTAGACCTCATAGAACATTATCAAACTTGATCACTACCAATCAAAATTCATGGTTGACCTTGAATAACACCTCTGGGAATCATATGACACCATTACATCCTTTTCCATAAATGAAAAAAATAACACAAAATAACTAACAATATCCTCCATTTTCATTGATGGCAATCACCTTCAAAAATGTTGATGGCAACCTCAAGACAAAAACACCTACTAGACCTCATTTCCATGTTTTTGATGTTTGTCTCCCCATTTGACATCTATGAAAAATGATAAAATGATAATAGTTCATGGAAAAATACAACACAATACTAGACACAATGGAAACAATGCAAAAACTAACTTAATTACTTGACTTGACTCCCCCTTGGACTATACTTTGTCTTCTTTGACTTCTTGAGCAGCATGTGATGATCCATTGACCTTATATGAGTCTCAAAAATCTCCCCATAAATTTATATCATCTTAATTTTGTCTTTAACCCTATCACACTTCTTCTTTTAGGTATTTATCATGCTAAAAACCACATATTATATCTCTAAGCTAGCAAAGACATCTTTAGGATCAATTTCCCTAAACCTAATTTTTAGTCTAAAAGTGACCAGCTTATCCATATTTTAGAATCCCATATATATCATGAAACAACTCCTTATATCTCCCCTAGAACTATTCCATCCATATCTAACTGAAAACACAAAAATTTGAGTTCTTACCTTGATTTCATGCCTTGCGAATGATTCAACCACATTGACCAAATCATAAGGGAACATTTTAACATCCTCTAACTTTTTTGCATGCAATTTCAACCTCATTGAACATATGACTTACTTTGTCCTTAGACTTTGAAACATGCTCAATACATCTATATAATCCCTTTTAGGAATTCTATGCACAAGAACTCCTGATTCGAGATGAACACCATCTACCCCTACCTTGAGAAGCTCTGTCGGATCTGTAATCATCATGTTTTTCACATCCTTTTTCCTCGAAACTGCATACAATTGTAAGAATCTCCCCATACAATTATGCTGAATTTATTAATCATAACCCTGCCTTAATCAATATTTTCGACATCTAAAGTAACTATTCTTAGTCATTAATGGATCCTTTCTTGAGAATGTCAAGCCCTTCTTGGATTCAAACCCTACAAATGCCCTTAAAAACTATTTTTCTTCTTATGAATGGAAAATTCTATCTCAATACACTCTTGGATCTCTTTATAGCTCATTTCAATGGTTAGGGTTTTATGACATACCACTTCTTCCATTATAGGTATGAAAACATCTTTAAACCCTCTTCTAGTTCATCAAAATCTCTGTCATCACTTTTATGGTAAAAAAATTAGGAACATTTTAAAGATCAAAACCTAGGTATCCTTCATAATCTTATTTAGGAAACTTTCTACAAAGTAAAAGAGAGCTTCTTTGACACCTTCATTAGTATTCCCATGAGTTGGATTTAAAATGGGATTAAAAAAATGAAAAAAATTATGCCAAATGTAAAACCCTAAAGGTCTCAAACATGCTTTCATCCTGACCAATGGATTCTCTTCAACTTGACATTGACTATCTATCATACCTTTGATTTTAGAGGATCTCCTTCAAGTTGTCAAACTTGCTTCACAAAAACCAACTCGATACCAATTGTTGGAAACACAATGACCGGGGAGAAGTGAATTAGTCATACAAAATTTTTACTTAATTTACCAAACCATGAATTTATAATTTAAGTTTTCCATTAATCATACATATTCATTAAAAAACTTGGAATGAACCCATATAGGTTGGCCATTCTCAAACACACCAAACAAGCTAAAAAATAGATCAAAACCCCATCACCTGATTCGTTAAAGACCAATAACATCATAACAATGATTAGTAAAGCTCTTAAATTCACTAAAAATGTAAAATTTTACATAAAAACACAATACATGGTCTAAAATTATCTCGCACCAATCAAATTCTTCATAACTCTATCAAGAAGGCTCATATCCTTCACCAAATAGTTGTTTCTAGGAACCTATATTCACCTATGGGCCTCAAGAACATACCAAAACACATCAAATATGGCATGCAACCACAAATTAGAAATAACTTGGTATATATATCACATCCATGATTTATATATCTCATGAAACATCCATACATGCAAACCAAACCAACTTTCCTCCTCATCAAACTAAGCATCCCATAAAGTAGTTTTACAAACTCAACTAGTTTCCATCATTTATGCCACTTTCAAGACATCCAAATTCCTTAAATAGGAAAAAAATTCATCCTCATTAACTATAAAATTTATATAAAGCATTAAACAATCCATCTCATGTGTATTCTACCTCCATTTTCTAGCCGCAGAGATATCTTGTTACGAAAACAAACACCCTTCTTGTTAACAAAATGATCTATATAACCTATCAAATATCATCATAATGAAACAATAAATACACCATTGGAAATATATATAAATCTTATTTCCATAAAAATTTACATTTCCTTCCAAATCCAAGTGGAAAGCATTCAACTAGGTCCATCTCTCAAACATATTCTTTGAAGCTTCGGGACTAGAGAACTATTATTGAGGACAACTTGCTCCATCACTTAAAAAATAAATTATAAGCTTAACCAAATCGTGGAACACCATTAGACATGGTTTTTAATCAAATAGAAATCTTTTAACATCATGAAGAACTCAAAACTATCACCTTACCTTATGAATTAACTCAACACCCTACTTTACTAGATATCCTTCAGATTTGACCCTCAAAGAAAAGGTCATAAATTCTTCATCCCTTAGCAAAATATTAAGTTTTATATATCATTGTAAATATTTTTGAACCAAACAAAACTTTAACTAAGTTCTAACTACACTTATAGCTCCTGCAATTCCACTTTTACCACAGACTACTCCAAACTACCCCAGAACCAGTCTTAATAAATAGGAACACTTTTCCCTTTAGGACATCAAACATGATATGAAAATATCATGTAAATTAATAAAAACTCCATGGATAAAAAAATTGTCAATTTATTTTACACCTTTGGAAAAATTTTCCATAAAATAAATTTCTTCATAAACTATAATTTTTATGTGGGCGCACATACAATCACAAGCCCTAATATACCTTTCTGGAAATATGGAAGAGTCCTATACAACATAAAATAATCATATTTGAAAAAACCAATCAGAAATAGTTCAGTACACTCCTTTTTCTCTAAGTCACTTTTAGCTAGGGTTTAGCTAGGGTTTTAAAACAACTTATATTCTTAACGATCGTTCATAAAATTGTGACGATCAAACCACCTCATTAGTTTTAATAAATTTTCTTAGTTCCATGTAAAAAATACTTGAAAGTATTTGGCTCCAATGAAAAACATCAAATCCACAATGAGCATCGAAACTCAACTTTTAACTCAAAATCACACTTTGGAAAACCCAATTTTTCAAAAAACTTCATATCTTGAAAAATGTTCTTTAGAATGACCTAAAATTTTTCATGAAGAATCATGAAAAAATCATATAACTAGCCATGCTCACAATCCATATCAAATGGGTTTGAAAATCTCTATCTAGTAAGACTTACATATGCCGACTTAGCTTGTCTTCACCTGCTTACTTCCCAAGGACCATGAATCACCACCAACACTTTAAGAACTTACCTAAAAATAATCATAGACTTCATGAACATTGTTTTCATGATTCTATAATACTTCACCATGACTGATTAGCCATAAAAATCATACCTCATTGCCATACAAAATGCTCTAGGTCTAGGAATAGGCGTAGAATGACCTGAATCAAGCCATACAACTCATGAATTGACCATGATGACTCATTATAGAATTTTTTAAAACCTATAACACACATTTAGGACCATTCTTGACCTAATTAAAATATTCAATCAAATTTGGAGGACTCATGCAATGACTATGTAAGCTAAAACATGTTGTAGGACCTCATAGAACATCAACAAACTTGGTCACTACTAATAAAAATTCATGTTTGACCTTGAATGGAACCTCACAAGGACTCATATGACACCATTACATCCTTTTCCATCAATGGAATTAACATATATGACAAAACTAACACACAATGGCAAACAAAACAAATCAGAAGGTGGCCATAAAACTAATGATCACACATGAATACTCCACTAAACACTTTGGATAAATTCTTTTATGTACGTAGTAAAAGGGAAGAATTTTCTTAAAGGAGGTAAAGGGGAGTAAGAATGTAGTGAAGAGAGGTTAATTTTGTGAATAAGAACTTACATATTTCATATCATTAACTAGATTTAATCCACACTCAATTAGAATAACTCAACCCCATAGAAAACAATGAGACTAAAAAACTAAAGACATAAAGTTCTATTGATTCATTCATCAAAGGTAAAAATTCCTTTTCTTGGTTGTTCAAGATGACCATGCTTCCAAATTTGAGTATGTGATAAGTAGAGCAAAAATAAACAAGAGGGAATAGAAGAAAGTAATATTTTGCTTGTATCTAGTAGAGAAAAAGATATCCACTAGCAACTCACAATTGATAACCCCTTGGAATGGAGAAGCCATTCCAATTTATAGATTTACAATATGAATTTTCATGTCCTCCCCACATGACCTTTCACCTTCTTATCACTTTTGACCTTTCATATTCCTAGGGAATGAAAGTGATCCTTTTTCTTATTAATGAAAAATAACTCTTACAATGTATAATTAAATGTCACTTAAGTGAATAAGACAAAATATTGAAAAAGTACACCCCCAATGAATAATTAGAACATGGAGAGATAAGAAAGGAGAGGGAGAGGATGATCATTCGAATATGAATATTAAGCTTCTACTAATGAAAATCCAGTTATTGGAGAACATTGAGGATATAATTACTGAAATGATTTCCTCAGCTTTGAACTCTTTACCAAAATGGGATTCCATAGGTTCCACCTTATATGCCTGTGGAATACAAATAAAACTCAAAGTATTGATCCAAGTCTCAAGAACACCGACAAGGGTTTTGCATTGGTTGAACTAGAATTGATGATATCTTATAGTATTAGAGATTGATCCTCTAATTTTTGTTGAAGATGTTGAATTGTATTCATTGAATGAGAAGGTATATCCTCCCTCTTTCTTGATAAAATATTAGAAATACTTAAGGATATATTCATTAAACAAATATTCATTGAGAAAATTTGACCCGAGATTCTATACACTATTGCTTTGACACCTTCTAAGATACCGATGCATGGTCATCACAAGAATCATGCTCAAATATAACATCATTTACCATGTAATATCTATCAGGTCATCATGTGAGATCATATGGGAGACAAGTTGTTAGAGATGTGTTGTCGTGAAAATGTGCAACAGGGAAATTGACAATTTTCGAGCACGACAACTATACCCAGATGTTGAAATTTTCATGTTTTATCATTCCCAGGAACCCCAAGCCAAATCTGTTAGTCTGTTCACCCTCTATTTGATGTAAAATTTGTCCCTAGGTGATTTAGGAAATTCTATTCATTCCCCCTAGGTGATTTTAGGGAGTTTTGAAAAGATGTTATCTTCTGGTAGTATTGGGAAGGGCTATCGCTAGCCTTCCCAGGACTGGATTCAACCCCCTGGAGCAGAACATAAGGGAAAAATTAAACATGGACATGAATTGAATACATTAGAACATCATGGAAATTATTTTGGAAGGCTTTGGGAAGTTTTGAAATACTTGGAGCAGTTTGAGAGAAAAACAAGGTTCTCAAGCCTAGGCGGTACACGGCCTAAAACAGTTGTTGGGATTCACAAGAAGATTCCGGAAGCTCGAATGGAGTTGGAAGTAAAAAAAAACATATTAAGAAACAGGATTAAAATACCTACATGATGGATAAATAATATTTTTCACAAAACCTTGGCGCATATGATTGAAAGGAAGTTTTTCTAAGGCACAAGTGGAGTCCCAGATCAAAAATCTAATTTTTCAGGGATCATATGGTAGAATTAAGACATTAGATCCACATAATTGTATTAAAAATGACATTTAAAGTTAGTATCATATAAAATTTCACCAATAAATTCCACCAGGAGCTCAAGTTATCTTCATTCCAAGTTACCCTCTCAAAGGCAATTCAGGACTTAGTCATTTTTTTGAGAGGACACGTGTCAGCACCAGGATCCTGGTGGGATTTCATGCCCTCGATGTTCCTAAGGTTAGGTAAATAAGCCCTTGGAAAATTGACCCATCCCTCATGTGACCTCACGGGGACCCTCATATGACCTCCATACTTGACAGCTTCATCCCCCACTGTGGAATTTTATGTACCTTATGAACTTTAGGTGGGGAAATCATACCTTGAAAAATGTGCCCATCCCCTATGGAGAGTCTTCTAGACACCCACGTGACCGCGGTTCAGCTCCCAGTGCATTTTTGGAACATCCATTGCTTGTCGTTGGATCGGGCACCATGTGTCACCTCCAAGACTACATTGAAACTGATGTCCCTTATGTACACGAGGTGGGAACATATGACATGGAAAAATGTGCCCATCCCTTATGGGGAGTCATTTTGACACCCATGTGACTGATTTTTAGCCCTTAGGTGAATTTTTGGAGCAAATCCCCTGCCCGTTAGATCGAGGACACATGGCATCACATTGACCACCGTGAAAATTTATGTCCCTCACATCCACGAGGTCGGGAAATCGGGAAATAAAATTTTCCGTGCCCTTCCATGTGTATTTTTTAAATTTTAAATCCAGCACTTAGCCATTTTCTTCCTCTCATTTCTCGTTCGAACTCCTCACCTTGCCATGGCTCCGTGCATGATTGTCCGGACACCCAATCCACCATTGTTGCTTTAAAACAACTTTTCCATGGCCAAATAAACTCTTCAAACCATGAATTCATAGAAATATTCAGGCCTCATAGAAAAATGGAGTGAAATGATGAAGAACGAAGAGAAAATGGAGTTTTTTTGCCAAATAATCGTGAAGTCACACGATCGAAAAATCGTCATATCTTGCAAGATACAAGTCGATTGAGATGCTATATTTTGAAGAATTAATAATTTTTCAAGGTGATCAAGATCCAACAAAAAAGAGGTCAAATGGTGCCTAGAATCATTTTCTCCAACAAAACCCTCACTTCGTGCACCACTCACATTCGTTGAATTTCCCATCATTTCGGCAATAGAAACAAGATAAAAAGTTTCACATGAGTTCCAAATGAAAAACCTATCGCAATGGTGTTGTTTTAATTGTAAATGGAGACAAAAACTAGACATGCAAATTTTGAGCTCCATTAATGGCTGCTATGACAGCTCTATGCCCGAAGCCACTGCCAGGTTAAAATTTCAAAAGTTATTTCCAGGCATTCTAGTGGGAAAAAATATGTGAAATTCAGAGGATGTGATCGTAATGAAAAGAAGAGTCCAAAAGTATGTTCCATCACAAATCGAGTCTTTGAAACACACTTTCTAAAAATAGTAAGTTTTCCTATACATGCTCGCTATTTTTTGCAAGTCTTCATCAAAAGCGGCTATGCAAAGAGCAGTGTGCACTAAAGATCTCTAAAAGGCTAGAATGATTATCCGAGTAGAAAATAGTGGAAATGACCCTTTACTAAAAATAGTAAGTCACACTCAAAGGGAAGTTTTGGCACAATGGGACATTTAGAAATTCACTACATTTAGAGCTTTCCATCAACGAGGATCAACATACTTCATCGGAGACATATCCTCTTCTTTTTCTCTCTCTATTTCTCTCTCCTCTTCCCCCTAACTTTCTCTCACTTTAAAATTTTCTAATTCTTCGTTGGGTTTTGCACTTTTTGATAGACCTTTAAGTCGCTTAAAAGTGATTTTAGAAACATAATGTAAATTAAGTTGCCTTGCTATTATAAAAGGGACTTAAATATTTAAAGTGGAATATGAATAGTCTTAAGTCATATTAAGGTATTCAAAAGGTCATGAGGAAGATGAAGATTCATATTCTATTCTATAAATTGTAAATCCATTCCCATTTCAAGGGGTTGGTAATTGATCTTGTAGACTCAAGAGTGCATTGTACCTAGAGAAAGCAAAGGAGATAGCCATTTTCTTCTACTCTCTTCCCCTCTCAAATTTCTTCCATTCCCACAATATGTACAAATTTGATTTGAGCAATCAATACAAGAAGGAGTTTCTATCTTTCTGTGACTGAGGGGTTTCTTGATACTTGGTGATCGGTGAATTCTATTTGGTCTTGTTGCTATTCATAGAGTTGTTTCTTCCGATAAATGCATGTGTTGAAGTTTCTAACTAGTGTGTGTGTAGGAATCTAACTTTCTACCTACAATATTAGTTCTCCTACCTCTTTTCTCACTCCCCTTTCTGCTCTACGAGACAAAGAATTCCCTAGAAAGAGATTGCTATCTTTTCTACTAGGTTAGTGGAGTGCCCCTATTAGATCCTCGGTCGAAATAACACCACAGAAATCCACACTTTCTCGCACATGCACATACAGATGTAGCTGCCTTTGGTTAAGTAGAGGGACTTAGATTCCCAGTATTGGCAAGAAATCCACAAGTTTGTCCACCTAAATTTTTTTCGCCAACATTTTTGGCACCCACCATGGGGCAGATTTAGCATTGACATCGTACCCAATATACGACCACAAGATCCCAAAAATTTAAAAAATCAAATATTAAAAAAATAAAAAAAAAAGTTCATGAAATTCCATTTCTGAAAGATACACTGCTGATTTCTACACATGACTTTTCACATTCCACAGTGCCCTTTCGTGTTCCAACTGTAGAAGTTTTCAAAAGCTAGGCCGGAAAAAGATACACCAAGTTGAGCAGGTCGAGAGGTGTTGCTAATTCCAATTTTGAAGATTTGAAAAATCAGCAAGAATGAATTAGAGATAATCCATACTTCTTCTCTGAAGCCTCCTCTCTATCTGGCACTTCGAGTAGTTCTCCTAGCAATCCTATCCAAACTCCTTCAAATTCTCCAATTTTTCAACCATCATTGAACATCGAGTTCACGGAAGAAGAAGAATTTGAAGAAGCAAGAGCTGAAATAGAAGTAGAAGAAATGATGGTGGACGAAGAAGAAATACCTCAACCTATTGTTCCATGGGGAAGGAATACAAGCCTGCTTGCTCTTGAACCCCCTCTTCATGATCTACCAATGGGTTCCCACAAGAAATTTCCAAAGTTCAAAGGTGACAAATCACAACATCCTGAAGAACACGTTGCTTCTTTCACAACATCATGTGGAATTCTTGGTGTCCAGCATGAAGATGTTTTTGTAAGATTGTTCATGGAGTCCCTCCAAGAAAAAGCAATAGAATGGTTCTACCTCCTACCTTCTCAATCCATCACTGGTTGGGATGACATCAAAGCTACCTTTGAGGAAATATTTAAATCAATTGAAGATTGTCAAGACCTCTTGGTGCAGTTGGATCAAATGAGGAAAGGAGAAAGTGAAATGATGAGAGACTTCATGGCTCGTTTTGAATAATTACTTCATAGGATACCAAAAGAAGATTCTCCCTCTCAGAATAATATCAAAAGATTATTCATAAATGCTCAATCACCGGAGGTAGGATTTCTCCTACGAAGAGTTCAACTAAGGAACATTTTAGATGCACAAAGGAGGGCCATTGAATTGGATGACGATCTCATCCTCTCTGGAAAGATCAAGAATCCATCAAAGGGAAAGACCCAACATCTTGGAGATGAGAGAACCAATCCATCACTACAAAAGTTGGTGAATGAAATGGCCTCTTTGAAGAGGGAATTATTTGAATGAGTTTCTTCTCAAATAAGCAATAGAAATCAGATTGTGGGAGAACCCCAAAGGCTCACCTTAGAGGCCCCACCCATGAACGTAAATGGCAGATTTCAAGAAAGTTAAGTAGAGTTTGAACAAGATAGTGAAGGTGGTGATTTCAAAGAAAGTGAAGAGTTTGTGAATGATACAAAAATCAGATTTTGTGAGTATTCGGAGGTTATGAAGAAGATGCACCTAGTTTCTCATGTGTGATATTCACTCATTCTCGGTCGAGAAAAGAGCATCTCCCTCCACCTTTGTAAAATAAAATAAGGTTGATGATCCTCCTATGGCGACTCCACAAAACAAAATAATCGTCGAGGATCTAAACTTCCATCTTCCATGAAGTCTACATTTTGGAGCCTGATCTCATAGTAAGTAAGATAGCTCTTACAATCCCAAGTAAGTATTCTGATGTTTCTTCCAAGTATGAATCTAAATCAGCTCCTAGTGTACCTTTCAAAATACCCTCCATTTCCCAAAAATCTACTCCTACTTCCAAACTTGTTCTAAATCCAAAAGTAGTCCCTTCACCCCCTTGTCCACATCTTCTCCCTTTGACTTCATAGAATATGCAAACAAAGCCAAAGTGCAAATTACTGAAACCAAATATTTGCGGAATCATCCTGAACAATTTGAGAGGTTTTTCCGATATATAAGGAGTGGTAGTCTAACACCCAATGATGTAGCTCATTGTTCCAAATTCATGCTACCAAACTCACCTACACCTCCCTCACAGAACATGCTTTCTCTGAGTGCATCAAAGAATGATAAAGTCAAACCTTTCTACGTCTCCCTTCTTGTTGGAGAATATGTATTGAACAATTACATAATAGATTATGGTGCCTCAAAAAATGTGATGCCTTTGAAGGTCTGTCGACATTAAAATTTTCCTCCATAATTTATATTTTATTAATGTATGTATTAGGAATAGGATGTTGTTAAATATAATTAGTAGTGGTGTCGATAGAAGATAACGGCGTAAGCGTCGATGCGGTGCCACCAATAATGTAGAATACGGTAAAAGTCAAAGTATAATAGGAATGTTGTAAAAGTATATATTTGTTGTAAGTGGTCCGATAATGTTAAAATGTCAAAGTTGGGATAAGTAGAGAAGTATGGTTTACATGATTAGGAGTTAGAAATATTATATTTGTAATAAGGACAAATAGTGATCTCATAAATATTTTGTATATTTTATTTGTGGAAAAGTCTAAAAAGGTGGAACCCATGTGAGATGATAAGGTTTATCTTATCTTAGAAGATAAGCCTACATGTAAAGGAAAGAGTTTAGGCATGGAATATGATTGGCGGAAGAGATTTCCTATCCTATCTTAGAGATAAGGTGGATAAGCCTGAATTCCTATAAATAAAGAGGCCACCCCCCCTCATTTAGCATAGAGAGAAGTAGTGAGAAATATTGTATGAGTAAGTGTGTAAAGGAAGCCATCATTTTGAAGGTGTGTTAAAGAAGCCATTAAGAGGTGTAATTGTGAAGTTTCTCCCATAGTTATTGTTTGAAGGCAAATGAAGTTAATAACACTTGAAGAACCTCATGGGTGAGATTGTAACAATTTCATGTTGATATTATAATTTACACTTGATATTTCAGATTTATCATTATTCCTTCTTATCATAGTCTATGGTATTCTTGTGTTATGTTTGTTGTTGTGTTTCCAGATTACATCCACCAAACTAAGAGCTATGCATTATTTAATAATCATAGCACGAGGAGTTCCCAGGTGAATAATTATCATAGTGCACTGATTGGTGTTGACATTTTGGTTCCATTGTCGGGGCCATTCCTCGTTGGTAGATTTTCTAGAGAAATCTTCCCACTTAGTGAGAAATCATTTGGAGGGTAACCTTGTTTTTCTTTACAGCATAGGAGTTATCATGGTAAAGTCATTTTTACCATGAATAGTGTTTACCCTTGATAAAGTTCATTTTTTTACCAATAGTATTTACCGCATGATAAAGTCACTTTTTACCTTGAATAGTATTTACCGCGATAACTTCACTTTTTCACTTTTACTTGTGAATAGTGTTTACCACGGTAAAGTCGGTTTTACTACTGATAAGTCAAGTTTTACCATAGTTTACTGTGGTCATTTCTATTTTCTATTATAGTGATTCCAATTATTTTTGCACATAAGTCTTGTTGATTGTACTTGTGGGTTGGTATTTCACTATGGTTACTTTTGGAAATGGGGAAGATTCATATTTTTTCAGCCCAATCTAATGAAGATGCTTCCTCTTTCATTCAAGAGTTTAAATGATCTTGTATTTGTAATGGCCTTATAAGAAGGGAATAATGGACTGAATTTTTTCCTACCTTTTTGGATGGTTTAGCCCTTAGGTGGTTTGAAACACTAGGTGATAATGTGAAAAACTCATGGGATTTATTAACTAAAAGTTTTCTTGAAGAATTTGGTGAACAATAGAAATATGCAGATATCATGATCGATATCACAAAGCTAACCCAAGGAGAGAAGGAGAAGATAAGGGATTATCATGCTCGTGTTATAGAGCTAAGGAGGAAGCTCGATGCCTAGATCTGGAAGGAAGGATTAGCGGATGGGTTAATGAATGGCATGGATAATGTCCTCTGTAAGCACTTCATTCTTGGGATGAAGCTAGAGATCAGACAATGAGTGAAGTATGACCACCCAGCTACCATTGAAAAATTAAAGGACATTGCGAAGGAAAGAAGAAAGCATGGAAGAGAAGCCCAAATAAATTGTTGCTAAAGTAGAGCCTACACCAGCACCTTTGGTCCAGAATCCACAACCACTCTTGGTGAGCACAAATCCTTCTCCTAGTACATCTCTTTGAGTATGAAGATCTTCTCGAGAAAGATGGGTCGAGTTCACTATTAATCTTCTTGAGGAAAAGAATTTAGTTCTCGGGGAGGAGATAGAGGTCCAAAAGAAATATTTCTGAAGTTGTATGTTATGGTTGTTATAAAAGGGTCATTATAAGTATAATTGTCTAGATAGAGCTTCTACATCAGTACAGAGATAATGATAAAGGAAAGCACACATGTGAATTCTTTTGATGTAGTAGATAAGAGCATAAATAATGAAGTAGATGTGTTTGTAACAAAAATAAATAAAGAAAAAGATAACCAAGATGGAAATAATCCTAAGAAGATGAAAGGAGAAACTTAGTAAGAAACATAGGAGAAGAAAGTTGGGTGTGCGGGATTTTCTAATTTCACGGGGACAAGGACCATACTCCATCTTAGATGATCTGTCCAAAGGCACTAAATTTAACATATGGTCAACTCTTGGCTATGTCTTCGAGAAAGAGGCGGAGCTACGAAGTGGACTCAATTATCAACAAAGGAAGGAGGTTGAGGTCCATATTTTAGAGGCAAGGTGGATCCCTACACTCCACAAGTTGAGGTATTATGTAATGGTATTTCAATTCATGATGTCTTAGTTGATGGAGGTGTTGCGATTAATGTAATGAGCAGTCAGCAATGAATATGTTGGGTTTAAAAATTGATCTCTCCTCAACACTTATGTTAAGGTCACTAAATAAAGGAAAAACTAAACCAAAAGGTGTAGTTTCAAATGTGGCAATATCATTATAGGTGTTGTATGTGTGGTAGACTTTCAGGTGATGAAAAATGGTACTTTGTTGCATACCCAATGTTGTTGGGAAGACCATGGCTAAGGAGAGTTCATGCAAGAAACTATTGGAATGAAGGCTTCATGACACTTGGACATGGTAGAGAGAGGGTGAAGATAAACGTGATCCCTCGGCATCATAAGGTAGAACCTATGGATTCAAGTGATGAAACTAATGATTGGACATCCTCTGATTACTCAAGTACTAGTGAAGTGGACACTAAAGATGAAGAAAGTGAGGTTGATGTTTCGGTCATGGATATCCTTCCAGTCACACTGACTCATGATCCCATAAAATTATCTGAAGAAGAAATTGATGATCGTCTCCAACAAATAAAGATTGGTGATGTTGTGATGGAGAGTGAGAAGGAATCCTACCTCCAGCTCTTTCAAAGGTACATACACATATTCACTTTTGATTACAAGGAACTCCGTCAAGTAAATTGGGTAGAATATTCTATTGAGCTGGTAGATGGTGCTAAGCCCATAAAGCAAATGCCATATAGAATGAATCCTATTTTTCCAAGGCTGTAAAAGAAGAAATAGATAAGTTGCTTGATGCGGGATTTATATTTGCTTGTGGAGAATTCGAATGGGTTTCTCCCATTGTGATCTCAATAAAAAATAATGGGAAGCTACGCATTTGTGTGGATTATAGGAATCTCAATAAGGAAAAAAAGAAGGATCATTACCCTCTTCCATTCTCAGATCAGATTTTGGATGAAGTAGTTGGCCGAGTGCTTATAGTTTCTTGATGGATATAGCGGATACAACCAAGTTCATATAGTAGAGAAAGATCAGCTGAAAACCATGTTCAACACTCCTTGGGGAATGTTTTATTATAAATTTATGCCTTTTAGGTTATGTAATGCTCCAGCAACGTTCCAGTGCTTGATGAATAGGGTGTTTGAACCCTACATTGGGAACTTCATCAGAGTATTTCTGGATGATTTTTACATCTATGGGAGCAAGATGGACCACCTACACTAGATGGAGACATCATTTCAAAGGTTAGATGAAGCACAAGCCTCACTAAACCCTACAAAGTGTGTCTTTGGATGTTCTAAAGGCATTTTATTAGGGCATGTTGTATCCAGAGATGGTATTGGTACTGATCCTGATAAAGTTTCAAAAATCAAAGAGTTACCATTTCCTATGAATAGAAGTAAGTTGAGATCATTTTTAGGCCATGTGGGTTACTATAGAAGGTTCATCAAGAATTTCTCAAAGATTGCATAGCCACTAACCTAGTTCTTGAAGAAGGATGTTACTTATGAACCAAGAAATAAGGTGCATGAAGCTTTTGAACAACTAAAGGAAGCCTTGGTGTCTTCACCTATTTTAAAGAATCCAGATTGGAGAAAGCCATTCATTGTGTATACTGATGCCTCAGATGCAACACTAGGAAGTACTCTGAGCCAAAAGGATGAAAATGAGAATGATCATCCAATTTACTTTGGGAGCAGACAAATGAGCAATGTTGAGGTAAATTATATTGTAACTGAAAAAGAGGCTCTAGCTATCATTTTTGCTATGTAAAAGTTTATAAATTACTTGCTAGGGCAGAAATTTATAGTTGTAACAGATCATCAGGCTCTAAAATATATTGTCAATAAGCCTAACCCATCAGAGAGGATAGCAAGATGGATAATTTTGTTACAAGAATTTGAATTTGATATTATAGATAGGCCAGGAAAGAAGCATGTCAATGTAGATACACTCTCTCAAGCCTATGATGGTTTAGGTTCTCCTTGTGATGATGATGATTTCCCAGATGTAGCATTGTTATCTCTTGACATAATCCGTAGTGAATACATAGATATTTGGAATTATCTAAATGAATTCAAGTTTCCTGATGGTGCCAATGCAAATACTAAGAGGAAGATTACTCAAGCCCAGTCATTCATATTCTATTACGCATGGAGTATTATTTCGAATAGGACACGATGGACATTACAAGAGGCGATTGGACGTGATCAAAGGAAGGAGCTGATAGAAGAATTCCACAATGGTACATGTGGAGGAAACTTCTCTGGAAAACTTACATGCAAGAAGGATCTTGGACCTGAGTTATCAACTTTGGACCACTCTTTTTAGAGATTGTTATAATTATTGTAAGACATGTGATATTTTCAAACACATGGTAACCGTAAGACTTCATCAGCTCCATTATGCCCTATTATTCCACTTGGTCCCTTTGAAAAGTGGGAATAGACATTGTAGGTCCACTTCCAACTACCCCATGCCAAAATAAGTATATTGTAGTTGCCACATATTATTTAACCAAGTGGGTTGAAGCTAGGCCATTGAAAACAACTTCCATGGATGAAGTGGCAAGGTTCATATATGAACACATTGTCATCGATTTGGTTTCCCATTAGAAATTGTAATAGATCAAGGAAGCCACTTCATTAATGAGGTGGTAGAAGCCCTAGTCAACAAGTTTTCTATTAAGCACAAGAAGGCAACAACATACAAGCCAAGCACAAATGGACAGGTGGAACGAACAAATTTTGTGTTGTGTCAAATTCTAGCAAAAGATGCAGCCTTGTAGGTACATAAGTGGGATAAAAGGATTCATGTAGCATTGTGGGCATATAGGGCAACATCAAAGTCAGCAACAGGATACTCCCCATTTCAGTTGGCTTATGGCATTGATCCAGTTCTTCCTATTGAGTTTGATATTCCCACTATGAGAGTTATGAAAAATGAAAGGATGGATGAAAGTGATTCAATAAAAGAAAGGTTGGTACATCTTCATTTGCTAGAGGAAATGAGGGAAATAGCGAAGGATACAAGCTATAAGAAGAAAATGAAGTAGAAGGAATACTTTGATCAAAAGATCTGTTGGTCTCCATTTCATGTGAATGACTTGGTTCTAGTATATGATTCTAGATACAAAAAAAGAAGACAGAGAAAATTTCTTCCAAAGTGGATGGGGCCCTACAAAATAGCAGTTGTGCATGAAAATGGTACATATCAACTGGAGGAATTGGATGGTACTCCCATTATAAAATGGGTCAACCATGACAAGTTAAATATTTTCCAAGCACCAGCTTCAGAATGTCCATAAGAGTCTACTCCGAGGACGGAGTAGAAGTTAGGAAGGGGGAAAATGTCGACATAAAAATTTTCCTCCATAATTTCTATTTTATTAATGTATGTATTAGAAATAGGATGTTGTTAAGTATAATTAGTAGTGGCATCCAATAGAAGATAATAGCTCTGTCGATGCAGTGCCACCAATAATGTAGAATACGGTAATATCAAAGTACAATAGGAATGTTGTAAAAGTAAATATTTGTAAAATAAATATTTGTCGTAAGTGGTCCGGTAATGTTTAAATGTCAAAGTTGGGATAAGTAGAGAAGTAGGGTCTACATGATTAGGAATTAGAAATCTTATATTTGTAATAAGGACAAAGAGTGATGTCATAAATATTTTATATATTTTATTTGTGGAAAAGTCTAAAAGGTGGAACCCATGTGAGATGATAAGGTTTATCTTATCTTAGAAGATAAGCCTACATGTAAAGGCAAGAGTTTAGGCATGGAATATGATTGTCTGGAAGAGATTTCCTATCCTATCTTAGAGATAAGGTGGATAAGCCTGAATTCCTATAAATAAAGAGGCCACCCCCCCTCATTTAGCATAGAGAGAAGTAGTGAGAAATATTGTATGAGTAAGTGTGTAAAGGAAGCCATCATTTTTGAAGGTGTGTTAAAGAAGCCATTAAGAGGTGTAATTGTGAAGTTTCTCCCATAGTTATTGTTTGAAGGCAAGTGAAGTTAATAACACTTGAAGAACCTCATGGGTGAGATTGTAACAATTTCATGTTGATATTATAATTTACACTGATATTTCAGATTTATCATTATTCCTTCTTATCATAGTCTATGGCATTCTTGTGTTATGTTTTTTGTTGTGTTTCTAGATTACATCCACCAAACTAAGAGCATGTGCATTATTTAATAATCATAGCACGAGGAGTTCCCGTGAAGAATTATCATAGTGCGGATTGGTGTTGATAGGTCACCAAGTCTCTTAAACTTACAATGACTCCACCTAGTGGATCTTATTACTCTTTGGAATCAAAAAATGTCTCAATTGTAGGGAAGGTTAAAGATGCACAGGTGGCTCTCACTAGATTTCTAGAAAAGAAAGTTTCAATGATGATTTTTGTAGTAGACGTCCCAGCCTCATTCGGAATGTTCTGAGTAGAAGTTTCTACCAAGAGTTGGGAGGGAAAATTCAGATGAATTGGTCTTTTGCAACCATACCAGTGAAGGGAGACATGGAGAAATTACTTCCTAAGAAGAAGATGAGGTACACAGTATGAAATTTTGGAAGCTCGGAAGCTAACATCTTGTATCAAGGTAGCAGGAAGATGAATCACTTTGTGGCAACCAAGGAAGAAGAGGATATCCCCATCTTGATAGGCTTAGACATGCCTTCCCAAAGATATTTTTATTTTGAAGAAGCATTTAGGAGATTCGAGTTCTGAGAGACAGCCCCGAATCACTAGATGATGAAGACCACGAGGAAGAGGAGATGGTTCTTGATGATTTTCAAGAAGATAAATCAACTTATATAATTTTCCAAGATGAGGATTTATTCTCATTCCCATTTGGGGATGAAGATGATCTCTTTCAAGCCATCTATGGAGAGAAAAACTCAGCTTGTGATGAGCCCATGCGAAAGTTTTGAAAGAAATGTCTATACAAGAAATGCTTGAACTGCAGAAGAAACTGAAGATCCTGAGCTTAGTCTTGAGATCTTGATACAAGCCACAAATCTGCAAGACAAGCATGAAGCTGGTTTGGAAGCCTTAACTGGTGCGAAGGTTGGCCACATCGAGATAAAGCAATATGAAAAATACGATGCCACTCCAGAGCTAATGATTGATGGATGCAATAACAAAATGGAGATATTTTCATTTCCATTTGAAGATGAATCTCTTTTTGATGAAGGATCGTTAGAGTTCAGTGATTCCCAAGATGATGAGATCTTTGTGCAAGAACTATTAGACACAGTAGAAGTTGTGGAATACCTTGAGATGATTTTTGATCTCTTCACTTGTGCCATGGGCATACAAGAAAAGTATGAGGCCGCACCCAATCCCTCCGTCAGTACTCAAGCACCTCGCAGTGGAGTAAAGGAAACCTTCTAAGTCTGAATTTTCTCATGGAAGATATGTCAATGAGCATAGACCTGGGAAAGAAAGTAACTTAGAAGGTTCATGGAATTGGAACAAAAATCAGCATTGGGGCAGCGATGAGATGCTCAATGGAAAATCAGCTATATTTATAAACATGGAAGGCAATTGGCACAATGAAACCAATTTCAAAGAGCATGAAGGCAGTGGAATTTACAAGCAAGGACCTGAGCATCAAGAAGATCACATGGACTCACTCCTACCAAGTATAAAGACAATTGTGAAAGCACATGGCTTTCATAAGTAGGCCGAGGAGGAGGATACTTTCGGAACCCATCAATGGCTTCACGAACATCATCATTAGGTGTTGCCTCTTCGGGGGTAGCTTTTGAGAAATAAAAATTAATTCGGTGAAAGTAGATTGTCCCTCGTTTTGTACCATAGGTGATTGATATGTGTTTTTCCCTTTTGTGTTTTGTATGTTTCCCTTCCTATTGTGTGTTGTGTGTTTCCTTCTTCTAATCTTCCTTTCTAGAAGTTGTGCATGATTACTGCGGGCCCAATGGATAAGGCATTGGTAGATGAATTATATGGTCTAAAAGTGAGATTCTAGATTCCCATGTCATGTATTCATTGTGCTCAGTTCATGTCATGTCCCCAAGCTAGAGCCAGTTGTTGTCGTGAAAATGTGAAACAGGGAAATTGACAATTTCTGAGCACGACAACTATACCCAGATGTCAAAATTTTCATGTTTTATCATTCCCAGGAACCCCAAGCCAAATATGTTAGTCTTTTCACCCTCTATTTGATGTAAAATTGGTCCCTAGGTGATTTAGGAAATTCTATTCGTTCCCCTTAGGTGATTTTAGGGAGTTTTGAAAAGATGTTATCTTAAAGCGGTATTGGGAAGGGCTATCGCCGCCTTCCCGGAGGTGGATTCAACCCCATGGAGTGGAACATAAGGGCCAAATTAAACATGAAATGAATTGAATACATTAGAACATCATGGAAATTATTTTGGAAGGCTTTGGGAATTTTGAAATACTTGGAGCAATTTGAGAGAAAAACAAGGTTCTCGAAGCCTAAGGCGGTACACGAGCCTAAAAAAACTTCTAGGATTGAAAGAAGATTAGGGAGCTCCAGATGGAGTTGGAAGTAAAAAAATATATTCAAAAATAGGATTCCAATATCTAAATTGTAGTGAAATAATATTTTTCACAACACCTTGGCGCATATGATTGGAAGGCGGTTTTCTCGAGGCACAAGTGGAGTCCCAAATCAAAAATCCAACATTTTAGGGATAATATGGTAAAATTAAGACATTAGATCCACATAATTGGATTTAAATTTCCATTTAAAGTTAGTATCATATAAAATTTCACCAAGAAATTCCACTGGCAGCTCAAGTTATCTTCATTCCAAGTTACCCTCTCAAAGGCAATTTAGGACTTAATCATTTTTTTGAGAGGACACGTGTCGCACCGGGAGCACAGGTGGGATTTCATGCCCATGACGTTCCTATGGTTAGGTACATCAGCCCTTGTAAAATTCATCCATCCCTCATGTGACCTCTAGGACCCTCATATGACGTCCAAACTTGACAATTCAGCCCCCGGGTGCTTATTTGGAGCATGCATTCCCTTAGTTAGATCGGACACCACGTGTCGGCTCCGGGACCATCATGGAATTTGATGTACCTTATACACCTAAGGTGGGGGACATCAGACCTTGAAAATTGTGCCTATCCCCTATGGGAGTCTTTTGACACCCACGTGACCACGGTTTAGCTCCCGGAGTGCATTTTTAGAGCATCCATTCCTGTCGTTGGACCGGGCACCACGTGTCACCTCCAGGACAACTATGGAAACTGATGTCCCTTATGTACCTAAGGTGGGGGACATGAGAAATTTAAAAATGTGCCCATACCCTATGGGAGTCATTTGGACACCCATGTGATTGAGTTTCACCCCAGGGTGCATTTTTGGAGAAAATCCCCTGCCGTCGAGATCGAGGACACATGACATTGCCTTGACCACTGTGGAAATTGATGTCCCTCATGTCCCTAAGGTTAGGGACATCAGGAAATAAAATTTCTCCCAGACCCTCCATGTGCATGTTTTTAAAGTTTAAATCCAGCACTTAGCCATTTTCTTCCTCTCATTTCTCCTTTAAAACTCCTCACCTTTCCATGGCTCTGTGCGTGATTGTCTAGACACACGGTCCACCATTGTTGCTACAAACCAGCTTTGCCATGGCCACATAAAATATTCAAACCATGAATGCATATAAATATTCAGGCCTCATAGAAAAATGGATTCAAATGATGAAGAACGAAGAGAAAAATGGATATTTTTTGCCAGATAACCGTGAAGTCACCCGATCGAAAAATCCTCATATCTTGCAAGATACAAGTCAGATTGAGATGCTGTATTTTGTAGAATTCCTCATTTTTCAAGGTGATCAAGATCCAAAAACAAGAGTTCAAATGGTTCCTAGAATCATTTACTCCAACAAAACCCTCACTTCATGCACTGACTCGCATTCGTCGAATTTCCCATCATTTCGGAAATGGAAATGAGCTAAAGACTTACACATGAGTTACAAATGAAAAACATATCACAACGGATTTGTTTTCATTGCAAATGGAGACAAAAACAAGACCTAAAAATATTTAGCTCCATTAATGGCCGCTATGACATGACTCTGTGCTGAAGCTACTTTGCCGCCGGTTAAAATTTCAAAAAAATTCTAGGCATTCGAGTGGACAAAACTATGTGAAATTCGGAGGGTGTGATCATAATGACAAGAAGAGTCCAAACAGTATGTTCCATCTCAAATCGAGCACCTGAAACAAACTTTATAAAAATAGTAAGTTTTCTTATACATACTTGTTATTTTTGGCAAGTCTTCATCAAAAGCGGCTATGGAAAGCGCGGTGTGTACTAAAGATCTCCAAAAGGCTAGAATGATTATCCGAGTAGAAAATAGTGGAAATGAACCTTTACTAAAAATAGTAAGTCACACTCAAAGGGAAGTTTTGGACCAATGGGGCATTTAGAACTTCATTGCATTTGGAGCTTTCCATCAACGAGGATCAACAAACTTCATCAGAAAGACATATCCTCTTCTTCTTCTCTCTCTCTTTCTCTCTCCTCTTCCCCCAACTTTCTCTCACTTTCAAATTTCCTAATTCTTCGTCGGGGTTTGCACTTTTTGATATACCTTTAAGTGACTTAAAAGTGATTTTAGAAAAATAATGTAAATTAAGTCGCCTTCTTATTATAAAAGGGACTTAAATATTTAAAGTGGAATATGAACATTCTTAAGTCATATTAAGGTATTCGAAAGGTCATGAGGAAGATGAAGAGTCATATTCTATTCTATTAATTGTAAAGCCATTCCCATTTCAAGGGATTAGTAATTGATCTTGTAGACTCAAGAGTGAATTGTACCTAGAAAAGCAAAGGAGATAGCCATTTTCTTCTAATCTCTTCCCCTCTCAAATTTCTTCCATTCCCACATTATGTGTAACTTTGATTTGATAAATCAATACAAAAAGGAGTTTCTAGCTTTCTTTGACTAAGGGGTTTCTTGATACTTGGTGATCGGTGAATTCTATTTGGTCTTGTTGCTATTCGTAGAGTTTTTCTTGATAAATGCATGTGTTGAAGTTTCTAACTAGTGTGTGTGCAGGAATCTAACTTTCTAGATGCGGTATTAGTTCTCCTACCTCTTTTCTCACTCCCATTTCCCTCTCTACAGACAAATACTTCCCTAATAAGAGATTGCTATCTTTTCCGCAGGGTTAGTGGAGTGCCCCTGTTGGATCCTCGGTTGAAAGACCACCACATAAATCCACACTTTCTCGTGCATGTACATACGGCAGCTACACCGGTTAAGTAGAGGGACTTAGATTCCCAGAGCATTGGCAAGAAATCCACAAGTTTGTCCACCTGAAAAAATTTCTCACCAACAAGATGGAGATAAATATATTTTATCTCGGTAAGGAGTGAGAATCAAGATTACACATCTCAGATACCAATGGAAACAAATTGTCTTAGTGGGCCTTTTCTTTCTCAATATCCTCCTTGGTAACTTTAACTTTGGAAGAATTGGTGAGGGAAAATTAAAATAGTGAGATAACCTTGGGTAGCAAAATCTTTCCATTTTCTAGGATATTCGTCATTGATTCTCCCTTGCATTGTGTATCCTTTATCTCTCTTGATCATCTAATGGTTGAAAATACTAATGGGGAAGATGACCTATGTAGAAGGAGGTGGTACTACATTAGGTTCTAAGAAAAATTACACATAGTAAATGAGATTTATCACATGCTCCTCCAATTACTCCATTGTTTGTTTGTAATCTTTATTCCTCACAAGAAAGTGGGATGGAAACTCTTTAAATAAATACACATCACACTTGTGTGTGATTACTCAATGGGATTAATTTTAACTCATAGTCATATTGAGTCATCTCTTTCATAAGTTTTCATATATTTTAAAGAATCCTTGACATAATAGGTTTGAGGCCATACTAAAGAAACGAGAGGTTAGTTGTTCTTTCTTTCTCTGATTTGTTTTCATTAATTTTTAGATATCATGAAAATTAGGTTTTATGGCTTGTTGCAACATCCTTAACTTATTCCCAAGAAGCTCTGGAATCCATGGGAAAGTTTCCACTTGAAGTAGAAATTATATAAGGCATGAGGAAACTTTCATGTGCTTGATAGGGGCTCAAATATTTATCATGATGGGATGACTCTGCTACTAAGGAAGATACTATTGGATGTCATTGGTGGATAGGAGACTATGACGGATCAATTTAACCTTGTTCGATAGTCTCGATGGAATATTTAATGATCATATCCTTCTTGAGAGCCTCCTAGGTTTGGAATGTTTAGTGTTCTCTTTCTCCATAATATTTCTATTTGAATATTATTTTTAGTGGAGTGGAACCCATGTCATTTGGATGCCCTTCAAGAGAAAGTGTGAGATATCTATTTAGATAAATTTAGGAGACCACCGGACTCGATGAAAGAAATTATCTTCCTTTTGAACCATTCTCTTTGTATTTGTATTACTACTGTAGTTCTCTCCATAATATCTCTTGATTCTACGGTATTCCACATATTTAGATGAAGTGGTGAAGATTGTAGCACTTGGTACTTCAGATCAAAAAAATTTGATGCATCATATTTTATCCCCTCAATAAACTAATAAAATTTGAGATCCCTCATCTAGTCTACTATCATCCACATATACTCCCTTTTCCATACCTAAAACTAATTAGTGCAATTTTCCTAGTAGGCTTTAATTTAAGGCATATGGTGCAAACATAGGAAGTTGAAGGTCTCTATATTTTTCCTGATATCAAAATCAGAGATAGATGTGTAGGAGTAGAGACTGAGGAATAGAAAGGATAATTTGATTCTTTCTACATTTTTGACATTCTCACATGAATATATTCCCAAGGAGATGGGAAATGACACACCTTTATTTTTTTATTCTTACACTTAACATAAATATGAGCCAATTGTCTATACAAATTAAACATTGTGATTTTGTTACTTGGGTAATTGGGTAGCTTGTGAGGAGTGAGATCATATATTATGAATCTGGTGTAGGTGAATGTAAGGAACTAGATGAATTGGTTCCCATAAGTTTCAATAAATTTAACTTCTTAAGATGAAATCCTCCACTCTAGATTGCCTTCAAGAATCCTTATAATTAACATAGGGAATGTATAATTCACCCTAGCATAATGTGAATTACTATCCATATGAGTTAGTTATGGATACTTCTCGTATGCAAGTGATTTTTGAGGCACATGGGGAATTGTGAACAATCATTTGAATTGTCTTGTGAAGGACATGGCGGACACCGGGTTAGAAGTCATGGTGAACTTCTTAGTGGCAGAAAAATACAATAGTTACCAATGGATGTTATCACTAATGATTTACCCCTATCCACCTCCTAGTTTCCTTCGAGTAGCCATGAAGATGAACTTAGCCATCCAATATTTGAAATATGTGTTGTTTCTTCCCCCATCACTCTTCTCAATAAAATAATGAAAATGAAATAGGCCTCATGAAATTCACTCCTTGACATATTATTAGGAATATGGGAAGGATTTATTCCTTTTGAGCCACGAACGAGTTTTAGGTCTTACGAGATATGAATTTGTCTTTACCCACTCTTATGAAGAAACTTCCCTACTTATGATGACCATATTTCTATTGGTGGTAATTTTCATACGTTAATAAATTCCCTTTGGTGTTATAATTGTAAGGTGTGAGTTTTCATTTGCACGAATTGTTACGGAATAAACCTTACGTAAAATTCAAATATTTGTAAAGATAGTGGGTGACCTATTAGCCTGAATAGTCTACTTGAGAATATCTTTTCCTTCATTTTTTCATGAGGTCCACCAAGCATTATGTTTTTCAATTCTTACTAGATACATGTGGTTGACATCATTATCTCCCACACTAGGGTATTCAATGATCCAAGATGAAATTAGCTCAGTGAATACTTGAACTTATTGATGTAAACACATAGTGAGATAGGTGTAATTTTAGTTGGCACATGTTACTTAAGCTCAATTGGAAGACTTTTTATTTTTAGCGAGTCTATCTTGGACAACATTTTTAGTAAATTTTCACAATTTTCACCTTTTGATAGTTTTTTCTTGTTTAGAGTATTGCAGTCTTTGATGTTTTGCTATTTTTAGTAAATTAATATATTTGTAAAATTTAAGCATTAAAAACTGACTCTTTTATATGGATCTCTTCTAGATGTCGTATTGTAACGAAATTGGTCTCAAATTTTTAGGTTTTATTTTAGGACCATCTGCTCCATTTTTTTAGGTTTTTCATTTTCTAGAAATTTGTAGATCTTAAAAGTAAACTTCCTAGGCTGAAATTTTCTAATGGATTACGTAAATTATACAATTCATTAAATAAAATTCTATTATAGTCAACTTGAAGTTATTTTTGAAAGGAGTGCTTTGATAAAGTTTGATGGAAATCGAGTGCATGGTTAGAGAGTTACAAGAGGTTTTTAGTTTTAGAAAATTGATGTATGGTGAAAATTAAAAAGAATTATTGGGAAAATTGAGGTTTTGGGAGAGAAATAAAACAACTTAAATGATTAAAAATGACTAATTCATGTGAGAGGAGGAAATTTAGTCCTTTCACTTATAAATGTTATCTAACCACTTGACCCAACAACTTAACCAGGGTTGACAGATGGTTGACATTGAGTTGAACTAGTGAAAGAGGTGAAAGGGGGACATAAGGGACACAAAAAAATTATTTGCACTAGATGGTGACAAGTGGAAGATTATGGTTCCTATCGAATGAGATTCAGGGAGCTGGAAAGTTTCACCAGGAGCTAAAATTGGGTTTTGTATGTGACCAAGGATGAATGGTTAAATGGGGTCACACTTTGTTTCTCCTTGTCCCCTTTTCACTTGATTGAATCCAAGGAGATATAAATGGTGAAATAATTTGACACGAGGTATGATCACAAAGAGGGCATGTAGTGAAGTTAGTTGCATGTTCGGTTGATTTTAGGTGCAAAAGTGGTGAGGGGTGAGTTGCCATAAGTTTTCCAAGATGGGGGCTCACCATTTGGTGTTTCCCTTTTCACCTTTGTTCCTTGGAATTAAGCTAAGGGGATATAAAGGGTGAAAAAATGTGACCAAGGGGTTCATCTATCATGAAAAGGGGACATGTAGACTTAACTCTTCCAAACAATCCTCCTAATAACTTAAGTCATGTTTTAAGTGACGAAAGTTATTAAAATGATGAGGGTCACACTTTTTGTTCCCATTGTCCCATTTTTACCTCGGGGATAATCCATGGGGATACAAAGGGTGGAAAATTGTGACCAATCCATATTGAAATGATAATATCACCTGCCAAGTTCAAATTAAGACATTGAGAGTGCATTTTCTTCCCTAAGAGCATAAAAGAGTGTGTTGGGGTCAAAAAGTATATGATTTTGACTCAAAATAAAATTTGGAGATCATTAAAACCATTATTAGGATCTAGTTCTTCCTGAAATTTAATTTTTAGGGAATATTCCATTCTTGAATATTATGAGCAGCTATAGTGTCTTTGGTTATCACGAGAATATTTTTTAAGTCTTGGAAAAAAGTGATGTTTCCATAATGTAGAGGTTCCAACATATTTCTACTGATTATTTTTATCCTCACAAATCCTTTTGTAACTCCCAAAATAATCCAAAAAGTTATATTTTACCATTAGAGGCTTCATTCCCTATGCCTAAAATGACTCGATCTTACTTTCTTGATTCCTAACATCAATTTCTTCCACCAATTTTACCTAAAATACATTATGTATTTATTTTTATCCTTGTTGGAAGCACAATGGACTAAGAGGGGGTTAATAAGTCCTTCAAAACCCTTAACCAATTGAATTTAACTTGCATAAACCATTTACTATTCAATAATGAATTAATGTGAGCTTAACAACATATAAATACCATTCACATGAGCATAACCATAAGATAGTACAAAAGAACACAATATGTAAGTGGGAAACCCTCAATAGGAATAAAAACCATTGAAAACTTTGGTTGTTTTAGATAAATCAAAATACTTGCATTAATATGACATGTCACACAATATTTGTTTAGTGAAGCACCCACTTCACAAGGAGCACCCACCTCTTGAAAATTTGATAATATTACTCAAAAAAGGACTTTCATAAATATTACTCATCACACAATATTTGAATGAATGATCATTGAAGATATGTTTCTCACACTACTGATTGTGATCTCAATTTCAGCTCATCATTCTCGAAACCTTCTCTATACAATCTTCCATCTAACTAGCTCAATATTTCTTCTTCATGGACTGTTTAGATCAATTTCCCTTGATAGTCTGATTCTAAACTTTCCTTATATATTCACACACACTCTCAAGTCTATTTTATGCCCTCATAAATTTTTCACACTCACACATAGCTTGTACTTTTCCCTCTCACACCACTTTTTTTTTTAAATGAACAAATACAACGCACTTTTATACTTGTAATACACCTTAATTGACCAAAATTCGGATAAGACCATTAATTTTGGTAATTAAAAATATGAAAAACATCTAAAAACTCATATAAATCAATATGAAAGACCCATATGGGTCGAAAATGCACCAAGACATCCAACAAGCACAACTAGGCCTAAAAGGCTAGTTTCTCCTTCACCAAACACTCCAAGACCATCAAGGGATTCATGTAAATTTTCAAGGCACAAAAGGATTAAAAATTTCAATTAAACCATATCAAAATCATAAAATAGATAAATAACCTTTACTTCACTCATTTTATTCATATCACCACTAAGTAGGATTGTTTCCTACTCAAACTAGGCACCTTCAGGAACTAGTATCCAACAATGAAGTCCAAGACCACACCAAAAAAACTCAAGCATGGAATGTAACAAATCAATTAAAATACAGTGACCTTAATAACATCACTAATCATGATATACCTCATGATTCACCCTTTAAATCAATATAAATACTTTTCCTCTCAAGAAACACATAGTACCCAAAAACAAGTTTTCCAATCTTGACCTTCTTGCACCATTTATGACACATTAATGCTTTATAAATTCATAAAATGGGGTAAAATTTAATCAATCTTCACTCTCAAATGGATATCCATCATTAAATAATCTAATATATTGGTCTTAATGACCAATCTTTAGACAAACCCATGGTGTCTTGAACCGATCAACATAGGTCAACTAGTGACATTCTTCATTCCACCTCAACCTTGAATTCCAGAGATCAACCAATGAATAAAAATAATAATATGATATTTATAAAATAAATCCAAGGTCACCAATCATCATCACCAGGTCCAAAATTTCTCAAGCACTTCCATTCACCATGACTGTTAAAATTGTCCCTTTAACCCAAATAATAATCAACCTATTTTGACGTATGTAAGTCATAAAATGGAATCACCAAGATCTAAAATCACTAAAACAATGGATTATGGATCCCATACAACTCATAACACAAATTTATACATAGGGTCTAATGGAAAACCTGAGAGAAAAACCTTATTTGATAAAAACATGCAAATATGGGTGGGCTCCATTAACTATTAAGACCTCGAGATCACCACCATCTGAAATCTAGGATAGTCCTATCCATCCTAAAATCATCACATTATATTATTTAATTCATTATAGGCTCACACCATCAATGTTTCTTCTATCAATCATGAACTAGGGTTTCAAACTCATAAAAAATAATTTACCTTCTTAGCAATTGTTCATAAATGTTTGGACCTCATTTGATCTCATTCTAACTTTTATATCTTCTTAACTCTATGAAAAATCATCCTGAAAGGATCGGGGTCCCATGTAAACATCACACATGCCAACTGAGAAATGTTTCCTTACCTCAACCTGGAAAATGCACTCTCTTGATTCCAATATGACTAAAAACCTCATAACTTGAAAAATATTCTTCATATCAACCTAGAATTTTATCCACAACACCATGAAAACCTCTAATAACTTTCCTAATGATTACCTTATCATAAATATGCCTTCATCTTCTCAACCACCATGACTTTCATAGCTAGGTCCTAGGAAATAAGCATGTTTGGACCAAAATAGAGTAGGAGAACCTCATACCTCATCTTGAAACCTCTTCAAAAGGCCCTTAAAACCTTGATATATCATGTCTCACTCATTTTCATCCCCTCATGGAATCATAAATATTTTTAACTGATGATCATGCCTCATTTGGCCTCTAAGCACCTAGACTAGGTCTAGATAAATAATTAAAAACCCTATTCTCACCTTACAAACAACCTATAAACCTGTATGAATGATTCAACACAATATATTCATGCTATTCATGCCTCTACTATGATCCTTAAGCCATAATGCATCTCAAACCATCACTCTCTATCACCCATCTAGACTAGGCCATCTTGACTAAGAAAATCTCATTTTCTCCAATCTTTGAACCATGAAACAACATGTTTGACCATGTCATTATCATAAAAAAATCCTCTAGAAAACCTAAACCTCATACACCTTTGTCATTAATGTGAATTCACATTTTACATAAATGACAACATAACTCACTCATGTCAATAATCTCCCCCTTTGTCATTGATGGAAAACAACCTAGTTCTTCTCCCCCTTTTTACATTAATGAAAAATCACATACCTGAGCACACATTATTCATCTTACTTCAACTTATTTGGACCCCTTATTGGTTATAAAAATTAGTAAAAACAATCATTCAATCTCATAGACATGTTTTATTCTTCTTGAATCTATTTCGACCTCATCATGACTTGGAAAAATTGTAGCACTCCTTGGGTAGAGGCACATCACAACATAAAAACATGCAAAAATCATTGTAAGTATGAAAAACCAGGCCTATAACCTTCCCAAACTATCCTTATTTGAGGATACTAAAAAACTTAACTTCTACCATATAATGGTTGCGAAACAAATTTTAGGGGTGATATCCTTAAAGCAAACCTTTAGAGAAAATTAGTCCAAATTATCCTTGCTGTAAAAGAGAACTCATCATATGAAACTCTACCTTATGACTTTCCCTAGGAAAATATTATCCTCTATCTACCTAAGAAAAATAAGCCTACATACTTTTCATATATGTCACAGAGAAGGATCAACAACAATACCTTTGTCTTGATAAAACCTTAAGTGTTTTCAACCTTATTTTTATTCTATTATGGCCATCTTGATCATATGGCTTACTCTGCTTTCTAATATACTTGTAAACACCATTAACCCTACCTAGAAAAAATTCTTGACACTTAAAAAAATTGTTTGAAGGTCATTACCAGCTCCTCCAACCTCAAAAAGCCTCATATACATGTAGCTCACTATTACGGTGGAAAAAAACCTACTTGAACTCTATTATCATGTAAATATATACTCAAAATGCAAGAGATCAATTACACACATCCTGTAACATACTTAAATTTACATATCAAGTGTAATAGCCACTCAAACCCCCTTGACTGATGCATTGATACCAAAAAATCATAAAACCTCATGTATAGGTTGTGACAATACATGCTTTCCATTATAACACTACTAGGTCACTTCAAGAAATATAACTCAGATTCATACCTTTAACCTTTAATGCATTATCACAGTTCACAAAGACCTTTATCAAGCTTCAATCCTTCACTATATACATGAGTTTACTTTCATACTCCTTGTCACTTCATATTTCTATTTGGAACTTAGCTAAAAACCTTAAGTATCCATTCACAAACTTGCAACATTGTTTCTACTTCAAGGAATGAGCTTAGGAACATGCCTTATCACTACATAACCTTGTGGACCAATATGAAGATGCAAATAACCTTGAAAACCATTCTATATATTCCTATTATTGTTCATTAAACCACTATAGACCCCAAACAACCATGTAAAATATTGACACAATGTATAACAACTGATAACCTTACATAATTTGAATTTCTCCATATTGCTCCAAGATGCATAAATACACTTGATACACCTCAAAATTGAATCAAGAACCAAATAAACACCTTATAGGCTAATTTAACTCATTAAAATAAATTAAAATAACTATTTCACCCTAAATTTGATGGTTTGATCAAATAATCATACAAGATGAATGAATTGCTTCATAAATCTAGTACAATAGTCATGCAACATCACCTAAACCAACTTATTCAAGATCATAATGATCCTATTTTTCCACTGTGACAATACTCCTACAACTTCAAACCAAACAATAAGAAACTTCAAATTGACCATATTATTGATGCACACACACAGATGGAGCTTATCAACATGCCCATGCATAACAACTTGAAAAATATTCCTTCCTATCTTTCACAATCTTGATCATGCTTCAAAATTATTCATGTTACCTTCATGATGCCTAAACTTACTTGATACACCTCAAATCATAGCTCAAGGGTTGAGAAACAATATAGGGACTAAGTTAACTCATAAGCATAACTAGAGAACACCAACATAATCTTCCTATGATGGTATGATCAAGTCATCATATAAAATATTTGACTTGTACTTCATGAATCTAGAATTTTTACATCATGACAGTGCCTAAAACATCCTCAAGGAAGATTGAAGACCTTCATAAGAATAATGACCACATCTTGGCCTTGTGAATATATTGATACATTTTCAACCTCTATCTGATCATACAAGATTATTTTGACTTCATCCTCAATTTTATACTTCATTCATTGCTTTGAAATCATAGGGTTCTTAAATTTTACCTCATCAATGCATCAACTCAAAACAGATTTTGAGACTAATCTTCTACTTATATTTTTATGACTGAAAACATGGTTTATCATCTGAAGATCATACCTAAATTATTTATTACCATTGTTACATGTACTATCCTTGTCTTCAAATTGTTATCTATCATTTTAAATCTTAGTAACATCCTATAGAAATCTTTATCTTCTTCACATAGTTAATATAGACCTCAATATTGCATATACTGACTCTTCATATGTCTTCATCATTAAAAATATGACTTTGAACAATGTCATAAGAATACATACCTCTGTCATTCATTCATTATAGTTCAACAATATTCATGAATACACTCCTCAATATGTTTAAGATTATTTTAGGTACAACATCATAATGATAGGAATAAATATCTCATACACAAAAACTTACTGACACACCTTGGCACTTCTTCAACTTGTTTTAAGAATAAACATTGTTCCTTCTGAAAGAAATATTTCAAACTTATATAGGTAGGTAATCTCATGAATGAAGCACAAAAAAATCCCTTTTCATCTTATTGGGTTGTTAAAATGATACTTTGACAAACCAAATTCGAGGGACAACAAGTCCCGCCTCTTTAATGGGAGAGGTTCCCTTATTGAAAGCAAGCAACAAAACATATATACAAATGTAAAAATTTCAAAGTGTGGATTCCTGATACTTTGAAAATTTTTATTCCCAAAGATCATCAATATGAAAGAATGGAATAATTAAGGAGATGAGGGAGGAAGAACATAACAATACTTTCAAGAAATATAGATAGCAGAGTATAACATTATACTTATTGAGCTAGGGAGATGTAGAGTAGAATCATTCACTTTCATAAAAATATAATTCCAAAGACACAAAGTTCAAGAAATCATATAAAAAGAACACAAAGTTTCTTATCATAAAATATGGATGATTCACAAATTTTTAGACAAGGAAAGAAGGAATAGCAGAGGAAGAAAAGGAAAAAAATTATGTATTGATTACTTCGAATTTATTACATATATAGAGTAGCAGGATCCAACCCCAACAATGGTGTGGAGAATCCATTAAATAACTTACAAGAATGGTTACATTCAGTTACAAAAATGATGAAACTGATTCAAGAAACTAAAGTCTGAACTTCTCTAGCATACGCCCTGGTCTTTTCCATGCTTGCGTAAAAACTAGATGTATAGAATTGCAGCTTTTCATCCTGCCTTTGTAAAATTTGAATTTGAGTTGTCCATGTGGGAGAGATTTAAACTAAAGCAGGCCTGAGGATGCCTTTTTTATTTTGTGCCTTTTATAGAAATTTCACTTGAAACATTTCAGCCCGCCCATCCACTTCGATATAGGCTTGACATGTGGCTTTACTCGAGTTGTGACAAAATCGCGGCTCACTTTTGCAATTTAACTCTTTTCAATGTAGGCTCAAAAACTCAAATTGCTCTACAAACCCACCTCCCTCTTTGACTTTCGATGTGGGCTCAACATTTTACTTTATCCCTTGGCATGAGAGAGACTACGGGTCACTTTATAACTTTAAGCTCTTTATGGAAACAAAGTTAAAATTCCCAAATTTCTCCAATGGCCTACCTTCCCACTTTGAATTTTCAAAGCATAAAAAAAAAAAGGGGGCTTTCCTTTCCCTCTTGCTTAAAACATGGCCACGTGTCCCTTTGTGGGCATGTTCTACATTTTGTTTTTTGACTAAGTCCCTCTATTTGGTGAAGGCTTTATGTCTAACCTAGGACATGTGGAGGCTTCCCACTCATTTGGAGACTCTATTTGGACTTGACCCTTGGAGGTGCACTCGATTGGACATGTGGAGAGTTGGCACACGTTTGGGACCTACTTTTGGATTCTCCCCCTGAAAGAGTATCAAAAGGACACGTGGGGATTTCTACTGGTTCTCCTATACTTATCTGATTCACGCATGTTGCCCACTTGAATTTTTTTGGAACCTATACACGTGGAGAGATGGTGCTCATTTGAGTTTCCTCTTTGGATTTTCCCCAAAAGGATGCCAAGCTAATGTGTGGCTCCTTCTCTGGTCTTGGACTCTTAAATGGATGACTCTGTCTTCTTTTGACTCGACCACATGGCGAGCTGGTGCTCATTTGGGGTTTTTCCCTTGGTTCCTACCCTTGGAGTTGCACCATTGAGATGTGTGGAGGATTCCACCACTGCTTGTTTCACCCAATAATGATCCTTTGGGCCACGAGACCAATTTGAAACTTTTGCAAAAAATAACAAAAGTGACAAGTTTAAAAGATAAACCCACCACACCGCATCCAATCAGAGATGTCCACGTACCCGTGGATGTTGGGGAAAAAATTGACAGGGAAGATATGCTCATCATTCACAACTGTGGAAAAATAAAAATGAAAGGGAAAACCCCACCGTTTACACCCAAATTTCAAATTTTTCTCCATGGAATGAAAAAATGCAAACAATACTAGGCTTGACACGATCCATAGCCAAAGAGAAGGATTGACAATGACATCTGAATGAAGGAAAATATTTTCAAGCATCCAGATGGGGAAATAGAAAATACTTGAATTGCGAAGACAAAAGAATTTTCAATTGAAAGGGTGAGAGTAAAACCAAGCACCCACGAATTCAAAGCATGGATTACTCCAAGGTACCGACTCAAAATTCTCAAAACTTGACTTCAAAAAGAGGGGAATTTTGAGGGTGAAAACAACTAGCTCTTTCTAGGGATGACTTGACAGAGGAACGAGGCAAGATCAAGAACCATAGAAAAATCTAGGAAAGTAGACCAATGTCTTATCCATTAGGCAATGGAGTCAAAGGAAAAACCAAAGCAGAAGAGAACACACATGCAAAAGGAAAAGAAACAAACCAAAAGGAAAGACCAAAAGCAAAACAAGAAGGAATGGCCAAGAACCAAAACACTATACAAAATATACCGAAGGACTTCCTAGACACCTAGAACTTGAACAACTTTAAATAATTCCCACTATAAGGAAGTGGGTGAGGAGAACCATCCATATAATCCAAATAGAAATAGTTTTCTCCAGGAAAGTGCCTGATTTTGAAAGGACCAAGCCAAAGATAATCAAACTTACCATGGCTTCCTCAAGGTTCATGTATTTTGTCCCATAACAGAACAATGTCTCCCACTTGAAACTCTATAGGTCTATCGTTTTTGTCAAACAAATTTTTCACCTTCAGATTGATGAGCTAAGATTATATCAAAACTTACAACCTATCTTCATCCAACTTCTAGAGATACATGATCCTCTTGTCCAAAAACTATTAAAGCTTGAATATTCAATAGCCTTCATTAAGTGCAAGGCTAGTAATTCCATAATTACTGGCATTTGAGCTTCAAAACCATACACCACTTGAAATGAAGACATCCCAATTGCTCTTTTGGGTGTAATTATATCTTCCCAGAGAGCATCATAAAATTTCTTATGCCAATTCCTTTGAGAGTCATTGACAAGATTACGAACAATGGTTATCATATTCTTATTTTTTTATTATAATTTTCCATTCCCTTGGGGGTATTAGTCGAATAATGAGAAAGGAAATTCCATAACCATAGCAAAATCCATCATCTAAGAAGAAGAAAAATTGAAGCATTATCAGTCACAATATTTTTGGTACCCCAAACCTTATCAAGATGTTCTCTTTAATGAAATTACACACCACCTCGAAGTAGTGCTTTTGAATGCAATAGCCACTACCCACTCTTTGAAGTAATCTGTAGTAGTTAGCATGTGAGTATGACCAACACTTTGGAAGGTGGATTAAGAGTTCCAATGAAATCCAATCACTACTGGATTTAGTGGTAAAGCAGACCAACTTAGGTCTCCCAACAAAAGTCTGACAAGATTCACACTTACATACCCATTTTGATGCATCTTTGAAAAATGTTGGCCAATAGTACCTAGCACGAAGGATTTTATGGGTAGTGACAATAGAAGATAAATGCCCCCACAATCTTGATCATGGAAAGTTGAGAACAACTTCTTTTGTTTCTCTTTATCTACACACTTCAAGAATATTCCATCTATTCCTCACTTAAACAAAACACTCTCCCATAATATATATTGTGTAGACCTTAACTTAATAGCTCTCTTCTCCTTGGAATTAAAGTGGAATGGACACTCTCCATAAGTAATAAAATGTGCAATATCAGCATACCATTCATCATTAAAAGGCGAGGAAGAGGAAAACATTAACATCAACTTCTTCTTTGGACAATGTTGCATCGCTCCTTTAGCAATAAGTTCACACAAGCCTTTACCCTAGACTATCTTAGTTGGCTTGATATCAAGGTCATATTTTGGGAATTTTTTTGCAATTTCCTCTCTTAGTTCCAAACTCTGTTACGTAAGAATATACTTGATGGTTGTATGTGAGAATTAAGAATATAAAAACAAAAGCGCTTGATAGCTTTGACCACTTTGCAAAAGCATGTTTCTCCATCATAGCATATTTCAATTCATGAGCTTTAAAAACATAGCTCATGAAGGAAATTGGAATTTTTATCCTCATAATTTCTCTCGAGTTTTCACATGAGCCAATTTATTTTTACGTAGCATAGCAATAGATGATAAAATACTTGCTAAAATCAGGACATGCTAAGATGGGAGTTTTAGCAATGGATTTCTTAATACCTTCAAATTATTCTTTACCTTTAGAATTCCAACCAAATTTTTTCTTTCTTTTCATCATGTGAGCAATGCTCATAGTCGGTTACAGTAAAATCGGGAATAAATCTCCTCGGAATTTTATCTTACCAAAAAAGAGTGAACACCCATTTTTCTTGTGGGAAGAGGAATCGATGAATTGCTTGAACTCTTTCTAGATCTATCTTGATTCCTTGTTTGGAGATAATATTCCCTAGTAACTTTCCTTGATGACATAAAAGATAGACTTCTTAGGATTGAGAGAAACTCCATGTTCTCTACATTTATGAAGGATTGCTTCAAGATGTTGAAAGTGAACTGCCGTTGTTTTGGAGAAAATAGTCAAATCATCAAGATACACAACAACACACTTTCCATTTATACTTCCAAAATCCAAGTCCATTTCCATTTGAAAGGTGCCACCAACATTGATAAGACCAAAAGGCATCCTTCTATAGGCAAAGGTTCCCCTAGAGTAGTGAAAGTAGTTTTGTGTTGATGCAGGGTCTTGACTTCCACTTGATTGTATCTAGAGAATACATCAAACATAGACAACATTTCAGATCTGTGACAACTTACAAAACTTGATCCATCATGGGGTGAGGATAGTTTTCCTTCAGAGAGGCCTGATTCAAATTCCTGAAATCCACATTGATGAGAATCTCACCATTCTTCTTGATAGGCACAATGTTGGAAATCCATGTTGAATGATGTATAGGAAAAATGATGTTTTCTTTTAGTAACTTCTAAATCTCTTAAAAAATAGTGCCAGCAACCTTAGGATTGTATTTCCTTTGTTTATGCTTAAACGGTTTGATCCCAGGTTTTAGAGGGATAAAGTGTTGCATTTCCTTTGGTTGGAAATCCTTGAGATCATCATATGACTAGGCAAGATCATCAACATACCTTTTTAGTAGAGTTACTGCCTTCTTCTTCTCTTCTTGAGTGCAACATTTTCCAATGTTCACCATCTTAGGTTCCTCATGACTTCCAATATTAATCTTTTCACATTCAGCAGACTACCGAGCTCCTTGGGAAGCTTTAGAATTAATGTACCTATCATGCTTATCAAACATATCTTCCAAACTCACCAACCCCTTAGGGATCTTGTTACCTTTAAATTTGATGCAACCATCTTGATCCATCTCTTCCTTGATATCTCCTTCATTAGAGGATACACACTCTCTAGGAAAAGTCTCACTTCCTTCAAAATATAATTGGTCAAAATTATCCCTAAGCTCTAAGAAAGAGAGAAAATGTTGATCATCATTGAAAAAATTCCAGTTATTTGCATTATCTGGTATACTAGTCCCATGAATCAATTCAATGCTAAATTTCTCCTAAGAGAAATTTGGGTGAGAATCAATAGAGATTCGAGACATCTAGGGAATCAGCTCTAGTATTCTTCTTTATTGGCACAACCGCAATGGAGAAAGCATCAAGAAACTCAATGGAATCCCGACAAAGATTTCTATAATTATTCAATCTCCTATTCTTCACTTGAAAAATATCTCTTACTTATTTCACAATCAGCTCTGCATCACCACGAACACAAATATTCTTCACTCCCATTTCCTTTGCCATGTTCAATCCAAGTATGAGTGCCTCATATTCATTTGTATTGTTTGTATTTTAAAAACAAAGCTTGAACGAAAAGGGATGAATCTTCCCTTACTGGATAGGTTAGCACCATACCATCTTGAGAACCGGATGAAGATAAGCTTCCATCAAACTCTAGATTTCAAATTCCATTGGGATCATGAATCACTCTCTTAGGAAGTTTTGCCTCTTCTTGTGACATGATCATGTAGTTACCACGTCCTATATCTTCATAGATTATTTGTGATTTTGGATAATCATTCGTTTGCACAATGTATTTAGTCTATTTATTAGGTAGAACTTCTTCATTTTTCCATAGGTCGGGATCAAAGCATGTGACCAATCCATATTAATTTCACCTCATGCCTCCTTATAGAAATTTCTACTCGAAACATCCCATATGAGGGAGCAATATCAGCTACCAAAATAGTGGCTAAGACCCTTTTTCTAGAAAAGCGGCAAAGCTACTTGTGCATCTTTAATTCTTCCACCCAAAGGCACTTTTCTACTCTCCATGGAATAGTAGGAGCTAAAGGAATGTGTTAGAGTCATGCCCAAATCATTAGCTACTTTTGTAGGCATTACATTGTCTAATGCTCCTGATTCTATAACACAATTCTTGAGTTTATGGCTAGCTATGAGAAGAGTCACAAAGAATGGCTCAATTTTCTCATTATGGGAAGTGACTGCAGCCATAAGGCTTGATTGAGGTGAGGAAAAGGGAGAGGGAAAAATACATTTAGAAGTATTGGATGAGGATTTGCATTTGGAATTGACAAATTTTACCATTTTAGCAAAAGCTTTTGGATGTGCTTGGTAAAAATCTACCTCTGAGATTTGGATTTTAGTCTTTTTGAGGTGATCAATGATATAAAAATATCTAGAGGTGGATGGGGCATCATTGCTAGGAACTTGAGAGACTTTTGATTTATCACTTTTAGGATTAGAAGGAAAAAAAAAGCTCTAGAAATAGAAATAGAAGAAGAGGAATTAACATTACTCACCTTTTGTGTGGAGCAATGGGGGAATAGGAGCTCTTCTTCTTGCAACCATTGGAATAGTTATAGGAAAATACTTAGATTTATTAGCGAGCTGCACCACTTTTTCTTTTTATTCATTTTCTCTGAGTCATAACAACATATGACTCACTATTCATCTCTACCACTCTTTCATCATATTCATTATTATGTTTGTGGAGCCTATTTTCATGTTAGAGTGTGGTACACCTTCTACGTGTTACACTCAGGTATTTTTACAGTGGTCCCGCTCGCCAGTGAGTGGGTCAAGGGGGTTTGGGGGCAAAGCCCTCAAAGAAAATTTTCATGGGTGGTTTATTAACCCATGGGTAATGGGTAACCGTTATGGGCTATTTTTGGGCTCATGGTTTTTTCGGTTTTTTCCCATTGTTTTGATACCCACGGTTTTATATCAAACTGCTTAAGAAATTGTCTATTTATATGATCTTATGCATATGATAGAGATAAGAAAATGTATTGCAGACGTGTTTTGAATTCGGGTGTGAATTACGCAGAGTTTGTTGAGCATAGCTCCAAACCGATCTGGTATTGTATTGAGAGAGTGGAGGCTTGTAATAAAATGCGAGAAAGTGATTCTTAGTGGATGTAGCCCATATTGGGTGAACCACATTAAATCTTGTCTCTCTGTGTTGTGTTATTTATTCTGCACTTTTATTTGAGATCTATAATATTTTTGCATATTAGTTTCTACTATTACGATTCTATAAGGGATTATTCCACATATTTTAGCTCTTATTTCCTAACAATTGGTATCGAGCCTTGATTTGGTTTCTTTGAAGTGTTGAATCGTAGGGAAAGTTTTTAGCTTGAGTGGGAGCTATGGCGGAGATGAAGGAAGATCTAGGGTTGATAAATTCAATGGGCGAGAATTTCGAGTCTTTGGAAGATGCAGATGGAAGATAACCTTTATCGAAGGATCTTTATACTCCACTATCTAAGAAGGTGAACAAACCCTCGAGTATGACAGATGCGGAATGGGATTTGTTGGATAGGAAGGCACTTGGGACAATCCGGATGTGTCTTGCATCTTCGGTATTATTTAATGTTTCAAAGGAAAAGACTACAAAATATCTAATGGATGCATTAGGGAAGTTGTATGAAAAACCCTTTGCCTCTAACAAGATATTTTTAATGAAAAATTTGTTTAATATGAAGATGTCTAAGAATAGTTTAGTAGCAGATCATTTAAATGATTTCAATATGGTTGTGAATATGCTAGCTTTGGTTACAATAGAATTTGATGAAGAAGTTAGGGCTTTATTAATTATGTGCTCTTTACCTGAGAGTTGGAATAGCCTAGTAATGGCGGTAAGTAACTCGGTTCCAGCTAACTCGAAGTTGAAGTTTGAGGATGTTGTAGGGGTGATTCTAAGCGAGGAAATGTGAAGAAAAAGCTCTGGGGAATCTTCTACTTTAGGGAATGCTTTGACATTGGAAACTAGAGGGAGAAAGAAGAATAGAGGAAACTGTGGAAAATCAAAAGATTGGGCAAGGTCAAAATCCAAGAACAAGATTGTATGCTGGAATTGTGGAAAGCCTAGGCATGCGAAAGAAGGATTGTTGGGAGCTTCGGGATAAGAAGAAACAACGGGAAGAAAAAAGGAAGAAAATGTGGCATCGGGTAATGTATGTCAATATGCTTTGATTCTTTCTTTGCATAATATTATTGAATCTTGGGTTTTAGATTCGGGGCTTCTTTTCATGCTACTCCACATAGACATTATTTTGTTGATTATGTTCAGGGATTTTGTGCATGTTTTTCTTGGTGATGATGAGCCTTGCAGTATAGTTGGTAAAGGTTCTGTTTAGGTTAAGATGTAAAATGGGAATACATGGCTATTGAAGGATGTCGGACATGTGCCTATATTAAGGCAAAATATGATATCGTTGGGGCAATTGGGAAGTTATGGTTGTACTGTGATATTTACATCTAACTCTTGGAAGGTTACTAAGGGTGCTCTTGTGGTGGCAAGAGGTAAGAAGGTTGGAACCTTGTATTTAACCACTGATAGTACTAATGATTGTAATCTTGTGGCTTCGGATGCGATATCAACATTATGGCACTATAGGCTCGGTCATATGAGCCATAAGGGCATGGACATCATAAAGAAGAATTTTCTTGGATATACAAAAACAAGTTTGGAGTTCTATGAGGACTGTATATATGGGAAACAAAAGCGAGTAAGGTTTCTCAAGGTTGGACCTACAAAGAAAGAGAGTAAGTTAGAGCTAGTGCATTCTGATGTGTGGGGCCAGCTCAGGTATCATCTCTTGGGGTTCAAGTTATTATGTTACTTTTATTGATGATGCAACAACGAAAGTTTGGGTTTATTATATTAGAAAAAAATATGATGTATTTGACACTTTTGTTAAATGGAAAGCCTTGGTAGACAATGAAACAGGTCTTAAGCTAAAATGTCTCAGGTCAGATAATGGAGGGGAGTATTGCAGCCATGAATCTAATGATTATTGTTCTAAGAATGGAATCCACGGGAAAAAGACAGTTCGGGAACTCTGCGGCGAGAATGGGGTATCGAAAGGATGAAAGCAGAACAATAATGGAATGTCTAGGAGCATGAGGTTACATGCAAGACTACCTCTTTCTTTTTGGGCGAAGCGGTGAGCACTGTTGTGTACTTAATAAAAAGAGGACCCTCAAGTGCCTTGGATGGAGGCATACCTAAGGAGGCTTGGTATGGTGAGAAAGTTGATTATTCATTTCTTAGAGTCTTTGGATGTGAGGTGTTTGTTCATATAGACAAGGATGATAGGACCAAGCTAGAGGCTAAATTAGAAAAATGTACTTTCATTGGTTATGGTGGTGATGACTTTGGATTTAAATGTTGGAGTATTAAGGACAATAAAATCATTCGATCTAGGGATGTGGTATTTAATGAGAAAGTCATGTATAAGAAATAGTTTCAGGAAAACAGGGAAGAATCCAAGAAAGAATATGCGGTGGTAGATGATCTTACGGATGGGACAAGTAACCCATGAATTAGTTTAGAACCGACTCAATAGGAACCCCAAACTCCTACAGTGAGGAGGTCTTCTAGGGTAAGAAAAGAACACAACATTTTCTCCTTCTCTTTATTATTTATTACTCACTGATAGTGGAGATCTAGAGAGCTTTGATGAAGCAATGCAGGTAGATACCAGTAAGAAGTGGGAGCAAGCCATGGATGAGGAGCATAAGTCTCTCATGGAGAACCAGACTTGGGATTTGGTGAAGCTACCCAAAGGCAAAAGAGCATTGTAGAACAAGTGGGTGTACAAAGTTAAAGATGAAGAAGGAGGAAAGAAAATATATAAGGCCCGGTTGGTGGTCAAGGGGTTTACACAAAACAAGGTATAGATTTTGATGAGATATTTTCTCCTATAGTAAAAATGACTTCTATTAGAATTGTTCTTGGAATAGTGGTAGCAAAAGACTTGCACTTAGAACAGTTAGATGTAAAGACTATATTTCTCCATGGTGATTTGGAGGAGGAACTATATATGCAGCAACCAGAGGGCTATGAGGTCAAAGGTAAAGAGGAGATGGTGTGTAAACTGAAGAAGAGCTTGTATGGCTTGAAACAAGCTCCATGTCAATGGTATAAGAAGTTTGATAGCTTCATGATGGAGCAAGGTTATATTAGATGTCATTCTGACCATTGCATGTATACAAAGAAATTTGAGGATGGAAGTTATATTATCCTGTGTTTGTATGTTGATGACATGTTGGTTGCAAGTAAAAACATGCAGGAAATAAAAGTACTCAAGAAATAGCTAAGTGAATCCTTTGATATGAAGGATTTGGGGGCAGCCAGACAAATCCTTGGTATGAGGATAACTTGGGATAGGAAGGAATGGAAGTTGACTTTATCTCAGGAAGAGTACATTAAGAAGGTATTGGATAGGTTTAACATGCAGGATGCTAAACCGGTTGGGACTCCTTTGGTAGGCCATTTCAAGTTATTAAAGGAGTAGTGTCCCATGACAGAGCAGGAAAGAAACCAGATGTCTAAGGTACCTTACTCATCAGCAGTTGGCAGTTTGATGTATGCTATGGTGTGCACTAGGCCTGATATTGCCCATGCAATGGGAGCTGTGAGTAGATTTATGAGTGATCCAAGTAAAGAGCATTGACAAGCAGTAAAGTGGATCCTTCGGTATTTGAGAGGGACCATGGGGATAGTTTTGTGCTACAGTGGATCAGACACCACTTTACGTGGTTATGTAGATTCAGACATGGCTGGAGATGTAGACAACAGGAGGAGCATGACAGGTTATATTTACACTGTAGGTGGGACAGCAGTAAGATGGATTTCATGACTACAGAAGCTGGTGGCTTTATCAACCATGGAGGTAGTATGTTGCTTTGCCACGCAGAGGAAAGCAAAGAGATGATTTTGCTACAATAATTGCTTGAGGAGTTGGGGTATAAGCGGGAGGAATGTAAGATACATAGTGATAGTCGAGTCTATACACCTAGCTAAGAACTCTACTTTCCACTCCGGGATGAAGCATATACGGTTGAGATATCACTTCATCGGGACAGCTTTGGAGGAAGATAAGTTAAAATTGGAGAAGATTCATACCACTTCGAGAATCCTACGAGACATGATGACCAAGGTGGTCACAAGGATAAACTAAAGCTATGTTCAGCTTTGGTTGGCCTTGAGATGATAGCGAAGGGTTGAGAAGCTTTCTCGGTGGAAATCGGTCTCAAGTGGGAGATTATTATGTTTGTGGAGCCTATTTTCATGTTAGAGTGTGGTACACCTTCTATGTGTGTTACACTCGAGTATTTTTACGGTGGTCCCGCTTGCCGGTGAGTGAGTCGGGGGTTCGGGGTGAAGCCCCAAAATCAAATTTTCATGGGTGGTTTATTAACCCATGGGTAATGGAAAATCATTTATGGGCTGTTTTTGGGCTCATGGTTTTTTTGATTTTTGCCCATTGTTTTGATACCCATGGTTTTTTTCCCTTGGTTTTGATACCCACGGTTTTGTATCAAACTTCTTAAAAAATTGTCTATTTATATGGTCTTATGCATATGATAGAGATAAGCAAATGTATTACAGATGTGTTTTGAATTCGGGTGTGAATTTTGTAGAGTTTGTTGAGCATAGCTCCAAACGGATCTGGGTATTGTATTGAGAGAGTGGAGGCTTGTAATAAAATCGAGCAAGTGATTCTTTGTGGATGTAGCCCAAATTGGGTGAACCACATTAAATCTTGTCTCTCTGTGTTGTGTTATTTATTCTACACTTTTATTTGAGATCTATAATATTTTCTACATATTAGTTTCTCTTCATGCTGCGATTCTATAAGGGATTATTCCGTATATTTTATCTCTTATTTACTAACATTCATCTTCATCATCCATACCTTCGGTGGTGAGGAAATAAACTTGAGATCCACTAATATTTTGCGGTTCTTCATCAACCTCTTCTTTTTGTTCTTCATAGAGTTCATTAAACTCCTCATCATTAGGTTCTTCAACTTCATAAGTTGTATTGACCGGAACCTTGATGGGTGAGCCTTGATAGCCAATTTGGTCCGAGAATAAGGTAGATAGTTCCTGGGCTGAAAATTCTTCCTTGGAATATCTTGGTAAGGAGTATGCTGAGCCAATTGTTTCTTGATAGAAATGAGATCATTTGCAAGCTTCTGTACTAACTGATCAAAATTGGCTCCAGGGGAAGAGGAAGAAGAAGAATCTTTAGATTTGGAGGATTCTATTTTCAATTTACCAGACATGATTAAATCATCCTTAACATTGATAGCTAACCATTGATCAACATCCAAAGTTGCAAGGTTAGATCTCCTTAGTGCATAGCTTACTTTGGGTAACTGGGCATTGAGGAATAAGTGCTTTTGGATTTGATCCACATGATGAGTTTTCTATGGAATATTATGAATTAGATTGTTGAATTTTGCCACATACTCTCTCATGGGCTCAAATGGTTCCTTCTTGATATGAGAGATTTGAGATAATAGAGTATGCACATCCTCAATAGGTTTGAAACATTGCTCAAATTGAGTTGTCATGGTATTCCAATTAGTGATCGACCCAACAGGAAGATGATAAAACCAGTCAACAGTATTGTCCTACAATGTCTCCATAAAAATCTTGACAGAGACATCTTCATGTTCAACCCCAAGAATCCCACATGCAACAATGAAGGATGCAATGTGTTCATCTGGATGAACCTTACCATCACCCTAGAATTTAGGAAAAAATTTCCTGTTACCCCTAGGTAACTCATGCAATGGATGAGGAAGAGAAAGAGGCCCAACTTGTTGTCACCAAGGCAAAGGGACTACCATCTTTGGAAAAATTGATTGAAGGGGAACTGAAACACTAGCAAGTAAAAAGCACGAGAGATTAGGACTAATTTATTCTCGAGGAATGTTATCCATGGAATTTATGTCTTTAACAGGGAGGTGTGCTTGTAGAATGAGTTCTTCTATTCCTTCTTGCTGGAAGAGAGAAGTTTTGTTGCTCTAGAAGTTGAAAATGGGAATCCTTAACCCCGAGAGCTTTCTTCCCACATGTATACCGTAGATTCACCAGACCAAAAATGATCTTGAAGTTTTTATTTTAGAAAGGGATCCATTTGAAATGAAATCCCCAACAAAGTCGCCAACAACTATTGGATTTTTACATATATACTTTAATAAACCACATCGAGGAGATAAAGTCCCTCCTCTTTAATGGGAGAGGTTCCCTTATTGAAAGAAAGCAACAAAACTTATATACAAATGTAAAAATTTCAAAGTGTGGATTCCTGATACTTTGAAACATTTATGCCCAAAGATCATCAATACGAAAGAATGGAAGAATTAAGGAGATGAGGGAGGAAGAACATAACAATACCTTCAAGAAATATAGATAGAGTATAACCTTATACGTATTGAGCTAGGGAGATGTAGAGTAGAATCATTCACTTTCATAACAGATATAATTCCACAGACACAAAGTTCCAGAAATCATATAAACAAGAACAAAAAGTTTCTTATCATAAAAGATGGATGATTCACAAATTTTCAGACAAGGAAAGAAGGAATAACAGAGGAAGAAAAGGGAAAAAAATTCGTATTGATTACTTCAAATCTATTACATCTACAGAGTACTAGGATCCAACCCTAACAATGGTGTGGAGAATCCATTAAATAAATTCCAAGAATGGTTACATTCGGTTAAAAAATGATGAAACTGATTCAAGAAACTGACATTTGAACTTCTCTAACGCCCTAGCCATTTCCATGCTGGTGAAAAAACCAAATGGATAGAATCGCATTGTTCATCCTACCTTTGCAAACTTTGAATTTGAGCCGTCCATGTGGGAGAGATTTAAACTAAAGCATGCCTGAGGATGCCTTTTTTATTTTGTTCCTTTTATAGAAATTACACTTGGAACATTTCAGCCCATCCATCTCGCTTACGATATAGGCTTAACATGTGGCTTTACTTTAGTGGTTGTGGAATCGTGGCTCACTTTTACAATTTTAACTCTTTTCAATGTGGGCTAAAAAAATCAAATTGCTCTGCCAATCAACCTCCTCGCTTTGAATTTCGATGCAGGATCAACATTTGAATTTATCCCTTGGCATGAGTGGGACTACGGGCCACTTTATAAATTTAAGCTATTTATGGAAACAAAGCCAAAATTCCCAAATTTCTTTGATGGCCCACCTTCCCACTTTGAATTTTGAAAGCATCGAACCACAAAAAGGGCCCACCTTTCCACTATCACTTGAAACATGGCCACGTGTCCCTTTGTGGGCTTGTTCTACATTTTTGTGTTTTTTACTAAGTCCCTCTGTTTGGTGAAGGATTTATGTATGAACTGGGACACGTGGAGTATTCGTGCTCATTTGGAGTCTCTTTTTAGACCTGAACCTCGGAGGTGATCCGATTGGACACGTGGAGAGTGACACATGTTTGGTACCTACTTTTAGATTCTCCCCTAAAAGAGCGCTAAAAGGAAACATGGGTATTTCCTCTAGTTCTCCTATACTTATCGATTTGGGCTGTTGCCCACTTGAATTTTCTTAGACCCTAGACATGTGGAGAGCTAATGCTCATTTGAGTTTCTCGCTTTGGATTCACCCCCTGAAATGTCGTTGAGTGATGCGTGGCTCCTTCCACCGGTCTTGGACTCTTCAATGACCAACTCTATCAATTTTTGAATTCGACCACTTGGAAAGCTGGTGCTTATTTGGGGTCCGTCCTTGCATCCTGCCCTTGGAGTTGCACTGTTGAGACACGTGGAGGCTTCCACCACCACTTGTTTCAGCCAATTAGGATCCTTTTGGCCATGGGGCCAATTTGACACTTTTGAAACAAATAACAAAAGTGAAAAGTTTAAAAGATAAAATCAACACACTGCATCTAATCAGAGATGTCCATGTACTGTGGATGTTGGGGAAAAAATTGACAGGGAAGATATGCTCATCATTCATGACTGTGGAAAAATAAAAATGAAAGGGAAAATCCCACTGTTTATGCCCGAATTTCAAATTGTTCTCCATTGAATGAAAAGCGCAAACATTACCAGGCTCGACGTGATCCACAACAAAGAGAATGATTGAAAATGACCTCCGATGAAGGAAAATATTTTCAAGCATCCAGACAGGGAAATAGAAAATACTTCAAACTGCAAAGATAGAAGAATTTTATATTGAAAGGGCAAGAGTAAAACTAAGCACCCACAACTTCAAATCATGGATTACTCCAATGTACCAACTCAAAATTCCCAAAACTTGACTTCAAAAAGAGGGGAACTTTTAGGGTGACAACACATCCTCGAGATCACTTCTTGGAAGATTACACCAACAAATATTCCATGAGACCTTTGATAAGAATACCTCTACATTTATCTTCGCTTCAAACAAGAAAGCTACCCGTTGATGAGAACATTATTCTCATGAAGACCTAGAATAATAGGTTAGAAACATCTAGATCCACAACAATATTCCTTAGATCAAGACACCTATAATCCAAGACATCATTCTTCAATAGAAAAGAAGATGACTCGATGAATCCGGATGGAGTCACCCATATACCCGGATATATCTAAAAATAAAATCACCCAAGTTCTCATGGGACAAGACACCAATCTCTTACATAAATTTCCTTAGCAGATGCACCTTTTACTTTCTATGATTTTCTAGATGATCATTGAGTAGAAAATATGAAATCTTGAGGTTCTTCAACAGAAACAACTTTTTTTAGCATTAGGCATATTATCCACTTTAGGCTTCTCAATAGGGGTAGAATGAAGTACATATTGTTTTTTATCAACATGATCAAACCTCTCATCTTCCTTCCTCATGTAGATTTATTTTATCCATATACAATATCTTTCAATATGGCCATAATTTTTACATTTGAAACAAGTAATAGGACTCTTACCTTGAGAAGATACATCTCTCCAAATTTTTCTAGGAGGACTTTGATAGAAATAACTAGTAATATGAAAAAATTGATTACATCTGAAACACACAACATCATTCACACTTTCATTCCTCCATCTCTATCTTTGTGGTTCTTGAATAAAATATCTTTCTATGTGTCCCTTCTCATGATAACTATAACAAATAATGTTATTTGATTGATCATCTTTGTTATCCCTCGATATGTGATCAAATTTGATAAACCTCTTACACTCTTTTTCTTTATGACCAAAATCATTGCAACTATAACAATATCCATTAAAATTTATTTCATACCTTGATAAATTAGGATGTCTTTCTGATCTTTACCTCACATTTTTCTTCATCTGATCATCTATTGAGCTATCAGTCTTATTTCTTAAAACATCATCATATTTCTTGTCCTCTTTTGCTTTAAGGGTATTCTTAGCTTTAGGATATTATTGTCTTGGATCAAAATAGTTCTCATCCTTCTTTGAATCCCAAAACTTAATTATCACTAAAGTGTCTTTTCCTACTCATAAGCATATCAATATTTTTTATCCTTTTATTAACATTTTCATAAAACTTCATCTTGTTAGAGACATGATTTAGTTTTGAATTTAAAGACCATGCTTCATCTTCAAGATCTTTTATGATTGATTCAAACTTGATATTTTCCCTCTTTGGAGTAATAACTTAGCCCACATGTCTTCTTCATTCACTTTTTATACCTTTTATTCATCGAAGAAGCCACACTATATTTTCCTTTGAAATATTTGTAACATCACTTGCACTTTGCCACTAGAAGGAATGATATCTTCATACAAGTATTCAAACTTTTCCCATAACTCCTTAGCTGAAAAAAATCCATAACCATGGTACATACACATTATTTCAAAGAACTAAAAATGATATATTTGGTAATTTCATCCATGGGGCCTGATAAATTAATGTATCCAACATCAAATTTATAACCAAGTGAACTTAGATGTACCTTCATTATGAATCTCCATAGGGTATAGTTAGTTCCATTCAACATAGGTCCTTGATATGGATGAATCTCTTCTCATGTTTTGATCAACCAAACATGTTCTTCAAGAGGACCACATTCAATTGATTATAATTATTCAAAAGCACCTACTCTAGTACCAGGTTGTTGGAAGAACAATGGATTGAGAGAGGGGAGTTAATAAGTCCTTCAAAACCCTTAACCAATTCAATTTAACTTGCATACACCATATAACATTCAACCATGCATTAATGTGAGCTTAACAAAATACAAAAACCATTCACATGAGCATAACCATGAGATAATACAAAAGAAAACAAGATGTAAGTGGGAAAACCTCAAGGGGAGAAAATCCACTAAAACTTTTGATTATATTACACAAATCAAGATATTTGTATGAATATGACACACAACACATGATTTGTTTAGTTAAGCACCCACTTCACAAGGAACACCCACCCATAGAACCTTTGATAATATTACTCTTAAAAAATAAATGCATTAATATTACTCAATACACAATATTTTAATGAATTATAATGGAAGATATGTTGCTCACGCAATTGATCATGATCTTAATTTCATCTCAACACTCTCAAAACCTTCTCAAACACATCTTCCTTCTAACTTGCTCAATCCTTCTTCTTCATTTGATGGTTACATAAATTTCATTTAATGCTATGATTATCAACAATCCTTAGATTTTCAAACACTCTCTCAGTTATATATTGAAAAGACTTATAGATTTTTACACTCATACCTAGCTCACACTTTTCTCTCTCAAACCAATTTTTTCAAAATGAAGAAATATTATACACTTTTATACTTGAAATACACCTTAAGTGACCATAGGTCAGATAATACCATTAAGGTAGCTCATGAAAAACATAAAACATAACTAAACACTCATATAAATCAACATGAAAGACCCATATGGGTCGTCAATGCACCAAGACATCTAACAAGCACAACTAGGACAATAAGGATAGTTTCTCCTTCACTAAGCATTCCAAGACCATCAAGGGATTCATCCATTTTTAAAGGAAAAAAATGCTTCAAACATGTCAAGGAACCCATATATATATCATTGGATATATAAATAACCTTTGATTCACTCATTTTCTTCATATCAACAACAAGTAGGATTGTTTCCTAATCAAATTAGGCACCTCCAAGAACCAGTCTCCAACAATGAAGTCCAACACCACAAAAAAATTAATAAACCATGGTGTGTAAAAACTAAATGGAAATAAAATGATAGGAATAACATCACCAATAATTTTATACCTGATGAATTAACCTTTAAATATAATATAACAACTTCTCTTCTTAAACAACACATACCGCCCATAAACCAATTTTCTAATATCTACCTTCTTCAACCCTTTCTAACACATAAATATTTATAAATGCATGTAGTGGGATAAAATTTCACCCCCTTCAATATAAAATGGATATCCATCATCAAATAATCCAATATATTAGTATTTCATACCAATCTTAAGACCAAATCCATATTTTACTGCACCATTAAAACTAGGTCAACTTGTGACCCTTTTCATGCCACCTCAACTAACTCATAGAGCTCAAAAAATGCATCCAAAACAGCATATGAGATGTCTAAAACAACTCTAAGGTCATCAATCATCATCACCAAGTCCAAAAGTGTTGAAGCATGTCCATTTTCCATGACTGTTAAAATTGTCCTTTTAGCCCAAAAACCAGTCAACCTATTTTGACTAGTGTAAGTCATAAAATGGACTCACCAAGCTATTAAATATTTCAAAACATGTATCATGGCTCCTTTAAAACTTATAAAATCAATTTAGACATAGGTTGTAATGACAAACATGAGAGAAAAACCTTCTTTCTGAAAAACATGTAAATTTGGGTGGGCTCCACTAACTCTGTTAAGACCTTAAATAACCACCATCTAAAATATGGAAGAGTCCTATCCATACTATAATAATTATATTTTATGATTTAATGCATTATATGCTCATTCCATAAATTTTTATAATATTTCTCATGACCTAGGGTTTCAAACTCATAAAAAGTAACTTACCTTATTAGTAATCATTCATAAATGTTTAGATCTCATTAAAACTATGATATCTTCTTAACTCCATGAAAAATCATCCCTGAAAGGCTCACGGTCCCATGTAAACATAACACGTGTCACCCAAGAATATTTCTCTCACCTCGAGCTTCAAAATAAACTCTATTGAGCTCGATATGACCAAAAACCTCATAACTTGCAATATCTTCTTCATATCAACCTAAAATTTTGTTCATAGCACCATGACAACCTCTATTAAATTCCAAAATGATTACCTTCTCATAAATAGGTCTTCATATTCTCAACCACTTGTAAATTTCATATCTAGGTCCTAGGATATAAGCATGTTTGTACCAAAACAGAGTAGAAGAACCTCATACTCCATATTGAAACTTATTCAAAAGGCCCTAAAACCTTGAGATATCATGTCTCACTCATTTGTATTCCCTCATGGGATCATAAAGATTTGTAACTGATGATCATGCCTCATTAGGCCTCCAAGAACCTAAATTAGGTCTAGATGAGCACCAACAAACCCTATTTTCACCTTACAACTAACCTATGAACCTATATGAATCCTTCAAAACACAATCTTCATGCTCTCCATGCCTCTACCATGATCCACAAGCCATGTTACATCTCAAACCATCATGATCTATCACCCATGTAGACTAGGCCACCTGATTAGGCCATCTTGACTAAGAAAATCTCACCATTTCCAATCTTACAACCATGACACAACATGTTTGACCATGTCATCATCATAAAAAAATCCCTCACAGCACACCTAGACCTCACACACCTTTATCATTAATGTTCATTCACCTTTTACATAAATGAAAACCCTAATTTATTCATGAAAATAATCCTATACAACTCTCAAATGATTTGAATATTCCTATTAGCTTTGAGAGGGTATTTAATAATTACAAAATGGAAAAAATGGTTCTTTCTAGGCTTCGATGCACCTAGAATTTACCGATTAAACCACTGGACACACCGGCACATCACTCAACTTAGACTAAGAGCTCACTTGAAGCATGAAAAGGTACTAGGTCCCTCTTTAGGGTTGTTGTTGCAGGTTGTTAGCATGATGAAGACCTAGCACATGCGGTTCCATTTCTAACACATCATTCTTCAAAGCATACCAAATCTATATCTAAGGGAGAGAAGACTTTAAACAATAATCATGATGGAATAAAGTACATAAAATCCAATTACACACAAGAATACACTCGATTCAGCCAATATTCTCCATTATATTTAATAAGTATATAAAAGCTTCATTACAATAACAGATAGTATGCGCGTAATAGATTTAGCAGCATAATCTCACTATATCTCTCTCTCGTATATTGTCCATCATACATATATCTACTACATAGTTCACTACATATATATAAGGGTGGGGAATTTCCCTTGACCCCTTATCTAATCCTAAAATAGGTTGCATGTTATTATTAGCCAAGTGCCATTAAAAAATAGCCAAACATGCAAGTGTGCTAACAATAGACTACCGGTAGTTAACGCTGATGATAAATCTATCTTTAGCTTGTGTCCATGCAAATTAATTCGTATATGATCCTCCAAAATAGTGAGTGCATGGTGCACACATATTTTCCTCATTTGTGTGCTCTACACACCATCTCTAAAAATAGACCTTCATGAGTGAAAACGGCTAAGTCCTGAAAGCTAAACTTCTGCTCCACGCACGTGTTCTCCCTATCCATTCGTGCCTTTAAATATGACCTGTTTTCCCACGCATAATTCATGTGTGCTTTCTGTGAAGTGTTCTCTGATCAAAATTACCCCACACTAATTGCATTTTCACCCCAAAAATGGTTATCTCCAAAAACAAATCAAAGAATAGAAGAATAGAAAGAATTTGAATGAATGAAAGAATGTTCTTATCCTACGGTTTCTTCTTTTGTATCCTGAAAAATTAATTCAGGATATTCCTCCTTAATCTTAGCCTCCAAGGTTTTCCACTCAATGAGTGCTTCCTCTACTCTTTCTGGAATGTCCACAACAATAGACTCCAGTTCCTCCTTTGCAATTTCTCCTTTCTCATTTTGCAAGACCAACACAATGTTGGACATTACAGTCATCCTTCCCTCTAGAAAATCCATCTTCTACGTGATGAGTTTCCCAAGCTCTTCTAGCCAATTTTTGTGTGGTTCTTGGGTTGCTGTCAGGGCCTCACACTTCTATTTGACCAATGCTAATCTATCTATATGGCCCAATGTGTCATCTTTCATTACTTTTTGACCTCATTGCTCTCCTACAGGGTTTTTATGTTGATGAGTGCCTCTGGAGCTGTACAAATGTTCAAGGCTTGGTCTTCCTTCTTCAGTACTTCCTACAACACTTGTAGTGATCCCTCATATGATGTAATCTTCTACATCACTATAGCCTTTTCTCACTTTGCATCTTGTATTGGATCCTTTGGTGCTAGCATGCGCAGAGGTTCATCTTCAAGCACTAGGTCCACCAATGTACCTACATAGTGTATTGCCAAAGGAAATTTCTTTGGTACCTTTGGCTCTAAGTGTGGCCTAACTCTTATGACATTATCACAAATTTCCTCTACGATGCTGATAAATACAAAGTTATTTTTCTGTGCTAAGTCTCTTTCCTACATTAGGCACGCTATCTCCTTATCCTTAGTTTTGATTTCTTCCCTTAGCACCCTAATTGTGGCAGCCTTGTCCATATTCTGCCTTGTCACCTCTGTTGAGACTTTAACCAATGCATTTTTCACTGTTCATCTAACATAACGAGAAGGATGTAATTTTATGTGTCTATCCCGAGGTGTATTCTTCAACCTCCTCAACACACATGACTCTTCATACACATCAAAATATAGTTCATCCAAGTGTGTGTGTATCGACCACGATAATTACTTCTGGTGTGCATTGTTACCATATATTCATCCATTAATTCCCAGCCATATAATTATTTTTTTATTAGTGTGCTCTAGAAATAGGCGTGGATAATTTTACCTGTGTCCTCAGCATAACCCATGGCTAGTGGAATGTGCTCTCCACTTGTTATTCTTGACCTAGGCTACTTAGGAACTTGTGTTCCCATGTCCTAAGAAGTCTATGTAGCTGTCTCATTTGTTCTCTTTTCTTCCTCTTCTCCTTCCTTAATTTCTCCACCCCTTTAATGTTATCAGGAGGTGTATGAGAATTAGGTGTGCTTTCCTTTGACTCTTCCACTTCCTCATTCAATTTTAGTTTCCTTCTTCTTTTTTGGTTATCTCCTTCGTGGAGAGAGTCTCGGGTGATTTGCGCATTGTTTATAGAGTAGCACCTTGGGTCATTGTTCTCCTAAACACTCTCTTGAATATGTGCTCTCCTTGGACTACATTCAATTCCTCTTCATTTCCCTCTTGTGGCTGAGGTGGTGTAGTTGCACGCTCAACTTCATCCTTATTCATAGGATGTCTTCTACCTCTATGCTCTAAACCCCCACTATCTTCACGATCATCCTCCTCATCCTCCACTTAAATTATCTCTGCGGGCTTAGGTGCTTTGGGATGCTTACCCTTCGGCATCCCAGGGAGCGTGAACTCATTCTCCATGTACTTATTATTCTCCAACTTGGGCTTCAGTTGAAGGTACACCAATGCTGCTCCAATATCTCCCATAGCCAAACTTACTAGTTTAATGCTCAATAAATCTGAAATGATCCTTTCAATATATGCACCCTTTCCCCGCATACACATATTTCTTCCTTAGTATGTGGTAGTCATAATCTACCTTGTCCACATTGAACGTTAGTCGTCACACGTTTGAGAACATGTGTACTGACACCTGGAAGTACCTTGTTGTGAAGGCATATGGTAACTTACACCAAGGGCTCCATGCTCCATCTATCATGGTAAACCATGCTATGCAAAAGTGCTTTGGTATATAGTAAACTAAACTACCTTTCCAACCACCAAAGGAAATTCCTTGGGGATGCATCATTCTTCTTCAAATGCCATGCAGAGCCTATCATACCATTTCTCATCCCTTTGTTTGACTGGTTCTTTCATGGATCCTTCATAGAGGTATTTTCTAAACCACTCCTCTAGTGACTTATGCTCCATGGGATACTCCCATATCTTCCCTTCTCGGTCCATCGGTACTTCCATGAACACCAATAAAAACATAACAGCTCCAAAGCTGATATTTCCTTATGTACGTGCTTCTTAAACAATACTTTATACAATATAACATGAAATATTGTATACTACCCCTTCAGACATTCTCTTCACAACATGCAGCCACATGGTGTTCACTTGTGACCACCTTTCCTGGTCATTTAGCTTCGTCACAAGGTGTGTGGCTACCTGCACAACTAGATACTTCTTCATTTTATCGATGTCCATGTTGTGCGGACCCTTTGTGTACCCCAGCTCCTTTCTGGTCTCCAATATTGTGGCCTTGTCTATTAAATAATTCTTCAAATCTTCTCCTGTGCCCTTCAATCCTATTACTATGGAGATTAGTGCGATGAAATTTTGGCTTTGCATCCTACAAAGTAGAAAAATATTTATGTACTCTTCTCATGAGCCACTAGTACAAGGGCTCATATTTCTCAAAGTAAGGGAGCTCGTATAGCTAGTAAACTCCAATCTTCTTCAAGAGCTTCTCACTAACATCATCATACACCGACATGTCTTCCACCGTGTATTTATTCATCTTTGTGTTTAACAAGGCATCAAGATCCTTCTTATTCTCTATGGTACGGTGGTTGTACTCACTCACCTTGCTTCTCCTTATGTGAGAATCCCACTCCGCCTACGATGACCCCTTATAGATATTGAATTTTAGAAAAATTGCTTTTAGGAGCCATCTCCTCTTCTTATACAACCACCTTCTTCTTTCCCTTCACTCCTTCTGCAAATGATTTCTTGGGTGTCATTTATACCTTACAATACTTTTTAAATACTCAAATCTTGAATTTTGTAATGTACTAATCAAACCTAGCTCGATTCGGTGTGCCCTAGGTGAAATTACATGCCCTCACTCCTCTCTTTCACATTTCTTCACTCAAACCCTTCACCACTAGGGACGTAATATCTTTCTACACACAGATCTCTTCATCACAACTAGCTACACACCTTTCACACCTCAATTCGATCACTCGGATCTTCACACTTAGCTCCTTTTCAAATACTCTTAATCACAATGGTAAAAATGAACTCATATCCCATCCTTATATAAATTTTCAAATTTTTGATGCATTTATTGCTCCTTAACCTACCAAATATCCTGTCATTAATTGATTAATTCAATTCTTTCCATGCGGTACATCTTCGTGCCCCAGCTATAACCTTCTAGTGTGCCTTCCTACCCTTTAGCCACAAAATTCTCTTCAACATGCTTCCTTGCACCCAAGTACCTCATCACTACACCTTCTTCCGGTAGTTGTTAGGGCCTCTGCTTACCTTGCACTATATTTTCCATTCATTCATCTCCATCTTTGGTCACTTTTTAGAGGAAATCCTTTGACTTGAATAGCACCCGTAGCAACTTATTCCTTTCACCTTTCAATTCCTATAATCTTGTACCTAGATATCGATAACCACCCCACACTAAAAGTATGTGCGCTTCTATGCGCATAAACATGCTTCATATAGTAATTATCTTCGTAATGCAAGCATGCTTATTACACAAGAATAATAACTAAATTTACAAATCATAGCAATAAAAGGAAACACATTAAGGAAATATAAAATTGAAAACCTAATCTAAATGGTAATATTGCCTTATTAAAAACACCAATAATACTTATTTATAGTAGGGCTTCAGCCTACTCCTATTAAAGTGACCAGGTAGCCATGTTCCATTAAGTGCTTCTAACTAGCAAGCACCTATTTTAAGGATGTAAGTGATAACATATGGCCCCAGACCAATGTACCTTAAGTTTTCCTAGATGGCACAAGAAATAAGAGTCATAGAGAAGTACCGGTTGTCTAATCTCAAGTTTTTATCCCCGATATGCTTTTCATGCCATGCTTTCTCCTGGAATTTTATTTCTTCGACTCCAATGTGCTATGGCTCTTCACTCGTCCATCTTAATTATATTTTCAATAAGTTCTTCTAAATATTTCTCATCAGCTAGACCTCCAAAGTGCATGCAATACGTAAATAAGGTAACATAAATTCTATAGGAAGAACTACTACATGCCAACACTAACTGAAATAGTGTGTCTTTATTCATGTCGATATCCCCAAAGAACTGCAAATACATTATCATCCCAATCCTTTTGTCCAACATCATAGATTTTTTTCAATGTTTGGCTCAAAATTTTGTTGAAAGCCTCAGTAGTTCCATTTTCCTGAGGATGATAGGGTGTAGTCTTATTGTGTGCCATCATGAACTCATCCAATAAAATTCTAATTGTCTCATTAAGAAAATGTGTTCCCTTATCACTTTGGTCAAACTCAAAGGATATCCATACCTTGTAATAATATTTTCCTAAAGAAAGCGGGCTGCTGTAGGTGTTGTACAGTCCTTTGTAGGTGATGCTTCTACCCACCTTATCAGATGTTCTGTGCAAGTTATGATGTAGCGTGATCTAGTTCTATGCACAACTGGTGAAATAGGACCAACAAAATCTATAGCCCATTTGTCAAACAGGTTTTGCACTAGCAATAGGTCTCGGAGGAATTTCATCTCATTGACCTAGTTTTTTGAGATGTTGATAATGATCTCATGCCTTAAAAAATTCCTTACAATATTTATATAGGGTCTCCCACCATAATCCAATGAGTAGAATCTTTCACATTGTGGCATCACCGACATAGCTAACACCTACAATACCACCATGAGATTCTTACATAATATCCATGCACTCATGTTCCAATACACAACGATGCAATACCTCATCTCGGCCCAATTTGTATAAGTCACCACTGATTAACATATAAGGTGTGGTGCATATAGCAAGTTATTTCTTCTCCAAGGATTTCATTCCTTCTGGTGTCATCCCTATTCGTAGAAAGACAACAATGTCCTCTAGTTCTGATGGCACGTGTTGTAACCTATATAACTATGCATCTGACATGGTATCCTTAATTGCCTATGCTTCTTCTCCTGATTGTATTCTTGATAAATGGTCTGGTCTAGAATTACTTTTTCCTAGTTTTACCACAACTGTGAAATCAAATTCTTGAAATAAGATCACCCATCGACATATGCACCCTTTTAAAACAAGTTTATTTACCAAATAATTCAATATCATGTGATCTATATAAAAGATGAATGGTGTAGCTAGTAGGTACTTGTGAGAATTTATGTAGTGCATAGATCATTGACAAAGCTTCATGCTCTGTAGTTGTGTAATTCTATTCTACATGAGTCAGTTTTCTACTAGCAAAATAGATAGGATGATCTACAATACCTTCTCTAGGTTGAGCTAACACCGCACTAATGGCCATGCCAGAGGTGTCAACATGTACATGAAATGGTTTGTCCCATGAAGGAAAATGTAGAATAGGCACGGTAGTAAGTTTCTCCTTTAATGTCTTGAATGCATGTTGCTACGATTCTCCCCAATAGAACGTACCTTTCCCTTTTAGTAAATCTTCTAATGGTGTGGAAACTTTGGCATATCATTTGATAAAATTTTTGTAATATCCTCTATGACCCAAAAATCCATGCACCTCACTTTGACTGGTAGGCTCCCTTAGGCCTATAATGACTACAACCTATTGGTGCCCATTTTGATCCTCTCATTATATTGTCATCTTTCCCATTTGGTTTGTATGCTCTAAAAAATTTCTTCAAAATTGGTGGTCTGAAAACTTTTCCCTCCTTATTGAATGACTTGAAGTGCTCATAAACTTATTATTTTTCCCCAACTTGAAATAAAAATACATGTATGCCTTACTTTGTGCCCTAAATTTCCAAATCCACGGGCCTCTGTCATTTTTTTCAACTTTCCCTGGCCTTTAGAGCTTGTGGTTGCTCATTTTTTTCTTATTTTCCCTCAAAAATCTATCCCCATGGTCAAAAATTGCATTGAATCATTTCCCATTTGTTTTTTGACCAAAAAATCCTTCACCCACGAAGAAAAAATCAAATTCGGGCATCTCTGGCAAATTCTGTATTTTTGATGGTCATATGGGTGTACTTTTCCCATCAAATTTTATCTCAAATGACGTCTCCTATGTGGCCACTTGTGGTTGGACAAGGATCGATGGGTTTCTTTGAAAACTTAACATTTTTTTCATTTTGGAAAAAATTACAAAATTCTCCTGCAACTCCGCAGGTCCCAGAGGAGGACACGTGTCATGCTCTTATTCAGAGGTGGGATGGAAGGCTGGTGGGGGACTTAGACAATTTTTGCCTTTTTTGGTGAAAGGGATGAAAGTTGCAAATGGGTCCACGGGTGCAGCAATGGCACAAAGGGAGACAAGTGGTAGCTTCGGGGCCTGACGAGTAGGTTGGTGGGTCACCAAAGGAAAAAGGGAATTTTCTCCCTTTTGAAAAAATGACTTAGTGTGAAAATTTGAGGTGTGGCTTTGTGACAAATCGAAGGAGACATGTGGTAGGGAATAAATAGGAGGCGCAGGGCCATGGGCGCAAAGTGAAAAAAATTTCCCTTGGCAAAAAATGGTTGTTAAAATGTGAAATAAGCTCATGGATCCTCAGCGATAGAGAAGATGACACATGTCAAGGACAAAGGTGGAGGTGCAGGCCCGCGGGGAAAAAAGTGAAAATTTTCCAAATTTCCAAAAAGGTGGAAATGTGTATAATTGAGCCATGGTCCCAATGGGACCCACCATATCCCACGTGTTAACAAAAAATTTCAAGGGCGGAGGGGTGGAGAAAGAATTCAAAATTTTACATTTTTCCAAAGATGTTAAAAAGTAAAAAAATGATCCCAAATCCATTGCCAATCGTATTTTGACACATGGAGGGCTCGAGTTGAAGGAAAAGAGGCAAATCAATGGTAGCTATGAATTTTTCATTTTGGTCACCATTTTTGCTCCAGGAAGCTTGGAGATGTGAATTTTGCATCAATTTTCATCAAATTTTGGAAAATTCGTGTCATTTGTGCTCGCGAGGATCAATGCAATTGTTTTTAGGGATCAATTTGCAAATTTGGGAATTTTTTGAGGAGAATTTTTACCCTAGCTCATCAAAACATGAAATTTCAAATCAAGAAGTTACATAATCAAATTTTGGAGGGATAAGGATGAAATGATGAAATAAAAGGGATCTGCATGCTTTGAGGATGAAAAACGTGCCTCCTGATGAATAATGATGAAGGATTTGTAATGATTTGCCTTTTTTGAAACACTTGACAACTTTTGTTGCAAATATGTTAAATGTCCCTATCTCATGAATCATGTTAGAATTTTGTAACAAACTTGATGAAGGGCATATTCTTTTCTTTAGAAAGAAGGATCAAATGTAATTGAAAGTTATATAATGCATGTTTTTGACATGCAAACAGATTGGAGATTACTTATAATTTCACGGAAAATTTGGGAAGAAGCCTATTCTTTGAGAAACCACCTGATTACCATTTCTAATTCCTTTCTACATCAGATTTGTATCATGTTGAGTTGGTTTCAGATTGTAAAGCCATCAACAAGCTCGAGATTGTTCTTATAACATTCCCTATTGATAAATTTGGTCATTCTAGATTATGTTGTGTTCTCTCTTGGAAAAATTTGCATGCACTTATGTCTCGAATGTTTTCAATTTGTGTTTCTAGTTCATGTTGCGAGTCTTGTGTTAAAAATATCTCTTGATCATACACAGTCTCATTTCTTGTTGATAGTTTAGTGGCATTTGTAATCTCACATTTAGAAGAGATTTCATCTGATAAAGAGATAAACAAATTTAAAATCACTTTACCTTCCTTGAATTCTGAGATTGTTTGTAAACCTTTGGGTGCACCTTAGGTCATGATAAAATAGAGGTTTCTGGATGCTTTGTTGGTTCATTTGCTTCAAGATTTTGTGGCAGGTTGTCAAAGATTGTGTGGAAGAGTGCAGATCTGGGCCTCCATTTAGTACACATATCTTGGTTGAAGGAGTACCTTAACCCTTTTGAAGCATTATGTTGTTTAGGTCTTACAAATTTCTTGCAAAGGTCCTCAAAGAATTTGGCAAATTCTGGTTAGTCTTGTCTAAAAATATCCCACCAAAATTCATTCAAACAAACTAATCCTACCCATACTACCCCTACATTGGATTGTGTGTCAACAAAATAATACAATCCATTTACAAAAATGCACAAAGAAAACAATGTCTTCAGTAAACCTTGCCATGCATTGAAAATATCTCCATAATCTGGAAGTTACATTTTGTGAAATTCAGATTTGGAGTGTTGATCATATTTTCCCAAGGCCTTTTCATACTATTTACACAAATTGAGGGATTTCTTCATCTCCTTCACCATTTAAGGGTTACAAAGTAGGTTCTCTTACCTTGGTTGAAAGGCACAACCTAAAATAGTTAGGACAAGACCAAGTCCTATTTGAATGTTATCCATCTCTCGACAAATCTGAGTGTCGGTTAGATTACATCCCTAGCTACAAAATGACACAAATTATGATCTAACTTAAAGCTTCATGCCATATCTCTGATGCTGCTCAGACTAAAAAGGAGAACAAATTTGGGTACCAACACTTTCTAGAACTGTTACTGGGGACATTATTCAGTATTTCAGATCCTAGGTAATGCTTCTTATGTGCTTTATGTGCAATTACAAATATGAGTATCATCTTCTAATCGATATATAAGGCTGGAATGAAGAGTAGAGTTCGAGTTTTATATTTTCCTAGTTTAATTTGATCCAAATGCATAATCATTTGAGATATTTGAATGCATATCAAACCCTGGTGATGTCCCTTGAAAATTTTGCATGCCAATACATTGTTGAAGCATCATTTTATAATCAAATTTGTAAGGATTAAGTGAAGATATAATTTATTCCTACAATTTTATCGGTTCAAAGTTGTTGCACTTAATTTACATTTTTGGTTGATAGATTCAAGAAAAGGAAGGTCTGATCTATAAAGTTTGGAAATATTTTCAGTGCTAATAGATATTTGATAGAGTATTTTAGTGCATTTACACAACTAGGGTGAAAATCCTTAGTGGTGACTCCATGTTGTTATGATCTTGATAAATAACAGTGTCTTAAGCTTTTTATCATTTATTTGGTGTTGCTAATCTCTGCAAAATTGGAAGGAAGATCTCTCTTCATTAGAGACTCTGCTAAGAAGTTGTTCTCAGATTCAAGGAACTCAGAGTTAGAAGGGATAAGAGTTTGGAAAGTTGTTAAAGGTTAGACATCAAGAGAATATATATCCATCAGTGAGAGAGATCAACCTTTGGTAGAGGATTATCACTCTTCTTCCAGTGATTTTGATTCAAGAAATCCTTTCATAAAATTGTTTTCCCCAGCTAGTGAAGATCCTTTCATTGTACCTGATGAGTTCCTTCTTCAATCTACACCTTTGTGTTTCAATTCAAGTAAAACTTTCCAAGAAAATCAGCACTTAGAGGATACCAGTCTTGTGAACCACATTCTTCACCCCCAAATTCCTTGCACTCCTCATCGCTTGTGTCACCCCAAGATCACCTCCACCAAACAATATGGCTCACCTAGACCTCCATTTTTGTTAACACATTTGGTCCTATAGACTTTAGAGGAATGGATGGTTACACGAATGCTTTGTCCCACAAGATGTCGAAATAGGTTGCCAAAGTTCCAAGGTAATAATGCTATAATCGGTGATCAACATCTCAAACTTTTTGTTAACATGATGGAGGATTTTGAAATAGAGTTTGAAGATGTGTATATTAAATTTTCATTCATACACTAGAAGAGGATGCTAGGGATTGGTACAAGCTCTTCCCAATAATTCTATTGATTCATGGACTGAAATGAAGAATGCATTTAGGTTGTAATATGGTGACAAGACTGATCCTAGATTTCTCTTATCTGAATTTGAAAATATTAAGAATAATCTCAATGAATCAGTCCATGACTTCAACACAAGGTTTAACAAAACTTTGAGAAGGTTTCTTGTTAGTCTGAGGCCTTGTGATAAGTCTTGTTAAATCAAATATGCAGATGCATTTGATAAAAAGGTAGCCTATTACCTAAGAGACAAGAACCCTACTAATTTAAGACAAGCTTTCACCATGGAACTTCAAATTGAAAACAATATCAAAGCAATTGGGAAACCTCTCAAGAGAGATGGTGTAAAATTGATAAACCCTGAAAAATATCAAGCTAGCAAGGGTGATGATTTGGAGGAGGTTGTGAAAAATTTAGTAGGGGTTGTCAAAGAAATCTCATACAAGTTGGTAATAGTTGAGAAAGTTATTGGGCAAGCCTCACAAGTTCAGCCAAGAGCACAAAACCATCACAGATTTGCCAATCATCATAGAGGTGATCAAAGGGAACATGATAGAGGGAAAGGACCCATGTGGTCTGTAAATATACATCCTCAAGCATGTGAAGGAAGATTGTTTCTTGATCCCCTAACTTCTAGGGTTGATTTTGTTGAGGAGGTTTTGATATTGATTGGTGTGATAGGTGTTTTCTGCCCCCATCCTCCATGTGAAGTGGACCAGCAAGAGGGTGAAGCTAATAATGATGATGGTAATGATGATGATATCTATATGGTGGGTTGTTCTTCAAGCTCACAAGGAGGAGCAACATCTACTGAAGTGATAAGTGCAAGGACATTTGCAACCTTTTGGTATTACATCAAATAGGTATAAGTATTTCTTCCCCTCATACTCTTGAAGTTGATGTAGTGCAAGCTTTTGAAATTCCTAACAATGAATTTAAATACTCAAGAGCTTTGATGATTAAGAAGTATGATGGTGGTATCCCTTTAGAGGAAGATAGAAAATTATTGATGAATGTTGTTGTAGCTCAAGAGAAATACTATAAAACTAGAAGCAAAGTTGTTAAGGGATATGGGCCTCGAGCCAAACCTAAAACACCCTTGCTTACAAGTATCCCCAAAGAGGCTCCCAGAAGGGAGACACCTGCCAAAAACTCTGTTGTCCCAAGCAAAAATTACAGCCCTCCTCATGCCCAAGCTGCCAAGAGTCCCATGTCATCTGATGAATCTGTTTGTCTCCCTTCCAATGCTACTTTTCCAAAGATTGTTCCCTATGACATAGCCCAAGTATTGAACCAAATCAAATTGAGTGTTCCAATTATTGAGTTTCTTAGGATTCCTAAGCATAAGAAGAGAGAATTTGAGTACTTGGGATTGAAAGAGGAGAAGCATACTTGAGCGAAATATAAATGTTATTGAAACTCCTCCTCGGATCATTGCTGACCTTGAAACACCACCAATAGTATAAGATCTTGGAGAGACACTTGAGGTATATTTGGGGATATCCTTGGTTGATTACCAATTGAATGTTGATCCATTCTTTACAACTTTGATCATAAAGGATAGACTACTTCACAATTGTATGTTTGATTCTAGTGCATCATGTTATGTCATACCTATAGAAGTCATAAATGAGTTGGATATCAAAGTGATAGTAGCCTATGGAAAGTGTACTGCCATGGACTCAAGAGAAGTGTTGGTAGTTGGTTGTGTGAAGGGTTTGGTGATGCAGCTTGCATCTTATCCTGGGAGATATTTAAAATTGGATGTTGTGATTGTTGATTGCCCCGCTAAATAGGGTATGTTATTGTCAAGAAATTGGTCTGCAAGTGTTGGAGGGAGTGTCCAAATGGATATGTATTTTGCCACCATTCCCATTTATTGAAGCCTTGTCAAGCTCTATGGAGAAAAGAAAATGTTGCATCTAATTGATGATCCAAACAATGCTTCCTATGAGGTGTTGTTTGCTGATGTAGATGCGGATAATTTTATTAGGTTTGCTGATGCAAAAGAACACAAGATGGATCAGTCAAATTTCCTTGAATAGGTAAGTTCTCCTTAGACCTTGCTATTTGATGGAGCTTGCTCCAAATTTGGGAATGGTGCTGGTATAATTCTGATTTATCCTATCTTGGAAGAATTTGTTTTTTCCTTCAAGCTTAATTTTGAATGTACTAACAACATTGCTGAGTATGAAGCCTTGTTGTTAGGTATGAGAATTGAATGGAAGTATGGTGTTAAGGAAATCATTGGAAAGGGATACTCAGAGCTATTTGTCAAACAAATAAGAAAACTATATGCTACAAAAAATTAGCGGATGAAACAGTATAAGCATGTAGTTTGGGATCTAATTGAGATGTTTGATTCCTTCAACATTTTGCATCATTACAAAAGTTTGAATGCTACTACTTGACAAGTTGGAAGTGTTGGGGTCTAGATTTAGATATTGCACTATTTCACCTTATTGTGAGTAAAATTTTGAAGTGTTAACTAGGCCAGTTGTCCTTGACAACATCAAGCATTGGTAAGTGTTTAATGATGATGCTAAAGTGAAAAGGTTCTTACAAAATCAAGGTGAGTTTGTAGATCAGAATATTGATTGGGAACCAATGGTATGTATGAATGAAGGAAGAGAGACTTTGTTTAGAAAGGATATTATCCAATTGAAAACTAACACCATTCCTAGAGGTCTTGTTGCTCTTGAGTCCAATTTTGACAAGGTTGATTACATCATCAATAGAAACATATCTGCCTCAAGGGATGTGGAAGAGCATAACTTGGGAACAAAGGAAAAACCAAGGAAAGTTTGGTTGGGCAGTAGTTTAAGCAAGGAAGAAAAATAGTCCTACCTCCAATTGTTGAAACAATATCAAGATTGTCTTGCCTGGTCATATTCAGAGCTAAAAGCATATAGAGAAGACTTATTCCAACATGAGATCCTTCTTAAGAAAGGTTCCAAACCATTCAAAAAGAAGCAAAGGCTAATTAATCCACTCCTCTCCATGAGAATGCTAGATGAATTGAATAAAATGAAGGAGGGAGGGATCATTCGGACCATAAGGTATTCATCTTGGGTTACAAATCTTGTGCCAGTCATAAAGAAGAATGGAGATATCGACTTTGTGTATACTTGAGAAATTTGAATAAAGCTTCTTTGAAAGAAAATTATCCTTTGCCAAACATGGAGAACATGTTGTAGTTAGTGACTAGATCTGAATTGTTGTCCACCTTGGATGGTTTCTCTGGCTACAATCAGTTGTTGTCAAGGAGTCAAAAAGATTTAAAATTGCCTTTACCACTCCTTGGGAACATACGTTTATATGAGAATGCCTTTCGGTCTCATGAATGCTGGAGCTACTTTCCAAAGAGCAATGGATGTTGCTTTTGCTGGTTACATAAATCACTTTATTGTAGTTTATCAGGATGATGTGATTGTGTTTTCAAGGAGTAGAAAAGATCACTTGCAACACTTGGAAATAATATTGATCAGATGTAGAGAATATGGTATTTCTCTCAATTCAAAGAAGTGTCATTTTGGAGTGTAAAAGGCCAATCAGCTTGGTCATATTTTTCAAAGGTGGTGTGTCATGATTGACCTTGAGAGGGTAGAAGCAATCAGCAAGGTTCCAATTCCAAGAACAAAGAAGGGCATCCAATCCTTCTTTGGGAAGATCAATTTCATTAGAATGTTTGTGTCTAATTTTGCTGAATTGACTCTTCTTATTACATGCATGTTAAATAAAGTCCAAGTTATAAAATGGGAGGAGGCTGCTATTTAGGCTTTTGAAGGAATGAAAGAAGGATTGAAACATGTACCTATCTTAGCAGCTCTGAATTACAAGAAGCATTTTCAAATATTCTCCTTTCTTCGAAAATACCATTGCATTTGTTTTGATGCAAAAGGATGAAGATGGGGGTCATAGGAATATTGCCTTCTTTAGCAAGACTTTACAAGTTGTTGAATTAAAGTACACAATCATGGAAAAACAAGCATTTTCCTTGGTGAAAGTAACAAAGGTTTTCAGGCCTTATATATTAAGTTCAAAAGTTGTTGCTTATGTTCCCCACACCATGGTAAAAGAAATCTTATTAGAGATGGAGATCTCAAGAAAAAGATGTAGATGGGTAAAAAAAATATAGGAATATGACATGGATATCCAAACCACAAAGTTGGGAAGATGTTTAGGTCTTGCTAAGCTTATGGATAAGAGCAACTTGCAGACTGTGGAAGTGAATGAAGTAGAGGAAGAAATGGTAGATGTTCCTGAGAAATTGGTAAGCTATGAGTGGTACAAGTATGTAATATTTTATCTCAGACACCTATGCTGCCCTGATCATTTAAATAAAAATAAAAAAAGATCCCTCAAGTTGTCTTCTCAAAAATACATCATCACTGACTTTGGGATAGCTTGGAAGAACCCTGAAGGTGTCCTCTTGAAATGTATAACTGAAGATGAAGCTCCCAAAATATTTGCTGATTTCCATGGGGGAGTTTGTGGAGGACACTTTGCTGGAAGGGTTATAGCACACAAAATTTTGAGAGCTGGTTATTGGTGGCCTACTCTCTTCAAAGATGCAACCCTGCTGGTTAGAAAATGTGAAAGCTACTAGCATTTCTCTGGAAGAATGAAAGCTTTAGGATCCCTTCCTTTGTAGCCTGTATCAATTGAAGATCCTTTCAAACAATGGGGAATAGAATTCATTGGTGATATTTCAGACCCTTCTAGTGCTGGACATAAGTGGATCCTTGTAGCCACAAATTACTTCACCAAGTGGGTAGAAGCAATCCCCACCAAGAAAGAAACACACCAAGTTGTTATGGAATTCTTGTTGAATCACATCATATGCAGATTTGGTGTGCTAGTAAATATTGTTGCTAATAATTCCATGTGTTTCAGAGCTAAGCCCTTGATGGCAATGTGCAAGGAGTATGGAACCAATCTAACTTATGCTTCAAACTATAACCCTCAAGGAAATGGACAAGATGAGTCCAGAAATAAGAACTTGTTGAAGATCATTAGGAGAACCTTGGAGTTGAACAAGAGAAAATGGGGTGAACAACTAAAATTTGTAGTTTGGGCTGATAGAATCACTGCCAAGAGAGCTACTGGTAAGAGCCCATTTGAGTTGGTGTATGGAACTCAAGCTCTACTACCCTTACATCTGTAATTATCTTCATTTCAGTTTTTTCAACAACTTGAAGATCAGGAGGTCAGCCCATATAAAGCAAGGATTAATTAGATTGTAGAGCTAGATGAAGAGAGAAGAGCATCCCACCAAAGGCATGTTAGATTTAGAGAGAAGTTGAAGAGGTTGTTTGATAAGAAGGTTACTCCTAGGGCCTTCAATATTGGAGATCTGGTTTTGTTGTGGGATAGCAGAAATGAAGATAAGGAAAACATGGAAAATTTGATGCATTGTGGATGGGCCCTTACTCCATTGATATCAGAATTGGTGAGAATACCTTTTTTCTACAGGACTTAGATGGGGAATTCATTAAATTGCCTATTAATGATAGGCATTTGAAGCATTTCTTGGATTAATCCCCAAATTTGAGGTATGCACCAACTTGTACAGTGTATAACATTTGGGTTTTTTCTCTATTTTTGGTGTTTTGGTGGTTCTTAGTTTGCCTTGGTGTGTGGTAGCCATTTTTTCAGGTTTCTCGGCTAGTTTTTGGTGGCTTTGGCTCATGGCTCCATTTAACCAATGGATTATTTTGGCACTTGGTATACTTATTATTCTTATGGCACTCATTGGGAGTGCCCATCCTGAAGGAGCCAATGTTTGTGCCCATTTTGATCCTCTATTATATTACCATCTTTCCCCTTTGGTTTGCATGCTCTTAAACGTTTTTCTTCAAAATTGGCGGTCTAAAAAATTTTCCCTCCTGATTGAATACCTTGAAGTGCTCATAAACTTGTTATTTTTCCCCAACTTGAAATAAAAATACATATATGCCTTACTTTGTGCCATAAATTTCCAAATCCATGGGCCTCTTTCATTTTCTGCTTTCCCCATTGACCTTTGGAGCTTGTGGTTGCTTGTTTTTCCTTCTTTTCCCTCAAAAATCTATCCCCATGGTCGAAAATTGCTTTGAATCATTTCCCATTTGTTTTTTGACCAAAAAATCCTTCACCCACGAAGAAAAACTCAAATTTGGGCATCTCTGGCAAATTTTGTATTTTTGAGGGTCATACGGGTGTACTTTGCTCATCAAATTTTATCTCAAACAACGTCTCCTACATGGCTGCTTGTGGTGGACAAGGATCAGGTGGTTTCTTTGAAAACTTAACATTTTTTTTGGGTTTTTTGGAAAAATTTGCAAAAATTCTCCTGTAACTCCACAGGTCCCAGAGGAGGACACATGTCATGCTCTTATTCAGAGGTGGGATGGAAAGGCGACAGGGGACTTGGACAATTTTTTCCTTTTTTGGTGAAAGGGATAAAAGTTGCAAATGGGGCCACGGGTCCACAATCGCGCAAAGGAAGACACGTGGCGGCTTCAGGGCATAGTGTGTTGGTCGGTGGGTTACGGAGGCAAAAGGAATTTTCTCCCTTTTGACAAAATGACTTAGTGTGAAAATGAGGCATGGCTCCACGAAAAATTAGGAGACATGTGACGGGAAGAAATCGGAGCGTGGGCCATGGAGGCAAAGTGAAAATTTTCCCTTGGCAAAAAGGGGTGTTAAAATGTGAAATAAGCCCACGGATCCTTAGCGATAGAGAAGATGACACATGTCAAGGATAGAGGCGGAGGTGCGGGCACATGGGAAAAAAGTGAAAAACTTCGAATTTCCAAAAAGGTGGAAATATGCGAGAATTGAGCCACGGTCCCAATGGGACCCACCATATGCCACGTGTCGGCACCAAATTTCAAGGGTGTAGGGGTGGAGAAAAAGTTGAAATTTTACATTTTCCAAAGATGTTAAAAGTCAAAAATGATCCCAAATGATTCTCAATCGTATTTTGACATGTGGAGGGCTCGATTGAAGGAAAAGGGGAAAATTAATGGTAGTTGTGCATTTTTCATTTTTGCCACCATTTTTGCTCCAAGAAGCTTGGAGATGTGAATTTTACATCAATTTTCATCAAATTTTTAGCAAATTTGTGTCGTTTGTGCTTGCAAGGATCAATGAAATTGTTTTTAGGGATCAATTTGTAGATTTGGGATGTTTTTGAGGTGAATTTTTTCCCTGGCCCGTCCAAAACGTGAAATTTCAAATCAAGAAGTTGTAGAATCAAATTTTGGATTAATAAGGATGAAATGATGAAATGAAAGGGGTCTGCATGATTTGAGGATGAAAAATGTGCCTCCACAATGGATAATGATGAAGGATTTGTAATGATTTTCCTTTTTTGAAACACCTGGCAACTTTTGTTGCAAATATGTTAAACGTCCCTATCTACGAATCATGTTGGAATTTTGTAACAAACTTGATGTTGGGCATATTATTTTCTTGGGAAAGAAGAATCAAATGTAATTAAAAGTTATATAATGCATGTTTTTTGACATGCAAAAGGTCAAAGAAACTAAGAATTTCACGGGAAAATCTAGGAAGAAGCTCATTCTCTGAGAAACCTCCTGAGAACCATTTCTAATTCCTTTCTACATTAGATTTGTATCATGTCGAGTTGGTTTTAGTTGTAAAGCCATCAAAAGCTTTGAGATTGTTCTTATAACATTTCCCTACTAATAAATTTGGTCATTCTGGATTATTTTGTGTTGTCTCTTGGCAAAATTTGCATGCACTTATATCTCGAATGTTTTCAATTTGTGTATCTGGTCCCTGTTGTCATCTTGTGTTTAAAATCTCTCTTGATCATACAGTCTCATTTCTTGTTGATAGTTTTGTGGCATTTGCAATCTCACATTCGAAGAGATTTCATCGATAAAGAGATAAACATATTTAAAATCACTTTACCTTCCTTGAATTGAGATTGTTTGTAAACCTTTGGGTGCACTTTAGGTCATGATAAAATAGAGGTTTTTGGATGCTTTGTTCGTTCATCGCTTCATATTTTTGTAGGTTTTCAAATATTGTGTGGAAAAGTACATATCTAGGCCTCCATTTGGTGCACATATCCTAGATCAAGGAGTACCTTAACCATTTTGAAGCATTATGTTGTTTAGGTCTTACAAATTTCTTGCAAAAAGGTCCTCAAAGAATTCAGCAAATTCTGGTTAGTCTTGTCTAAAAATCTCCCACCAAAATTCATTCAAACAAACTAATCCTACCCATACTACCCCCGCATAACATTGTGTGTCAACAAAAGAATAATATCCATTTACAAAAATGCGCAAGGCAAAATCAGGATCATACAATGTCTTGATAACCCTTTCCTTACATTGAAAATATCTCCATAATCTGGGAGTGAAAACTTGTGAAAGTCAGATTTGGAGTGTTGATCATATTTTCCTAGGGATTTTCATACTATTTGCATAGATTGAGGGATATCTTCATCTCCTTCACCATTTGAGGGTTACAAAGTAGATTCTCTTACCTTGGTTGAAAGGAACAACCTAAAAAAGTTAGGATAAGATCAAGTCCTATTTGAGTGCTATCCATCTCTCCAAAAATGTTAGTTCCAGTTAGATCACATCCCCAAACCACAAAATGACACACATCATGATCTATCTAAATTCAAGCTTTATGCCATATCTCTGATGCTTTGCTCATGCGAAAAGGAGAACAAATGTTATTACTAACACAAACTTTCTTTGGATCAACCAACAAACCCTCCTTGCAGATTACGTGTCCTAAAAATATCCCAAATGGTGTAGAAAATATGCCTTTCTTGATGTTTAAAGAGATACTCAACTATCTACACCTTTCAAACATTAAGTGTATATTTTCATAGTGATCCTTAACTAATCCATACACCGTCCAATTATATAAATATACCTATAAGAAGTTGTGAATAAATTCCTTAAATGCTTGGACAACTATGCGCGATAATACAACTAGCACATTTTTCAAACCAAAAGGCATGATAGTATAGGTGAAGCTGCCCCATTCAGTAGTAAATGTGATCTTTTTCTGATCTTCCTAGGCAATTCTAACTCGATGATACCCAGAGAACCCATCTGTAAATGAATAGATTTCACACCTATGACACCTTCTATTATTTCCTTGGAGAATGGCGTAGGAAATGGATCAGATTACACATGCAGCATTTAGCTCCATGTAGTCCACACATATCCTAATTTTTCCATCCTTCTTGATATTGATCACCATTAGACTAACCCATTCTTACTCATCAAGGGCTTGATAATCCTAGAATTCAAAATGTTATTAATATCTTCTTTGACCTTTTTGCAAAAATTAGGGTTCATCCTATAGGGTCTCTTTCTTATTGGGTGTGCACCCTCTTTAAGATTTATTTTCATCTCTCCTAATGATTCATGCACACCTTTAAGTTCATGGTACCCATAGGAAATAAGTTTTGGAAATCCTTTAGTAACTCTACAATTTTTTCCACTTCAAATTCTGACCCATAGTCTCCAATTATGGCTATCCTTAGGTTCAATATTTGTTCCAATATTTACCCACTTTGTCTTCATAGATTCATGATATGCATGTGTGGTCTTATCCACACTATCAAATACCTCACACCTCCCTATTGAATGGTTTACATCTAGATTATATACTTCTTCTTCATCCACTAAGTAGACCATTTTTCCTTTCTCTTTCTCAAGGCAAGCACGTTGAAGTACTATTGCATCGGCCTCTAGTTCTTCATCAAGACGTGCTCCTGAGTCTTCTTTACCTAATAACTCCTAAATCATTTCTTCATCCTTAACACTATTTCCCATAGTTAAGCACTTAATGAATTTCAATGCTTCTTCCACCGAAGGCTTTGTAGATAAGAATTCAAATGTCACGGTCATTCCCGCATTTAAATTCTGCGCAATTTCCAATTTTTGTTGGGCCCCTAAATATTGACTAAGTATGAAGGTGTGTGGGCACGCAGGACCCCGATTCAAGATGGTGTGCAAGGAAAAAATGCACAAGAGAAAAGGATTAAGGAAGCATATAGCATGTGCGGTGCACAAAAGAAGGTTCGGGACTTAGCCGATTTAAGAAATAAAGGCGAACACACATGAAAAGCATGATCGATTGTGCGTGGATAAGATGCCATCCTTGTAGAATGTGGTGGCCCAGGAAAGAGCATGCTAGTGATGGGATCTTCTAGAAGACCATCATGAGATGGAGTGGAGAGATCAGGCCTGAGGAAACATGCTCATTGAAGGACCACATTCGACACTTGGTGATGGATCTGAGGGTGCGGCAAGGTAAGTTGGTAGCATGGGAAGGAGATAAATATAAGTGCTTGTGAATCGGGAAGGAGAATATATACAAGGAGAGAATGAGACATATCTTGAGAGAAGAAGGATAGATAGAGAGAGAGATATCATAGATGAAGTTTTGTAGGATTACTAGGAGTGGAGCTCTAATGCAAAAGGAATGTACTAATCTTAGAATTATAATTTCTTTTCTTTTTGGCATAGTTATACAAGCCTAGTGATGTGCATGACTGTTGTCTACCCTCTATGGCTCTTTGTAATGAAATGATGAATACAATGAGGTTACCTATTACAATTAGATATAAATATTAGTGGGTTTTATGTATATTTCATTCATAGAAGTTCTTTTTCCTTTCATGCTATGAATGAATGGTTGTATCTTTATTTCTATTATAATATATGTTATGGAGTATTTTAAAACACTTGGTCTAAGAAACTACAAGGGATCTGGAGGCCGTTCTGAGCCCTATGATTCTTGTATGTCTAAACTTCTTTCCTGAATACTCTTATACTACTAATAGATGAATGCTTCCCACTAAAAACTCACATAAAAGAGAGACTCGACACCCACGCGTGCCTCGGTGAGCGCTCATCTTTTGCTAGGTGATAGGCCAGCGCACATGGGATTCCTTCCTTTTATAGTGGGAGTAAAATTGGCTACATCTTGGTTCAGTTACTGGGACCTCTTTTTGAATTTGTAGTGGGATATAACATGCATCATGAATTGTGTAAAGAGTAATGATGGATCGGTTAACATTGGAAAATGTTGAATCATGGTTCGAGAAAATGGGAGATGAATTTTCCAAGAGATTCAGCACTTTGGACTGAGTTTGATACATGTAGATGGGTAGAAGAGAATCTCTACCATGATCTATATGAGACTTTTTCTCTTGCTTCCCAAAGAGAGTTATTTGAAGTGGCTTTTAGCTTATGCATCTAGATCAAGTTGGCATTATGTATCATGGATATGGACCAAAGAAGACTACCAAAGGTTTCAGGATGTAGATCTGACATGGACCCATGCACTCTAGCTATGAAGATATAGCTGGTTACCACAAGTTTATAAGCACTCCCAATGGTGGCTAAACCATTTTGAGCCACAGGTAAGGAAGCTCAAGTGGAGGAAAATGATAGATTATATGATATAAAAGGAGAGGGAATAAAGACAGCTCAAGTATGGTGAATTGCATGAAAGGGATATTAGTAGATGATGTGAAGCTACTAGTGTGATGGATCTATGGAGACAGACATTGCGGAAAGGACTTGAGGTTCATGCGAGAGGACGTGGAACCTAAGCGATCTATGCTACTCCATCTTAGAAAGCATGTGAGGAGACCCCTTCGGCTTACGTGAGATTTTTCACATGAAGAAAGGAGATTCATTAACACATATCTGAACCCACCCAGTGATCGATCCCTGGTGCTTGGTTTTCCCAAACTAGGAAGAAGTATTGATCTAGTTGAAACTAGTGGAAGAGACAGATCCACACCTAGGAGATACAATTTTACATTCCCTTCTTCTATGGTTGCACATATTCTAGTATTTGGAGGAGTTTTTGGACAAGGGGCAAGTGTACAAGATTTTGGTCTCACATCAAGGAGTGGCATGGGACAAAGTAGCGGTAGTGGGGCACTATCATAAACCATCGACACAGATTCAGTGGGACCATGGGGGCACTTGGCATAGCTCCTACAGGCCCTATTGGACCCATTGGTTTTGGTGGATCTGGTGGCTCTGAGGTACATGACCTAGTGGACCTAGTGGATTAGGCGGTGGAGGAAACACTAGAGGGAACCAAGGCTCTTGTTCAGGACAAGGACCCCAGCCACCACCTCAAGTTTTCTTTGAAATGTCTCTACATTTATTAGATTACAGGGGCGTTGAGGATGCTACGGAACATGTTCACAAGTGTGAACTGCTATGTCATGTGAAATGTATCACAACCCTATAATGAAAGGCTAGTCAATTTACAACCATGTTGTAAGGGCACGTGCATAGATGGTATAGAAAGTATGATCCTGATAAAAATGTGGTGGATTACACTACCTTAAAGAATGCATTCTGATAGAGTTCCAAATTCCTGAGTTCGAGCAAAAAATCATTAGCGCTTTGAAGGAGATACAACAAGGAATGGCAGAGAGTGTGCGGGAGTATGATGCACACTTTAAGACTCTCTTGTCTAAATTATCATATGATATACATCCTTCTCAGCATGCATAGTGGTTTGTTGGAGGATTGATCACCCCTTTTAGAAGGGCCTTGTCTCATAAAACTTTTATAGATCCGCGCGAAGCATTAGAGGCTACCTTGTCCTCCAAAGCTATTGTTAGTATTGATACTAGAGTTAGCCCATTCTTAGAAGCTTAGATTGTTATTATGCTTAAACAGTTGGAAAAGCTATATGTGAACTTGGTCCATGAGACTCGTACTAGTTTGTGGTGCACATATTGTGAGATAGAGGGGCACTTTAAGCATAATTTCCCTCGGAGGACAGTATGTGTTGTAACATTAGATTGTGAAATCTGTCATGGGGACCATGATGTCAATAGATGTACATTTCTACAACATGTGATCAAGAAGAATTTATCCTATTATTACAAGATTTGCACCTCCACGACAAATGATACTAAATACTATAGGATCATTGATCATGGGGTGTGCCAAACCAGCATTGCTAGTGGTTCTAAAAATGATGATCAACATGTTATGAGGAGCACCCGGATGGAGGCACATGTGGAAGAGGTTTTTGAGGACGATTCCATGGATGAGGTAACCACAAAGGAAGGAGTGAGTTACCATGAGTGAAGTGTTTTAGCTATGAATCTACAGAAAATTACAAGCATGAGTTCCTAGACTTTTTGTAGTGCTCTTGGTGTGGAAAGAAGCATAAGTATGAGGAGTTTCAAAAATTATTTGAGCATATGAATCAATAGCACTAGAAGGAAAAATGCACTACTATGGTCAACATCAAGAAGGAAGACATATAGTGGATACCTTGGGTAACACAAGATGAAGGTTTAGAGCCTATCTTGGTAACAACAAGGGCAGAAGCCACGCACACAAGGGAGATACCAAGATAGAGGAGCCTCGTTTCAAGAGAAGAGGTCATTCATGGAAAGTACCCAAACCCCACACATCAGAAGGAGATATAGTAGGACACCATGGATGTTATTCAAAGCTTGTAAGGGGAGATCCAGTGTCTAAAGGAGAAATCCAGGAGGGAGGAACAAGGAAGGAGGATCAAGGCATAGAAAGATGACCTGGATGAGGTCAAGGAGGTGTGTAAAATGCTAAGGTAGGAGAACATCATTCCTTTGCTAGGATCCTTGTTGAGAGAGAAGGTACCACACGCTGAGAAGAGCGTGAGAGGCAAGTCTTACACGTGAACCTTCCCCCTCACAGCCTCAACTATGATAAGGAGACTACATCGAATACAATTGTAGATGGATGGATCCTCAAAAATATACTCACCCGACACTAATGTGAAGATTAATGTTTTGACTTTGGATGCATGGAATCAGATGGGGAGACCTGCATTACAGCCATCCTCAAATGTGTTGTATATGGAAAACAAGACTAAGGCAATGCCCATCGGTGTCTTGAAGGATGTAGCTATTACTATTCAGGGAGCCAAGTTTACTGGGGACTTCGAAGTCTTGGCGCTCACCGAGGTGGACAATTTCCCAGCACTACTTGGGTGCCCTTGGTGTTACAAGAACAATGTGGACCTCCGGTTCAACAAAGGGTACATTAGTTTTGAGAACAAAGAGGAGTGGGTCATTATACCCCTGGTTGATGGGAAGTTAGCACCCTACATTGAACCATTGGGAGAAGAGGTTTTGGACAAGATTTATGTGTGCTTAATTAGAGACCCTGACATGGTACACCCTACTAATAGGGTTATCCAGTTTGAAGATGCTCAATCAGTGAGTGATACCACCATCCTGGCATGTGACAATTGGGTGCATGGGACTTACAAATTAATGGGATGGAAGTTGAGAGGATCGGTGACCAAGGTAACTAAAGGCACGCCTGCGGTTCAACATGTTGGGAAAAGAACTGCCCAAGTACTCTGGAGGATCCTTCCTTGAGATCTTTCTACAGGAGATAGAAGCTCAGTGGAAAAATGAAAAGGAACGAAGGGAGATGTTGAGTTACATCTTTCTCGGCATAGCAGCTCATTGGTGGGCCACACATCAAGAGAGCCTTTTAGAATGGCGTGAGGTAAGAATTGCTCTCTTTGTTAGATTTTCTAGAAGTAATATACCCACCATCATCAAGGAGTACCATGGGAAGGAGCCCACCTCTTTCCATATCTAGGAGTGTGAATGGGTCTGGAGAGAAGGTGTGGAAGCCTTGCCACCATCCCTCTAGGTGCACAAGTTGTATTCTTCCCTACGGGGTTGCGCACACATATGGTACATTCATTCGAGAGACATGCCACCGACAAGGAATTGGCAATAGCTTACAGATGATCTTATCCAAGCCTTTGAGTATCGGAGTACCAAACCATCGGTTGATAAGGCCTTGTAAGGTATCAAGCACCTTACCATGGGGGATAGTGCAAGAATAGAAGATAGGCTATTATAAATAATAGGTGAGCTAGGATTGGAGGTGCACTTCGAAGAGATTGAAGAAACAGAAGAGTTACTGACTTGAGTGCATGTGTTTGGAGAAGGAGAAGGGAAAGTATATGTGATTGATGGAAAGAAATTAGAGAGTTTAGATGTAAGCTAATCTATAGGAGCATACGAGGTAGTGGATAGTGCATATGCTCATGTGCATTCCTACCATGAGCCTTTAAAGATGAAGAAAGTTAACATCGGTTCAAAAGAAGAACCTAAGGAAGCTATTATTGGAGATTATTGGATAGAGAAGGAAGTGTCAAAGATCATTGACCTATTACGTGAATTCAAGGATTTATTCATGCATGGGTACCATGAGCTAAAAGGCATCCACCATTCCTTGGTGGAAATGAGGACAAAACGAAGGAAGGTGCGTGCCCAGTTAGAAAAATTACATGCACTGATGAATCCCAACTTACGCGTGAAGGTTAAGGAGTAAATAGACAAGATGATAGCTTCGGGATCATTGAGGTAGTAAAAGAATCGAGAATGGATAAGTCGATGGTAATTAGCATCAATAATGATGGGTGGATTAGAATTTGTGTGGATTATAGGGAATTAAATACATTTTGTATCATTGATCCATTTCCAACCCCTTCATTTGAACAAATTTTGGAAGGAGTCGCTGGGCGCAAAATCTATTCCTTTATGGATGGATTTTAGGATAGCACCAAGTCATGATTGCAAAGAAGGACAAGAAGAAGACAACTTTTATGACCGAATGGGGAATTTTTGCATATACGGTCATGCCCTTTGGGTTGAAAAATGTACCTGCTATCTTTTTGCGCATATTGGTGCAAGCATTCCAGACTTCATTCATAAGTTTCTTCATGTTTACTTGGATGATTGGACAAAGATATATGGTCTGCAGTTAAGGACCATTGTGAAAACTTGAGATTAATGTTTGAAAGGTGTAGGTAGTTGAGGATATCCTCAACATCAAGAAGTGTGTGTTTACTACACCCTTTGTGACTTTATTGGGGCATATCATATGTAAGGAGGGCTTTAGTAGATCCCGCTAAAGTTGTAGTTATTGTGGGATTAAGGGAGCCTACTAGCCATAGTGCAGTGTGTGGATTCCTTGGGCATACGGGATATTACAGAAAATTCATTAAGGGGTATTCCAAGATCACCGCGCCTTTAGAGGAGCTACTTAGACACAAAAGTACCTTCCATTAGGAAAGGCGCGAGAGGGCATTTGATACATTAAAAGATAAGCTTATTACCACTCCTATTTTGTGATTTCCCTCTTAATACAAGCCCTTCCATGTCCATGTAGATGCCTCAGGAACCACCATTGGAGTGGTACTTGCACAACTAGGTGAGGGGATTATTGATCATCCTCTCTATTTTACTGAGTAGGAAGTTAACACCAAAAGAGCATAATTATACCACAACCGAGCATGAGGCATTGTCAATGATCTATGCACTTTTCAAATTTTAGCAGTATCTTCCAGTAACACCCTTTGTATTCTACACCAACCACATGGCATTAAAGTATTTATTGAACAAGCCCATTCTTCAAGGCGCATATGTCGATGGGTGTTGTTGTTTTAAGAGTTTGAGTTCACCATTGTAGTGAAGCCTAGAAAAAGAAATTGTGGACCTGATCATCTATCAAGAATTGATTTAGGAGAGGATGCACAAAGTATTGAGGAAGTAATGCCAGACACGCAACTATTTAGATTGTGGCACACACCCTCAGATTTGGAAGAGATTGCTATATTTTTAAAAGAAGGTGTGGCACCGGATGGGATGAAGGCATTGGAAAAGAAGCAGTTGGCCATACGTGCCACACCCTACATGTTGATTAGTGGAGACTTATACAAATTGGGACATGATGAAGTTTTACACAGATGTGTGTTGGAACATGAGCGCTTGACATTACAGGAGGAAGTGCGGGTGGGCATTATGCAGGTGATGCCACCACACGCAAGATTTTAATGGCAAGTTTATGGTGGGAAACCTTGTACAGGGATTGTAGGGATTATTGTAAAGCATGTGACCACTTTGTCAAGCACATTGGCAAACTAGGAAGGAGAGATGAAATGCCTTTGTATCCTATTCCTAGCATAGAGCCTTTTGAAAAGTGGGTGATAGACTTTGTAGGACCTATTACACTAGTAGCACATAGGACTGGGTCATGTTATGTCATCACTTGCATGGATTATCTCACAAGGTGGGTGGAAGCAGCCCCGACTAAAGATTGCATGGCGTAAAACAGCAGGTAAGGTTCCTATGGGAGAACATTATCACAAGGTATGGATGCCCTTTGAGTTTGACCAGTGATAGGGGTACACATTTTCTAAATGAGACCGTGAGGATCCTACTATCTGAGTTCATGGTGGCTCATCATAAGACTACGCCATATCACCCACAAGAAAATGGAATCTGGAAGCATTCAATAAAATACTCTTGAGTCATACCTTGACCAAAATCTATGATGTTGGAAGATAGGATTCGGATGACAAGGTATCGATATTTTTATGAGCTTATAGTACTACGTATAAAAGACTAAATAAATCCACACATTTTTAATTGGTGTTTGGCGTAAAAGCTATTTTATCAGTTGAATTTATGTTACCTTCTCTGTGAATAGTGTGTGCACGAGGAATAGCTGATGAACAAGTGTTGGAAGAAATAATTGATGAACTAATGAAACTAGATGAGAGATGATAACTTGCCCGTTGGAGCCAAATAGTGGAAAAGGCAAAGCAAAATGCTTGGCATGATCACCTTATTAGAAACAATAAGTTTGAGGTTGGGCAGATGGTGTTACTGTATGATTCTAAATTTCTGTGCCATCTTGTGAAGTTGAAATTCCATTGGTTAGGTCCCTATACAATCTCGTGCATCCTTGATTCAAAGCGTGTGCGATTCTGAAGCATTGGATGGAATGAAGTTTTCTAGACACTTCAATGGTAGTAGGATGAAGCCCTACTATAAATAAGTCTTCTTGGTGTTTGTAAATAAGGTAGTTTTTCCAATTAGTTTAGAATTTTCCTTTATGCATTTTCCTTTCCTTGTGTTTCCCTTTATCTTTGTTGTTTTGTTTTGCGCCTTGGGCACCGGTAACCTTATTGCTACTTTTGGAGGATTTGTGAGTGCATAGAGGACCACACATCATTTAAGTGTGGGGTGGAGAGAAATGAAGAAGCACATGATTAAAAGTACCAAGGAAGTTATGTTGAAGAGCCTTGTTGAGTAGCCCATTGAAAGAGATGAAGAGAAAAGATAGAATGGTTGGTGCTTTAGGGTAAAGCTAATCGTAGATCCCACATACAAAGGAAAAATAAGCAGATTTAAAGAAACATGAGGTAGGTGAAAGAGAGAATCTGGATAGAAGAAGTGCCTTCAACGTGGGTTGAGTGCATGTAAGAGTCTCCTGTCAGGTTGGTTTGGTTGCACACCAGAAGGTTGGAGGATTTTCACGTAGGAAGGGCATGTGAGTGAAGGAAATGAAGATGGGATTTGTTTTAAAAAGCCACATTAAATGAACAAAGTATGGGGTAGGTAAAGTAGCATTTAATGACCAGAAAAAGGAAAAACTATAAATAGAGGGTTGGGGCACTCTCATTTTACTTTGTGAAAATGAAGATTTGGAGATATAAGCGAAAGATATAAGCTAGGGATTTTTAGATTCGATTAAGGAGAAGATCTGTGTGATTAAAAATGTAAAGAGCCGCTTCAGATTATGAACCGAAGGAAGAATTACATGGGTATGGAATGAAGTGAAAAGATGTTGTCTTGTGAAGAATTTATTAAAGTTAGGGTTCAAAAACTAGGGCACATGTTTAGGAGATTTGTATCATGGATTTGAGATCAAAGGTTGGGAGAAGGAAAGCGAGTAATGAGGAGAGGTTGGAGTAATACAATTACCTCAACCATGGCACCAAAGAAAGGGAATGGTAAAGTGAAGGCTAAATAACTAGAACCCAAGGTAGATACAAACAAAGAATGGTATGATGAAATTAAGTACCCCAACGGAGTGATGATGGGGAAGGAATGGGAACCCCATTTGAGAAGCATCTTGGTCACTTATGACTATAATCACTGCACTAGCACTATAGAGAAATAAATGACATTAGAATTGGTACGCCTAACCAACAAGCGAACACCTAAAGGGTTTCCTATCTACAATGATGACGTGAAGGTCAAGCTAGCGAAGGTAGGGTTGTTGCAACTCTACGAGTTGCCTTATTTTGGGAAGTCGGATCACTTGTACTAGTGGTTAATGTCTTGGGTGCATGAGGACTACTTCCACTTTTCTGGGTGCAAGATGCATATAACTCCCCAGTTGATTGCATAGTTTATAGGCCTCATATGCGAGGGAGATAGCCTAGAAGATGACCTTGGTGATAAGTAAGCTATTCAGAGACCGTCAAAGTGAGAGGGAGAGGGATGGGCCTCGCATTACCCATTGAACCCCCTCTCTATCTATATGGGGCCCTCTATAGAACTATATGGGGACGATAGAGAGAGAGATAGATATATAGTATGAGGCCCACTCTCTAGTTTATGAGGGATGTGTCCATCGGTGGGTGTGTGGTTAGGCTATTTTATGAGGGATGTGCTCCAATATCTAGAGCATCCATCTTTCCCAGAGATAGAATAGAGGGCCAAGTGAACAAACATCCATGTAGTATCGGTCAAACGGAGAAGAACCTCTCTATATGGCCGGGCCCGGGGTCAACAGTATGCCTACAAGAAAGGGTCACTGTATTATGACATCTCGGACATCAAGGACCTAGTTATGAAGATAGTTGCACACACAGTAATGAAGTTAAATGGCCAAGAAAGGTGGATGCAAGTCAAAAAGCCATGGTTACATATCTCGTATGAAGATTGTAGAGGGGACTATTTATAACTTATCCGCATACATTGCGAGAAATTGTAAAGTGCGCAAAGGAAGGGGACGGATCCTCTTTGGAAATGTCTTTCTCACCATATTATTTACAGAAAGTGGAGTACCGGATGCACGAGATAAGTTTGTGTGGGAGTACCCAGCCAAAGACCCTTCACCCACGAAGAGGTTTGAAAAGTATGCATTGATAAAATGACAGATCCCCACAAATCACGGCTCAAAAAAAAGGTATACGTGCTTGAGAAATGCATTCAGGGTAGAGTGGAGGATCCCTGAATAACTCCTAGAAGCCACACAAGGAGAAGCTAAGTTCACGGTATACTAGTACTACTGCTTGGGCAGGATCAAACTTGTTGATGAATCATGGAGCCCTTGGTGCAAGCTCCCTTTCGTGTTCACTACCCAGTACTTCCAAGCGGGAGTGAAAAATTTAAAGAATCGAAAAATCTAAGGCTAGAGCTAGGAAATTTGGACCGGGAGCATAGGGATATGAGGAAGAAACTAAACTATCCCAAAGGTAAGCACACGTATGTGGAGAAGTACATATCACACGAGATCCACATTACTAGGCCAATAACACTTCCTATTCTTTGGAGGATCCATGGCACACATGTACATGCACATAAGCATGAAATTTGAAAATGGTACATACTTGGTGGATGAGATCTCCATACACGAAGACCCTTAGGAAATAAGAAGTCAATGTTTAACAAGAGGGGAAAAGGAGAGGAAGGAGCACCAAGTGTACCAATTACTCGAGACAGGTGAGCATGCCTTCTTTGAGTGAAAAGCTAAGCACCTATATTCGGAGGATGAAGCCCCCAGTAAAAGAGAAGATGCCAGAAGTAGAGGCACCCGAACAACCCACCACCTTGGAGGAGTCACAAGAGGAAGAAGAGAAGGTAGAATCTCCTGACCAGAAGTAACCTCTCAGGAAGAAGCAGAGGGTGGATGAAGAAGGCGACTCGAGAGGCGGCCAGACAGTTTGGAGAGATACCTAGGAGAAGGAGAGGATGAGAGTGCAGGAGGTGGCGATGAGGAGGAAGAGCCAGAAAAAGACAAGGAACCTTTGGAACCTCATGTATTTAGTGTTTATGACTTGGAGGAAGAAAGTGGGGATGAAAAGCAAGAGTTTGTATTCATGCGATGAAAAGGCACACAAGGTGATGAAGGAACTGAAGATACAAAGGTAGATGAGAAGGATGCCGAGGAGCAGGGAGCCACTAGTTTTACCAAGGAGTAGATAACCAAAGTGGCAGAGTGAGAAGTGAAGAAGATGCTCAAGATCCTTGTAGACCAGGAGTTAGAGCGGAGCGTAAACATAGTGCTAAAGGAAGAGAAGGAGGAAGAGTTAGCTAAGGTGGCGAAGCTTAAAATAGGAGGAATTAATCAGCGCACAACTAAAGAATGAGCTCAAGGAGGAAAAGGAAAAGGTGCGGAGGTCTACAAGAAAGTAGAATCAATAAAAAGTGTCATCATTTTGAAACACCCAGATCTAACACTTATCCCTCGAGGTATGCATCGATGCTAGAATGCCTAGAAGAATTAACATGTGTCCTCACCATGGAGAGGAAACCCTTGGCAATGGAATCTACAGAGGAAGTGGTTGCACACCCGGAGGAGGACTGGTTAAAAGTGATAGAGCTTGTTTCCGAGTGAATTCAAGTACTCGTGGAGATCACGGACAACCTGCCCGGTCTGCGAAGCTACATATGACACATGCACGGATAGAGATAAGGTGGAAATTTCCTTGGTCACCACACTTGAAGTAGAGCTAAAAGAGTTCTATGAGAAGAACAAGGGTAATAGGGTAGAGAGGGACAATATTCTAGCTAAAGTAGAAAATAAATTAGAGGCGATTGAGGATTTAATAAGCTCAACTAAGGCCCGGCTGAAGGAACTGTACCCCCAGATTACAAGGAGAATGGACAAGCTCATGGATCTGGGCAAGGATATGGAATAGATTGTGGACACTTTGGGTGCCTAGGCAGCTGGCCTAAGCTTTGATGAAGTAAGCACCTTGGTGGGCAACCTATTCCAGAAGGCGAAGGTCAAGGTTGATACATGGAGAAAGCTAGAGGAAGATCTGTGACGAGACTTTCCTAGCCTTCTGAATTAATGTCCCCCCCTTGCTTCATTCTTTCCCCTATTCTTTCATTCCTTATTCATTTTTGTAATATTTATCTACATCTTGGTTCCATTGAACCAACTTGCACCTTGGTCAAGTAGAATGTTTCCGAGGGTGGAGAATAGGTATAGTGTGGGGTGATGTTGGACCCCTGAAATATTGACTAAGTATGAAGGTGCGTGGGTGCATGGGACCCTAGTTATAGGATGGTGTGTAAGGCAAAAGCATGGAAGAGAAAAGGCTTAAGGAAGCATATAGTGCATGCGGTGCATGAAATGAGGTTCATGACTTATCCGATTTAAGCAACAAAGGTAGAACACGTGAAAAGCGTGATCGGTTGCATGTGGATAAGATGCCAGCCTGCAATAGGTGGCCCAGGAAAGAGCATGCCAGTGATGGGATCTTCTAGAAGACCATCATGAGATGGAGTGGAGAGATCAATCCTAAGGAAAAATTCTCACTAAAGGACCACATTCGACACTTGGTGATAGATCCGAGGCGGAAAGGTGAGTTGGCAAATGCGGGAAGGAGATAAATATAAGTTCCTATGGATCAAGAAGGAGAATATATATAAGGAGAGAACAAGACATATACTTGAGAGAAGAAATATAGACACGAGAGAAAGAGATAACATGGGTGAAGTTTTACAGATTACTGCGAGTGGAGCTCGATGCGAGAAAGGAATGTACTAAGCTTAGCATTGTAATTTCTTTTTCTCTTTGGCATAGTTATACAAGCCTAGTGATGTGCATGACTACAATCTACCCTCTATGGATATTTATAATGAAACGATAAATACAATGAGGTTACCTATTGCAATTAGATATGAATATCAGTGGGTTTTATGTATATTTCATTCATATAAGTTCTCTTTCCTTTCATGCTATGAATGAATGGTTGTATCTTTCTTTCTATTATAATATATGTTATGGAGTCTTTTAAAACACTCGGTCTGAAGAAACTACAAGGATCTGGAGGCCATTCTGAGCCCTATGATTCTTGTATGTCTAAAATTATTTCTGAATACTCTTATACTACTCATAGATGAATGCTTCCCACTAAAACTCACATAAAAGAGAGACTCGGCACCCACGCGTGCCTCGGGTGAGCACTCAACTTCTGCTGGGTGATAGGCCGGTGCACATGGGATTCCTTCCTTTTATAGTGGGAGTAAAATTGACTACAATTTCTCTATGGAGTTCTACATACACATACCAAGCATGCGCGTAGCCTTGTAAAGTGGAATAAAACTTTTGCACCCATAGCGAAGGTGGTAAAGCTCCCGCCTTCCGTCTAGATTATCTCACACTTCTTAACGTTTGTTGAATAGGTTGGTTACTATGATAAGTACTTATTTGAGTAGGTAAATTTCTCCTAATGAACCTAGTACTAAGAGCAATCCCAATTTCATTCCATCCAACAAGATTATCCCCGTGAGTCACCCACTAATGTGCTTTTGTTCCACATAGTGTATATGCTAGCATAGTTCTTCTTTCCAGAGGGTGTATCCACTATTCTTCCACAGCGTGTAGGAATACCATGGGATCCCCTTCTCCTTTGTAATAAGGTACCGCGTTGTTTCCTATCCTTCGACATAACATGGTTTTGTACTTCAACGAAATATTCTCTTTACTTCATGCCCTACAAAATCATAAGTTTTTTTAGCCCAATTATCACAAGCAACACTCGTAGTATCACTAATAGACTACGCATCCTCCCACTGAATTATTCCTTCTTTGGTTGGTTCAATAATCTTTGGGTCTCGAGATGGCGCATACATAAATCCTATTATGACCTTCTTCACTTAAGGGCTCTACATAGGGCACAAATTTTCCATCTATCAAAGGGATAATAAATCTTTCCTCTTTGTTTTCAAAACTGATATAGCCCTTGTTGAACTGAAGATCAACATTATTTTCATAAGCACTAAGGATTCCCCAATAGAGATAGGAAGCTATATGACTCTGCTAGTGCTAAAAATTCAAAGTCTTCAATGAACTTGGCTCTTTATATGGTAATGGATGCATCCTTCAAAACTATGACGAGGATTGGACTTAGTCGATTAGCCATGAATAATACATTATAGGATGGCTGCAATGGGGTTCTTCCCATTTATACCCATACATCCAAGGTAAGAACATTGACTTCCACACTGTATAAATTAGTATATTACCTAATAGCCACCCATCCACAAAAACATTTAGAGTGATTTCCTTGTCATAATCTAGGCTATGAGGGGGGAGATTCACATGCAAGATCTTCTGTCCCATCTTAGTACTTGCATGCAAAGTGTTTCCTTTTAACCAACTCCCTAACAGTGGAATGATGTTTTCCCGGTGTAGTATTATACACACCTCCCTCAAGTCATCTATATCATTTTGGACCATCTCTGATGCTTTCTTTTTCTCCTTTAAGTATTGTATCTTGCCCTAAATATTCCTTATAACTTCCATGGTTTCCCTATAAACCTCCTTCGATAGGCGGGATATTAGTACCATGCATGAAGAACTTATTCTTTAGTGATGGTTAGTTTACACTATAATACTTCCCTGGCATGTGTCACCTCAAAGACGGGTCATGATCTTCACTTGTAACTCTTTAGACTCGCCGCCAACTTGGGCATCCATTGATTGTCCATAGCACATTGTATCCTAACCATCCATACGCCTTTGTTTTCTTGTTTATGTTGCTTACTCAAATGCTCATATAATTCTAGGAACTCCTCATAGCTATGGTTATTTCCACATAAAGAACATGCAATATTCTAGGGGCATTCACACCTATAGTGATTAGGAGATCCGCATGTATAACACGTTCTATGAGGGAACTCACTTCTCCCACCACCATGGCCTCATCCTCTGAATCCACCATGATATCCTTGGCCTCTTCCATGACCTCCTTCAAAATGCCCTTCATTCCTGTCATAGCGTGGTTGATTGTGATCCCGATCTTGGTGCTCATTCTTGTTTTTAGAACTATCTATTACACTTGTCTACCATACCCCAATGTCTATAGCATCATGGATCTGACCAATCAATCTACAATCTTTAGTATCATGGGTTATGGACAATAAATTTTGTAATAGCAAGATACATTCTTCCTTATCGCGTGTTGTAGCAAAGGACAAAGTGGCTAGCATCATGATTCAAATGACAGATCTCATAGTCTAACAACAATGAATGTATGGACCTATGAGGACAACTATCCTTGGTGTGTCCCTCCACTTCACAATTTGTACACCAAATCCCCGAGTACATTTCATGGGCTGAATTCACCGATAATTTCTCTAACTACTTTTTCATAACTGTAATTTGTACCTCTAAGAATGGGCTAATGCCAGTGTCAATAATCTCAACCGCCTCGGTAGGTAGGGATTCCTCCAATGCCTTACATGGATCAGTATATGTCTTATGTGACAATTCCCTTCTAAATGGTGTAATCAATCCTCCAACAAACCATTGTGCATGTTGGCTTATGTGAATATCATAGGAAATATTAGACAGAAGCATTTTAAAATGGGCATCATACTCGTGCACACTCTCAATAGTGCCTTGCTTGATATCTTTGAGCACGCTTATACTCTTCTACTCAAATTCTAGAATATAGAACTCTTTCAAGAACGCATCCTTCAGTGCTACATAATCTACGCAAGTCTGATCAGGGTCAAACTTTCTATACCAACTGTGGGGACATCCCTGTAATGTGGTAGAAAATTGGCTTGCCTTGCGCTCAGAATCCATGATCCCTTTTGCATGTCATATTATTTCACACATATGCACATGTTCAATAGCATCTTCTATGCCCCTATACTCTAGAAGACAAAGAGACATTTCCATGTAAATATTCTAGGGTTGGTGTAGACCTTTCCCACTTGATCCAGAACCTCCTGTGTTTTCCCTGCCTCTAGAACCTCTAGATCTGCCTAATCCAAAGCTACCTATGTCTCTTGATCCCAAACTTGTAGCTGTAATAGGTCCTTTAGATTTACTCCCCTATGCTCTGACAATATTGATATACTAAACCCCTACCATCTATGAAGTAGTTCCACTTCCAGAGGTGAATCCAATATTCTGCGCGCTCATGTTTTATGCGAGATGATGTGCCTGAAAACACACCTCCAAATAACAATGAATCCATCTGCCCTGCCATTGATGTACTTACTCTCTTACTTCCCAAACTTGCTTGTTTATTACTTATTATACTAGATACTTGAAAACCAAGCACAAGGGCTAGGTTATCGGGTAGGTTTAGATCCATTCCCATGGCCTAGGTCATCTCTATTGGCGCACTTCCTTGTGAGGATGAGGAGGGTTCCCTGTCATGCTTTCCTAGATGGGGGAGTTCTTGATGCTCTAGATCCATGTCTTCTATGTGAGCTCTAAATCCTTCACAAGCCATCTCTCTCCTCAATTCCATCTGCTCTGCAACATTACGCTACTTCTCTATCTCCCTCCCGTGCACCTCATTATACTTGAGCCACCTTTCTTCTCTTTTTCACCAATCCTATTCCTACCCCCACACGTGGTGGGGTTTAGTTAGCCATCGATTTACTCTCTAAATTCAAAGTTACCATTAAGATCTTGATCATCACTTTGGAATGCCTTGTAGGTAAGTTCCCCTTGGATATCGTAAAAATTAGAATTCAGCTACCTCTGGACATGAATAAGTGGAAATTGAGTATTCCAAGATATAGTTGTTCAAGACACCACGAACCACGTATCCACCACTCAATTCCAAATCAGATCAGCATCATAAAGGGCCTAAAATTATTCCTGCATCTAGACAAGTGCGTGATACCTCTAATTCTTCTTAGATGCATAAGAAATCAGCCACTCGTACAATTCTATTGGAAAGATAGTGAAAAATATCTCATATAAACTGTCATACATATTCTATTCCACCCACACACGTGCGTTAAAATCAGATCCAGTGTTGAACCATTGTGCATATTCTTCTTCCAAATTATGTATCCACTCCTCAACACTTGCTATAGTTAACCAAGACGCGTCTTCATCGTGAACCATCCCGAAATAATCGAAAAGAGGTCCCCGTAACGGAACCAATGATGTAACCTAGAATTTACTAGTAACACCGTCGACACACTAACACATCACTCAGCCTAGAATGAGATCTCACCCAAAGCACACAAAGGTACCAGGTCCCTCTTTAGGGTTTTGTTGCAGGTTGTTAGCATGATGAAGACTTAGCACATGTAGTTCCATTACTAACACATCATTCTACAAAGCATACCAGATCTATATCTAAGGGAGAGAAGACTTTAAACAATAATCATGATGGAATCAAGTACATGAAATATCCAATTACACACAAGAATACACTCAGATTCAGCCAATATCCTCCATTATATTAAATAAGTATATAGAAGCTTCATTACAATAACAATAGTATGTGCGTAACAGATTTAGCAACATAATCTCACTATATCTCTCTCTGTATATATTCATCATCATACATATATCTACTACGTAGTTCACTACATATATATAAGGGTGGGGAATTTCCCTTCACCACTTATCTAATCCCAAAATAGGTCACATGCTATTATTAGCCACACGCCATTACAAAAATAGCCACACATGCAAGTGCACTAACAATAGACTACTGGTAGTTAACTGATAGTGATAAATCTATCTCCAACCTGTGTCCATGTAAAGTGATTTGTATCTGATCCTCTAAAAATAGCCAATGCATGGCGTGCATGTCTCTACCTTGTTTTTGTGCTCTACATGCCATCTCTAAAAATAGACCTTCATGAGAAAAAAAAGGCCAAGTCTCAAAATATGAACTTATGATGCATGCGCATGTTCACCTATCTGTTTCACACCTTTGAATATGACCTATTCTCCCACATGGACTTCTTGTGTGATTTCTATCAAGTTTTCTTTGATCAATAGCCTCAGGGGTAGTTGTTCTTTGTTTACTATCAACAACTTGATTAATCACATTAGGAATATATCCATGCACATTAAACACACTTGAAAATATTGTTATCATGTTCCTTTGAGCCAGAATGAGGGTGAAACTAAGGACATAATGGCTAGAGGAAGGGTTCATAGTGACTGAGAGACGAAATTTTCAAGTGTGGGCTTAGTTGTCATGGCCATTTTTTTATTTTTTCATGTTATACATTTAGCATGAAAAAATGTCTATGCCCAAGAAATAAAATCATGAGGTTGAGGCATTAGCTACTTCTTTTTTACTGCTCTCATGCCTACTCGGGAGCCAAAAGAAAAAATAATTATGGTATTAATGGTTCCCATACCCTCTATACTGCACAATGTGGATCACTATTAGGTATTCAATGATCAACAACAAATAATTTAGTTTATGAATAGTTCAAATGTGTTTTAATTCCAAATCATTGATGAAAAGGATATGAATGAAATTTCAGAGGATGATGTCATGAATCTTAGATAAAATAGGTTCTCTAAGGGTATTTTATCCTTAGAGAGATTATTTGACATAGAACAATAGAAAAAAAAGCACCAAAAATACCAAATCCACTGATAAAGATTACACTCAGGTAAACCTTGGCACCAAAGAGTAGCCCAAGTTGGTTAACATAGGCTTGGATTATTCTAATGATGAGAGTAAAAATATAATAACCCACTTGAGGAAATATAAAGATTTCATAACTGGTATTATAATTACTTGAATATATTTGATCTTAGAGTCATCACTCATACCATACCACTAATGGAAAACTAAAAACATTTCAAATATAGGAAAATATTAGTGAGGCATATTTTAGAACTTCTAATTCACATAGAAGTGCAAAAATTACTTTTACTAGGATAATTATCCCCTTTAGAACTCATTGCTAACTTGAGTTCTTGTTCACAAAAATAATGGAGAAATCAGGCTATGTGTAAACTTCAAAAATTTGAACAAATCCTCCAGAAAGGACAATTATCATCTCCCTTCATTAGATGAATTAATTTAAATAGTAAGCGATTCCGAGATGATGTATTTTATTTTTTGATTTTATGGATACAATCAGGTATTGATAGATAAGGATAACAAGATGAATACTACCTTAACTACAAAATGGGAACATATACCTACAAGAGGATACCAAATGGCTTAATCAACGTTGGGGAAACATTCCAAATATCCATAGATAATGATTTCCAAGGTTTGAATGGTAAGTGTATCATCATTTATATGGATGACATAATTGTGTTTCCAAAAGATATTTCAGATAATATAGAACATTTACGAATCTTCAAATGATGCAAATGTTATGACATATCTTTCAACCCCCAAAAGAGCATATTCTACATAGCAAAAGGAAAATTTCTTGGTCATGTACTCATGAAAGAAGGTATATCTTTTGATTATAAAAGAATAAATAGTTTTTCAAAGATTGGTTCCCAAATAGTAAAAAGGAATTAAAATATTTCTTTGGTAAGATCAATTTTGTAGGAAATTTCATTTATGGTTTTACAAAAATTGTCATACCTTTAAATGCCACGCTAAAAAGGATTCCAAAGTGTAATGGACTGTTGATGCCAAGAAATTTTTCCAAGTTATAAAAGAAGTAATAATACATGCAAAAGTGCTCGTGAGTCCTAATTTCTTAAAGGATTTTTACATATATTCATGTGCTTTTGAACTTACCATTGTAGATGTTCTCACTCATAAAATAGAAGATAATGAGCATCCAATTTCCTTTATGAGAACCAACCTAAAATAATCACAACTCAATTTTTATTTCATGGAAAAGAAAGCTTTTGCACTTATTAAATAAGTCAATAAGTTTAGGAATTATATCCTCAAGAATAAATTTTATGTCTTTATTACATATCCAACCATAAAACTAATGTTGGGATAGAATGAGCTAGGTGAGAAAAGAGGAAAATGGATGACTATGTTACAAGAGTTTTATTTGGAGATTAATCCCACTAAGATGGTTAGAGGCTAAATTTTGATGCAACTCATAATAGATACATATCCATGGATTGACATTTTCCAAGTTGATGAAAAAGATATTGAAATAAATAAATGGTATGATCATATTATTCATTAATTTTTATATGACACATGCCCACCCAAATTAAAAAGAGAACAAAGTAGAGAATTGAGATTGAAGGCCTCCCATTTTATGATCAAGAGGGAATCCTATATAGAAATAATTATGAAGGAATTTACTTAAGATGTTTCTCCAAAGAATAAGCTAATGACATAATGCAAAAAAGTCATGAGAAGTTGGGAAATGGTCATCCATCAGCTAGGGAAACTAACCAAAAAAATTGAAAACTAGTTATTATTAGCTAAAAATATTCAAATATGTTTATGCTCATGTGATAATATGTCACTAATTTTACCAACAGGAAACACACCCAACTATGCCACTTGACCAGTGATTAAATACAAACATTTTACATGGTGGGGTCTTGAATTCATTGAGGCCATCAACCTAAAATCCTCTATAGATCACAAGTTTTGCTAGGTTCCATTTATTATTACATGATGTGGAATAAAGTAGTTTCCACCAAAAATTACAAGTAAAATCGATGTTATTTAGTTTCTTGAAGAGAACATATTAACTAGATCTAGTTACCCATTTTCTCTCATATGAAATAATGTAACAACCTTTACGTCTACTACATTCATCTATGATAATGTACCAACCTATTAGTTTTCCATTTTTCTTGTTTTGATCCCTCACTTGTGTCCATCTTAGACTTCAAAGAGGAGAAATTTGATTCCCCACTTCATCATGGCCTTTGATAATACTCTGTTCTAGAATGGAAAACTAATTATGCATCCATGCCGCAACCCACTTGCTCGATGAGGAAACCTTAGGAAATAGGCTGAGAAATATTAACAATAAGGTTTATGTAGAGAATAATATTAAAGGAATTTTTGTGGGGGTGTTATTTTGATGAAGAATGGGGAATGCTCAAAATGGAAAGACACGGTGGAAGAAAATATTTGAGATCCTAATAGGGAAGATAGGTTAGCTAATATGGAGGTTGTGATTTGGCAGTCTTCTCAAGGTTAGCAAAAATTTGTTCTAAGACATGAAGGAGTGACACATTAATTCATCCATCAAAGAAAAAAATAATCAATGGAATCAAGGATGATTTTATAACACACGAGAAGAGGATTGCTATTATGCAGGACCAAATTGCCAAGATGGATAAATAGAGTAGGGTTACATGCCTGGATCTTAGAAGCACCAAGATGAAGAGGATGATGTTGGAAAAAGGATAAGTTATAGGAGAAACATCTTTCTCCTAGGAAAAGTTGGAAGGTCTGAATCAAGGTCCTAGTTCTAGAACTAGGAGCAATAAGAAAATGAAACATTAGTTGAATTTGTGCTGACTATTTCATGGGTCTTGTAGTTTTTATTTCTCTTGTCTTGTCTATTCCTCAGTGTGTTGGGTTTGAAGAAAAAAATAATGAAGGTTTTATGTGAATTGATTCTTGTTGTGATTTTTGTTAGACAAGTATTTTTGTCCTATCGGGGCCTGTCTAGTTTTTTGGGGTTGTTCTTCTTCCCTTTCTTCTAATGGATATGTGTGTGTGTGTATTGTGGGTTTTTCAGTCCCCCCAAAACCAAATATTTACCTAATCTAAATAAAATATTTGTAGAATGGGCATATGAAAAAGGTGATCATCAAGTTTTTATCCAACTATTACCCCTAAGGAAATGACATGGAAAAATCTACCCTAAATATATGACTAATAATATCAATAAATCAACAAACAAGAAGTCAAGAGAATATCTATATCTTCTAAAATATTCTCTAAGTACTAATAAAAATAGATATAAAAATATATGAAATCATCTCCAATCCTATTGGTATATGGAAAATAACCAGTATTCCCAGTCACCTTCAAGTTGCATACTTATGAGTTCATGTAGGAATACATAGAAGAAGATAGTAAAATAAAGGATAGAATCCTTGATATTGTCTAAATGGAGGATGAAAGAGACATGGAATTATAAAAATTCAGCAAGAAAAAGACATTTCTAAAAGATGGGTTGATAAGAGAGCCAAAGTGAAAACATTCATAATTTCAAATCCCATGCTACTATTTTATAAATCCCATAAAACAAAGGGTCAACACAAAAAAATTACTCCACTATGAATAGGACGTTATCAAATTGATGAGATAATAGGCTATCATGCCTTTAAATTGAAGGAATTTCAAGGGAAAGAAATGATTTAGCTTGATTAATGGAATATTCTTGAAGCATTATTTCTCTATGACTCCATCTCAAGTCTCAACAAAATAACCATGATGATGAGTCGTGTTAATTACCTTTATAAAAAATCATATTTTGTATTTTGATCAAGCCATTGTAGTTATGTCCATATATTTTCCATGTATGCTTTATTGAACATTATCATTACAACCTTGAACTTGTGGCATAATTACTAGTTAATATAGTTACACCTAGTTATATTTAGTCTATGGTATTTTTGTGTATTTATTTTTATTATTCCAATAAGTTGTTCAAATGATGATATGTGTGATTCCACTCTTGGTTGTAAGTAATTTTCCATATTCAGAAATTCGTATACATGGTAAGGAATTGTCCACGTAACTCATCCACGGTTAAAGAACCTACCCACAATAACCCATATGTAGCCAAAGGAAGTCATCTATAGTAAAGATCCCACATTGTGAAGATATTTTGGAAGGCATGATGAACAGAAATCAAGTATAAACATACCATTGAATAAGTGGTTACAACTAGAACATGTAGAACTGGGAGATAACTCAAACTTTGATATGTTCATTCATTGTAAAAATCGGTGAAAACTAATTGATTAATTTAACATGTGGTTGAAGGAATTGGTAGATTACTTGAACATTTGTTATGTGAACACATTTCAAGTTATGTTGCATGTGTTTAATCTCTCATTGTTATGTTAAAGATCTTTCACTTATCCTATTGAATATATTTCACCTATTTTATTGAAACTCCATGTTGAACTCTTCTTCTTCTAATGTCTTTCTCTAAGATGGGAATTATAAAAGAAAAGGGTAGTGATGATAGTAGAGCATTCATTATCCCAGAAATTCATAGAGGAGATTTATTTGTTCCTTGATGTAATATTCATGAAAATTCAATAAATATTTGAGTTTTGTTTATTAGTCTCTAGTTGCATAATTTAGGAGGGATTAACACCCAAGTCAGGGCCCACTTGTGGTTTTCGAACCCCTCCATTGTTATCTTGTTTAATTACATGTATGCTTACCTATAAACCATTTCCTTTATGTATCTACATTCTGAATTTATAGCTTTGTCTTAGTGCTAACATTTAGAAACCATTCATTTTTAGTTATAAGTTATGTTTATTTTCAAGCATTGTTGTGATATTTATTTATTTCCAACCTCTTAGATCTAATGTAACTGTCTATAAAACATTGGAATTGTTTTAAGTTTGCATCCCTTAGTTTGATAATTAAATGATTGTGATTCAATGAAAAATATATTAATTATTTTTGTAGACAAATGCTTTTGATGAGAGCTATGAACTAGATTAAAAAAGCAAGATAATGACAAACAAACTGACCACAACTCAAAAACAAATTGAAACTAACTATAGAGAGACAAAACAAACCCCCAATCAACATTTTTCCTCATGTGAATGATATTAATCAAGTAGATTCACAAAATGCACCTTTGTTCCTTTTTTCTTTCCGACCACTTGCCATTCACTCGATCGAGAGGCTACCACCATCATAAGATTACTTAAATTCAAGGAGGAATCGAGATTACTAGATACTTGCTCCTGTCCCGAGTCTAATTTTTCATATTTATCAAGTTCATGACCCCTCTTCACACCACCTATTGCTTCCTTATTTCCCATTGACCTATCCATGGTAAAAAAATCAGGGTGCTTAAATCCTTTCTCTAAATATGGTTGGTGATCTATTTGAAATCCTCCATACGATCTACCTCATGAGCCAAATACGGAAAGGGATTGTCCCAACCACTTATGTATGATGAAATATTTCTCCTTTGAGAGCTCTTATTTTTCCTTGCGGTAAAAATTCTTGCAGGTGGCCTAGAGCCAAAAAGATAGGAAAACAAAATGTTGTATTCTCATAGTCTAGGGATTGGACATGTTGGAAGTTTCCCAATTTCAGTAAAATATTGTCAGGAAATCCTTTGATTAAGTGAATCTTTGCACAAAATATGGAATAGGTATGGAGTCTTACTACCACCCTCACATGATCCACCTTTAAGAATTTACCTAGAGTATTACTGATATCCTTGAGAGCATACAAAAATCCAATGGAAGGTTTGTGAGTCGAACCCACATAGGAATTTTTGTAACAATTAAGATATTTGGGTCGAACTCTAGGAACCAAGGCATGAGAAACAACTGCACATTTCCCCAAAATAATAGACCATCTGATAAATAATTTTTATAATATTATACCTCCTTAAATTGTACCAAAAATAAATCCTTAGAGCAAAAGGAGATTTCACATCTCTTAGACCATTTTTCAGAGACCCAATGACAAAGGGTAGAGGAAGACAACTACATTCTATTGAATCTTTCAATGACTGCAAGTTGAGAAAAGGATTGTAGATGGGTATTCACTTTGGGGTTATCCAAGTTTAAAAATGGTGAATCTTCAGCTAGATCAATGATATATGCTCGAGATCAATGAATTTTCTAAACCCCTCCATTGTTGTCTTGTTTTATTACATGTATGCTTACCTATAAACCATTTGATTTATGTATCTACATTCTGAATTTATAGCTTTACCTTATGCTAACATTTAGAAACCATTCATTTTTAGTTATAAGTTTTGTTTACTTTCAAGAATTGTTGTGACAATTATTTATTTCTAACCTCTTAGATCTATCAGTAACTATCTATAAAACAACTTTGGAATTGTTTTAAGCTTGCATCCCTTAGTTTGATAGTTAAATGATTGTGATTCAATGAACAACATATTAATTATTTTTTTGTAGACAAATGCTTTTGATGAGAGCTATGAACCAGATTACAAAAAACAAGATAAGGACAAACAAACTGACCACAACACAAAAACAAATTGAAACTAACTAGAGAGAGACAAAACAAACCCCCATCAACATTGTTCCTCATGCGAATGATATTAATCAAGAAAATTCACAAAATGCACCTTTTTCCTTTTTTCTTTCGACCACTTTCCACTCACTGATCATAGGCTACCACCATCATAAGATTATTTGAATTCGAAGAGGACTCGAGATTACCAAATACTTGCTCCCGTCTGAGTCTAATTTTTCATATTTATCGGGTTCATGACCTTTATTCACACCACCAATTGCTTTCTTATTTCCCATTGACCTATCCATGAAACCTTTTTTCAAGGCACTTAAATCCTCTCTCTAAATATGGTTGGTGAGCTACTTTGAAATCCTCCATATGATCTAGTTTGTGAGCCAAATATAGAAAGGGATTGTCCCGATCACTTATGTATGATGAAATCTTTCTCCTTTGAGTGCTCTTATTTTTCCTTCGGTAAAGATGCTTGCAAGTGGCCTAGAGGCAAAAGATACGAAAAAAAAATGTTGTATTCTCATATTATAGGAATTGGACATGTTGGAAGTTTCCTAACTTCAATAAAATCTTGTCAGGAAATCCTTTGATTAAATCAATCTTTGCAAAAAATTTGGAATAAGTACGAAGTCCTTCTACTACCCTCACATGATCCACCTTTAATAATTTACCTAGATTATTACCGATATCCTTGAAAGCATACAAAAATCCAACAAAAGGTTTGTGAGTCAAACCCACATAGGAATTTTTTAACATATAAGGTATTTGGGTTGAACTCTAGGAACCAAGGCATGAGAAATAATTGCACATTTCCCCAGAACCACAAACCATCTAATAAACCATTTTTATAATAGTATACCTCCTTAAGCTACACCAAAAAGAAATCCTTGGAGTAAAAGGATATTTCACATCTTTTAGAGACCTAATGAGAAAGGGTAGAGAAAGACAACTACATTCTATTGCATATTTTAATGAATGCAAGTTGAGACAAGGATTTTAGATGGGTGTTCACCTTGGGGTTATCCAAGTTTAACAACGATGAATCTTCAACTAGATCAATGATATATGCTTGAGATCCAGTCGATCCGAGATATTTTTGTTGCACATATTATTTGAATGAAGCAAGTTTGGGAGCGGCTACCTTTGTAGTGGGATCCACTCTACTTACTTGCTTTCCATGGACAATACCTCCTCCTGCAATGAATTTCGCACTCTTACCATAGATCAAATCCAAGCGATATCCTTGCTTTCATTGGTAGGTTGATGATTAGGGTTATAATTTCATAGATCATATCTAAGATTCAACATCCCTTTAGCCTCGGTTTTTATATACTCTAACTAATTCCTCCCTGCTCATGGAGGAAAAATCTTGAATGTCATCCCATTCCTCTCTATCACTTGTGATAGATGCTTCTCCTCTATTTTCTTCAAGTTTTTCCTTTTTCTGTCCATATGATTTGGTTGCAGAGGAAATTTTTCCTCACTACTTTGCACTCCTAATTGCATAGAATCTCCATAAGAAACTGATTTTTAACAAATAACATATTAATTGTTGTTAGTTGATTTACACCACCATTTTGGGATCCATTGCCGAGTTTTTGTATCTTTGAATTTCTTAGAGTAGTGTAGGTTATATGACTTCCACCTCGCAAACCCCCACTAATGAATGTTGATTGAGTTGAGTTAGTTGATGTATGCACCATCCTAGAGATGCCCATGGTAGATTCCTACCCAATCCTCAAATAGAAAAAATTGCTTCTGATTTTGAAGAAGACACATCTTCCTCTATACAAGGTTTGCTAGAAGAAAATCCCCCTCCAAGTGAGACTTATGAGGCTATTCTTGAATAACCAATCATGGTAGAGGAGGTGAATCAAAATGTGGAAGAAAGATAACCAAGTACATTTGAATTTCCCATCTCCAATAACAATCAACCTACTTTTATGAAAAACATCTCTCCCTCAACTCTTCCTAATTTCCATGGATCCATGAATGAAGAGCCAAACACTTTATTGTTTTAGTTTGGTGTCATATGTAGGAGTTATGACTACACAACTGATGTACACAAGTTGAATTTGTTCCACGATACACTTTGGAGGATGTAGCCTTGAGATGGTGTATGGGCCTAGTAAGAGATGTTGTTACTACCCTGACAATGAGATGAAGGAAATGTTTCGACCAATTACCAAGAATAATACGAGCCAAGTAGCGAGAGGAGGTGATGAAATCTTCAAAATTTCATAGAAAGAAGATGAACCAATGGAAGATTATCTAGAGATTAATATTTTGTGTTCATAAGTCAAGACACAAAATTTTACCTCCTTAGTCTCTCAAGTTACTTTTCATAAAAGGACTCAAAGATGAGGATATGAATTCTTTAGACCTGATAAGAGCTGGAGATATCTTAGAATCTACTTTTGATGAGATTTATGAATCTTGCAGGAATTATTCTAGAGAAACTATGAAGATAATAAGGAGTGTTAGATCAAAGGATGGATCAACTACCAAAGGAATTGGGGTTATTGATGAGCAAAAAAAGTATGATACTAAGGAGAAGGTGTATAGAAGATTCACGTGGGGTAGCAAGACATATTTGAAGGTGCAAAAAGGATAGGGAAGGAAATGCACACAAAAGACAGGGGACATATTTGGGACTTATCCTTTTCCATGATTACGGGATATTTTTGGAGATAGCGTGTAAAGAACACAATCCGGATAAAGAATTGCATGCCACGCATTAGATATTTTGGAAGAGAATCTACTAAGTGCTTTGCATGGGTTTGAGTTAATAATAGAATTGCTACTACCAATTAACTAAAAGAGATATATTATTAGCGCACTTACATGTGTGTCTATTATTGTAAAGGCGTGTGGCTATTTTCATCATGTGACCTATTTTGGGAATTATGTAAGCAGTGAGGGAAATTCCCCACCCTTAAAAATATATAGTAATTTGTGTAGATTAGAGAGAGTGAGTAGTGAGCTATTATGGAGTTATGCTTTGCTAGAATTGATGCGCGCATGAACTTATGGTACTTCTTATTGTAAGAATATTATGTGTATTTACTGTGTTTAATATAATAGATTGTATTGACTAATTCAAGGTGTTAAACATGATCGTAAGTAGTTATTGCATGGTTAAATTCATTATGGCTATTGTTTAAATCCATTACTCTTTAGATATAGATTTGGAATATGCTCTGTAGAATTTTTATACTATTTATGGATCTGAATGCATTAACCCTTCATCATGTTCACATCCTACACAAGAAACTCTAAGGAGGGTCTTAGTACCTTTGTGTACTTCAGGTGAGCACTCAGTCTAGGTTGAGTGATGTGCCAACGTGCCTAGGTTATTCTTGGTAAATTTTAGGCTGCATCATTGGTTCCATTGTCGGGACCTCTTTTTGATTGTTTTTAGGATGGTTCATGATGAAGACATACCATTTGAGCTTAGAAAGTGATGAGGAGTGGATAAAATATCTATAAGAATAGTATGCGAAGTTTCATCACGGGATTTGAGTTTGACGCATGCACGTGGGTGGAATGAATATGTATGACAGGTTTGTACAAGAGATTCTTTGCTATTTTTGGTACAACCGTATGATTGGCTGGTTTCTTATACATATAAAAGGAATTTGAGGTATCGTGCACTTTTATGGATGCGGGAATAACTTCAGAGCCCTTTATGATGTTGATTTGATTTGGACACATTTTGTGGATACTTGGTTTCATGGTGTTATGAACAACTATACTCTAGAGTACTCAATTTCCACCTATTCTTTCCCAAAGGTAGCAGAATTTCATTTTTTACGGTATCCTAGGGGAACTTACTTGTAAGGAATTCCACTGGAGATTAAGATCTTGATGGTAACCATGAAATTGGAAAGAAAACCGATGGCTAACTAAACCCCACCACGCGTAGGGGAAGGATCAAGTTTGGTGAAAGATGGCAGACCTAGCGGTAGAGAGGTAGAGAGAAGAAAGGTGACTTAAGTACAATGAGGCACGTGAGAGGGAGATAGAGAAGCATCATGAAATTACAGAGTGGATGACATTGAGGAGAGAGATAGTTTGCAAAGTATTTAGAGCTCACGTAGAAAGCGTGGAGCTAGAGCATCAGGAACTCCCCCATTTGGGAAAGTAGGAAAGGGAACCCTCTTCAACCTCACATGGGAGTGCACCAGTAGAGACGACTTGGGCCGCAGGCACACATCTTAATCTACCTAGTAACCTAGCCTTTACACTTGGTTTTCAAGTACTTAGTACATCTAATAGTTAGTAAGCTAATTTGGGCAGTAGGGAAGTAGGAGTAAGTCACATAGAAAGTACATTGATGACAGGGAAAATGTATTCATTGTTGTTTGGAGGTACCTTTTCAGTGCATCATTTGCATAGAATTCAAGTGCACAAAATTTAGGGCTCACATCTAGGAGTGGTACCACCACATAGACTATATAAGTTTAATACATTACTACTATTGGAATGTAGGGAAGTACATATTACGGTCCACTTTCACTATGGGTGGAGGATCGGGGGTGTAGGTGGTTCAAGTTACGTGGATCTGGTGGTTAAGAAAAAAAGGCAACACAAGAGGTTCGGATTAGGTGAGCAAGGTCTACACCTAGCCCCAGAATATTTAGATGGAGATGTCTCTTTGTTTACCGTATAGGGGCATAGAAGATGTTCTTTGAGCTCATGCACATGTGTGAAATAATGTGGTGTATAAAAGGGATCATGAATTATGAGCACAAGGAAAGTCAATTTACAACTACATTACAAGGATGTGCACATAGTTGGTATAGGAAGTTTGAATTTGATAAAACTTGCGTAGATTATGAAACATTCAAATATGCCTTCCTTAAATATTTCTATATCCCCGAGTTTGAAAAAAATAGTATAAGCGCGCTCAAGGATATTAAACAAGGCACCACTAAAATTGTCAAGGAGTATGATGCCCATTTTAAAAACTTTTATCTAATCTTTCTTATGATATTCATGCAAGCTAGCATGCACAGTGGTTCATTAGAGGTCTGATCACACATTTTAGAATGGTTTTGTCACATAAGACATAAACTAATCCATGTAAATAATTTTAAGCGGTGTTGTGCACTTAGGCGATCGGGAGTATATACACTAGATTCTTCCCATTCTTGGAGGCACATATTACAACTATGGAAAAGAAAGCTTAAAGAAAGTATCAAAAATTAACACATGAGACATGCACTTGGGATTTGGTGTACAAATTGTGAAGTGGAAGGTCACATCAAGGATAATTTTCCTGCAGATTAGTATGCTCATTATTGCTAGACTATGAGATATGTTACACCGAACCATGATGTCATCTGTTTCCCATTATTATAACGCATGATAAGGAAGAATGTATCTTGTTATTGTAATATTTTCTGGTCCACAACTTATGATAGAGAGTATTGTAGGTTGATTTGTCAAATCCATGATGCTTATAGATATTGGTGTGCGACATATAGGAGTATCGATTAACTCTAAGGGTAAGGGTGAGCATCGGATCGAATCACAAAAAGTGTAGTATGATCAAAATGAGGGGAGCTATGATGGAGGATGTGTCAGAGGTTGAGGATACTATGGTAGATTCAGAGGTTGAGGCCATGGTGGTGGATGAGTTGAATTTCCTCATGGAACATTCTTTACATGCAAATCACCCGACCACTATAGGCGTGAATATCCTCAAAATATTACATGTTCTTTACTGTGGAAAGAATCATAAATATGAGGAATGTTGGGAATTATATGAGCATGTTAGTAAGTACCATAAACAAGTAAACAAAGGCGTATGGATGGTTAGGATATAATGGGCTATGGAAAATAAATGGATGCCCAAGTTTGAACCAGAATCTGAGGTATTTCCTATAAAGATCACTACCCATGCTAAACTGCGTGCGCTAGAGAGGCATTACAAGAGAAACCTACCATCAATAAAGAGGAGGTTTTACATGCCCTATACCCAGATCCCACCCATCGAAGGAGGCTTATAAAGAGACCATGGAGGTCCTTAGAAATATTTAAGGTAAAATATAATGTTTAAAGGATCAATCACGAAAGATGGAACCAAAGAAGGAGGTAGAGATGATCCGACAGATATTGATGACTTGAAAGAGGTATGTAGAATGTTGCGCCATGAGAATATTATTGCATTACTAGGGATTTGGCTGAAGGAAAAACTCCACGCACTAATACTAAGAATGGGTGACATATCCTGCATGTAAATCTTCCCCCCATAGCTTAGACTACAACAAGGAAATCACTCTGAATATTGTTGTGGATGGATGGCTTTTGAGAAATATATTTATTGATACAGTACGTAAATCAAGGTGCTTACTTTAGATGCATGGGTATATATGGGGAGACCTACATTGTAGCCACCTTCTAATGTATTATTTATGGCTAATTGGACTAAGGACACTCCTATCGAGTTTTAAAATATGCATCCATTACTATACGGGGGCAAGTTCACTTTGGGGATTTTGAGGTTTTAGCGCTTGCCAAGTAGACAATTTCCTAGCTCTACTTAAACGTCCTTGGTGTTATGCAAATAATGTTGTTCTTTGGTTCAACAAAGGGATATATAAGTTTGAAAACAAGGAGGAAAGAGTTATTATCTCTTTAATGATGGAAAATTTGTTCCCTATGTTGAGCCTTTGAGTGAGGAAAATCTGAATAGGATTTATGTACACACCATCTAGGACCCGAAGTTCTCGAGCCAACTAAAGAAGGAATACTTTAGTGGGAAGATGAAAATTCTATTAGTGATAATACAAGTATTTCTTTTGATAATTAGGCTCATGGTACTTTTGAGTTGTTAGGGTGAAAAGTAATGAGCACATTTGCACATAAAAATAAACCTCTTTGCATCGGGAGAATAGGTAACAACCCTGAACCTTGGTACACTAGGGAAGGGGAACCTACGGTATTCCTACGCACCATGAAGGAACAATGGATGGACTAGCTGGAGATAAGAAGTATGGTAGCATATACCTTGTACGGATAGGAGCATGCTTTGGTGGGTGGTTCACAGGGATAATCTTGTAGAATGGAATGAAGTTAGGATTTCTCTTACAACTCGGTTTTCTAGGAGCAATGCACCAAATTGAATCTACACATATCATGGTAATCAACTTGTTTACCACCACATCTAGCAAGGTGAGAAGCTCGGAAAGAGGGCCAGAATCTTTACCTCCTTCTCTATGGGTGCACAAACTTTATTATACTTTACATGGTTGCACACGCGCTTGGTATGTATATGCAGAGCTATATAGAGAAACTGGAAATTGGTAGGATTTGATTATAGGTATGGTCTAGAATTTTGACTACTTCTCTACTAAACCTCTAGTAGAAGATGTATTAAGGTTTATAAAGTATTTAACTATGAGAGACAATGCAAAGGTGGAAGAACTAATTCAAGAGTTATTTAATGGAAATGACTCAGAGCACGTTTTTCACTATAAACAAAGACATATGCCACACTACTTAAGCACGCTTGCTTTGAGAACAAAAAAGGGAAGATGGTCTACGTAGTGGATGATGAATAAGTAGAAGAACTATATATAGACCATTCAAAATTTGTGTGCGAGGTCTTAGAAAGTGTAGATAATAACAAACATGCCTATCATGAACCTATGAGGACCAATAAAGTGAATATTGGTATGGATGTTGAACCTAAAGAGGTAATAATTAGAGATTATTGGTCTAAATCTAAAGTAGAAAAAATAGTGGAGTTACTCCATGATTATTGAAGATTTATTTCCTAGGGGCTACCATGAATTGAAAGGAGTGCATGCATCATTAGGATAAATGAAGATAAATCTTAAGGAAGGTGCACACCCGGTAAGAAGAGACCCTATAGGATGAACCCCAACTTACGTGAAAAGGTCAAGGAAGAAATTGACAAAATGTTGAAGTCTGGAATCATCAAGCCCCTAGATGAGTTAGAATGGGTTAGCCCAATGGTGATCAGTATCAAGAAATATGGTCGGATTAGGATCTATGTGGACTATAGGGAGCTGAATGTTGCATGTGTGACTAATCCTTTTCCTACACCATTCACAGAGGAAATATTAGAAGGTGTTGCAGGACACGATATCTATTCCTTTACAGATGGATTCTCTGGGTATCATCAGGTTAGGATTTCATAGGAAGATCGGAAAAGACTACTTTCACCATTGAATGGGGAATTTTTTCATATACTATGATGCGGTTTGGATTGAAAAATGCATCCACCGTATTTTCGTAAATAGTTTTGCAAGCATTCTATGATTTTATTCATCTTTTCTTGCAAGTTTACTTGGATGATTGGATGGTATATGGGCTTGTTAAGCATCATTATGACAATTTGTGATTAATGTTGAAAGATGTAGACAGAGTTAAGCATCTCTTTGAACATAAAAATTTTTTTGTTTGCTACGTCTTTTGGAACTCTATTAGGGCATATTATCTACAAGGAAGGTTTGTTTGTAGATCCAAATTGAAATTAAAGTTATTTTCATCCTAAAAGAACCTACCGAGATAGAGTGAGGTGCATGGATTTTTGGTCACACTAGGTATTATAGAAAATTTATCAAAGGATATCCTAAGGTTGTTACACCCTTGGAGTAGTTAAAAAAGGAAAAGGGACATTCTATTTGGGGAACCGTACCAATGTGCATTCGAGACATTGAAGGAGAAACTTACTATAATGCCTATTCTATGTTTTACCTCATGGGACCAATTGTTTCATGTACATGTGGATGTCTCTGCACGGCCATTGGCATGGTGTTTATTAAGCCTATAGAAGGTATTATAGATCATCCTATCTATTTTGATGGTAAAATGTTGACTCATGCGAGTATAATTATACAACTACAGAGTGCAAATATTTTTCAATGATCTATGTACTACATAAATTTAGATAATACCTACTAGCAACACCATTTGTATTCTATACCGATCACATGGCATTGAAATACTTGGTAAATAAGCCAATCTTATAGGGAACATATGTCGATGGGTGCTCTTATTCCAATAATTTGATTTTATAGTTGTGGTAAAACCAGGGAAAAGTAATTCTAGCCCAGACCATTTATCAAGGATACAGTTAGGGGAAGACACGTAAACAATTAAAGATATGATTCCATATGTGTAGTTATATAGGTTACATCATGCGCCTTTAGAATTGGAGGATATTTTTGTTTTTCTATGCACAGGTGTGGCGCCAAAAGGACTCAAATCCTTAGAGAAGAAACAACTTGTAATTCATGCAACACCTTTTATGTTGATCAGTGGTGACCTATACAAGTTAGGAAAAGATGAAGTATTGCGCCAATGTGTATTAGATCATGAGCACACATATATCATGGAAGAGGATCATGGTGGTATTCCAAGTGGGCACTATGTAGATGATGCCACTATACACAAAATTATACTCACTAGATTGTGGTGGGAGACCTTGTTTAAGGATTGTAAGGAGTATTGTAAGGCATGTGATCACCGCATGCGTGCCTTGGAAAACTAGTGCAAAGAGATGAAATGCCTTTAAGACCTATTCCTAGTACAAATTCATTTGAGAAATGGGATATAGACTTTGTGGGTCCTATCTCACCAGCCGCGTGTATAAATGGATCACACTATATCATCACTTGCACAAATTATCTTACAAGGTGGGCAGAAGTAGCACCTACCAAGGATTATACAACAGCTACAATAGATAGGTTCTTATGGGAGAATGTTCTTACAAGGTATGGATGCCCATTGAGTTTGACCAGTGATAGCGGAATACATTTTTTGAATGAGACAATCAGAATTCTATTCGATGAGTTCATGATTGCACACCATAAGACTAGACCATATTATCCTTAGGAAAATGGGACTGCTGAAGATTTCAACAATATTTTGAGCTAGACATTGACAAAAATTTGTGATGTTGGAATAAAATATTGGGATGATAAAGTTTCTACTATGTTTTTACTGTATTGAACAACATACAAGCGTTTGAACAAGTCCGTAGCCTATCAATTGGTGTTTAGAACAAAATTAGTTCTTCCTATGGAATTCATGTTACCTTCTTTACGTATTACATGCACAGGAGGTCTAGCTGATGAAAAAGCATTAGAATAATGAATTGGAAAGTTGATCAAGCTAGATGAGTGATGAGAAATAGCACAATGGATTTAGAAGAAAGAAAAGGCCGGGTAGATGCATGGCGTGACGGACACATCAGGGACAAAAAGCTTGATATAGGACAAATGGTGCTTCTTTATGACTCTAATTTTCTGTGTCATCCAAGAAAACTTAAAGTGCATTTGTTGGGACCGTATGTTATCACTCACATACTTGAAGCAGAATATTTCTAGTTAGAGGCGAGTTGATGGAATACGGTTGCAGGTTACTTGATAGGGAGTAAGTTTGTCTTATAAATAAGTCTTCTTGGTGTTTGTAATAAGGAAGTGTTTCCATTTAGAGTAGGCTTTCATTTATGTATTCCCTTAATTTATTTCCTTCTTTTTTGCTATGCTTTGTCATTTTAGTTGGTGTTTTGTGTAATAAGTGCATTTGTGCATTAGAATATAATTACCATTTGAAGAATTTTTATGTGCAAAGGAATGCACATACCATTTGTGTGAGGTGGATTTTGAAAAATGGGTACACATAAAGAAGTAAAATATTAAGGGTGTTATTTGAGTTTGGAAAGGAGTTTGTTAAAAGAGAGATTTATTATAAACAATGACCATAGATAGGGATAAATGAAGTAATAGTATAACACAAGGTAAGCAATCGCCATGGATACTACCAGGAGAAGGCGCGGTGGCAAGGTACTCGGGCACATGAAAGTCACGGAAGAGAATTTTGTAGCTAGAAGGAAGGAAGGCACGCTAGAAGGTTATAAATGAGGTGTGAAGATATATCATGCTGAAATTTTTAAAATGGTCAATTAATGAGAGAATGTTTGGTAGGTAAAGGATCAATAAATTCACTAAATTTTTGAAAATCTATATAAGGACGGGATGTGAGTTCATTTTTACAATTATAATCACAATTATTTGAAAGAGCTAAGTGAAAATGACATGAGCGACGTATATTAAGGTGCGGAGAGTATGAAACTAGATGTGGAGAGAAGATTTGTGTGTAGAAGAAGCTTGCATCCCCATTGGTGAAGGGTTTGAGAAAATCATATGTGTTGCAAAGAGATAAGGCACATGATTTGAAACTAGGGCATGTATATTTGAGCTAGGGTTTCAACCTGCTCACTATAGAAGATAGAAATCAAATTATTTTCGCATTAAAAGGATATGAAGGTGAGATTTTCATATGGAAGCAAAAAAATTACCTATTGTAGGAGCTAAAGGAAAGAAGAAAGTGGAGCGAAGTTGAAGTTGCACTCGAGAGTATTTTTTCAAAGATGCGGTACCCGGAAGGTGTTATAGTTAGGAAAGAATGGGATTCCCATGTATGTAAGTGTAAAATAAGTTATTACAACCACCACACATTGGATAACAAGGAGTTAGATGCATTATTGAGAATGAACACCAATAAGTATGTGGTAGAGGACATGCCAGGTGTATGATGATCTTTGGAGAGAAGTTGTTAAAGTAGGTTGGAGTCTATCAGGTTGTATGATATCCCTTATTTTGGCAAGTATGAACTATTATACCAATGGTTAATGAGAAGATTCCATGAGGAATTGTTCTATTTCACCAGATAGATGGTCACAATCATAGCCGCCTTGATTGTAACATTGACAGGATTAAAAGCACGAGGGTAGACACATTTAGTGACTGAATGATAAAGAAAAAATCATGGAAGCACGAAAGGATTTTGGATATACAAAGGGTTCACGTGGGATGTAAATTAATAAGTTGAAGAAGTACTAGTGGTTCAAGAAGCTACACATCTGGTAACAAATTTGAATGACCAAGAGAGGTGGTCGCAAGTGAATACAATGTGGCTGCATATCGCGAGGATAATGTCATAGGGAGTGATCTACAACATAACAAGCTAAATTTTAGAGAAAATTATTGAGGAAGCACACACAGGTGATAAAATTAGTTTTGGCACCATTTTACTTTCTTTAGTATTTATGGATATTGGAGTGCTGATGGCTCGAAGGAAAAGACACAGGAGTATCCCATGGAGAAAAAATCCCATTCAGAAAGTTTTGACAAATATTTATGCGAAGGGTCGATGAGTAGGCCATTCAAATAGAGGGCGGAGATGTGTTATGATTGACTCCATGCACCATTTCAAGAGGAGTGGCACAACCCTAAGGACTTATCATCAGTAGTTGGCAAGGCAATATAGTTCATGATGTACCATCACTTCTGAATCACACGTTTTTCTATGAGGGATGGGACATAGAGCCCATGGTGTAAACTATCATATGCCTTCATAGTGCCCTACTTCCAGGCATTGTCCCACAATTTTACTGATGTGTGCCATGTGAATTTTATTATAGACAAGGTAGACTATGACTACCATACTTTGAGAAAGACATATGTATTTCCTAGCTGGATTTCCTATGTTAAGAGGCTCATTTCAAATGTTATAAGTATGAATCTGTAAGCTTGGAAACTAGGTACATTGGAGTAGTACTCATATACCTTCAACTTAAGCCCAAGTGGAGAATAACAAACATGTGGAGAATGCTTTCACATTCGCGGGGCCACCTAAGGTAAAACATATAGTGGAGAACATGTTAGCCCCAAATCCCACAGAAGCTATTGAGGTAGATGATGATGAGGAAGATGTGGATAGTGGCAGCTTATAACATAGAGGCTGGAGGTATACCATAGATATAATAGAGGCTGAGTGTGCAAGTACCTCACCTCATGTACAAGAAGAAGAAGAGGACTTGGAAGCAGTCCAAGAAGAGTGTTGTTTCAAGAGGTTGTTTAGAAGAACAAGGACACAAGGCATGGAAAATCCTTAGTCTGTTAGCATGTCACCATGAATCTCTCCTCAAAAAGAGACAACTGAGAGGAAAAGGAGGAAGTTGAAGCTAAATGAGGAGGCAAAGGAGTCTGCAGAGAGTGCACCTGGATCCCTGTATAACTAGAAGAAGTGGAAGAACCCAGGGATGAAGATATAAAAGATAAAGAGGTAGGAGAAACAAAACATGATACCACTAAGAACATTGATGATGTAGCTCAAACCTTGGCCCTCGGTACCTAAGGCACCAAGAATGAAGTGCACAAGTGGGGAATACAATTTTCCACATATGGTCTATGACAAGGACACGAGTAAATTTATACGTGCTGATTCCGAGAATATAGCGGGACTCAAGGAGTTGTATGGATGGGAGTTGATGGACCCAGACATGGCTACCATGTGCACAAGGAAATAGTTTTCTTGGTCCATGCAAACCCACATGGAAGCGCCTTATTTTGATGTATGTGAAGATTCATGTGTGTCAAGAAGAATGAAGAAGGCACCACAAAACAAGCATATAAATGTAAAACCCACTCTCATGTCCGATGAGCATGTAATTAATTCCTTAGTAAAAGTATCTATAGAGGTGACGAAAAGGAACATACATAAGGCTGTCACTATTAGGGTGCTACAAGAAGAAAATAAGGCCAAAGTTTCCTAAATAACATGTATAAAAGGAGAGAAGGACCTAGATAAAAAGAAGAATGGGGTTCTCATCGGCATGGCGAGAGGAGATTGACGATCATGTCCTAAAGGCAAGACCGCACCTGAAGTCAAGGTACTTTAAATATTCCCTTCGGCTATGAATTATGTGCATACCTTGGTTGACTTGGTGCTTGAGGATGGACCCATTTGCATGCCAATGCCAAAGAACTTGGAGAAGGAAGAAAAGAGAGAAAACGCCTCAATAGTTAGAAATATTTCATGTTATGAAGCCTTGCTCTAGACTTTGCAGGAAGAGCTGAAGAAAGTAGACCAAATAATGAATATTTGTGTAGCTCTAGAAGCGATAATCAAAATCTAGACAATGGAAGAATAAAATGAAGTCTTTAAGGCAATGAAGGATGAGAATTTGGGGTACACAAAAGAGATTAGCACTGGTCAAGAAAAGTGTGAGGCCTTGCGGTAGCCCAAGACCCACATAAATAAAATTTGGAGGAAATTGGATATCTTATAGCGCGAGAAGATGGATCTTACGGAAGAAGGGTGACTGCAATGTCCAACATTGTTCTAGTATTACATAATTATAAGGAAGATACTTTGTCTGAGAGGAGTTAGATTCTATTTCATCGATATTCCGAGAAAATCCAAAAGCCATGCTAAGTGATTTGCAAACATTCGAGGCTGAAATCAAAGAAAAATATTCAAATTCAATTCTTCCAAATGAAACAGATGACGTTGCAAGGTGAAAGTTAATTCTTTGTATAGTAATTCTTTAATTTCATTTCATTACCATTCTTTATTATTTTTAGTATCAAAAGGAAACCATTGTTGGGGTGGCAATGTAGTTTTGTGTGGGGTAATGTTGAGCAAACAAAGTATGATAATAAGGAGAAGGAACATAGAATATTTGCGTGGGGTATCAAGACAAATTTGAAGGTGTGGAAGGATAGGGAAGGAAATGCATGCGAAAGGACAGGGACAGATTTGGGACTTAGCAATTTTCATGATTACATGCTATTTTTGGAGATAGTGTGCGAGCACACAAACCAAATAAAGACTTGTGCGACATGCACATGATATTTTGGAAGATCTTGTACTAAGGGCTTTGCATGGGTTTGATTTAATAATAGAATTACTACTTCCATATAACTAGAAGAGATCTATTATTAGCACATTTGTATGTGTGTCTATTATTGTAAAGGTGCATGGTTATTTTCAGCATGCGACCTATTTTGGGAATTATGTAAGCGGTGAAGGGAAAGTACCCACCCTTATAAATATATAGTAATCTACATAGATTAAAGAGATTGAGTAGTGAACTATTATGGATTTATGCTACAATCTGATGCACACATGAACTTATGGTACTACTTATTGTAAGAAGCTTTTGTGTATTTACTGTGTTTAATATAATGGAGTGTATTAACTAATTCAAGGTGTTAAACATGATCGTAACTAGTTCTTGCATGGTTGAATTCATTATGGATATTGTTTAAATCCATTACTCTTTAGATCTAGATCTAGAATATGCTCTGTAGAATGTTTATACTATTTATGGATTTGAATGCATTAACCCTTCATCATGTTTGCATCCTACACAAGCAACTCTAAGGAGGGTGGTACCTTTGTGCACTTTAGGTGAGCACTCATTATAGGTTGAGTGATGTGCCAACATGCATGGGTTATTCTTGGTAAATTTTAGGTTGCATCAATTATATCTAAATCAAATATTGTAAACATGTTTAAGAACATGAAACAAGTAATAATAAATGACATGGACACCTAGCTTGATGCTCTTCATGCAAAGAAGAAGAGAGAGGATGCATAGGCATAAATTACAGATTTTTTCCATTCATATAGAATAAATAAAGTTGATTGCAGATGTAGGTTAGGTGATTGGCCAACATTATAGAAGGAAAGGAGGCTGCACTAGAATTCAAGATGATAGAAATGGAGGATGGGAAATTTTTCTATGTTACTCAAAAGAATCCATACCTGCTAAGACAAGGAGGTATGTCACAAGATCCCATGCCATATTTTCAAAATTGGGCTAGTAGTTCATATATACAACCCCCACCTTGGGATAATACTCAACAAGGATGGGATCCATACCCTAGCCAATACCAATAGCCGTGAAAACCTAAGTTCCATGGTAAAAAATGAAAACAACCCCCTTTTCCATGGGAGAAACCTTGGAGAGGAGGGAAACAATGGAGAAATTAACCTCCTAACTATCAACAACCATACCAACAACCTCCTTACCCACAATAGTAAGCTTTGATGCAAAACCCCCAATTTGGATCTCAACTAAAAACCACTCAAATGCTAGCTCAACCATCACCTAACCCCAACAATTAAACTTCTCAACTAGCCTACACCACTTAATCAACCCAATACTCTGCCCTATTAGTTGATTTAAATGATATCTATCTCCACTCAGGAAGAGCACTTCTCCCACCAAGTAAACCCACCATCATAGAGATTGTAGATGAACCACAATTATTATAGAAAAATCCACAACAAATCTAGATAATGTTACAAGCTAATCCGCAACAACATAAACAGGGGTTCCAACAAGGGTAAAATTCAAATCAATGAACCCCATTTCTAGATATATTAAGAAATAAAAACTAACCCTAAATCAAATTATGATTCTAATTTTATCAATCAATTAAAGGATATTTGTGTTAAAATTCCACTCATTCAAGATATTAAGGATGTGCACATATATAAAAAGATAGTTAAAGATATATACATCAAAAATATAGGAAGAAAAGGAAACATCCATCCATTGTATAAGTTATTGGACAATTGGCTGATATCATGCTAGAAATTTGATGTTACCCAAGTATATATATCCGGGAAGTCCTTTGGTAAACGTTACTATTAATGGAACTAAAATAAAGAACACCGTGATTAACTTAGGGGAAGAGATCAATGTCATGACTAAGCAAATCATGGATGACCTAAAGTTGGAAGGACTAAGGCCAACAACTACAGTCTTGCAACTAGCAGATAGATCAACAGTGAGGCCTGAAGGAGTCCTTGAGGACATTATTGTGGTGGTAGACTCTTGGGAATACCCTGCTGATTTCATTTTCCTTCAACCAAAATCAAGTTTAGGAGGTTATCATATTATACTAGGAAGACCATGGCTGGCCACTACTGATGCATTCATAGGATACATATCTAGTAACATAATTATCTCAAATGGAAATGGAAGCAAGAATTTTATTCTCTATCCTCCTACCCAACCATTATTGATAAAGATAAAAAAAATTGGGTTGAAGAACCGAGAAGTTAATCGAGCTCGTACCACAACTCATGATGTTGGAGAAGCCTTGTACAATTGAAGAACATGAAGATGTTGTTCTTTACATGACCTAAAACCCCGATAATATTGTGAGGCTTAGGAAATTTGATCTTAGTTAAGGATGTACATGGGAAATACACCACATCTACTTTAAGAACAAAATATAAATGAAATCAAGTAACAAATTTCATCCCAAACACCAATCTTTATTTATTTATCAATAATGATTACATCATACATAATTCTCATACTATCTCATATACTCTATCTCTCATCAATATCTCTCAAGATGGCACTCACAAATATATTTCTTGTGCACCCATATACAATACATTAGTTACAATAAATTAAAAAAATATAACCGATTCCAAAAGACACTTCTTTTGACTCACGCCTCTATCATATTTTTTTGATCTATCTTCATTCCACATGACTTTACATCATCTTCCATGGCTCTTTCTAGTGTTATGCAAATTTTCCCGATCTATAGTAGCTTTCTTTGTATATCACAATTTTACTTATTTTCTCATATCTTTCTTGGTTTATCACAACTTTCTTAGTTTATCGCAGATTCTTTTAGTGTTCATGGATTTTCCTTTTATACTTGAAACCATTCTTTATTCATGACTATCTTCTATCCTTCACGATTAGCTCTATCTATTCATGGCTATCTCCAGGACTTTGGCACTTTATATCTTTCTTTGTGGCTTATGAAAAATAAATGAAGACTCCTATCAAAATCATCCCCCTCTTAAACCATGTATCTTCCTTGAGACAACAACTGATGAAGACCCCTGTAATTCCTCCAAACATTTCTTCAAAATTGTCTAATATGGGCATCAACGACAAGAACTTATACATTTGGTATAGGGAAGGATTCCCTCACTTGACTCATCTAAATGGATTTATGGGATGCCAACCTGTAGAGGCATCAATCTCCCTAGAAACTTAAATGTTTAGTGTAAGGAAGGGTTCCTTCGCTCAAATCACCTAACTGGGTTTGCGGGACACCTCATTCTTTCCTTTATGGTGGTGCTTGAGGAATATACTTTGTAATTTGCGGGGTTATATTTTTCTCAAAATTATACCATAAATCAAGATGAATGTTGATCTGGTTTACCCATTCTTGTAGTTGTGCATTCTCTTGGATCAATAGAAGGATGTTTGAGGGTGGCAGATTTTCTTGAATTGGATGCCATCTCTAGTGAGTGATTGTAACCTCTTGTTACATTCTGATTTTGACTCTATCCATCATATGGCTACATTCTTGCATTTCTGTGATCTTTTCAATCTGTGTCTTCTACTTGTTCCGGTATTTTTCCGCCAGTTCAACAAGCTTTGTTCTTTGAGCTCCATATTTATATGTGTTGATATCATATGTAGCATATTGTATGTTTATTTTTTGTTCTAATTGATCAAGCTTTTCTTTCTCCTATTGAGTTTCACTAGGCCACCCTATTGTATAGGTGTAGTAGGTCATGACATTTTGTAGCTCTGATTCTAACTTAGTGACTATGGTTTGTATCTCTTTCCTTCATTGCTGATTTTCCACTTGTTGTGGCTTCAAAATTTGTTTCTTATATTCTTCCACAACACCTCACGTATCTTATTCTTTTTGTTTTTGATTCAACTATGTCTGATTTGAGAATTTATTTAACTGATTTCTCTATTTTTACTTCTATTTGTAGATTGGATTTAGTATTGATATGGGTATTTTTTAGTTTTGATGGATGAAAAATATTTTACATCACTTTTTATATCTCCACACATCTTTGCATACATTCATGTTTAATACTCAATTCCAAGACTTGGATACATGTAGTATTTTGTAGGGGAGTGAGTTTATCTAAATTCACCTTATATCCTTCTATAGTTGTTTCTACTATTCCTTGCTACAACTTGTTGGTACCCAAATCAGTTCCACCTTGTAAGTCAAACAACATCAGCAAAGCTAAGTAGGATGCTTATAGAAATACAAACTAGGATTTAAGTCATTTCATAGCCGGGATGGATCACGGTAATTTCTTTGTCACTTTGACTTATTAAATGTTGGATAACACCTCACTAAGGGTATGACCTACCTTTTTAGTTTAGTTTATTCCTCTGACAACAAGGGTGGGAGGACCCATTTTATAACCTATAATTGTGAGAAGAATGGATGAGATAACAATATTTTAGACTCTCTCTCTCTTAGGTATTTGAAAAGGAAGCCTCAAAAAGACATGGTCAATAGAGAAATTATCTAACTCTCATGAGTCATCACACTAGAAAATACTGATGTCTCCTAAATAAGCCTCAAGTTACTAAAGACAATGATAATTCTAGCTTTCTTACTGCATATATTTGATAAAGGATGGACAAAAATAACAAATTTCATTAGTATTTGTGTATAAAAAGGTTAGTAGAGGTAATTCGGATGGATCAAATGGTTATTGATTGTGATTTTTATGTATTGATGGGAGATTAAGTAGAATAAAATTGATTCTATAAAATCCTTAAATGAATCTTAACAAATGTTTCAGAATAATTGTTCTAGATGCAAAACTCGAGATCACATAATTCAAAGCACTCCTTGACTAGACTTTTTGCATTCCTAGAATCCCAAGAATATGGGATTTCAAAAAAAAATTGAGAGCCTAAACACAAAATCTCATGATAAATCCTTAATAAAATGCTTGACAATTTCGATCAAATACACTCAAGAACTGAAAAAAATCTTAAATAAGATAGATACAACATGAATTTACAACTATTTATTGCAGCATGAATGAAATCTCCGTTAGTAATTTAGTTGTAGTTGCCAAATTGTCACTATTTAGACTAAGAATTTGTGTAATTAAGATAAATTACCAACACAAGATTGCAACAGGAATGCAGATAATTGATTCAAAGTAATTCATCTTGAAAAAAACTAACATTGCTCATGAGAGTACACACAAATTAATTCAAGAAACACCAACACTTCAACAAGGGGACACAACACCTATGACCTCAATGTTTACCAATGACTATACATCACAATCATCTTGGCGAGAAGGTTTGGGAATAAATGAAGAAACTCTCAGGTATCTCAGATTAGTTCAACTTAAAGACAATACAAATTGGTTTTCTCCTTTCTTCTCTAAAATCTTAGAAAATTTTAACCCCCTTCATGTGAGAACATTCCTCTCACATATATACAATTTATTTCCTCTCATATTTCTCTTTCTCCCCCCAAAAGTGTGAATCTTCAAAATAATATTCCCCTTTTAGGGCATCAATCTAATCTATTATTCTTATTTTGAAAATATTCTACTTTCATGTTGCCATGTGGAGGAGCCTACACACGATTTAAATTTTTCATTATCTTAGAATGAATGGGATGCCACATCGTCATTCTAATATTACTTGTTTAATCATTTCCTTTTCAAGTGAGTAGAAATAATTTTCAATTATTTTCAAGTGCCTCTGGATGGTTTGATTTGATGTGTAATCCCTTTCACTTTTTGAGAATCCATGTTGAACAACACACACGCATTTTCATGTCTTTATGAGTTGAATGTTCTCACATAGATTATATCACATCAAGCCAACCATTCTCTTTTTCATAATGTCAGTTTCCTCTAAACTTATTTCCTTGTGTGGATATTACATACAAATATTAGAGGTCATCTCATCATGATTATATTTTTCTTAGATTTCCAACCAAACATTTTCTATAAATGCATATTACTTTACAAATTCACATATTTTATGAGTGTGAAAATTCTTGGTGGTTTTCTTTATTTGCAATATGGTGGGAATGATAGTGGCACCAATCTTGAAAGAAATTTCCTGTAAAGATTTGAATCAAATCTTAGACACAGTAGGTCTGATAAGAAATTTATGAGGATGTTGTTTGACATTGTAGATCCAAAGGATTACAATGGGCCATTGACTTCCCAATCTGTTCATGTAGAATTTATTTGAAGGCTTATTAGGATCAGCCCCATTTTATCCACCTTCTAGATGATGTACTTCCGTCTTTTCAGGTGGGAAAATTAGAAGATTCCTAAGGTATTGAAATTATTTTGGCTCAAAATCAAACCATATGTGGAAGGTGCAAGTGGCAACATATTTCCTTTCATCTCCAATGAATAATTCACCATGAAGGAGATTCCTTCACAATCTTATAATCTTAGGGAAGGATTCTGTATAGATACAATTCCCATTATTTTTCGTAGGATAAATGAATTGGAACAACAATTCTCCTCTTTTGAGAAAAGGTGTACTAAATTGGAGAAAATTCCTACTATATATTCACCTTCTCACTTCAAAATATCAACATCATCAATAATAAGGAAGAAATGGGAATCAAGATCTCAATTCCCAATTATCATTTTGGATGAGGAAGAAGAAAATCCTTCATCTCTTCAACATCCTAAGGCATATTCCTTTACCACTAAGGTAAATAAAGGTAGATATTCTTTTCAACCTTCCATTCATTAATAGAAGCATATTCCTTTGATGGAGAAAAAATATCTGGACCTTTTCATGTTCCTCTTCCAAGAGAAAATCCACCTTTCACAAGGAAATGCAAGGGTGAATCTAGTTCTAAATCTCCTATTCCACCAGGTCCAAAGGCTTCAATACTTAATCTTTCAAAGAGCAGCTTCAAATTCTCCTATTCAGCCTACTCCTATTAATTGTACTCCTTACAAATAAAAAGTGAGGAAGGAATTTCCTACATGTGGTTTGGACCTTTTGGAATGGGTATCTTCTTATCAGAATAATATAGAGTTAAGGAATATCATGGATGGTCTTAGAATGACTATTGACATATTGATGGATATGGGGATGTCTCGTACTTTGGCTAGGGTAGTTGATTTTCTCAAACAATTCAAGGCTCGAAAGAATTTGCACTAAGTACAAACAGATTACTAAAAAAATTCCCTCATTTGGAGAAGATCTCAAAGTAATAATAGAAGATGATTGAATGTCCCTCTTCTCCTAATTTTCCCTTTTTGATGTAATATTCAAAAATGTATGTATCTTTTCATGGGAAGGGGCCCCTATAGATCCCCTATTTTTTTCCAACAATACAAAAAACTCAAAATGTCACATTAATATGCATGCTTCATAATAGATTTTGAAATTCTATCAAAGAAATATAAAATTCTAATTATATTGCATCAAGTTACATTCATGTTTGAAAACAACAATTCAAAATAATGTTCAACTTTTATGAAACAAGAGTATCAATTATAATAAGATAAAAATTTGTTGAAAGAAAACAATCCTAAGCTTGCTCATTGGTCTTCATGGTTGTATCCTCATCTTCATAATCTTCATCTTTTGGCTTCCTTTCCATGTATGCATCATGTATTTGGAACAACTTCCTTACATCTTCTTCAGTTGGACCTATATGATGTTGAAATATCAGGGTCTTCATGTTCAATGATTCTCCACATTGATCCATATTTTTCTTATGTTCCCATGAATTTCCTTTTAATTTTGTAATTATGTTCTCTACAACCATTAACCTCTTGATAACCTCATAAGAAAAATTTTCATCTCGGTTATTTTTCTCAAAATAATTGATTAAGAAATCAATTTCCAAGTTACCATAACTCTTTTTGAATTTATCAAACACCATGCCTTCCAATTTCATATCTATAGTGTCAATGCTTTTTTCAACCCATTTCTTTTCTATCTCCATATTTTCTCTAACTTGATTCAAAAATTCAATCATGATGTTAGAAAAATATTCAATTCCATACTAGGTTCCCATTTTATCTATTAAAACAATTCCTTCCTTTTCAATAAGATCTTCATTAAGTTGAGTGATATGGTTTAATTTTGGTAAAGATTACTTCACATTATAAAAGATCATTATCACATTGTTAAATTAACTCATTAATTTCATTGAGCTTGGTCTTAAGTTCTCCATACCTCATTCTTGGTTTTTCAAATATCTTCTTCCATTTTTAATTAAATTTTCTATCTAGTCATTAATAACCTTGATCTTCTTAACAACCTTTTCAATGCTTCCAATAAATTCAAGAGTAACAGTAGAGACATCTTCTTGGTATTCATTTGAGGGGCACACTAGCTACTATAAGCATGAATTAAAAGATCTGACATGTTCTTTCAATTTCCTCTTTAATATCTTGTCCTCGTCAACTTTGTCATGCAACAAGCCTTGGAATGCTTCTAAAACTTCTTGTTTTAATGTTTCTCTAGAAGGTTTTCCCAATGGGATGTGTTGGATGTCATAGTCACTTGTTGTTATGTCATTTCTTGACTTTCCTTCATGTGGGGTTGCAATCTCTAGTGTTCTACACCCATATGGATCTACATGAGTCTTAGTGATAACTCTTTCCTTTTTTGAAGTCTTCTTGGGCTTTGGGAAAGCTAGAGTTGCAATATATCTTACTTTTTCAGGTATAACTTCCTCTTCCTCTTTTGAAATCAAATCTCCCAACCAACTAGTTGTGAGATTAGTTACCACTTTTGCCTCTTGTGATGCCTATTAGGATTTCTCGAGAGAAATCCATGAATCATTTAGATGTTTCATGGACAACTTGTACTAATGGCATTTATTTTTGTGCCTTTTCTACTCCTAATACTGAGTCTTTGGATTCATCTTGTATTACTATTACCTCTAGTTGTTTCTTTCCTTGATCTTGAATTTGGGGTTGATTAATTACTTCCTATGTCACACTTTCAATTGGAGCATTCTCTTTGTTTGTATCTTTAGCTGGGGTAGTAGTTACTCCTATAGTCTTATTTGGAGCTTCTTGGAATGGTATTGCTACTTTGGGAAATCCCTTTCCTATTACACTATCTGCCTCCTTTTGAGGTTGATGTTCAATAGAAATGTTTTCTTGAGTTGGCATATAAACATCCTTTTACTCTAGCAAATATTCCTTTTTTGGATCTATGTGCTGATATCCAATAACTGGGCCCTTACCCTTATCAATGGTTTGTGTGTTTTGACTGTCATTGGTTTCTAATTTTTCCAGTTTCCTCTTTTATGGTTTCCACCACCATTTATTCAACAGAGTCAAAATTCGATGTGGCTCATTGTTTTTATTTACTTCGAGTTTTCTTTTGAGAACATTATTTGGTTAATGCAACAATATCCATAAGTACTTCACTTAATTTTTTTTAGATATTTAACCCATCTACTTCTCAAAATATTTTGATTGCAATAAAGACCTCTTGTATTGGAATTTTTGTTTCAATAGTTTGCTGTTTGGTAGATTCCCTCATTCTTTCATCAGTGAGGAGCACACGCCTTTTATTTTATATGTGTCTCAACTGATATAGAAAAGGGTTCTAGTATAGGCACTTCTCCTACTACATCTATGTCCATTATTTAAATTACACTCCTTATTTATTCATGTGGATGGTTAGATTGAGGTAAATCTATAATTTCAAATGGTGTTGCATCAGATTTTTCTAGTCCATGTCCTGTCATAGAACTTCCTAGCTGGTTAGATGGGGGAGTACCTTGAGTTACCTACTCTTGGGTTAATTTATCCACTATTCCTCCTGGAAATAGTAATGAAGTTGAAGACATTAGTTTCACAATTGGATACGCTTAGGATATCCTTGGATTTTTGGTAGAGTTACGTGATGAGCAAAGGAAGCAAATAATATCTTTTGTTCCTCACTCAAAGGAGGGTCAATCATCTAAATCTCTCTATGCTTGTGCTTATTTGATGCATGGCCACTTTATTTCACTAAAATACCAACATATCTTTCCAAAGGTTGTTCAAACATAAGTTTAAATTTCTTCTTAGTCATTTCAAAGTGCCTGAAATTTGGTGCCTCTCTTTCTTTGGCTAAAAGAGCTTAAGACTTAGAAGAATTCATATCAAGGAAAAACAGTATACTAAATAAAATTACCTCATTTGGAGAAGATCTCAAAGTAATAATAGAAGATGATTGAATTTCCTTATTCTTCTAATTTTCCCTTTTTGATGTAATATTTGAAAATGTATGTATCTTTTCATGGGAAGGGGCCCTTATAGATCCCTTATTTTTCTTTTTCCAACAATATGAAAAACTCAAACTATCACATTAATATGCATGCTTCATAATAGATTTTGAATTTCTATCAAAGCAATATAAAATTATAATTGCATTGCATCAAGTTACATTCATGTTCTAAAACAACATTTCAAAATAATGTTCAACTTTTATGAAACAAAGAGTATCAATTATAATAAGATGAAAAGTTGTTGAAATAAAAAAATCCTAAGTTTTCTCACTTTGGTCTTCATGGTTATATCATCATCTTCATCATCTTTCTCCTCTTTTGGCCTACTTTCCATTTATGCATCATACCTTTGAAATAACTAGCTTACATCTTCTTCAATTGGACCTGTATGATATTGAAATATCAGGGTTTTCCTGTTCAATGCATCTCCACATTGAGCCATTTTTTTGTTATGTTCCCATGATTTTCCTTTTAATTCTCTAATTCTTTTCTCTATAGCCATTAACCTCTTGATAACCTCATAAGAAAAGTTTTCATCTCAAATATTTTTCTCAAAAGAATTGATTAAGAAATAAATTTACAAGTTACCATAACTCTTTTTTTAATTTATCAGACATCATGCCTTCCAATTTCATATCTATAGTGTCAATTCTTTTTTCAATCCATTTCTTTTCTATCCTGATCTTTTCTCTAACTTGATTCAAAACTTCAATCCTGATATTAGATAAATTTTCAATTGCATATTGTGTTCCCATTTGATCTAATGACACAATTCCTTCCTTTTCAAATAGATATTCATCAAGTTAAGTGATAAGGTTTAACTTGGGAAGGATTCCTTCATATTAGAAAATCTCATTGTCACATTGTTCAATTAACTCATTAATTTCACTGAGCTTGTTCTTAAGTTCTCCATACCTCATTCATGTTTTTCACACATCTTCTTCCCCTTTTCAATTAAATTTTCTATCTAGTCATCAATAGCCTTAACCTTCTTAACATCCTTTTCAATGCTTCCAATAACTTCAATAATAACAGAGAGACATAACTTTTCTATCCAATCATCAATAGCTAGAGTTGTAATATCTATGACTTTTTAGGTACAACTTCACCTTACTCTTTTGAAATCAACTCTCTCAACCAACCAATTGTGAGAATAGTTCCCACTTTGGCCTCTTGTGATGCCTGTTGGGATTTATTATAGAAATCCACAAATTGTTTAGATTTTTCTTGGATAGCTTGTACCAATGTCATTTCTTTACTGTGCCTTTTCTAATCCCAATAACGACTCTTTGGATTCATCTTGTATTACTATTACCTCCAGTTGTTTATTTCCTTGATCTTGAGTTTGGGGTTGATTAATTGCTTCATGAGTCACACTTGTCATTTGGATCATTCTCTTTATTTGTATCCTCACTTTGGGGTAATAGTTACTCCTATAATATTTTTGGAGATTCTTGGACTGGTGTTGCTACTTTGGGAAATCTCTTTTCACATTGCACTATCTACCTCCTTTTGAGGTTGATGTTCTATAGAATTTTTCTCGAGATGGTATATCAACATAATTTTACTCTATCAAATCTTCCTTTTGTGGATCTCTATGTTGAGATCCAATATCTGGGCCCTCACCCTTATCAATGCTTTGAATGTTTTGATTGTCATTGGTTTCTAATTTAGTAGTTTCTTCTTTTATGGTTTCTACCACCATTTCTTCATGAGAGGTCAAAATTATGATGTGGCTCATTATTTTTATTTCCTTTAGTTTTCTTTTGAGAACATTCTTTAGTTAATGAAACAATATTAATAAGTAACTGACTTGAAAATTGTAAGGATCTTTGACCCATCTACTTCTGAAACTATTTGGATTTCAATAAAGACCTCTTGTATTGGAAATTATATTTGATAGTTGGAAACTGGGTAGATTCCCTCATTCTTTCATCTGACTGAGGAGCACCTTCCTTTTATTTTATATGTGTATCAATTGATATATCAAATGGTTCCAGATAGGCACTTGTCTTGTTACATATGTTTCCATTATTTCAATTGGAATCCTTATTTGTTCATGTGGTTGGTTAGAGTGAGGTAAATATATACTTTTAAATGGTATTGCATCAAATTTTTCTTGTCCCTATCTTATCATAGAACTTATTAGATGGTTAGATGGGGTAGAACCTTGAGTTACATACTTTTGGGTTAATTCAACCAATATTCCTCCGAAATAGTAATGAAGTTGAAGAAACTAGTTGTAAAATTAGATCAACCTAGGTATCCTTAGATCTGTTGGTAGAGTTACCTGATGAGCCAAGGAAGTAACTACTCTCTTTTGTTCCTCAATTAGAGTAGGAGGGTCAATCACCTCAGGCTCTCTATGTTTGTGATTTTTTTATGCATGGCCACTTTCTTTCACTAAAATACCAACATCTCTTTCCAAAGGTTGTTCAAATAAAAATTTAAATTTCTTCTTAGTTCTTTCAAAGTGCTTGATATCTGGTGCCTCTCTTTCTTTTCACCTTGTACCAGAGATGTTGGGCCCACACCTGATATAACTCCTCTCATTGTCTTGGTTAAACTAGATTCCCTTGTCAATATTATTGTGGGGGTTCCTATTTTAGTTACACTAGCTCCCTTGGTCTCGCCTTTGGTACTATAAAAGCTATGGGAGCATTTTTCATGGAATTTAAAATAATTTCTTCTATTTTTGCTTCAAGAAGACATGAAAGTACCACTTTTACTAGCAACAGATTCCATTCATCAATGATACCTATGGTAGGTCTCTTCAAAGGCAACTGAGGATCCTTTCCTCTAAAATGATTTATTTTTTCAGCCCCTTCCCTCAAAAGGGGAAGATCTTATTTCAAAACTCCCAAATCCCTGAATTAAATAAGTACCTTTGTGTTTTGTATGGATAAATCCATACTTTTTCCTTCCATCCAAGTAAAATTACTTCTCATTACATTAGCAATTATGTTATATTGATTATATGACTCTCCCTCATCCCATTTTATAGGAGCCATTGGTTGCCCTTCAAATTTTTGGTCAATATAATATTGACTCACTGTTTGTTGGGCTGAAATATCCCTTTTCCAGATTTATTTTATATTCAATATTTCCAACCAAATTTTCACAAATAACAATCTGATTTTTATGAAAACAGTATATAGAAAAATATGATAACAAAGTAAAGTTATGGCAGTAAGGGATAAAGTCAAAAAATAACCAATATCTTCACTTTTATTGTAATTAAACTAACATGCAACAATGTGCAAGTAACATGCATCAACATGCAATGACATGAAATAACAAGAAGTTCCACTGATAAAATAAATGATCTCTCTTACTGAATATGGTTGTCTTCTCTTTCTAGACTTGAAATCTGGATCAACAAGCCTCTGAAACTCTTAATTTGACAAACTTGATTTGAATAAACTTCACAATAGCAAACTAGGGTTGGATATTTCGCCACCGAAAAGTGATCTACTAGCTAGGGATAGATATTTCACTCTTGAAGCTAGGGTTCCTATGGAATTTCACCTCCACAAGCAAGAAAAGCAAGCTGAAAGCTCAGACATAAGATGGAAAAATGAACCAAGATCCTTTTTCCTCCCCAAACACCACCTTTCATAACTTGTTTCCATCATAAATGCACCCATAAAACCCTAATTCGACCCCCTTTGAGATATGTCATGTTTTAATCGTCACTTAAAGTGACTCTATTTCTCCTAGGCCAAAAAGTCCACTTAAGTGCCCTTAATGAAGAAATAGAACATTACCCCACCTTTTTCACTTAAGTCATCATAAATTACATGCATAATGCCAAAACATAACATATAAGTGAAATGTAGGTGAAAACCATACCAAACAACTATGTATCTTAGTAGCCCCTTGGGTATGACCAAGGATAAGATGGAAAACCAGTCACTAGGCTGTGGAGGTAGGAATGGGGACATTACATGGGCATCCATAATCCCCTGAGGTACTACAAAAATTTTAATAATAATAACTTTCTTGAGATTCATTCTTGAGAAATCTTTGAGCCTCACCTCCTCTTCATCTCTACAATTCATCCTGTAATCCTCAAAGTGAGGTTCATGTTCAAAATAACTTCCCAAGGAAGTGTTGACAACCCATCTGATATCATAATTAGATCTTGCCTCAAACTTATCCATGTCAAACCTTTCCATCTCCTCCTCCATTAATATAGCCTTTGTAATGGAGGGGCATGAGTATCTTCCAGTTTTAATAGGGAATTTGATGTTGTTTTGTGCATTCCTATAATCAACTTGTGCACTAGTGTTATCTATATTGAAAGTTCACACAAGGCCATCTTGTCATCTAAATATCTAGGTAGTTTGCATGGTTCCCCATCAAACCCACTAGATCTAATATAAGTGAAGAATCTATATTATATAAATAAATAACCATATTCCAAGATTGCACTCCTAGCTTCCTCATATATTATGTATTGTTCCCATTCAGGCTTGAATAAACATATCATGGCTATAAAAATGCATCATTTACTAATCTCACATTGCTTTTCTAAATAACCAATTGTGGTTGGGGTAAATCTCATGAACTTTACACTCTTTGAGATGTGTCTGTGGTGGGATGCTAGGAGAAATATTATGACCTACAAAATTTTATATTAGGTATGTCATCATATAAAATTCAAGATCCTTAATAACACCCATGTTGATTTTTATGGCCAATGTTAAAAGTTGTGCAAGAATTGAGTCAACTATGAGTGTTGCCCAAAAATACTTCCCTTATTTTCCAAAATGACCCAGATGTATGGGCACATCTATTCATTGGATTCATCAGATGATTCTAAGCCAACCATTCTGCTTAGTAACACAATCAAGTCTTCTCCTTCCTCCAAAAAAATTAGACCTAATATTTTTTTAGGGATTATAGTGGTGATATTTTTGTCCGCCAATAACCAATCGGTATTTATAACTCTAGCATAATACTTATTATTATCTTTGAAATCACTAAGAGTTAATTCTATGTTTATGGTGATTGGGATTTGATTCTTGTTAACTTGAGGCATTACCCCAAAATCTCTGGGTGTTAAAGTCAGAACTGCCTCACCACTACCATCCCAAAAATCTCTTTTCTCTGGATCATAATATATAGCACAAATCCTTTCTAGCTTGGGAAAATTTACTAAGGGAGGGATAAAAGTGGCTATGGAAATGTTCTTGGCCTCAATTGCACTCATGAATACAATCTTATTTAGATCATCGAGCCTTTGCAAAAAATCATTCAAATCAGAATTTAACAAGTTTGTATCTATGATTTTATCCAATTCACTTGTGAAACTAGATGTGACATAAGAATTTGACTATATTGGATTCATTTTTCTATACCCTAACTTTATCCCTTTAATATTTTTCAAATTGTGAATAAAACAATGAAAAATATGAAGGCAGTACAATTCTTACCCATTTTTTGTGTAAATTTCATGTAACCTTCCCCTGGTTCTTCGATTCAAAACTCTCAAGCTCAATATTAAAAATTATTAGTCAATTTTCCTTTACTCCTTCATGAATTCTCATAACAAGAGGAACCCAGAATTTGCATGCAATAGTAAATCCTTGAAAGGTTTGAATGTTTCAAATAATTTTTCTTTGATTCGTGTAAAAATGCATTAAAAAAACAACCATAAATGCATCACATCACGACATTCTATCCTACTTTTTCCATTTGAATGTGGACCATACACTTGGATATTTTTAATGTTTCGCAGGCTTAGAGAGTCTCTTTGCACTTTTACACTATCTTTCAAACACATAAAAGTTCACACATTTGGCCCGAGAACCCGTATTTTGACTTTCACTAAGATCATGACACATGTTTAAATATTAGAGGTAACGGAGTCATGGGACATTTTTACACATTTGTTTATTTTCCTAACTGGCTGCAAAATTACCAAATCGACCCGAAACCCCACTCTTTTGACTTTTGTTGAGAACACGACATGTGTCATTGGCGGGCCTCGTGACTTTGATTGAACTTTTCACTCCATCAACTCATCATCAAAAAATACGTCATTGGAATAATTCCCCACTCCAATCTTATTTTGACATGTATTTCTTTTTGGGAACTGGGTTCAATTTCTCCTTTTTCCATCCTTTGACCCAAATATTCATGGGAATATTTGTCAAGACTTGGGGCTAAGTTTGTACTTTGTATTTATTATGTAAATGATGTAACTTTTCAAACCAATCACATTGCAACGCAACTAATGGAAGAATGCCACATATCTTCATGTGGCTGAATGAAATATGAAATTTTTATCAGCCGAGGAAGGATCTAACTAACTCTTTATAACTCGATCTTAGAAAATTTGGATAACACCATGCTAAGGGTTTGACCTACCCTACTACTTTAGGTCTTGCCTTCAACCAGGTGAGAGAACCCATTTTGTAACCTGTATTTTTAAGGAAAAAGAATGGATTAATAATATTTGACTCTCCCTTTTAAGACATTGAGAAATAATCCTTGAGAAGACATGGTCAATGAAACATAATCTAACTCTCATGAGTTGTCACCCTAGAAAATGCAGATGCCTCCTAGACAAGGTTCAGTTACTAAAGACAACAATAAAACCCACTTGCTTTTTGCATATTTTTGTTAAATTCTAACACATGAGTATACACAACAAGCATGGGTAGTTCTTGTAGGATTTATCAGGTTTTGGATGTAATTTGTTGGGGAATTAAGTAGGATAAAGTTGATTATACCAAATTTATGGGAAATTTTAACAAAGGTGGAAAATCTACCAAATAAGATGATGAAAACACTTCAAATAACCAAACAATGAACCTTCAACCAGAAGATGTGCACCCATGGAAGCCCAAAGATACATGGTTTCACACATTCTTTGAGAATTTAAACATAAAAGCTCATGTCAAAGACTCAATTAAACATCAAGAATCCTTGATCTATCATGCCTAAGATACACTCATAGACTAAAAAAACAACTATATCAAAAAATGGAAGTAAAGTGAATTTAAAATTGTTTATTACACAATGAAATGAAATCTCTTCTCACAACACAATTTGCAATTACCACAATACTACCATAAGGATAAGATCTTGTGTGATTTAGAGGAATTCTAACATAATATTGCAACAGGAACATGAATAGCTACTTGAAACATCTCAACTTAAAATAAGACATAACAATGCTCATGATTAACACAATTAACTTAGGGCTCATCAAATTTATCAGCAAGGGAAAGTTTCATTTATAGTCTCAATGTTTGTCAATGGTTGTACACTCATAACCATCTTGACATGATTCAATTTGAAGGCTAAGGAAATTAATAGGTTTCTCAAAAAGTTCTTGGAAAAATGGTTTCTCTCAGTTTACACCTTTCTCTAAAAAATTTCATAAAATTTTAACCCCCTTCGATATGAGAACATGCCTCTCATATCTATACAACTTATTTTTCATTCCTTGAGTTTTTCCCCCTAAAATCTAAAATTTTCACTAGGATATTCCAAAGGAATACTTTTTATTCTTTTGTTGGAGTATCTTATCCTTTGTTGTGCCAAGTGGAGAAATGTGTCACAAATATTTCTAGGTGTGTATTTTATTCTTATGTGGTGAATAAAATGCTTACATCATTTATCCTGACATCATCAATTTTGGCTTCTTTTGGGTTGGTTTGGAAATTCCTTTCCATAACTCTTGGGTGCCCCCAAAATGGCTTGATGTGACTGATAATCATTCTCATTTTTTAAAATATTTCCCTCAGATACACACACTCCTCTCTACATTTCTCAAAATTGGACATTTTCTACCCATTTTGTGTCATGTCAAGCTGATTATCATCCTTTTACAAGATATTGTTTTGCTTCACATTTATCTCCCTTATGTGAGCTGAGAAAGAAATATTTTCTCATTCAATGGTGATGATTCTATCTAGTTTAGCTCATATGTATAGTTCTTTCTATAAATTTAGCTTCTTGCCTCTCCTTTAAAACACATTTTTCTTTACCTTTGAACGTGATAGATTTTTGCAGACTTCTTTTTTGGTGTGATGGAAAGGGTAGTGTAGTAAAAAAAGCTTGAAAAAATATATTCAGAGGACTTAAATCAGATTTTTGACTTGTCAGGCCCAGATGAAGCATTCGTCAGGGCTTTATTTGAGATAGCTGACCCAGGGACAACAAAGGGCCTTTGACACACCAGGTGGTTTGTATTTCTCTCATGCTGAGGTTAATCAAGATTAATCCTATTTTTTCAGCATTTCAATCTATGTATTATCACCTCTTTCATGGGAGAATTAGAAAAAACCAGAGGTGTTGAAAAAAATTTTGATTGAGAGAAGGCCTTTGTTGTAGCAGAGAAACTAATATGAATTCCCTTTCTTGTGTGATGAAATTTTTTTTCAAAAAGAGATTCCTTTTGAGTCTTATGTGCTCTATGATAAGACTCAATTGATGTTGTGCATGTCATTTCTTATAAGATGGGTGAATTAGAGTAGCATATTTCTTCTTTGGAAAAAGGTCCAACATGACCTATGTCATCTCAACCATCTGTAACACCACCACTGTCAACAAGAAAGGAAAGGAGAGAATCTAGTTCTCATCCCCTATTATCATTTTAGATGAAGAGGAATCAGGGCCTTCATTTCTTTAGCACCCAGGGCATCAAATTCTAAAGGAAATTCTATTTTACAACCCTCAATCCATTCAAAAAAACAATCTTCTTTGATGGAGCACAAGTTTTCAGGACCTCGACCTATTCCCTTCCAAGGAACATCCACCTTTCACAAGAAGGTGCAAAGGTGAGTCCAGCTCTAGGTATTTTGTCCCATTGGGTCCAAGACCCATAGTTCTTTCTCTTCCAGCCACTCCAATTTCTCCTTCTCAATCTTTCTACTCAGCCCACTCCAACTAGTTCTATTCCTTATAAGGAAAAAGGAAAACAACATTCCTAGTGGTGGTTTAGATCTCTTGGATTGGGTATCTTCTCTTCAGAAGAAGATAGAATTGGGGAGGATTATTGGATGGTCCTAGATGGACATGAACACATTGAGGACATGGGGATGTCTCATAATTTGGCTGGGGAGTCATATTTTTCAATCATCTCAAGGTTTAGGGAATTTATACCAAGAAAGAACATGTTATTGAGAAAAATAGCCTCTTTTGGAGAAGATCTTAAGGTGGGAGTAAAGAATGATTGAATATTTTCTTCTCTTGATGCCCCTTTTTGATGTAATATTTTGAAAAATGTATGTTCTTTTCATGGGATGGGGCCCTATAGAACCCCATTTTTTCTTTTTCACAATACAAAAGATAACACAACATTTACATTAGTTCATATGCTTCATAATGGATTTGAAATATTATCCAAGCAATATAAAAATCTAATGCATTGTATCAAATTACATTCATGTGTGAAAATAACAACTTCAAAGTAATATTCAGTTCTTATGAAACAAGAGTAGTAATTGAAAAGTGATGAAAATAAAGTTTAAAGAAAACAAGCCTAGGCTTGTTCCTCGGTCTTCATGTCTGCATCTTTATTTTCATCACCTTCTTCTTCCTTTGGTTGTCTCTCTATATATGCGTCATATTTATGGAACAACTCTTTTATCTCATCCTCATCTGGCCCTATGTGATGTTGGAATATGAGGGACTACTTGCTTAGTGCATTCACACATTGATCCATCCTCTATTTATACTCCCATGGTCTTGCTTTTAATTCTGAAATCCTAGTTTCCATCCTCATCAATGTCTTGATGACTTCATAGGAGAAGTTTTCTTTTGGATGTTTTTCTCAAAGGAACCAAATAAGAAGTCATTTTCAGATCACCATAACTCTTTTTGAACTTTTCAAATACCATGTCCTCCAATTTCAAATCAATGGTGTCTATAGTCTTATCCACCCATTTCTTTTGTCTCCATTTTCTCCTGATCTCCTTCAAAACCTCAATCCTGATTGTAGCAATTCTTCAATAGCATACTAAGTTCCCATATGCTCAAGTGATAAAATTCCTTCCCTTTCAACCAAATATTCATCAAGCTGAGTAATACAGTTTAGTTTGGGGAGAATTCCTTCAAAATAGAACAACTCATTATCACATTGTTCAATTAACTCATCAATTTCATTGAGTTTGTTTTTGAGCTCTTCATATTTTGTTATGGATTTTCCAATGGATTATTTTCCTTTTTAATTACCTTTTCTACCCAAGTGTCAACAACTTGAACCTTCTTAATAACTTTTTCAACATGTTCTATAACTTTAGGAGCAGCTTGTGGATATTTCTTCTTGGCTCACACTAGATTGGCAACTAATTGTTGTAGGCATGAAGTCAGTGATTTAACTCATTCCTTTAGTTATCTCTTTGTTATCCTATCCTCATCCACTTTGTGTAACAAGTCACTAACTACTTCTGAAACTCCTTGCTTCAGTGCATCTCTTGAAGGTTTTCCTAGAGGAATGAATTGAACATTATAATCCTCAGTTGTTATATCACTCCTTGTCTTCCCCTCATGTGGGATTTCTACCTCCAAAGTCTTGGATCCAAATGGATCAGTATGAGTCTTTGTGATGACCCTAGCCTTCTTGGGAGTCTTGGTAGGTTTTGGGAAAGATAATGTTGTAAGTTCTATAGCCTTCACAGCACCACTTCTTCTTCTTCTTCTTCTTTTTAGAGATCAATTCTCCTATCCAACCTTTTGCAAGAGTAGTTTTCACCTTTGTCTCTTATAGTGTTTGTTGAGGTTTTTTTGAACAATCACCAATTGTTTGGATACTTCTTGAATATTTTACACTGATGGATCCTTGTGTTGTTCCTTTTCTTCTTCCATTTTCAGCTCCTTAGGTTCATTTTGTGTTGGTCTTTTCACCCAATTGCTCTTTTCCTTGGTCTTGGACTTGGGGCTGACCAACTTCTTTTGGAGTCATATCAACAGTTGGAATATTTTCTCTATTCATCTCCCCACTTGGTGCAGTCACATCTTCTACATTTTCTTTGGGGATTCCTGAGTTGATGTTGTTTCCTTGGGAAATTATTTTCTTTCTACAATTTCTTCCTCCTTTAGAGGTTGTTGCTTGATGGGGATATTGTCATAAAATGGCATACTTGATCTCCTTTTTCTCTTTTGATTCCTCATTTGGTGACATGGTAGGATGGATCTTAGTAGTCAATTCTTTACATTTATCAATATTTTTCATACTTTACTGTCATCAACCTTTTCCTTTGTACCAATTTCTTTTGCAACTTCCATTACCTTTTCTTTAACAAAATTTTTTTTGTTGTGGTGATTCACTTCTCTAGGTGACCTTGTTTTCCTTTTGGGGATATTTTTCAACTAGTGTCTCAATGTCCATAGCTTCCCCCCAGAAATTCCTTGGACCTCTGACTTGTTCACTTCTAAAGTGGTTTGAATTTTAGGAGATACCTCTAACATTAGAACTTCTGATGCAATAATTGGTACATGGATAGATTCCTTGACTTCCTCACCTAATTGAGGAACATCTATATCTTTTACTTCTTGTTTTTCAACTATTATTTCAGATGCCTTAGATGTAGGAACTTCCTCATTTGCATCTATATCTACTATCTCAATCGGGCCTACTTGTGGATTCATGTAATTGATCAAAATAAGGGACACTCATACCTTTCACTAGTGAAGTAGGAGATACTGGTTGTAATTGGTCTTATCTTGGTCAACCTATTGTCTTGGTGATGGAATTTCTTGATGAGCTAGAGAGGTAACTATTTCTTCTTGTTCCTTAGTGAGCATAGGAGGATCAATCACTTCATCCTTCTTATGCTTGTGTTTCTTATGTGCATGATCACCTTCTCTTACTAAGGGTTGTTCAAATACAATCTTGTATCTCTTCTTTGTCCTTTCAAATTGCTTGATGCTTGGTGTCACCCTTTCCTTGGCACTTTGTGGCTTAGGTTGGACATTGAACTTTTCATGGCTCCTCTCATCAACTTTTTAGTACTCGGGGGATTTGGTAAAACTTATGGAGGGGTATTTTGTGTAGCTATGCACCTTTCCTTTTGTTTGAAGTGGTAATGTAAAAAGTGATAGGAGCATTTTCCATAGATTTTAGAAGCATCTCTTTAGTTTTCTTTCAAAGAAGACATGGAGGTTCCTGTCCCACTAGCAAGAAAGTCCATTCATCAACAATTCTTGTAGTTGGTCTCTTTGAAGGTAATTGAGGAGATTTTCCTCCTAGTGGATCCATCTTATCAGCTCCCTCCTTCAAAGGGGGAGATCTTCCTTCAAAATCCCTAATTCTCTAAACTTACTTGAGCACTCTTGTATTTTGAATGGATAAATCAATGTTCTTTGTTTTCAACCAAGTCAAAGTTCTCCTCATTACATGAACAATCCTACCATACTGATCATCATATTCTTCCTCATCCCACTTCATGGGGGTCATTGGTGGCCTTCTATTCCTTGGTCAATATAAAATTGACTCACAACTTGTTGGTCATCTACAATTCCCTTAGTACCACAACAATTTGAAATCAATGATTTGTGTGAGGGTCATTCTCGAGAAGTCCCTAAGTCTGACCTCTTCCTCATCCCTACAATTCATCTAGTAGTCCTCAAAGTGAGGCTCATGCTCAAAGGAATTTTCCAAAGTATTTACCACCCACCTAATGTCATAATTTGACCTTGCCTCAAAATTTTTCCATATCAAACCTTTCCATTTCTTCCTCCATCAACTAGATTTTATAATGGAAGGGCAGGAATATATTCCAATTCTAATGGGAAATTTGATATTTGTCTTATGTCTTCCAATAATCATCTTATGAATAGGAGTCAATTGTCTTTCCAACTCACATAAATCCATCTTGTCATCCAAATACCTTGGAAATTTGCAAGGTTGTCCTTCAAATCCACTAGCTCTTATGTAAGTGAATTTTCTATACTGAATAAAGAAACAACCAAAATCCATTATTGTGTTTCTATCCTCTTCTAATATTCTATATTTCTCCCATTTAGGTTTGAACAAACATATGATAGGTGTAAAAAATGTATCATTCACCAATATTACATTTCCTTCCAATTACTCAATTGTAATTGGGGATAGATTTCATGCACTTTGTGTTTTTTGAAAGGGACATGTGGTATAAGGCTAGGGAAATGTCTATGGCCTATGAATATTGTAAATTAGATATGTCATCATGTAAAATTGAACTCCCCAACACCACCCAACTTGATATTTGTAGCCAATGCTAGAAGATGATCATGAATTGAATCAACAATAAGGGTTTCCCAAAAATGCTCCCTTTCCTTTCTAAAACAATCCACATATATGGGAACATCCATTCTTTGAATTCATTTGTTGTTTCCAAACCAGCCATCCTACTTAGCAACACAACTACATCTTCCACTTCTTCTCCAAAATTGTTCCCTAACCAACTTCTTGGGAATTATGGTGGTTACCTTCTTTTCTGATAACATCCACTTAGTGTTTATAAGTTTAGCATATTCTCTCTTCTTGGTTTCATAATCTTTAAGGGATAATTCAACACCTAGGGTTATCGAAGTTTTGATTATTGGTAAGTTCAACATTATCCTAAATCTTGGGGTGTTAAAGTCAATACTACTTCACCACTCCCATCTAAGACTTCTCTCTTTTCTAGATTATAGTTCATGGCACAAAGCCTCACCAATTCAGGGTAATGCATAGAGGAGGTATGACACCAGCTAAGGCAATGTTACTAGCCTTGATTGCTTCCATGAGTTCACTTTTGTTGGGCTACTCAATCTTTGTAGGAATTCATTTAAATCAGCATTCATTAAATCCATGTCTATAATCTTATCTAAATCACTGGTAATTCCGAATGTGACATGAAAACTAATGACATTTGTCTTCATATTTTATGCCCTAGCTTTTACTTTCAATTACTTCATGAATTTGGAGTAAAAGATAATGAAAGTATGAGAGTAATACAATCCTTACCAATTTCTTGTGCAAATATCCATGTAATTCTCCTTCGCTCCTTAGATTTTCAATCCTTATCTCTCAATCGATGCTTCCCAATCAATCTCACTTCATTCTTCTAAAAATTTTGATAGCAAGGGCACTCGATTCTTGACATACGATAATGAAAAGCTCAAGCATTCAATACTTTAAACAACTTTTCCTTGATTTGTGTGAAAAATCCACATTAATGGTGGTAACCATAAATGCATTGAATCATGGCCATCCATCCTGCCTCCACCCCTTTTAAATGTGGGTCATCCACATGGAGAAATTCCATGTTATGCGGGCTCGGGAGTCTTTTTGTATTTTTTCACTACCTTTAAACACAAACAAGTTTATGAATTTGACCCGATCACCCACCCTCTAAATTTTATTGTGATCATGACACGTGTTCAAATCTTAGTGACAACGGAGCTACTGAGACTTTTTTTCATATTTTCTATTTTCCTGACCAAGCACAATCTTACCAATTCCACTCGAGGCCCTTCTCCGACCTTGGCTTGAGAATATGCCACGTGTCCCTGGTGGGTCTCGAAAATATTTCTACACTTTGCACTTTTATTGACTTAATGTCAAGAGAACATCATCAGGCCTCGATTCCTCACTCCAATTATCTTTTAACACATATACCACTTTGGGAGTGGGGAAAACTTCTTGTTTCACATATTTTGACTTCAAATATTCCAGAATATTCATCGAGCCTCGAGGCTAAGTTTGCATTTTGTATGTATTATGTAATTGTTGTAACTTTGAAAATTAAGCCTGAACACCAAAAACTAATGGGAACATGCCACATATCTTTGGGTGGCGGAGAAAAATATGAAATTTGTAGTAGCAACCAAAGGATAATATACAAGGATGTTTTTCAAGATTACACCCGATTCATGATCATCCTTTGACAGGGATTTTACAGAGGCAACATGACTATTACGTTCCTCGACCAAAAAGAGGATTTACACCCTAAACATGAGATTTTCACATGTATTCACCATGACTATATCTTCAAATACACATTTTTATATGAGAAAACCAATCAGTAAATTTTTCGAAGGCATATACTAGATAAAAGGGTGAGATATATTCAAACACTAACACAAGCTCGACTCGGGGATGGGCACCCCTTATGGGTGCCACAAGAACCATTCATACCAATCATAAAATAGACCAAGTTCCTAAATCCATTGGGTTATGGAGTCATTCAAAGTACACACTAGGTCAAATAACAACAACACTTCACAAAAAAAACCAAGAAACCGAGGCAACTAGTCATTTATAGACCAGGAAAAAAAGGGAAAAAAAAAAAAAAAAAAAAAAAAAAAAAAAGGACTATACATTATATAATGATTTGTACCTTTTTTGATCAATCCAGAAGTGTTTCAGATGCCTACCATTAATAGGAAATTCAAGAAGTCTCCATCTAGGTCCTTCAGAAAATGGTTGTGCTCACCAATTCTTATGTCAATGGAATAAGGACCCATCCATAAAGCATCAAATTTACCATGTTTCCCCTTATCTTCATGCTTTTATCCCATAATAAGACAAGGTCTCCAACATTTAAATTCTAGGGGTTACCTTTTTATCAAATAACTTCTTAAGTTTCTCTTTGAACCTTAGGTGTCTTTGGTGAGATTCCCTTCTCTTCATCCAACTCAACTATTTGATTAATCCTAGCTTCATAGGATTCACTTCTTCATCCTCAAGTTGTTGTATGAACTAATAAGAGGATAATTTCATATGTAAGGGTAGAAGATCCTAGACTCCATAAACTAATTCAAATGGGATCTTTCCAAGTGGCTCTTTTGGTAGTGATTCTATCTTCCCATAAAGAAAACTTCAACTACTCACCCCATTTCCTTTTGTTAACCTCCAATGTTCTTCTAATGATTTTAAGAAAAATTTTATTGTTGATTCAGCTTGACCATTCCCTTGAGGATTGTAGTTTTGATGCATATGTCATATTTATCCCATATTCTTGGCACATATTTACCAATGGCTTAGCTCTAAAACTCATTGCATTGTTAGCAACTATCTTTTAGGTACTCCAAACCTACAAATTATATGATTTAGGATAAAATCCATGACAATTTGATGAGTTATTTTTTAGTAGGGATAGCCTCAACCCATTTGGTAAAATAATCAATAGCCACCAATATCCATTTTTTCCCTACACTTGAGGGATCTGAGATCTCTCCAATAAAATCCATGCCCCATTGTTTAAAAGGATCTTCTATTGATACTAGTTGTAAAGGTAGAGCACCTGAAGCTTTCATTCTTCCTGAGAACCTCTAACAACTTTCACATTTTCTAACCAACAAGGCTGCATCTTTGAAAAGTGTAGGCCACCAATAACCTACCCTTAAGATCTTGTGGGTAGTCACTCTTCCAAAAAATGGCCTCCACACACTCCCCCATGAAATTATACAATCAATTTGGGAGCTTCATCCTCTAGTAATACACCTCAAAATAACCCCTTCAGGATTCTTCCAAGCCAACCCATAATCAGTGATGATATACTTCTGGGAGGCTAGTTTGAGTGTCCTTATTTTGATTTTTATCTAGATGCCCTAGACACTCCAAATTCCTAAGGTAAAATATTATGTCCTTATACCATATGGAATTGATTAACTTCTCATGGACATCCATATTTCCTTCCTCAATTTCATTGACTTCCATCACCTATAGGTTACTTTCTACCATCAATTTTGCAGACCTAGACCTCGACCAACTTAGTGGTTTGTACATCCATGTCATACTCTTATAGCTTGTTCACCCAATGACATATTTTGCTGAAATTTCCATTTCTGATAAAATATCTTTGACCATTGTGTGGGGAACATAAGCTACAATTTTAGAACTCAAGATATAGGGCCTAAAATTTTAGTTTCTCTCACCAAAGAAAAACCTTTTCTTCTCCATGATGGTATACTTTAGTTCAACCCCTACAAGGCTTTACTGAAAAATGCAATAGGTCTTTCATTTCCTTCTTCATCCTTTTACAATAGTACATATGCAATAGTGTTCTCAGATGCAAAGGAAAATATCTGAAAATCCTTCTTGTAATCAGGGGCTGCCAATACTAGAGCATTTTTCAATGCTTCTTTAATTCTAGTGAAATCTTAGAGAGCTCCTTCCTCCCATTTGATAATTTGTCCTTTTTTAACATGCTTGTAATAGGGATAGTCATTTCAGCAAAAATTAGAAATGAATCTCCTAATGAAATTTATTTGACCAAAGAAGGATTAGATCCCTTTCTTAGTTTTGGGACAGGAACTTTACCAATTGCTTCCACCCTTTCAGGATCAATCATGACCCCTTCTTTTGACACAATGTGCCCCAAAAATTTTCCTTTTGAACCCCAAAATGAAACTTTTAGGATTCAATGAGATGTCATATTCTCTACATCTCATCAACATCTTCTCCACATGTTGCAAGTGATCACTCCTCTTCCTAGAAAATATTGTCACATCATCTGATAAACAACAATAAAATCATTGATATATCCTGAGAATGCAACATCCATAGCTCTTTGAAAAGTAGCCCCAACATTCATCAAACCAAATGGCATTCTCACATATACATAGGTACCCCATGGAGTGGTGAAAGTAGTTTTGATTCTTTCTTATTGCTTTACAACCACTGGTTATACCTTGAGAATCCATCTAATGTGGACAACAACTCAGACCCAATGACCAATTATAACATGTTATCCATATTAGGAAATGGATAATTATATTTTATTGAGGCCTTATTCAAGTTTCTAAAATCCACACACAACCTTATGTCTCCATTTTTCTTTCTAACTGGCACCAAGTTTTCCACCCATGAAGAATATCTTATTGGCTATATTATCCCTCCATCCCTTAACTTTTTCAATTCTTCTTGCATTTTGAGGGAAAGAAGTGGATTAATTGGCCTCTTCTTTTCCTAAATGGTTTAGCATTAGGTTCCAAAGGTATTTCATGTTGAAAAATATCCTCCCTATATATGCTTCAGCTCTGAGTAAGACCATGCTAAGCAGTCTTGGTACTTTTTCAACAACTCAAAATAGGACTACTTTTCCTCCTTACTCAAATTACTACCTAGCCACACTTTTCTTGGTTTTTCTATAGTCCCTAGATTATGCTCTTCCACATCTCTTGAGGATGAGATATGTCTATGAACTACCCTATCAAGCATTATCAAAGTTTGATTCCAAAGAAACCAACCCTCTTGGAATGGTATTGGTCTTTAATTGAATAATGTCTTTTCCAAACAAGGTTTCCTTACCATCACAAACAGAAACCATTGGTTCCCAATCCATGCATTGGTTAGTGAATCTCCTTCATTCTGTAAAAACCTCTGAACCTGGGCATCATCATCAAATACTTTTCCAATGTTTTACATTATCAGGGACATAAGGTCTTGACAATATTTCAATATCATAATCACAATAAGGAGAGACAATATAATTTTCAAACCTAGAACCAAGCACTGCCAACCTATCTCTATAGCATTCTAGTTTCTATCATGATACAATATATTGAAGGAGTCAAACATTTCAATAAAATCCCATATTGCATGCTTATATTGTTTCATTCTTTTATTTTTAGTGGCATATAGTTTTCTCACTTGCTTGAACTACTAATTTTGAGTCTCCTTTAACAATTATATCCTTGATACCATACCTCCATGCAATCCTTAAACCCAAAAGTAGTGCCTCATACTCAACAATATTATTTGTGCACTCAAATTTAAGCTTAAAGGAAAAGTTAAAAATATCTTGTTTTGGAGACATAAGGACAACTCCAACACCATTTCCAAAATTGGAGAAAGCTCCATCAAACATCAAATTCTAGGGATACCAACTTATTCAAGACACTTACTCTTATCAATACCATGTTCCTCAAAATCTGCATAGCCAACAAATTTGTTGACATCTACATCTACATATAATACTTCATAAGAAGCATTATTAGGATCTTCAATCAAATGCAACATATTTTTCTCACCATATAACTTGAAAAGGTTCCCTTCTACTAGTATGGTGGCATATGACATATCCATCTACACACTTCCACCCACACTAGCATCCCACTTTCTTGATAGTAACATACCCCATTTAGCAGGGAAATCCACAATAACTACATTCATGGTCAAGTACTTACCAAGATAGGTGCTAATTGCACAACTAAGCCCTTTACATACCCTATCATTGGTACCTCTCTTGAATCCATAGCAGTGCACTTTCTAAAGGTTTTGTTACCTTGATGTTCAATTCATTCATTACTTCAAGAGGCATCACATTACATGAAGCTCCTGAATCAAACATATAATTATGCACAAGTCTATCCTTGATGATTAAAGTAGTATAAAAAGGATCAATATCAAGTTGATATTCAACAAGGGTAGTACCCAAATACACTTAGAGATTCACCCAAATCCTCCAATACTTTTAGCACTTCCAACTTTATAATCACAGGGGGAAGATCCACACTATTTACATCCTTTCCTGGGGCACTACCTCCTCTTTGAACCCCAAATACTTGAATGCCATTTTCCTATGCTCAGGGATCCTAATAAATTCAACAATGGGTACAATGTGATTTAATCTAGCTCAAAATATGAGCAATATCACAGGGATATATTTGGGTAATACTTGTGTTGGGAGGGATAGTAATTGCCCCTTCTTGTGGGATGAGACTCTTCATGGCTTGGGCATGGACTGGGTAATGATTTTATTAGGAATGACTCGGACCCTTGTTAGGTGTATCTTTCTTAGGAGGATCCTTTGGGATATTAGTGAGAAGTGGAGTTTTGTCTTGGCTTGTGGCCCTCCCCCTTTGACAACTCTACTTTTGAGATTGTACTCCTTTTCTAAGAAACCATTGCATTCATCAAAAGTCTTCATGTCCTCCTCAAAATAAATTCCTCCATCATACTTCTTAATCATCAATGCCCTTAAGTACTCAAAATCATGGTTGGGCAAGTCAAAATCTTGGACCATATCAACTTCAAAATCACTAGTGGAAGGAAGAGGAGATACCCAGTGGATGCAATTCCAAAAACATTCTATAGTTCTAGGCACTTAGTAATTCATTAGAAGTGGCCCCTTGTGTGAATTATCAGGGCATTCCATCATACATACATCACCAAAAGTAGCATCATCATCTGCCTCTTTAATTTCCTCATTTAGATCACAAGGGGAATGTGGCAAGAAACACTTGTCACACCAATCAATAACATGGTTTTCTTCTACCATGAAACTCTAGCAGTCAAAGGATCAGGGACAAATCTATTCTCTCTTGGTTTGGTTTTGTTTATTTCTTGATCCCACAAGCCCTTTTCCTCTCTCATCTGATCTTTGATCACCTTTAGGATGATTCCAAAATCTATTTTGGCCTTGAGGTTGGTGTTGGCCCTAAGAGCTCTTCCTATTCCTTTCTTTTCTCTAGAAATTTATAGGAAATTTCCTTGACTGCTCCTACTAAATTCTTAACTACTTCCTCTAGATCAACTCTTTGCTTGTCTAAGGCTTTTCAGGGTTTATTAGCTTGACACCCTCCCTTTTAGGAGGTTTCCTATGTACCTTAATATTGTTTTATTTCAATTTTCACTTCCATAGTGAAATATTTCCTCAAGGTCTATATGTTTTTATCCCTCAAATAATATGCATCTTTCTTATCAAAAGCATCAGAGTACTTTATTAGGTAGGATTCATCACTTGGTCTCAAAATTATGGGCAATCTAGTTAAAGTTTTGTTGAATCTAGTGTTAAAGTCTTGAACAGGCTCATTGGGATTCTTCTTTATGTTCTCAAATTCAGATAGAAGAAATATAGGGTCATTTTTATCCCCATATTGTGATCTAAATGCATTTTCATCTCATTCCATGAATCAATTGAATTATTTAGTAGGGACTTATACCAATCACGTGCATCCTCTTCTAAGGTGTGGATAAACAATTTTATATAAACATCTTCATGTTCAATCTCAAAATCCTCCATAGTATTGAAAAAAATTCTTAGGTGCTGGTCACTAGTAATAGCATTATTTCCTTGAAACTTAGGTAACCTATTCCTTACTTCTTATGGAACTACATTAGGATATCCCACCATGCCTATGAAATCTATGGGTCCAAAGACATTTACAACAAAGGAAGTTCTAGGTGGAGGTTGAGCCATGTTATTTTGAGGAGGTGTCCTATAGGAGGATTAAAATGGTGTGGGATAGGGGCCTTTGAGGTAATGGTGTATGGTCTTCAAAGTAATGATCCTTTAAAGACTCAGTTTCACATAAAAACTTGATTAGCTCTAAGTGATAAAGGAGGAAGATGAGGAATACCTATATCAGTTACAAATGAAGGCCCCTCACCAGTTGGAGTGTATAAATTTGCACAGGGACTGCTTGATCTAGAATTATCTTGAGGAACTAGAATAATCCTCTATCAAAGGTTGGTCACTCTCAACCATAGGCACTACTTTCTCCTCTTGATCTTTGACCTCCCAAATATTTCCAGACTTGTTTCTTATTTGGATTTGTCCTTCCAAGCTCTGGAAACAAATTTCTAGTAGGGTTTGTCTTGAATAAATACCTTATTCCTTCCAACTTTACATATCTTAGCAAACAAATTTCAATTATTAAAGCCTGAGGCACTTGGTATTTGCTAGAAATTCTAAACAATATGGATTCGCCACTAAGGTCTTGTACCTTAGATGTGTAAATCACTGCAAATGACTTGTTCAATTGAAACTTAATAATCAATTTGAACAAATCTTGACAAATCTCAACATCCTTTATCAAGTATTTACCCCTAACCAAGAAAATTTAATGGAAAGCTTTCTTTAAACTAGGAAAATATCAAGCACATAACTTTGATTAAGCTCATTTTTCATAAATCTCAACAAAGGATGATGTCTAGATCATGTATTTGCATCTAAACATATGTAACACATTACTAGATGTCAATATTTATCTATATTTGCACAAATAATCCTTGGAAACAGCTCCAGAGTGGTGTTGGTACCCAAATCGGTTCTCCTTGTGAAGTCGAGAAACATCATCAGGATGAGGAGGATACTTGAAGAAAGATTATAATTTAAGTAATTTTGTAGTCGGGAAGGATCTAACTGACTCTTTTTCACTTGAGCTTGAAAAATTTGGATAACACCATGCTAAGGGTTTGACCTACCCTACTAATTTAGGTCCTACCTTTGACCATGGTGAGAGAACCCATTTTGTAACCTGTATTTATAGGGGAAAAGAATGAATCAACAATATTTGAATCTCCCTTTTAATACATTGAGAAATAATCCTTGAGAAGACATGGCCAATGCAACATAATATAACTCTCAAGTTTCACCCTAGAAAATATAAATACCTCCTAGACAAGGTTCAGGTTACTAAAGACAACAATAAAACCCACTTGCTTTTGCATATTTTTTTTAAATTCTAGCACATGAGTATACACAGAATAAGCATGGGTAGTTCTTATAGGATTTATCGGTTTTGGATGTAATTTTTGGGGAATTAAGTAGGATAAAGTTGATTATACCAAATTTCTAGGAAATTTTTAACAAAGGATGGAAAATCTACCAAACATAAGATGATGAAAACACTTCAAATAACCAACAATGAACCTTCAACTAGAAGATGTGCACCCATGGAAGCCCAAAGATACATGTTTCACACATTATTTGAGAATTTAAACATAAAATATCATGTCAAAGACTCAATTAAACATCAAGAATCCCTAATCTATCATGCCTAAGATACACTCATAGACTAACAAACAACCTGTATCAACAAAATGGAAGTAAAGTGAATTTAAAATTGTTTATTGCACAATGAAATGAAAGCTCTTCTCACAACACAATTGCAATTACCACAATACTACCAAAAGGATAAGATCTTGTGTGATTTAGAGGAATTCCTAACATAAGATTGCAATAGGAACATGAATAGTTACTTGAAACATCTCAACTTAAAAGTATCAAACACAACAATGCTCATGATTAACACAATTAACTCAAGGCTTATCAAATTTATCAACAAGGGAAAGTTTCATTTACAGTCTCAATGCTTGTCAATGGTTGTACATTCATAACCATCTTGACATGATTTGATTTGAAGGCTAAGGAAATTAACAAGTTTCTCAAACAAGTTCTTGGAAAATGGTTTCTCTCAGTTTACACCTTTCTCTTCTAAACAATTTCAGAAAAATTTAACCCCCTTTATATGAGAACATCCCTCTCATATCTATACAACTTATTTTTCATTCCTTGAGTTTTTCCCCAAAATCTAAAATTTTCACTTGGATATTCCAAAGGAATACTTTTTAATTATTTTGTTGGAGTATCTTATCCTTTTTGTGCCAAGTGGAAAAATGCATCACAAATATTGCTAGGTGTGTATTTTATTCTTATGTGGCAAATAAATTCTTACATCATTTATCCTGACATCATCAATTTTGGCTTCTTTTGGGTTGGTTTAGAAATTCCTTTCCATAACTCTTGGGCACCCCCAAAATGTCTTGATGTGATTGATAATCATTCTCACTTTTCAAATATTTTCCCTCGGGATATACACACACTCCTTCTTTGTATTGCTCGAAATGGAGGTTTTCTACCTATTTTTTGTCATGTCAAGTTGATTATCATCCTTTGTAAGATATTGTTTTGCTTCACATTTATCTCCCTTTTGTGAGTTGAGAAAGATATCTTTTCTCATTCAATGGAAATGATTTTGTCTAGTTCAACTCATATGTATAATCTTTCTATAAATTTAGCTCATCTACCTCTCCTTTAAAAACACATTATTTATTTACCTTTGAACATGTGATAGAATTTTGCATACTTATTTGTTAGTGTGATGGCAAGGGTAGCATAGAGTAGAAGCTTGAAGGAAATATCTTTAGAGGACCTAAATCATATTTTTGACTTGTCGGGCCCAGATGAAGTGTTCGTCAGGCTTTATATGAGATATATAACCTAGGGGATGTTAAAGGGCCTTTGACACACTAGGTGGTTCAATTTCTCTCATGATGAGGTTAATCAAGATTAATCTTGTTTTTTCATCATTTCAATCTATGTATTATCACCTCTTTCATGGGAGAATCAAAAAAATCTAGAGGTGTTGAAAAAAATTTGGATTGAGAGAAGGCTCATGTTGTAGCAGGAGAAACTAAATATGAATGCCCTTTCTTGTGTGATGAAAAATTTGTTCAAAAATAAGATTCCTTCTGAATCTTATGTGCTCTATGATAAGACTCCAATTGATGTTGTGCCTACCATTTCTTGTAAGATGGGTGAATTAGAGCATTGTCTTTCTTCTTTGGAAAAAGGTCCACAATAGACCTATGTCATCTCAACCATCTACAACACCACCATATCAAAAAAAAAGGAGAGGGAAGAAAGTTCTCCCCCCTATTCATTTTAGATGAAGAGGAATCGGGGCCTTTATTCCTCAACACCCTAGGGTGTCCACTTTTAAAGTCAAGTCTATTTTATAGCCTTTAATCCATTAAGAAACAAAATATTCTTTGATGGAGAACAAGTGTTCAGAACCACAACCTATTCCCCTTCCAAGGGAACATCCACCTTTCACAAGAAGGTGTAAAGGTAAGTCCAGCTCCAGGTATTTTTTCCCATTGGGTCCAAGACCCACATTGCTTACTCATCCATTCACTCCAATTGATCCTAATCAACCTGCTTCTACTCATCCCACTCAAACTAGTTCTATCCCTTATAAGGAAAAATGGAAAAGAACATTTCCTAGTGGTGGTTTAGATCTATTGGATTCGATATCTTCTCTATAGAAGAAGATAGAATTGGGGAGGATTCTGGATGGTCCCATGTTGGACATGAACACATTGAGGGACATGGGGATGTCTCGTAATTTTTCTAGGGAGGTCATATTTGTTCAATCATCTAAGGGTTTAGGGGAATTTATATAAAGAAATAACATGTTATTGAGAAAAATATCCTCTTTTGGAGAAGATATTAAGGTGGGAGTAAAGAATGATTGAATATTTGTCTTATCCTGATGCCCTTTTTGATGCAATTCTAGAAAATATATGTAACTTTTTCTTCATGGGATAGGGCCGCTATATAACCCTATTTTTCTTTTTTCACAATACAAAATATAACACAACATTTACATTAGTTTTTTTAATATTGGCAAATAGTTTTTTGAAAGGGACTATACCCTTGAATACAAAAGAAGGCCTGAAAGCTGGAATAAGAGTGAGAAACAGAGCTGATGGAACAAAGTCCAAGTATTACAATGAAGTTCTACGTAGCCCAAAAACAGCTACACAAACGAGACATAACAGCAAAACAACAGCAAAAAAATAGTAAGCCGACTGCCAAGAAACAGCAAAAATAACAACTAAAAGCAGCAGAAGCATCCAGGACTACTTCTTGGCAGCTTTATCAATACTGATCTTGACTCTTTTCCAGGCATGAAACATACCCAATGCAGTCATGTGGGCAGCATCCGTCTTATCGAGCTCCTCGATGGTTCTTTTGCTCTCTTTTTCATTGCCCCAAAGTGCACTGAGGACACCGGCGAGGTTAGAAACACTTTTGGCATGACCCTCAATGAACTCCTCGATGGTCCTAAAGGCGGAAATGTTGTAATCATGTCTAGTCTTAGCCTTCCCTATGCGGGAGTCTAAGGAGGTCAGCTTCTTGTATATGTCTTCAATCTGACTGTTATCAATGCTCCCTTCCCCCTCCATGCTTTTCTTACCTTTTTGCTTAGCTAGGTTTTTGACCTCATCCTTCAGCAAATTTATCTCAGCCTCTAAGGCCTCCAGCCTCTTAGAAGAGCTATCCATCTGTACTTCCCGGGGACTGGCACTACTAATGTTCAGCAGGTCACGTGCAATGTCAAGTTCAATAGGCTCCTTCCCCACATCAAGAGTCTCAAGAATATATTAGTTAATATGCTTGAATATATTTTAAATATTATCCAAGAAATATAAAAATTTAATGCATTTTATCAAACTACATTCATATGTGAAAATAACAACTTCAAAATAATATCCAGTTCTTATGGAACAAGAGTAGTAATTAAAAAGTGATGAAAAGAAAGTTTTAAAGAAAACAAGCCTAGGCTTGTTCCTTGGTCCTCATGTCTCGAATCTTCATTTTCATCACCTTCTTCTTCCTTTGGTTGTCTCTTTGTATATGTGTCATGTTTCAGGAATAGCTCTTTTATCTCATCCCCATCTGGCCTTGTGTGATGTTCAAATATGAAGGACAACCTACTTAGTTCATTCACACATTGATCCATCCTCTGCTTATACTCCCATGGTTTGGATATTGATTTTGAAATCTTAAATTCCATCCTCAACAATGTCTTGATGAATTCATAGAAGTTTTCTTTTTTGATGTTTTTCTCAAAGGATTCAAATAAGAATTCATTTTCCATATCACCATAACTCTTTTTGAACTTCTTAAATACTATGTCCTCCAATTTCAAATCAATGGTGTTTATAGTCTTATCCACCCATTCCTTTTCTATCTTCATTTTCTCCCTGATCTCCTTCAAAACCTCAATCCTGATTGTAGCCAATTATTCAATAGCATACTGAGTTCCCATATGATCAAGTGATACAATTCCTTCCCTTTCAACCAAATATTCATCAAGCTAAGTAATATGGTTCAATTTAGGGAGAATTCCTTCAAGATAGAACAAATCATTATCACATTGTTCAATTAACTCATCAATTTCATTGAGTTTGTTTTTGAGCTCTTTATATTTTGTTATGGCTTTTCCAATGGCTTCTTTTCCCTTGTTAATCACCTTTTCTACCCAAGTTTCAACAACTTGAACCTTCTTAACAAATTTTTCAACATGTTCTATAACTTCAGGAGAAGTTGTGGAGATTTCTTCTTGGCTCACACTGTATTGGCCAACTAATTGTTATAGGCATGAAGTCAATGATTTAACTCATTCTTTTAGATGTCTCTTTTTTATCCTATCCTCATCCACTTTTTGTATCAAGTCACTAAATGCTTCTAAAACTCCTGCTTGCATCTCTTAAAGTTTTTCCTAGAGGAATGAATTGAACATTATAATCCATAGTTGTTATATCACTCCTTGTCTTCCCCTCGTTTGGGATTGCTACCTCCAAAGTCTTGGATCCAAATGGATCAATATGGGGTTTTTGATGACCCTAGCCTTCTTGGGGAGTCTTGGTAGGTTTTGGGAATGATAATGCAGTAAGTTTTATAGCCTTCATAGGTACCAAATTTTTTTATTCTTTGGAGATAAATTCTCCTATCCAACCTTTTACAAGAGTAGTTTTCACCTTTGTCTCTTGCAGTGTTTATTGAGGTTTTTCTGGAACAATCACCAATTGTGTGGATACTTATTGAAAATTTTGCATGGATGGATCCTTGTGTTGTTCCTTTTCTTCTTCCATTTTCAGCTCCTTAGGTTCATCTTGTATTGGCTTTTCACCCAATTGCTCTTTTCCTTAGTCTTGGACTTTGGGGTGACCAACTTCCTTTCGAGTCATATTAACAGTTGGAATATTTTATCTATTCATCTCCCCACTTAGTGCAATCACATATTCTACATTTTATTTTGGGGATTCTTAATTTGATGTTATTTCCTTGGGAAATCCTTTTCCTTCTGTAATTTCCTCCTCCTTTAGGGGTTGTTGCTTAATGGGAATATTGTCATGAACTAACATACTTGATCTCCTTTTTCTCTTTTGATTCCTCATTTGGTGATCTAGTAAGCAAGATCTCGATAGTCAATTCTTTTCATTCATCAATATTTTGTATAATTTCACTTTGTCATCATCCTTTTCCTTTATATCGATTTCTTTTGTAAATTATATCACCTTTTCTTGAGCATAATTTTCTTGACGTGGTAATTCATTGTCTGGTGGCCTTGTTTTCCTCTCTCGGGATCTTCTTCAACTAGCGTCTCAATGTCCATAGCTTCCCCACCAAAAATTACTTGGACCTCTGAATTTTTACTTCTTAAGTGGTTTTAATTTTAGGAGATACCTCTGAAATTAGAACTTTTGATGTAATTGGCACATGGAAAAACTCTTTGACTTCTTCACTGATTGAGGAAAATCTATACGTCTTACTTCTTGTTCTTCAACTATTATTTCAGTTCCTTAGATGTATGAAATTCCTCATTTACATCTATATCTACTATCTCAATTGGGCCTACTATGGATTCATTCAAGTGATCAAAAGAAGGGAAACTCATACCTTTCATGGGTGAAGCAGGAGATATTGGCCTATATTGGTCAACCTTTTGTCCCGTGATGATGGAATTTCTTGATGAGTCGGAGAGGTAACTATTTCTTATTATTCCATATTGGTCATAAGAGGATCAATTACTTAATCCTTCTTATGCATGTGCTTTGTATATGCATGATCACCTTCTCTTACTAAGTGTTGTTCCAATTTAATCTTGTATCTCTTCTTTGTCCTTTCAAATTGCTTGATGTTTGGTGCCACCCTTTCCTTGGCACTTTGTGTCTTAGGTTAGACATTAGAACTTTTCATGGATCCTCTCATCAATTTTTCAGTACTCGGGGCTTTAATAAACCTTCTAGAGGGATATTTTGTTTAGTTATGCCCTTTCCTTTTATTTGAAGTGGTAATGCAAAATTTATAGGAAAATTTTTCATATATTTTAGAAGCATCTCTTCGATTTTACTGCTTTAAATAAGACACGGAGGTTCCTTTCTCACTTGTAGCAGTATTCCATTCATCAAAAAATCTTGTAGTTGGTCTCTTTGAAGTTAATTGAGGATATTTTCCTCATAGTGGATCCATCTTATGAGCTCCCTCCTTCAAATTGGGGATATGTTCCTTCAAAATCCCTATTTCTCTGAAATTATTAAGTACTCTTATATTTTGAATGGATAAATAAATATTCCTTTTTTCAAGAAAGTTAAAGTCCTCCTCATTACATGAACAATCCTACCATATTGATCATCAGTTTTTTCCTTGTCCCACTTCATGGGGGTCATTGGTTGGCCTTCTATTCCTTGGTCAATATAAAATTGACTCATAACTAGTTGGTCATCTACAATTCCATTTAGTACCACAGAACTTTGAAATCAATGATTTGTGTGAGGGTCATTCTTGAGAAGTCCCAAAGTCTAACCTCTTCCTCATCCCTCAAAGTGAGCCTCATGCTCAAAGGGATTTGCCAAAGTATTTACCACCAACTTAATATTATTATTTAACCTTGCTTCAAACATTTCCATATCAAACCTTTCTATTTCTTCCTCCATTAATCCAACTTTTTATAATGGAAGGGTAGGAATATCTTCCAATTGTGATGTGGAATTTGATTATTTTTTAATGTCTTCTCGACAATCATCTTATGAACAAGAGTCAACTATCTTTCCAGCTCACATAAAGTCATCATGTTATCCAAATACCTTGGTAATTTACAAGGTTGTCCTTCAAATCCACTAGCTCTTATGTAAGTGAATTTTCTATATTGAATAAAGAAACAACCAAAATCCATTATTGTATTTCTATCCTCTTCTGATATTCTATATTGCTCCCATTCAGGTTTGAACAAGCATATGACAAGTGTAAAAAATTTATCATTCACCAATATTACATTCCCCTTCCAATTACTCAATTGTAATTGGGGATAAATTTCATGTACTTTGTGTTTTTTGAAAGGGACATGTGGTATAAGGCTAGGGAAACATCTATGTCCTACAATATTGTAAATTAGATATGTCATCATGTAAAACTCGAACTCCCTAACACCACCCAACTTGATCTTTGTAACCAATGCTATAAGATGATCATGAATTGAATCAGCAATAAGGGTTTCCCCAAAAATATTTTGTTTCCCTTCTAAAAAAATCCACATATATGGGCACATCAATTCTTTGAATTAATTTTTTGTTTGCAAACCAACCATCCTACTTAGCAATGCACAGGGAGGTATGGCACTAGCCGAGGAAATGTTACAGGTCCTCAATTGCCTCCTTGAGTTCAATTTTATTTTTGGCTACTCAATATTTGCAGAAATTGATTTAGATCAACATCCATTAAATATGTGTCTCGTAATCTTATCTAAATCACTGGTAATTTTAGATATGACATGAAAACCGATGACATTGTCTTCATCTTTTATGCCCTAGTTTTTATTTCAATTACTTTGTGAGTTTGGAGTAAAAGATAATGAAAGTATGAGAATAATACAATCCTTAGCAATTTCCTTAGAAAATATCCATGTAATTCTTTTTTTCTCCTTAGATTTTCAAATTCTCAGCTCTCAATCGATACTTCCAAATCAATCTCACCTCATTCTTCTAAAAATTATTATGAGAAGGGCACTCGATTCTTGACATACGATAATGAAAAATCTTGAAGCATTTGAATAATTTAAAAAAATTCCTTGATTTATAAAAATCCCCATTAATGATGGAAACCATAAATGCATTGAATCGTGGCCATCCCTTCGACCTCCACCCCTTTTAAATGTGCATCTTCCATGTGGAGAAATTTCATGTTATGCGAGGCTCATGGAGTCTTTTTGTATTTTTCACTATCTTTAAACAAAAACAAGTTTACAAATTTGACCCAAACACCCGCCCTCGACTTTTATTGTGATCATGACAAGTGTTCAAATCTTAGTGAAAAATGGAGCTACTTTGGAATTTTTTGCATAGTTGTCTATTTTCCTAACCAAGTACAATCTTACAAATTCCACCCAAGACCCCACTTCTCCTACCCATACCCGAGAAAATTCCATGTGTCCCAAGGCGGGTCTCGAAATATTTATGCACTTTGCACTTTTATCCACTTAGTGTCAAAAGAACATCATCAGCCACCATTCCCTGCTCCAATTATATTTTAACGCATATACCACTTCGGGAGTAGGGAAACTTCTTGTTTCGTATCTTTTGATGTTGAATATTCTCGGAATATTCTTCGGGCCTCGGGCTATGTTTGTATTTTGTATGTGTTATGTAATTTTTGTAACTTCACAAATTAATCCCACAACACCGCAACTAATGGGAACATGCCACGTATCTTTGGGTGGTGGAGAAAAATATGAAATTTCTAGTAGTGGCTAGAGGATAATATACAAGGATGTTTTCCAAGATTACACATGATTCATGATCATCCTTTCATAGGGATTTTACAGAGGTAACATGAATATTAAGTTCCTCGATTTGAAAAGAGGATTTACACCTTAGACATGAGATTTTCACACATATTCACCATGACTATATTTTCAAATACACATTTTTTATACGAGAAAACCAACCAGAGTAAATTTTTCAAAGGTATATACTAGATAAAAGAGTGAGATATATTCAAACACTAAAAAGTACCACAAGAATCACATAAAACAAATATTTCACATACCAATTACCTAAATCCATTGGGATATGGAGTCATTCAAAGCATGCACAAGGAATAAAAGAACCAACATACTTCACAAAAACATACCGAGATACTAAGGCAACTATTCATTATAGACCAAGAAAATGATAAGGGAAACAAAAACAAAAAGAACAGTAAAAATGAACAAGACTATACATTGTACAAAATTTCATACATTGATTGTATGTGATCAATCTAGAAAGTGCTTTAGATGCCTACCATTAACAGGAAACTCTAAAAATCTCCATCTAGGTCCTTTAAAAAGAAGGTATGCTCACCAATCCTTATATCAATAGAATAAGGACCCATCCACAAGGAATCAAATTTACCATGTTTTCCTTTGTCCTCATGTATATTGTCCCACAAAAAAACAAGGTCTCCAACATTGAAATTTCTAGGGGTCACCTTTTTATCAAATATTTTCTTAAGCTTCTCCCTGAACTTGAGGTGTCTTTGGTGAGATTCCCTTCTTTCTTCATCCAATTCCACTATCTAATTAATCTTGGCTTCGTAGGGGTTTACTTCTTCATCCTCAAGTTGTTGCATGAATTGATAGGAAGAAAATTGCATATGTAGGGGTAAAAGATCCTGAAATCCATAAACTAATTCAAAGGGAATTTTTCTAGTAGCTCTTTTAGTAGTAATCCTATTTTCCCACAAAGAAAATTTTAACTTCTCACCCCACTTTATTTTATTGACTTCCAATGTCCTCCTAATTATCTTGAGAAAATTTTTATTACTTGATTCAGCTTGACCATTCCCCGAGGATTGTAATTGGATGCATATGTCGATGATTCCATACTCTTTTCACATAGTTAATAATTTTTTATCCCTAAATATCATAGCATTATTAGCAACTAGTTTTGTAGGTACTCCAAACCTACAAATTACATTATTCACAATGAAATCCATGAATAATTAGTGAGCTACCTTTTTAGTGGGGATAGCTTCAACCCACTTAATGAAATAATTATTATTCATATTTTGCACCCCGTAAAATGGACAGTAAATAGGTCAAGGTGTTAGCAATTGATTGGTGAAGCAATGCTTTGTAATTTTTCGGTCAACAGCTGATCTTAACTCGTGGTGAGAAAGCAAACAAGTGGTGAAGATTTGGAGCCCTCTTCTTTTCACACATCAACCACATGTCAACTACCTTTTCTTGTCATGTGTCAACTATTTCCTATTGGGCATCAACCGCTTCTTATTTTCACTTATCAACCTCCTTTTCCTATCACACGTCAACTATTTCATTACCACGCGTCAAACGCCTTTTCTTGTCATGCATAAACTATTTCACTTCCACGTGTTAAAAAATATTCATGTATCACATCAAACACACATTAACCACCTTCCTCTTATCATGCGACAACATCCATTGTTTTCTTTTGACAACGCCTTCATGTCACACGTCAACCATTTTTCTTATGCATGTCAATAATTTTTTATCACGTGTCAAACACCTCTTAATGATGCACTTCACTACCTACCTCCTGTCATGTGATAACATTCCTCGATGTCATGAAATAATACTTCCTCCTTTTCATGTATCATCCCTCCTTCCCATGTCATATTCCCTTTTCTTTCATGCGACAGAATTCCATCTTGACACCCATCAACCTTACCTCACTTTTGTGTGACACCATTTCTCGCTTGTCGGTGACAACTCCTTCCCTTTTTATCGGGGACTTCTTCTATTCCTACAAGGTGTCGTTGGTGGTTCTTGTCGAGTGTTAGTAAGGAATGTCATCTATGGACTGGACATTAATGACATCATACAAGGTAGCTCAAAATACGGTCTAATGAGGTATGACACTCATGTTCTCCATGAAAGCAAAGTACTATTGGGAATCGAATAAGTATGGTCACCCATAACTCTGTACATGTAATTAATGAGGCTTTTGGTTGGTGGCTTCCCCTTCTCTATATATATGTAATTTCCCCTAATTTGTGGGGGGGAGATTCTTGGATGTAAAGGAATTCTACCAAAATCATTCTAGCACTCTTATGAGTTACGGCCTTGAATTTATGCATTTTGTAAAGGAATTTTTCCTTGTGCCTAGACTTTAATTGATTGTACATCATTTTAAGAAATAAAATTAGCTTTTGTGGATTTTCTTTCCTTAGCTCGAGTTGTATTGCCTCCTTTTCCTTTCATTGCATTTTTAGGTATATTGTGCATGTTGTATTCTTTTACAGGACTTAAATTCATTGTGCTCCAAAAAATTGGAGGTTTGAATGTGTTCTTTGAATTTTGGAAAAAAAAAATTGCCCTCTTCTACCTCATTTTCTTCCATTTTCACTCACTAAGGATATCTCCACCCCTTTTCTTGGTGTTATTACCTCCCTTAGTTTAGGATTTTCATCTTATGCATCTCTCTCTTCCTGGTCCCTTAGAAATCTAGGTTAGTGTTAGAATAGTTGCATTTCCCTTCATAGGAGTAGTTTTAGCATAGAAATAGGTAGAGGAACCAACCTTCTCTAGAGGTTTGTCTCATTCACAGAGGTCCCACACCTTGAGACAATCCAATGTTACATAGTTACACTGATTTCTCATTTATAGTTTCATGATAAATCGGGGTGTTGTAATTTGGTGATAACAGTTTTGGCATACTTGGTGCGATAGAAGTAAATAATTACATGTTTATCAAGACTGGGTCTGTGTCTTAGTGAATTTACAGCCGTTGGAGGCTTTATAACAACACATCTAGTGACTCCAATAAAAAAATCAACTAGTTTCGTGAGTGATGGTGGTCCAGGTTCATGATAATGATTCAAATAAGGTCTACGACAATAGAAGAAGGGATATTTGAGTACTTTCAACTGTCTCTAGGAAGACAAATTTAGAGATCTCCATCTCCACCAAAAAGGACTCTTTTAACACCTCCACCTGGTACACCCTTTCTTTAATCGACTAGGGATCTCAGACTAATTAGAATGGTACATTAACAACCACCACAAGGACCAACAAATCCCTTTATTAATTTCACAAGGAGCAGTCCACTAAATCTCAATGCAAAAAATCCAATTCCAAATGGGCACCATGAAGGATATCCCATATTTCACTGGGGAGAACCATACGACTCCTATTGACCACATCCAAGACATTGCAAATGTCTGTGTAATTCACAAAATCAATGAAATGGATGTTGCAGTCAATTTGTTAGCTTCCTCTTTCAAGGGTAAGGCCTTACAATGGTTTAGGAGTTTGGCAACGGGATCTATTCAAAATTGGAATCAGTTGTGTTCATCTCTTTCTAATTAGTTTAGAGAAAGGGAAGACAACTTATTTTTATTAGAGCAACGAACTACAATCAAGAGAGCACCAAATGAGTAGATGGATGACTTCAATTTCAGATTTCAAAGGACGTGGGACAGGATTCCCATCACTATGAGACCACCCATTGAAGGTACATTTATCTATTTCCTTAAAGCTTTAAATTCTGATATATCTATTATGGTACAATCTATGGGATGAATAACCCTACCATATGCTTATTCGATAGCCATTAGAGATGAGAATTGCCTAATTCAAGCTAGAAAACCAGCACCTAGACCACATATGCCTATTGCAAATTTCCATATTGAGCCTCATGTACCAAGCCCAATCAACACAAATTACTTAGCTTTTGATGAAAAATATTGTCAAAGTGATCAGGAAGCAGACACCAAGGTTGGGAACATTCCAGACATGACTCTTGATGAATGGGAAAACAAAAGGCATTCTTTTGATCCATATAAAGATATGGAGGAGGATAAGCTAGGAATTTATTGTTTGCACTGAAGAGAATCCAATTCTCCCTAACATCACCAAATCAAATGAAAAGGATGATAATGAAGTTTGGAATCTATTCTTTGATGGTGAAAGGAGTAGACAAGTTGTTGGAGGAGGAGAAATTCTTGTGTCACGGTAAGGTATATAATACTACTCACCTTTCCATTTTCAGTTTTCTTGTTTAAATAAAATAGCTGAATATGGAGCATTGATACATGGATTTCATTGGGTGAGAAAGAGATGCATTAAGAACCTGTAAGTCTTAGGATATAGCGAGTTGATTATAAACCAAGTTAGAGGGTTGAATGTTGTTAAGAATGATCTCTTAAAAGGTTATAAGAATAGGGTATGGGATATCATTGAATAATTTGAAGCATTCAACATTGAGGCCATACCAAGGAAGAAGAATGAGGTTGTAGATAGACTTGCAGCAGTAGGGGCAGCTTTTGATGTTGTTGAAAATATCAAGAGAGATCAAACTTAGTCTCATATTAGAGTGATTGTAAGGCCGGATGTTCCAGATAACAATACAACTTGGAAAGTATTTGAAAATGATCAACAAATCATAAATTTCCTATGAGAAGAATTCAAATTCTCTTCTGGAAATCAAGAAAAAATGGCGCAAGAGTAAGGTGACCAAGTGGTTCAACTGACAACAAAGAAACTCCTAAAGGTTTGGTGACTCTTGAATTGATCTTCAACCCCAATGACCATTTCTGGAAAGAGAAAGAGAATATTCAAGTCAAGGATGAAGATTCAAAGCCTATTTCCATAGGTGAAGGAAAGGTATTACAAATTGGAAAGGTAAGTACTCAACAAGAAAAATATAAATTTATCCAAATTTGTCAAGAGTTTCCTAATGTCTTTTCCTGGAATTATAAATATTTTAGAGGCTTCAATCCAAATTTGGCACAACATACTATTGATTTGGATCCAGAATCTAATCCCATTAGGTAAAAGTAAAGGCTGATGAACCCGCATATTGAGCCTCTCATGAAGAAAGAGTTGAATAACTTAATAGAGGAAAACATCATCTTTCTTATAAAACACTCAAGTTGGGTAGAAAAGTTTTTGTCATTAAGGAAGAGAAATGGATAAATCAGGTTGTGTGTGGATTTTCAGTATCTAAATAGAGCATCAGTCAAAGATCATTGTCCACTTCCTTCCATGGAGTAGATCTTGCAGGTCTTATCTAATTATGAAAGATTATCATTGCTAGATGGCTACTTAGACTATAATCAAATCATGGTGAAGGAAGATGACAATTTTAAGACAACCTTCACTACAAAATGGGGCACATATGCTTATCTAAATATGCCATTTAGACTGCCTAACTCCAGAGAAACATTTCAATGAGCTATGTATATTGCATTCAAGAGATTGATCAAAAGGTAGTGCTTGTTTATCTAGATGATATCATTGTGTTCTCAAAGAATGCAACAAGTTACCTCTTTCAACTTAGACAAGTGTTCCAAATATGTAGGAGATTCAAACTGTCCTTGAATCCCAAAAAATCATATTCTTGGCTCACGAAGGAAAGCTATTAGGCCACATCATTTAAAAATAAGGATTGACAATTGACTAGAATGAGTTGAGGTTATCGTGCTATATTGTTGCTAAGTCACAAGAAGGCTCTCCAAAGATTTTTGGGGAAAATTAATTTTGGTAGGAGGTTTTTTCCTAACTTTTCTACCCTTAATGTTGATTTTGAGGAAGAATGTGGATTTTAAATGGACCAGTGAAGGAAATGAAATATTTGAAGCTATAATGCAAGCCATCACACAGGCTCAAACCCTCATAAATCTAGATTTTTTTAAGGACTTTACTCTATATGATTTTGGCGGCATAGATGCATTATCTTCCATACTAAATACAACCGAATCAAGAATTACCGGAGCATTATATTGCATTATTTAGTCAAGGACTTGAAGATTATGAGGTAATATATTATTTCATTAAAAATAATGTTCTCGCTATGATTAGAATCCTACAAAAATTTAGGCAATTGGTCTTAACCAATAAGATTCAGTTGTTGGTGTCCCATGTCAGGGTTAAGGACTTCCTCTTGAACAAATATTTGAATGAGAAATGATAATCTGGATCACTCGTGTGATGGAGTATGATATTGAAATTAAAGTGACTAAGTTGGTCCATGGGAAAGGCTTATGTGAGCAGCTAGCTTCCAGTTAGTATGATGCGACAAGTAGTGAGGAAGAAGTTGTTTTAGTGTTGTAAGACAGTCAAGAAAAACCAGTTGATGATGTGCCCACACCTTGTTAGACCAAGGATATGATACATTAACTTGAAATAGGTTTATGCCCTTTGGAGTTAAGTAAGTAAAGGAGAATATACTTGATTACAATCCATTATGTATTATTTTATTGATGGCATCTTATTCAAGAAGAATGTGAATGGATTTATCCTAAGATGTGTCCCAAAAATTAGGTTGAGAAATTTTTGCATGAGTTCCGTGATGGAGAGGCGGAGGCCACTTTTCTCCACGAGTAAAATCTCTCAGGATCATGAAATTTGGTTACTATTTTCCTACATTGTTTATTTAATGTTATGCATGGATTAAAACGTGCAAGAAGCTGTGTATTCTTTATAGGTAAAGAGAAGCTAACAATGCCACAACTTCATCCAATCTTAGTAGATCATCCATTCATACAATGGGGATTGAAATTCATTCGAGTCATTAATCTAAATTTGAGCCAAAGCCAAAAATGGATCCTCATGGTAACAGATTATTTCACCAAGTAGACCAAGGTAGTAGCACTCAAGGAAGCAAATGAATCTATCATCTTGGACTTATATGAGGGGATAATAATAAGGTTTGGTGTACCCTCCACTATCATATCATACAATGCTCTAGCATTTCTTAGCGCAAAGTATCACCGAGTTTAAAAATGGAATATATCTTAGCACCTCTTCTAACTACCACCCCAAGGGTAATGGAAAAGCATATTCCATGAACAAGAAATTGTTGAGAATCATAAGGACTCTTGATGAAAACCAAAGGACCTGACCCAAAAATCTCAAATCATCCTTATGGGCTAACGAGGATAACACCCTAGAGGTCTACCCAAAACTCTCCATAAAAATGGTATACAGAAAAGAAGTAGTGCTTCCCATATCACTTGAGTTGAAAGTGTTAGAGCTCATGAAGCAGATTGTAACTAACGAGTTTGAACCCATGGAAATCAAGTATGTAGTGGAAGAAATAAGAGAGCATGCAACGTAAACCATGGAGAAAGACCAAACACTGGTCAAGAGGAGCTTTGACAAAAATGCTAAGGCCAGAACTTTCCAAAAGGGAGATTTGGTACTAAAGTGGGATGTTGATCGAGAAAAATTGGGCAAGCATTCCAAGTTTGATGCAATATGTATTGGCCCTTATATGATTTCAAGATGCAAGAGTAATAATACACTTTCCAACTACCCAAGTTGGATGCGAGAATAATTACATATTTTGGTTAATAGTATCTATGTCAAGCATTGTTACTAAAGTAAAGTATCTTCCTTGTAAATATTAGATTAGTTCATTTCCTCCAAGTTCTTGTAGCACATTTTCTGTTGTAGTTTAGGTTTCTTTTGTAATAATTTCTTGTGCACTCTCTGCATGTTCCATTTGGAATATGTATGATTTTTTTATTTGTACATAGTCATGTTTCGTCATTGTTGCACTTTCCAATTCCAGGCAAGGTTCCATAGGAACAATCAATACCAGCCCAAGCAATGTAAGGTTCATTCATGATTTCAGATGGATTCAGGGGTAAGATTTTAAGATTCAGATCAGTTTCATAATTTCGAATGACTCCATGCCCAATGGATGCTTCAAGGTCACGATATCTTCAATCTAGCGGGTAGATCACCCTGCAAGTCGCTAATTTTTATCCATATTTTTCAATCCTAAAAAATGGATAGCTAAATAGGTCAAGGTGTTAGCAATTGATTGGTCAAGCGGTGCTTTGTAATTTTTATTTCAAAGTTAATCTTAACTCACAAAGAAGTTGGAAAACCATGGTGAAGTTTTGGATCCCTCTTCTTTTCATGCATCAACTATGCATCAACCACCTTTTCCTATCGCACGTCAATCATTTCATTATCATGCATCAGCTAATTCTTTTTCTCACATGTCAACCTCCTTTTCCTATCATGCGTCAACCATTTTGTTGTCACACGTCAACCACCTTTTCCTATCATGTGTCAACCATTTCACTATTGTGGGTTAACCACTTCTTCTTGTTGTGTGTCAACCACACTTCAACCACCTTCCCCTTGACATGTGATAATGTCCATTGTTGTCATGCAACATCACCTTCCTATTGTGTGTCAACCATTTTTCTTACATGTTTCCATTGTTTCTTGTCACGTGTCAACCACCTCTTGTTTACACGCATCACCACCTTCCTCCTGTCATGTGACAACATTCCTCACTGTCATGTGAAAATCCTTCCTCCTTATTGTGCGTCATCCCTCCTTCCCATGTCATATTCCCTTTGTTGTCATGCAACAACATTCCATCTTGACACCCGTCAACCTTCCCTTGCTGTCGTGTGGCATTATTTCTTCTTGTTGTGTGAAAAATCCTTCCCTTGTCGGTGATGAATACTTATGTTCCTGTCGAGCGTCATTTGATGTTTCTTGTCAAGTGTCAACAAGGAATTTCTACTACGGACCATACATTAATAGCATCATACAAGGTAGCTCAATAATTAGTTTAATGAGGTATGTCACCAATGTTCATCGTATAAGATAAGTACCATTGGAAATCAAATCGGTATGGTCACCCATACCTTCGTACAGGAAATTAAAGAGGCTATCGGTGGTAGCTTCCCCTTCTCTATATATATGTAAATTCCCCTCATTTTTGGGGGAGAGATTCAGGATGTAAAGGAACTCTGCCAAAAATGTTCCAGCACTCTTGTGAGCCGCATGCCTCAAATTTATGCATTTTTAAAGGAATTTTTCCTTATGCCTATATTGTAATGGATTGTGCATCATTTTAAGCAATAAAATTGGTGTTTTGTGGCTTTTATTTCCCTAGCTCAAGTTGTATTGCCTCCTTTTCCTTTCATTGCATTTTTAGGTATATTGTGCGGGGTGTATTCTTTTGTGGGATTTAAATTCATCGTACTCCACGAAATTGGAGGTTTGAATGTGTTCTTTGAACTATGGCACTTTTTCTTCCCTCTTCTACCTCATTTTCTTCCATTTTCACTCACTAAGGATATCTCTACCCCTTTTCTTGGTGTTATCACCTCCCTTAGTTTAGGATTTTCATCTAATGCATCTATCTCTTCTCTGGTCCCTTGGAAATCTAGGCTAGTGTAAGAATAGTTGTATTTCCTTTCCTAGGATTAGTTTTAGCATAGAAATAGGTAGATAAACTAGCCTTCTCTGGAGGTTTGTATCATTTGTAGAGGTCCCACACCTTGAGACAATCCCATGTTACCCAGTTACACTGATTTCTCATTCATAGGTTCATGAAAAATCAGAGGGTGCTATAATTTGGTGATAACAATAATCGGTGGCTCTTAGTATCCATTTGTTCCCTACACTTGAGGGATCTGATATCTCTCCAATAAATTCCATCCCCCATTATTTGAAAGGATATTCTACTGAAACTAGTTGCAATGGTAAAGCACATGAAGCTTTCATCCTCTAGAGAACCTTTGACAACTTTCACAATTAGGAACTAACAAAGATGCATCTTTGAAAAGTGTAGCCCACCAGTAACCTGCTCTCAAAATCTTATGAGCAGTCACTCTTCCTGTAAAATGACCTCCACATACTCCCTCATGTAGTTCTACAATACTCTTGGGGATTATTCATCTATGATGCATCTCAAGAGGACCCCCTTATTATTTTTCCAAGCCAACCCATATTCATTTATAACATATTTTTGGGAGGTCAATTTCAGTGTCCTTCTTTGATTTTTGTCTAAATTACCTGGACACTACAAATTTCAGAGGCAAAATATTATATCTTTGTACTATGTAGAATTGATTATCTTCTCTTGAACATCCATATTACCTCCTTCAACTTCATTTATCTCCATTACTTGCAAGTTTCTTTCTACCATCAACTTTGTAAGACCCAAAACCCTAACCAATTTGGTGGTCTGTATATACATATCATATTCTTATAGCTTGTTCACCCAACGACATATTTTTCTAGAAATTTCCATTTATAATAAAATATCCTTAACTATTATATGGGGAACATAGGATACAATCTTGGAACTCAATATGTAAGGCATAAAATTTTTGGTAGCTCACACCAAAGCAAAAGCATGTATTTCCATTATAGTGTACTTCAACTCAGCAGCCTACAAGGCTTTACAAGAAATAGGTATTTCATTTCCTTCATCATCCTTTTGCAATAACACTAGTGCAATGGTATTCTCAGATGTAAAATAGAATATCTAAAAAACCTTTCTATAATCAGGACTTGTTAGTATTGGTACATTCTTCAATGGTTCTTTTATTCCATTGAAATCTTGGATGGATCCTTATTCCCACTTTATGATTTGGTTATTTTTCAGCATGCTTGTTATAGTTATGGTTATCTCAGCAAAATTAGAAATAAACCTCTTGATAAAATTAATTTGACCAAAAAAGGATTGAATCCCCTTTTTAGTTTTAGGATAGGAACTTTACCAATTGCTTCCACTCTTTCAGGATCTATCATGACCCCTTCCTTTGACACAATGTGCCCCAATAATTTTTCTTTTTGAACTCCAAAATGAATTTTTAGGATTTAATGAAATCCAATACTCCCTGCATCTTATTAGCATCTTTTCCACATAGCTAAGGTGGTCATTTCTCTTCCTAGAGAATACAGTTACATCATCCTAATATACTGCAATAAATTTATTAATGTAACCTACAAAGGAAACATACATAGCTCTTTGGAAGGTATCCCCAACATTCATTAATCCAAATGACATTCTCACATATACATAAGTACCCCATGGAGTGGTGAAATCAATTTTAATTCTTTCTTATTGATTCATAACCACTTGATTGTATCTAAGAATCCATCTAATGTAGAGAGCAATTCAGATCTAGTGACCAATTGTAACATATTATCCATGTTAGGAAATGGATAATTATCCTTGATGGAATCCTTATTTAGATTCCTGAAATCCACACACAACCTTATATCTCCATTTTCCTTATAACAAGCACAATATTTTCCACCCATGAAGAATACCTTGTGGCATGTATTATCCCCCATCCCTCAACTTTGTTAATTCTTATTGCATCTTAAGTGAGAGAAGTGGGTTGATAGGCCTCTATTTTTTCCTAAATGGTTTAGCATTTGGTTCTAAGGGTATTTCATGTTGAAATAAATCTTCCCTATATGCTTTTAATTCAGAGTAGGACCATGCTAAACAATCTTGATATTTTTCAACAACTCAACATAAGACTGATTTTCTTCCTTTCTTAAACTAATTCATATCCATACCTTCCTTGGCATTTCCCAGGTTCCCAAATTATATTTTTCAACATCTCTTGAAGAAGATATATGTTGATGAAGCACCCTAACAATATTATCAAAGTTAGATTCTAATGTAACTAACCCCATACAAATGGTGTTGGTTTTAACTGAATAATATCCTTTCTAAAAAAAGTTTCTTTACCATCAAAAACAGAGACCATCGGTTCCCATTTGAAACACTAATTTATGAATTATCTTTCATTTAGAAAAAATCTATGTACCTAGGCATCATCATCAAATACTTTCCAATGCTTCACATTATCTAGCATAGATGGTCTAAAAAATATTTAAACATCATAGTTACAGTAAGGAGAGATTGTGAAATTACCAAACCTAGATGCAAGGATAGCCAAATTTTTAGCTACAACATTCTTATTTATGTCATGGTATAAGATGTTGAAAGAATCAAATAACTCAACAAAATCCCATACTTTGCATGTTTGTATTGCTTCATTATTTGATTCTTCATAGCATACAATTTCCTCACTTGTTTCACCACAAGCTCTAAATATCCTTTAACAATTATATCTTGTATACCATATCTCCAAGAAATCCTCAAACCCAAGATCAGTGTCTCATATTCTACAATATTGTTTGTGCACTCAAATTTCAGTTTGAAAGAGAAATTAAAAGTCTCTTGGATTGGAGATATAAGTACAATTCCAACCCCATTTCCCATATTAGAGCAAGCTCCATCAAACATCAAGGTCCAAGGGGTACTAACTTTTTCAAAGAACTTACTCTCATTGACACTATGTTTCTAAAAATCTACATAACCAACAAAATTGTTAACATCTACATCTGCATGCAATACTTCATAAGAACCATTGTTAGGATCTTAAATCAAAAGAAAAATATTTTTCTCTCCATACAACCTGAAAAATTTCCTTGCAACTAGTATAGTGGCATATGACATATCCATTTGCACACTTCTCCCCACACTAGCACCTCACTTCCTTGACAGTGGCATACCCCATTTTGCAGGGCAGTCAACAATGACCACATTCATATTTAAATACTTATTAGGGTAAGTTGCTTAATTACACCACAAAACCTTTGACATACCCAATTATTGGTACTTCTCTTAAATCCATAGCAGTGCATTTTTCAAATGTTGTTGTTACTTTAATATTTAATTCATTCATCACTTCAAGAGGCATCACATTACATGAAGCTCTTGAATCGAACATGTAGTTGTGAAAAAGTTTATCTTTAATGATCAAAGTAGTGTAAAAGGGATCAACATCAAGTTGCGACTCAACAAGGGAGGTGCCTAAATATACTTTAGGGGATTCTCCCAAATTTTCCAATGCTTGTGGCACTTACAATTCTGCAATAACAGGGGTAAGATCAATATTGCTAACATCCTTTCATGGGGACACTACCTCCTCCTTAAATCCCAAATACTCAAATTCTCTTCTTCTATGATAAGGGATCTTAAGAAACTCAAAAATGGGTATAGTAACTTTGATCTAACTCAAGCTTTGAGCTATATCACATGGGTAATACTTGGCTAAAGCTGTATTAAGAGGTAGGGTAATTTCCTTTTCTTTTGGTATGAGGTTCCTCGTGGATTGGGTAGAGACATGGGTATTATATTTATTGGTAGTAACTAGAACTATGTTTGGGACATCTTTCTTGGGGGATCTTTTGGGATATTAGTGAGGAGAGGGGTTTTTGGTTTGGGTTAGGCCCTCCCACTTTAACAGTTTTTTTTCTTAGATTGTACTCCTTTTCTTCAATAACCATTGCATTCATTAATACATGTTTTTCCTCCTTAGAAGGAATTCCTCCATCATATTTCTAAATCATTAATGCTCTTAAGTATTCAAAATCATGATTGGGAAACTCAAAACACTAAACCATGTCAACATCAAGGCTAGTAGTGGAAGGGACATAAATTAACCTTTGTATACAGTTCAAAAATCCTTCCACAATCCTTGCACTTAGAAACTTAGTGGAAGTAGCTCCTTGTTGTGAGCTATTAGTACATTCCATCATACAAACATCACCATAAGTAGAACTATCATCAACCTCCTCACTTTCCTTAGCAGGGTCACATGGGGAATGTGGGAGGAAACACTTATCACACTAGTCAATCACATGATCTTATTCAACCAAGGACACCCTAGCAGTTAATGGATCAGGGACCAATTTATTTTCTCTTGGTGGTTGTTGCTTATTTCCTGATCCCATGGGCCCTTTTCCTCTATCATCTGATCTATGGTCACCTCTAGGATGGTTGCCAAATATTTTTGACCTTGAGGTTGGTGTTGGGCCTGATAATTATGACCTATCCCTTTCTTTTCTCTAGCAATTTTATAAGATATTTCCTTCACTACTCCTGCTAGAGTCTTAACAACTTCTTCCAAATCTACTCCCTTGCTTTCCTGAGGTTTTTTAGGATTGATTAACTTGACACCCTCCCTCTTAGAAGGATTTCTTGTTACCTTAATATTGTTCTCAATTTGAACTACCATAGAGAAATCTTGTCTCAAAGTACTAGGTTTTTTTACCTCAAATAATATCTAAATTTCTTGTCAAAGGCATCTGAATATTTTACCAAATAGGATTCATTACTTGGCCTTAAAATTATAGCGTGACTAGTCAAGGTATTTTTGAATCGTATTAAAATCTTGGACAAGTTCATTGGGATTCTTCTTTATATTTTCAAATTTTGAGAGTAGAAACCTAGGATTAGTCTTATCCCCATATTGTGATCTAAATGCATTTTTCATTTCAGTCCATGAATCAATAGAATTGTATGGCAAGGATTTATACCAATCACGGGCATCCTCTTCTAAGGTATGAATGAACAATTTCACATACACATCCTCATGTTCAATCTCAAAATCTTCCATAATATTAACAAAAAACCTTTGAGGTGTTGGTCACCACTAATAACATTATTTCCTTAAAACTTAGGAAATCTATTTCTCACTTCTTGTGGAAATGCATTAGGATAACCCACCATACCCCTAGGAAATCTATAGGTCCAAAAACATTTACAACAAAGGGGGGTCTAGGTGGAGACTGAGACATATTATTTTGAGAAAATATCCTAATAAGATGATTAAAATGGTATGGGACAGGAGATAGTTGAGAAAATTGTGTATGATATTTAAAATATAGATCCTTCAACGATTCAATTTCAAAAAAAAAAATCTATTATTTCTAAGTAATAGAGGAGGGAGATGAGGAATACCTATATCAGTTGAAAATGAAGGACCCTCTCGAGTTGGAGTGTACAAATTTGTGCAAGGACTGCTTGATCAAAACTATCTAAAGAACTAGAATAATCTTCTATCAAAGGTTGATCACTCTCAACAATAGGCACCACTTTCTCTTCTAACCTTTGATCACCTAAAACTCTCCAGACTTGTTTATTTGTTATATTTGTCTTCTCTAACTCGGAAACAACTTTCTATGAGGATTTTTCTAGAAGAAGGACCTTCTTCCTTCCATATTTGTAGATCTTAATGACAAATTACAATAATTGAAGCTTAAGGTACTGGTATTTACCAAAATTTCTGAATAATGTGGAGTCACCACTAAGGTCTTATACCTTAGATGTGTAAATAATTGTAAATAAATTGCCAACTAAAACTTAATGATCAATTTCAATAAATCTTGGAAAATATTAGTATCCTTTATCAATATTTACCCCTAGCCAAGTCAAATTTAATAGAAGGCTTACTTAAACTAGGAAGGTACTGAGAAAATAACTTCTGATTAAGCCCATTTTTTTGTAAATTTCAACAAAGGATAATGTCTAGATCATGTATTTGCATCTAAAAATATTCAGTACACTCCTAGAGATCGATGTATATTTGAATTTACAAAAATAGTCCTCGTGATGGCGCCACAAGGGTTTTGGTACCCAAACCAGTCCCACCTTGCAAGTCAAGCAACATTAACAAGATAAGTAGGATTCTTAGAGAAATACATACCAGGATTCAAGTCGTTTTGTAGCCAGGGATGGATCTGGAAATCTCTTTATCAATTTGACTTGGGAAATATTGGATACCACCTCACTAAGGGTATGACCTACCCTTCTACTTTAGGTTCTGCCTGCAACTAGGGTGAGAGGACCCATTTTGTAACCTATATTTGTGAGAAGAATGGATGGGATAACAAAGTTTTTTAGACTCTTTCTCTTAGGGATTTGAAAAGGAAACCTCAAGAAGACATGGTCAATGCAGAAATTATCTAACTCTCATGAGTTATCACACTAGAAAATGTAGATGTCTCCTAAACAAGGCTCAAGTTACTAAAGACAATGATAATTCCATCTTGCTTCTGCATATTTTTGATAAAGGATGGACAAAATTTTTAAAAATCTTTAGCATTTGTGTATAAACATGGCAAGCATGGGTAATAAAAATGGATAAAATCGTTATTACTTGTGATTTTGATGTATTGATGGGAGATTAAACATGATAAAGTTGATTACAAAAATCCTTAAATGAACCTTAAAAAATGTTGTAGGTAATTGTTCTAAATGCAAAATACAGATCACACAATTCAAATCACTCCTTCAACTAGAAGGTTTGCATTCATGGAATCCCAAGAATATAGGATTTCACACAAACTTTGAGAACATAAACATAAAATCTCATGATAAATTCTCAATAAAATGCTGACAATTTTTGATCAAATATGTTCAAGATACCCTCAAGAACTGACAAAAATCCTAAATCGAATGAGTACAACTTGAATTTAAAACCATTTACTATAGCATGAAGGAAAGCTCCATCAATAATGTAGTTTCATTTGCTAAATTGTCACTATTTAGACTAAGACTTTGTGTAATTCAGAGAAATTAACAACACAATATTGCAATAGGAATGCATATAATTGATTCAAGTAATTCATCTTGAAACAAAATAACATTTCTCATGAGAGTACACAAAAATTAATTCAAGAAACACCAACACTTCAACAAGGGCACACAACACCTATGTCCTTGATGTTTACCAATGAATATACATCACAATCATCTTGGAAAGATGGTTTGGGAATACATGAATAAACTCTTAGGTATCTCAAATTAGTTCAACCTAAAGATAGTACAAATTGGTTTTCTCCTTTCTTCTCTAAAATATTATAATATTTTAACCCCCTTTATACAAGAACATTCCTCTCACATATATTCAATTTATTTCCTCTCATATTTCTCTTTTTCCCCCAAAAGTATGAATCTTCAAAAGAATATTCCCCTTTACGACATATAATCTGATCTATTATTATTATTTTGAAAATATTCTACTTTTTTGTTGTCAGGTTGAGGAGCCTACACATGATTTACATTTTTCATTATCTTAGAAGTATTGGGATGCCACACCACCCTTCTATTATTACTTATTTAATAATTTCATTTTTCAAGTGAGTAGAAATAATATTCAATGATTTGTTCGCACCTTCGGATGATTTGATTTGATGTGTAATCCCTTTCACTTTTTGAGAATCCATCTCGAACAACATGCACTCATTTTCATGTCTTTCTAAGTTTAATTTTCTTGCACAAGTTATATCACATGAAGCCAACCATTCTATTTTGCACAATGTTAATTTCCTCTAAACTTATTTCCTTCATGTGGATATCACATACAAATCTTAGAGGTCATATCATCATGATTATACTCAACTCATCTTTCTAACCTCACATTTTCTATAAATTCATATTACTTCCTTTATAAATTCACATCTTTTCTGAGTGTGAAAATCCTGGTGGTTTTCTTTATTTACAATATGGCGGGAATAATAGTGACACCTATATTGAAAGAAATTTCCTCTGAATATTTGAATCAAATCTTCAACCTAACAGTCTTGTGAGGAATTTGTGAGGATGTTGTTTGACATTGCAGATCCAGAGGATTACAATGGGCCATTGACTACCCAAGATGTTTGTGTAACATTTATTTGAAGGCTTATTAGGATCATCCCAATCTTCTCCACCTTCCAGATGATGTACTTCCATATTTTCAAGTGGGAAAATTAGAAGATTCCTGAGGTATTGAAACAATTTTGGCACAAAAGCAATCCATCTATGGAAGGTACAAGTGGCACAATATGTCCTTTCATCTGCAATTAAGAATTAACCACAAAGGAGATTCCTTCACAATCTTATAATCTTGGGAAGGAGTATTTATAGACACAATTCCCATTCTTCTTCATAGGATGAATTAATTAGAACAATGAGTCTCCTCTTTGGAGAAAATTCCTACTGAATCAAAGAAAATGCCTATTGAATCTTCACCTTCTCAACTTCCTAAAGTATCAACATCATCATTAAGAAGGAAGAAAGGGGAATTAAGCTTTCAATCCCCAATTATCATTTTGGATGAGGAAGAAGTAAATCCTTCTTCTCCTTAACATCCTTTACCACCAAGGGAAGTAAGGCTAGGTCTTCCTTTCAACCTTCCATTCATTTAGAGAAGCATATTCCTTTGATGGAGAAAAAATTATCTAGACCTTTGCATGTTCCTCTTCCAAGAGAAAATCCACCTTTCACAAGGAAATACAAGGGTGAATCTAGTTCTAAGTCTCTTGTTACACCAGGTCCAAGGGCTACAATACTTTATCTTGCAACTTCTTTAAATGATCCTATTCATCGTACTCTGTAAAATCTACGCCTTACAAAGAAAAAGGGAGGAATGCATTTCCTACATGATGTTTAGACCTTTTGGATTGGGTATCTTCTTATCATAAGAAGATAGAGTTAAGGAATATCATGGATGGTCCTAGAATAACTATTGATGTATTGATGGATATGGATATGTCTCATACTTTAGCTACGGTAGTTGTGTTTTCTCAAACAAATTAAGGCTTAGAAGAATTTTTACCAAGGAAAAATAGACTGCTAAATAAAATTCCCTCATTTGGAGAAGATCTCAAAGTAATAATAGAAGATGACTGAATGTCCTTCTTCTCCTAATTTTCCCTTTTTGATGTAATATTTGAAAATTTAAGTATCTTTTCATGGGAAGGGGCCCTTATAGATCCCCTATTTTTATTTTTTCCAACAATACAAAAACCTCAAATTGTCACATTAATATGCATGCTTCATAATAGATTTTTAAATTCTATCAAAGCAATATAAAATTCTAATTGCATTGCATCAAGTTACATTCATGTTCAAAAACAAAAATTCAAAATAATGTTCAACTTTTATGAAACAAGAGTATCAATTATAATAAGATGAAAAGTTGTTAAAAGAAAACAAGCCTAAGCTTGCTCACTGGTCTTCATGGTTGTATCCTCATCTTCATCATCTTCCTCCTCTTTTGGCTACCTTTCCATGTATGCATCATACCTTTGAAATAACTGCCTTACATCCTCTTCAGTTGGACCTATGTGATGTTGAAATATCAGGGTTTTCCTATTCAATGCATCTCCACATTGATCCATTTTTTTCTTATGTTCCCATGACTTTCCTTTTAATTCTACAATTTTGTTCTCTATAGCCATTAACCTCTTGATAACCTCATAAGAAAATTTTTTGTCTCGGATATTTTTCTCGAAATAATTGATTAAGAAATCAATTTCCAAGTTACCATAACTCTTTTTTAATTTATCGGACACCATGCCTTCCAATTTCAAATCTTTAATGTCGATGCTTTTTTAACCTATTTCTTTTCTATCTTGATCTTTTCTCTAACTTGATTCAAAAATTCAATCCCGATGTTAGAAAAAATTTCAATTGCATACTACATTCCCATTTTATCTAATGACACAATTACTTCCTTTTCAAATAGATATTCATCAAGTTGAGTGATACGGTTTAACTTGGGAAGGATTCCTTCATAGTAGAAAATCTCATTGTCACATTGTTCAATTAACTCATTAATTTCACTGAGCTTGGTCTTAAGTTCTCCATACCTCATTCTTTCTTTTTCAAATATCTTCTTCCCTTTTTCAATTAACTTTTCTATCCAGTCATCAACATCCTTGACCTTCTTAACAACCTTTTCAATGCTTCCAATAACTTCAGGAGTAATGGTAGAGACATATTCTTGGTCTTCATTTGAGGGCCCCACTAGCTACTATAAACATGAATTCAAAGATTTGAAATGTTCTTTCAATTTCCTCTTTGATATCTTGTCATCATCAAATTTGTGCAACAAGCCTTGGAATGCTTCTGAAACTTATTGTTTTAATGTTTCTTTGGAAACTTTTCCTAATGGGATGTAATGGATGTCATAGTCACTTGTTGTTATGTCATTTCTTGACTTGCCTTCATGTGGGGTTGTAATCTCCGGGGTCTAGACCCATATTGATCTACATGAGTCCCAGTGATAACTCTTTCCTTTTTTGAAGTCTTCTTGGGATTTTGGAAAGCTAGAGTTGTAATATCTATGAATTTTTCTGCTACAACTTCCTCTTCCTCTTTTAAAATCAACTCTCCCAACCAGCTAGTTGTGATAGTAGTTCCCACTTTGGCCTCTTGTGATGCCTATTGGGATTTCTTAGAGAAAACCACCAATTGTTTAGATGTTTCTTGGACATCTTGTACCAATGGAATTTCTTTTTGTGCCTTGTCTACTCCCAATAATGACTCTTTGGATTCATCATGTATTACTATTACCTCCATCTGTTTCTTTCCTTGATCCTGAATTTGGGGTTGATTAATTACTTTGTGAGTCACACTATCATTTGGAGCATTCTCTTTTTTATCCTCGCTAGGGTAGTAGTTACGCCTATAGTATTTTTTGGAGCTTTTTGGATTGGTGTTGCTACTTTGGGTAATCCCTTTCCTATTGCACTATCTACCTCCTTTTGGGGTTGATGTTTACTATAAATGTTTTCTTGAGACGGTATATCAACATAATTTTAATATATCAAATCTTCCTTTTGTGGCTTTCTATTATGAGATATAATAACTAGGCCCACACCCTTATCAATGGTTTGCATGTTTTTATTTTCATTGGTTTCTACTTTTTCAATGGCCTCTTTTGTGGTTTCTACCACCATTTCTTCAGAAAGGTCAACATTCTGATGTGGCTCATTATTTTTACTACCTTCATTTTTCTTTTGAGAACATTATTTGGTTAATGAAACAATATTCATAAGTACTTCACTTGAAAATTTTAAAGATCTTTGACCCATCTAATTCTAAAACTGTTTGGATTTCAATAAATACCTCTTGTATTAGAACTTATGTTTCAACAGATTGGCACCAGGTAGACTCCTCATTCTTTCATCTCGATCGAGGAGCACCTACCTTTCTTTAATATGTGTCTCAACTAATTAATCAAAGGGTTATGGTATAGGCATTTTATTATTACATATGTGTCCATTATTTCAATTGGAATCCTTATTTTTTCATGTGGTTGGCTAAAGTGAGGTAAATATATACTTTCAAATGGTGTTGCATTAGATTTTTCTCGGTCCCCGTCTCCGTCACGTAACTTCTGGATGGTTAGATGGGGAGAACCTTGAGTTACCTACTCTTGGGTTAACTGAGCCACTATTCCTCCTATAAATAGTTTGAAGTTGAATAAACTAGTTGTAAAATTAGAAAACTTGGGGTATCATTGGATCTATTGGTAGATTTACCTAATGAGCAAAGGAAACAACTACTCTCTTTTGTTCTTCAGTCAGAGCAGGAGGGTCAATCACCTTAGGATCTCTATGTTTATGCTTCTTTGATGCATGGCCAATTTCTTTCATTGAAATACCAACATCTCTTTCCAAAGGCTGTTCAAATACAAGTTTAACTTTCTTCTTAGTTCTTTCAAAGAACCTAATATCTTGTGCCTCTCTTTCTGTTTCACCTTGTATCAGAGATGTTGGGCCCACACCTGACATATCTCCTCTCATTGTCTTGGTTGAACTGGATTCCCTTGTAAATATTTTTGTGGGGTTATTATTTTAGTTACACCAATTCCCTTAGTTTGTATTAGTACTGTAAAAGTAATGGGAGCATTTTACATGGACTTTAAAAGAATTTCTTCTATTTTTTTCTTCAAATCAGACATGGAAGTCCCATTTTTATATCAGCAATAGTCCATTCATCAATGATACATGTGGTTGGTCTCTTCAAAGGAAAATGAGGAGAATTTCCTCCAAAAGGATATATTTTGTGGGTCTCTTCCCTCAAAAGGGGAAGATCTTCTTTCAAAACTCCCAAATCCCTGAATTCATTAAGTACCTTTGTGTTTTGTATGGATAAATCCATACCTTTTCCTTTCAGCCAAGTCAAATTCCTTCTCATTACATTAGCAATTATATTATATTGATTATCTAAATCTCCCTCATCCCATTTTATAGGAGCCATTGGTTGCTCTTCACTTTTTGGTAGATATAATATTGACTCATTGTTTGTTGGTCATCCATAATCCCCTGAGGTACTACACCAATTTTCAAATCAATAACTTACCTGAGAGTCATTCTTGAGAAATCTTTGAGCCTAACCTCCTCTTCATCTCTATAATTCATCCAATAATCCTCAAAGTGAGGTTCATGTTCAAAAGAACTTCCCAAGTTAGTTTTGAAAACCCATCTGATATCATAATTAGATCTTGCCTCAAACTTATCCATGCCAAACCTTTCCATATCCTCCTCCATTAATCTATCCTTTTCAATGAAGGGACATGACTATCTTGAAATTTAAATAGGGAATTTGATATTTGTTTTGTTCCTCTTACAATTAACTTGTACACTAGTGTTAGATGTCTTGAAATTTCACACAAGTCCATCTTGTCATCTAAATATCTAGGAAGTTTACATGGTTCCCCATCAAACCCACTGGCTCTAATATAAGTGAAGAATATATATTTTATAAAGAAACAACTATATTCCAAGATTTTTTTTTATTATTGGCAAATAGTTTTTGAAAGGGATTATACCCTTGATTACAAAAGAAGGCCTAAAAGCCAGGATAAGCAAGAGAACCAAAGTGAAAAGGATCAGAATCCAAATGTTACAATGATGTTCAAAGTAGCTAAAAAACAGCTACCAATACGAGACAGAACAGCAAAATTACTGCAAAAAAGTAGTAAAGGAACCGCAAAAAAAGCAAAAAAAAAAACAAACAAGGACAACAGAATCAACTGCAGCTACTTCCTAGTAGCTTTGTCTATGATGGTTTTGATATTCTTCCAGGATTTAAACATACCCAAAGTAGTCATATGGGCAGCGTCATTAGAATCCAGCTGCTCCAAGGTCTTCTTGCTTTCTTTATCAGTACCCCAAAGAGTTGCTCGGCACTCCGCTTAGGTTGGAGACACTTCTGACGTGTTGTTCAATAAATTCCTCAATCGCCCTAAAGATGGCAATGTTGTAATCATGCCTAGTCTTGGCCTTCCCTAAGCGAGAGTCCAAGGAGTGCAATTTCTTGTATATATCTTCAATTTGGCTGCTGTCCACATCCTCCTCCTCCTCCTTCTTCCTCTTTCCTTTCTGTTTTGTCAAGTTTTTAACTTCATCCTTTAACAATTTCATATCTGCCTCTAAGGCTTCCAGCATTTTTGTAGGGCTTTCCAATTGCACTTCCTGGGGGCTGGCACTGCTGATATGCAGGAGGTCATGAGCAATTTCAAATTCATGAGAACCCTTCTCCATAGCAAGGGTCTCAAGGTTAAGCTTCCTAGAAGCCCTAGTAACTGGTCTTCGTGAGGTAAAGGCCAAGTGGGGGGCGGGAGCATCAGTAGGGGAGCGGGAGAAGAAGCCTGAATGGTCGGCATGGGGGTGATAGCAGTAGTGGCAGGGGTAGAGAAAGGAGAAATAGGGCTAGCAGCAGCAGAGCTCGGCAAAGGGGGAATCGAGCTAGGGGAGGATGGGAGACCAGGAAACCTGAGTAGACAGCATTTGTGTAACAACAAAATGAGCCCTTGGTGCAAAGGAACCACCCGGGAATGCTTTTGAAACTCAAGAATGGAGCGTTCAAGAGAGTTCAGCAAGTAATGGGGGAAACAAACCAAACGATCCCTACGAAAATGATTAAGAAAAATAAGGTGTTTCGCAGGAACAGTGACAAACCTTCCTTCCAAGGAGATGAACCGTATCATCATGCGGGTTACTTCATCATATGGCGGAGGGATCGAGCTAACAAGCAGCCCGCTGTTAAGTGGGTCAGTTTCTCCTCTCCCTCAACAAATCTTCTCTCTTCCACATCTCTATCGACCCTTTTGTTAAAGAATCTGAAGCCCTCCAAGCCAAGGCCGGTCGCTTCAGCAATAAGCTCTTCATTGATTAAGACCTTGTGCCCCCCATAATCCACTATCCTCTCCTTCCAATCCTTTGCAAAACACACAGAGATGCTCTGGTCATGCCCCTGAACTTTTTCCATGAAGTTTGTTATGCCACCCTTGCTAAGAATGCTCCACACCAATATTGTCTTTCCATCTGTGTCCACACTAGGCTCAATTTGACAAGGAGGACCCCCATCTTCTCTCGTTTCAATCAAGCTGAATTCAATTCCTAATCGATTGCTAAAACCACCACTTTTTGCTATAGTAATCCGCACAAAAATGGAAATGAGAGCCATTCTATTCCCACGATCGGCTGCGTGTCTGCTGATCCGAGCCTCGCTGAAAACGCATGTAAGAATAGCCCGCTCCGCCATCAATCACTTTATCGCTACCTTCGGTTTCCGTGGAGGTTTGAATCTACCTTTTAACAGTCACAATGCAGCTGAATGCGTGATTTTCAAAACCGTGTATCTCCACTTGTAATTCCCCATATGATTCACACTATCTTGATTATTAGACATGATTTGCATAAACCAATACTTTAAATCAACACGTGTGGGAGTATTTTTGATCCACACCCAAAATTCATAACTCATTTCAAGATATTGCTTACGTATGGAGTTCCACCTGAATGTTGTTTTGAAGTTGTTTAGGGATGTTGTTATTGTCCCAAACTGTAAGGTTAACATTAATGCCATAATTTTCCAGCACATCCGCCAATTTATTACCCTCCCTGTAGGTATGCATGATCCTGATGTTATTGAAAGTATGACTAATACTTATGGACTCTGCAATAAAATCCTTGATGCTCCAGCTTGGAGATGAGCACTATATTCCAAGATTGCACTCCTAGATTCCTAGGATATTTTTTACTGTTCCCATTCAGGCTTGAATAAACATATCATGGGTGCAAAAAATGCATCATTTACTAATCTCACATTGCTTTTCCAATTACTCAATTGTAGTTGGGGATAAATCTCATGAAGTTTACACTATTTTAGATGTTCTTGTGGTGGGAGGCCAAGATAATGCTTATGCCCTGCAACATTGTATATTAGGTATGTCATCATATAAAATTCAAGATCCTTAGTAACACCCATGTTGATTTTTGTGGCCAGTGTTAAAAGTTGTGCATGAATTGAGTCGGTATGAGTGTTGCTTGAAAAATACTTCCCTTATTTTCCAAAATGACCCAGATGTATAGGAATATCCCTTCCTTGAATTCATCATTTGATTCTAAGTGATCCATTCTACTTAGTAACATAATCAAGTCTTTTGATTCCTCCACAAATTGTGACCTAACCAAATTTTTCAGGATTCCAAAGTGGTGATCTTTTTGTCCACCAACAACCAATCAATATTTCTAAGTCTGGCATAATCCTTCTTTTTAGCTTTGAAATCACTAAGAGATGATTCTATGTTTATTGTTATTGGGGCTTTGATTCTTGATAACTTGAGAATTACCCTAAAATCTCTAGGTGTTAATGTGAGAACTGCCTCACCACTTCCATCCAAAACTTCTCTTTTCTCTAGATCATAATTTATAGCACAAAGCCTTACTAGCTCGGGACAATGCACTAAGGGAGGTATATCAGCGACTAAGGAAATGTTACTAGCCTCAATTACTCTCATGAATTAACTCTTAATTGGATCATCGATCCTTTACAAAAAATAATTCAAATCAACATTTATCAAGTTCGTATCTATGATTTTATCCAAGTCATTAGTGATACTAGACGTGATGTGAAAATTGGACTACAATGGCTTCATTTTTCTAAACCTTAACTTTCTCCCTTTAATATTTTGCAAATTGTGAATCAAATAATGAAAAATACAAATGCATAACAAGTATTACCCATTTTTCCTGAAAATGTCATGTAATATTCCACTGCTTCTTCGATTCCAAACTCTCAAGCTCAATATCAACACTTCTCATTCAATTTTCCTTACTCCTCCATGAATTCTCATAACTAGGGCACCCATAATATTCTCTTGCAATAGTAAAGACTTGAAGTGTTTGAATGTTTCAAATAATTTTTCTTTGATTCGTGTAAAAATGCATTAATGGTGGCAGCCATAAATGTGTTACATCTTGACCATCTATCCTAATTTTTCCATTTGAATGTGGACCATCCATGTGGATCAATTTAATGTTTCATGGGATCAAGGATTCTTTTTACACTTTTGCACTATCTTTCAAACACATACAAGTTCACACATTTGGCCCAAGCACCCATCTTTTGAATTTCACTGAGATCATGACATGCATTTAGATATTAGAGGTAACGGAGTTGTGGGAACTTTTTACACATTTGTTTATTTTCCCGACTGGCTGCAAAATTACCAAGTCAACCCAAAACCCCGCTCCTTTGAATTTTGTTGAGAACATGACACATGTCCATGGCGGGCCTTAGGAATTTTATTGCACTTTGCACTCCATCAGCTCGTCGTCAAAAAATACATCATTTTCCCGATTCCCTGCTCTAATGTTATTTTAACATGTATTCCTTTTCAAGAGCAGGGGTCAATTTTTCCTTTTTGCATCCTTTGACCCAAATATTTGTGAGAATATTTGTCAGGCCTCTAGGGCGAGTTTTCCTTTGTAGTTATGTAAATGATGCAACTTTGCAAACCGATGCCAATGCAATGCAACCAGTGGAAGCATGCCATGTATTATCATGTTTCTAAACAAAATACGAAATTTGTAATGCAGGTCCAAAGGATGATGGACAAGGAATATTTTCAAAATTGAACCCAATTAATAATCAATTTTCACAAGGATTCTCGGGGAGACATGAATATCACATTCCTCGACTGAAAAAGAGGATTCACACCCTAAACAAAATATTTTTATTTGCATTCAACACAATCACATCTTCGAGCATACATTTTTAAACATGGGAAAACTAGTCAAAGAAATTTTTTTGAAGGCACACATTGGATAAAAGGGTGAGATCAAATTGAGCACTAAAATAACTCGAATGTAGTGTTCCTTCTTCCTTTGTTGCAATGCGTATTTGATTCTAGCCAATGAATCTCTGGGTATTTTAGATGGTATCATGCTCAAAGATGTCTCTATTATTGGGGAGGATGGTATTGTGTTTTTTTATTTAAGTTATATTTCTTTCTTCTTATCTTCTACCTCTTTTTCCTTCTTCTCTTGTTCTTGTTTCTCTTTCCTTACCCTTTCTTGTTTTCTTTTTCTTCCTGTTCCTTTTTCTCTTTTTCTATTTTCAACTCTTGTTCTTCTTTATCCTTCTTTGTTTTTTCTTGTTTCTCTTTCTCCTCCTCTTTTTGGTCATTCTTCTTCTTGTCTTCTTCTTCTTTGATTTTCTTTTCTCTTTCTTCTTTTTCTTTCTAGTTTTTCTTCTTGTTCTCTTTTTCTCTTTCCTTTTTTTTTTTCCTCCTCAACCTTTTTTCTATCTTCCTCTTCTTTCTTTTCTTTTTCTGATTGTTCCCTTTCTTGTTTTTGCTTCTTTTCCTTATCTTATTTCTTATTCTTTCTTCTTTCTTCTTCCTTTCTAACTCCTCTTTTTCTTGTTTGTATTTTTTTCTTTCTATCTCTTATTTTCTTCAAGTTGTTCTTGTTCTTTCTTGATCCTTTCAAGTTCTTCACTTTTTTCTTGCTGCATTTTATTTTTATTTCTCCTCATCTATTCTTCTCTCTCTTTTATTTGTTTAATCATCAATCCAATCAATTCCTCAACTTATTTTATCTAGTGCAACTCCCTTTTAGTCTAGATTTTCTTTTGTTTTAAAGTAGTTCTTTCTTGTTTGAGTGCGGCCAAGCGGTGTGTATGTTCTACATCTATCTGTTCCTAAACTTCTTCTTCTAGTGTTGGTGTGAGAAAATGGGTTATATCTTCAAGTACAAAGGCATATTTATCTAGGTAATATACTATAGCTTCTGCTATGGCCATTTTTTCTCCTCATGTGCTAGCGGCATATTCTTGTGTAACCTATGAAATTTTGTTGGGAGTTTAACATTTTTAGTAATAGTTGTATGCTTATCTAGTGAGTCTTATCTCCTCCATTGGTTCTGCTTCTTCTGGGATCTCGGATTCTTATTTATTTTGTGTATGTATTGGTGAAGGAGTATATGGAGTTTCCTCTTCATCTGACTCAGAAACCTCTTCTATTTCCTCATATTCTGCTTCCTCTTTTCCTTTGTTTATTGTGGTTTCTTTTAACTTTGATTTTTCTCGCTAACATTTTTTTATTTAGTGATAGGTTTTGTTAGAACAATAATATTAAGTGCATCATAATATTTAGTTTATAGTTAAATAATATAGAATAACTTATATTCTTATTATTTAAATATAAACTTTATATTAGGGGTTGGTTAATTTAATTAATCAACTAATTAAATCGGGAGGTGTGCCCCATCACTTAATATGGTTATAACCCTTCGGGTTATTTAAATATGGCTTTAGGTCATATTCAAAATCACGTGAATCATTATATTCTGGGTAAATACATGGAGTAGAAGTGAGGGAGTTACTGGATTGGGTTGTAAAATGTTTCTCTATAGTGGATTATTCTTCTCGTGGTTTTTACCCATTTATGGGTTTTCCACTTCAAATTCTCGTGTCATTAAATTTAATTAAACATATTAAATATAAGGGTGTAACCATTGGGAAGTTAGGTAGTTTGGTTGAAATATTATTTAACCTACCTCCCTTCCCTCTTCGAGATGTTACATTGGACATTGGTTGCACATGTGGAAGTTACATGATGAAATTCACTTACTATTTTAAGCTTATTGTGTTTTCAATAATCTATGTGTGTCCTTTAGACCCCTTTAATACAATTTGATTTGAAAACAATAGTTTATAGTTAATCATTAACTATATTATATATAATTTGAAAACTATATTATTGTTTGAAATAAAAATATATAATATAGAATAAGATTTATAAAATAACTTATATAAACATTATATTAAAATCAATATAGTTTGAATACATTGATTAAATTGTATAGATTTAAACTATATAAAAAATGGCATATTATATAGTTCTTATAAATTATATAAAAAAATTATTTAAGGGGCGGCCCCATTTTTAAAAACTCTTGTTTTATACTAACCTAACCTAAGATGCCCACTTATAACAATTAATAACAAATATTTTTTTCTACCTATACGACATTTATGCATTTAATTTTTTATTATTATTTTAGTTTGGTCAAATGACCATATAAATTTTAGATTTTTTTAAAAACCTATGTGCTAAAGTGGCCTATATATTTAGAAACCAAAAAAACTATATATTAAAATATATGGACCTAAATATAAATGCCATGGTTTTTCTTTTAAACTTAGAAACTATATTATAGTTTATAAATTTTACAAACTATATATTACACTATGGTTGTTTTATGGCTCACATTTAGTATATAAGGTGGAGCGTCTCCTTCCACTCCTCACCCATTGGCTAGCCTTGTCTATGATCTCGGGCTCTCTCTTTTATTTTCTTAATTATTATTAAAACTTAATCCCATATGGGAAACTCGAGGTTGGAATTTGATGTATGTGACTTCGGTCGCAGTTACTGTCTTTTTTTGGGGAGCCGAGTTATATGGCTCAGCCGTGGGAAGTTTGTATTTTTTATAATATAAAATGGGGGCTTAGCATATATGGCTGAGTTATATATAACAACATATAAAGGCTTCAGCAAGTGCTCCAATTTTTTAATATATATTATAAGTTTGTATTTTTCTTGTTTTATGTTGAAAGTTTTAAAAATGAGAAAAATAATATATAAAATGTCATTCGGTATAATATAAAATGTCGAATATGGCTTAGTGACATATATGGCTGAGTTGATAAATATAACAACATATAAAGGAGTTCAAAGCATTCTAAATTTTTCACGTAGATTTTTTATATACGAGCTCCAATTTTTTATAATATATATTATAATTTTAGCTATTTTTCTTGTTTTTAAACTTAAATATAATTTATCGTATAGCTTTTCTTTTAGTTTTTTTTCTTTTTTGACCGTTAAATGGAGCCTTCGCGGTTGAGAAAAGACAAAGCTAAAATAATTATTTTGAAATTTTTTTCATTTTGTGTCTCGACGATTAGATTTTCCATGTTTCTAACAATGTTTATATGAGAAAATTTGTTGCTAATTTCCTTCTTTGTTGGAAATCACTCAAAAGTTTTAATTCAAATTTTTTGATATCATTCTAAATTTTTCACGTATCCTTCCAGATTTTTTATATACAACCCACAAGGATCTTCTTTTGTGATGTAAAAAGTGATCATGATTGATTAAGATCAAGGATTAAAATACAACGAGGGGGGTGTAATTTTCTATAATCCTCTTATTTTAATCCTTGTTTTTTTGCAAAAAAGACTCGCGGGTTGAAAGAGGGGAACCGTTTTTGATCTATATTTTACATACGCAATGGAGTTTTTATCAAAGCAATGGGGAAAAGTATAATCAATTTGTAATCGATAAATCTCAAAGGAGTATTGAATGGAAACAACTACAACATTTGGAAGATTTGATTAAAAGCAGAATTCATGGTCGGGAAGGACTCTCCTCCCCAAATGTTATGCATGGAGTAATGTCTGCTGTTATGCTTCATAGGAGAATCCTTACCTCTTAAAGCATCTTGCAATCCTTTTTTATCTATATTTTACATACGGGGGTATAATCAATTTGTAATCGATAAATCTTGTAAATGGAACTAAGAGAGCTCCTGATTAAAAGAAGACATGCAATCTCCTATTGGAAGACATAATGTCACCACATATCAACAAAAAGTACAAAAACGATATCTATTATCTTATGGAGCATACATGATGACTTTCTACTTCATATTGGAAATTTAGAGAGTCCTAGTGAAGCTTGGACATAATTGGAGTCGATGCACGAAGGTACACGTTTATAAAAAAATATTAAATTTGTTTTAGATTTTATGAAAACTCCCATGAAGGGAGATGAAAAAGTGATTAATTATTTAGCAAAAATAAAAAATATTAAGTCATAATTAGATGGATGTGGTAGTAATTTGATTCATGATAAATTACTCTACTTTATTATCCAATTAAATATTCATGAAAAATTTAAAATTTTCATTTTAATTTTGAATTCAAAATATCAATCTGAACAAGACATTCCAAATTTTCAAACCTTTATTAATCTCTTGGTTCAGAACAATAGGTTATGACTAATTTTTATTTAAAAGAAAATGTCACACAAGCACTTCTTGCTCGGAAAGCAAAAGGTAACCCTTCTAGGATTAACAAGAATAAAAATCCACTTTTAAAAATCCTAATAAAAACAAGACACCAAGAAACTTAAATGTTAGTGTTGATGGTAAATGTCATAACTGTGGGAAATTTGGACATATGAAAGAGGATTGTAAATTTAAAAGGTGTCAAATTTCAAAAATGAGAAATGGAATAAATCATATCAAAATCAAGATAATGATGATGATAATAATCATAGTGCTAATATAATAGCTTTATAAATTACTTCTAAATGAAAAGTATATTTTCTATTTGTATACTATTGAAAAAGGAGTTGTTTTTTCATAATTAACTCAGATAAACTAGAAGTAACTACAACTAAAAACATACTCAAATAGCTTATATGTGCTTTTTGCTTCGTTTTTGATAGTTTATTCAAAAATAGAACTATTATTCATCTTTTGGCATGAAAACTGATCATATATGATATGTATAGGCTTAAATTTTTGAAATGTATTGAAAAGTGCTTACATGATCATTGTTTGAAGCAAAATCCATGGGAAATATCCACAAGTTAGTGGATTATGTTTTCAGTGAATACTATGATTATTCTTGTATAACTTGATTATCTGATATGTTATCAAGTCTTATCTCATTTGTAAAGGCTTACAATAAGATAATGAAGATATATGTGTTTTTTATAAAACATTTCTTAGTATGTGAAACTAAAATATTATTATATGCATATCAAATGACACTTGGGGATGCCCTTGTGTTTGTATTGGAGACGTCCAATACTGATTACATCTAATACATATTTTACAAGGATAGTATGTTGAAATTTTTTTACATATTTTTCTAACATGGTTAGTTGTTAAGCATATTGTCAATTGTTAGATTTTATAAAACCATGCTAAAAATATTGCAAAACCATGTTAAAAAATACGTTGAAATTTTTTTCGGGATTTGAGATATTTTAACATGGTTATGCAAGTAATATGTTAGACCAAGATATTTTACAAGGATAGTATGTTGATCTTGTGTTGGATGGAATATATACTAGATATTCATTCAAGTTGTTTGGTGTAGGAACCATTACTTGGAAAAGGTAAAAGCAACCAACAGCTCTTCATTTCTTATATTGAGGTAGAGAAGTAAAATGGAAGTAGCAAAGAGTCATATGGATGAAGTGACTATTGAAAGAGATATGCATGGAAGATCAAAGGAAGTATTCCTAATCTATGTGGTGTTCAGAGTTTTATTACTCTTGATAAAGAATCTAGTTCAACATCGAGAATGAAGCATATTGAATTTCATGTGTGATATCCAATAGAAGGTTATCTTTGGTGATAGAGATCTCCGCTTCTTCCATAATGAAGATTATATTGTAGACATGTTTACAAGCCATTGTGTGCTATAAAACTACTAAAAGTGTGTGCAATGTTTTTCCTTTCAAAATTTCCATTGAGGGGAGTGTGCATGAAGATTCCACCTCTTAACAACTCCGCCGTTGTTGACTCCTTTTCCTTTATACTTATACTCACGGTTAAAAGCATTGTAAAATATCTTGTATGATCTAAAGTAAACTAATATAGTTTATGGGAAAATACGATCCAGTGTGCATCTATTTGTAAAGGAGGTCCTCATGTTATAAAAGGCTCCTAGAGATGCGGTATAAGAATATTTCCACGAGAAACGGTGAGATGTTATCTCAAAAATCATGTTTAGCCTAAATCATATGTCCGATTTATGGATTCCAAATCATTTTGTACTAAAAGGTAAGTTGAGCATGATGAAGGTGTTATAATTACTTCAAAAAGTACATGTGCTAGCCTAAACCTTTAAGGTTTATAGATTCGTAAATCTTTCGTTGTAAAAACATGCAATGTTGGTATATGGATTTCACTTAATATTAAGGGGGAGTGTTAGAACAATAATATTAAGTGTATCATAATATTTAGTTTATAGTTAAATAATATAGAATAACTTATGGGTTTTCCATGTTAAATTCCATGTCATTGTGTTCTATTGTTGTTTACTTTATATCATGTTTATAAAGTTATTTATAATGTGTATAAACTTTTTTGTTATATTTATTTAATATATTGGCCTAACATGTTTTACAAGATTAGGGTATTTATTTCTTTTGTATGTCTTGGGAAGTCCCATACTTGATTCTGATTTTCCTGTCTCTGTCTCCGGATATTTTTGTTGATATTCTTCAAAGGTTTCCTCAATAATGTCATCAAAACTAGGGAGGGTAGGTTTCTGATGATCAACTGGGTATGTTTGTAGTGCTTGAATGGATGTGGCCACTAGTTCATCTGAAGCTTCATAGGGAAATGGAGGTATTAGGTTGGTATGGGGAACTAGTGGCTTGATAAATGTATAATCAATATCCGCGATGAACATAACCTCATGCTCATATTTTTCCACAACTTGTTCGATATTCTTGATCTATTTGCAACTATCTCCCTAATTTTATTTGTCCATCTAATAAGTGAGGTTATTTGTGTAATTGCATCCATTGTTCTCATATGCTCCCAAATTTTCTTAGCTATAGGAGTATCTATCTTCCAATCAACTAGTCCTTTTGTTTGAGGGAGTGTTCTTGTGAAGTACATCACCAAACATAATAATATTGACCCATAAAAATGAGTGTTTACCTTCTTTAATATGCCTTACATTTTTGGGCTGCGAGTTTGAAAATGCAAGCGGCTGCGAGTTTGAAAATGCGAGCGGGCTGCGTGAGGGTTTTGAAAGCATTGTTTCAGCAGCTCTGGCTGCTGAATGTCTTTCAAAGGACTGCGATGTAGCCACTAATGAACCGGTAAAAGTGAAAAATGTGATCATTGGTGGTAGTTTCGGGTCTAGAGCCTGGGTGGATGTTGTTAAGACTCCTCCTGACAAAAATGTGAGACCTCAGTCTGCATGTGATTTTAAAAGTACAAAAGATGCTAAAGGGGTGACCCACTTACAGGTTCCTGACGGATGTCTGCAAAGAGCTCTGGAGAAAACCAATCTAGCCCTTGTCGGAAAATTTTTGGGATCAAGACCCAATGTGGACACTATTAGAAAATGGGCCATTCGCAGATGGAAACCAAAAGGGGATTTGATAATCACCACCATGGAAAAGGGTTTTTTTCTGGCCCGATTTAATTTTCAATCTGATGTTGACTCCGTTTTGTTGGGTGGTCCCTGGTGTCTGGGTAATATGGGACTATTTTTAAAAAAATGGTATCCTGGATTCAATCCATTTGTTGAGAATATTCATGCCATACCCATCTGGTGTAGACTCCCAGGGCTTCCTCTGCATCTATGGGATGATGAAATCCTCCTACACATTGCCAAATCGATTGGTTCACCCATTGGCCTGGATGGGCCCACGAGAAATAGGTCTAGGTTGGCATTTGCTAGGTTCTGTGTCTCCATTGAAATGGATCAGGAGCTTCCCGATCACATTGTTCTACAATCCAAATTTGGAATATGGAATCAACAAATAGAATATGAAGCTTTCCAACTAAGGTGTAGCAAATGCCACAGATTAGGGCATTTTGCCAGCAAATGTCCTGAACATTCAGTTCAAAAGCTGGAAGCTTTCTCAGATATTCCTGAAGATCAAAGACAAAATCAGGGAGATAAGGCGGATAAAGAGTAGATATCTGAACCAGCTATTGGAAATAGGCGTTTGGAGAGGCATTCCAAGTTAAAAGAAAGGAAAAAAGGATTTAAGGCGAAGAGACCACCGGTTTTCAAAAAACTTTGGAAACCTAAGAAACTGATTGAGACTCAACAAGAAATAGATCTGGGTGCGAATGAGGAAGAAAACAAAAGGGAGATGTTAGTGGATTCAGTATTGAACATCTTGACACCAAATCCGGTTAAGTTGAACATGGAGGTTGATGAAGAAAATGAAAAAGTTAACATTTCTCTCTCATATATGGAAGAAGAGATAGACAAAATCAATGCTCATCAAGAGCTGCTAAGCAACAACTCTTTGGAGAAACTAAAAATGAGACAAGAAAAAGGCAAAGAGGATCTAGAATCCATTGCACGAGATCTAAACCAAGAGAAGGAGGACACAGATGTGGAGGAGCTGGCTCCTAAAATGGATAAGCAGACTGATATTGCCACAGGAAAAGAGGATGGGGAAATTACCCCCATTAGAAAGGAAAATGATTGTGATAATGATGGATTCATCTTAGTGAAAAGAAAGAAAAGAGGTTCAAAATCCTGGAAGAAAGTCCGAATCACTCTGTAGTGAAAAAAAAAAGTAGCTTGGAAGCTGGGAAGCTTCCACCTCGAGAATCACAAGGGCCACTGCTAGAAGAACTGCAAATTTTGGAGTAACTTTTAGAAAAGGCAGGCCATCTAAGAAAGAAGCAAGAGAAAAAGAGACTCGAAAAGAAATTACAGATGGTACACAGAGAATTCTGAACCATCCGGAAAATGCATCTCCAAATTTTTTTTAATGAAGGTTATTTCTTGGAATGTCAGAGGCCTCAATGGGGGGCCTAAGCAAAGAATGCTTAAGGAAATTAAAAGAGCAAACAAACCCAACATTCTTCTCATTCAGGAAACTAAAATGAAAAGTAAAGCAGTTGAAGACTTCAAAAGATATTTTTGGCAGAACGCTGCCTTTGCTGCTGTTGACTCTCAAGGGGCTTCTGGAGGCTTAGCGACCTTTTGGGATACAAAGATGGTTGACGGTAAGGTACTCTCCTCCACCCAGAATCATTTAGCTATTATTTTTAAAAGCCTTGAAAATAATCATAGCTGGATTCTATCTAATATTTACGCGCCCAATACTGCTACTGGTAAAAGAAATCTATGGAAAGAGTTAACCTTGTTCCGAAGCAAGGTTGAAAGCATGAACTGGTTGGTTATGGGAGACTTCAATACTCCTCTGAATCTGGGAGAAAAGTTTGGGGGAAGTTCTGAATTCTCCCTTGGTATGGAAGAATTTGCAGGCTTCATCTCGACTCTTAATCTTATGGACATAGAGCTTCATGGCAATCAATTTACATGGTCCAACAGAAGGTTAGGAGAGAACTTAATTCAGGTTAAACTCGACAGAGCTCTTATTTCTACAAATTGGATCCTGGACCAGAATTTCCATCTTTCTTCTCTCCCCAGAATGGGATCTGATCATAATCCAATTGTCCTCAACTTCTTCAATTGGACAAAACCTTTTCATGGTAATTTCAAATTTGAGAAAATGTGGTTTGAACATGAAGACATTATGGACATAATTAAAGAATGGTGGTTTTGGGAAGGCACAGGGACGGCCCAATTCAGGCTTCTTCAGAAGTTGAAGAATGTTAAACAGAAGATTAGAATTTGGAATAAAGAGGTCTTTGGAAACATTTTTGAAAAGAAGAAAGAACTTAAGCAACAGCTGGAAGAGCTTGAGCTAAATGTTTCCATGAAAGGTATGACTCTAGAGGATCATCAGCGGGAAAAAAAACTCCTCTCAGATCTGCATAATATAAACAGCCATGAAGAATCCTTTTGGAGAATGAAATCTAGAGCCCTTTGGCTTAAAGATGGAGACAGAAATACAATTTTTTTCATTTGACAGCCATCAAACATAGAGCTTGTAACAGAATATCTGAGGTTGCTAAAGGAAATGGAAACATTACTAAGGATCCAGAGGATATCAAAACAGAGGCGCTTAATTTTTACAAGAACCTTCTCACTGAAGATAACTCCTACAATGAACAAGCGGCCTCTTTCCTCTTAGACTCCATTCCTAATAATCTCATACCTTCTGAGAGATTTAAAAGTCTTTCAAAAACTGTCACCATTGAGGAATTAAAAAAGGTTGTTTTTGCTTTAGAAGGGGATAAGGCTCCAGTCCAGATGGCTTCTCGGCTAAATTTTTCCAAAGATGTTGGGAAATATGCTCTGAAGATCTCTTGAAAGCTGTTAATGAATTTTACAGAACGGGAAATCTCATTAAAGAACTAAATAATACACACATTGTGTTTGCCCCAAAAAGTTGGATGCAAAAGACTTCAAAGATTTCAGGCCTATCAGTTTGGTTAATGTCATTTATAGGATTTTCACAAAGATCCTCACCACTAGAATGCAACCTATTCTCATGGAGATCATTTCACAACAGCAGAGCGGGTTCATCCAGGGAAGAATTATCCAAGATGGAATTATCATGGTTCATGAAACTATACATTCTATGGATAAAAGTAAAAAGGCGGGGATGGCCATCAAACTGGACATGCATAAAGCTTTCGACAGAGTCTCCTGGAGATTCATGGATGAGGTCTTATCCAAGTTTGGGTTTCAAAGCAAATTCAGAAAAATCATCCACTCTTGTATCTCTACCTCTAGATTCTCTGTGGTTGTTAATGGAGAACCTGTGGGTTTTTTTGCCAGCAATAGAGGTATATGGCAAGGCGACCCAATCTCCCCTCTTTTATTCATTATTATGGCTGACAGTTTAAGCAGATCTATCTCCAAAGCTATTGACATTGGCATGATAAAAGGCTTCCCTCCAACTACTGGTAATCAGATCTCCTCTCATCAGCAGTTTGTTGATGACACTTTGCTACTCCTGATGGCTTCCATTATTGAGGCAAAGGCTATCAAAACTGTCCTCAGATTTTATGAGGAAGCCTCGGGACAAAAAGTTAATTTTGACAAAAGCTCTATTTATTTCTTCAATACTCCTAGGGAAAGGCAAAGAAAGATTGCTAATATTCTAGGATGCACTATTAATTCTCTACCAGCTACTTACTTAGGCTTACCTTTAAGTACTGGAAAGATTTCTGTGGAGGTATGGAATGATCTTATTAAGAGATTTCAAAGAAAGTTGGCTGGCTGGAAAGGAGCAGTCCTTTCAAGTGCAGGTAAGTGCCTTTTGGTTAAAAGCACGCTTCAAAACTTGCCTATTTACATACTGTCAATGTTCAACATGCCTACAGCAGTGATGAACAATATTGAGAAGATTCAAAAACACTTTCTATGGCACGGTACTGAGGACAGATTCAGATATCACCTTGTGGCTTGGGAACAGGTTTGTAAACCTAAGAGACTAGGGGGGTTAGACATAAAAGATATCAAACATATGAGTACTGCCCTTAGTGCAAAATTAGGATGGAGGCTTATAAAAGAGCACAGACCTTGGACAGAGCTGGTTAAGATTAAATATCTTTCAAACCAAAACAAGATTTCCTTCATATATGATCAGTCTCTTCCGAGTGGTTCTATTTTCTGGAACAACCTTCTACGCAGTAGACACATTCTCTCTCAGGGGTGTAGCTGGAAGCTTGGAGATGGACAAAACATAAACTTCTGGACTGATAAGTGGACGGATTCTAACTGGATTTCTGCTTTTGATCATATTAAAGACAACTTAATTACAAAGTATGGACACAAAATCCAGGGGTACATTGAGAGGGATGGAAACAAAAGAAAATGGAAACAACTAAAAGTGGAGAATGATAGTATACAGGCTGAGATTGCATCTCTCCATAATCAACTTTCCCTAATCCATATAAGTAATCAAAACCTTAAGGATGAGCTCATCTGGAAAGATTCTTTCGATGGGGAATACACTGTTAAATCAGGATATAATTCTTTCTTTGTATCCATGGAAAGTGAAATTAAGTGGCACAAGCTGTGGATGACGGAGTTAACCCCTAGAGTGAACTTATTTTGGTGGCTAATTATTAATGGCAAGATCCTAACTAATGACAATCTCATCAAGAGGGGATTCATCATGCCAAATAGATGTTGCATGTGTCAGAAAGAGGCTGAAGATATAAAACATTTATTCCTCCATTGTGAGATTGCCTCCAAAATTTGGCAGCTTGTTTTTGCTAAATTTAATCTGAGATGGATTTTTCCCCTTACCTGTCTTCAGGCTTGGGAGCAATGGGGCTCTCCGTTTAAACATTGCATGGTGAAAAGACTGTGGCAACTTGTTCTGCCCCACACTATGTGGAGAATCTGGAAGGCTCATAATGATAGTATTTTCAAACAAAAAAGACAAAGCCAGCTTGTAATAAAGTATATAAGGAAATTATCATTGTTGTGCAAGATAATATTGCTAGATTTAAACCCCCTAAAAATGGTCTTTACCCAGAGAATGAAGTAAGCATCCTGACTGAATGGAATATTGCCACTATCAATAGAAATAACAATGGTACTGACAGAACCACAATCAGATGGATTAAACCTCCCACTGATTGGCACAAGTTAAATTTTGATGGGGCCTCAAAAGGAAATCCGGGTGACTCTGGAGGAGGGGGAATCATCAGGGATCAAAGAGGCTATTTTTTTGTTGCTTTTTCTGGGAGAATGGGCAGGCAGAATAATCATTATTCCAAAGCCATGGCGGCTCTTTGGGGTATAAAACTTGTCGAGAGATTTCAATATTCCAAATATTATAATCAAGATGATTCTCTAAATATTATCAATCTTTTGAATAAAAAGCAACACCCCAGCTGGTCTATCAGGGATTATATTGAGGAAGCTATTGATATATGCAAAAGATTTGAAAATGTCCAAATCACCCACACCTATCGGGAAGGTAATAGGGTAGCTGACAGCTTGGCTAACTTCGGTGTTAATAATTCCTTTCAAACTTGGTTTAGGGGGGACGTTCTGCCCACTCATGTCAATAAAGCCATTATCATTGATCTACATGGAAGTGAAAATCATTACTAATGGCTGTTATTTGGACGCTAATGTGCGGATCCTCAAGTACATGATGATGACATCACAAAATATATGGATGATTGATGCATCTCGCATGGGGATGGACTGTCATCATTTCTTGGCATAGAGGAAAGCCGAGGAGCGGGCAATAATAACAAGTGTAGCATAATCATTAAATCAGATTTCATGGAAAGGAAAGATTCAAATATCAAAATCAAATCTCTTCCTGTCCCGCACATTGGTAGCTTTTTTACCATTGAGAACAGAAAAGAAGCAGAGGAAACATGGGGGTCCGCCTTGCAAAATTGAACCGACCCACAATCCTGAGTGGAAAGAGAACACGAGCTTTGGGATTACCTGCAAATCGGGGCCTGTCTAATTTCATTGAAAGGATCCAAGGCTTCGACCAAGACATTTCTATCAAATTCACCCAGGGTTGGAAGAATAGGATTGTCAAATATAGTAACATGGAGATGGAAATCACGGAAGAGCTCATCACTCAGATCACGGGCCTCAGCCTGGAAGGCACCAAATTCTTCAATAAGAAGGTGGACAGGGAGGTGGAGACCAAGAAATTTCTGGAAGAGGGGGAAAATCTTGAGTTCGTGACCACTGGCATCAAGGTGGCGTCGATTCCTGAACCTTTTGCTGAGCTGGCCAAAATGGTGGTTAGGTATGTTACCCTTGAAGGAAGATTTGTGAATATACCTCAAAAGCATATGATATTTCTAATCACTTTCATAGAAATAACATTATCAGCTTTCCTCACTATTTAATTAACTCTCTGGAGAAATCTATAAGGGAAGTTCGTGAGCCACTATAGGGCTGTCCCTTTGCACTGTGGACTTATCCTCTTGATCCACCACCACCGCTCTAGCTACCCTCCCGTGAATCCTACCCACCTCCTCCTCCATACCTCCACCTCCCCACACCGCTCCACTCCCCCTACTTAAAAGAAAGAATGAAGATGTTGTTTCCAGCAAGAAAAGCAAGAGCCTTAAAGCTAAAATCCCTACTTCCCAACGGGTCCTAAGGAGCCACAAAGACTTGAACTTTCTGAAAACCTCCCGCATATTAGCAAGCCGGTGGAGGAGCCCAAGGAGGAGGAATTGCTAGGACAAGGTGGACAGATTAGAAAAGGAGATACAAGAGCTCAAAGGGGCTATAAAAAACATGGAAAGAGCTAAGGGTAAAAGAATCCTTCAAACTGAGGAGGAAGAGGGGGTTATTGCTGAAGTCTTCAAGAAGCTACAGTCCTTAGATGGTAGATTGGGGAATGCTAAAAGCCGCAATGACTGCATATTGTCTGCCCTCAAAAGCATTTATAATTTCATTGAACAACATGTCCATAGTGTCTACAGTTTAAGTGGGGTTAATGAGGACATTTGGGGTCCTAAAGAGAAAAGGGATATTGCAATTGCCCAAGCAGATATGCAAGACTCCTCTCAGGCCACTGCCATTGCCTTCTTCATGTCACTGCAGGCTATCAAGACCAAGATTGACAGAGCCATCAAGTAACGGGTTGTTGTGATGCTATTTTTTGGCTGCAATGTGGCTGTCATCTGGCGGTTCTGGAGCTATTTTTTGGTGGAGCTCTATATGTTGTTTCTCTTTTGGTTTCTTTTTTATCTTTCCTTCTTTCTTTTGGATCTTTGTACGTTTAGATCCTTTTTTCACTTATATTGTAATATTTGGCTGTTGAGCCCTTCTTGGTTGACTGTTTTGCCCTTCTCTGGGCTGTTTCTCTCATCTTTACTATCTGGCTTTTGAGCCCTTTTGTATACAGGGTATAGTCCCTTCAAAACTATTTTCCCTTAATAAAAAAATATGCCTTACATTTTCATGAAATTTTGTCGCTAGTAATTCTGCTAGATTATATTCAGAGTGGGCCATAACCATATCTAGTGCAATTTGGGCACTCCATGAGCTCCATCCTCCCTATTAGTATGATAGATTTTCAAACAGATGGCTTTGAAAACATACCTCAAAGTGGCATTTGGAATATTGGAGATTTTGATGCGCGTTTGCATGTTGTGACACCCATCACCCTTACCATATCCTTCATTGGGACCTTTTTCTTTGTTAGAGCAGATCATCCTTTGTCCCATAGCCTCGGTAACCCTAGCCATCACTTCAATGTTGATTTGGTATGGTTGATCGAGATAAAGCATTTGATTATGTATATGGCTAAGGAGAACTTTGATTGCCCTATCTACCCTAGGAAAATAGAAAATTTTGCTCCATGCATCGAGTTTTAATTCCTAATTACTTTTGCATTTTTCTTATATTCCTCTTGTTGGGTCTCCAAATTTGTAACGCCTTGAATGCCCCCTGTCTACCTCAAGTCTGGAATGATCGTATTCAATAATAGGGAATGGATATACCTCTAGAGGTCACGTGTACATGCAAATTTGAAAGGAATGTGCAAAAATTCCCCCTCTGGATCATGCGTATTTTCTTTCATGGAGTTCTTCTAAAATTTCGGCCTTGTAAGCTCTTCCTATGTGACTTCAATTGGAGTGTCCATATCTTCTTCTTAAATTTCCCTAGTTTTTCCTAGCTTGCTTTGTCACCCTTGATGTTTTTCTTGATCTCTTCTTGTGTTTATCATCCCTTAGCTCTTTATAATCGATTCCTTTATATAGATTTTATGTCCACCTGCCACATTTATTATTTCCTTAGTGGGTTGGCTTTTGTTTTGTTTCACATTTTCTTCTTTATTTCATGGGTTTCCTTATTATGTGGTTTATACATTGTTTTTATGTGTATTTACCTTCATTTGTGTTGCATTTTTATCTTTCTTTGTTTCACGGTTTTATTTTTCCTTGTTTCGTGGTTTACTCCTCTTCTTCCTTCCACAGTTTTTCCTATTCCTTATTTCCATGGTCCTTCCCTATTTTCTTTGTTTCACGATTTTCTTCAATCTATCTTTTACGCACGTTCACTTTCTACTTCCTATGGCGCTTATTTTCCTTGTTTCTTAATATGGTGACTTTATTCTTCTTCTCTTAATTGTGTGGATTTTCTATTTTCTTTTATCATGGATTTTCTATTTTATTTTAACTTTTCTTTATTGTGTGGGTATGCTCCCTCCATAGTTCTATCCTCTCTCTATTACACGGGTATTCTTCCTTTACAACTCTTTCCTTTATTCTATTTTTGTTCATACTTTTAAGAGTAAGGATGCCCTTACGGGTTTTCATCCTACCCCTAATCCTATTAGCCAAATTGTCGGTTTTAGATAGCTTGGTGTTCATTTTATTGTGCGAGTATCCATCCTCTACTATTTCTTTTTCTCCTCATATTTCTTTTTCTAAGGGTAGATATGCCCTTGCGGGTTTTCATCCTACCCCTCGACCTACCCATTGAATTACTTGGTTTCAAATAGGTTGTATATATATATATATATATATATATATATATATATATATATATATATATATATATTGATTCTATTTTTAGTTAAGTTATATATATTTTCACTTTCCCTATTCACATATTGGGAGTTATTTAAACTTAAAAGTTTGTAGATTTACTTTGCTCTGGAAGGAAATATTTCCTTAATGATATATGGCCCTAGCCATCTTACCTTCAACTTTCCTAGATGCTTATACTTGTTATCATACAAAAGTATTTGATCTCCAATATCAAATTGCTTCCTCTTTATGTGGTGGTCATGCCACACCTTCTATCTTCTTTTCTCCTAGGTCTAGTTATACACGGCTATGAACCTCTTTTCATCTAGTTTTTCTAATTCTATTATCCTCTCATGGAGTGAATCATCTTCATCATCCTGAATGCCACTACAATCCTCAAACTTGGGAGCAAAACTCTATGGGGACCACAACTTCTAATCCATAGACTAATCTGAATGGTGAGTATTTTGTAATCCTTTTATAGGTTGTGTGGTATGCCCATAGAGTGGTGGGTATCTTTAAATCCCAGTCTATCATTTGTAAAGAGAATTTTTTTGTTAATACCTTCTCCAATACCTTGTTGAATACCTCTATTATTCCATTCACTTGGGGATGGTATGGAGTGCTTCTATTATGATTGATCATAAACCCGCTCAATAGTTCTTGAATAGTTGCATTCACAAAGTGTTTACCTTGGTCACTAGTAATGCTCAAAGGACACCCAAACCTTGTAATAATGTTCTCATATATGAACCTAGCCTTATTTTTGCAGTATAGTATTTTTCAAACTTCTTTTTCGCATCTTGTTAAGTACTATATCCATGTTATAATAAATCTCTCATGAGAGTTTTTGACATATGGTTTGATAGGTCATATGAAATAAATGTCCCATTTTTTGAATGGAGCTAGTATAAAAACATGTCTTAGTGGCATTTCATCCCCTGCATTAGGTTTCGCCACTCTCGACATATGTCACATGACCTAGCATGTTTATGTGCATCCTTAAAAAGCATAGGCCACCATAGATTAGCCATCATTACTTTTCTTGATGTCTGCTCTCCTCCATTATGACTCGACTATTATCCCTTTGTGTGCTTCACTCAAGATATTATTTCTCTTCTGATCTAGAGCTAATATTATAATGAAATCATCTTGTCCCTTTTATACAACTTCCTTGAATCAATGTAAATAGAAATGCTCTACTTAGAAAATTCATTTTTTTGTTGGGTATAGTTTCTTGGAAACTCTCATGTATGCAACAACTATGCAATTTCATAAAATTCCTTGGGTATTGCTTCAATTCTAAATAGATGAGCACAAGGAAAATCATCATCTATAGGCCCCTCATCTTCTCCATTTTCAATTCTTGACAAATAATCTGGGCCATTGTTTAGTTTTCTAGGTTTTACTCGCCACAAGAATTTGAATTCTGAAACAACATCAGCCATCTACATATTCTCCCCTGCAAAATTATCCTACTCAATAGATATTTTAAGGGCTCATGGTCAGTATAAAATACAAATGAGGTGGCTAAAAATATTGTCTATATTTCATCAGGGCATAAACCATGCTTAGTGCTTCCCTTTGAGTTGTTGTGTAATTTCATTCTTCCTTGGCCAACGTCCTGCTAGCAAACATTATAGGATGATCCATATTATGTCTGGGCTGAGTTAATACAACTCCAATTGCTATCCCAGATGCATCCACATGATCATGAAAGGGTACCTTCCAATCAGGAAAAATCAAAATAGGTGCATGTAAAATTTTATCTTTTAAGATCTCAAATGCATCCACACATTCTTTAGACCAAGAGATCTATTTTTTTGTTCTCTTCTTAAATAATTATTTTAATGCAGAACTTATCTCCACATAGTTTTTAATAAACTTTCTATGATATCCCATGTAACCAAGGATCATCCACATTTCTTTCTATGTTTTTGGTGGCAATAAATTAACAATCATAGAAGACTTTAATGGATCAATGAATATGCCTTCCTTATAGATTATGTTCCCTAGTAGTGTGCCAAAGGGATTAAAAAAGATGCATTTATTCAAATTAAAGGATATTTGTAATGTTATGCATCTTTGGAAAATTATTCTTAGTACTTGTAAATTATTCTTCAGCAGGCCATATATTTTCCATTCATAGGGATAGAATTCTATAAAATCATGAATAAAATATTTGAATATGTTAATCATGATCCTACTAAATACCGTTGGATCATTTTTAATCCCAAATGGCATAAATGTATACATAAAAGGACCCCCATTCTATAAAAAAATTATTATTGGGATGGTACTCTTAGGCAATTTTAACATGGTAGTAATCGGAGATACCATTTTTGAATGAATATACCTCACCAGGGCCACATTTTCTAGCATTCTTCTGTAAAAGGGGTTGGAAATGGATCATGTACACATGCCTTATTTATCTCCTTTTAGTCTACATACATGAGGATCTCTCTAGTCTTCTTATTTTAGATCACCATAAGACTGATCCATTCTGAGTCATCAACGGGTTTGATAATCCTAACACTTAGCATTTTGTCAATTTCTGACCTCACCTTCACTTTCAAATTTGGATTCAATGTATATGGTCTTTTATTTATTGGCTTGAATCCATATTTTATTTGAATTTTCATTGTCCCTAACTCCTCTTTGATTCCCTTCAAATCTTTAAAGTCCTTCAGAAACATATCTTAGAACTCTTGTAGTAATTCTACCACTTTAGCTACTTCTTCCTCCGACCAATAGTCCCCAATTTTTGTAAACTTATCCTCTCCATTTTTCCCAATGTTTTCATTCCTGATTTTCAAGGGTTTGTAATAGTAATTTTCTCCTTTGTATTTCTTCTCTACTAATGTTATTTCATCCTCTATCACCTTGTATCTTAAATTCTATGGTTTTTCCTCTTTATCTTTCTTTTCCACAGTGAAACATTGAGCCATTTCTGGAATCTTCTTCAAATTTTATTATGGCTCTAAGATATTAGGTTTTATCCTCTTCTCCTCTTCAGAATGTTGTTTGATTGCTTCATCTGGTGTCAAAAATAGGAAATTTCAAATCTTTTGTAATGCTCTTAAGACATTTAAATCTATGTCCCAAAAATTAAAGGTATGAAAAAGTCCTTAACTATTTGATCCCAATCTCTAGTCTCCCTTATAATTTCATGATGTGAATACCAAGATCACGGTATGGGCCATAAGGTCCATACAAACAATTAAATTCACAATAAGGAATAAGTTTCCCGCATAGTTGCTAGTGTTGTTCACTAATTTGAATGTGATATGCAGATCATTTTCTCCGGTTTATTCAGGATCGCGACATAGTAGCCTTCACTTTCCATATATTTGGATTCAAGCAATGTTGTGACTGAGTTCTAGTGAGTTACATTATGCTTATGCATTTCCCACCAAATCACGGCATTTATAGTTAGGTATCATCTAATGCCTCCATCCTTTCCTTCTCATTAGGAAATATTCTTTCCATGATTTTAATGTACCCTCAAGATCCCCAAATCCTGAATACTTTGGTAGGGTCTGTAGGACACCCCAAAGATCAATCTATAAACTCTTTTAATCAGTAGATCTTTTACTTCTTCTTCTTCCGTGGAAAATTTATCTCGAGCTGGCATAAAAATATCATCCTCTTCTTCCTCTTGTGTAGAATAGTATTCCTACTCTTCTTCACATGTGTCTTTAGTGGGTGTGAAAATTTTACCCACAGTGTTATAGTTGTCTCCTATCATAATAATTCTAGGTGGTATTCTTCTTGCATAGTGAAATTTTCTCGTACTTGAGTTTGGAAACCCATGTATCCAAGCTTCTACCACATTATTTGAGCTTTCAGAGATATCTTCAGATTTTACTAAAATTTCACTGTCCAAGTTTGGTTTGAATTCTTTCTCAATGTTAGAAAATTTATTTAGTGCATACACCCTTGTATGTCATCAAAATATTCCCCTTCTGTATCGTGCCATACTTCCTCTGCCCATGCAACACTCATTCTCGCATGTAAGGGTAAATGAACACATATACCATCTAAATTCAATGTCACCTATTCTTCTTCGAACTTACTGTTCCATTACAGTCTACGAACCATTGCAATGATAGGATAACATTTTATGAAGGATTCTTGGTCACATTATCTACCACTTTAAAATTCAGCATCTTCTTAATTCCCATGAAATTCACCACTACATTCTTTAGTACTCCCAGTGGTTTTCTTGATGATACATCCACTAATCCAATAAAGTATAACATGGGTTATAAAGTAGGCCTTCCAAGCATCTCCCATGTAGTTTTATACATCATATTGATGTCTGCGTGAGATCCAAAGATTACTATTTTGGTGATAGTGGTATCAAAAATATCTACTTCTAAGTAGATGATGGACTTGCACCATGTTTGCTGAGTAAAAATATGTTTCTTTTCTTCTTATTATGCCCCCCTTAAATTATATGGATGTGATGAGTCCTCTCTTCTTTATTCCAATACTTGCTGAATTGTTTCAGCTTATCTATTAACCCATAATTGATAGTTAATTTTGCTAGTTCCTTTAAGGCATTAACCTCTTCTTCTACAAAACATTTTTTCTCTCTTTCTTCAATGGCTTGTGCTTCCTTTACAAGTGCCCTACTCTTTTCAACTTATTTTAGGTGCAACCCTAGCCTAATTTCTTTATCATTCCACTCCTCTTCATCAAAATAATGTTGTTCTTGTGGTAGCCTTATTATTTTCTTCTTTTTAGGGGCCACATCATTTCTAGTGGTACTTCAGTTGTAAATAACTACCTTCAGTATCGAGGTTCTTCAATAATTTATCTAGATTTGCTCACTTTTATTCTCATATAACTCTCTTTTGCCTCTTCTTTCTTATCTTCTTCTGTGGGTCTACTTCACTGAAGTAGCGACCCTCGTGGATTTATATTTTTTTATAGTCTCCTCATCCTGTGGATTATGGTGATGTGATGTACTTTCATTTGAGCATCTACTCCTAAAGCTTTAGATTTCATTTTTCCACTCTTTTAGAACTTGGAAGCCTTGGGGAAATTAAACGCATCATGTCCTATCTAATGGAAAACCCATAGGGATCAGGTTCTATACAATTTCTTGCAAGATGCCCATCTTGTCCACATTTATAATAATTCATGGGTCTTCTATCCTGATATCTACCTCCTTGGTTATCCCTATAACCCCGCGGTAACCACCATCATTATAACCTTGATATCCTCTACCACCATGGTAGTTATCATAACCGCCTCTGTATCCACCTCAATATCCACCTTTGAAATTTCCTCTATATCTACCTCGATACCCTCCATGGTATCCTCCATCATTATATCCTTGATAGTTCGGATTATAGTTACTTCCCTGATATCCACCCCCAAACTAAGGTTGGCCACCTTGTGTATTTGCATACTACATTGTAGTTATCATCTATGGTGAAGATGACGTATTCGTTGGTAGAATCTAAGGTTGAGTAGGGGAGGGTTTGGTGTTGTATTTTGTCTAGCGGCCATTGCTCTCCTAGTAGCATAATCTTTCAAATTGTCTAATGCATCAACCGAGGGGAAAGTATGATGATAGTGATTATATGACCTGCATGTAGTACAATACATCAATTGATTTTTATGTGGTGGTAATTCAAGTAAGGGACACATTTCCTATGTATGTTGGTCCCAAAGTCTACAAATACCGCACCATGTCCTTTTTGATGGAGTTATATTGTTAGATGATTCTTTTTATGCGTAATGTACCCTTACTATGGCTGCTCTTTTTGCATTTTTGAAATATGGGAATTTGATTATACTATGTCATTTGTTGCAACAAATTGTACACCATATATTTAGCCTCATATTGCTCTTTGGCGGGAACTACTTCTTAATTCTTCAGTCCTCTAGAATCTCCTACTATAATTTTAGCTTTTCTAGTTCTAATTGCACTCTTTCTAGTTCAATATTTATTGAATTTTCACCCTCTCTTCTCCATGGCTGGGCTTCCAGTTTAATTTCCATCTCAATTGCTTCTAATAATTATTTTAAATGCTACGAATATAATTTTTCTCTAAGGTAGGGAAGTAAGCCCGAGGTGAACCACTCAATTCTCTACTTATCTGTTAGGGGCTCTTCCAACTTTTTAGTAATATTCTTAAATCTCTAATTAAATTCTTTCACTAATCCTCCCTCTTTCTGTATAAGGTCTCTCATCTTACTTACTCATTTTGTTGGTGCCTCTCTGGGAAATGGAAATCTGTTTTAAATTCTCTTTCAATATTAGCCCATGGTTTCTCTCCTTGATAAATTATCTTCATGTACCAATGCAAAGTGCATCATCTCTTAATGAGTATGTGAAATCTTGTATCTTAGTGACTTCATATGTGGTATTATTGTTCTTCTAGTAGGCTTCCAATAGAACAAATGCTCTAATGCATCGTGAGATTCCTTATCAAAAATTGGCATGTTGATCTTCTAATCCATTGTTGATTGAGTATTTGTTCTTGGCTGAACAACGAGCTACTACTTAACTTATTTTACCTTCTTTATCTAGTTATGAATTGGTTTTGAATTTCTCTTTCTTCCTTATCTCTACTTAATTCAATGTCAAAGTAAAGTTCGCCTAATAGTTCTTGAAATTCTCTCACTGTTTCTTGTCTTCTCTGACTCTCTTCTCACAATATTTGATATCTTTCCTCCAAAATCTTTCCTTTTTCTAGATTCTCAACTAGTGTATTAAGCGACACATGGAATGGCATCCACTCTGGGGGTCATCTTCTTTGAGCTCGTGTTTTTTTGGGGGCGGCCTTTATTTGGTGACTCTTCATAACTAATATTTTCCATAACTACCTTTCTATCTTTATTGTTTCTTAATCTATATCTTTCTTCTAATCCCTCATCACTTCCTCTCTTCTTATTTTTTTTTTCTTTTTCTTTTCCTTGATTTTCCTCTATATCCCTTTCCTCATTTTTCTCTTCTATTACTTATATTTTCTTCTCCTTGTTTATTTTTATTTTCTCTCCAAAATCCTCAACTAAATCCTTTATTCCAGTTGACTTCTTCTTCCTCTTTTCATATTTCCTTAATCATTAATGGCTTTCTCAATTCCTCTTCATTCTACCCCTTCTTCTTCTAATCTTGTCTTAAATGCCGGTTCTAATCCTCCTACTAACTATTGTAGATACCTCATTAATATTTCTTATCTTTTTATTACCTGTTGAACATAACTCTCTATAGTATATAGACCCATGGGATTCCATGGAGTGACAAAACCTTGTTGGTATCTACAAGACGTGGTTATTATAGCTAGACTTGATGTGTCCACCTCCATTTCCGGGTGAGATAATTTTTGGCCTCCACTTGACATGGGTGATTCTACTTTCTCTACTTTCTTTTCTTCTTTCTTAACCTTATTCAATTTTTCCTTCCTCTTGTTCATTTTCTTCACCCTTTCTTCTCAAAGCTATCCATTGTTTTTCCATTTTTTTCTCTACTTCCTTATTTTCCACTACTATCCTTTCTCTTTCTTCCATCCTCCTCATTTTAGTTACTCTTCTTAACTTAACTCCCCTTAATTCTCTTAATCTCCTCTTTGCTAACTATCTAATTTTTTTTTCTCTCTTTTTCTCCATGTCGTCCTATTTCTATCACCCCAACCAAAGTGCCCCATTAATTATAATAATTCATGACTCTTGGATTGCACCCCTTTTCATATGTCATCCCACAATGCTTGCCACCCCTAAAGGAAATTTTATGCTTCTCTAATTAATCCCTTTTCAATCATTAACACTTTAATTAAGAATGGAACTGACTAAAGAAATCGACTACGGACTCCTCTTAGAACTTATTTGTTTTTTATCAAAGCTAGTCCAACCTTGAATTTCCCATGTGATTATGTAAGAATCTAGAGTAGTTTCGTACTAGTAATCGATTTCTCTAGTCCACGGTTCGTCAAGATATTTTACTATGGTTAATTTTTCTGCATCCCACTCAAAAGGTTGTCTCAAATACATCTATGACCATTATGTCCTATTTACATGTGCTAATAATCAAGGCCACAATTGATGCATAAAATGGGCCTAAAATTCTTCACCGTATTCTCCAAACACTTATTTTATTGCTCTATAAGTTGTCATTTGCCTTTTTATTCTCCTTTATGGATATGTCAATTTTCTTCTCCCGCCACTTTTCAATTTCTAATAATGCGGGTTTCCAATACCCTAGTGGTGAAATATTTCCTAACATCCACTTAACATAAGAAACTTGGGCTCAAACACCAAATAGTTACCTAAAACCCCAATAGTATTTTGAGGCTTAGGAAATTCGATCTTAGTTAAGGATGTACACGAAATACACCACATCTACTCTAAGAACATAAATATAAATGAAAGCAAGTAACATATTTCATCCCAAACTCCAATCTTTATTTATTTATCAATAATGATTACATCATACATTCTTCTCATTCTATCTCATATATTCTATCTCTCGTAAAAAATATCTCAAGATGGCACTCACACATATATTTCTTGTGATGCCCCCATATACAATACATTAGTTACAATAAATACACAAAATACAATTGATTCCAAAAGACACTTCTTTTGACTCGTGCCTCTGCTCGGATTTTTGTTTGATCTATCTTCATTCCATGGCTTTACATCAGCTTCTATAGATCTTTCCATTTCTATGTGGATTTTCCTATTCTTTGGTGAATTTCTCCATATATTGGAGCTTTACTTAGTTTCTCATGACTTTCTTAGTTTATTGTGGCTTTCTTATTTTATCATAGCTTCTTTCAGTTGTTCGAAAGCTTTTTCCTTTTATATGCAGAACCATTCTTTATTCACAAATATTTGTTATCCTTCATAGCTATCACTATCCCTTTATGGATATCTCTAGACTTTGGTGGTTTTATATCTATCTCCGTGGCTTATGAAAAATTGATGAAGACCCCTGTCAATAATTTCTAATGTCTTGTAGAAAAAATGTGGAAGAAATGAATAATTTGATGGTAGATTAAGTTTCTTAAGCTTCCCTTGAACTAAGTTCTATCACAGTAAAGAACCGTGGATATTCTAGGTAAGTATTGTATTATTCACTAAATTATTCCCCATGACTCGCATACTAAATTATGATAGTAGAAACATGTGTTACATTATGGACCTCTTCAAGTAAGTAGAAATAACACCTAAGAAGCCACTAAAGGTACGAAAATTATTGGATAGACAACATGAGAAATTGCTAATTGTTCTTCTTCAAAAACATAAAATAGCATTTTCTTGGGATTATGGTGATATACATGGAATTAATCCTAGGATTTTAAATCACAAGGTTCACATCAAAGAATATTTTAAAGCAATCGAAAACCTTAGAGGTGAATGAACTCAACAAAGAAGAGATTGTGAAAGGTGAACTAAAAAAGTTGTTGGATGTTAGATTTATATACCCTATGTCGATAGTTAGGGGTATCACCTCTTGTAATTATGCCAAAGAAGAATAATATATGGAGTATCTACATAGATTACAGGATCTGAACTCAACTAAAAATAAATATCACTTCTCATTACCCTTTATTGATCAGGTGCTTGATACCCTAACCGGTAAGAAATTTCTTCTCTTTTCTTGATGGATATAGTGGCTATAATCATATCTAGATTGCACTAGACGACCAAGATAAAAATACCTTCACATGTCCATGGGGAACATTTTCCTATTCAAATCTTCCATTTGGCTTGTGTAATGCACCTGTTACATTTTAGAGGGTAGTCTTGAGTATCTTTTCTGATTTTACAAATGATTGCATGGAATTTTATATGGATGACTTCACTATAAATAGTGACACTTTGGAAGAAGTTATGTAGAATCTTGATAAGGTATTGAAAAGATGCAAGGATCAAATTTTTTCCTTGAGTAATGAAAAGTAATACATGATGATGTTAGAAGGTATAACGTTGTGACACTACCTTTCATAAGAAGGAATCTAAGTTGATCCAGAAAGATGTTTGTTATAGTCAACCTGTCAATACCAAGGAAAGAAAAAGATGTTAGAAGCTTTCTAGGACATGTTGAATAATACACAAGGTTTATTCAAGACTTCAAAAAAAAAAAGTAGTGTCACTTTTTGCATTGCTAGGAAAGGATGCTGATTTTTTATGGACTGAGTGTTGTGAAGGTGCTTTTCAAACTTTGAAACAAATGTTAGCTACTGCTCCTGTGTTGAGGGGACCTAAATAGAGCCTTCCTTTTTACATCCACACAGATGCACCGAGATCATGTTACTGGAGTTGTCCTAGGAAAAAAATATGGGATTATGAATTATGCAATATATTATGTTATCAAGAGCTTACAACATGTAGAATTAAATTACAAAGTAACATAAAAATATTTCTTGGAAGTTGTATATGTTATCAAAAAATAAGATACTACATCACAGATATCTAGTTTTTATTCACACCGATCATGATGCAATCAAATACCTTCTAAAAAAATAGTAATAAGTAGTAAAATCATAAGGTGGTTGTTGCTCTTCCCACAATTTGATGTCACCATAGCAGAAAATCCTAACAAGGATAATGTGTTAGAAAATTTCCTTTCAAGGATGAAGACCATAGTGAAGAGTTAGTAGTTGATGATTCCTTTCTGACGAGTTCTTATTTTTTATTTCTACAAAAATAGCTTGGTATGTACACATAGCCAACTATTTGGTTTCTGTAAAACACTTCCACATTACTTATACTTTAAGAAAAAATATATAGTTAAAAATATTTAATCTTTTTCTTAGATAGTCGAATTTCTATTTCATTAGGAACAATATCAAATAATCAGGTGTATAGATGATGAGGAGATATTTGATGTCCTCAGAGCCTGCCATAGTGAACCTTGTGGAGGGAATTTTTTGCCAAAAGAACAACACAAAAGGTGTTGACTACTAGTTATTATTGGCCAAAACTACATAAGGATGCAACACTATACACCAAGAGGTGTGATAAATGTCAAAGAATGGGTAAGCCCACTAGATCTGATGAGATGTCATTGCAGCCTCAATTGGTCTTGCAACCTTTTAAAAAGTGGGGCTTATATTTTATTGGTCCAATAGACCCTCCATCTCGAAAAAATAATACATCTTGGTATGCAGATATTACTTAACCAAGTTGATAGAGGTGAAGGAATTGTCAAACTAGAAAAATGAGAAAGTATCCAAGTTCCTATATGATCACATCTTCACCAAGTATGGAGTCCCAAGGGAGATTGTTACAAATCAAGGTACACATTTTACTGCTAATGTAATTTATGATCTGGTTAAGGAATATGAAATCAGGAATAGGAAGTCTACACCATATCATCCCTAGTCTAATGGCCAAGTAAAGGTTACAAATAGAGAGATAGAGGCCATATTGACAAATACCATTGCACTCCATAGGAAATACTTGGGTAGAAAAACTTCCAAAAGCAATATGGGAATTCAACACAACATGGAAGACCATAAATAGATTTACACCATTTGAACTCCTATATGGCAAGATTATTGTTTTTCCAATTGAATTTGAGCACAAAACATTGAGGAATACACTTGAGTTGGGCATAGATTTATCAGAATCTCAAAGAAAAAGAATTCTCCAAATCAATGAGTTGGATGAATTGAGAAGACAAGTAGTACATAACACAGAGGTAGTGTAGAAGCAAATAGTAAAATGGCATGACCAGTACATCAAGACAAGACAATTCTAAGAAGGTGACTAGGTACTCTTGTTTGATTCAAAATACAAGGATCATATAGGAAATCTTAGGAAAAGGTGGCTAGGTCCCTATAAACTTGAAAAATATTCCCCAATGGAGTTGTAAATCTCACTACCATAGATCCTGTGAGATTAAAAATATTGGTGAATGTCCACAGGATGAGAATGTAAAAAATCCGGTTGACATATATTCATTCATGAAGTTATTCATAGGAGGTCAAAGAAGAATGGAAGTAAGGACATCGAATTAACCCTCGGGGTTGGGGTCATTGGCTCACCTTCTGAGATTTTAGAGGATTGAAGGGATTTGAGTGCCCTTGGTACATTCATCTTGCTAGCTATTCTAAGGTCAAATAAAAGTGTTGTGATCTTCCTTTTGGGTGATCAACAACACTGCTAACATTTATTTTATAAAGTTTTTTTTTTTTTGTGTTTGATGTCAGGAGGATGCATGAGGGCATGATCTCCATCACAAGGAGAGATTGCAATGACTATGAGTTCCACTTGCAACCACATGAAACAAGCCCCTAATTTGTCTTTTGTGTTTGGTAGAACTTATGAAAGCATGAAAGAGATCGGGGATGTATGCACTAGTGGATGATAGACAAATAATTATTGGTACCCCTGCCAGTTGGAGTTCCCTCTATGAGAATTATCCATTTATAGCAAGAAATAACACCATTTCAACACACATCCACAACATTTCAGAAACTTACATGCAGATAAGACTCAAGTTAAAATAAGCATGCACACCCATCATTACATGTAATCATTGAGATCATTACACTCATCTATCTCTTTAATAAAGTATAATTATTTTAATTACATTTAATTAATAGTTATGCCAAGTAATCATGCACATGCAACATTTTAAGATTACCTCCTTTCAAACAAGGGTGTCTCTACTTTACCCCCTCCACATAAACCAAAATTTTCACATATATTAATGATGATTAATCTGTAACCATATCACTTGTTCTATTGGTTAAAAAAGTTTCAAAAATATGAAAAAAAATACAACCCATTTATGCAAAGTTCCTTCAAAGCATAATTGTGTTGTTGCATATTGAATCTAGTAGAAGCTGCATATCTACCATGAATAGGTGACTTACCAATCAGTAAGATGATATAAGATAGAGTTTTAAGAATATTCATGAGAAACAATGGATATTTCTTGTCATAGGAAGAAGGAATAGATACCCCAATCGATTTTAGACATAAATGTAGTTTTTAGTAGAAAAAATATGAAGTCCTTGAATGAGGAAATTCAAGAGATTAATATTGGGGTGTGATGCATCATGTTAATTACCTTTATAAACAACTCATCTTCTATATTTTTATCAAGCCATTATAGTTATGTCCATGTATTTTCCAAGTACACTACTAAACATTATCATTACAACCTTGAACTTGTGGCATAATTACTAATTAATATAGTTATATCTAGTTATATTTATTTTGTGGTATTTTATGTGTATTTATTATTATTATTTCAATTTTTTTTTGAATTATTATAAGTGTGATTCCACTCTTTATTTTAAGAACTTTTCCATATGTAACAACTCATATGTAGCTAAGGAACCATCCAGAGTAACTTGTCTACAAACCCAAAGAACCCGTTCAAAGAAACCGATCTGCAAGCAAAGGAAATCATCTACATTAAAGATCCCGCAATATGAATATATTTTGGAATTCGTGATGAGTGAAGTTAAAGTCTGAACGTACCATTGAAGAAACGGTTACAACTATAACATGAAGAACTAGGAGATGACTCAACCTTTGATCTGGTCATTCATTGTAAACTCATGAAAACTAATTCATTGAGTTAACACATAGCTGAAGGACTAGTAGATTACTTGAACATTTTTATGTGTACACCTATTAAGTTCCATTGCATGTGTTTAATCTGTCATTATTCAATTAAATATATTTTACGTATCCTATTGAATATCATTCACTTAGTTTTTTTAAAGTCCGTGTCGAACTCTTCTTCTTCTAATGTCTTGTAGTAAGATGGGAAGTATAAAAGAAAAAGGTAGTGTTAATAGTATGAAAGTCATTATCCAATAAATTCATAGAGGATATTTCTTTGTTCCTTGATGTAATATTCATGCAAATTCAATAAAGATATGAGTTATGTTTATTATTCTCTAGTTACATAATTTAGGAGGGATTAACACCCAAGTCAGGGCCCACTTGTGGTCTGCTAAACCCTCCATTGTTGTCTTGTTTCATTGCATGTATGCTTACCTAGGAACCATTTACTTTATGTATCTGCATTCTAAATTTATAGATTTTTCTTAGTGCTAGCATTTAGAAACCATTCATTTTCAGTTATAATTTTTGTTTACTTTCAAGCATCATTGTTGTGATAGTTATTTATTTCCAACCTCCTAGATCTATTATAACTGTGTATACAACACTGAAAATGTTTCAAGTTTACATCCCCTGGTTTGATAATTAAATGAATGTGATTCAATGAACAACATATTAATTGTTGCAAGTTGATTTACACCACCACATGACAATGAATTAGTGTAGTTTCTTTCTACATTTCCTATTTTTCATAGTTTATTTTTCTTGTATGAAATTTATTTATTTCTTAGAGTAGTTTATTTATGAATTTCCTATTTTTTCATAGATTAGTTTTCCTTTTATATATTTATTTTCTTTCTTAGATCAGTTTTTTTAATTTCTATGTATTTTTACCGTTGTTCTTTGATTTAACCTACCTTACATTAAAATCAGGAAGAAATAGATTGGTTATTACTATAGGAAATTATTACTACATTTAAACCTCGAAATAATTGGTTGGAAACATTAGTGAAAGAACATGAAATGACTACTTAGTATTTTTAATGAAGTTTTCATTAACACATTGGACTTCCTACAATACAAAGTTAATTTCAGAATAGTTTTGGTCATCTAGAAGAATTTATATGTACTTATAAATTTATATCATAAATGATTCTACTTAATCATGAATTTTACCAAATAGGAGTTCGCTAATGATTTTATTTGAAAAATCCTTAAAAACCTCGCTAACCTTGTTCCTAAACCTCTAGAGGAATGTGGAAAAATATTCAAATAGGTGATAAGAAAATACATTTTTTCTAGTAATCTCCACCGGGGGCTATGGAATCTTGATTGGTAGTGGAATAAGGCCATGAAAGGAACCAAATTCATCTCTATTGGGGATATGGACACCTATATGGAAATAGAGCAATTCCTAGAACCCCCTCCTTGAGCCACCACTAATTGCAAAATTTAAACATTTATTGTGCCCTCTTGATATGTTTTGATAATATTTTGCAAAATTTAAGGTATTTTTGTCAAAATTACGAGTTGATTTTACTTTAGTATCTCCCATGTATACATGTCATAGAGAGTCTTAGTTAAGTTTCAGTCTTCATAACCACTTCTTGTTGACCATTTCAAACTCCTAAAGCATTCCAAAATGTGGGTGAGGAAATTAAAGTGGAAAATTGCAATTAAATGAATAAATGTAAAATATGTGGAGGTGGAGAACAATTTTATACCTTAAATCAAGGGTTTGGATATTACATACATACATCTACAAAAAATTGAAGATATTTTGGTATTCGAATGTATATACAAGGATGTATGGGAAGTTTTCATGTATTTTCAAAGGAAAAAAATAATAGTTTTTAATTGGTTTGTAATTTGGTAAATGACAAAGGATGAATTTATCAACTTCATAGATAGTTCTCAAAAATTATCTGATTGTTAGGGACTCAAAAATGCTTGTAATATGATATGACAATTAAAATATCTCTCAAAATTGATTTTTCAAGCTTAAAATAGCCCCAAATCTAATGTTATTTCTTGGTGGAGAGGTTGTATGTCTCAAAATGGTTGATAGGAAGGTTTAAGAGGTCGGTTTACTTCCATTTCATGGTGTTTAGTGTCAAGCAAGAAGACTAGATATTTATGAACAATTTTAAAGAAGAAAATTGCTCTAAAGTTCTTCAAAACCCTATCAAGAGATCAAGAGTATTGTAAATTTTATCTTTGAATTTTTTTGAGGATTTATAAATATGGATGAATTATATTAATGCCCTACCCATGGTATCAAGGAACCTTCAACCAGGTTACAAACATTAAAAAAGGTGAGAATGCAATGTTCGTGTTAAAATGTGTAAGCAAGACATTTCAACATACTTAAAAATTGTAAATATGGGTAAATTTTAGGATTACACCTTCCCAACCAGATATTATAAATTATATATAATATTAATATGGTCCTAGAAAAAAATCTCTTGAGACCATGTAGAGCTCAAAATATATATTTTTTTACTAAACTTGCATGCTTACTACCCTGTGAGTTCTTAGGTGTGCAAAAAGAGTATTACATGAGTTTTAAAGATTTAAAACTTATGAAATTTGTAGTAAAGTTATATTTTTACATTTTAAATTTTTTTTATGGCAGTGTTATGATGTATAATACCTAACAAGAGTGAGAACACAAAATTATAGACATGCACATGTAAAAGTGTTGAAAACTAGTTCTCAGGAAGGACATTGGACATTATGAGAAGCCTTAAAGGAACTGATACTGGTATATATTTCATGATATAAATTTTAAAATGATTTATTCATGTCTTAAATAATTATCATGGAGCTTTCAATGCAAGAGAAGAGGATGAAAATAGTCAATAACATCATCAAATGAAGAGTTAAAATTGTGTATTATCAATGCACCATCATCATTTCCATTCAATTTAATACTAATACTCTAGTTCTATGCCATTATGTGGAGTTATGAGTATTAAAAGGTATTATCAAGAGATATTCAAGTTTGTAAGGATTCATTAAGCATATCAAGGAGACCCTTTCTCCTATTGATGCCAAAATATGGGAGAAAAGGTAAAGTGAGCAACAAGTAGTAGTCTTTAATTCCCCCTCATAAGGTGGAGATTCGTCATGAAAGATTGGATTTAATTGAAGGATAAGTCAATAATTTAAATAAATAATTGGAGAATGAGTCCATAATGAATTCTAATAGACAACTGTCCTCCAAAATAGGTCAACTTTTCTTAACATTTGAAAACTTCAAGCCTCCAAAAAACTCATACGCCATTTTCATGAAGTTCGGACCTCAATTCAAGGGGCTAATTCATGGGAGGATGAGGAAGAACATGGAATTCATTTAAAATTTCAATTTCCAGACTACTAGATACCATAGAGGCAACATTTATAACCACTCTTTGTGATGGATTTTTCCTCCCTAGCCTTCATTATTCTATATATACTCCTAATTTTTTTAATAGAAAGATATACCTATAGCTGGTTATGGCTCAACCCTACCAAATTTTAGACTTGTAAAGACTTTATTGAGAAACAAAGAATTGATTTTCCCCTCTCATATACTACATTTTTGTGAAATTCATGAATTGGTGATGTGATCTTATGATAAATGTTGTTTTTCCCTTGATTTTATGTCTAATTTTGTACACCTTTATATAGGAAAATTGATCTTCTCGTAGGTTGTAGTTTGTGTGTCCTAAATTTTATGCAATTCATAGTTGTAATAAATTCCATTTGATCTTCTTAATACAAGTGTTCATACTTATAGGTACAGAAATGAGATGAATCCTTTCTACACAATACTTATGTTTAAGATTCATTGATGAGTTGGGTATGTGTGAGTGCTCTTTGATTTTATTTTTTGTGCCTCTAAGCGAGTTGAGATATTCAATTTTGGTGCATCACCCCATAGTTAATATTAAAAGTCTAGGAAGTAGTTGTTTTTCTCACCCTTTTCATTATCAAGAAATATTTTAGGTTAAGATTAAGGTGATTCATCAAGGGAACTAGATCTCTATAGGTTTACTTCCATTATAGGTCACCATAACCTCGAATGATCCCATTGTGGCATTTGGGTAAGGAATCTTGAAGACCTTCATCAAGGGTACAACTCAAAGAGAAAACAATATATTTTTCATGCTTTAAAAGAACAAGGTTAATAAATGTATATCACACACAAAACTAATTTTATTTTGATGTCTGAACTTAGTATGTCACTAAGAATGATTAAGTGTTTGGTTTCAAAATGTTTCCTTGTTTTGAAAAATTTAGTCTTAACTTCATGATATTTCATTAAAATTTTTCAAAACCAAAGATATTAGGTTCTAAATACTTAGTAGTATTTTCCCCACTTTGAGTCTTCAATTGTTACTAACTTACCCCCATTTTCAAAATGGTTTCATTTTAAAAATAGGGACCCTCTTTTCTTGTAGAACATATGGTTTTACTTATATATTTAGCTTTTACCTTTTGAAATGTCTCTTATTTTTTTCCTAAGTCCCGACTTGACTACCATTTTTCAATTTGCATAGTACTCACACTAATTGGACAAAGTTTATTATACTTAGGATGTATTTATTACTCAAACTTTGAAAATTTTGATACTCCTACTTCATATTTGTGAGAGTTCAAACTTACTTATCCTTTGATCCTCACACTCACACTTCAAAGTATTATCACACTTTGAACTTATACAATGTTCACACGCGCACTTTTTCAATTTCTCACACTTTGAATTTGTATCACATTCGTACTTAATGTTTATTTTATATTCACACCATCCTTAACTCATAGTTCCCAAAATTATTAACTCACACTTTACATTTTTGATGATTTTTTAAGATTTTCACTAACTTTAAGTTTAAATTTTCCTCATAGTTTATGGGTGAAGAGTCACACTTCAATAGTTAGATAATTAAAAGTCACATCTTGCATATATGTGGGTTCAAAATCACACATCATGGATGCAAGGGTTGAAAATATTATACTTCAAGGATGTGAGAGTTTAGAAATTAAGAATCACAAATGCAAGAGATATAAAACCAAAATCTTTCACCTCACACTTTATAGTCGCAATGACTCACACTTAGTGGATGTGAGAAAAGTAAAAATTCAAAGACACTTTAGCAACTATAGAATAGTGAGCTAATCACAATATTACTTGACATATACGTAGGACCCTAAAATGAAGTAGATAATTAATGTTGGTGACTATGATTACATACAACACGTACAGGGAGTATGACTTACAATCAAAAGTTCGAACATTTCAAAAATTGATGTTCCCTAAATGAAAAACATCAAGTCATCTTTGTCAGACGCCAAATTTGTGTCTTACGACCCCTTTGTGACCCGCATCTCATTTCGCAACTTGACCTCACCACCTAAACCTTACACAATTATTTATTAATTATCTTATAATTAATAAATCCACATCACCATACCTGCCACCTCATTTTGCCACCTCATCATGACCTAGTCTTAACCCTAAACTAACCTAATTAAGACCTATAACTTGGTCCACATTTCACACCTATGACTAATTACTCCTCATCCGCACCTAAAACCAACTTCATAATGACTTGACCAAGCCCGCAACTAATCCCTCGGGAGAAAAGGAGGGAAAGCTGGCTATTTTACCAAAAATAGCCCGCTTTGACCTGACCGATACCGGTTCCTATTCGACCGCCGTCGGTTGCGTAACCACCATCGGTTCCCTGTAAATGACCACTTCCAACCAAAAACAAAGGATCAGATTTTCATTTTGATCGAAGAAAGAGAAATCATTGAAAGGATCCAGATTTTGCTTGGCCGAGCAGAGACAAGTGAAGAAACAGGAAGAGTTTGCAGAGAAGGACATCAAGCCCAAGACTGCAACTGAATAACCAGAGCCCAGTAACACTCATCCGAGCATCAGAAGAGGAGATAACTCATCTTGGATTGTCAGATCATCCAACTTGGGTCCTGTCTTCATCATCACAAGATCAAACTCGCATCTCGCATCGTGGGACGAGTAAGTAGTGTTTTATATGTTTCTAAGCACCATTTTCTTGAGCCTGTTGATTAATAGTAATCATAAGTTTATTCCCAGATCTACTATCAGCAACATACTGCACTTAACCTTCACCCATACATCCTGATATTGCCCAGAAGGCCATTTTACCACACTCTGAGTCTTCCCTATCCTCCCATCATTCCCCTCAGCCATTTCCCAATCTTAATAACCCCACACTCACCTCTTGCAACCAACCTCTATCCGTAAGCACTTAGATTGCTGACCCTACCGGTATCGTTTATACCCTACCGGCAATGGTTCTCTAACCACGGTCGCTTACCCAGTGGATCGCGCCGGTCACCGTGACTTATACCCCAAACATTTTTCTCACCTATTTGCCACCTAACAACCTCAGATCCAGTCTGGTTTATCCCTATAACTCAACCTGAACGTATCAACGACCAGTAACCGAACAAACAACGTGACACTTTATTATTGATAATTTAGCTTCTATTGCTTTGTAACGAGATACCTAAATCGTGATTTTGCAATAGCTTTCTTTGTTATCATTTGTGTTAATTCATATTAAAAGGGGAACTGACCACCTTCGAAAGGAAGTTTTATATTTCCTGGGCCTAAGGCAGCTCCCTCATTTAGTGTCTAATTAAAATCTGGTGGTCCTGTATTCTTACTTGTAGGTAGTCCTTCCAAGACAAAAAGGGGTACTTCGCAGTCGATCTGATCTCTCTCTACGGTACGTGCACACCATCTCAACATTCAACAGTATTCCTCCTAGCCCTAACCCTTATCTCTGCTTTCAAAGGAATGATAGGATAGAAGCAAGTCTATTTCTGAGTCGACACCATTCCGTGCGAAAATTTTTGGCACGCCGGTGGGACCCATTTCGGGTTTCTGCTTTCTCTTGCTTGCTTTCGCTTTTAGGAAGCATACTTGTTGTTGTTGTTTTTGTTATATTTAGTAAAGAATTTTCTTGCTTTCCTAGTTTCGCATTAGCGAAAGTCATCTTATTTGCTTCATCAAATATTATTTTCTATTTGGGTTTTAAAACACGTGAATTACATTCTTGCTTGTTGTTGTTTTCAATTCTAGTGAACATAGACTAAGTAATGTGTCGTACACGTGGGGTGATTTCCATGGTATTGATAGGAAATTAATCTTACTTTCACCGCACAACACATATCGAATCACTTCATAATTAACACAACACCAAAACATCCCCCTTTTCCGTGGTATTCCTCCACCCGATTGAGGTAGCCTTATAAGCCAAAACAAACTTGACATTTCCCTAAGTCTTTTGTTTAGGATTGACAAAGATTCCGCGTATAAAGGCATAAGCCCACAATAATTAAAATTAACCCTAGGGTTAGTCTCTGGATTTGCGTGTGCATCTTGCTTGTTTTCAGTTCTGTTTTCTCTGTTATACACTATCTTCTGTGATCACCTTAGAACAATTTGATAAATGTACTGAGCATTGTTAACAATCAAATCAGCAGCTTCTTATATTTTCTTATACCAGTCTTCTTACACCGACATCGGTTAACTGACCGACGTCGGCTATAGTCTAACCGACATCGGTTATCAGACCGATATCGGTTACTATCTTTACAGTTCCTGACAAACTAGCAACCTACCAATTTCACTATTCTGAGTCTGTTTCTGTTCCTGATAGATTGAAACCCTACTGTGTACTCCTGTCCATGGTTGTTATCACTCGAAAGCAAGCCACCGCCATGGTTTCACATGCTTGCTCTGTGCCTTTGCCTGAATCACCCCCTTCACATTCTATAGGGAACCCTACGGACACTAGTGAGATCCCTAAAATTCCTGTAGGAGATAAGGAATTTGCCAAATTTCTGGATGCTAATCCTAGCGCTGTACAATACTATTTGTCTCATGCCCTTGACCGTACACCCGACGGTCAACTCCTTGTTGGCATGCCTATCAGTATAGCTGCTCATTTAGCCCCTTCTCCGCCTGATAACTCCGTTTTTCCTTCCACATCCTTAGTCCCGTCGCCTACCTCAGCAGCTTCAGGGGTCCATACGGCACAGATTGGCTTTCCTTTGGTTAATCTTGGGCCCAACATGTCATTACCGCCAACTGCTCCCACCTCGTCTCTCTTGCAGACTGTTCCATTCATGACTTGCTCTCTGCCACCTATCCACACGAGCTTTCCTTCTCAAGCTCCGCCCACCTTTTCATTTCCACACACATATCCGGTAACCTCAACAGCTTATATAGGACATCCCTATTCGGTTGCCTCAACACATTCATCCTCCATACCTTATCAACATTTAACCCCACCATTGTCTAGCAAAGGTGGCCCTTGCCCAACTTGCCTCCGTTTACCACAACCACACCATCATCTCATCCAACTACCGATTTAATTAAACAAATGATGGAAAAATGCAAAATCTGAGGCTTCATTTCGAAGTCGTAGCGCCTTGACATACGAGAAAGTTTGTCGGGAGCCCATCCACCCTTCAGTCCCCCTTCATTCATATCCTCCTCAATGGGAATTACCAAAGTTTACCCGTTTTAACAGTAAGGAGGACCCTCAACAACACTTGCGATCATTTAGACATGCCTGCTATCTGATTACTCACGACGACGCTTTACTACTCCGCACCTTTCCCATGTCCTTATCAGGACCCGCCTTGGAGTGGTACAATGCTTTAACCCAACACTTAATCTTCTCTTTTAACCAGCTAGCCCAATCTTTCTTGGATCATTTCTCCATTAACATTGCCAAGAAAGTATCTATCACCGACCTCTATGCCATCCGACAATTTGAAGACGAATCTATCGCAGATTTCGTTGGACGATGGCGGGGCCTTATCAACCAACTTATGTATGCCTTGCCTCAGACCGAACTTATCGAACTGTTTATGTGGGCCTGCGCTAAGCACATCTCTCCTACCCTCCAAATTCAAACTTTCCGTACATTTGACGAGGCCTTTACTATGGCTCGAAAACTAGAGATTCGAGCCTTAGAGGAAGAGAAATTGCGGTTGCGCAACAAAAACCCCACTTTCCGAACCCAAGATTCCACCAACAAACCTAACACTACCAATCCTCACCCATCGACTGCTTCGAAATCAAAAGGGGCTGTCCACGCGGTGATGGTCAAATCTCAAGCACCGTCTAATACCCCACCAAAAACCACCTATAAATATAAAGCCGAGCCCATCAATTACACTCCCTTGGGAGAAACATATGGTGTGATATTGGAAAAATTGCTCAAAGCAGGAGCCATTACCTTACCTCCTGTTAAACCTCATTCCGGGTTTGATTCCACTCGCGCCATACCTTCTTGGTACAAAGAAAATGACTTCTGTAACTTCCACCGCGTGAAGGGACACAGTCATGAGAACTGCAAGATGTTGAAAAACATAGTGCAGGAAATGGTTGATGCGGGGATATAGCCCTCGATAATCCTAACGCCCCTGCTAACCGAAATTTGAAAATATTCAACAAACCATTCCCGAATCATTCTTCTAACAGTAATCTAAACCAAGATATCTTAGCCAAGGAGAGTGTTCATGAGATCCATGCAGTCTTCGATTCCCAGCCAAAGACCTCCATCGAACAAATTCTGAATCAAACCTCTTCACTAACGCAGGAAATCGAACCCCCTTCCTCGCTATCAAGACAAACTGAAATCCTTTCCGTTCCTTTACCCATCAAGGAAGTAACTGCCTAGAGTTCCCTTCTCACAAATGAGCCTTCTTATACCACATCCTTGCAAGACTGTGAGTGGATGTTATCTAATTTATCTATTTCCCAAATGTCTCCTTCTACCATTCTTGCTGCACAAGAGGAAGGCTCGCCACTTCTTTTGTCATCCTTAGATGAGAAACCTCTTGAACCGACATCACCACATTCTTTAAACATGACGGATCCTCTCAAACACACCCTCCTACCTATTAGTCCTTCATCACCTAAATCTTTTCAAAGAACCGGTTGACCTCTTAACGCCTATCGATACAAAGGCCTCACCTACCCCCGTCATCACACCCACAAAGTGGACCGGAATCACAACCCACCTTTCTTCCATACAAAAGTTCCTATTCACATGTGAGGACTATCATTCCCCAGAAGATAGACAGGTCCTATGGGAACGTTTGAGTACGCCATATTCTACTCAAATGCAAATGACCGATCCTGATGCCTCTACCATATACCCGAAGTGTTTACGTGCTTAAAATGCCTATGTCCTCATCTTCACCCCCCTCATCTCTACCAAATACCTCATCCACTTCTATTAACCTAACCAAATCTTCCCCTACGCTTGGGACCTCACCCATACCTAGTCTAACACATCCACCTAAGCGGCTTGATTTATCTAAAAATAAAGCCATCCATCCCATTAGGAGACAGACTCAATCTCCTCAATCTATGCCATTAACACAACTAAAACCCTCGTCGTCACACCTACCTTCCATATTGGGACCCCATCCCTCTACCTTACATCAATATATCATACCTCTTGCGTTTTCTTTTAAGCAACCTACGCCTTCTGTACCCATACAGAAATCCAAGGGTATAGCAACACCATCACCCCGCGTATCCTGTCCACCTATCAACCCTAAACAAATTCCATTATCAAAAGATTTGTTTTCTGTCACTCCTATTTCTCCGTGGTTGTTTTCTAATACCACATCATCTGTGGCCTCATCATCCAACCTAGCTTCTGCGTCAAAGAAGCCACGTTTAGTTAAAACCCATTATCAAAACTCCTTGGCTAAACCACCACCCATACAAACCAACCATACCACGTCATCACCAGAATCGACCCAGTCAATAACCTCCTCTTCCTCTGACTTTGACCCACTCAAAGGGTCTTACGCCAAAATCCTTGCTATGTTGATAGAGAATGCGACCATTTCCCTACCCCCACTTAGACCTTATGATCCATCTAAACCTCGACCAATAGGTTACGATGAGTCTAAAATCTGCGCTTACCACCGCACACCAGGACATGACGTAGAGGGATGCAAAGCGTTGAAAGCCATATTTCGTCAGTCACCTCTCTCAGATAGAAAAGTTAAGAAAGATAACTTACGAAGAGAGAGACCTTTAGCTTCAATTCCCTCTCCTATACCACCTGTCCCCGCCTCACCAAGATCTATCATTATTACAGCCCCACCTCTCGAAAACCATGACCTATCCCTACCATCTTCCTCCTCTCGTATTCACGAGATCAATATGATTAGTGTTGCTACTCGAGGGCAGAAAAACAATGGGAAAGCGAAAGAAAACACACCTATGGCATCTCTTTCTCCGTCCACCATCCCGATTGCACCACCACCTAAAGTGGTTATTCGCGGACCCGCCTATCCCGTCTCTAATGGCATTGCCCACCGAACTATGATCAAACAGCTTCACCAATCACCTGTAAAAATGACACTGTATGATCTCATTCAGACTTCTGAATCTCATCGACAAGCTCTCGTTGAAATCCTTCAAGGGATAGAGGTTTTACCTAATGAAACCTTTCCTGTTACCTCTATTCTAACACCCAATCACGTTGCTTCGCTCACCAAACAATCTATCTCCCCAACCACTTCTATCTCTGTACAATAAGCCGCTGCTGTCAGTTTCTCCGAAGATGAAATTATCGACTTTGGTGCCGAAGATCCTGACCCTGCTCTTTTCATTTCAGCGTACGTTCGAGATATTTGGGTACGTCGTGTTATGATTGACGGGGGCGCTAGCCTAAACATCATCTCTTCAAAAGCCTTCCAACAAATGAATATCCCTTCTAGTTGCATGTGTGCCAACCCCATCATGTTGCGATCATTCAATGATGCTATTACTTCTACTTTAGGCACCGTGATCCTTAACATTCATGTAGGACCACGTACTCTACCCGAACTCTTCTACGTCCTTGAGGGAGAGTTCCAATACAATATGTTGTTAGGCCGCCCTTGGATCCGGGCTATGGGATGCGTTCCCTCCACTTTACATAGATGCATAAAATTTGAGTACGAGGGGAAGTCCTACACCGTAAAAGCTGATCCTCCCCCCTTCAAAACTTGCAATATGTTGTATCGCCCTAATGATGTGCTTGTACCAGTCAAGACACCCATTCATCCAACCCAGCCATCCACTTCCAACGCACCTACACCTTCAACCAATGAAACCACCGTTACAAATATTACTTCCTTTCCCGCAGATAACATCCCAACCTCCGACCCCTTAGTAGATGTTTTTCAACGCCTTACGCTGGGGGAGTACCGCCTATATAACGTTAGCTCTTTCCATACCCCGCAGGAGTACGGATAGTTACATGCACATCCCACCTACGACCATCGCGTGGGGGAGGTAATCTCTTACGGACCACCCCATTGCCGCACCAACCTAATGTATGGGGGTGTTGACGCATCCTCCGTTACCCCTGAACCTCCTCTTGGTGTGGTTCCCTTCCAATCCGATTTTCAATACTTGACAAATCGTCGTTTCGCCCTCACCTTCTTGACTCGCTGTGCTTGGAAAGGCTTTGGTTTTGGTCTTTATGAACAAGGCCGACATACACTCATTCCCGTGACTACACGCAAACACAATGATCGCAGTGGTCTCGGTTTTCCTGAAACACCTACACCGGAGAAACCTCGTGTCAGTTGTATCCTGGAAGATGACGACGTCACCCCTACCAAACCATCATCACCCACTTTGCCATCATCACCCACAGAGTCGATAGACCCTGAATCTATCCCTCCTAACTTTTTTTTTTCATAAATGCTATCTTCATAGGTCCTCTCACTTATCAACGTGATAATGAGGACCCATCTTCTCTTCCCCTTCTGTATCCAGACATGATCGAAGAGGATTCACCTTCGATTAATGTTGTTGAGTGCCAGGATGACGACTCCATCCTCACTTACCTTGGGGCGGACGACTCCTATATTCAACGTGCCTTACCGTCTGAAACTCAAACCATGTTGAATGAGTCGACTATAGAAATCAACATCCACACAGAGGAGGATCCTCACATTGTGAAGATCAGACAATCCCTTAACACATCGTAACAAGCCACCTTTACTACCTTTCTCCGTACTCAGCAACCAAGCTTTCACTTGGTCCTATGCGACATTCCAGAATTGATCCTACCATTGCCATCCATAACATCACCCTAAACCCCGATTCCAAACCACCAAACAAAAACCGAGAAAATGCATCCACGCATTGCCCTCTTCTTAGTCAAAGAAGAGCTTCAACGACTTCTTTCTGTTTCCTTCATCTTGCCTATCGACTATCCTCAATGGATTTCTAACATCGCACTGCTACTAAAGCGACGGGGGACTTCGGATATGCACGGATTTCTGAGACCTTAACCTCGCTTGCCCTAAGGATGACTTCCCCCTCCCAAGTATTGATCAACTTGTTGATCTCACTACGGGCCATGAAATGCTTTCTCTCATGGATGGCTTTTCGGGATACAATCAAATTTTGGTAGCCCCGGCCGATCAACATAAAACTACCTTCATAACTCCTTGGGGAACCTTCTGTTATCGTGTCATGCCATTTGGCCTTAAGAATGCTGGGGTGCGACCTATCAGCGGCTATGACTTACATTTTTCATGACATTATGCACACTATCCTGAGGATTATGTCGATGATCTTCTTGGCAAATCTAAACATCGCAGTGAACATCTCGATGTTTTAACCATTATTTTCAATCGCTTTTTAATATTCAGTCCGGCTTCAACCAAAGAAATGTGTCTTTGGTGTTCTTTCGGAAAACTTCTTGGCTTTATCATCTCTTTGCGTGGCATTGAGGTCGATCCATCTAAAGTAAAAGCTATCCTAGAAATGCCCCCACCCAAAAACCTCAAACAATTGCGTAGTTTGCAGGGTAAACTTCAATCCATCCGGCATTTCATCTCCCAACTCTCGGATTGATGTCAACCTTTTCATCACCTTCTTAAAAAGGACATTGCCTTTCAATGGAGTGAAGAGTGTCACCAAGCCTTTGAAGCTCTCAAATCCTATCTCTTGCAGCCACCCGTGCTTATTCCACCTCAGGATGATCGCCCTTTCTACCTTTACCTTTCAGCCACTGACCATGCTATAGGAGCCATGCTCACACATCACTCGACATGTCGAGAACAAGCCGCTTATTATATAAGTCACTCTCGTGGATTACAAGACTAGGTATACACATGTAGAAAAATTGTGCCTAGCCCTATCATTCGTAGCCACCAAACTCCGACATTACCTCCTGAATCACAAAACTTTTGTCATCACCAACACGGACCCCATTCATTATATGTATGCCAAACCACATCTAAACCAACGCATCGCCCGATGGCTTATGCTCCTCGCTAACCTCGACCTTGAGTTTGTACAACAAAGTCAATCAAAGGATAAACTATTGCATGACCAACTTGGAGGCCCCTTTACCTGGGGAACAATTCACCAATTTTAATTTCCCCGACGAACTCATCGCCACTCTTTCACTCAGGGAAGAGTCATATCAAATGACCCTCTTCTTCGATGGATCCAAATGCCAGCACAGCGGAGGAGCCGGCGTTGTTCTCATCCTCTTAACACTTGAACCTATGCCTCTTTCATTCCGGCTTGATTTCCCCTACACTAATAATACAGCGGAATACGAGGCCCTTGTTTTGGGTCTCCAGGTTGCGTTACACTTAGGTGTCAAATCTATTAATATTTTTGGCGACTCTCAATTGGTAGTCAATCAAGTTATGGGCATCTACCAATGTAAGAATGAGGAACTTCAAAAGTACAAACATTACGTGGATTCACTTTTGACCTCATTTACTCGTTATTCTATCCAGACCATTCCCCGCTCCACTAACAAATTTGCGGATACTATGGCTTGCTTAGCCTCACAAATTCCTACCTCACCAACTGACTCTGACATATTCATCTTGGTCCAACAACTTTTGCCCCATCCTACTCAGCCCCGGTTGTTTGTATGATAAATAATGTGTCTGCTAATTCACAGGATACCTGGTACCACCAATTTCACGACTACCTTACAACCTCTGTTCTCCCACCTGACCTTACTAGTAACGGAAAACGTGCTTTTCTTAAAAGTGTTTCTTGTTATGTTGTCATGGGGGGACTCCTCTATAAACGTGGCTTTGATGGCATCCTCCTTCGATGTCTAACCGGCGGAGGTCACCTATACCATCCAACAAGTCCATGACGGCATTTGTGGTGGACATTTTAGTGGCCTTGCCGTGGCTAAACGAATCCTTCGCCTAGGTTATTATTGGCCTACTCTTAATAACGACTGCTACGAATATGTTAAGCGTTGTGTTATGTGTCAACAACATACCAACTTTCAACATACTCCTAGCCATCCGCTACAGGTCGCACGAGATCTTTGGCCTTTCTCACAATGGGGTTTAGACCTTATTGGTGAGATCCACCCACCCTCTTCACAACGTCACCGTTGGATAATCACAGCAACCGAATATTACACAAAATGGGTGGAGGCCATTCCACTCATTTCAATCAAAAAAGAAAAAATTGTCGAATTCGTTAACCATCACATTATTTGTCGTTTTGGTATTCCTCATCACCTAATAATAGATAATGGTAAATCTTTTTAAAAATGAGTTGTTACAAGACCTTTGTGACAACTTTGGTATCAAACTTAGTTTCTCATCACCTTACTATCCGCAGGCCAATGGTCAAGCTGAATCTTCTAATAAAACCCTAACCAAAATCCTCATGAAAGTTGTCAATGAGTCCGGAAGAAATTGGCATGATCACATTCCCTTTTCCCTTTGGGCTTATCGTACTAGCATTCGTACCTCCACTAATGCCACACCATTTTCTTTGGTATATGGTACCGAGGCTGTCTTGCCTCTCGAAGTACAAATACCCTCCCTCAGAATATCTCTTCAGGATATTCTCACCAATGATGATTTCCGCCAAGAGCGGTTAGCCCAATTAGAGCTTCTTGACGAGCGTCGTCTTACGGCTCTTGATCACCTTCAAATCTACCAAAAACGCATCAAGCGTGCTTATGATAAACGACTTCATGAGCGTACCTTTAAGGTTGGTGATCTTGTCCTCAAAGAGAATCAACATGTAACCAAACTAGAAAAGAGCAAACGTGGAAAATTTGCTCCTAATTGGATTGGGCCTTACATTATCACTCACACTTATGGATCGGGCACTTATCGTTTAGCTTCGCTTAATGGTAAACTCCGAGCTCGAGCCCTTAATGCCTTGCATCTTCGACCATTCTACTGTTGAAATTAGTGTTATATCACTTCTTATCTCCCTTACGCTCGTCCCTTGAGCTCATTTACCACCGCATACACTTTGTTTCTTCCATCTCAGAATCAAATCCAGCTCACATGGTTTGATTATCACCTCCCCTTAAAAGATGCCTTCCCCTTTTAGTCTAGTCCATGACTTCAAAGTATCAAAATGACACATTCTTAATTAAAACACTTATGGGATTTTCTTGAGTCAAACTTCTTACAAAAACTAGATGCTTTATGCCCAACGGACATCTAGACCTCTAAATTATACAATAGACTACTCCCTTGAAGGACAGCTATATGCCAAACTATTGCTACTATTATATATAGATCTGCTCCCCAAAGGACAACTATACATAAACACAGCATCTGCTACTATAAATAGATCGCTCCTCAAGGACAGCTATACACACAATCAGCCTTTATCGAAGCTTCTATTGATCAGCTTCGTGAAGACCTCAAGAACAACAAAATACATATCCCATGTAGACTTCCCACATCGATCGCCTATATCCAAAGAAAATAAAATAAAAATAAAAGCAAAGATTTCAAAACACTTTTGAGTCATGGACTTGTCTATTTAGGTTTGGTTCTCTTTTATCGTAATAATCATCTTATAATAAGTTCTCTCGCACCTCGCCCACATCAACCACCTCACCTCACCATTTGTCAAAGCAACAAAACTCAAGGGACGTGACGTATATCCGATATATTGTGATTATACCACTCTTTTCACCTATCGACTTCTCGCCTATGCAAGGTACCTAGGGATTCAAGCTCATCCTACATTAATATGTGGTTTGTTTAGCTCTCCTCAACTATGGGACACTCTTGCCTCTTTTGCTCGGCTCTAGGATTGTGTGTTGACCTTAATCAGGACATGATTCCCCACTACTTGGGTATGCTAACTTTCGCTTTACCCTACCAACGCCAACAACATTACCCTACCACCATCAAATTTTTACCAACCAACAAATTGCCTAACCATACCTAAATTGCCTGAATTCACCTCTCCCTGGTCTTAAGGGAGAACTACATCGGTCTGAGGCCCTTCCTTGCTTTGTGCAATGGGCTATGTAGGCAGCACTTAGGAGACATGGAGTCTCCCAAGGTTAGCTCGACCATCCCCTACCATACCTTATCATGTGTTGTCAATATAAATGTTTTTCGTGTATTTCTATTCGCCAACGTTCATCTTTATCCTTTTTCAAAACAAACAAAAACAACATTTAAAACACAACCATTCTTATTCTTATCATCACTCAAAAGAACATACATATTTAGTTTTATTTTAGATGTTAAACAAATACATCTTCTCTATCATCGACTCGCAGGCCGGCATCCTTATTTATTCTTATATTCCTATGAAGTTCACTCACTTACACCTCCTCCCGAATCAGGTGGTGATCGTGATCGTCGATGCCCCTCTATGGGCCTCTCCATCCTCAAAGGTGCCACTGCCATTGGTTCCTCCCATTGATCCGCCAACATCTCCTGTAACATACGAATACGTCCTCTCGCGTGGAGGAATCTTGCCTCCAGTCTCTCCACTCGTAACTGGGAAGCCTCTAACAATCCCATTGTCTCATTCACCTGTGTTTGAAGCTGGCGAGCCAAATCCTGCAGACGATCTCTCTCCGCTGTAATCACAGCTATGTCAGGGCACTCACGTGCACCTCGCAGCTCTGCTACCCACCATACTCTATACGCCTCTCTGCTGCTCCCGCATCCATAACCCTACGATCGGCTGCTATCTCTTCTGGCCCTTCTGGAGGTGTAGGCCGGGGAGGTGAGAATGCTGCCTCGGCGTCGATCCTCATGTATGGTCTATATGTCATAGGAATATCCTGAATGAACCCAAATTGTCCCTTTCCACCGACACCACCCACTCTCGACCGACACCGGTCACCAACAAACGTGACCTCACCCAAGAGCCTTTGCGATGCGGTCCACCTCGACATCGGCCACTACAAAATTCCCGAGCCGAACCCGATGCGGCTACCCCATTCCATTTTTTCCTATTTCTCCCTCTATACCCACCCAAACACCCTAAAAACCTACCCACCTAGCCGCCTTGGCCTATTTAACCTATCTACCCTCTCCTTTTTTGCAAATAACTTCCATTTATTAAGTATTTTCTAAAAATCTAGCATTCCTACCCAAAACCCAAATACAACGCATAATACAATCAAATCCATACAATGAGGGGTTTCGAACCTACTGGTACGACGACACGTCGTCGTGGTGGGATGGGTGGTGGTGGTCCAGCTGGTCCAGCCCTCCTACTCCTCTTGGCTGTGCCATAGCTCCACCTCTCCTCTGCTGGGTCCTCCACCAATCAACTGCTGCCTCCTACTCACTCGGGCCCACTAATCACTCACTCCTCCACTCAAATAGCGCCACCTCAACCAACAAATGCTCCAATCTCAACAATCCACCTCAGACAACTCCAATTGGTTTTCAAATTGACAATGTGACAATGACCGGCCGTATTTTTTCTTTTTATAGGTTTTTGACCTATAACCGATATCGGTTTTATTGTGCCCTAAGGAACCGGTATCGGTCATCTAACCGATATCGGTCATACACAATCGATATCGGTTTAATCTCACCTCTACCCCAATTTCGGCCCTTATTTACTAATAGCCCTTTCTACCAACATCGCCTATATCCACCTTCATTGACAACCCTTTGTTAACTTCATTGGCCCGACCCAAGGCCGTAACCTACCATTTGGCCCGACCCAAGGCCGCAACCAACCTATTTGGCCCGACCCAAGGCCGTAACCTACCATTTGGCCCGACCCACGGCCGCAACCAACCTATTTGGCCCGACCCAAGGCCGTAACCTACCATTTGGCCCGACCCAAGGCCGTAACCTACCATTTGCCCGACCCACGGCCGCAACCAACCTATTTGGCCCGACCCAAGGCCGCAACCTACCATTTGGCCCCCAAGGCAACGTAACCTACCATTTGGCCCGACCCAAGGCCGTAACCAACCATTTGGCCCGACCCACGGCCAGAACCAACCCATTTGGCCGACTAACCCACGGCCGAACCAACCCATTTGGCCCGACCCAAGGCCACAACCAACCCATTTGGCCTCGACCCAAGGCCGCACTTAACCATTTGCCCGACCTAAGGCCGCACTCACAATTAAATACCATACCCACAATCAACATTTTATTTTATCCATCCATCATGTACCTTTTTGTTCAATCGAGCTCACCTGCTCGTGTTTTAGCATGATCGGGGTCCTTGACTTGATCAATCACCAACTTTGCCTAGACTTAGACCGTGATGTTTATCTCAACCAAACCAACCATTCGTACTTCCGAACATGCCCAAACGCTCTCGTACCTTACCCGTTATATACCCTAGAGCTACTTCCTATGCCTTGGATACCGTGATTATATCACCCTTGTTTGGATAAACTATCGACCTTTGCTATGAATTGCTTGTTTTCTTTCAAATCATATACCCCGGTCGCACACTATCGCATTTCAACGTGCGTCCGCTTCCTCGACCTACCCCACCCTCTTACCATTATCTCAACACCATTTACCCTTTATCAACCCTATCCCCGCTTTCACGCTACCTCAATTTGTGATAGATTTGAGGGGATTACCTATACCCTTAACAGGGTAACCACTTCTTATTATTGTCCGTGCAGCTTTACAAAAAAACTACACGACAATAAGGGGCAAATGTAGACACCAAATTTGTGTCTTACGACCCCTTGTGACCCGCATCTCATTTCGCAACCTGACCTCACCACCTAAACCTTACACAATTATTTATTAATTATCTTATAATTAATAAATCCACATCGCCATACCTGCCACCTCATTTTGCCACCTCATCATGACCTAGTCTTAACCCTAAACTAACCTAATTAAGACCTATAACTTGGTCCACATTTCACACCTATGACTAATTACTCCTCATCCGCACCTAAAACCAACTTCATAATGACTTGACCAAGCCCGCAACTAATCCCTCGGGAGAAAAGGAGGGAAAGCTGGCTATTTTACCAAAAATAGCCCGCTTTGACCTGACCGATACCGGTTCTGATCGACCGCCATCGGTTGCGTAAACGCCATCGGCCTCGTAAATGACCACTTCCAACCAAAAACAAAGGATCGGATTTTCATTTTGATCGAGAGAAAGAGAAATCATTGAAAGGATCCAGATTTTGTTGGCCGAGTAGAGACAAGTGAAGAAACAGGAAGAGTTTGCAGAGAAGGACATCAAGCCCAAGACTGCAACTGAATAACCAGAGCCCAGTAACACTCATCCGAGCATCAGAAGAGGAGATAACTCATCTTGGATTGTCAGATCATCCAACTTGGGTCCTGTCTTCATCATCACAGTCCTAAAACCTGCATCTGCATCAGGGACGAGTAAGTAGTGTTTTATATGTTTCTAAGCACCATTTTCTTGAGCCTGTTGATTAATAGTAATCATAAGTTTATTCCCAGATCTACTACCAAAGCAACATACTGCACTTAACCTTCACCCATACATCCTGATATTTCCCAGAAGGCCATTTTACCACACTCGAGTCTTCCCTATCCTCCCATCATTCCCCTCACCATCCCCCAATCTTAATAACCCCACACTCACCTTACTGCAACCAACCTCTATCCGTAAGCACTTAGATTGCTGACCCTACCGGTATCGCTTATACCCTACCGCAATGGTGGTTCTCTAATCACGGTCGGTTACCCAAAGGACTGACCAGCCACTCACCGTGACTTATACCCCAAAACCTTTTTCTCACCTATTTGCCACCTAACAACCTCAGATCCAGTCTGGTTTATCCCTATAACTCAACCTGAACGTATCAATGACCAGTAACCGAACAAACAACGTGACGCTTTATTATTGATAATTTAGCTTCTATTGCTTTGTAACGAGATACCTAAATCGTGATTTTGCAATAGCTTTCTTTGTTATCATTTGTGTTAATTCGTATTAAAAGGGGAACTGACCACCTTCGAAAGGAAGTTTTATATTTCCTGGGCCTAAGGCAGCTCCCTCATTTATTGTCTAATTAAAATCTGGTGGTCCTGTATTCTTACTTGTAGGTAGTCCTTCCAAGACAAAAAGGAGTTCTTCACAGTCGATCTGATCTCTCTCTACGGTACGCGCACACCATCTCAACATTCAACAGGTATTCCTCCTAGCCCTAACCCTTATCTCTGCTTCTTAAAGGAATGATAGGATAGAAGCAAGTCTATTCTCGTCATTTTTGAGTGATGAATTTATAGAGTTCATTCATAGAGAGCTGATTTTTATAAAGATTTGTAGTAATTGTATAAAGATAATTCCTAAAACAATTGCGGGTGAGTCGGGTAGTCAAATTTGGATACATTTCTCTACTTTTATGTGGACTAAATAATAGTAAGAGATATAAATTTTGACCCCACATTGTTGGATCATGAATTTCCCCAATATTCATCTATCTTTTCAATATTCCGTAGGGAGAGAATTTTGGTGGACTCCATTGATGAAGTAGGGATGTTGGATGATCAATATCTAAGGTTAGATGACATTAAGGCATAAAAAGGTCTTCGATACACCAAAATGCGACCAAAGTTGAGGTATTTTCATGCCCAAATCTACTCTCTCCGTTCTTATTCATAATAAAGAAAAGGATGGACCTTGTGTTCCAAAAAAGAAGAAAATAAACTAAATGGTTATGATTTTAAGGCCTATAATAAGTTTCTCAAAGTAGAATCTATTTATGACTTCATCAAAATTGAATTATGGATGGCCATATGCCGCTTAAGGATTGTCCTACAAAAGTAAGAAAATGATGCACGATTGACAATAAAGATGATGAATGTATAAAAACATACTCATCTATAGATTCAAGCATGGGGTGAGAATTGGCATGACCTTAATGAATTTATTGTATGAAAAACCCTCCATAACCAATCTATATATTTCTTGGATCCCTCTTCTCTCCATGATCATTGATGGAGGATACATCCCTACCTTATGGAACATAGTCTCAAAAGTTAATTTCAAAAGGGATTCTTATATTATTAACAAGAAATCATTTTTGATGGTCTCCTATTTATTATATGGGTTATGTGGAATCTTAGTATGCCCTAAATTTTTCCCTCCTAGAGAAAAAAATTCCCTATAGAAGAAAATGAATAATATTTAGAACTTTATTCCCGTTGATTTAGGGTGCATATTAAAGATGTCCACATCTCCTTCTACCCTAAAATTTCTAGGTTGATCATGGAGACACCAATGCCAAGGATATCTAAAGAGGTACTAAAATCATATCGATAATTGGGAAAATATTTATTTTAACCAAGTACATAGTGATTATGATAGAAGTATTATTAACTCCACCATTACAACTACCTTATTATATACTAGACAAGCTATCCGAGTAAGAAATTTCTCTCCAAATTAGAAACACTATTTCTAATAAATGTAAGGAAAAGAAACGTAAGACCCATCCTTTATTACCTTTACCAGTTGGATGTAAATAGTTTAAAATATAGAAAAATATTAAGGTTGTTGCTTCCCATGTAGACACTCCTTAAATTTTCCATAGAATCCTTCGAGAATATATGACCCAAAGAAGAGAGTGAATAAAAATTTGGAGTGATTAAAATGATAAATTAATGTTACATATGACCATGATGTAGATGTAAATGATTGTGTGTGGGTCACCCGAGAGGATGAAAATATCATCCAATATAATACAAAAACTATAAGGGCGATTCCCCCACCAAGAGGGACAATTAGAAGGTAATTCATAAGGATATGGGTACTTACATATATGGAGAAAATAAGGAATCCCCAAAATCATAGTTCTCCTACTCCTTCCCAAGGCCAAATGAACAATAAGTTATTGTAGTAGTTTAGGAAATAATTCCCAAACCAATCATAGGACCTACATTAGTTTCTTATGATCTATATTCTTCGATGAGGAAGAAGAAACCATGGAAACCACTCAAGAAACTATAGTGGAAGTGGTTGAAGAAATGGAACAAGTGTAGGGAGGATAAATAACACACACATGTTGCTATTACACCTCAAAAAGAGCCTATAAAAGGCCAAATTGAACAAGCCATAGTTGTACAAATGTAAAAGATAACTAGATTGCCTAAGAACATCATTAAATCAAAAATTTAATTCAATCCAAAAATAGGTACCTGAAAAGGGTGATAAGAAAGAGGATGTCTACTAATCAAGCCTTTATTTGACATCAAACTTCTAAGGAATTATTTTCTTTTATAAAGAAGAGAAAAGTAAAAAGGTCATAGGTAGCTAATTATCATGAAGATCCGATGTCTTTCATACACGCCAAAAAATAAGTAGTATTACGGATGGTCCAAGGAATGTAGGCTAGAAACAAAGCATTGGAAACACATGGTAATGACACTTTCCTAGAATATTTCTAATGATGTATAACAAGCCTTGATATATATAATTAATATAGTAAAAGAGAGCATTGAGACAAATAAGAAAGGAAAAGCCTTCTCAAGGAATAATCACATAGTCATCAATAAGAAAAATAATCTACAATAGATGCTCTAGGTCATATATATGGCTATAAATGAATGGGTTTTTCAAGGCCCCACTATGCTCACAACTCGATGATATTAGCTTATGTCAAATTTATGCTAATTATTCTAAAACTACATTGGTAGATTGGGAATGGTAGATGAATTGGTTACCCCACTATTATAAAATATTATCTCAAGGGGTAGCCAAATATTTTCTAAGACAGGCATCATGAGGTTTTCCATAGAAAACCAAAAAGCACTGACCACGAAGGAATTCATAGAATACCTCAAATTGTTCATGGTCCATTTTCATAAGAATATTTCAGAGGAAAACGAGGAAGAACCTATTTAGCAAATCAGCAGCACCCCTGGATGTTGATCAGATTTCTAGTTTGATCATCCTAAGCATCCAAAGTGTGATTACACAAAAAATTTAATCCTTTCCCCAAGTGTGGGACTTGTAAAATGGGAAAGGAATCTCTAGATTAGAGGTTGATTCCTCAACTCCTCTGATCAGATTTATCACTTGCAAGTTAAACGAGGTTTTCAAATTCAAAATCCTATTCTAAATCCCAAAGTGGACAGAGATAAAGAATGCAAAATTGAAAAACTAGTGCTAATAAGGTGATACACCAAAGGAGTGGTGAGAATTTCTTACTTCTGTAGATTGAAACAGTTCACAAAATGCAACAAAACTTCATGCACAAACTGATAACTATAATGGAGGATCAGAAATTAGTCAAACAACACAAGCAGAGGATGGAGACTTAATCACAGGGCCTGTATTGTTATTTTAACATCAAAAATCACTTGCATTACAACACCTGAGAGGCAAAACAGGTTGCAGTCTTGAAAAAAGGTTTGATATTCCACCAAATCACTTCCAAGGTGAAAAAGGGAGCCTACTATACACAAAAAATATTCAACACTTTGAAAATGAGCCAAATCTGGCTTTTACAGTGTAAGGGACGAGCCCAGGAGAGAGAAACATGGGAAAACGTGGAAGGGATTCAACCATTGACCAAAATGTAATCAAAACAACATGGGCATCCTTATAGACCCATCCCCTAACATTTTTAGCCATACTGGGAGAGAATGCGAGCCATTCTTCATTAAAAATGGTGGTTGAAACATCATTTCTGTCCATGACCACGTGCTGCAGGCATTTTTTAATTTTATCTCTCCAAACTCCATCAAAATGAAAAAATGACCTAGAATCATGTAGATAATTTCACCATATTTCCATTGATATCAAGAACATGAAAAACTGAGCTCTAGATCGAAAGATATGGCCATTTGAAGTTTTAGGGCAAAATAGGGCCAAATCGGGTTGGCGGGCAAAATTTTTGAATTTTTCACCTTTTTTGCATTTGGGAAAATTTCCCAAAAAATCTTTGCACTCCACGTAGCTCCAGGTGCCACGTGGGACATTTTTATTGGGTGCGGGCCCATCCTTCTCCATTTTCCTCTATTTTCCCTTTGGGAAATTTTCCACAAAATCCCCGCCGGGCCGGTGAGTTGAGGCCACGTGGTGCACACTGATTGGGTGCGGCCTATCCTTCCTAAATTTTCCACAGGTCACTTTGACCATTTTGACCTAGACACGTGGTAGTGTCTCATTGGGTGCGGGCCTGCCCCTCTAAATTTTCCACGCGGGCCTTTCTTGAATTTTGGGCGCCACCTGGACACGTGGCGAGATTCAATTGGCTCGCATCTTGGGGGCGGGCTTTTACCCTTTAAATTTCCTTTAATTTTTCACTTGTGAAAATTTCCCAATTTCTCCTCCCCCTCTGCCATTCCGGACATGTGGCATCATATTACTGGCTACGGGCCCTTGGGGTGAATATTTTCTTTTACACCAATCACTTTGGGAAAAAATCCCAATTCCTCTCCTGTGCTCTACGGCTCTCGGCTCCTGGGGACACATGTTGAAACATGATTGATTGGTGGGGGCAAGGGGGCCAAAATCCTTCTTTGAAATTTGGCAAAACACTTCGCCAAAATTCCAACTTCTCCTCCACCCTCCGCGATTCCGGCTCCATAGGACACGTGGCATGTTTTTATTGGGCACGGGCCCATCCTTCCAAAATTTCCATGTGCCAACACTTAGCCAAAATTTTCAAATTTCACCCCTGGACACGTGGCATCACCTGATTCGTCGGTGGGCCTGCGGGGAAAATATTTCCTCTTGAAAACTTTTCCAAAACACTTGGTAAAAAACCAAGTTCTCCTCCGACCCCACCACTTCCCTGGACACGTGGTGGCATCTCATTGGCTGCGGGCCTTCCTGGGGAAAATTTTCCACAAAAACTCTGCCGAGCCATAACTTCAAAAATGCATGGAGTTAGGAGGAAAACTTTACCTTTTTGGAAAGATGAGAGAGAGCTCTATCCAATGGTGTCATTTTCAAAACATTTTGAGTTCCTAGAAAGCAAAAAATAATGTCTGAGGCACAAAAGAGGTAAGAATGAAAGGAGTTAGCCACAAAAATGAGCAGGGGGCACATTTTGGATAACAATTTTGGTGACTCAAAGGGGTCATTTGCTTCTGGATGAAATTACCAGTTGCTTGAAACAATCCATTGGGCATGGAGTCATTGAATTCTCTATTTGATACCCCAAATGACTAGAACACCGCAAGGAGGAAGATGGAATATCACCGATGGAGCAAGGCCTACTTTACACATTCCCAAAGAATAATGCTTGTGCCAAAGCACTTAGGGAAAACAAACTAACCTATAGAAAAACAATGTGTACAAGCACTTGGAGGAATGGAAATCTAAGCTAATATGTACAAGGTGGGAGTTCCCTTCAATAACAATGCTTTAGATGGATTCCATTGATTGGAATCTATAATTATTCGCCATCTAATGAAGACAATTGAAAGCCTTGTTGTCCTTAAACTTTGTTACCATGTATGGGCCACTCCAAATGGCATCAAATTTTGAATGCCTTCCCGGTTTTTCTCTATCTCGCATCCCATTTTAACACTAGATATCCAAATTGGAAGGATCTATCCTTTGCCTTCCTATTAAAGGTCTTCTTTATCAAAGCCTAATCCTTCTCCATCGCTTGGGATGAATGATTTCTGATTTCTTGAGCTCCATCAATTCTCCATATCTGACCTCCATGGGCTCAAACTCCACAACTCCAACTATTTCATGAGTTCCAATGTTGGCAACTCAAGTGACGCTGGGAAAAATTGCCTCTCTCCCATAAACAAGTTTAAATGGAGAGTTACCTATAGATCTCTTGGGAGTCCTATCAGCCCATAAGGCTGATTTCAATTTATTATGCCAAGACCTCTGATTTTCATCAAGAGTCCTCATAATGATCCTCAACAAGTTCTTGTTTGTAGATTCAGCCTGGCCATTACCCTAAGGATAATAGTTTGATGAAGTACTTAGGTAGATCCCATTCTTGACAGCCCATTCAGTCACCTTGGACCCAATGAATGCTAATACATTATCTGATATTATTGTAGCAGGTATGCCAAATCTGGTTGCTATTCCCTCATAGAAGTCTAGGATACTAGATTCATTTGCTTCCTTGAGTGCTACTTTGCTTGATCCACTTGATGAAATAATCCATGGCTATTAAAATCCATTTGTGCCCTTGGCTTGAATTGGGATTAATGACTCTAATGAAGTCTAAACCCCATCTCATGAATGGCTGGTCAACTGAAATTGGATGCAATGGAAGGGCAGCTAGCCTCTCTTTACCTATGAAGAATGCACAATTCTTGCACCTCTTGATCCATGCATAACAATCACTTAAAATCTTGTGCCAATAATAGCTAGCCCTCATGATCTTTAGAGTTGTCACCCTTGGTACAAAATGACCACCAGCTAGTCCACCATGGAACTCTTCCAACACCCTATGAATCTGATTTGTACCAATGCATCTCAGCAAGACTCCATTCACATCCTTTTTGAACAAAAGACCACCAACAAGGGCATATGGGACAGCCTGCAATCTGAAGTGTCTTCTTTTGGTCTTGTTCATCTATAGAGAGCATAGACTTGTGCTTAGGAAATGCATTATGTCCTGGGTCCAAGCAAGGAATGGGAACACCATCATTTTCCTCTTGAGTGCTTCCTTGCTCATGGCTGTCTTGCAGTAGCCAAAACAACATCATTCTCATTGCATGCTTCCTTTTGTTTGCTCAAAATCAGCTTCTCACACAATCCTTTTCCTCTCTAACCAACTTGGTGACTTTGATCTCAATGTCATACTCTAAGAAATGAGTAATCCAACCTGCTCTCTTTTCATTCAAGTCTTTGTTGAGGAGGAAGTCCTTAACTCCCGCATGAGAAACCAACAACCAACCTTGTTGTTTGAAACTAGATGCTTGAATTTCTTCAAACTCCTGATTACTACAAGAACATGCTTCTCAATTAAAGAATATCTCACCTCATAGTCCTCCGATTTGGTTGAAGAAAGCAATTGGCTGCTCATCATTGTCTTTGTTTTTCTATACCAAAATTACAGAAATAGTATCATCACCACCAAATGCATAGAGGATGAAATCCTTGGAGAAATCTAGGTTAGTGAGAGTTGGGGCTTGAGAGATGGCTTCTTTGATTGCTTCAAAACTTTCCTTGCCCTCTGTTGTCCATTTGAAAGCCATGCTTTTCTTTAACATCTTGGTGATAGGTTTGACAAGGGCTACAAAATTTGGGACAAACCTCCGAACAAAATTTATTCTCCCCAAGAAGCTTTGAAGGGCCTTCTTGTGGCTTGGCAATGGTAGTGCTCTTATGGCTTTAACTCTCTCTGGATCAATTGCTAATCCTTATTTGGAGACAATGTGGCCAAGGAGCTTTCCTTCATGGGATAGAAAAATACATTTTTTAGGATTCAAGGAGACTCCAAATCTTCTACACCTTTGGTACACTCGTCTTAAATGAGAGAGGTGGTCTGCTGCATTTTTTGAAAAAATAGTGATATCATCAAGATATATCAGCACTATGTCATTAATCAAATCCTTGAATGCCATGTCCATTGCTCTTTGGAAGGTAGCTCCAGCGTTGGACAACCCAAATGGCATTTTCCTATATGCATAAGTTCCCATTTGGTTGTAAAGGTTGTCTTGAACTAATCTTCTTCCTTTACCATAATCTAATTATACCCCGAATAGCCATCAAGTAATGAAAACCTCTCGGAGCTAGCAACAACTTGCAAAATTTTCTCCATAGAAGGAAGTGGATAATGATCCTTGAGAGATGCTCTATTCAAATCTCTGAAGTCAACACACAATCTGATTTCCCCACTCTTCTTTCTTCTTTGGAACCAAGTTGTCTACCCAACTAGAATTCTTGATAGGGAATATGATTCTTGATTCTATTAACTTATTCAATTATTTTCTCATGAGAGGCTCCATGTGGAGGTTGACTGGCCTTTGTTTTTGCATGATGGGTTTAGTACTTGGATCCAATTCAATGGTATGTTGAGCTAACTCAGGATTTAAACCTTTCAAATCTTCATAGCTCCAAGCAAACACATCAGGGAATTCTTGACAAAGTTGTATGAACTCATACCTTTCTTGTTCGGTTGTCATCTTGCCAACTTGGAGTGATTTGTCTCCTTCTAACAAGATGGACACTGAATCTTCTCCCTTGACTTGGATGTTTGCTTTCTCTTTCCTAAACTAATCATTAGGATTGAAAATGGACTCCAAAGTAATAAGTCCCTTTGGTAGTTTGTTGGTTCTCAGCTGTACCACTTGGTCACCATACTTTGCTCCAACTTTTCCTGATTTTTAGCTGAGAACTCAACCTCTTCTTGCAAGAAATGGATGATTTACTGATCATTCTCAAACACTTACCAACTTACATTGTTGTCTAACACTAAAGGCCTCACAATCATGTGGATGTTTGGTTTTACCTGGTCCTTTTGAATGCTTTCAAAATGTCAAATGCTTCCCAACTACTACAAGCCCGTTAGTAGCTTGGTTCTCTTTTCTAGGAATGGATTTTATGCCAAAACCCTCAAAATATTCAATGAGGTCCCACACCCTATTCTTGTAGCATTTGAGTAGATCATTCTTGATAGAATGCTGCCCCTTAACTTGGTTGAAAATCAACTCATTGTCACCAAAGACTTGCAAGTTCTTTATTCCTCTCTTGATTGACCAATGCAATCCTTGTATCAAGGCTTCATACTCAGCAGTGTTATTGGAGCATGTAAACTGAAATCTAAAAGCTGAATAATACTTCACTCCTTGAGGGGAAACAAGCATAGCTCCCCCTCCTACTCCTTGTCTACTCCTTGATCTATCAAAAAACAACTGCCATACCTCATTTTCATCCTTGTGGTCTAGCTTGGTGATGTTGGGAATAGGCTGATTTCTTCATGCATGCAAAAGACTCCTAACTCAGATTCTTCTATTTCTTGATAAGGATCAAAAGCATGCACCTTGTTTTCCCATTCATCAAGAGTTAGATCTGGGATGCTTCCTACCTTGGTGTCAGCTTCATCAGTGCTTGGATAATCCTCTTGATCAAATGTTGAACAATTGGTATTGATTTGACTTGGAGTGTAAGGCTCAATGTGAAAGTTTGCAATAGGCTCAGATCTGATTGTGGCTTTAGTTCCATATCTTGTTCTTAACAACATGTGTGACCAATCAATAGATAAGTAGCCTCCAATCTTGGTTGTGAAATCCCTTGACAGGCATAGGGCAAAGAGTGGTGGAAGATCTATTACTGAGACATCTTGTAAAACAACAACATTGGGGCAGGCATGCAAGGTAAGACTCAAGTTTTTTATCACTCCAATTGTTGTTACTGCTGTCCCATCCAATTGCACTACCCCTTTGGATATGGTTTCATACTAGAGCCCCAACTGATCAGCTATTTGCTTGGGCATTACTAAACTACTTGCTCGAATCAATCATGCAATTGTGTACTAGTTTATTTCCAATGATGAATGAAACATAGAATGGAGGGGGCTTCAACATTTTACCTTGCTGTCCTCCATGATTCCCCTCAGGCTGGGCAGCATTTTTGAGCACCTTCTCCTACATTTGGACGTGCTGATTTGAAGATGACCAGTCCTTCATGGCAGCCTGTAACAAATCTCTTTGGCCTGGGATATATAGTGATTCCCACATTGATATGTTTACATTTGTCTTCTTCATCTGATCAATGATATTGAATGGGGATGAAGCATCTCTTTGCTGTCCCTTAGCTTGCACATTCACTCCTTGCACATGGGCGGCAGCAACTGGCATTTGAGTTGGCCTAGGAGCTGTTTTGGGCAGTCCTTGTGTGCTTGGGATTGGATTTTGTTTGCCAATAGTTTGTGGAGTGATAGAAGATTGAGGATTGCTTGGGGCTAATGGCTGTTCTTCACCCAAATTTCTCCTCTTTGACCTTGTGTTGGCTGCAACACTTTGGGAAACTATTTGATTCATGCCACAAAAATCTTCTTCCTGCCAGTTTACAAGTGTGGTATCATTTGGAGCTGACTATTGCTGGAATGTTTCTTGACTACCCTCACCCTCCACACCAGTTGTTGTCACCATTAATGCTTGATTCAAGGCACCATTGAAGCACATGGATTGGTTATGAGGTTCATTACATGGGAAACACCAATCATACTCTTGAGCTATATTGTTTTTTACCGGCACTAATGCTTTAGAGGCATATGTAGTGTTGGGATTATAGGGCTGAAATGGTCTATTGGCAGGAGGCCTTGCTTGATTTAGATTTGCAGCTGGATTGGGTGGTCTTTGGGGTTGATATGGCTGCCTGTTAGGCTGAGCTTGAGGCTAGAAGGGAGGTCTAAAACCTTGGGCTTGCTACCTCTTGAGTGTAACCAGCTCATTACCTAAATTTTGTAGCTGCTTCATGACTTCTTGAAGTTCATTTGAGGCACTAGAAGATGAAGTAGAAGCTTCACTTGAATTTTGATTTCTAGGAGTGGGAATAGGAGCTAAATTAGGCATTTGATTAGTGTTTGGGCTCTCTAAACTTGGAAACAATGGCATTGGAGGCCTAGGAGCTAGCTTGCTAGCTTGAATCAAACAATTTTCAGCTCTAATGGCAATGCTATAAGCAATGGGGATAGTTGTGCCTCCCATGGACTGAATTAACATAGAAATATTAGAATTTAAAGATTTGAGGTAATAAAGAAAAGCACCTTCTATTATTCACTTGAATGCCACTAGAATTCTCTCCCAAGTCCTTTGAAATCTGAAATTAAAATCACCACCGCTCATTGGGAGCTCTCTTGATGGTTGTCAACTGCTCCAAAAGGGACAAGTTGTCTCCCTTTTCTCCAAACTACTCATGGAGGGCTATACATAGCTGATTCCAATTTTGAATAGAACCTGAGGCAAGACTCTGAACCATTGCAAAGCTTTCCCTTTGAATGAAGATGCCAACAGTTTGACAGCAACTTGCATCTCATTGATCTCATGGATTGCACAAATATTGGCAATGTCCTTAACATGATCACCAGGAGTAGTTTGATTCTCTCCAGTAAAGTATGGGATGTTCTTCAATGCTGCAACTGGAATTAGATTTTGTGCATTGAGAGCAAGTGGGTTACTGCCAGTGAAATTGACATAGGGGTTGTTTTGTGCCATTTTGATTGGCCTTAGAACCCTTGTTGATTGAATGAAAGGCCTACCAGGTGGAGGAGTTGAGAGAGTTCTATTTGGTGGAGATGGAGACCTTTGAATCCTCCTCCCTCTTTTCCTTCTTCTTGGAGATAACTACAGATACTCAAACAACACCTCTTCTTCTCCAACTCTTGACCTTGTGGTGATTCTTCTCATGAGTTTTTCAAGCCTGCACTGCTAAAACCAGCTGATTCTTCCTCCTTAGAGTCACCAAATGTGTAATTTAGGGATCTTTTAAGCAAGAAACTTGCAACAAATGCACATCAATTTTGTTGCAATGAAGATGAAGACCTCTAAGGTCCCACCGGGCGTGCCAAAATTGTTGTAGAAAATCAACAACACCCCTAGATGTTGATCAGATTTCTAGTTTGATCATCCTAAGCATCCAGTGTGATTGCACAACATTGAATCCTTTCCCCAAGTGTGGGACTTATAAAATGGGAAAGGAATCTCCAGATTAGAGGTTGGTTCCTCAACTCCTCTGATCAGATTTATCACTTGCAAGTTATACAGAGGTTTTCAAATTCAAAATCCTATTCTAAATCCCAAAGTGGATAGAGATAGAGAGTGCAAAACTGAAAAACTAGTGCTAATAAGGTGATATACCAAAGGAGTGGTGAGCATTTCTTACTTCTACAGATTGACACAGTTCAAAAAATGCAACAAAACTTCATGCAAAAACTAATAACTATAATGGAGGATCAGAAATTAGTCAAACAACACAAGCAGAGGATGGAGACTTAATCACAGGGCTTGTATTGTTATTTTAACATCAAAAATCACTTGCATTACAACACCTGAGAGGTAAAATAGGTTGCAGTCTTGAAAAAGGTTTGATATTCCACCAAATCACTTCCAAGGTGAAAAAGGGAGCTTGCTATACACAAAAATGTTCAACACTTTGAAAATGAGCCAAATCTGGCTTTTACAGTGCAAGGGACAAGCCCAAGAGAGAGAAACATGGGAAAACGTGGAAGGGATTCAACCATTGACCAAAATGCAATCAAAACAGCATGGGCATCCTTATAGACCCATCCCCTAAAATTTTTAGCCATGCTGGGAGAGAATGCGAGCCATTCTTCATTAAAAATGGTGGTTGAAATGTCATTTTTGTCCATGACCACGTGCCAGAGGTTTTTTCAATTTTCTTTCTCCAAAATCCATCAAAATGTAAAAATGACCCCATAATCTTTTAGATAATTTCACCATCTTTCCATTGATGTCAAGAACATGAAAATGAGCTCTTGGATCAAAAGATATGGCCATTTGAAGTTTTAGGGCAAAACAGGCCAAATTAGGTTGGTTGGCAAAATTTTTGAATTTTTCACCTTTTTGCATTTGGGAAAATTTCCCAAAAATCTTTGCACTCCATGCTCCATGTGCCACGTGGCACATTTTTATTAGGCACGGGCCCATCCTTCTCCATTTTCCTCTGATTTGCCCTTTGGGAAATTTTCCACAAAATCTCCACGGCCGGTGAGTTGAGACCACATGGCGCGCGCTAATTGGGCACGGCTGTCCTTGAATTTTCCACAGTCACTTTGACCATTTTGACTGGACACGTGGTAGTGTCTCATTGGGTGCGGGCCTACCCTCTAATTTTTCCATGTGGGCCCTTCTTGAATTTTGGGCGCCACCTAGACACGTGGCGAGATTCGATTGGCTCGCATCTTGGGGGCGGGCTTTTACCCTTTAAATTTCCTTTAATTTTTCACTTGGGAAAATTTCCCAATTTCTCCCCACCCTCCCATTCTAGGACATGTGGCATCATATTATTGGTTGCGGGCCCTTGGTGCAAATATTTTCTTTTATGCAATCACTTTGGGAAAAATCCCAATTCCCTCCCCACTCGCGGCTCTCAGCCTCCTGGGGACACATGTCGAAACATGATTGATTGGTGGGGGCATTAGGCCAAAAATCCTTCTTTGAAATTTGGCAAAACACTTCACCAAAATTCCAACTTCTCCTCCGCCTCTCGCGATTCCGGCTCCATAGGACACGTGGCACGTTTTTATTGGGCGCGGGCCCATCCTTCCAAAATTTCCATGTGCCAACACTTAGCCAAAATTTTCAAATTTCACCCCTAGACACGTGGCATCACCTGATTCATCGGTGGGCCTACAGGGAAAATATTTCCTCTTGAAAAATTTTCCAAAACACTTGGTAAAAAACCAAGTTCTCCTCCAACCCCGCCACTTCCCTAGACACGTGGTGCCATCTCATTGGCTGCAGGCCTTCCTGGGGAAAATTTCCCACAAAAAAATCTGCCGAGCCATAACTTCAAAAATACATGAAGTTAGGAGGAAAAATTTACCTTTCTAGAAAGCCGAGAGAGAGCTCTATCCAATGGTGTCATTTCCAGAATTTTGATTGCTCGAAAAGCAAAAAATTATGTCTGAGGCACAAAAGAGGGAAGAATGAAAGGAGTTAACGCAAAAATGAGTAGGGGCACATTTTGGATAACATAACCATTTAAGGTCATCTAAATAGTATCCTATGACAAAGAGAATATTTAGAAGATTGAGACTCTTAAAGAAGTAGTAGGAAAAATTATGGATTCACAAAAGGTCTTATTGGGTAAGGCTCCTAGGATCTATAGGAATCCCACAATTGATCTTAATAAGATTGATGTGGAGTATAAGATCAATAGAGATGCCTTATTAGCTGCCAAAAAGGGACCCATACTACAAAATCCAACTCATAGGAGACTAACTGTGAAATAGGAGCCATAAATATTTAATATGAATTCTTTGGGAGCACACATGGCCATGTACTAAGTTATAACATCCTAATTGAAATAAGTTAAGGATAATTTGTAAGAGGCCATTTGTATAGTATATTTTCTTGATCCTATGTAATTATAGTATTTCAAGAGTGGTGGAAAAGAGCCCCTATTTAATATAAATAGATATGTGTACCTCCATTTTAAGGGAGGTGAACACTTGATCATTAATGTAAGATGGTTTAGTCATTCCTATGAGTTATAATTATTATTTTTCATCTCTATCATCTACATTTCTTTTATATTTGGTAAAAAGGGTATTGGCAAGGACCATACCTCGTTATAAAGAGGATCTAAAATCCAAATACAACCATGCATATATATCATGGAACAAAAACAATATATCAAAAAGGGATGTAGTCAACACCACAAACAAGATCGAAACTAGTACAAACCCAGGAAAAAAATCACACAAAAGTGCCATACAGAACATAGAAGAAACAAAGACAGAAGAGAGAAACTAACCAGAGTTAATGATTGATAACTTAGGAAGATATCTTGATGAGCTATTTGATTTTATTGTCACATTCTTAAATTTCCTTTTTCCTATAAATATCTTTACCTTTTCTCTTGTTATCAAGATTATTGAGCTCTTTGATACTAGAATTCAACATGCTTATTTGGATGAAAAACCCATAAACAATGAGGTTGCATTTGTATTCCACTTTCTCCAGTTTTCATTGATCCCATTCTAAAATTTCTTGTTTTTTTCCAATGTTGTAACTTTTTGATACTTCCCTTCAGATTGGTGATGCATTTTTCATATCCATTAGGGATTTCTCTTGAAATCCCATTACTAATTTTTTTGGTTCATTCTTATCTCTTTTAATCTTCTCACCTAGATTAAGAATACAATTAGCTTCCAAGCCCCCTCCAATCCATTCAGGTTGTTTCCTTCAATCTATTTCCCCTTTTTGCAATTTCTACTAAGAACACAAGTTGTGGGTTTAGAGGAATAATGAGGAGTAGGAGCAAGAGAAGGGAGGATTTTTTTATTAGAATCTTGGTTTTGAGGTGCATGCAAATGATAATAATAAAAATTGGTAGAGATGATAAGTTATCTTTCCACATTGGACCTCTTGTATTGAACTTAAAAGTGACATGAGGATATAAAAATGAAGACTAACTAGGATGTTTCTTATGAAATAATTAAGGAAGAAAAGGTGGAAAATGTTGATCATGTGGAGTTTTCCCTCCAGTGTTAGGTACCTGATAATAAGATTTGTGAGTTCATCAAAAGGGAAGGGTAGAGAGGCTTTGAGAATACCTCGTGAGACCTGATTAAGTTTCTCTTAGTCACCCACAAAATGGTTTTCCTGTTACACCCTATTGCATTTGTTTTTGTAAAACTTCATGACCTACATACTCATACCCATGACATGGCATATGAGTCCCTTCGATATGAGATGTCTCTAACCTTTAAACTAGATTGTTATATCTTTTAATCATTATGAAAATTCCATAGATAAATAAGGTTTATAACCTCTGACCCACTCAAAGTATTTCCCATATTCTTTCATCGTCCTTAATACTCCTATTAAATGGTGGCTTGACCTGGTTCATATAACTCCTCATTTTCCCACTTTGAGATTTTTCAAAAAAGTTTCAGCTTAAGCCTACAATCATGGTAGAATTCCTTTCTCCACATCTAACTCAAACAACTATAGTCATTTTTATGACCTTTCAAAGAACAAGTAAATCCCATACGTGTCATTCTATCACCCATCAGGCACTAGGTGCTCACCCAAGTTATGCACAGTGATGAGCTCCTCCTTTATGTGAGTTGTGTGAGAATGCATTATTTATGATATAAAATTAAGTGAAGAGAATGGAAACGAACCATACATCCATCTTAGAGCTCAGAATGGGCTTCTTAGACCAATGTATTCATTCAGATAAGAAAATCATTATAGAACATAGATCTGAATCACAATAGAAAGGAAATGCACAGGGTTTACACCCACTCATATATATATATATATATATATATATAATTGATCCATACAGATATAAGTAAAACTGAAACCACATATATTCATATTAAACACGTTTGGTAATCACATTACATTCATTGAGGCTATCACAGATCCATATCATAGTGTAGACCAAAGTCATGCATCAAAACTAGACTTAAGCCCCTCATAGGACAACGAAGAATATTCAGACCCATCCCCTTGATACCTCATACTCCTATAGATCCTCTAAATCTAACCCGTAGAACTCTCACAAAGATTTCGCATAGCTTCACCACTCTTCGATTCTTGGTGTGTTTATGTCTCTTTCCTCTATCAGGCCCTTATATATATAGCCTTAGAAAGCACCATCGTGCCTTTCTAAATTTTTAGATTGGTTTCCAAGTTTCTAAGTGGTCCTCCATGGGAGCATGATCCTTCAGAATCAATCTCTCCATTCTTTTCCATGATGACATTCTATAATCTTATACCACAAGGTGTATTCCTTTCATGGGCACCAAGTTGCCAGGATGGCACCTTATCTACTCCGCATGCATAGTCGGTTCATGCTTTCATTGTGTTCTTCCCGATATGCCAAATATGGCTAAGTCCGAAAACCTTTTCTCTGCCTTGCATGTGCACGCCACTGGTTCTACTAAACCCTCCTAAAACACTTTACTCCTATGCACTCTCGCCTGCACTCCAAGTACCTTCTTGTACTTAGCCAATATTTTAGGGGCCCAACATCACCCCACACTATGCCTATTCTCCACCCTTGGGAACATCTTCTCAATGAATAAAGAATGATTTTCCTTGAATAGTTTGGGGAAAGAATAAAGGAATGAAGAATTTGGGGAAGAATGAAAGAATGGGGAAATTATGATTACTTTTGCAAGAGAGGTAAATATTCCTTCAAGTATTCCTCCAACTTATTCCAGGTATTAACCTCATTCTGTGCCTATTGACAGAGGTCACCGACTAGGCACTCACCTCTTCAAAGCTTAGTCCTTCTCCTTGGGTATTCATTGTTTCCATGATCCCCTCCAATTGTTTTCCCAAATCCTCAAGTGTGTCCATCCTTCGAGTGATCTGTGGATACAAATCCTTCACTGGTTTTTGACTGATCACCATAAGGTCTCAATAGCCTTTGATTTCTTCTCAACCTCGGCTAGAATTTTTTCACATTCCACTCTATTCCCCTTTTTATTCTCTTGGAACTCCTTGAGCTCCGCTTTATGAGTGGTGACTAGGATGCTCGCCACTATATCTCTATCAATGTAGTTGTCATAGATGTCCTCAAAGAACTTGGGTAATGGATTTCATATCGTAGAGGACTTTCTTGTATTGAGAAAAAATTTCCATGACCTTCATCTTGTCCTCCTTATCTATGTGCTCGATGCCTCCTCTACAAATTCCAAGGCCAGTGGTCATCTTTCCATTGTGAGGATGCAGGTCAAGTCCTCTAAGAACTCCAGGGTGGATCCATACTTATATGCTTTGGTGGTGTCGATCTGGATGCTTCAAGATAAAGGCATATGTGATCATCTCTACTTTCTTATAGACCTCGCACACCCTTTCATTCTCTTAATTTGACTCACACCTTAGTTGAGTGTTGATTAGTTCCTCCCGATTTAAGTCCTTGGTTCTTTCCTTGAGATATTCTTCCTTCTTCTCTAGTTTTGCCTCTAGGAACTTCACCTTGTCATTCCTCCCAAGAGCTTGGCTTATACTCTAACCAAAACTTTGTTCAAATGTATTCCAGTTTGTTCATTTGATAGCCACTAAGTGTTTACCAAGGGGTTGTCTCCTTTTAACTCTGGTACCTTCATTATTTAACTGTATCTTACTTCAAATTATGGCTCATTGATGTGGGACTCAAATTCCCAAAAAAATATTTTCCTCGTCTGAGGGTACGCACCTTCCTCATCAAAAGAAGCCATAGTCAAGAGTTACTCTATTAGCACGGTGCTTTGAAAACATGTGCACAACACCTTGTTTAGATCATCAATGTAGCCCATCCTCTCGAACCTATGATGCTTCGTGCTCTTTTCTCCCATGTGCGCGACCTTAAGAAAGCTCATAGCCAAACCGGATCTCCTCCCATGTTGCCATATTCCTTTTCTACGCTCTCCTCCTCTACTTCCTTCATCACCATGTCTCGCGCTGCATTCCATCTCTTGCTCTACCAGGTCCTTAATGATTTTTTCTACTTCTTTCTCCATAGCCTCATCTATCTATTCCTTTATGAGGCTTGGGGTCCTTTGTTCTTTTGTAACTTCTTCACTTACCCCTTTGTCCTGAGCATCCTCTTTTCCTTGTCATTCTCCCTCTTGACAAAGATGTACTCATTTTATTCTTCCTCTCCTTCCTCCTCTGAGTCATGTACTTAAAATGTGCTCGGCTCTTCTTCTTTTGGATTCTTTTCTTTCACCGGGACTTATATCTTCACGCGTAAGTACTTGGCTTAGTGCTTATCTCCAACGTGCTCACCGCTTGTGTAGTTTAAACACTTGGTGCTTTCGCACCTATTCTCTTTCCCTCTTCTTTGGCACGGGATTATTCCTTCTTGTGGGGTCTTCAGGGATGGATACATCATTTTCCAAGTATGCGCCATTTTCAAATTTCATCCTTATGCGAAGGTATATCCTTGCTACAGCCCTTCTAGTAATTGGAAATGTTACAGGCTTCATCATTTGTATCTCATGGGAGACATATCTCTCCATGTATGCACGCTTCTTGGGGTAGACTAACTTCCTATGTAGCTCTATATGGTCTTGATCCACCTCACTAAGGTCAAACCTTAGTCTCTTGGCCTCTTTGAACCTGTTCACCCCGCTTGAAATATTACATGGTGAAGGAGAAGGGAAGTTTACACCAGGGGCTCATTGTTTCATCTGTCAACCTAAATATACCAATGCAGAAGTGTTGATATGCTATGAATTCTACTTCTCCTTTTACAAGCATAGGTAAATTCTCTAGAATCCTCCACTCTACCTTGAATGCATCCTTCATGCGCTTGTACCACTTCTCTAAGCATGCCTTGTGAGTGGCTATCATGGTCTCATAAGTATATTTCATAAACCTCTTCATGGATGAGAGATCCTCTTTTGAGTGCTCCCAAACAAACATTTACATCCCATCAAGAACTCCTATTTCTAAGAAAACAATTGTGAGGAGGACATTTCCAAATAGTATCTTCTCACCTTCTTATGCGCTGCTAATGATTTCATCTGTGATGAAAGTAGACAAGTTATAGATGGTCCCCTTAGATATTTTTTGGCATATGTTCAGCCATGCCTTGTTCACTTGAGTCCATATTTCTTGATCATTGAGATTGGTTACCAAGTGCATGACCATCCTCATCATGGGGTCTGGGAATCTCTACGATGTCAAATTATCACGATCCTTTCTTGTAGTCATATGCAGCTACTATTTCCTTGATGGCATCCTTGTCGCTTAGGTCATCATTAATGCTATCCTCCTCACAGATAAGGCCTATGAACTTCAAAATAAATTGGGAGTCATACGCATCTTGTGCCCCATGAAATAAAAATGGTCTTCATGAATGCACATCGCCCACCGATAAAGGCACTCGGGTTTTCCAAATTAGGGTAATTCGTAGAGCTGCAATAACCCCGCCTTCTCCAGCTTTATCTTTTACTTCATCGATGTATATGGGCATGCCCTCTGACGTCCTCTTGTTTTTTGGGTGAACCAAATCCAAATCCATTTCTTTCTCCATCATGCTGGTGTAATGATTATAGTCACTCACATTCATTTTTCACAAATGAGACTCCCATTCTTTTCCTAGTAATACCCCATCCAGGTATTGCATCTCCACATACCACTCTTCATTTGTGCTTACAACGACAAAATTTTTATTCCCTTTCTCTTATAATTTTTAGGTGAGATGGTTTCTTTCTTTGGTACCATTCTTCTAGTTAGGTTACACTTCAAATGTCTTCTCCTTGCTCTACTCTACCACTTTATCCAACCCCAAGACTTAATCTTGCGAAGAAACCCTCTTAACACCATGACCTATCCATCGGTTTCCTAACTAGAATAATTATTCCACAAGACGGTGCTTCTCCACAAATTCCTCCATGCCCATGTACTCCCTTCCTACTATTATACGGATCTATTCTAGTCACGTTCTCTCAGATTTCTTAAATTTTTCTTCGCATAGATCACTTTTAGATGCCCTAGTTCATGAGAGCTATTTTCACTTTGTAAATGGAAGGTAAAATAATGAAGTGCTCGACTTCTTATTTATATCTTTTCCTTCTTTCCAGCATTAAATGTTATTTTACCTACCACCATACTTACAACTAAATGTGGCTTTTTCTACCAAGTCGACCTTACGCACCTTCACTTATACACTCCATATTGCACAAAACATTCTACAACCTTTTGGTGTGAAAACAATCCATCCTGAAAGAAGACTCTTACGCACGTGTAAACAACACCGAAGATACTTTTGTCCTAATTTTTGCTCTTTCCTACCTTGTGTTGTTCCCGTGCTTATTCCTCCTCTCGTACGTGGTTTCTCTAAGTCTTCTTCTAACACCGACCTTTTCCATCCACCTCTTATTCCATGTGCTTCCTTCATCCTCGCGCTAGAGATACTTCCTTCATCAAGAATGTATAAGATGATATAAGGTCCCAACCAATGGAATTTCAACTTCTCGAGATGGCACAGATACTTGGAATCATACAACAACACCAAATTCCCAACCTCAAATTTATTTTTCTTGATATGATGATCATGCCATGCCTTTTGTGTTTCTTTTTCTAGTCTTCGCCTCCATCTAGTAAGTGATCACCTTTTGTCTAACTCGCATTAACTTACCAATTCTTTATTTCAGGTGATTGATCATCAGCCTAACCCTCCTGTGTGCACTATATGTAGCAAAGGTAACATGGATTCCAATGGTAAAACCACCTATGCCAAACACCAATTGAAACAACATGGCCTTGTTCAACCTTTTGTAGGTTGTCATGTATTCCCATAGAAATATTGATACCTTATCATCCCAATCTTGTCTTCCAACGTCACATATCTTAGTTAACATGTGACTTAGTATTTTTTTAAATGCCTCAATAATTCCATTTTCTTGAGGGTGATATGTGGTAGTCTTATGATGGGCCACCATAAATTCTACCAACAAAATTCTGATTGTTTCATTGAGAAAGTGTGTACCCCTATCACTTATTAAACTTAAAGGGAAACCATACCTACTGATTATGTTTTTCCATAAGAATCTAGCAGTTGTCACCACAATGCAAACCTTTGTAGGCACTACCTCTACCCATTATGTCAAGTAGTCAGTGTAAGTAATGATATACCATGAACCCGTCCTTCGCGGCTAGTGCAATTGGTCATACAAAGTCAATTACCCATTTCTCAAATGGTTCAACACTGTCTATTGGTCGCAAAGGCATTTCATCTCTCTTTCCAGGTTTCCCAAGGTGTTGGTAATGGTCACAAGCCTTGCAAAACTCAATGTAATCTTTATAGATGATTTCCCACCAAATCCTTGCTACTAAAATCTTCCGCGTGCTAGCATTTCCCGCATAGCTTCCTCTTGCAATCCTACCATGCACTTCTTCCATAATATCTATGCTCTCATGTTCCAATATGCATCGGCACAGAACCTCGTCACAACCTAACTTATATAGGTCTCCACTAATAATCATGTAGGGTGCAGTGCATATTGTTAATTACTTTCTTTCTAGGGCCTTCATCCCTTCCGGCACCACACTTGTTTTTAAGAACACTACAATTTCTTCCAAGTTTGAGGGCACGCGCCACAACCTAAATAGTTGTGCATATTTCATAGTATCCGCAATGATTTGTGTGTCCTCTCCTGAGTCAATCCTTGATAAATGGTCAGGCCCTGAATTTCTCTTTCTTGGCTTCACCACTACTGTGAACTCAAATTATTGAAATAGAAGGACCCAATGATATATGCGCCCTTGTATAACAATTTTTTTGACCAAGTAACTCAATGCCATGTGGTCTGTGTAGAATATAAATGGTGTTGCCAATAGATACTACCTAAACTTAAACAACACATAGATCATAAATAATGCTTTATGCTTAATATTTGTGTAATTCTGCTACATTGGTGTCAAATTTCTACTTATAAAGCACAATGGATGATCAATAATTCCCTCTGAGGTTTTTCTAGTACTAATCCCATAGTTGTTCTTGAGGCATCAACATGCACATGGAAAGGCTTATCCTAAGAAGGAAAACATAGTATGGGTGTCATGACAATCCTATCCTTCAAGGTGTCAAATGATTTTTGTTGTGCCTCTCCCCAAAGAAAGGTACTCTTGTATTTCAACAACTCTTCTAATGGTGTGGCAATCTTGGCATATCCCTTGATGAACTTCTTGTAATACCATGTAGGCCTAAGGAATCTACACACTGCACTTTGACTAGTAGGATCCCCTAATCCTACAATAATTGAAACTTTATCGGGATCTACTAGAAAACCTTCTTTACATATAATGTGTCCTAACAAGGTTCTAAATGGAGTAGCAAAGACACATTTCTTAATGTTGAGGGATATCCTCAATTGCCGACATCTCTCAAACATCAGCCTTAAGTTGTCACAATGGTCTTTCACCAATCCATACACAGTCCAGTCATCTAGGTAAACTTGAAGAAACTTATGGATGAAGTCTTGAAATGCTTGTACCACAATGCGCGAGAACACATTAGGTGCTTTTTTTAATCCAAAAGGCATAACCATGAAGGAAAAACTCCCCCATTCAATGGCAAAATTTGTGTTTCTATGGTCTTCCTTTGCAATCCTAAATTGGTGGTACCCTTAGAACCCATTTGTGAAAGAGTATACTTCACACACGGCCACTCCCTTTAAGATTTCTTCAGTAAATGGGGTTGGGAAGGAATCAATGACACATACTTCATTTAGGTCTCTATAGTCAACATAGATCTTTATCCTCCCATCCTTCTTGATGTTGATGACCATTGGGCTTATCCATTATGATTCTTCAATAGCCTCTATGATGCCTAACGCTATCATTTTTCTATCTCCTCCTTGACCCGTATGTGTAAATTTGGGTTCATCCGATATGGCCTCTTTCAGATTGGGCACGCATCTTCCTTCAACTTGATCTTCATCTCCCCTAAGGAATGGTGAAAGCCTTTGAGTTTATGATACCTATGAGGGAATAAATCTTGGAACTCACGCAACAGATCAATGATCTTTGAGACCTCCTTCTCTCGACTAATAGTCTCTAATGAGAGCTTCCTTGGGTTCTGCTTTTGACCCAATGTTAACCTTCTTCATTTTTAGGGGCTCATGGTAGGCATGTGTCCTTTCATCAATGCTATCTATAACATCGTATTACCTTCAGAGTGGTTAACATCTAGACTTTCTATTTCCTCCCCATCTATGACATAAACCATATTTCCTTTTTCCTTCTCTATGCATGCGCACTCAAATTGCATCTCCTCTAACTCATCCTCATTGAAACGTGCCTATAAACTGGCTCACCTAGAAAATATAGCAACCTATCTTCTACCATGACACTATCTCCCATCATAAGGAAATTGATCACTTACAATGCCTTATCCAATATTGGCTTGGTGTTATGATATTTAAAAGCTTAGATGAGATTAGTTGTTAGCTCCTTCTAGTCTCCCATCTCGCGGCATGTTTCGAGTGGATATACCACGCGTGAACAACCTCAGTAGTGTGGAATACATCTTATGCACCCATAATTATGGTGGTAAGGCCTCTGCACCTCCTATCTAAGCCTTCTCACATGCTTGGATATAAAATGAAGCAGTCTCTTTACCATGGTAGTCTTGTATGACCATGGGCACATTACTTCTAGAGAATCTGATAGAGAAGGAAATCCTAACTTCACACCATTCTAAGAGACTCTCATGGTGTGTATCCCACCACTGTGCTATAGTCTTGAGTAGGACATAGTTCAACATCCCCCTTCTTTCATCCTCACTCTTCCACTGAGCTTCTATGTCCTGTAAGAAAATTTTAGGGTATGCCCTCCAGAGTAACTTGGAAACTTCTTTCCTCCTAGGTGCTTGACTAAGCATGCCTTGGTCACTCTTGTTATAGACCCCCTCAACTATCACCCAATTAACTCATAAGTCCCATGTGCCCAATTTTCACACATCATGCTTGTTGTATCACTCACAGACTGAGCATCCTCAAATTGGATAACTCCTTTTGTAGGGTGAATTATCTCCGAGTCTCTGATGGAGTACACATAAATTCTATCAAGGACCTCTTGTCCTAAAGGCTCGGTGCACCGACTTCCCATCCATCAAAGGGATGATGACCCATTCCTCCTTGTTCTCAAAACTGATATATCCTTTGTTGAACCTTAGGTCAAGCATTGTTCTTATAGCACCATGGGTGCCCAAGCAATGCTGGAAAATTGTCAGCCTCGGCGAGCACCAAGAATTTGAAGTCCCCAATAAACTTGGCCCCCTATTTGGTTATCACTACATCCTTCAATACTCCAATGGAAATTTCCTTAGTTTTGTTTTCCATATACAACACATTTGAATATGGCTATAATGCGGGCCTTCCCATTTGATTCTAGACATCTAATGTAAGGACATTGAATTTTTCTCCCATGTCAATCAATATGTTTCTTAGTAGCCAACCATCCACAACGCATTCAATGTGATCTCTTTTTCATAGTCAAGGCTATGGGGAGGAGGTTTGCTTGCAACTCCTACCTTTCATGCTTTGTTGTGACGAGTGGTACCTTTTCCCATATCCATTCTCCTAGCAAGGGAATAATATTCTCTTTCCTTAACATTTTGTACACTTCCTTGACCTCATCCATGTCCTTCTATAGATCCTCAACATTCCTTCTTTTCTCATGCTACCTGGAATGATCCTTTCGACACTATATTTCTCCTCAGAACTCTTAATCATATCTATTGTCTCTTGATATAATTCATTTTGATGGGCAGGTGGTCCGATACTTCTTGTGCAACAATTATTCTCTTGACACTAGAGTCCTTTGCCTTGGTACCTCCTTGGCATGTGTAGCCTCTTCTCATGTTGTCACCAAAATAGGTTCTAACCCTGACTCATGTGCCACTCTAGGCATCCACTATGTGTTGGAATTCCTTATACTCACCATCCCAATGCCCTTGTCCTTCCGATGCTACTGGCTCATGTGCTCAAACAACTCAGGGCACTCCTCATACTTATGATCCTTCCCACGCCATGAGAACTACAAGAAATATTGACACTCATGTTTATAATGTTCTATAGATCTACAATTATAGCATGTTCCTCTTGGGAATGCACTTCATCCTCCGTTGTAGTTACTGGGACCTCAAACTCCTCCACAAAAACCTCTTCCATGTGCCCCTCCATCTACGTGCCCTTCATAACAATGGCCATCATCCTTTTAACTACTTGCAAGGCTAGTCTGGCACACACCCAAATCAATTGCATCATGGATTTGATCAATTAGTCTGCATGCCCTTGGTATCACAGTCATAGAGGTGCGAGATCTTGCAATAGCAAGAAAAATTATTGTGTATTACACACTATAACAAGGGACATCTACTCCCATCATGGTCCTCATGAAAAATTTCACAATCTACTGCTATGACACGTATTGAATTTTGGGGGCAACTATCCTTTACATGTCCCTCCACTTCACATTTTGTACACCAAATACCACTACAAATTTCATGCACTTAGTTTATACATAGCTTTACTAACTTCTTGGCCATTATAGAAATTTGAGCCTCCAGAAAAGGACTAACACCAGTGTCAACACTTCCAATAGCTTTGATGCATAGGGTAGCTTCCAATGCCTCATGCAGGTCTTTGAAAGTCTTGTGTGACAATTCCCTCCTAAATAGAGTGATCAACCCTCCAACAAACCATTGAGCATGTTGTAAATGGTGAATGTCATATGACGCTTTTGAAATGAGATTTTTAAACCGTCCATCATACCCCCAAATAATCTCTACCCTCCCTTGCTATATCTCCTTTAGAGTGCTAATGCTCTTCCTCGCTCGAACTCCAAGATATGGAATTCTGCTAGAAGGAAATATTTAATACAAGTGTACTCTGCCACCGTCTTATGGGGGTCATACTTCTTACTAGATATACATGTACCCTTGTAATGTTGTTACAAATTGATTTACCTTCCATTCTAGGTAGTGATCCCCTTCACGTGCCATAAGTAACTCACATTTGTGCATATGCTTTGCAACATATTCAATACCCATATATTTTGGTAGGTGTTAAGACATCTCGAAAGACACTTAGGGAGGTGGTTGGGGTCATTTTCCTCCCAATCCAGAGCCTTGGTTCCCTCCAAGGTGTTCCTCCTCCACCGCATCCATTAGATCCACTAGGTCCCGTGCCTCCGGATCCACCAATTTCACCTCCGGTTCCACCATTTTTAGCTCTATATCCACTAATTCTACCTCTAGATCCACTAGTTCCACCTCTAGATCCACCGGTTCACCTTTAAATCCATCGGTTCCTTAAAATGGGCCTGAAGTGGTCACACCTATTATCCCCAACATTCCATTGAAATGCATTCCCACATCTGGGAGATTTCTCCATTGCAAGAAGAAGTGTATTCTACGCCACTCCTAGATGCATCGTCCAATTCTTACGTACTTTCACTTTGCCCAAAATTCCTCTAAACACTGGAATAGTATATGCAACCATGGATGTTCCAAATGAAAAATTATATCCCTTGGGTGCCAATCACCACTCCCACCGATACCAACTGTTAGGAAATAAGAGAAAATATGTGGAATAATCCCTCACGAATGCAACAAAAGAGAAAACTAATATGCAGAAATTATTACAGATCTCAAATAAAATTGTAGGATAAAATAACACACCATAAAGAGACAAGATTTAACATGGTTCACCCAATTTGGGCTACGTCCACCAATAATCACTTGCTTAGATTTTATTACAAGCCACCGCTCTCTCAATACAATACCCGATCCGTTTGGAACTATGCTCAACAAACTCTGCAAATTCACATCCAAATTCAAAACACATCTGCAATACATTTACTTGTACATCTATCATATGCATAAGACCATATAAATAGACAACTACTTAAGAAGTTTGATACAAAACCATGGGTATCAAAACCAAGGGCAAAAACTGTGGGTATCAAAACAATGGGAAAAAGACCGAAAAAAACCATGGGCCCAAAAACAACCCATAACGGTTACCCATTACCCATGGGTTAATAAACCACCCATGAAAAAAACCATGGGCCCAAAAACAACCCATAACAGCTTACCATTACCCATGGGTTAATAAACAACCCATAACGGTCCCCAGGACTATGCCTTTCTCCATCTTCATCCACCACCCATTCCCAACTACATTTCCAACTATGCACAAGTGAACCCTTCCAACACCCTTCACAGTTGCCCATACAACTACTCCAGAAGACCACTCGCCGAGTACCACAAACCTACCCATACAACCGTTGGGAGCTCTTAATATGCCTTCTTAGTTCACCTGAGGGAATGCACAACTCATGCCTCCACGACTCATCATTGACCCAGCTCTCTATGCCGCTGAGCTGCTCACTGTCGAACACCTAACTGTTCTACACAAGGCCACTGAGGAGCATCACATGCACCTATCTGTCATCCATCCATGAGTCTGCCTGAGTTTCCATGCCGGTCACCTATGCATGCACCGACGGGGAAGTCCTCCTCGTGAGTCCTTCCCGGGTGTGAGCCTCTACTCACCCCGACCTGCTGACTTCTATCACCCAAGTCCACAACACCAAAGATCCCTGCGGGGAGCACTACAAGCTCGCCATCTTTGTAGACCGCATCACATGTGGGTGAGGTACTCTTCTTCCTTAGCTCGATCCAACCTCTGATCTCACCTCGATGCCATGGCCACTGACATCGCATGCCTACTCTTCGAGACACCCATCTGCATCCAGACCGCATTGACTCCTACTCAAGTCTTCGCCTTAGTTTTCAGCTCACCACACTGCAACCGTATCCATGATGTCCTTGACTCAGCCCACCATGTCGCGCATCACCATGTGAACCATCCTCTGTCCACTTCATGAGTCTCGGCCCAAGGTTCAACCCACTCCGTATCCATGCTTCCAAAGGCACCTCTCGATACATCTACGTGAGCACTCAACTCATCTGTGCTTGTTTTAACCTCTGCAAGGTTGAGGAGCTTGCCACACTTGGCTCGCTTGCATCCAAACCTTACGTACTTTCACTTTGCCCAAAAATTCCTCTAAACACTGGAATAGTATATACAACCATGGATGTTCCAAATGAAAAATTATATCCCTTGGGTGCCAATCAGTCACTCCCATTGATACCAATCAAGGTTATCAATACTTCTCTCTTGATTTGGAAAATCAAGTGCTAGGGGTTGGTCACTAGGTGGGTTCATATGTGCGCCAAAAGATATTCTTTCTCCATGTGAAAACTCTCTCATCGAAGTCAAGGGGCTCTCTCTCTCACGCTTTCCAAGATGGGGTAGCACAAAATTCTCAAGCTCCATGTCCTCCACATGAATTTTAACACCTTCTCGTAACATCTACATCCATAGATCCATCATGCTTGTAAACCTCGTGTTGTCTAGTCATCTCCCTTTCATTATCTTTTCTACACTTAAGTCATCTCTCCTCCCTTTCCTTTTCATCTGTAATGTCTTCCATCTTCCTTCACCCTAGCTTCCTATCCCAATGCTCAAAGAAGATTTATTCGGCCATGGGAAATGCTTTTAAACTAAAAGTAATGACCAAGATCTTCATAAACCAGGAGGAATAGTGCTAAAAATGATCCTCTAGGCTCCCTCAGAAACTTGAACTTAGCAACTTCTAGGCAAGAATACGTCGAAATGGCATATTCTAAAGTGTAATTAGAAAACACTCCCTTCCACTAGTGATCAATATCACACGTCCAAGTTAGATCTGCATCCTGCAACCTTTTATAGTCATCTTGGGTCCACACGTGTGATCTATAGTACCAGCTTGATCTAGATGGGTATGCTAAAAGACATTAATACAAATCTACTAGGAAGTAGAAAAAGAATGTCTCATACAACTCATGGTATAGGTTATCTTATACCCATCTACACGCATCAAACTCAGGTCCAGTGTTGAATCTTTGAGCAAACTCATCCTCCATGCTCTTGAACCATGTTTCAACACTTTCTAAACTCGGCACTTTGTCATCACACATCATAAGGACAAAGATGCATACCATTTCTCACAACAAATTCGAAAAGAGGTTCTCGACAACTAAACCAAGATGTATTCATTTTTATTCCCTTTCAAAGAACAAGGAAATCCCACACACGCTGACCTATCAAACGGTGGGTGTTGGGCACTCACTGAGGCATGCACAGTGCTTTGAGATCCTCCTTTATGTGAGTTGTGTGATAATGCATTATTTATGACATAAAATTAAGTGAAGAGAATGGAAACAAACCATACATCCATCTTAGAGCTCAGAACGGGCTTCTTAGACCAATGTATTCATTCAAATAAGAAAAGCATTACAGAACATAGATCTGAATCACAACAGAAAGGAAATGCACAGGGGTTTACACCCACTCATATGATATATATATATATATATATATATATATATATATATAACTGATCCATACAGATATAAGTAAAACTATAACCACATATATTCATATTACACAAGTTTGGTAATCACATTACATTCATTGAGGCTATCATAAATCCATATCATAGTAGAGACCAAATTCATGCATCAAAACTAGACTTAACCCCCATAGGACAAAAATAATATTCAAAACCATCCCCTTGATACCTCATACTCCTCCGGATCCCCTAAACCTAACCCATAGAACACTCACAATATTTCGCATAGCTTCACCTCTCTTCAACTCTCGATGTGATTTGTCTCTTTCCTCTATTGGAACTTATATATAGCTTCAAACAGCATCGCCATGCCTTTTTAAAGTTTTAGGTCAGTTGCCAAGTGTCCAATTGGTCCTCCATGGGAGCATGCTCGTTCGCACTCAAGCTCTCCATTCATTGCCATGATAACCTTTTGGAATCTTCTATCACAAGGTATACTCATTTCGTGGCACCAATTTTCTAGGCTAGCACCTTGTCCACTCCACATGCACAAATGAGTCACGCTTTCCTAGTGTTCTTCCCGATATGCCAAATATGGCTAAGTTCCAAAACCTTTTCTCTACCTTGTGCGCGGTGCCACCGGGTTCTACTAAGCCCTCCTAAATCCATGTCATGTTTTCTCTCTCCTTGCACGCCCTTATTCAAATAGGCCTTACGCACCCACGTGCCTTCTTGTACTTAGCCAATATTTTAGGGGCCCAACAACAACTATCCCAATGTCTAAAAAAATCATGTCACAGATTCCACAAAATTTGTAGGGGTTTTTAATCATGTCACCGTATGTGTATATGGTCTTTAAAGAAAAGAGGAAATTATAGCTTTGATATCTCAAACCATAATTTAAATTCATAGAGTTAGCATCAATGATGATGAATATGTCCTCAAAATCATATTTAAAATTGAGGTACCTCCCTATGATTTCTAAGGTTACCACCATGTTTCGTCCCTTCCCATCAAGAATAATTAAGGGGTCCCCTTTCTCAAATTTTAATGTCTCTCTTTCCATTTTAATAGTATCATTTCCCCTAACATTCCCAACATATAACTATCTAAACAAAATTATATTGACTAAATCTAAGTAAAGTTACACAAGACTAACCTTCTTCCAAAGATGCCATCTATTTTTTATGTAAGAAAATCATTAGATGTAGTGAAGATTTTAATTAAAAACTGAAATGATGGAAACCACAGAGAGTGTTATCCCCATTAACCAAGAATAATGAATAGAACACACATAAGGTCATACCAAATTACACACAATTTCTCTCATCTTGCCAAATACTATTTCCAATATCTTTTGGATATGTTATTTCCATTTTAATTCTTTGAAGATCCAACATACTCACTTTTTGATGTAACATTTATACCTTAGAGAATTTCCTTGGCCCCTTAAGGTCCAATATTGATTGGCTCTATGCTGCTATTTCTAATTTTGTGTTTCTTTTTTCTCCTTTTTCTTGTCTTTTTGCTTTTGTTGTGTAACATCCTACAATAGCTCTTGTGGTAGTTTTAGGAATCCTAGAGGAGGATGCTTCATTTGTCTTATTATTTCCCTTTATAGGGGTTACTATGATTTGGATTTCCTCACCTTTCTTCTAGTTTGAGTATAGAGAAACCTCTTGTTTTCCCTCCAAATATTTTTCCATTTCTTCCTTGTTCTCTATTGAGGCTTTTTCCTCGTTATGAATTTCTTCTATACTCTTCTCTGATGGTTCTTTTATTTCTTCTTGATTCTTTTTTATTACCTATTCATCTTTCTTTTACATTTTACCTTCCATCTTTTCTTCTCTAGTAATACTTTCCTCTTATGTCAATTTATTTAATTGCTCAATTATCTCTTGTTCTAGGAATGGAATGATTAGTTCTTCCGTTGAGTTTGCTCGAGGTATTCTCCTTCTTTTAAGAAAACTTGTTGGACTAATTTTTAAAGATATATATAGAAAAATACTCCTTTCTTCCATGTTGATTTTCTTCAAGTGTGACACTATCTTCTTCTTCACTATTCTTGACTGTCTCTTTTCCTTGTTTCCTTGCCTCAACCAGCTTTTTCTTATCATTCCAATTTTCTCTTTTGCTCCCTTACAATTTCCTTGTTCTTAGGGTAGTATTTTAAACCATGCCCAATTTTAGTGCACTTCTTGCATTTTACAATGGTGGATTAATATTCTAAAACATATTTCCAAGTACCCAACTTGGAATGCATATTGATTATTTTAGGTAGTTCTCTCTCTATATATACATTAATAAAAATTATTTCATAAGTTAAAATTTATCTTGCCTTATTTTTGCCATCAAAAGAAACTAGATTTCCAAAAGATTTAGCAATATTTGACAGAACATCCTCATCCTAGAATTTGAAAGGAATCCCATGTAGTCTAATCCTTAATGTCATCACGTTTATGTTTTCTTTCTTAGGGTCGAATGCTAGAGTCCATTTCTGTAAAAATAGGCCCATGTTCCCCAAGAACTATGGACCATCTACCAGGGAGCAAGTGCAATATTAAAGTAAGTTAAACTAGATGAGAAAAAATCCTTTATACATTAGGGATATGTCCATATTCCCATAAGGGTTCCATTTTCTAAATTTCCATCTTCTTATAATGTCTACATTTAGACGTGGGCCATGAAACTTACCTATTAGTGCTAGTATGTTTCTTTGCATTTCTTTCTCAATGACCACATATGGTATAGTAAAGTTATTCCCTTTTTCTATGATGTGGTGCTTGATTTTAGGATTTTCAGAGATCTTTTATGGGATGGGCTCTTAATCAATAAGAATTCTAAGATGAAAATTTTCAATTGTCCACTTCTTAAGCATGACACTACAAAGTATTCCTCTAATGTCCATAATGCTTATCATGTGGTTCCTCCACCACCATCATATGATCACCCCTTACATGCAATGATTGAAACAATTAAAATACACTATCTTTTACTCTTCTCATCACTCGTGATGGCTCGATATTGACTCTAGACTTATATTAGAGACATTGTCTATTATTATTTCTAATAATTAGAAACCGGTAAAAGGTGTTTTGATTGATTTAAACAATAAAATTAATTTTTTTCTCTCACATTGCTTCAATATTTGGGAATTTCCATGAAAAATATTTTACTTGATACAAATCCTCACTACCACCACATCACTCTACTCATCATTGTTAGACCTATTACTACATTGGTTTCATTCTTTGTTAGTTCTACTCTTAGTTCAGTTCTCCGTTGGTTAGTGCTCCTTGACTACACACCCTTAGAGATATTCCTCGGTTATACATCAATGTGTTAAGTTCATCCATAATCAATAGGTTATCACCATTAGAGGTATTCCATTTAAGGCTACTTATACTAGTGTTCCTAGTTCTCCTTCTAGAGTTCCTCCTCAAATTCCTCTTTTGGATAGATCTTTGGTAATGTACAATCTCAATCACAACCCTAACACTTATTTTATTATTCCCTAAGCCAATACTCTTATAATCCAATTCTAATGATACATATTATCCTAGTTCCTTTATTGCACACACTTCTTCTCCTAGAGTTGATCCACCGAGGTCTCTTAATAAGCCTTTCATTGCACACTCGCATATCATGAATCTAGTACTCATAAGATTTCCATTCCGACACTTTTTCTTACTTTTCTCACTCTCCTAGAGTTTTATGTTAGTCCTCTAGCGCACATGCTACCCCATAGCTTCTTGATACCCTCCTAATGGTTGTTACACTTGTTCATGTATTCCATTGCATCAACACCATTTGTGCATGTTAGTGCTACATCTACTAATCCTTATTTTTAACACGTTTTTACAACAACCCCCTAGTATTTATATCATCATTGAGTCCTAAGTCTTCATATTCTGCAGTAGCTCCTTTACCTCGTTAGAAGGTTATCATTGGTTATATATTTTCTACTCACATACTTTCTACATATCTATTCATATTGATAATACAAAAACATTCAAATATTTGAAAAATACAAAATCAATACCTACACATATTCCTTGCATTATTAGAACTTTACATTACACATTATTTTTATTTTATTTTGATATATAACATGCTTTATCTCTTTACATAGATGCATCCACTTGGTATTTTGAGTTGGATGTAGGAAACATAGGTCGATACACACTTATTGGATCTCTCTTGCTTCCTTACATTCTCATCATTTGGGGAAATCCCTCCACATCCTACAAGTGTTATTGTTATATTATATTATATTTACACTTCAACATTTATTATCAATTATACAAACTACGTACCTACTACTTTTTATACGAATAGGAATAAAACTTGTGTATTGTGTAGAAATGACATATATTTGTTGACGTATTTCACTCATGTTGGTTACTACATCATATCATCATGTTTTGACACTCTTATTTCATGTATATGTGCTTGTGTATGTTCCTACTCATTTTTTTCCATTCTTGTGGCCTATGTGCCTTGATTGTCTTGTGAAATTGTGGGTGTATCATTTTTGTGACATAATGCCTATCATTTTTGTAATTTTTTTCTCTTACTTGTAGTCCTACAAGCCTTGATTATCTTCTGACACTATCAATGTCCCATATTTATAGGCCTCAAGCATTTTGTATGATTTTTTTTTTCACTAATTTCAATTGGATGCATTGATTCTATTCTTATTTTATCCTACATGCATTGTTCCTTCCGAATGATTTAGTTTCTACTCTTGTTATCTATTTCTAGCATTATTTTTATTAATTTTCATAGTTTTCCACATTGCGCAAACACCTTTCCTTTTATAGGTAATGTTAGAAGAACAATGGAATGAGAGGGGGGGGTGAATCAGTCCTACACATTTATTACTACATTTACCATTAGTTGTAACATATATTAACATTAAATTATAGTTTATTAGGTATGCATAATACATTAAAATAACCATAACACATGAGAGAGAACACAAAAAAATATGTAAGTGGGAAACCATAAAGGGGAAGAAAACCCACTGAAATATTTGTTGATATTAGTCACAACAAAGAATCGAGTGAATATTACACATCACAAGAGATTTCTTTAGTGAGGCACCAACCCCTAAACCCTTGTTGATATTACTCATAAAAAGATAATCCTATGAATATGACTCATCATAAAATATTTTTCAAAATTATGACCACTAAAAATATTTTAATTCCACATCTGATTTTGATCCCAAAATTCAGCTTCAAATTCCTTCAAACCTTTGTTCAAACCCTCATTCACCTAGCTCGCTCTTTCTTATTTTTTCATGGAAAAATTTTGCCTCAAAAACTTTCCCACCTATTATATATCATTCCTAAACCTATAACACACCTTCTCATTTCTCAAATAATGCCTTCATATTTGCTACACACTTCTACTTAGGTTGCACTTTTCCCTCTAAGAGCACTAGTTCAAATTTGAACTCAAACATCACTTTTGTACCCTTCTCTTCTCAAAACATAATGGAGGTTGGTAATAAACATTTATTTCAACCAATAAATCTTTAAAAAATCCCAATACAATCATTAAAAAATTCATAATGGACCCATGTAGGTCATTTAAGCACAAAACTAGCTCAAACCCCTCATCACATGGATGAGCTAAAACCAAAAACACCATAGAAATGATTATCTAAGATATATAAAGCATTAAATAAACCAAATATGACAAAAAAATCATCTATGGTTGTTCATTAGCTTGCACCAATCAAATTTCACATAACTCTATCAAGAAGGCTCATATCCTTCTCAAAACAGATTGTTTCGAAACCAGTCTTCACCTTTGGGCTTTAAAACCACCCAAAAACACCTAAAATATGGAATGTAACCACTCATTGTAATCCCTTAGATATTTAGATCACATCCATTCATGTTATATCTCATGAAGCATCCATATGTACAAGCCACACCAAATTTCCTCTTTTCTAAATTGATCTTCCTAGAAATAAATTTTACTAACTCAATTGGTTTGCACCCTTGATTTAACTTTAAAGGCCTCCAATTTCCTTCAATAGGAAAAAATTAATCCCTATTCACTCTCTAACTGATATAAATCATTAACCAATCTATCACATGCATCATCTAACTCAATCATTCATCATGAGCAATCTTGTTTTGAAAGCAACAAACCTTATTCTTCACAAATCAAGCTGGATGACCCATAAAATATCATCACCATGAGACAAACCATATAAAATTGGAAATACCTCTGAATCCTATTTTCATAACATCTTAATTTTACTTCCAACTCCAAGTGGAAGGCCTTCAACTAGTTCCATCTCTAAAAATGCTTCATTTAGCCTTTTCAAACTTAAAAACTAAGCTTGAGCTCAACTTGCTCCATCACCTACAAACATACTTCCAAGCTTAACCAAAACATGTAAAACCATTAGACATGTTTTCTAATCATGCATAAACCTTCACCAAGCATGAATAAATCATAATAATCATCTTACCTCATGAAGCTACTCATTACCATGTCAAACCAAACATCTTCCGATTTGATCCTCAAAGACCAGGTCATAAATTATTCATACATTATTATCATTTTTTTATATACCAATAGAAATATATATGAACTAGGATCACAAAAAAACTTGAATCAATTCCTAACTCTTCTTGTAGCTCCTATAATTCCACTTTTACCATAGACTACTCCAAACTACCCCAAAAACTAGTCTTCATAAATAGGAACACTTTTCCATTTAGGACCTCAACCATGATTTGAAACTATTTTGGAAATCTAGAACAACTCTAGGGATTAAAAATGTCACTTTATTCATAACCTTTTTTGGAAAAAAATTCCATAAGCTGAAGATCTTCGGAAATAATATTTTTAGGGAAACACACTCTAATACACCTTTTTTAGAAATTTGTGGTATTCCTCCACAACCTAAAATCATCACTTTGGAAAAATAAATCAAGATAGGCTTAGTATACTTAATTTTCTCCAAGTATCTTTTAGCTAGGGTTTATCTAGGGTTGTAAAGAAACTTTTCTTCTTAACGATCGTTCATAAAAACCAGATGATCAAACAACCTCATTATTTTTTTAATAAATCTTCATAATTTACCTAAAACTATATCCCAAACAGCTCAGGTCACCATTCTAAGCACACCTTCCAAAAGGAGAATCGAAAGTCAACTTTTTCCTCAAAAGCACACTCTAGAATACTTGGTTTCACCAAAACTTCATATCTTGCAAATCCTTAATCATTTTGACTTGAAAATTTCCATGAAGCATAATGAAAACATGATCTAATCATCCATACCACATAACTCAATTATTCCTAAAAATCTCTAACCAATCTCATTTACCCATGTAATATTGGATGTTTCTTCCTTCTTGCTTCCCAATGACCTTATACATGCACTAAACATCTGAGTACTGACTTGAAACTCATTATACACTTCATATACACTACCACCATGTTGTTACCATGCTTGGTTAGGACTGAAAAAATCCAAAACCCATACCTCCATATCATTCTGCATGTTCCAAGGCTAGGAATAGGTCTCGAATGATCTGACTTAACCATGAAAAACCATGTACTGACCTTACTGACCTCATGTAGACTATTATACACACTTAAAACATATCATGGACCATGAATTACCTCATGAAAACCTTCAATCATCTTGGAAGACCTCAAAATATGACTTAGCTCACTAGACCATGCACCAAGACCTCATAAAACATCACCAAACTTAGTCATAGAGTCTCATTTGACATCATGACACCCTTTTCTAATGATAGAATTGACATCAATGATAACATAAATGCACAATGGAAAAGAGGTACGTGTTCTCTAATGTGGCCACCTCTCTAGCACTTCATATACCTTCTCAAATATCTCCTTTAGTAGTACATAGGTCTATTTCATTTGAGCCACATGCTTAAACAAGGTTTTTACACATGCCTCAAAAGAGGGGGAATCTATCTACATTTATTATACATTTTAAACATACACAAACAAAATTTTAGGGAAGATGTAGGTACAAATAGGGTATAGGCAACCAAAAATGTAGTCATACACAAAATTTTGGCAATATCAACAAAGTGTCAAAACCATAAACTTTTCTCAAGCACCGTATGGTATGGTCCTTAAAAGAGGAGGATTATATCTACGCTTATTATACATTTTCAACATATACAAACAAAATTTTGGGGACACGATGTAGGTACAAATAGGGTATAGGCACTGGAAATGTAGTCATAAGAAAACTTTTGGCAATTTAAAAAGGGTAAAAACCATACACTTTACTTAGCATTGTATTTTATGATCCCGACCCCACCATACATTTCTAACTAGGGAAATTTCAATATGTTTTTCAAAAACTTATATTTTCACCTATGTATACCAATTTTTCTAGGAATTTTCACATCCAAATTATTCAATTAATATGTGTATAAGGGCATGAAAGTTTTCATTCCTTCTTCACACCAACACTTAGCTTTAGACTCAATTTTAGGAATCTTGGGGAATGGATCTCCTTTTTATTTAAATGTTGATAACACACTTTTAATATATTTAAAAATTTATTTTATTTCATGATCAACTACTCGGTATGTGGGGAGAGTTAAAGGGAACCTATCCTCTTTTATAATGTATGTCCTTCTTGTGTGCATGTAAAAGTAACTATGTCAATTGAAATGAAATTAACACCTAGTAGCTTAAAAGAAACGTTAATCAAATAAGAACATAATTATAAAAGATTAAGGAAAATAACTTATTCAATTCATAAACATAATAAAAAAACTAAATGTTAAGCCCTTATGACTCTTTATGATTTCTACTTGAAGTATGAACCTAATTAGATCATCTAGCAATCAAAATGGTGTTATTTTCCTCAAGAATTGAGGATGATATCTCACCAAGAAATGGTTACAAGGCCATCTTTGGATCTTCCCATGATCCTCAATTTGAGAGAATGGGTGTAATATGGAGAAACTATTCCAAAAAAATAGAGAATGCTCAAAGAAAAATGCCTATAGGTTTCACTATTTAAAGTGTGGTGTGTGTTGAGAAGGGGGATGAGGGTTATTTATATAACATTCTTGTTGGAGAAAGGTTTGTAATTTGGTGAATGTTGGACAAATCCCAAATAATAAATATAAAGGATTAACATGTTTTGAAGAATTAATCAAGGGTGTGAACCTTATTGGAGTTGGGAGTGCATTAATTAATCAGATAAGACTAATTAATAGGATGGGATAAGCTTATAGAAGTTATTAAATGGTAATTAAGAGGAAAATTAGTGTGATTTGGGGATGTGAAAGGGAATTTGACCAATAAAAGGGGTTGATTGATTAATATAGAAGGTTTAATTAACTAATAATGTTTAATTAATCATTTAGAAGTGGATTATAACTAACAAAAGTTCATTCATTAGCATCTAGAATGGGGAAGGGATTATTAATTAATGAAAGGTTGTTAATTAACAAATAAGAAGGGGAATGCTAGCTAATTGGCGAAAAGTGATAAGTATTATGGAAATGATGGGAAAGGGGGTAATTAGTGAAATTTTAGAATTACAATTGTGTAAGAGGATATTAGGTGTCTACATTTTCCCCTCTTTGGGGTGGTGTAAGTGACACCACTTCAAAGATAGTAGAAAACTATAGACAAGTAAATTGTAAAGGGATCGAAAAAAATTAGTAAAATGAAGGATTTCCCTTGAATTTTGATGGGGTGATGGAAGAGGTCGATCGATAATAAAAAATATGAATGAAATGGTTCTAGCAAGGTTTTTGGAACACATGACACGTGCACAAGGAAAGATGAGTTTTGGAATTAGCCATATTTGATGTCCCAGAAGCATATGAGAAAAGTGTGACCTGTCTAGCATGCGGAGTGGATAAGATGCCAACTTGGTGACTTGTAGGATCAAAAAGGGAATATACCATGCATGCGATGTAAGGTTCTAGAAGAACATCATTGTAAAGAGTGGAGAGCTTGGATCAAAGGGGAATTCTCCATTGAAGGACCACCTGGATAGTTGGAAGCCAATCTGTTACCTCAGAAGGCATGGAGTTGAAGGTAGGAAATTTATATATTTAGGTGCACCGGTAGCAAAAATATATATACATGGAGTCATCCCAGAGAGATCGAAGGCACTTTGGAAAGAGGAAAACATCTACAGAGATCTTATGGAGGATTCTATGGGTTAGGAATTAGGAAAATATAGGAGTGATGGCATATTTAGAGGGATGGGTCTATATTCATCTTTGTAATATGATGGGCATAGTGTAGTTTTGATGCATGACTTGGCTCTGCATTGTTATATGAGGGTCTGTTATGACTTCAAGGGATGTAATGTGATTATTGGATGTATTATTATGAATATAAGACTCTATTCTGAATCATATATGTGTTCATGAGTATAATCCTTGTGCATTTCCTTTATGTATGAACCATTTCTATATGTTGTTGGTTATTTCTCTTCTATGGATGCATTGATGTAATAACTCATCCTAGGTTCTCATAATGTTGCATGGTTCTTTTCTATTCTTTTACACTTGATTATATGTCATAAGATGATGTATTCTCACAAGAATCACATAAAGGAGAGACTCGGTGCCCACACGCATGCCTCGGGTGAGTGCCCAATGCCAATTGGGTGATAGGTCAGGTGCACATGGGATTTTATTGTTAATCTAAGGGTATAAAAATGACTACATCTTGGTTCCATTTCCAAGACCTCTTTTCAAATTTGTTGTGAGAAATGGCATACATCTTTGTCCCTATGATGTGTGATGACAAAACGTCTGACCTTGGAAAGTGTTGAAGCATGGTTCAAGAGCACGGAGGATGAATTTTCTCAAAGATTCAACACTGACCTAGTTTGATGCGTAGATGGGTAGAAGAGAACCTATACCATGAGTTATATGAGACATTCTTTTGTTGTTTTTCCTAGTAGAACTATATGAATGGATTTCAACATATGCATCCAAATCAAGTTGGTACTATAGATCACACATATGGACCCAAGATGATTATCAGAGGTTGCAGATGCAGATCTGACTTGGACATGTGTTGTTGATCACTAGTGGAAAGGAGTGTTGACTCTTATACTCTAGAATATGCCATTTCTATGTATTCTTGCCCAAAATTTCTGAGTTTGAGTTTTTGAGGGAGCCCAAAGGATCATTTTTGCATGTTATTCCTTTGGCTATGAAGATCTTGGTCATTACCTTGAGTTTAGAGGCATTTCCCATGGTTGGCTAAGCTTCTCTAAGCACTTTGGGAGAGGAAGCTAGGGTGGAGGAAGATGGTGGACATTGTGGCTGAAAAGGAAAGGGAGGAGAGATGACTCAAGTATAGCAAATCTCATGAAAGGGAGATGACTAGACAATGTGAGGTTACAAGTGTGATGGATCTATGGAGGTAGACATTGCGGGAAGGAGTTGAGGTTCACGTAGAGGACATGGAACCTGAGAAGTCTGTGCTACCCCATCTTGGCAAGCACGGGAGAGAAGCCCCTTCAGCTTCTGATGAGAGTTCATCACATGGAGAAAGGAGATCCATCGGCGCGCATCTAAACCCACTTGGTGACCAACCCCTAGCGCTTGGTTTTCCAGATCAAGGGAGAAGTATTGTTAACCCAATTGGTATCGTGGGAGTAACTAATCTTCTACATGCTGAGATATAATTTCTCATTTGGAACATCCATGGCTGCATAAACCATTCCTGTATTTGGAGGAATTTTTGGACAAGGTGTAAGTACAAGGTTTGGGTATCACATCTGGGAGTGGCATGGGACACACAACTGGTAGTGGGAAAATATCACAAACCATCGGCGTGTATAGTTCAGTGGGATGTTGGGAACACTTGGCATGACCACTTCAGCCATTTAGCGGCTATTGGATCTAGTGGTATAAGGGCTAGAGGACCTAGTGGACCTAGTGGATCTGGTGGGTTGGAGGAGGAAGACCTAGTGGATCTAGTGGATCTAGTGGAGGAGGAAACATTAGAGGGAAACCAAGGCTCTGGATCAGGAGGACAAGGGCCTCAACCACCTCCAAGTATTCTTTGAGATGTCTTTGCACTTACCAAACTATAGGGGTATTGAAGATGTTACAGAGCATGTGCACAAGTGTGAATTACTATGGCATGAAAGGGATCACTACCCTAGAGTGGAAGGCAAGTCAGTTTGCAACAACATTGCAAAGGACACACACATAGTTGGTATAGGAAGTATGACCCCATCAGATGGTGGTAGACTACACCATGTTGAAGAATGCCTTCCTAGAGAAGAGTTCCATATCCTTGAGTTTGAGCAAAAAGAGCATCAACACTAAGGAGATCCAACAAGGAATGGCAGAGAGTGTGTGGGAGTATGATGCACATTTCAAGACTCTCTTTTCTAAAACTATCCTATGACATTCATCCTTCTCAACATGCTCAATGGTTTTTTGAGGATTGATAACACCATTTAGAAGGGCTCTGTCACAAAAAAATTTCATAGACCCACATGAGGCATTGGAAGCTTCCCTGTGTGCTGAGGCTATTGGGAGCATTGATACTTGGTGTTAGTCCTTTTCTAGAGGCTCAAATTACTGCAATGGCCAAGCAGTTGGAAAATTTGTCTACAAACTCAACACATGAGGTTCATAGTGGGATTTGGTGTATAAATTTGAAGTGGAAGGGCATGCAAAGGATAGTTTCCCTCGAAATTTGGTATGCACTATGGTGGTAGACTATGAGATTTTCCATGGGGATCATGATGCAAGTAGATGCCCTCTACTACAATGGCATGTAATCCACAAGAATGTTTCTTTCTATTGTAATATATGTACCTCTACGACCCATGATACCAAGGATTATAGACTGATTGATCATATCCATGATGTTATTGATCTTGGTGTGTGCACCAGACTAGTCTTGTAAGTAGTTCCAAGGATGATGATCATCATTATGAAGGGCACACAGATGGAGGAGTGCATGGAAGAGGTTTTCATGAGATTTCATGGTCACAATAACCGTGGAGAGGGATGAAGTGAATTCCCATGAGGAACCTATTATAACTATGGATCTACAGCATTACAAATGTGAGTGTCCTGATCTGTTACAATGCTCATGGTGTGGAAAGAAACATAAGTACAAAGAGTTTCTAGAGATTTATGAGCATATGAACTAGCAGCACCAAAAAGAAAAAGGTGTTGGGATGGTGAGCATCAAGAAAGTCGATTCACAGTGGATGCCAAGAGTGGCATGTGAGTCAGGACTAGAACATGTACTAGTGACAACGATGAGTAGAGGCTACACGCGTGGGGAGATGCCAAGACAAAGGACACTAGTTTCAAGAGAGGAAGTGGTACATGGAAAGTATCCAGACCCTACTCATCAAAAGGAGGTGTATCAAGAGACTATGGATGTGATTTGAGTTTTGCAAGGGGAGATCCAATGTCTAAAGGAGAAATCAAAGTAGTTGGAGCAAAGGAAGAATGTTGAGGCTCCAAAGGATGACCTGGATGAGGTCAAGGAAGTATGTAGGATGTTAAGGCAAGAGAATATTATTCCCTTGCTAGGAGAATGGCTGAGGAGAAGGTACCACACATTGGAGCAGAGCACGTGAAAGGTAGGTTTTGCATGTAAACCTTCCTCCTCACAACCTTGACTATGATAAGGAGATTACTTTGAGTGGTTATTGATGGATGGCTTCTAAGTAATATCCTCATCGACATGGGAGCAGAGGTCAATGTTCTTACCTTAGATGCTTGGCATCAAATGGGAAGGCCCACATTACAACCATCTTTGAATGTGTTGTATATGGAAAACAAGACTAAGGAAATGCCCATTGAGTCTTGAAGGATGTAGTTATCACCATTCAAGGGGCCAAGTTCACTAGAGACTTCAAAGTCTTGGCACTCACCGAGGTAGAAAACTTTCTAGCATTACTTGGGCACCCATGGTGTTACAAGAACAATGTTGACCTATGGTTTAACAAGGGGTATATCAGCTTTGAGAACAAGGAAGAAAGGGTGATTATCCCTTTAACAGATGGGAAGTCAGCACCCTATACTGAGCCCTTAGGAAGAAGTCCTTGATAGAATCTATGTGTGCTCCATCAGAGATCTAAGATAATTCATCCCACGGAGGGAGTTATCCAGTTTGAAGATGCTCAGTCCTTGAGTGATACCACTAGCATGGCATGTGAAAATTGGGCACATGGGACTTATGAGTTGATTGGGTGATAGTTGAGAGGATCTATAATAAGGGTAACAAAGGCATGCTCAATCAAGCACCTAGGAGGAAGAAGTTTTCCAAGTTATTCTGGAGGAGCATACCCTAAAATTTTCTTAGAAAAATGGAGGCTCAATGGAAGATGAGGAGAGAGAGAGAGGGGAATGCTCAATTATAACCTACTCGGAACTACAACATGCTTTGGTGGGCTACACATTGGGAGAGCCTCCTAGAGTGGCGTGAGGTAAGAATCACATTTTCTATAAGGTTCTCCAGAGAAATGCACCCATTTGTCATACAAGACTACCATGGTAAAGAGACCACCTCATTTCATATCCAAGCATGTGAGAAGGCCTAGATGGGAAGCACAAAAGCGTTACCACCTTTGTTATGGGTGCATAAGTTATATTCCACCTTACAAGGTTGTGTGCATGCATGGTATATTCATTCGAGATGATGCTCAAATAGGTAATTGGCAGGAGTTGGTGGTTGATCTCATTCAAGCTTTCGAGTATAGGAGTACAAGCCATCAGTGGATAAGGCATTGTAAGTAATCAAGTGCCTTACGATGGGAGATAGTGTTATGGTAGAAGATAGGCTACTGGAATTATTGGGTGAGCCTTATTTGGAGATGCACCTCAATGAAGAAGAATCAAAGGAAGTACAACTTGAGCGCACGTGCATGGAAAAAGAAAAAGGAAAAATGGTCTATGTAGTAGATGGTGAAGAGATGGAAACTTTGGATGTTAACCATTCTGAAGGTACACATGAAGTCATAGATAACTTGATGAGTGAGCACACACCTACCATGAGCCCTTGAAAAAAATAAGGTTAACATTGGGATGAGACAAAACCTAAGGAAGCTATCATTGGGGACTATTGGTCGAAAAATAAGTTTCAAAGGTCATTGATCTGTTGTGTGAGTTCCAGGATTTTTTCCTCATAGGTACCATGAACTCAAAGGTCCACCATTCCTTAGGGAGATGAAGATCAAGTTGAAGGAAGGTGCACACCCGATTCGGAAGAGGCCTTATCGAGATGAATCCAAATTTACATATGGGTCAAGGAAGAAATAGACAAGATGATAACATCTAGTATCATTGAGGCAATGGAAGAATCAAAATGGATAAGCCCAATGGTTATCAATATCAAGAAGGATGGGAGGATAAGAATTTGTGTTGACTACAGGGATCTAAATGTAGTATGTGTCATCGATCCTTTCCCAACCCCCTTTACTTGAAGAAATTTTGGAGGGAGTAGTCAGGCGTGAAGTCTACTCTTTCACGGATGGGTTCTCGGGTATCACCAAGTCGGATTGCAAAAGGAAGACCAGAGAAAGACAACTTTTTCCACTTGAATGGGGAAGTTTTTCCTACACGGTTATGCCTTTTGGATTGAAGAATGTGCTATTGTGTTCTCATCGCATCATGGTACAAGCATTTTAGGACTTCATCCATAAGTTTCTTCAAGTTTACCTAGATGAATGGACTATGTATGGGTTGGTGAAAGACCATTGTGAAATTTGAGGTTAATGTTTGAGAGATGTCAGAAATTGAGGATATCCCTCAACATTAAGAAATGTGTCTTTGCTTACTCTCCATTTGGAACCCTGTTAGGACACATTATATGCAAAGAAGGCTTACTAGTAGATCCCACCAAAGTTGTAAGTTATTGTGGGATTAGGGGAGCCTACTAGTCAAAGCGCAATGTGGATTCCTTGGGCATATGGGGTATTATAGGAAATTCATCAAGGGGTATGCCAAGATCACCACACCTTTGGAGGAATTGCTAAAACACAAGAGTTCCTTTCATTGGGAGAGGCGCAACAAAAGGCATTTGACACTTTGAAGGATAGGCTTGTCATGATGCCCATATTATGTTTTCCTTCTTGGGATAAGCCTTTCCATGTGCATGTTGATGCCTCGGGACAACTATGGGAGTAGTACTAGCACAACTTGGTGAGGAATTGTTGATCATCCCTTGTGTTTTGCAAGTAGAAAGTTGACACCAACAAGAACATAATTACACAACTACTGAGCGTGAAGCATTGTCTATGATCTATGCACTGCATAAGTTCAGGAAGTATTTGTTGGCAACACCATTTATATTCTACATGGACCACATGGCATTGAAATACTTAGTCAACAAGCCCATTCTGCAAGGGCACATATGTCGTTGGGTCCTATTATTTCAAGAGTTTGAGTTCACAGTGGTTGTAAAACTAGGAAAAAGAAATTCAGGACCTGACCACTTATCAAGAATTAACTCAGGGGAGGACATGCAAAAGCATTGAGGATACCATGCGGATGCATACAACTATTTAGGTTATGGTGCACACCCTCAGACTTGGAAGATATCACAATGTTCTTAAAAATAGGTGTGGCACTAGAAGGGATGAAGGCTCTAGAGAGAAAGCAATTAGTAATATATGTCGTCACCCTACATGTTGATTAGTGGAGACTATATAAGTTAGGTCATGATGAGGTTCTACACCGATGTGTATTGGAACATGAGCATGTGAAATTATGGAGGAAGTGCATGGTGGGATTGTAGGAGGACACTATGCAGGAAATGATACTACGTGGAAGATTTTACTAGCAGGGGCTTTGGTGGGAAACCATCTACCAGGATTGTATTGAGTTTTACAAGGCTATGTGACCATTGCCAATGCACCTTGGAAACCTAGAAAGAGAGATGAAATTCCCTTGCGACCAATAGCTAGCTTGAACCATTTGAAAAATGGGCAATCAAATTTGTAGGGCCAATTTCACCAGCCATGCACGAAGGATTGGTTCACGGTATATCATTACTTGCACTATTACTTGACATGGTGGGAAGAGGAAGTGCCTACAAAGGATTACACCACAACAAAAACTACTATATTTTTATGGGAGAACATAATCAGTAGGTATGGTTGTCCTTTAAGTTTAACAAGTGATAGAGGTACACACTTTCTCAATGAAATGGTCTAGGATTCTATTAGCAGAATTTATGGTGGCCCATCACAAGACTACCCCCTATCACCCTCAAGAAAATGGAACTATTGAGGCATTTAACAAAATACTAAGTCACATGTTGACTAAGATCTGTGACGTTGGAAGAAAAAGATTGGGATGACAAAGTATCATCATTTATGGGCATACAAGAAAACCTACAAGAGGTTGAACAAGGCCACACCATTTCAATTGGTGTTTGGCATGGAGGTTATTTTTCTAGTTGAATTCATGTTACCATCGTGTGTATAGCATGCAGGGGGTTAGCTGATGAGAAAGTGCTAGAAGAAAGGATTGATAAGTTGATGTAGTTAGATGAAAGGTGATCACTTTCTAGATGGAGTCAGAAGACAGAAAAATCAAGACAAAAGGCATGGCATGATCATCATATCAAGAACAAGAAGTTTGAGGTTGGGAGATGGTGTTGTTGTATGATTCCAAGTATCTACGCCATCTGGGAAGTTGAAATTCCATTGGTTGGGACCTTACATCATCTCATACATTCTTGATTCAAGGCACTTTCCAATTACAAGCAGCTAGATGGGATGAGATTACTAGGTCATTTCAATGGGAGTAGGCTGAAGCCCTACTATAAATAAGTCTTCTTGGTGTTTGTAATAAGGTAGTATTTCTAGTTAGCTTAGAATTTCCCTTTATGCTTTTCTTTTCTTGTGTTTCCCTTTCTCGTTGCTTGTTCCTTTCTTTTTGTTTCATTTTTGCACCTTGTGCATTAGTAACCACATTATTTTTTCCAAGGTTTTGTATGTGCAGAGGACCACATCTTTTTAGTGTGGGGTGGAGTAATGAAAAGAAAAGTATAGGCTGTAATACAAATTGAGTGGCCCAATAGAAGGAAGCATGTAAGGTTGAGAAAATCACATGAGGAAATGGTGGATAATGAATTATGGTGTCAAGAAGGTTGTAACAAAGACCACGTATAAAGGATGAAGAGTGCAAGAACAACATGAGGTAGGCGAGGGAAAAAATTAGGTAAAGGATAGAAGAAGTGCCTTCGGCACTTGTAGATGTGCACGTAAGAGTCTTTGGTCAAATTGGATTTTTTTGCGCGCCAGAAGGTTGTAAAGGATTTTTGCACATAGGATGTGGCATGTGGGTAAGGGCACTTAAAGTTAGCTTAGTGGAAAAATCCACATTTAATGTTAAATTACATTGGTAGGTGGTATAACATTTATTGTTGGAGGGAAGCAAAAACTATAAATATAAGGTCGGAAAGTCATTATTCTACCTTTCTATTACAAGTTGAAGCACTCTTGCGAACTAGGGCATCCAGAGAGAAATTTGTGAAGGAAGAAGAATCCTAAGAAATTTAAGTGTGTGACTAGAGTGGATCTGCAAACTAGAGGAAGGAGTACACAAGCATGAGAGAAAGGTTGTTTGAAGTGCATCATCTTGTGGAAGGTTTTCCTAGTTAGGGTTTGGCAGCTAGGGCACAAAGATAGAAGGATTTATTCCAGGAGTTGAGCTTTGGAGTTGAGTTTGGAGTTAAGTAGAGTAGTAAGAGAGTAAGGAGTTCTTAGTTTATCCCAACAAAAATCATGACACCTAAGAAGGTGAACCATTTTCACCAAAGAAAATGAAGGGAAAGGGAAAAGGAAAGAAAACCATTACCATCATGAGCTCCAATGAAGAATGGTACGCAGAAAATGCAATACCTAGATGGAGTATTGCTAGGAAAGGAATGGGTGTCACATCTAAGACAAATGACCATGAGTGATTATAACCATCACATGAGCACAAATGAGAAGGAAATGGCATTAGAGTTGGTCCATCCAACTAACAAAAGGACACCAGATGGGATGCCTATATACAACGATGAGGTGAAAGTCAAATTGGAGAAGGCAGGATTATTGCAACTATATGAGTTGCCTTATTTTGGTAAGCTTGAGTGCCTTTATCAATGGTTGATGTCACGCATGCATGAGGATCACTTTTATTTTATAGGGCACAAGATGCACATAACACCATAGTTGATATCCAAGTTCACAGGCCTTATTTGTGAAGGAGAAAGTATAGATGATGATCTAGTGACAAGGAGGCTATCAAGGAGACAGTAGCACATATGACTACAAGAAGGGTTTGTGATACTTTGACATCACAAGAGATTCCAGACCCTATTATGAGGATGGCCATGCTTGGTGACCAAGCTCAATGATCAAGAATGATGGACACAAGTGAACAAGGCATGGCTAAATGTATGCTAGAAAGATATCAGAGGGAACCATCTATAACTTGTCTACTTTCATCATGGATGAGATCATAAGCAACACGCACAGAGGGAGAGAAGATATTATTCGGTAACATCCTCCTCACCATTGTCTTTTTAGAGATTGGAGTGCCAGATGGGCTGAAAAATTTTGTTTGGGAGTATCCAGATGAGGATCCCTCACCCATGAAAGAGGTTTGAAAAATACACTTGTGAAACCATGATGGCTGCTCACAAGGCGCACCTGGAGAAGTGGTATAAATGAATGTGTGATGCATTTGGGGTAGAGTGGAGGATCCCAAAGTAGTTTCCCATGCTTGTGGATGGAGAAGTAGAATTTGTAGTGTACCAACATTTCTACATTGGCATATTTACTTTAACAAATGGGACTAAGGGTCCATGGTGCAAGTTTCCCTTCTCCTTCACCACGCAATACTTCCAGGTAGGGGTCAACATAGGTTCAAGGAAGCCAAAAAATACTAAGGTTCACCTTAGTGAGGTGGACCAAGACCACCATGAGCTATGCTGCCAAAATCTCATGTACCCTAAAAAATGTGTGTATGTGGAGAAGTATGTCTCCCATGAAGTTTCAAATGATGAAACCAATAATGTTGCCAATCACTTGGAAGGGTTGCAACAAGGATATACCTTTGCATAAGACCTAAGTTTGAGAAAGGTGCATATCTAGAGAATGATGTCTCCATTCCAGAAGACCCCATAGGAAGAAAGAAGGCCATGCCAAAGAAGAGAGAAAGAGAAGAGGGTAGGAGAAGAAAGCACCAAGTGTGCAGACCACACAATTGGTGGGCGTGCACAAAGCAAGTCACGAAGCCTAGCACTTACGCATAGAGAAAGAAGTCCCCTATCAAGGAAAATACCCCAAAGAAGAGGTTCCAGAGCATGAAGAACACCTCACCCATGAAGAATCACCAATGAAGAGAGTCACTGTCAAGGAGAAGGAAAAGAAGAATCTCTTGTACTAGAATCCCCAGTAAGGAAGAAGAAAAGGTGAAGATGAGGTAGACTCAGAAGAGATGAAAATTTTAGATGCCTACATCGGTGAACAAGGATGATGATGAGCCTAAAGAAGGAGGTGAAGACCATCCAGTTATATGATGTTCATGATTCTGAGGAAGAATGAGATGAGGAAAGAGTATAACAAGGAAGATGAGGAGAAGAATGACGAGGAAGAAGTTGAGGCTCAAGGCAAGGGGTGAGTGAAGAAGTAAGCACTAAAACCAAAGAACCCCAAGCCTCACCAAGGAGCAAGTAGAGAAATCCATGGAGAGAGAAGTGGTTGGCATCATGAAGGAGTTGGTGGAACAGAGTTGGAGAGAGCGCAGATGAAATTATGAAGGAGATGGAAGAAGAAAGCGTTGGGAAGGAGTATGGAAGCATGGGTGGAGATCCCAAATTGGTAGTAAGCTTCCCAAAAGTTTACGCGAACAAGTGGGAAAGGTGTAGTGGTGGCACAAGGGTAGGGAATGGGATACATTGATGATCCTAACAAGGTGTTACACGCATGTGCTTCCAAAGCACCATACCAATAGAGAAACTCCTAGCTATGTCATCATTTGATGAAGAAGGCACATACCCACGGACAAGAAAGATGTTATCTTGGGCATTTGAGTCCCACATGGATGAACCAAAATTTGAAGTAAGTCAGAGAGTGCTAATGAAGGTGCTAAAAACCAAAGGAATAAATCCATTGGTGAATGCTCAATAGCTATCAGATGAATAGGTCTATAATGCGCTTAACAAGGTTTGTGAAATTGAGGCTAGACTATTTGGAGAAATGATAGAGTGAGATTCCTGGAGGAGGAATTGGAGAAGAAAAAAAGAAGGAGCTCATGGAAAGAGAAAAGACCTAAAGCAAGAGGATCTGATCAACACTCAGTTGAGGCATGAGCTGAAAGAAGAAAAAAAAAGGTGTGTGAAGTCTCCAAGAAGGTGGAGATGATTACAGATGCCATTGTCTGAAGCACCCAACTTAGCTGCCACCCGATTAGAAGTATGAATCATCCTTGTAATGTCTGGAGGATCTGACTCACATTCTCACAATGGAGAGGTGACCACTTGCTTTAGAGTCTGCAGAAGAGGCATAGGTGCACCAAGAGAAAGAGAAAAGATGAAGGTTGTCAAGATTGTGGCTCGATACACTAAACTTCTTGCAGAGGTAAAGGCCACTACGCAAAATTGCTTGAAGCTGCTTATGATAACTACATGTGGATAGGGATAGAGTGGAAAGAATCTTGGTTTCCACCCATGAGAATGGAACTCAAGGAGTTCCAAGAGAAAAATAAGGGAATAGAGTAGAAAGAGATAAGATCCTATCTAAGGTGGAGAAAAATTCAAAAGCAATCGAGACCCTACAAGGCTCGATCAAAATCCGGTTGAAGGAACTATACCCCCAGATCACCCACAGGATGGATGCACTTGAGGACTTGGGAAAGAAATTGGAGGGTATTGTTGAGACCATGAGCACCAAAGGGGAGGAGATGAGTTTTGAGGAGGTGAGCACCTTGGTGGGTGACCTCTGTCAGCAAGCTCAAAATGAGGTCGACACTTGGGAGAAGTTAGAGGTAGAAATAGGAAGGATTTCCCTCTCCTCCTCCAACAATAAACAAGTTCCCCATTCTTTCATTCTTTCTCCCAATTCTTCATTCCTTTATTATTTCTTTCCAACCATTATAAGAGCCTGCATTCTTTATTCTTTGAAGAGTGTTTCCAGAGGATGGAGAATAGGCATAGTGTGGGGTGATGTTGGGCCCCAAAATATTGGCTAAGTAAAAGAGGTGTGTGGGCATGTAGGACCTAGTTGAAGAAGGGCACGTGGGGTAGAAGGCATGCAGGGAAGGGTTCTAGCAGGGTTTTATAGAACACACACACGTGCATGCGCAAGGAAAGATAGGTTTTGGACTTATCCATATTCAGCATCCCAGAAGCACATGAGAAAAACATGACCCATCTAGCATGCGGGAGTGGATAAGGTGCCATCCTAATGACTATAGGATCAAAAAGGGAATATTCCATGCATGCGATGGAAGGTTCCAGAAGAACATCATTGCACAAAGTGGAGAGCTCGGATCAAAGGAGGCATGCTCCATTGGAGGACCACTTGACACTTGGAATCCAATCTGTTACCTCAGAAGGCATGGCGGTGAAGGTAGAAAAGCTATATATTGAGGTGCATGGATAGTAGTCAGGTAGTAAAAGATATACATGGAGTCATCCTGAGAGATCGAAGGTACTTGGAAAAGGGGAAAAATTTACAGAGATCTTATGGAGGATTCTATGGGTTGGGATTAGGAAAATATAGGAGTGATGGCATATTTAGAGGGATGGGTCTATATTCATCTTTTAATATGAATGGGAATAGTGTAGTTTTGATGCATGACTTGGCTCTGCATTGTTATATAAGGGTTTGTTATGACTTCAAGGGATGTAATGTGATTACTGACTCATCATTATGAATATAAGACTCTATTCTGAATCATATATGTGTTCATGAGTATAATCCTTATGCATTTCCTTTATGTATGAACCATTTCTATATGTTGTTGGTTATTTCTCTTCTATGGATGCATTGATGTAATAACTTATCCTAGGTTCTTAGAATGTTACACGGTTCTTTTCTATTCTTTTACACTTGATTATCTATCATAAGATGATGTATTCTCACAACCTATTACCCCGTGTTTTGGAAGAAAAAGTGTGATAGAAGAAAATGATAAGGAATAAAAATGAAGCTGAAGAGAATGAAAATAGCTTTCATCCAACTGATGTAAAAAAATTATTTCATCATTTTACTTTTTGATCTATGTCATCGACCCTTTATTATATATATATATATACATGTAAGGACTGACTCAAAGCAACATAAAACATACAATGCTTTATGAGAAATTAAACAAATAGACAAATAAACAAACAAGTACACAAAATACACTAGAAAACAATGTTAAAGACAGCTATACCAATGTTTTTTTTATCTAGATTTAGATTCCACCTATTTGAGTTATATGACAAGGGTTAAAGATGACACCCCAAGCAACAATACATTGCAAGGTGAATAAATGGAGGACAGGGAAGTCCCATGAAAAAGTAGATGTGCCCTATGAAATAGTAGCATGAAACTCATTCGTGCAAGGATTTTTTTGATGGAGGTAGGCCAAAACGACCCGCAAGTCACGTAAGAATAGGTGAGAATTGAAGAGAGATGTTTTGTAGGATGGTTTTTGATGTTTGAGGACATTATGTCCAAAAACATCAATTGAGTAAATGTTAAGTTTACTAAGTTAGTGATTTTTTTGAATTTTTAGGAATCTTGAATTTTTTCCCAATTTTTAGGATTTTGAGATTTTGAGTTTTTTTACCAATTTTTAAGTTTTTGGAAATTTTTACTGATTTTTAAAGTTTTTTTGAAAATTTTACCATTTTTTTAGGATTTTTGAGATTTTTAGAAGAAAATTATCTAGGATAAAATGTCTTAGAAAAATATCCATAATCATATCCATTTCTAATTCTCAAGGTCACTCAAAAGTGCAAGAGAAGAGCATATGTGGTGTTGATAAAAATGAACCTAACATGCAATGAAAAATGACTAGTTTTAAAATAAAGAAAAAAACCTGTAATTTCTGTAATTCTAAATTTCAAATTTTGTGTTCATTTCATATTTCACTTCAATACCTTTCCATCACAAAAATGGAGTCATTTTGAGTTTGGGAGAAAATGTTATGGCCTCCTAAGATAGGTTATGCATATTCTCTTATACTCACGAGTATGCACTTAACTTGTACTCAAAAAATGTCAAAAAAAACGTCCCTTAATATGTAAAAAGGTCAATTTTTTCCAACCAAGATTCAATTTTGACAACCCATCTCATTAATATATGCAAAGAATACTCAATGCTATCAAACATTAACATTCATGATAAAAAACTTAACATTTTCAACAAATTGACAAAACTAGCATGCAAAATGATGAAAAATGAAGCTCTAAAAATGAAAACATGGAGAAATCTTGAATTTTTCTCACAAAGATTCAATTTTGACAACAACCCATCTCCTTAATATGTGAATATAAGACTCAACACTATCAAACACTAACCTACATGCTCAAAAATTTAAGATTTTCAACAAATTGACAAAACTAGCATGTAAAATGATGAAAAATGAAGCTCTAAAAATGAAAACATGGAGAAAGCTTGAATTTTTCTCATCAATATCTCATTTAGACAACCCACATCATTAATATATGTAAATAAGACTCAACACTATCAAAATTTAACATACATGCTCAAAAACTTAACATTTTCAACAAATTGACAAAACTAGCATGTAAAATGATGAAAAATGAAGCTCAAAAAATGAAAACATGGAGAAATCTTGATTTTTTCTCATCAAGATCCAATTTTGACAACACTTCACCTCCTTTATACCTACAAGGAAGACTCAACACATGAAAACTCAACAAAACATGGTTAGAAACACAAGTTATGTCAATATATTCAAAAAAAAGGGTTAGTATGCAAAAACAAACTTAACCAAAATAAAGAATGCGTGTGAGACAAAGGGGTGTCCCATTGAGCATGCAAAATTTATACATGTAAAAACAACTATGCTAATTGAAATGAAACTAACACCTAGTAGCTTCAAATAAAATTTAATCAAACAAGAACATCATGATAAGAGCTTAAGGGAAAATAACTTCTTCAATGCATAAACATGATTAAAAAAACTAAATTCTAAGCCATTCTTACTCTTTTTTATTTCTACTTGAATTATAAACCTAATTCAATCACCTAACAATCAAATTGGTGTCATTTTCCTCAATAATTGAGTATGAGTTCTCACTAAGAAATGGCTATAATGCCATCTTTGGATCTTCCCATGCTCCTCAATTCGAGAGAATGGATGCAAGATGGAGAAGATATTTCAAAACAATGGAGAATGCTCAAAGAAAAATGCCTATATGTTTCACTATTCAAAGTGTGGTGTGTGTTTAGAAGGGAGGATGAGGGTTATTTATATAACCTTTATGTTGGAGAAAGGTTTGTAATTTGGTGAATGTGGGATAAAGCCTAAAGAAGAAATATAAAGGGTTTACATGTTTTGAAGAATTAATAAAGGGTGTGCACCTTATGGAGTTAGGAGTGCATTAATTAATCAAACAAGACTAATTAATAGGCTGGGATTAACTTATAGAAGCTATTCAATGGTAATTTAGAGGAAAATTAGTGTGATTTGGGGGATGTGAGAGGGGAATTTGACCAATAAAAGGGGTTTATTGATTAATAAAGAAGGCATAATTAACCAATAATGTTTAATTAATCACTTAGAAGTGGATTATAACTAGCAAAAGTTTGTTAATCAGCATTTAGAATGGGGTAAGGGTTAATTAATTAATGAAAGGTTGTTAATTATCAAATAAGAAGAGGAGTGTTGGCTAATTAGCGGAAAATCTCTAATTATTATAGAAATGATGGGGAAGGGGGTAATTTGTGCAATTTTAGTATTAAAACTACATAAGAGTATTTTAGGTGTCTACACTTATTTACAAAATCAGGTTTATATATGTTTACAAGGGTGTGATCTATGGGGTTATGGAAGGTAGTGAAGCATCTAAGGGCTTCATGGGCATAATTTCCTCTCCTATTACACTTAAAGGGGAAGATATCAAAGTTGTTAAATAACTTTGATGCATAGATTTCTTACTTTTCAAGAGTTAATTGGTACCTCTTTCTTATTCTCTCTCTTACACATATCCATGTTGGGTTGTATGCATCTAACACTCTAGTTTCTCCTTGACATTGATTTGGGACTGATCACCCCAAATCCTTCAACTAATTTCATCATATTCAAATCTCCAGGAAAATAAAAGAAATAGAAAAAAGTGTACTCTTTCCTTGTTTACATATTTTTAATTCATTTATGCAAATGCAAATATTTTTTATTACACATTTTATTTGAGATACAATCAATTATCTATCATAAAAATTGACTACACTATGTTTTGGAGAGTGAAATGTGGTTTGAGGCCTCTTCAGAGTAGTTTTAGCATTTTTGATGCATGTGGATACCAAAAATCCTTTTCATGTTTGTTTTGTAGGAATATCTGTCCATGACTAGGGTTTGAGATGATGATCAATTTATACAAAGAGCATTGGGAAAACTAGGGTGTGAAAAAAATAGAAAAATATAGGAAGAAAACTAACCTAAAAAGTTACATAAACTAGTTCAAAGTATGTCCAAGATATTACAAGTTCATGAATGTATGGTAGGGTCCTAACAGCTTTGGTATGGTTCCACCCTAGGTTGATTAACAACCACAGTCTCAATTTTGAATGTCATTTTAGTTTATATATTATAATTTCAATGTTTTATAGTCTCATATATCTATATAATTCATTTAAAATAAGTTAAGTGCCTTCACACATCTGTTTTGAGACTTAAATTTTATGTTAGGTTGAATGGTTTATGAAATTTCTTCTATTTTATGTAATTTGTAAATATGAGTTAGTATTAATATTGTAACATCAATGTAAAATGTGTAATCAACCTTAATATATTATAAAAACTAATTAAATTGACCTAAGATTAATTAAGGGTCAAATAATATACACATGATACTTAAGGGATTGTGTGGGGTAAATCACTAAGGTGTTATGTGACTCAATAAATAATGCTAACTATTGAGCATGCTAAGAAAGAGTATTAAATTATAAAGAATGAGGAAAATTATTTTACATGAATCCAAAAGGTTGCGCAATTTTCACAATATTTTGGGAAGGTAAGGTAAGCCAGAGAAAGAAGGAAAGATGAGAGGGATACCATGAATAATTTCATCATTGCTAAGAAATACTTAAATGATGCATATTTTCGTGAGATGCCATAAGGTGAAGAACAATTTTAGGAATATAAGTGAGGAGGCTTACATACATGTGAGATATTTTGAGGCATGTTGTCAAGTTTCACATGAACCATTCAACCTTTCTTAACACATAATAATCTCTATTTTTCTATAGGATAGCTAAAGAATATGAACATGAAAATTTTCAAGATTGTACCACTAAGATTGATTAACATACTTCTGAGATTGAAAAATTGAAATTAATGATGATTTTTGTGGTGGGTTTGGGTGTTTTTCACTTATAAAATTAGGTATTTGTTAATAGGATACAAATATCCATGATCCAATTAAGATGTATTATGTGTCACTACTATTTCAAGAAGTGGGGAGAAGAAAAACTTGAGAATTTCCACATTGAATTCAAGACACATATGCATGTACAAAATTAGATCAAGAACAAAGGAATTATCACCACTTGTGTGGAGAATGGTGTCGGGAATGTAGTGTAGAAGATTAATCTTCTAGTGTTCACATTTTAAGTGCTCTTTATAAAGATGTATTCAAAATTTATCACCAAATTTGAATACATTAATAATTTTATGTTCATCATGACACTCTTTGTATTTATATTATGAGAAAGATATAATCTAATGAACCTATTGATGAACATATTAAATGTGGCATATTTTTTTAGAATTTGTATGCTTCCTTTTCCTATGGGAATGAGTTATTACCAACTAGTGTGTAGTATAATATGAATAAAAGTGTCACTACTTTAAAACCAAAAACATTTGGGATGGACCAAGCTTCATACAACTATGAATAGTTTATTTTTAGGAATGTTGATGTAAATCAAGTTATCATCCCAAATGTGAGAATCCACACTATTATACGTTCATTAAACATGATATAAAGTGTAGTTAAATACTTTAGCTTGTCCATATGTTTGATAATGAAATACCCTCAATTGATAAATATGCATAGCCATTAATTTACATAGTATTTTCTATAAATAAAAAATGAAAGGAGGATTTCCGTTAGATATAATGGATGTCGAATTTATTCTAGATTACTTCTTATAGATAGAAAAGAGGATACTTTATCACGGCATTATTTATTTTCATACATAATACATTTTATGTAACCTTACATGAATCTTACTCATTCTTCATATTCAGTCACATTCATGTTTCCTTTTATCTCTTATCTCTTTAAAAATATACTTGTAACACATGTTCATGGGTATAGCCAAAGGAAAATTCCTCCCATGGGATAATTTGGTTACCTATTACCATTCCTCCTCAAACTATTAGACTTAAGGTTTTGATATTAAACTTTCCTCTTTCATACACCATTTTTCTTAGCTAACCATTGACACATTGGATGCAATAAATCACATCATATACTTTTCATTGTGTTAAGTCTCCCTATCTAGGATTCATGTTCAAGATTAAAGGTGAAACTAATCTATGGATGTTTTAACAATTTTAACAATATGGTGTAATTATCTTGCTCTCAAGTAACTTCCTTGTGTTCTATTTTGAGATTTCCAATGTTTTAACCATGACATTGATTATCTTTGAGGATATAACATACACCCAAAACTTGTCGGGAATATATGACCTAAGATCATTAACTTAGATGATTAAAAGCATGATGAAATCAATGTTATAATCAAATATACCATCCTTTATATTTATATGATTTCTTAGTTATCTCCCACTTTGTGACCTTGTTCTTACAAGAAAGTGATTGACATAATACAATTTAATTTTTATTCTTCTTTTCCTTCTTATAAGGAGCTTATAACTTCACCATCTAGTGAAATAGTTTAATATATTTATATTGATATCAAAAACTTAATTATGATTATGTATAATTTCTTGATGATAAGTTATTTTTAGCTATTCCTAAGCTAGGAATGCGTAAATACTTCAATACAAGAAATTATTATGCTTTTATCTAAAGATTCGTGGTTCTATGCATTATTTCGATTCTTTAGAATCATGTTTTAATTATATAATTAAGATAATTCACATTTTAGATATAAAATTAAAATAATTTAATCTTAAAGAGTATGATAAGATGGTTGATAGAATATATAATACCTCACCTATAATAGCATCTCCAACTAATTATCCTACTTGTAATCTAAAGCTTAATATACAACACCATAAATTTTATGTTAAGCCATATCACCCTTGGTTCTTTCTTTTATTATTATACACTCACACATGTACCTCATCTCATTAAAACCTCAAAATTTCCAAATAATCTTAAACTTTACTACACATGGTGTGATTCACTAGGGAATGATGTAAAGGATTATTGAGTTTATTAATGTCACATAAAGAAACTAGATGATGAATTCCATGAGGAACAAAAATGGTGACCACATCATCCTACTCCCTCTCCCAACATTTCATCTCTTTTCATGGTGTTTCTTCTCATTCCTCTACTAATTTTTGACTACTATGGAAATAACCCAAAATAAAAATCCCAATGTTTACCCTATCTTATACCTTGAGTCAATAATTTTTTTCTCCTTCTCATCCTATATTACATACTTCATTATTATCTTCTATGGATTGTTCATCTATATACACATATTACATACTGAAAAAGGTATCACATCATCACATTTATCTTGCATAGGTAAATACATTCCTCTTTTCATCCCTACACTCATACCCATTATGAGGAACATGTGCCAATATATCATATCTCATATTTCTATGTGTGTGGAAGAATATATGGTGTATTTATCATAATATCCATAAACAAATTTACCATGTTCTTGAATATAATTAAGACACCATGATCTACACATGATATGAAATTTAGTGTAAGGTCCATGAGGTTATTAATAATGCTTGCAAATCTCTTTCATGCCTCTTTTCACTCCATCCACTTTTCCCCATACTACCTTTCACTTTTCTAGTTTAATTTAATTTTTTTCCTCTTACACTACTCAATTAAAACCTTAGATTAGAGAATATGGTTATTTCTATACTCCATCTACCCATTACAACCTTATATTATACAATACTATTAATTTATATTTTAAATACCCTTACATCCATACTTTAGATATGTCGATTAATCTAATGACCTTAACTACCTCTTTTTTTATTGGTAAAAGAGGGTTGAGGGGACCCTACCCTGTATAAAGTATGCCAGATATAAAGAGAAGGGCTAAGGGGATGACCATTAAATCCTTCACAATGCCACAGACCCACACAAAAAACCATCACAAGAAACAAGAACCTATAAGCCTGAAGTAAAATAACTAACAACAGAAGACAAGGAACTAACAACAAGAAAAAAAAAGATAACCATCATCCAAAAAGGAAACCACCATCATTCATTGATTAGTTCACCCACTGTTTCCATGCCTCCATTCCATTCCTTAACCAAGATAGCAATAGTTGATTTCCATAACTGTTAATCTAGTTCAACTATCTCCACTTTAGTTCCTGACCCATAATTTTCTTTGTTATTTGTTATTTCCATGAAGTGGATCATCTCAACAAGTAGTTTAAGATGGTGAATAGTAATTTTTACATTGAGGATGTGAACATCTATGATCTGAAGAATAATCCCCTTCATCTTCAACATATCATTCTCCATGGCCAGACATCTTTCATTTACATTTTTTAATTGTTCACTAAGAACAATAGAAGTAAGCTTCTCAACTTTTTCCTGTAGTTCCCTCAAATCAATGGTCACCATGCTTATCTTGTGTCTATTGATATTGGTGTCTAACCTGCAGTTCTCAAACTCACTCATGAAAACATTGGATTTGACCACAAGTATCCTAGGCATTAAACAAGTTCTTTTGGGAATTTTTGAGAGCGTGCAGACTTTCAATAGCCTCCTCTGTATTTTTGGATCTTTTTCCTTAGAGGTTTCAGGGTCTTTCTCGATTTCCTTCTCCTCACTACTTTCCACTTGGAAATATTCCTCTTCCTATTTTTCACCCGAGTTAGAATGGCCTATGTCCTCTTCCTGCTACTCCCCTAAATCCGAGATAACTTCCAAATTCTCACAAGTCTCTAAAGCCCCACTCTCCCGACGATGCTTCTTTACACTTTCTTTGGCCAGATGGGATCTATTTCTTTTAGCCACCGACTTCCATGTATCCTCCATGCTAGTAGTATCCACATCAGCTTCCAAAATCTCTATTTTCCCCAAAACAGTCTTTGTTCCATTTAGCGAAGCCCCAATTTTTTCATTTTTTCCAATGAGGGGGTACCCAACTTGAGCATGGCTTTGATGAGGCCTTGATGCAAAGGAAGGGTGAAAGTTCCTTTCTTGACCTGAGAAATCAATTTAGCCAAAGAGAGGTACAAAAATTGGGGAAATTAAAGGGTCTCATTATTCCTAACATGATTCAGCATAGGAAAATGATACCCATAAATCACTTTATATCGCCCTTCAAGGGTAATATACGCCATGATTAATTGAGCAATTTCATTGAATGGCTAGGGAAAATCCCCTCTTGCATAACCATATGGAGATTTTTAGGCATCCCCTTACCTTTCATGAAGCATTCAATTTCCTAAATGTAGTATGAATTGGGCTTGAAATTACTTTTTCCTTCCTAAGACAAACCAGAAAATTTTGTAATGAACTTCAGAGAGATTGTGAATGCAAAGTTTCCAACCCTCACATGACCATCCTTCTAGGTTTTTGAATAAATTCACTTAGTTTTTCATCATACCTATTGAAGATGTAGAATAATTTTAACAAAATAACCTTGTCTAGTAGCTCCTCTACCTCTTTTCACATTGTCGAGACCTTTCTTGGTTCAGTTCTTACTAAATCGCCACCCATAATACTTGTGTGACTCTTCTTCCTATGTAGTGAAAATGTTTACCCTTGTTTTGGATTCCTTTACCACACTTGTTGAGATGATTAAAAATTAAAAGGAAATACCTCCACCTTGAAATGATATGAAATAATGGTTTACACAAGTCTAGGATTCATAAAATCATGGTGCATCACCCAGAAGGCATTATAACCTGTTTCCATCCTCATTGAAAGATATGCTATTAGGGACAAACTCTCGTTCCAAGATATCTATGAAGTTAGCTTCCAAATAGGATAGTTCCTCGACCACCTTTAAATCCTTATCTTCCACCCCCTTGTTAGCCATTAAATCAGCAAGTTTGTTTCCTTCACGGTAAATATGTTAGAAGGAGATTTCAGCAAAGGAGGATATTTTATTCTTTGTATTATTAATGAATTCTTCAATAGATATAGAGCTGGTATTCCAACCCCCATACATGAAATTATATTCAAAGATTACCCTCCCACAAGAAGGTATTTGAAACCTTTCTTCTGCTAACTTCACTCCCCATAACATCGCAACAACTTCTACAACATGGTTAGATTGTATGCCCAAGCTAAAGAAATATGAAAGGAGAAACATACCTTTATCATCTTGAAAAAATCCTCCTCCTCCTACCTTACCCAGATTCCCTTTAGCAGCACCATCAAAATTGAGTTTAATAACACCTTCTTGAGGAGGAGTCCACTTAACCCCTTCTCTAGGATCGTTCTTCCTTGGTTAAGGATCATAGGTTAAGTTCCATTTCTTTATTATATGTTGTTCATAATCTATGGCTTCCACTTATTTATTCTTTAGGATATAAAAATTGTTTCTAACAACTTGTTGCTAGTGTGTGTGACAAGCCTAGTCATCGTCCACATCACCTGGTGAGTCATCTCACCTTGCGAGATTCATAGGTCTTAGGAAGTCAAATGACAAGTGTCAGATTTTGTCATAGAATCTATCATTGTCATTTGTGTCAGTGCGTCATAGGAGTTACATTCCTTATTTGGAATTGTAACTCCTCCTTTAGTGGAATCATATGCGTCAGGTCACATCATATGCATCTGTGGTGTCATTTATATTTTTCCTTGTTTAGGCATGGGGTTACACAACACCCCTATTTGTACTTCCTTTTTTGATCTATGAGGATGAGCAGACCTATTTTCTTACTTGCATTTTATTTCTATTGATTCAAATCTTGCTTATTGTGTTGGATCTTGATGTTACCATTGGAGTGCAACTGCATTGTGGTGCATGTTTTCGACATCGATTCTCATTTTTTCCTCTTTTATGGTATCATATCTAGTTTCCTGGTAAAACACACACTCTTTGTTTCTCGATTGCTTATTACTTCTAGTTTCTTCTTATTTCCTCGTGCAAGTTTTTTCAATTATTATTTTGGAATTGTATTTCTCACCTCGTATTGAGGTTTCAATAGTTACAAGTTTGAGGGGTTGTTCTTGGTTTGTGGTTTCGGGTTTTCAAGGTTCACTTGTTTTCCAGCCCTTGCATGCATGTTTTGGGGTCTATTACAGTCTCAGGTTGTAGTGACCCGGTTTTCTCGATGGAGGCTCATCGTTTTGTTGGCTCTTGCACTAGACCACCTATTCAATTTTGCTTTGGCATGGACATGTGTTCCATTGGTGTCAACTCACTTCATAACTTTCATCTAAATCATTTTCATTACACCTCGGCCATTGGTTTTATGGATCACCGCATGCATGCTCCCACATGCTTTGCTCAAATTATTTTGGCTCATTTTTTTTCCTTTGCTAAACGTGTTCTACCATCTTGTTGCCTTGCATTGCTGGTTCATTTTTGGTGTGCTATGTTTTCGAATTCAAACTTTGTGTTCACTTGTAACTTGTATGTGCTTGAGCTTTGGCTTAAGGTTGACTTGTGCTTGATCAGATGAACCCTTTTTTTGGAGCTTGATCTTTGGATCTCGTGTGGTTAGGTTCTGCTTTGTGTTTGCTTCGCTGGTCTCCAATGGCACCCTTCTTAGCATTATTCACAATCTCACACTCAGTATTGAGCTCCCATATCAGTGTTGACTCAGAATCAACTTGCATTGCCTCCTTCTCAGTGCCCAACTCAACTCTGTATGTTCATGTTTGGATTCAGCATTGGGTACTCCATTTGTGCCTTTGTCAGTGTTAAAATGTGCATTATTTCTCAACGTCGGTTTGTGCTCCATTGACGGCTTCGTGCATATTCCTCCCTACTCTACTCACAACTTTCTTTATTGAAACCAACTGTGGTTCATCCAATGCATGGAGGTTACATTCACCACCATTCAAAATTACCAATGCGTGGGCTCTTCCTTGGATCTCTATCTCGCTACTTAATCTCTGGATCTGCGGTTTTGTGCCAACGTTACCTTCCGTATGCTCGGTCATGGTGCTCGACCAAATTCCCTATATGCCCCTGGCTCACTACTCGACCGGCTCCCCTACATGCGCCTAGCTCACTACTCAACATTTTTTAATCTAATCGGCATTTTAGACATTTTTTATGTGACTCCTTACCACATGGAGGTATGCTCCTTTTAACCATTACGTAGAATGTTTTTGGTCAACCCAAACCTCTACTACTCAACAAGGGTTTCTATTTTTATACTCACCTCGTAGCCATTTCTTCCCCTGTCACAAGCTCCCGTATGCAACTAGTTCACCTCTAAAACTTGGGACATTGACATGTGGACTCTACAGCTCCTTATCATAGCTCGAGGCTCAACAAACCAACCCCCAGCTTGACAACATGGGTTTCACTTGGCACTCAACATGGGCTCTTTAAAATTGATTATTGGTAAAATAAATCTCTCCTTTTAAATATTTTAAGGTTAAAATCTTTTATTTAATTGGCATTGTAAATTTTTTGGGGTCTTTTGCTTGTTTTATTCAACCTTCCTTCGAGTGTCGAAGACAGAGGGTGAGGTCCGAGGTTGGCAGGAGGCTAATCCCCCTCGCAATAAAAACAAACCCTATCTAAAATTTGATGCCATTTCCAATGAGCATACATACGACACCCTTTTCATGTGTTTAGGGAACTTTTTAAATTCGTTTGTAGGCTTATTAGCCTTTTTTTCATCGATTCACGGAATTGGTTTTGCTATAATCATTGACTCATTTCTCGGTTTTGAGCACTTCTTTAGTCAAAGTTGCATGTTTTTTCACACTCTAGTTGATGGGATTATCATTTTTGTAAACGCACTATTTTTATAAAGTGCCACATTCTAGGGGTGTCTTTGTATTGCTTAATTCAGCTCATTTTATTCTTGAGCTTTGTTCTATCCCTTTTATTGCTTGTGGACTTGTGAGTGCGTCCACCATAGTCTTACAACAAAGGGATTATTTTGTGTGACATGAGACACTATTTCTCACAAGTCTTTATCTTCCCTTTATTGTTTTCACTCATTCTTGTGCTTGCTTACAGTGTCAAACTATTGCGCCCAACGAACCTTGATTGTTGTCTCCACTCTTACATGTTATTACGTTGATTGCAAGGTGAGTGACAGACTAGTTCTTAGCACACAGTCACATCTGATTGTAATCAACACACTATACTATAAAGTGCCACAAAAGGGGGGGTTAAACTTGTGTTCCTTGGAGGCTCCTCTCATCATGGACATTGAATTTCATCGCTCCATTGTTCAACTAGGACCAGGAAACTACCTACAATGGAAGAATGGGATACTCGATCATTGTATTATGTACAACTTGTTACCACATCTTCTTGGGTTGGCACCTAAACCTATTGACCACATTCATCACCAAAATTGGTTGAACGAGAATGATATGGCATACGAGCTTCTTTGTCTTACTATACCGGAGGACCTTCAACATCAATTAGAATTCACCAAGTTTGCGCACCGAGCCTAGACCTTCATTCAGAATTTTCATGGAGACTTTGATCCTCCTTCATCTAGTTATGGATCTTATGATGATCTTGCATCCATGGAGGAAAGTGAGTTCACCGATAATTTTTCTTACGAAGGGCCACCCACACATATTTCTATGCATGCTCCTTCAGAACTTAGTATTGCTCCTATCACAGTTCCTAGCGACTCTCCTCCACAAGACTCTTTGGTTGAATTCTCACCGCACACCATGTTGTCTTAGATCTCAAGGTTTCCCCTTCACAAGCTTCTACTAATTCCGTTGATTCTATCCTAGAGATTCTACCATCCCCGTGTTGCTTCAGAGACCTCGAGATTTCTTATTCATAGGGTTCATATAATCCTCCACAATTGGAAATCGATTTCCTTGACTCAGACTTAGATGATATGCTCAAGGATACCAACATCACAGTGCAACATCTTCTTCCACCTACTACCTCTTTAGAGATCAGAGTTTCCATCACACCAGCTTCCACTGACTCTCCACCGTAGTAGGTTCCTTTGCCCCTTCAGGGATCTCCTTCATCACAACTCAACTCTCTTGATGATATATCTATATTTGTGGACTCCCACCTTATGGAGATTGATAGGATTGTCACCACTTCTCTTGATATATTATCTCCTTCCCATATTGGGCCACCATCAAGCACACTCCATGTTCCTCCTCCTTCCTCCACTGATCACAGACCTTTGGTCCCTTCAGATTCATTAGGATTCCATCGGAAATCATCTTCCGGAGGATATGGATAGCTTTATTTAATTCTTATCCTCTTCTTCTTTTAGAAAGATGTTGTTTGTATATGGGCACCTTATCAAGCCTTTAGTTTATGGGCCCCATTGACACATCTTTCTTAGTTGTCTAGGGGAGTCTTCTTTTTGTTCGCTTACCTTTACCTCTTCATCGCCTTCAATTAAGGGGGGGTTTTGGTGTGTGTGACATGACTAGTCATCATCCACATCCCTTGGTGAGTCATCTCACCTTGTAAGAGTCATAGGTCTTAGGAAGTCAAATGAAAAGTGTCAAATTCTATCATAGAATCTTTCATTTGTCATTTCGGTGCATCATCATAGAGTTACATTCCTTATTTGGAATTGTAACTCCTCCTTTAGGGCGTCATATGCGTCGGTCACACATCATGTGTCGGTGGTGTTATTGATATTCTTTCCTTGTTTAGGCATGGGGGTTACACAACACCCCTATTTTTACTTCCTTTTTTTGATCTATGAGAATGAGCAAACCTATTTTATACTTGCATTTTCTTTCCATTGATTCAAATCTTTCTTATTGTGTTGGATCTTGACATTACCATCGAAGTGCAACTGCATTGTGGTGCATTGTTTTCAACATCGGTTCTCATTTTTCCTCTTTCACTTGTAAGAATTTGTTAATAATAAACGTATTAGGAAGTTTCTTGTTATTTAATATCCTCATGTTTCTCTCTTTCCATATTTCCCTCCATAAATGACCAAGGCTCATTATCCATAGATTTTTTAGCCCTTGACTAATGAAGGGAAATTTCCATTGATTTTATGAAGATTGGATTTCCTTTGAAATTACCTAATTAACCGAAAACATACCCAGAATATAAGACAAAATATGATGAGAAAAGGGGAATTCTAAGAACATATGATTCATTGTTTCCAAGTTCTCTTTGCAAAGAACGCATCTATTGACCATATGAAAACCTCATTTAGCAAGGTTATCCACAGTTAGAATATTATTTATCACCATAAGCCAACTGAAAACATTGACCTTGGGGGTGATATTCTTATTCCATATCATGCCAGTTGTAATATTTTCCTCTCTAGTTTCCTCCTCAAAGAATAAAGCATAGGCAGATTTAACTCAGAAGTTACCATTTTGTTCTCTATGCTATACAATTTGATCTTGTTCCTTGTTGTTAGAAGGCAATTTTTTTAGAAAAGCATTGAAGTTAACCATGTATTCTTTAAATTCTTGTCTGTCCAGTTCTATGTGTTTCCAAGCCTGAAATATTTCTTTATTTTCCCTATAATTTTTATTTTTTCCCCATATTTGTCTTCTAACAATTTCAAAATATGGGGAAATTTGTCTTCAAGTGTAAAGTTTCCAGCCCATTTATCAGTCTAGAAACACATTTCATTGTCTTTCCCTATTTTTCATCTTCCCATTACAACTATATCCTTATCCCAATTAATAGCTTTCCAAACACTTGACCCATTGAAGGACACCTGTTTGAATATCCACCATTTTTCATTAGCATCCATCCAATATTTTTTCCTTAAAATTATTTTCCACACCCCATTTTCTTTTGTTAGCCTCCATCCAATTTTGGCCAAAAGAGATTTTTTCATTTTAGTCCAATCTCTAAGGCCAAGTCCCCTTATCATTTTAGGTTTATAGACCTTATTCCAAGCCACCAACGGAATTCTTTCTTTACTTTCTGCTCAATCCATAAGAACCATTTTTGGATATTTTCAAGTTTTTCCGCTACTATCCTAGGAAGTTGATAAAGAGACATAACATACACCAGAGGCTTTGAAGGGAGATATTGAGTAACACAATTTTCTTGGCCCGAGATAATATATTAGCTTTCCACCCCGCAAGCTTCTTTTCAAATCTTTCTATAAGAAAGTTCCATTCCACACTAGAAGGTATTTTATCCCCAAGGGGAATACCTAAATAAATGGTAGGGAAGGGTTTATAGACACATTCCATAATATCATCTATCTTCATGTATCATATTTTCAAGGTATTGAGGAAGAAAAGATATTTTTTCTATAGTTCACCAACTATCTTGATAATTCCATGTAATCATCTAAGAGATCTTTAAACTTCTTAGCTTCAGGAATTGACACTTCTCCTTTCCTTAATCCCATTTCCTTAATCCTTGGGATCTGGGAAAGAAACCACAAGGGGTCCCATTAATAAGAATAGAGAACCAAGCATTAGAAATACAATCCTTAACTAAACTCAAAAGGAAACATCAAAACCAAACTTGTTAAGGATTTTGTCAAGAAAACTCCATGAAACCTTATCATAAGCTTTAGCCATATCCAATTTTAGAATCATAGCTTCCTTCTTGCTAAGTTTAGCTGAATGAATAGTCTCTTTGATTGTAATGATCCCATCTTGAATTTTGTGGCCAAGGAAAAAACCTCCTTATTGTTTAGAAATGATAGAAGGGAGGAGAAGTTCTAAACGGAGGACCATGATTTTCATGAAAATTTTACAGGTTGTGTTGCACAGACTTATAGGTCTAAAGTCTTTTAATTCCATGATATTACCAAATTTTGGAACCAGAGCAAGGAAGGTACAATTCATATCCTTTAGCATATTTTTCTAATTGAAAAATTCTTTCACAATATTATAAACATCCTTTTTTATTATATCCCAAAAATGTTGAAAGAAGAATGCTTGAAACCCGTCTGGTCCAGGATCCTTATCGGAGTTTAAGATGTTTAACCAAAATTCCACCTCCTCTAAAGAAGGGGTCACTAAAAGAATAAAATTATCTTCCTCAGAAACCAAGGGCGGGATGCAGTTTAGAAAATCTTGCTCTTTGGCCAAATTTGGTACACTGTAGTGATTAGTGAGCAAGTTTTTAAAGAAAGATATAGCCTCTTTATTTATTTCTTCCTTCTCTTCCACAAGGATTCCTTCCTCTTTCCTAATTTTACTAATTCTATTGAAACTTCTACGCTTCAGGGTAGACAGGTGGAAGAACCTAGTATTTTTATCCCCTTCCTTGAGCCAAGTAATTCGAGATTTCTGTCTCTAGAAAATTTCCTCTTTTCCAAGAATGTTGTGGTATTCCGAAAGGAGATATATTTCCTTTTCATAGTCTTCTAAGTCTGGATCATAATCCCACCTTTCATTTTTCCTTTGGAAATTTTGTAAGTCAATTTTGATTTCCGCTTTCTTCTAAAAAATATTTCCAAAATTTTTCTTATTCCAGATTTTGAGATTCATTTTGACATTCTAAAGTTTTTTGGTTAATCTATACATCACAGTTCCCTAAACCTTGAATTTCCACCATTCACTAATAAGGTCTTTAAGATCCTCACTATGGAGCCACATTTTCTCAAATCGGAAAGGGGTTCTTCTTCTTGAAGGGTTATTAATCATCAATAGAATTGGGTTATGATTATACCTTATCCTTGGAAGATAGAAGAGGGTAATATCCTGGCTTAACCATTCTTTCAAAACCAAAAATTTATCCAATCTCACTTGTATATGTTGTAAAACATCTCTTATGTTGGACCAGGTATATTTACTACCTTTAAGATCTATGTCATGAAGATGAGAGTTAGTAATAAAATCATTAAAATCCTCCATACCAATAGAAAACTCCTAGGAACCTCCTTTTTCCTGAGGAGACAAATGGGTATTACAGTCCCCCATCACAATCCACTTAGAGCCAATGATATGGTATTTGAAACTTTGGAGATGTTGTATTAATTTTTTTCCTTTCTTTGTACTGAGGTAGGAGCATAGATGTTAGATAAGACCCATATTTTTTTATTTTCCATATTTCTCATCATAACAACCATATGGTGATCTCTTTTCACCAGAAAAGTACCCTCATAAAGGACTAGGTTCTAGACCATAGCTAAACCTCTAGAGGCCCCTTTTGAACTAATAATACAAGAATTTAAGAAAATGTCTTCTTTCATTTTAGTTTCTTGCACAACTAACACATCAATTTTTGTCCTTCAATCAAGTCTTTAAGAACCCTCCATTTCATAGGGCTATTGATCCCTCTTCCATTCCAAGAGATGCAATTCATTTTCTAAGATTGGGTTTGTTTTTTTAACCTTCGATCTAAACAAAAAAATTTCCCCGAGTCCATTTCCTTCTGAGTTTATTTTTTCCTTAATTAAAATTTGTTAGGCCTTCCTTGTTTACTTTTAATACTCTCCAAATTAATAAGATTTTCTCCTTCCTACAATTCCCCTTTGTCAAAAGGGGAAATTTTGGAGGATTCACCTTTTTTAGCAAGCAGGAGCTACTTTTCTTTTTTCGGAAGGATTTCTTTCCAGGGGGACCCCCTTATTTCCAAGAGTGAGCACCTCTTTCTTGCCTTCCATCTCTTTATTTAAAGAAAATTGAAAATTAATTATTTCTTCCATGGAGATATTAATCAAATACCCTATTGTCATCTTGTCTCCCATTGGGGTAGCCAAAATTTCATTTGGATCCTATCCCTTCTGAACTTTTCTCTGTTCCTTCATTGTTTCCTCTTAGGCAGAAGCAACCGACAACAAATCCTCCTTGGAGTTTTTCTCCGAAATTTCATGTCCACAATATTTTCTCCCATTCCCTTTATTTGAGGCAAATAGCTCTAGATTTTGGCCCTTAGGGGATTCCTTAGATGATAGTTCCTTTTTTCCTTAACCTTTGATTCTAACCAGAATTGATTTTTTGATCTCCTTCTATTGACCACTGGGGTAAAGCCTTCCTCATCCGTTTCTAGAATTTTGTTGGAGTTTCAAGAACCTATTTTTATTGTATTTTCATGGGCTTCAATCCTTCAGTATGATTTTTCAAAAATATTTTTGATGATCTACTACACTTATCATTATTCCTTTACCTTTTTCTTCTTTCCCTTCATTCCCCGTCATTACAATGTACATTTTGGATATCTTGAACTTACAATTCTGAGTCGAGTGACCCCAACCATTACATTTATCTGGAAATCTTTCCATTTCAATATTATGCTCCCATATCCCTAGACTAGACTTGAGCTTGATGATCTTTGGGAAATCCCTATCTCGAAATCATATAGATACAAAATATTTCACAAACAAGTGTAGTCATATCCAGGGTAGTATTGTCTATTATAACCAAAGAACCCAGAGAGTTTTCTATTCCTTTAAAAATATCTTCATGCCAGAATTCCAAGGGAAGGTTAGGAAGACATATCCACATAGGGAACTGATTCAGATTTTCTTTTTCTGGGTTGAAAGTTGGTTCTTGTTTCCTAAGATACCATCCTGATTTTCCCCAAAACCAAGGTCCTTCTTCCAAAACCTTCTACATATCTTCTTGAATAATGAATTTAAAAAGGAAGAAACCATTTGAAAGATTACTTACCTTCAGGTTTCCTTATAGGTTCCACTTTGGTTTGGCCCACCTTCTAACAACATTGATATTTGGTCTCCCTCCCACTAGTTTCACAACCAAAGCTTTGTTTAAATTTTTAGCGATAATTTTGAGAAGGGAATACAAAATTTCCTAAACTCTTCCCGATGCATATTTGACCACCTAGAGGAAATACTTTTGGTTGTTCAAGAAAATTCCATTTTTTACTCAATTCTTCCAAAATCCAAAATTTTGTTGAGGTGACCCTTTTCTAAGGTATCATCTTGTCCATGGATCTCACCTTCTTCTACAATTGCAGCAGGATCCATGGATTTGGGTGGGATTTCCCTAGCATCAATTTCTTGCTCACCTAATTTCAAAAACTCTCTCTTCCTCTCTTCTGCGATGGACACCTTAACTACCTCTTGAATTCCCATGTTATCTACTTATTATATAGGTTGGTTAGTTCACATGCATTAACTACCTTTTATATCTTAGTTATAATTTACAGATGCCCTACAACATCTTTTGGATTTTTTAAATATATTTCTTACTTGATCTCTTAGTATATTGTATCTCCATTTACAAGCTTTCTACTTATAATTTGCAACCTCCTCCAAAATTATTTAGAACTCATTTTACCATTTATTTATTTCCTTTTATTTTAGTGGGTTTTATCCATTTATGAAATTTTATATTCATGTATTAAATAATTATTTCGATTCATGTATACCATTTGTTTCTTACTTTATCTTTTGGTGTTTTTAAATCCATTTACAACCTTACATTATCTTGAATAATATCACCCTTTATGATTGTATTGTCTTGGTGTCCCCAAGATTTATTTCAGAAATATTGGGGTACCCCTTTGAAATTTTAAGTTTTCAGGACTTGTGATGAGTTGTGTTCATGTTTGTTTGTGGCTCTAGTTTGTTGTTCAGTGTGTGTAGGTTGTTGCTTTAACTCATCTGGGTTGCAGGAGTGCATGATGATTCTTTAAGAGGTTTCAAGAAGTTGCTTGGGGGTAACTTATGAAATATTCATGTATTTAAAATTCCCTGAAAATCCTTAGAAAATAAAAAAAAATCTCTCCTAAGCTATTGGGCTTTTCAAAATTCTTTATCTACGTTGATTTGGAGTACTTCTGTTGATCAAGTAGAGTATTTTACAACACTGCAGAATCGGCTGGTTTTCCTTAGTTTAGCACTAAAATCAACATGCTTTACTTATTCTATTCATTGCACTAAACTCATATGCTTTTACTTGCCTTATTATTAAGACAAGTAAAGCAGTTCCTAAACACCGCCGAACTAAGCCCATTCATTACGTTGAATTCCTACCCCATTACTTATCCTTTTCATTGCGTTGAATCCAAATAGCTTTACTTTGCTTAAGCTAAAACAAGTAAAGTAATCTTGAAAATCCACATAACTAATAACTTAATTTATCGGTGAATTGATACTCCTTATTTTAAAATTTGTGAAGTAAAGACATTTTAAAACCCGCATAAAGAGAGGGTTGAAGTGGAACTTGACGCTCAACATTTCATGAAGTGGAAAATATAAAATCCCTGAGTAATTCCACCTAGGATCCACACATTATCCCTATCAATAATAAAGAAGTTTTCGACCCTCCAAACCTTGAGCAACTTCAATGATCAATTGAAGAGGAATTTGCAAAAACTAACTCGATCCATTTGCATGAAAGTTCGGTGGATTGTTTTTCTCCTTTCTTTTCTTGTTTTTCTTTCCTCTGTGTTGTGTTTTAGGTTTAGTTTGTGTTTCTTCCTTCTATGTTTGTGTTCTTATTTTTTATATGGTTAATGGTTTAAATTTGAGGTGTTTTAATTAGTTGGGATTAGGGTTCAGATAAAATATTGAATTTTTTATTACCTCTTATGAAAATGCCATTAAATTTTTGTTATTTTTAGCCCTACCTTTGCCCTTGGACAGTGTTTAGAATTACTTATCCTTCCTTTATGTTATGAAGAAGTAAAGTGCTGTGTAAAATCACAAACTTCCCTTTTCTTTTTTGTCTTACGTCGATCCGAACATTCATTGCTTCCCGTCCATGGTGTTGATTTTCCTTTGCTTCTCGAGTCTTCTTCTCACTTTGAGATGAAATAAAATCCTTTTACTCCATTTTCATTGAACCAAAATACTTTTAATTACTTCATATAGTGAGTAAAGTAGAATATAAATACCGCAAATCAAACTCCCTTTATCTTACGTCATTTTTTCTTCCTTTTACTTACGCCAAGTCAAGTTCTTAGTTCTACATTAGTTTGAATATGGTTTACTTTCTTTTATAACGGAAGTTTAAGTAATATGAAATTTCTGCAAAGAATACCTTCTTATTCATTGTGTTAATTAAATTGTGTTCTACTTGCCTTAATTTAAAAGTATAGTATTATGAAAAGGCTGAAAATCATATTCCCTAGTTCTGTTTATTTGAACAAGCTTTACTTAATCTTGCATCGAAGTAAATTAATATGTAAAGACCACAAATGCTCTTCTTAGTTCGTGTCAATTTGAATGTACTTTACTTATTTTTATAAAATAAGTAAAGTAATGTGAGATAATCGTAAATCATACTCTTCATCAATTTATATTGTCATTACTTCTTCCACTCATTACGTCAAAATGAATACTTGTTACTTCTTCATATTGTGGTAAATGAGATTGTTGTTACTTCCCCATTTGGTTTTCACTCAACCGAGAACCTATTGCTTGCTTAGTCCTGTGTCAATTTGTATGGTTGTTACTTCCTTTGCATTGCGTTAAAATGAATAACTTCTACTTCTTCAATGATTTGTGGTGAACCGATGGGTTGTTACCTCTTGTTCGTTACGGTAAATCAAATGCTTATTTCTTCCTATTCATTGCATTGATTTGAGTTGTTTATGATTACTAACTACTAGTATTAAGTAGCTATACCCTAGAAAGTCGTAATGAATTACAAAATGAATCTGTTATTCCCAACCATCCTAGATATAAAATTCTAGATAATTTTAATGTATTTGGATGAAGAAATTTTCACATGTAACTAAGTGAATGTGTATTGAATTGATGATAATTATTTAAGAATAAGAAATAGTTTCTGATTTTTGGAGCACACCGTCAGTTTGCGAGGAAAAGAGCAGATGTATGAAACAAGATAAGAGCCAATTAAAGTAAGTGATAGATCTAGGGAAGAAGAAGGAACTATTGTGATTATAGAAGACCCAAGTTTGGATACTGAAGAGGCTTCCAGAGCAAGGAAACACAAGGGAAAATCGAAACCTAAGGAGGGAAAGATGAAATATGAGTATAAGGGATACCCTATGGAAACTTGTATTACATCCAAGCTGGCTAGAATAGGAGATACAAACATGGGTTATGTATCAATGTTTGAATTAATAGAAATATCTAAGGCTAAAAATAAAACACCTTTAATGAGGGAATTGACTCAAAGTGGAATAATTGAAGTAGCTTCCTTCCCAAACACTTTTCATTTGCCATAATTTTTGTTAGAATATTCCAACATTATGATCCTTAGACTAGAACAATCAAGAATGATGTAGGTGACCTGGTGGGAAGGCTAGATACTCATTTCTTCAAATTTTTCTTGAAGATTCCAACTGCACCAAATGCACTGAGTATTAACATGGAAAAATCTAGTGGGTATTGGAAGAATAAGACAAAGGATGCCATGAAGATTATGAATTTACATTACTTAAAAGAATCAAAACAAGCTTCTAGGTTTCCTAAAGCAATTGTGAGATCTGATTTGATTCAAGAGGCTGATGACATCACTCAGTTGCTTTATCGGATTAATGGTGAAAGGAATGCTAAATATTTTTATACATGGATGTATTATTTCTTAAAGGTGATTGAAAATGGAAAACCAAATACTTTGATCAATTGGGCTGAAATCATCAGTAACAATATTGATTTCCAATTAAGTAATGTCATTCAAACTCTAGATTTCAAGATGACTTCTTATCTTGTATATGTTGTGGCAAAAGCATAAGGAAATTTTCCCAAGTTAAGGATTGTGGGCACATTGACTCATAAACCCATTTATGAATATTATCCACAACTAGCTTTACCAAGATACTTCAAATAATATAAACAAGTTAATGACTTCTTTTATGAGGTCATTTGTAGGCTTAATCCTGATTTGAGAGCCAAGAGAGTGACAGATGAAGCATGGAATGTAGTTTAAGCATATGGGTGTATTTTTATCCAATTATCTCATTTCACATACTTAAGAGTTTGTGGTTTCTCGAATGCTTCACTCAAGTTGCCAAGATACCCCAATGATAGATGGATTTTTATTGAGTTATGCAGAAAGTTGACAATGCTCCATGACTTGCAGCAGTTCTTCACATATAAGTGGTTCATTTTCCCATTTTGATTAGGTAGTACCATTATACAAACATTCATAAGGAAAGGAATGTTGAGAAATAAATATATCTCCATTATACTTAGAGATCCTTTAAGGTGAGGGTGAATTTTGAATATAGAAATATTTCCAAGAGATTTGTCTCATTAAGTTATTCACACTTGTCATTCACTCAAGTATTTCGGGATAATTGTAGGGATGAATTTGAAGTAAGGTGAAGAGATTACAGCTGACTGAATGCACAAAAATTTTGGAATTTGGAATGGCCAACATTCTAAAATAATTCACGATGGCGGTCGTGTAATTTTTGGTGCTTACTATGATGAAGGAGGTGATAGTGCTCCTCTGCTTCTAGTTACTCACATTTCTAAATCAATCATGGAAAGGAAATTAAAGGTGTTTCTCTACACTTCTAAATGGTTGATCATTCAAGGTTATTGCCTTGAGGAATAAGTAATGAAGGATATTACTCAGATGAGAACTAAGAAGAAAGAAGGTGTTAATGAAAGTAAGAAGAGAAAAGAAGCTCTAGGGGAAAGTAGTGGGATGGCTATGCGGTTAAATCTAATTACGAAAGCACGTAAAAATAATCCATTGATTTCTAGAGCTATTCCATAGGATGCTTCCAATTTATTGACATCATCTTTTTCACTCCTACTATCCAATAACTTCCTTCTAAATAATAAATTTTTATGCCATCCTTCAAGCCATCTTAATTCATATTTCCTTCAACTGCCACCGAAGATGCATCCCTAGACCCCCTACTCGTACCATTTACTCCTCCCCTCCTCCATCTCTAGAGGAATCATCAGTTGTGCCACAATAAGGGACACATGATGTTTCTTTTCTTCAAGAAGAATCTCAAGCATTAGAGAAAAGAGAAGTATAGATTAAATATGCAGAGGTTGAAGAAGGGGAGATTACAAAGGAAGTTGGGGGTGATATATATGATCAAACAAATTGGAACTTCTTCAAGATCATATTATACAATGTAAAAGGATATTGAAGATATTGATGTAGGAACTAAAGAAGAGATAGAAGAGGAATTGATAAGGAAAAATATGGATGAATTAGGAGGAGTTTTACAACAAGAATTTTCTACAAGATCCCGAGAAGCGGTTAGAAATAGTGACACTTCCTCCTACAAAAGAAATTAGCACAGAAATGATTTTTCATCCCAATGCATAAAATATTTCACAACTTGGTTCACTAAGCAGTCTCTTCCCACTTCCAAGGAAGTAGTAAATTTGGAGGAAATGGATATTTAGTTGTTAAGGAGTATTGAAAAGAAAAGGAAAAGATCAAAATCTACTAAAGTGACTTCAAAATTAATCATTGATTCTTCAAGAAGGAAGTTTACTGAGATATCTACTCCGACAGCTAGGAAAAGCAAAGGAGAATTGGCCGAAGAAGATTTGGTGGTCACAAAGGTACCCTTGGGAGAGGTCACAACTGAAGGTTTAAAGCATGACACAAAAACATTAATCAATATCCTTTTTCAGAATCTAGATGAAGAAAAAGCAAAGAATGCTAAGCTAAAAGAGCAAACATCTAAGCTTTGTAACATTATCATGAAGGTTGTTGGAACCTCAACACAGTTAGTGCTTATGGGGGAGTAGGTGAATCTATAGGTGATTACCATTATGGAATAAATCTATGATAGATCAAAGGCTATAGAAGAAAGGGTAGCTGAAATCACTAAAAACTACATATTACTACAAAGAAATACTGGTAAAATTTTTGAGTACAATGAGAAACTTGACAAATTGAAGAATTTGGAGTGAGAAGAAGATAATGAATGTGGGATTGCTGAGTTGAAAATTAAAAGTTTGGAGGAGATAGATTCATTACCAGATAGAATATTGCACGTAAAGGATCTATCAGAAAGGGAAGACACCATAAGCATATTCTCTCATTCAAGAAAAGAATCATGAAGCACATAATGAAAAATATGGAAATAATGGAAGAACAAACTGATCTAATTTTTGAGGAACTCGATGACAGGATCTATGATCTGACAAAGTATAGTACTTCTAGATCCCCAAATTTTTTTGATTAATTTCTTCATGTATTTCAACACTTGATGAACAAGGTTATTAATCCTTTGAATAGAAAGTCTCTAGATAAATTAGCAGGTCTTCAAGAGAATGTGAATCACTTGGGATCATATCTTGGGAAGGTGAGAGGAGGCTGCATTGTTTTTGAAAAAGGATTACCCATGTTAGAGACAAAAATGGAGGTAGCTGAGGTAGATAATAACATAATAAAATACATGAGAGATCAATATAATTTTTATACGAGAAGCATAAAGATGAAGAATAAGATGCATGTGAAGACAAGAGTAAAAAGAAAGATGAAGCTGAAACAAAAGCTTTCCAATATGGAATAATTATTCTATTTATTATTTTTCTTCTACTTATTCTTTTACATTTATTCTCTACTTCTTAATTATATCCATTGTAATACTTAAGTAATGTGGTGTACAATCACCACTTTATTTTTTTGATAAAGTCAAAAACTTGAGAGTAGTTATAGAGCATTTTTATGGTTTTAATGATCAAACTTTCTATAACTATTAGGTGGCATAAAATGAAGCTTTTAAGGAGAAAATTTCTCAACTCCTAACTATTTATTAGTTATTCATTTATTGAAGTATAACAGATATTACCTCCTTATTATTTACTTGTAATGACTATAAATAGAAGAAGATACCTACGGGTCAAGGGATTGGAAAAGTTTTGAGCAAGTAGCTATTATAAGTTGTGCATGGTTATTTTAGAATTTGTGTTGAAATAACTTAATGTACTCATTGTAAGTAGTTGACAATTTAATAATAAGGAAGAAAGAATTTTGTTGAACTTTGTGTCTACTAAAGTTTGACTGTGCCATTTGTGAGTGTTATAGATAGACTTTGTGTTATCTTAACTTTCATAAGTGCAAGCTTCTTTTTAATTTGCTTAAAATTTGTGAGGATCAACCAATGTTTGTTTATTTTGTGTGTGAGTAACTCGCTCTGAAATCTACCTGTTACAAAGCACATTTCCTACATTTCATACATCCTTTCTCATTTATATTCTATGTTTCCATCTCTTTTCAAATTACATTCTAGTTACCATACAATTGCTTACTTGCTTCCAAATTGTTTAATTATGGTGCACAATTTATTAAATTACACTAATACCGAAAAATATTTAGATAGTTTGTAGGATAATAAAATTTAGCACATGGGAGCTTCACTTTGTTAAATGAAGGGGATTTATCCCATGATTTCCTAGGTTTCATGTTTAGTTGAGCATTAAATCTAGCTAACATGTACATATCATAGGTGTACACTCTTTCCTCCTTGATATATCTAATGATATAAAATTCCTATATAAACAAGTTCAATTCATTTCCAACTTTCATATCTAATATGAATCCTTTTTTATGTGTAATTATACTCATCTATTAGTTTTATCTAGCATCTTACCAAACATATACCTTTGTATCTTTCACTTATCATTTTCCTCTCACTTGATGCACACTTGGGTCAAAGATGAAATCACACTCTTTCCTTAGGTTAGATATCGAGGTACCTAAGTAACTTGGTTCCTAAGTTATTACTTGTAGAAATTATGTGTATGATATCTTCTGTTAAACATATTTTACACCCACTAGATCAACCTTATAAATCCATATGGAGGAGGAAAAGTAAAATCCAAAAGAATAAAAAGGAAGTTAAATTCCATACTTCAAAGAAAAATCAATAAAAGGAAATAGAAAAAGGAAATTATTAAAATAAAAAGAGAGTCAACTGAAAAAAAAACACATGATATAATCATATTTGAAACCTTCTATTCTAGTAAAAATATCAAACTCCATATTTGGCCTTGTTATAGAGATTGGGTTCATTTGGCATGTTAGGTTTTTAAACATGAGGTAGGAGGTCTCATATATATCATTTAGTTCAAATTCCTTATCACACTAGTGTCTAATACTCATATAAGGCCTATAGATCCTTGAGTGAGGTCCTAAGGAATGGGGAAAATATCATGCATATGCAGGATACATAGTTACTATAATATATTATTATAGCTAAAATGGGATATAACTTCATACTTCAGTAGATAACCTAAGATGAACTCACTTCCTCAAGTTATTTCTCTCCTAGATGATGCCAACCTTTATTCATATCCTCTTGATTACAATGTCTCACCTTTATAAGGATATGGTATTTCCCTTGTGATACCTTCTCCATTTTTTCATGACTACTCCCTTTACTCCCATTGACGGATATTGATAGTAGCTTACCATGAGTTTATATCATTCTATATCATACACTCTTATTTTCATAACATTTCATATTTATGAGTATGGTTGTAAGACATTACCGAATTCCTTGCAAATACTTATCCACCTTTCATCTACTCCATCTATTACTCATCCTAGCTATAAAATTATAGCATTGTATTTTATCTCTTGATAAAATCTAGTACAAATATTGGTGGTAATCTTTTTCATTTTTAATGGTTCTCTTTTCTCATATCTTATGTTTAATTTTCCCATATATTATATTTCATTTGAAATTTATTAAACCTTATTTACACATATATTTATCTCTTTGATTTATTTCTTATAATTTTTAAGGTAACTTACAACCTCATTTACATACTTCTTGATTCCTTTGATGCATTTATGAGGTTTTATTAGTTTTTTTACAATCCTTTAGTGTATATTTTTGTTTTTTTATTATATTCTTAGATATAAAAATACCATTCTATATATCATATTTTAGCATGTATCTTGATCTATAGCCTTTCTTATATTTATTTCTTTAGATTCCCATTTTTAGAATTTATCTTATTTTTCCTTTTTGTATTTCCTAAGTCATAAATTTCATCACATTTGTGAAAACATAAAAATGAAAACATAGGTAAGACATAAGTTAATCAAAAACACATATTATTATGAGATATGTACACTTTAGGTGAAAATATTATCATATATTAGTGTAAAAAGGGTACATATTACAATGATACATAATCCCCATCTCTCATACACCTCCTTAAACCCTCAAATGAGGATTTTATATACTAAAATAAAATGGGTTATGAGTAGACACTCAAGAAAAATGAGCCAATGGGGTTTCCCTAGACTAATCACCTAGAGCTTAACCCTCTTCTCGAGAAACCCTAACATATAAGCTTCTAACTGTATCCACTAAAATATGGGAATCAACTAAGCACCCAAATTTCTCTATATATAGGGACATAAAATTATTCCATAACATGCACAAAAGGGTACCCATATCTCATTGACATATAACTATTAGTGCTTTTGTACAATTCTCTAGCTCTTGAGCCACATCTTTGACCAATCGAAACACACCCTCATACTATCTCGACAATGGTTCCAATAGATCTGACACCAATGCCATGTCCATCCTATGGAGAAATAGGTCTAAAATATCATGGTGTGTGAATTCTATCAGGTCCATCTAATTAATGGTAGGTTCCACTAAAAACATCACACATAACACATTATCAAATTATACATTGTCCTACTTATTAACATATATATCTAGTATAGGAATATAAATCAATCAAATCAAAAACATACCTCACTAACTAATTTTGTCATTTATGACATCATCATTATATCAAAACCTCACATAAATCCATCCACCTAAAATGACATCATCATAATATCACATCCTCACATAAACCAAATAATACTATATCTCTTGGTTTACATGTATCATGTGTGATTATATATGTTCTTAGAACATTTGATTTTCTTAGATATATGGAAAGATTGATGGTGATATATCTAACTCAAGGATAAAATTAGCCTCATATTGGATACCTCAATCTACACTCTTGGTCCTATCCATAGGACCAATGAATCTCTTCCACATACTTACCAAAGATATAATACCTCTTGGAAATATCCCTCACCTCAATAATTTATATTTTCTTTGTAATTCAATATACCCTTATCCATTTCTTTATTCTTAGGGCTCACCTATGTTGGCATGGATTCAATTATGTGACAAAACCTCTATTACCTCACTTACTCTACCACGTGGATCCCTATCATGCCACCTATGATATGGTAGGATTGACAATGGTATAAGAAGATGAAACCTCCCATAATAACCTGACATTATGTCTATAACATGTGTTTCCATCCACCAATGGTAGTGACTTATGATATATACTATATCCTATGGTGCTTATGATATGGTCCATGAAGGCCATATGTCAATTTATCCCACACATGGTGGCCATACCAGCTAATCTTGGTACACTATATAGATATGGATACCCAACTTAAGCCTTAAATTCCTCTCCTCTCTTGCATTATAAAATCATCATGCAACAAGTTATAGTAGTTGCAGCTTTCTAGAAAGGAATTTCTAGGGAAACTACTAATAAATCCGTGAAAATAATAGAATTAACCCATTGCTATTTCACCCCAAATATATATAAATTATTGGACTACTATACCAAAATGGATGTCACCCAAATTAAACTAAATACCCTCCTCTAGATCTCAACTATAATCTACCATGGAAAAAAATGACTCCTCCATATGGTTTGTGATAAGAAATATGTGTCACAAAAATACTAATAATGTATTTTTAGATATCGAGAATCCTTAAATCATAAATAGTGTTGAGATAAATAACAAGTGGTCTCTAGTGATACTCATACGAACCTATCACCTAATTTGACAACTCTGTCATATCCTTTGTAGTCTTTGCAACATCATAAAACATGGGTTCCTTTTGGATCAAAAGTATCATAATCACTTGGACATCCTCTAGTGTAAAATTAATCTCAATCATATACAACCATGCACTAATAAATATCTAAACTAAATCTATATCCAAAGGGATACATCCCATATGCATAATCACTCTAAAACCCAAAATCTATTATTGAATCCTATCTACAACTAAAACTATCTCTAGTAAGGATGAAAACCATGCTATATCAATTGATCTCCGAATCTCAATCATCCATAGAATATATAAAATATCAAATAAAAATAAACCATTAGTTTCATTCAGAGGAAAACATCATAAAGAATTAATAATTATGAAAATTTAATCGATAATCACTACTTATATGGTATCAACCATTCTAATAAATGTCATCAACCCCTAAAAATAACTACATTATCAACCATATTTCTAGATGGTATCATACATGATGTAGCTCATCATATGTCATCGTCCTCCTTGTGGCATCATCTTCCCCCCATGGATGATGTCATCTATAGAAAAGTTACATTCCCTTTTCCATATTTATTTAAAAATCAAATGAATGGTTATCAAACTCAAAATGCACCAAGCCATCTACATTTTGGATATCTTTAGGAAAATTTTATGATCTAAATTTTCTTCGAGACCTATTTTTGCACTTTTCCACAAGCTACCCTCTCCAAATTCAAATAACAAAACTATATAAGGATTCTCTATATCTTATTATCCTTGGTCTTCACCTTTTCTATCAATATTGAAAATCCACATTCTAGCCATCATCTACCATTTAATCTTAAAATTGATTAAAAATAGCTTTAAAAATACAAAATAGAAAACAAAAAATGTTAAATGAATAAAGTAGATTTTTTATTTATAGATTGAAATTGTAAATTTTAAAACATCATCTTACAAAATCCTAATTTATTAAAACTACAATATATTTCTATTGGGCACTTTGGAATATTGACCAAGTATGAAGGTGCTTAGGCATGTGAGATCCTAGTTACTGGATAGCGCACAAGGAAAAAGAACACAAAAGAAAGGATTAAGTAAGAAAATAGCACATGTGACATGCGAAAGGAGGTTCGAGACTTAGCCAATTTGAGTGCCCAAGGTAGAACATGTGAAAAGCATGATCGGTTGCACGTGGATAAGATGTTAGCCTGACAACAGTTGGCCTAGGAAAGAGCATGCCCCAGATGGAATCTTCTAGAAGATCATCATGAGATGGAATGGAGAGCTCAGGCTTGAAGGAACATGCTCACATGGAGGACCACATTCAAAACTTGGTGATGGATCTGAGGGCACGGCAAGGTGAGTTGGCAGCCTAAGAAAGTGATAAATACAAGTGCCTACCATGAAGAGAGATACACACAAAAAGAAGGATATATCATCTAGATATACATAGGGAATAGCGGGTTAGAGAGTGAAAAAATCTTTGTAGGATTGCTGCGAGTGGATATTCTAGTTTAGGAAAGGATGTACTAAGCATGGAGTTGTTATTTTTATTTTCTATTAGCTTAGTTACATATGTTCAGTTGTACACATGACTATGGTCTTCTCTCTGTGACACACTATAATGAACCAATGAATATATTGAGGTTACTTGTTATAAATAGATATGAATACCAATGGGTTTAATGCATATTTCGTTCATATGACTTCTCTTTCCTTTCATGCTACAATGAATGGTTATATCTTACTTTCTTTTATAGTATATGTTCTGAATTTGTTAAAGCACCTAGTCAAGTGACTCAGGATTTGGAGGCCGTTTCAGAGCCCTATGATTCTTGTATGTCTCAAATTATTTCCTAAATACTCTTACACTAATAATAGATAATGCTTCCCACTAAAATCACATAAAAGAGAGACTCGGTACCCACGCGTGCCTCGGGTGAGCACTCACTTCTCTGGGTGATAGGCTGGTACACATGGGGTTCTTCCTTTCATGATAGGAGTAAAAATGACTACATCTTGGTTATGTTACCGGGACCTATTTTTGAAGTTATAGTGGGATATAACATACATCATGATCTGTGTAAAGAGTAATAACGGATTGGTTAACATTGGAAAATGTTGAATCATGGTTCAAGAGCACACGGAGGATGAATTTTCTCGATATTCAACATTGGACTGAGTTTAATACACATAGATGGGTAGAAGAGAACTTCTACCATGATATGTATGAGAATTTTTTCTACTACTTCCCAAAGAGATTTATATGGATGGCTTTCAACCTATGCATCTAGATCAAGTTGGCATTATGGATCACAGATATGGACCGAAGAAGACTACTAGAGGTTGTAGGATGTAGATCTGATGTGGACCCATGTTGTAGATCATTGGTGGAGAGGAGTACTAGCTAGCTACACTTTGGAATATGCCATTTCTATGTATTCTTGCCTAGAGGTTGCTGAGTTTAAATTTTTGAGAACCTAGAGGAACATTTCTACATGTTATTCCTCTAGATATGAAGATATTGATGGTTACCATGAGTTTAGAGGAGCTCCCAATGGCTAGCTAAACTGTTCTGAGCACTAGGTAAGGAAGTTCGGGTGGAGGAAGATGGCAGATGATACAACAGAGAAGGAGAGGGAAGAAAGATGGCTCAAGTATAGTGAAGCGCATGAAAGGGATATTGCTAGATGACATGAGGCTACTAGTGTGATGGATTTATGGAGACATACGTTGCGGGAAGGAGTTGAGGTTCATGCGGAGGACGTGGAACCTGATCATTCTATGCTACCCCATCTTGGAAAGCACATATGGGAGACCCCTTTAGCTTCCGGTGAGAGCTCATCACATGGAGAAAGGAGAGCCACTAGTGCATATCTGAACCCACCCAATGACCGAGCCCTAGCACTTGGTTTTCCCAAACAGAAGAAGTATTGATCTAGTTGAAACTAGTGGAAGAGACAGATCCACACCTATGAGGTACGCATATTCCAAATTTTGGCTACGCATATTCCAAAGATTTGGAAGAGTTTTTAGACAAGGAGCAAGTGTAAAAACTTTTGGTCTCGCATCGGGAGTGGTGCAGAAAAAGTAGTGGTAGTGGTTCACTATCACGACTATTAACACATAGTTCGGTGGGACCGTGGGAGTGCTTGGCACAGTTCCTACAGGCCCTATTGGACCCAAAGTGGTTCTGTGGATCTAGTGGCTCTAAAGTTACAAGACCTCACAGTGGACCTGGTAGATTAGGCAATGGAGGAAAACACCGAGGGAACCAAGGCTTTGGTTAAGACAAGGACCCCAGCCACCACCTCAAGTATTCTTTGAAATGTCTCTACATTTTCCAGATTATAGGGGCATTGAGGATGTTGTGGAACATGTTCACAAGTGTGAAATGTTGTGGCATGTGAAGGGTATCACAACCCCAGAATGAAAGGCTAGTCAATTTGTAACCACATTACAAGGGCACATGCATAGCTGGTATAGAAAGTATGACCCTCATCAAATGGTGGTGGACTACACTACTTTAAAGAATGCATTCTTGGTAGAGTTCCACATTCTTGAGTTTGAGTAGAAGAGCATCAATGCTTTGAAGGAGATTCAACAAGGAATGGCAGAGAGTGTGTGGGAGTATGATGCACATTTTAAAACTCTCTTGTCTAAATTATCATATGATATTCACCCTTCATAGCATGCACAATGGTTTTTTAGAGGATTGATCACCCCTTTTAGAAGGGCCTTGTCTCATAAAACTTTTACAGATCTGCGCTGAAGCATTGGAAGTTACCTTGCGTGTCGAGGCTATTGGTAGTATTGATACTGGCATTAGCCCATTCTTGGAGGCTCAGATTGTTGTTATGGCCAAACAATTGGAAAAATTATCTACAAACTCAGTCCATGAGACTCACAATGGTTTATGGTGCATAGATTGTGAGATAGAGGGGCACGTTAAGGATAATTTCCCCCAGAGGATGGTACGCTGTGATGGTAGATTGTGAGATCTGTCATGGGGACCATGATGCAAGTAGATGTCCCTTGTTGCAGCACACGATCAGGAAGAATGTATCTTGTTATTACAAAATTTACACCTCCACAACCCATGATACGAAATATTATAGGCTCATTGATCAGATCCATGAGGCCATTGATCATGGGGTACACCAAACTAACATTGCCAGTGGTTCTAAAAATGATGATCGCCATTATGAGGAGTGCATAGATGGAGGCGCGTGTGGAAGAGGATTTCAAGGAGGATTCCGTGGTCGGGGTAACCGTGGAGGAAGGAGTGAGTTCTCGTGTAGAACATGTTTCAATTGTGGATCTATATAACATTACAAGCGTGAGTGCCTGGACTTGTTGTAGTGCTTGTGGTGTGGAAAGAAGCATAAGTATGAGGAGTGCCCAAAATTATTTGAGCATATGAATCAACAGCACTAGAAGGAAAAGGGCATTGCAATGGTCAATCAAGAAGGAAGACATATAGTGGATGCCTTGGGTAACACGGGATGAAGGTTTGGAGCCTGTCTTGGTAACAACAAGGGTAGAAGCCACACGCATGCAAGAGAGGTACCAAGATAGAAGAACCTAGTTTCAAGAGAAGAGGTCATTCATGGAAAGTATCCAGACCTCACGCATCAGAAGGAGATATATATAGGACACCATGGATGTTATTCAAAGCTTACAAGGGGATATCCAATGCCTAAAAGAGCAATCTAGAAAGGAGGAACAAGGAAGGACAATCGAGGCGTAAAGGGATGACTGGATGAGGTCAAAGAGGTAGGTGTGTAAAATGCTAACGCAGAGAACATCATTCCTTTGCTAGGATCCTAGTTGAGAGAGAAGGTACCATACACCAGAGAAGATCATGAGAGACAGGTCTTACACGTGATCCTTCCCCCTCATAGCCTTGACTATGATAAGGAGATTACATTGAATGTAGTTGTAGATGGATGGATCCTCAGTAATATACTCATTGACACTGGCACGAAGGTTAATGTTCTAACTTTGGATGCATGGCATTAGATGGGAAGACCTATATTATAGCCATCTTTGAATGTGTTGTATATGGCAAACAAGACTAAGGAAATGCCCATCGGTGTCTTAAAGGATGCAACTATTACTATTCAGGGAGCAAATTTTACTGGGGACTTTGAAGTCTTGCACTCACCGAGGTAGATAATTTCTCAGCACTACTTGGGCACCCTTGGTGTTACAAGAATAATGCGGACCTTGGTGGTACATCAACTTCAAGAACAAAGAGGAACAGGTCATTACACCCCTAGTTGATGGGAAGTCGACACCTTATATTGAACCATTGGGAGAAGAAGCTCTGGACAAAATTTATGTGTGCTTAATCAGAGACCCTGAGATGGTACACCCTACTAACGGAGTTATCTAGTTTTAATATGCTCAGTTAGTAAGTGATACCACCAGTGGCTTGTGAAAATTAGGTGCATGGAACTTACAAATTAATGGGATGGTAGTTGAGAGGGTTAGTGACCAAGGTAACAAAGGCGTGCACTGGTTAGGTGCCTTGGAGGAAAAGAACCGCCAAGTATTCAGGAGGAGCCTTCCCTAAGATCTTTCTGCAGGAGGTATAATCTTAGTGGAAGAATGAGAAGGAATGGAGGGAGATGTTAATTTATGTCTTGCTTGGCACAACAACTCATTGGTGGGCCACACATCAGGAGAGCCTTTTAGAGTGGCGCGAGGTAAGAATTGCTCTCTCTGTTAGATTTTCTAGGAGTAATGTACCCACCATCATCAAGGACTACCATGGGAAGGAGCCCACCTCTTTCCATATCCAGGAATGTGAATGGGTCTAGAGAGAAGGTGCATAAGCTTTTCCACCATCCCTTTGGGTGCACAAGTTGTATTCTACACTGTAGGGTTGTGCATGCACATGGTACATTCATTCGAGACACATGCGTACAAGGAATTGGCAAGAGCTCACAACTGACCTTATTCAAACCTTTGAGTATCAGTACCAAGCCATCGATTGATAAGGCCTTGCAGGGTATCAAGTGCCTTACCATGGGGGATAGTTCCAGAATGGAAGATAGGCTATTGGAATTACTAGGTGAACCAAGATTGGAGGCACGCTTTGAAGAAATTGAGGAAGCAGAAGAGTTACAGCTTGAGCACATGTGTTTGGAAAAAGAGAAGGGAACATTGAGAATATGTGATTTATGGAGAGGAATTAGAAGGTTTAGATGTTATCCATTCTATAGGAATGTGCGATGTAGTGGATAGTGTAGATGCTCAGTGCGTGTTCCTACCATGAGCCTTTAAAGATGAAGAAAGTTAACATCGGTTCAAAGAAGAACCTAAGGAAACTATTATTAGGGGATTACTAGAAAAATAATGAAGTATCAAATATCATTGATCTACTACGTGAATTTGAGGATTTATTCCCGCGTAGTACCATGAGATCAAAGGCATTCACCATTCCTTGGGGGAGATGAAGATAAAACTGAAGGATGGTATGCACCCAGTTAGAAAAAGGCCCTACCATATGAATTCCAATTTGCATATGAAGGTTAAGGAGGAGATAGACAAGATGATAGCTTCTGGGATCATTGAGGCAATGGAAGAATCGAAATGGATAAGTCTGATGTCAATCAACATCAAAAAGTATGGGAAGATTAGGATTTGTGTGGACTATAGGTAATTGAATGTAGTTTGTGTCATTGATCCATTTCTTACCCCCTTCACTGAAGAAATTTTGGAAGGTGTCACTGGGCACGAAATCTACTCCTTTACGGATAGATTTTTAGGATACCACCAAGTCCAAATTGCAAAGGAGGACCAGAAAGAAGAATATTTTCACCATCGAGTGGGGAAGTTTTTCATATACAGTCATGCCCTTTGGGTTGAAGAATGCACCTGTTGTTTTTTTGCGCATAGTGGTACAAGCATTCTAGGACTTCATCCATAAATTTCTTTAGGTCTATTTGGATGATTGGACAATATATGGTCTGGTTAAGGACCATTGTGACAACTTGAGATTAATGTTTGAGAGGTGTAGGCAATTGAGGATATCCCTCAACATTAAAAAATGTGTGTTTGCTACTCCCTTTGGGACTCTATTGGGGCATATCATATGTAAGGAGGGCTTGTTGGTAGATCCCGCTAAGGTTGCAGTTATTGTGGGGTTAAGGGAGCCTACTAACCAGAGCAGCATAGTGCGTGGATTCCTTGGGCATACAGGGTATTACAGAAAATTCATTAAGGGATATGCCAAGATCACCATGCCTTTAGAGGAGCTACTTAGACACAAAAGTGCCTTCCATTGGGGTGAGGCATAGTAGAGGGTGTTTGATACATTAAAAGATAGGCTTATTACCACGCCTATTTTACGTTTTCCCTCTTGGGACAAGCCCTTCCATGTCCATGTAGATGCCTCAGGGACCACCATTGGAGTAGTACTTGCCAAGTGAAGGGATTGTTGATCATCCTCTCGGCTTTTTAAGCAAAAAGTTACACCAAAGATACCATAATTATACCACAACCGAGCGCAAGGCATTGTCAATGATCTACACACTTTTAAAGTTTAGACAGGATATACTGGAAACACCCTTTGTATTCTACATCGACCACATGGCATTAAAATATTTAGGAAACAAGCCCGTTCTTCAAGGGCACATATGTTGATGGGTGTTGTTGTTTTAAGAGTTCAAATTCACCATTGTAGTGAAGCCTAGAAAAAAATCAACTGTGGGCTTGATCATCTCACAAGGATTGACTTAGGAGAGGATGTGCAAAGTATTAAGGAAGCAATGTCAGATGCCCAACTATTTAGGTTGCGCTGCGTGCCCTCGGATTTGGAAGAGATTGCAGTATTCTTAAAATAAGGTGTGGCATTGGATGGAATGAAGGCATTAGAAAAGAAGTAGTTGGCCATACGCATCGTGCCCTACATGTTGATTAGTGGAGACTTATACAAATTGGGACGTGATGAGTTTTGTGCGTAGGTGTGTGTTAGAGCATGAGCATCTGGCCATCATGGAAGAAGCAAATGAAGGAAGTGCGGGTGGGCATTACACAGGTGATGCCACCACATGCAAGATATTAATGGTAGGATTATGGTGGGAAACCTTGTATAGGGATTGTAGAGATTATTGTAAAGCATGTGACTAGTGTCAGCACATTGGCAAACCAGGAAGGATAGATGAAATGCCTTTATGTCCTATCCGTAGCACGAAGCCTTTTGAAAAATGGGCAATAGATTTTGTGGGACCTATTGCACCAGAACCACGTAGGACTAGGTCATGTTATGTCATCACTTGCATAGATTATCTCACAAGGTGGGAAAAGGCAGCCCCAACTAAAGATTGCACGGCAACAATAGTGGCAAGGTTCTTATGGGAGAACATTATCACGAGGTATGGATGTCCATTGAGTTTGACCAGTGATAGGGGTACACATTTTATGAATGAGACTATGAGGATCCTATTATTAGAGTTCATGGTGGCTCATCACAAGACTACGCCCTATCACCCACAAGATAATGGCACCATGGAAGCATTCAAAAAATACTGAGTCATACCTTGACCAAAATCTATGATGTTGGAAGACAAGATTGGGATGAAAAAGTATCGAAGTGTTATGGGCTTACAGAAAAACGTATAAAAGACTAAATAAAGCCACACCTTTTCAATTGGTGTTTGCACGGAAGCCATTTTTCTGGTTGAATTTATGTTACCTTCTTTGTGAATAGTGTGCATAGGAGGATTAGCCAATGAACAAGCACTTGGAAGAAAGAATTGATGAACTAATGAAACTGGATGAGAGACAATCACTTTCCCGTTGGAGAAAAACAACAAAAAAGGCAAAGCAAAAGGCTTAACATGATTACCATATTAGAAACAAGAAGTTTGAGGTTGGGAAGATGGTGTTACTATATGATTCCAAGTTTCTGCCATCCTGGAAAGTTGAAAGTCCATTGGTTGGGTCCCTACACAATCTTGTACATCCTTGATTTGGGTGCATGCTAGTTACAAGCGCTACTGGATGGGACGAAGTTGCTTAGACACTTCAATGGCAGTAGGCTGAAGCCCTACTATAAATAAGTCTTCTTGGTGTTTGTAAATAAGGTAGTTTTTCCAGTTAGTTTAGAAGTTTCCTTTATGCATTTTCCCTTTCTTGTGTTTCCCTTTCACGTTGTTGTTTTGGTTTTGCACCTTGGGTGCCAAGTAACCTTATTATTTTTGAGAATTTGTGAGTGCGCAGAGGACCGCACATCGTTTAAGTGTGGGGTGGAGAAAATTGAAGAAGCACGTGATTAAAGTACCAAGGAAGTTGTGTTGAAGAGCCTTGTTGTGTAGCCCGGTTGAAAGAGGTAGATGAAGAGAAAAGATAGAATGGTTGGTGCTAGGATAAAGCTACTAGTAGATCCCACGTACAAAGGAAAAGGAAGCGCAGTTAAAGCAACACAAGGTAGGTGAAAGCAATAATATGGATAGAAGAAGTGCCTTCAGCATAGGTTAAGTGCGCACAAGAGTCTCCTATCAGGTTGGTTGGGTTACGTGCTAGAAGGTTGGAGGAGTTTTTGTGCAGGAAGGGTGCGTGAGTGAAGGCGTTGAAGACGGACTTTGTTTGAAAAATATACATTACATGAAAAAGTATAGGGATAGGTAAAGTAGAATTTAATGATCAAAAAAGGAAAAACTATAAATAAAGGGTCGGGGCACTCTCATTTTTACTTTTCGAAAATGAAGAGTTGGAGATATAAGCAAGTTCTATGAGATAGGGTTTTTAGATTTGATTGAGTGGAATATCTGTGTGATTAAAGTGTGAAGAGCCAGTTTGAGATTTCGAACCAAAGGAATTACACGGGTGTGGAAGGAGTTGAAGATGTGTTGTCTTGTGAAGAGTTTATCCAAATTAGGGTTCGACAAACTAGGGCACGAGTTTAGAAGAGTTATATCACGGATATGAAATTGAAATTTGGGAGAAGAGAGACAAAGTAACAAAGAGAGGGTAGGAGTGATAAAAATACCTCGACCATGGCACCCAAGAAAGGAAAGGGAAAAGCTAAGGCTAAACAACCAGAACCCAAAGTAGACATAAATGAAGAATGGTATGCAAATATGCAATACCCATATGGGGTGATGTTGGGAAAGGAATGGGAATCCCACTTGAGAAGCATACCTGTTAGTGACTATAATCACCGCACAAACACCATAGAGAAAGAAATGGCATTAGAATTGGTACGCCCTACAACAAGAAAATGCACCTCAAGGTTTGGCCATATAAAATGATGACGTTAAGGTTAAATTGGTGAAGGCAAGAATGTTGCAACTCTATGAGTTGCCTTATTTTGGGAAGCCAGATCGCTTGTACTAGTGGTTGATGTCTCCAGGTGCATGAAGACTATTTCCACTTTGTTGGGTGCAAGATGCACGTGACTCCCCAGTTGATTTCACAATTTACAGGCCTCATATGTGAGGGAGATAGCCTAGAAGATGACCTTGGTGACAAGGAGGCTATTCAAGAGACCGTCACTGAGTATTCCTGCAAGAAAGGGTCATGGTACTATGATATTTCAAACATCAAGGACCTGTTATGAAGATGGCCGTGCATCTGGTGACTAAGCTAAATGGCCAAGAAAGATGGACACATGTCAACAAACCTTGGCTACATGTCTACAGGAAGATTGCAGAGGGGACTATATACAACTTATCCACGTACATTACAGAGGATATTGTTAAGTGCGTGAAGGAAGGGGACATGATCCTCTTTGGTAATTTTTTTCTCACCATAGTGTTCACAGAAATTGGAGTGTTAGACACACCAAACAAGTTCATGTGGGAGTGCCCAGCCGAGGACCCTTCACCCATGAAGAGGTTCAAGAAGTATGTTTGTGATACAATGATGGATCCCCACAAAGCGCTAGAAAAGTGGTATACACACTTGAGGAATGCATTCGGGGTAGAGTGGAGGATCCCTAAACAACTCCAATAGCCACTGAGGGAGAAGCTGAGTTTGTGGTGTACCAGCACTACTCTGCTTGGGCAGATTCAAGCTTATTAACAAATCATGGAGCCCTTGGTGCAAGCTTCCTTTCACGTTCACTTGCCCAATACTTCCAAGTGGGAGTAAATAGATTTAAAGAATCAAAGAAGCTAAGGCTAGAACTAGGAAGGTTGGACCGGGAACATAGGGAGATGAGGAAGAAGCTGAATTACCCTAGTGGTAAGCACGCGTACATAGAGAAGTACGTGTCGCATGAGATCCAAATGACTAGGCCGATGATGCTTCCCATCACTGGAGGATCCACGACACATGTGTACATGTGCATAAGGCTGAAGTTCAAAAAGGGCACGTATTTGGAGAATGAAATCTCCATACCTGAAGACCCCTTAGGGAAGAAGAAGCCAATGTCTAAGAAGAGAGAGGAGAGGAAGGAGCACCAAGTGTGTTGACTGCTCAGATGGTGAGCATGCCATCTACAAGCACCAAGCCAAGCACCTACATATGGAGAAAGAAGTCTCTAGTGAAGGAGAAGATGCCAAAAGTAGAGGTGCCCAAGTAACCCACCACCATGGAATAATTGCCAAAGGAAGAAGAGAAGGCCAAATATCCTGATCGAAAGAGACCTCTCAGGAAGAAGAAGAGGGTGGATGAAGAAGTTGACTTAGAGGTGACCGACATCTTGGAGAAGTACTTGGGAGAAGGAGAAGATGAGAGTGAAGGAGGTGTGGTGAGGAAGAAGAGCCTGAGAAGGAAAAAGAGCCACATGTGTTTAGTGTCTATGACTCAAAGGAAGAAAGCAAAGAGGAGAAGCAAGAGTTTGTATTTGTGCGGCACAAGGGCACACAAGATGAGGAAGGCACCAAGACATGAAGGTAGATGAGAAGGATACCAAGGAGCAGGGAGCCATAAGCTTTACAAAAGAGTAGATTACTGAGGTAGTAGAGCGAGAAGTGGAAAATATGCTCAATCCCTTATAGACCAAGAGTTAGATCGTGACACGGACATAATGCTTAAGGAAGGGAAGTAGGAGAGTGTTGGAAAGAAACATGACATCCCAGAGGCCCCTGCTCTGTAGTTAGCTTCCCCAATGGCGTGCGCTTGGGTAGAATAACTATGGATACAGAATAGAGATAAATGTAATGGGCTATGTGGATGACACGAAGAAGGTGTTACATACACGGTTCCAAAGCACCATACCCACGGAAAGGCTCCTAGCCATGGGGTCTTTTGAAAAGGATGACACATACCCCAGGACCAAGAAGATGCTCTCTTGGGCATTCGAGTCACACATTGATGAGCTAGACTTTGAAGTCTACCAGAAAGCACTCATCTCGTTGCCAGAATCTAAGGGAGACAACCCCTTAGTAAATGCTCAAGAGCTTTCAGACAAGCAAGTATGTAATGCTCTGAACAAATTCGTGGTCGAGACCAAGGCTAGGCTATTTGCATGAAATGATAGAATCAGAGCATTGGAGGTGAAGTTGGGGAAGAAGGAGGAAGAACTAGCGGAGAAGGCCAAGAGTTTAAAATAGGAGGAATTAATCAACACGTAGTTAAGGTGCGAGTTAAAGGAAGAAAAGGTAAAGGTGCAGGAGGTCTACAAGAAGGTGGATTCAATCAAGAGCACCATCATATTAAAGCACCTAGACCTAACACCAATCCCTTAGAGGTATGCATCAACTTTGGAATGCTTAGAAGACCTAACGTGCATCCTCACTATGGAGAGGCAACCCTTGCACTGGAATCTATAGAAGAAGTGGTCACACACTTGAAAGAGGAAGACCGGTTGAAGGTGGTAGCACTTATTGGTGAGTACAGCCAAGTACTCGTGGAGATTAAGGTCGCTACCCAGTCTGCAGAAGCCGCATATGACACATGCGCGGATAGAGATAAGGTGGTGAGATCCTTGGTCACCATGCTTGAAGCAGAGCTGAAAGAGTTCCAAGAAAATAACAAAGGGAACAGGGAAGAGAGGGACAAGGTTCTAGCTGAGGTAGAGAAGAAATCAGAGGCAATTGAGGCTTTAAGGAGCTCAATTAAGGCCCTAATTGAAGGAACTATACCCCCAAATTACTAGAAGAATGGATAAACTCATAGACCTAGGTAAGGAAATGGAGCAGATTTTGGACACTTTGGGTGCCTAGGGAATTGGCCTAAGCTTTGATGAAGTGAGCACCCTGGTGGGTGACCTATGCCAGAAGGTGAAGGGTGAGGTCGAAGTGTGGAACAAGCTGGAGGTAGATCTATGAAAGGACTTTCCCAACCTATTGAATTGATGTTTCCCCCATTATTCATTCTTTCCCCTATTCTTTCATTCCTTATTCATTTTGTAAAGTATAAATCTACATATTAGTTCCATAAAACAAATTCCCTCTTGGTCAAGTAAAATGTTTTCGAGGACGGAGAATAGGCATAGTGTGGGGTGATGTTGGGCCCCTAGAATATCGACAAAGTATGAAGGCGCTTAATCTCACGGATCCCGGTTATTGATGTGTGCAAGGCAAAAGCGTGTAAGAGAAAGGCTTAAGGAAGTAAATATCATGCATGACACATGAAAGAAAGGAGGTTTGGGACTTAGCCAATTTGAGTTCCCAAGGTAGAACACGTGAAAATCGTGATCAGTTGTGCGCGGATACGATGCCAACTTGGAAATAAGTTGGCCCAGGAAAGAGCATGCCCCAGATGGAATCTTCTAGAAGATCATCATGAGATGGAATGGAGAGCTCATGCTTGAAGGAACATGCTCACATGGAGGACCACATTCGACACTTGGCAATGGATCTAAGGGCATGGAAAGGCGAGTTGGCATCTCGGGAAAGTGATAAATACAAGTGCCTACCACGGAAAAAGATATACACACAAAAGAAGGATATATCATCTGGATATACATAGGGAATAGTGGGTTAGAGAGTTAAAAATATCTATAGGATTGTTGCAAGTGGATATTCTGGTTTAGGAAAGGATGTACTAAGAATGGAGTTATTTTTTTCTCATTATCTTAGTTACATACATCCAATGGTGCACATGACTGCGGTCTACTCTCTGTGACACTCTGTAATGAACCAATGAATATATTGAGGTTACCTATTATAAATAGATATGAATACCAATGGGTTTAATGTATATTTCATTCATATGAATTCTCTTTCCTTTCATGCTACGAATGAATGGTTGTATCTTTCTTTCATTATAGTATATGTTTTGGAATCTATTAAAGCACTCGGTCTAAAGTGACTGCAAGGATCTAGAGGCCATTCTGAGCCCTATGGTTCTTGTATGTCTCAACTTCTTTCCTAAATACTCTTACACTAATCATAGATAATTCTTCCCACTAAACTCACATAAAAGAGAGACTCAATACCCGCGCGTGCCTCGGGTGAGCACTCAACTTCTGCTGGGTGATAGGCCTGTGCACATGGGGTTCTTCCTTTTGTTATAGGAGTAAAAATGACTAAAATTTATAAGTGTAACACCAATTCTAATTCAAAAAGAAGTATCATGATCATAGTCTCAAAACTAATCCAATTATATATTACATGCATTTTTCCAAAAATATTTTAAAATCACTTATTTTTAGGCCCGTGATCTTAACCTATCTAATTTATAATTACACTCGCTTTCAAATTCTCTCTCAATTATGACCTTATCAATATTTTCTCATCCTTCCATGAGCTCCCCATAGGTGAGAAATAATTTCTTATTTGTCTAATTTATTTTCTAGTGTTTATTTTTAGTTGTACATGGGTTCCCATAATATCTCTTTATACACTTATGATTCGTTATTTTACTATATTAATGGGAAGGTGAGTATATAGGTAGGTATGATTATTTTTGAGTTCATATTATTACTAATTTTTATCTATATATTTTGATTTGAATTTTTCATGTTATTTTCTTGAAGATCATCTCATGTACACTTTTACGACACATGATGATCTTTATTTGGGGAATATATACACCTAATGTTTCACTTTAAAAAAAAATCCTTAACATGAAACATTGAAACATTGGCTTCCTTAGAGTGGTGTCCTTAGGGTTACTTCCAAGAGTTGGGAGTAACTAGAAATGGTTACATGAATCCTTCATTGGTTGAATTGGGATGGTTATTAGTGGTACTTATAAGAAAATACATACCACAATTTCATTTTGGTTTTCCTAAGGATAAATTATAATATGAAGAGAAGTTTATGAAGTGTATACACTAAATCACACACTTTGGGTATATTTCTAGGTCTTGATCACATACTACTATTCATATGATTCCTAAGAAAGAAAAGTACTAATTGATCACTATCTTTGGCCTCTTTTCTTTCTTTTTAGTTTTCATCTTGGTCTTGCACACCCCATCGCCTCGACTTTCGTTACTTCATATTTTATGAGTTTGGACATAAATTCCTAGCCAAGTAAACTAGTGCCCAAGCAACCCCATCCCCTCTAGGTGGCCCCGACCTCTTTGTATCTTTCTCACATATTTTTCGGTGCTTTCTATCTATTGGGAATATTATTTTCTTGGTGGTCTACCTTTTAATGGTTAATTACAAAATTCAAACAATGGAATCATATAAATAAAAATCTATGTGACAATAATAAAAGACCGAGCACTAAGCATCTACTAATATCACATAAGGTTTCATCCAAAGGCATATCAAGAGAATCAAAACATTCATATAACATCCATTTAATGGGTAAGGGAGTGCATTCTTCTGTATACACTTCATAGGAGGGGAAGTTCATATTTTCATGCACACATCAATCTACATTTTCTACATCTAGTTATTTCTTGATATTCAAGTGTGTCTGGCATAAGAGCTACCTAGGGTACGATTCTACACGTAAACACACAGATCTACATGGAGTTTGAAATGTAGTGAAATACCTAGATCTTAAGCCCACTCAATTGGGTGACCACCAAAGTAATTATGACTCCCCATTTGTATCTTTTTATTTTTAGGATTTGATGTGTTTTGGGGTTTTGAAAGTACTCTTTCTCTTTGTAGGTTATAGGAGAATCGTGACGGACTTAGTGAAACATATAGGAGATCAATAGTGAAGGGAAGAGACATATAAGCAAAAATTTAAAAATCACATTATGAGGTTTTGAATAGTCATGGGTGCCCAGTGGTGGTCTATAGTGCCCAAGCACCCCGACTCCGATCTAAGTGCCCCATTCTAGCTTATTATTATAGTTTTGCATTTTCTCGGCTCGGGCCATGATAGTTTTCCTTCCCGTTGAATCAAGTTTTTAGCTTGGAACATCTTTGAAATTATTGTGAATTAGTTAATTATCTTATCCCTTCTCATACACGTAGGGTTTCAAATTTAATTTCATATTTTCTTGTGTCATATCTCTACTTTATTACTATATCATATCATTTTATTATTATTTTATAATTTAACATTTATTTTTTCAATATTTTTAAAATCATTTGGTGAACCTAGTGCTCAAAACCACCTTGCTTATAGGTATTTTATCATCTTCTCATTATAGCTAAATCTTATGGAGAATTTATTAAATCCCACCTTTAATAGCTTAATGATCATCTTGTTGAGAATCCCAAGATCTAGACCTACTTTTATTCATTTCTCATGAGGAGGCCACCAATCTTGTGGAGCTTAATGTTCCTTCATCCATCCCCGCTTCCATACTTATTTATACTTGAGCCACCCGCTTCCACTCTTCTACCTACTTTAATTGTTCCCATTTGTGTTTCTACTCCCACCAACCACCTCACTCCACCTCTTTTTTATCACACGTGACAAGTATCTTTTTTTGCACTCAAGAATCAGCCTCCCTTTATCAAGATATTTAAGTTCAAATCCGTCAATCAGAAGCAAGCTACTTCTCATGTGTCTCCATTTTTGGATTCCATTTTACTACTTCATACTCCTTTCACACCCACCATTTCTACTTACGCATTTCCTCCTAATTTTTCACTCCCAAGATCCCCATTTTCATTGGTCATGGTGACCCCCAAAAGAATCTACAATAATTTCATATGGCATGTCTAGATTTTATGGATTATCATACTCTCTTAGCTAATCTCTTTCCTAGAAGTCTTCATTATTATGCAATGCATTAGTTATATTATCTACCTATCCATTTGGTAACATATTTTATGAATTTAGCCTATGCTTTTCTCACTCATTTATCTATTAATACCATCTCTAAGATATCTTATGTTTAACTCACACAACTTAAGCAAGGATCTAATGAACATCTAGTGGATTATGTCTTCCGGTATAAGGAAAACTTAGATAATATGTATAATGTTCTTGTGGACTCTAAACTTCAAGATTTATTTGTCCAAATTCTATAACCACCTCTCCATGATAGTGTTATCTTCAAAACATATTCATCATTTGATCATTTCTGGCATACTCTTAAGTTGCGTGAAACTAAGCTATCATCTATAGGTAAGATTAAGTATCATACGTAGGCTTCATTTTCTATGTGCTTTAAAAGTAAAACAAATTTTAAGCTATCTACAAAACCTACTAAAGATAAAATACTATCAATGTTGTATATAATCCTGAAAATATTGAATGGAAATCGCTTAAGTGAACTTTTACTAAAGTACCTTATGTTTTGCATATTCTATTGCCACAACTCGTTGAGAGTAATATTATTACACTTCCTCCTCTAATCAATCTAGACCCATATTTTCCAAAAATTCACAGTTAAAATGATAATTTCAGATGAGACTATCATCAATGCATTGGGCATTCTATAGAGGGATGTTTCAAAATTCAAAATATTATTTAATATCTCATCTATAACAAGGAAATTGAACTTCTTGAGCCTATGACATCTACACTAGGAAATGAAAATCACAAGATCAAAATCTTCAACAATCCTCTTTTGAAACATGACAAGAAAGTGACTAAATCTGCATCCAATCATACATATTAGGTGGTGCCTCCTCCTTCATCGAGGGATCTCAATTTTCTAGTGGCTCATCCTGATACATATTCGTCATTGAATTCTATGACTGATTATCATGCTCCATTATCCTCAGACACATTACATATCACTACTTCTATTGGATTTATTTATATTAATAACACTATGTTTTATCCCTCATTTCATATAAGTTCATGTTCTATTACAATTCTTGTCGCTATCGGCTATCCACTCTCGTAGATTTCATATCCAAATCCTAAAATCATACGGTTATGTCAAACTTCCAGTCATATTCGGTCCTCTTACCATTCTTATGCCATTTCTTGTAACTCCTTTAGTGAAAGGGTGTGGGATGATCTTCATTATTCCCAGCTCTAGTACTAGTCAAGCTATCATTTCCATGAATCACCTATGTATAAATTTCATTTGCAACAAGCAAGTTATTACCATCAATGGAGTTCGCCATCCACGCCATGGGTGAATCCTCCTCTTGAGGTTATTATTGTACTTAATAGAGAATCTAGGTCCATAGGATCTCTTAAATATAAAACACAATCTACTCCTAGATCTCCTGTTTACACACGGCCTACTCGGTCTCATTGATCTTATAGTCCATTGCATCGGTATAGAACCATCACTCGATGTTTCCTGTTGGTATCCAGATTTAATCTCCTTCACAACTTGAACAACATCATAAACTTGCACAAGACACTCAAGGATAGATAGATGGTTTGTATGTCATTTGTAGCTGGGGAAGCACACCTATCTACTTGTTTGCATTCAAGAATTGAGGGATCGGATAGAACCTTCAAGAGGGTTTTGATCTAACCCTCAGTATTTTAGGTTGTGCCTATCAACCAAGGCAAGAGAACCTGTATTGCAGCCCCTATATGGTAAGGAGATGGAGATGTCCTTGTGTTTTGCATATAATATGGAGGAGGCTTTGTGAAAACATGATCAAATATCCATTATCCAAACTCAAAGGAGTTGTCACTACTAAATGATGGAAATGTTTTCAAAACAAAGCTAGAGCTACTAAAGACATGATAGAACCCTGATCAACTTTGTGCATTTTTGTGAAAGGATTGAATTATTTTGTGGACACATAATGCAGATGTAGGGGTATTGTAGGTAGGATGAGTTAGTTTAAAATGAAATTTTGATGAGAGATGTTGGGACAAGAGTAGTTAGGAGTCATCACCTTCTTTGGGAAACTTTGCAAAAGAATTACAACACCTAAACAATAGAGATATTTCAATGAATTTGAAGTGCTCTTTCAACCAGGATGTGTGCACATGTGGATGCCCAAATCTACACTGTTCCATACAAAATTTGATAGCCTACCACAAAGGATTGAAGCAAAATATCAATAAAGCATTCAGAACTCCTTGTTAGATCATGACCTAAGGTACACCCAAAGGTTTACAAACACCCTCAATTTACAAGGAAGGTAAGATGAATTTAAATCTGTTTATCTCCACTCAAATGAATGCTCTTCTGAATGGAATATTGCATATACCTTCAAACCCTCTACAAGAAATGAGACCATGTATGACCAATAAAGATCCCAAACACAATATTGCAACATGAGCATGAAACACAAATTGAAAACCAACTGAAATACAAGTGTATGCAAGCTTTGCCAAGAGATAAAACCAGTTAATCCAAGAATTTGATCAAATATATTAGCAAGGGAATGTTATTTAGAAAATCTCAAAGCTTTTTAATGGCTTTACAACTGAAACCAACTCAACATGATGAACATTTGATACAAACTGGAATCAAAAATGGCTCTCAGGTAGTTTCCCCAAAAGGAAATGGACTTCTTCCAGTTTTCCCTGTGAAAATTATTCTCTCTCTCTCCAAAATTCTCAACAGACTTGCAAAATTCTTCCAAATTACATCATATACCCTATGCCAACTTGGATCCTTGCATCCCAAGAAAATAATATGCCAAAGGGATCAAATTTGTTACAAAACCCTATCCATTTGATGAAAAATGATATAAAACTGTGAAACAACTTGCCAAATGCCAGAGATGCACAAATATTTTAAAATATTGCATGAACTTAGATCCTTATCCATCCTAGGGTCATGTTTTTGGCATTCCACCATGCCAACATGCATTTGCAATCATTTTTCACCTTTTTCCCTCACCATTTTTAACTCTGTAACTTTTTACTTTCACCTTTCACATGTTTTTCACGGGTCGAGGAAAATATTTCATGAAAAACACTATAGGGCACCGAATCAACTCAAAAGAATAGTTCCATTATGTTCAGAAGGCTGAAGGGATGTAGATTCATATAAAATTTCATGTGATTTGGTGCAAAACTGATGATTCCACACTTCTTGGAGCATCCATGGCACCCAAAAATGAAAACGCACAGCAACCGTTGATTAAAATCAACTTTAAAATTCTGCCCTCCACGTGTCTTGATGAGATTCATCATGCAGACCAAGAAATATCTTCTTTGACTTCTGGATAAAGTGGACACGTGTCCAAATACCATTGGACCGAGCCTCCAACCTTAAAAAATGTGTTTTGAACCTTTTCTGACCTTGGGAAAATTTTGAAAATTTTCCCTGCGAGCCCCTGGATGTGCCACGTGTCCTCCTGTGGACCCTGTTGAAAACCGTAGGCCAAAATGAAAAATTTTCTCCCTTTTTGAGAAAAGGAAATTTTTCTCAAAATGTTCTACGCCCCCGAACGCCCACTGTTTCTCTGCCACGTGTCGCTCTCCCATTGGATGCGAACTGACTCAGTAAATTTACTTTCATTCCTCCGTGAGCACAAAATCCTCTGTGGGCCCATGCTCTCCTTTTTACCTTTTAAAATGTGCCACATTTCTCTATGCTATTGGATGTGGGCTCTTGGGCCAAATGTTAACTTTAACATTTTGTAGTTAAAAGCTTCAAAAATTTCACAAACTCCGCTCCTTCATGCTAACTTTCTTGGACACGTGTCCACTTCGTATTGGGTGTGGGCCTCCAAGTCAGAATTTTCCTTTGGCATTTTGAGCAAAAATTTGAAACATTTTCAACTCCACCGCCGCCCACTTGATCCTCCCATGCCACGTGTCACCTTCCCATTGGGCACGGCACGCGGCCAAATTTTTCCCCTGACACCCTGAGCCAAAAGACATCAAAATTTTCCCAAGTCCTTTGCCATCCGCCTGACCCTCCTGTGCCACGTGTCATCATGCCATTTGCTTTGCGGGCCTTCAGGAAAAAAATTGATTTTGAGAAACTTTCCAAAATGGAAGAAAATTTCCTAAGTGCGGCCCACCACCCACCGATCCATCAACCAATCAAATCGTGCCACGTAAGCACATCATCAGTAGCATCATGGGGCTCACGACAAAAATTTTCCTCCAAAAATTTTAAAATGACAAGTTATAAACTTTTCCCACACATCCTTGGCCAATAGAAACCTGCCACATTAGCATAAATGTTGCAATGATAAATTTGACGGGTAGAACATGCCCGTATGCCCGTCAAAATGCAAAAATGCAGGGGATGCTTCTGAAATCAAAAATTTTCACAAGGAAGGTGGATTTTTCACTTTGAATCAATTGAATCACGTTTTCACAATGATTTAGGCCTGGGGATTAGGATTTTAGCAACAAATGACTTAGATTCCCTCCATTTCAAGTTTTTACATGATTTGGGCAAGGGAAAAAATGACACAGCCTGTGCATGCAAATGAAAAATTAGGGCACAATAAAGGGGAAACCTGGATTTTGCTTCAAAATAGGGTAGAATAACAACATTATGAGCATATCAAAGGCATTCGACTGGGTAGAATGAGTTACAGACCACCAGCCCGAGCCAAAAAGATGCTTTGGAGCAAAAATGGAGCATGGAAAATTAGAGCAAAGTGTGTGTTGGTCGTCAAATAGGACTTTTAGAGGAGCAACAAATGGGGGACAAGAAGTCCCTCCTCTTTAATGGGAGAGGTTCCCTTATTCTGAAATGAACTTATTTACAAATATACGAACATTATTTTATGGTTAAACTTGGATATTACAAAAGTGCTTTTCACAGGATCATCACTACGCAAGGACGAGGAAAAAGAATAAGAAGATGAGCGAAATGACAATATTGAATTATAGATAGCAGAATAATTCTTCGTGTATGCGAAGCTTCAAAAGATTTAAGACAAGATCATTTGAATGAGATTAAATTTAAAGACACAAAGTTCCATAAATAACCTTCTTCGAATTTATTAGTCAAGGACACAAAGTTCCTTCTTGGTTGTACAAGATCGCTGTATTTGCAAAACTGGACAGTATGCAATCAGAGAGACCAAACGAGTTAAGAACAAAATGATCTTCACAATATTAAAGGAAAACACAGAGACAACAAGAATCAGATAGACAAAGAATGGAAAGCCCTTTTGTATTGATTTCTTTAAGATTTATTTACACTTTCAGCAAATATCCAAGTTCTTCCTCCTTCTCTAAAATGGCGCAGAAGGCCATTATATAGTTTACAATTCGGTTACTCCTCGTAACCGTTTCTTTTAACTAGAGAATAGTTAAGGACTGTTAATTGCAATGCCTTAACTAATTACATGGAATACGAAAGGAGTGGGAAGAAGAAAGAAGGATGGAGAAGGGGACAGGTGGCCGATTACGAGAGGGACCCACCGTGTCTTGAAAACCGCCGCTTGAATCTTTCTAACGTCTCAGCACTGTATTTGCCATGAGGGACACACCAGATGTTTCATCTTGAGGATGACAATGAGTGTCTTTGAAAACTGATGCAACCAGCGTCTTGAGAGCTTCGTCCTTCCGCCAGCTGTCCTTGAAATTTGATCTTCGGATTGATAGCATCAGAGCCGCAACTTAAATTCATATTTTGAAAAACAAGATATTCGGTCGAGCGGGAAAAACTAAGTATGAATTGCCTTAGGTTCACTTGGGACATGTGAGACGCGAATGCACGAAACACGAGGCTCGGCCGATTCGGTGAAACGGGAGAAGACGCACAAATGAATTTGGGACAATTGGGACAAAATGTGCGAAGTGCGCGACTCTCGGTTCGCCGAATTGGAAATTGGGCTTTGCATTTTTGGCTTCGGACACTTGGGACAAAAATGTGCTGCGCCGCGACTCAAGCGGTTCGGCCGAAAATGGAACAGAGAGCAATTTGGAACTCGGGACAGTTGGGACAAAATCGGGCGAATCGGCCGAAAATGGAACAACAGGTCCGTTTGAACTTGGGACATCTGGGACAAAAAGTTCCGGAGTACGCGGTTCGGGTGGTTCGGCCGAAATTGGAACAGAGCAATTTGGAACTCGGGACAGTTGGGACAAAATCGGGCGAATCGGCCGAAAATGGAACAACAGGTCCGCTTGAACTTGGGACATCTGGGACAAAAAGTTCCGGAGTACGCGGTTCGGGATTTCGGCCGGTCGGAGAACAGAAAGCACTTTCGTACTTGGGACAGGCGGGACAAAAACTTCCGACAGGCCCGAAATACATACAAAATGACCCAAAACACAGATTTTCTCAATTTTCACGGCTTAGGCACTTCAGAGAAAACACTCATAACTCAAAATTTTGAAATTTTACTTCTATCAGAACAGGGAATTTTGAGTGAACAACAGCTGGCTCCTTCTGGGGATGACTTGGTGTAAATTCAAAAGATGAGACAAGGCAAGAACTTAGAGAACTCGGTGAAGCAGACCAGTGCCTTATCCCTTGGGCAACGGAGTCGAAAACAAACCAATACAGAGGGCAACACACACAACAGAAGGGAAACACACCAAAAGCAGAAAAAGCAAAAACACGGTACATAATATACAAAGGGACTCCCTAGTCACCTAGGACTTGAACAACTTCAAATACTGCCCACTATAAGGAAGTGGGAGGGGAGAACCATCCATGTAATCAAGATAGAAAGAGTCCTTACCAGCAAAGTGTCTTATCTTGAAAGGACCAAGCCACAGAGAATCAAATTTTCCATGGCTACCACGAGGTTCATGTCTTTTGTCCCACAACAGCACGGTATCACCAACTTGGAACTCTCTGCTCCTAGCTTTCTTATCAAACAGAATCTTCACCTTCTGCTGGTGGGCAGATATTCTGTCAGCAACCTCCAATCTATCCTCGTTCAGTTTGTGCAGGTACATGATCCTTTTGTCCAGAGCATCACTGAAACTAGTGTCTTCAATGGCCTTCATCAAAGTGCAAGGTAGTTCCACCGCCACCGCAATTGAGCCTCTACTCCATACACTACTTGAAAGGGGACATTCCAATGGCTCTTTTAGGTGTGATCCTGTCTACGCCAAAGAGCATCATAAAGCTTCTTATGCCGCTTTGCTTTGAGATTCGTTGACCAACTTCCTTATGATAGTCACCAGATTCTTGTTGGTAGATTCTGCTTGTCCATTTCCCTGGGGATAATAATCTGAAGAATGAGCCAGAGAGATGCCATACCCGTAGCAGAAATCCATTATCTCAGTTGAGGAGAAGTTTGAGGCATTATCTGTTACAATCTTGTTAGGTACACCATACCTAACCAAGATGTTCTCTTTGATGAAGTTGCATACTACTTCAGAAGTGGTGCTCTTGACTGGAATAGCTTCCACCCATTTGGTGAAGTAGTCAGTGGCAGTTAGCACATGAGTGTGTCCCGCACTAGAAACAGGGTTGAGTGTACCAATGAAGTCTAGACCCCACTGTTGAAATGGTTCCTCGATCACAACTGGCTTGAGAGGCAAAGCGGCCAGTTTGGGTCTTCCCACAAAAGTCTGACAGGCCTCACATTTATCCACCCACTTGGATGCATCTTTGAACAAGGAAGGCCAGTAATACCCTCCACGGAGTATCTTATGAGCTGTGACTGTAGATGAATAGTGCCCTCCACATGCCTGATCATGAAAAGCTGAGAGCAACTTTCTCTGTTGTTCCTTGTCTACACACTTCAGAAATCTCCCGTCCAAACCACGCTTGAACAAGGCATTTTCCCACAATACATATTGTGCTGATCTCAATTTAACAGTCCTCTTTTCTTTAGCAGTTAAATGAGAGGGGCATTCCCCGTAGGTGAGAAAATGGGCGATGTCAGCATACCATTCATCAACTGAACTCAGGAATAGAACAGTAGGAAGGTCAGCTTTCTTCTCCAATAACTCATGTTGGGCTCCTTCAGCAATGAGCTCGCAAAGACCTTTTCCCCGAACCAGCTTGGTTGGCTTGATATCAAGGTCATACTCCTGGACCTTAGCCACCCAGTTTCCCCTCTTGGATCCAAATTCTTGTTGCGTGAGAATTGACTTTACAGTCGTATCTGGGACCAGCACCGTAGAGTGAGAGTTGAGGATATAGAAACGGGCTTGACAGCCTTTGACTACTGCAAAGGCATGCTTCTCCATCATGGTGTACTTTAGCTCATGGTTCTTCAGGATATAGCTCATGAAGGCAATTGGTAGCTCATGTTTATCAGGATCTTCTTGGGTTAAGACAGCAGCCAGAGTACTATCTGTAGCGTAGCAATAGATAATGAAATCCTTGCTTTGAAATCGGGCGAGGCCAAAACTGGAGTTTTGGCAATAGCTTTCTTGATACCCTCAAAGGATTCCTTTCCTTCGAAAGACCAACCAAATGCTTTCTTTCCTTTCATCATCGAGAAATATTCAAAGTCAATTCAGCAAAATCGGGATGAATCTTCTTAGAAAATTGATCTTACCGAAAAAGGAATGCACGCCCTTTTTACTAGTAGGGAGAGGAATCATTGGATGACTTGAACTCGCTTCGGATCAATCTTGATGCCATCCTTTGAGACAATGTGTCCTAATAGCTTTCCCTCTGTAACACAGAAGATAGATTTTTAGGATTCAGGGAGATTCCATGCTCTCTACATCTCTGCAGAACTGTTTCCAGGTGATCGAAATGATCTGCTCTTGTCTTTGAAAACACTGTCAGGTCATCAAGGTATATGACAATACATTTCCCTTTCAAGCTCCCAAAAGCCAGATCCATAGCTCTCTGGAAAGTGGCACCGGCATTAATCAGCCCAAAAGGCATTCTCTTGTACGCGAAGGTACCCCAAGGAGTTGTGAAGGCTGTCTTATGTTGATCAGCAGTATCAACCTCTACCTGATTGTATCCAGAAAAACCATCAAGCATAGATAACATCTCAGAGCCTGTTACCGCTTGCAAAATCTGATCCATCATAGGCAGAGGGTAGTTATCTTTCAGAGAGGCCTGATTCAGGTTCCTGAAATCAACACAGATGCGGATCTCACCATTCTTCTTCCTAACAGGTACAATGTTTGCAATCCAAGTCGAATGGTGAATGGGAAAGATGATTTTAGCCTTCAGCAGTTTTGAATCTCCTGAAATATGGTGTCAGCTATCTTTGGGTTGTACTGCCTCTGCTTCTGCTTGAAAGGCTTGATTCCTGGCTTGAGAGGGATAGAGTGCTGCATTTCTTTTGGCTTGAAGGCTTTTAGATCTTCGTAAGAATAAGCAAGCACATCCTTATATTTCCTTAGAAGGTCAATTGCTCTTCTCCTTTCATCTGATGTGCAACACTTCCCGATATTTACCAGCTTCGGGCCATCAGAACTTCCAATATCAATCTTATCATACTCAGCTGATTGCTGAGGTCCAGTGGAAGCTTTAGATCTCACGTATCTGTCATGTTTATCAAACAACTCCTCCAAACTCACTAAACCTTTGGGAATCTTATTTCCTTTGAGCTTAATGCACCCTTCCTGATCAGTTTCTTCTCCTTGGGTGACGGCTTGGTCAGAAGACACGCTCTCACGAGGCAGGTTGTCACTTCCTTCGAAATACAGTTGTTCAAAATTGCCCTTGAGCTCCAGGAAGGAAAGCAAATGCTGGTCGTCGTTGAAGACTTGCCAGTTATTAGTATTGTCAGGGACACTAGGTCGGTGGACCATCTCAATAGTGAACTTATCCTGAGAAAATTCAGGATGAGGAATCAACAGTGACCCTGAGACAGCCAGTGAATCAGCTCTGCTGTTCTTTTCTCTGGGAATTGCTTCAATGGAGAAGGCATCAAGGAATTCAATTGAATCCCAAACCTGATTCCGATAATGCTTCAGCCTCCCGTTCTTTACCTGAAACAGGCTTCTGACTTGCTTCACAATCAGCTCTGCATCACCACGAGCCAAAAGATTTTTAACACCTCGTTCTTTGGCCACTTGCAGTCCAAGGATGAGAGCCTCATACTCTGCTGTGTTGTTAGTGTTCTCAAACTGCAATTTAAATGAAAAGGGGTGCAGGCAGCCTTCAGGTGATATTAGCAGAACACCAGCTCCAGAGCCAGCTGAGGAACAACTGCCATCGAATTCTAAAATCCAGACACCATTGGGATCTTTAGGTGATATTTTGCAGGGTCGGATTTCATCAGGGGATAAAATCATGTAATTACCATGGCCCCTGTCCTCATAGAGTATTTGTGCCTTGGGATCATCTGTCTTCTGCACAATGTACTCGGACTGCTTCTCAGGTAGTAACTTCTTCATTTGTCCATGGACAGGTATGAGTGCGTGTGACCAATCCATTTGAATCTCTCCACCCACATCTTTACAGAAGTTCCTACTTAGCAACATTCCATAGGAAGGAGGAATGTCTGCTACTAGGATGGTAGCCAAGACCTTCTTCTCAGGTAAAGCAGCAAAAGCCACTTGTGCATCTTTAATCCTTCCAACTAAAGGTACTTCCTTACTTTCCATGGAGTAGCAAGATCCATAAGTGCGAGTAAGGGTCAAGCCTAAAGCATGAGCTACCTTAGCAGGCATTACATTATCTGAGGCTCCGGAATCTATGACACAGTTACTGAGCCTATGGCCAGCTATAAGGAGTGTTACATAAAAAGGCTTGATTTTGTCTCCAGGTGAGGTGACAGCAGCTACCAGGCTAGGTTGTGGTGCAGAAGGAGGTGTGGGCAAAAGGCCTTTAGAGGTGGTCTTGGAATGGGAATTTACAAATTGGATCATCTTGGCAAAAGCTTTAGGGTGGGTTTGGTAGTATTCAGCTTCTGAAATTTGAACTTTAGTCCTTTTAAGATGATCAACAATATCAAAGGATCCAGAGGTGGATGGGCCATCATCATTTGAAATTCTAGGCTTATCAACTTTGGGAGAAAAAGAAGAAGAAGAAGCAACTTTGGGAGCAGGATTGACAGTACTTACCTTTGGTGCAGATGAGGTAGGGATAGGAGATCCTCTTCTGGCAATTACAGGGATAGTTGCCGGCTGCTCCTTAGATTTCTTTAGGGGCTGTGTCACCTTCTCCTTCTGCCTTGTCTGTTCTCGAGTCATGACAGCAAATGATTCACTGTTCATGTCTGCTACCACTTCATCATAGTCATCTCCATCATCAATGCCTTCAGTGGTAAAGAAATTGACTCGAGATCCTTCGAGTTCTTCTGCCTCATCATCGAATTCCTCCAGGAACTCCTCACAAGCTTCATTATCATCTTCTGGCTCTTCAACCTCACAAGTTGCATTCACCGGAACTTTGACAGGAGGTCCTTCAAGTGCCAGTCTTGTGTGGGGAGCTGGCAAACGGTTTCTGGGTTGAAAATTTCTTCTCGGAACGTCTGCATATGGTGCATGCTGGGCTAATTGTTTCTTTATAGCCACTAGATCATTTGCAAGTTTCTGGACTAATGGATCAGTATTGGGTCCAGAGGTGGAAGAGGAAGAAGCAGTAGATTTAGATTTAGGAGGATCTCTTCTCAACTTCCCTGACATGATCAGGTCATCCTCGACACTAACAGCCAGTTCTTGATCTAGAATTAACGTTCCGAGATTAGCCCTTCTTAGAGCATAACTGACTTTAGGCGTTTGGGCATTCAAAAAGAAACATTTCTGAATTTGATCAACCGGTCGAGTATTTACAGGAATTTTGTTGATCAATCTGTTGAACCGAGCCACAAATTCTCTCATAGGTTCTGATGGATCTTTCTTTATCTGAGAAATCTGGGCAAGCAGGGCATGCACATCTTCTGCCGGCTTGAAACGGCTTTCAAATTGAGTTCTCATTGTATTCCAGTCGGTGATGGCACCAGCCGGAAGGTGATAGAACCAGTCAGCAGCATTATCCTGTAACGTCTCAACGAACAGTCTTACTGAGACGTCTTCATGTTCAACCCCCAAGACTCCACAGGCAACTATGAATGCTGCAATATGTTCATCAGGGTGAATTTTGCCATCTCCTTTAAATTTTGGGAAGTTCTTTCGGTTACCTCTAGGTAACTCATGCAAAGGCTGCGCAAGAGCCAGGGGCCCGACACGTTGACCCCATGGTAATTGTGCCATTCTTGGAAATACGGCTTGGAGGGGAACTGTAACACCGGCAAGGATCAAAGCTCGTAGATTAGGACTAGCAGGCTCTGAAGGAATACCACCCGCAGGACTTCTATCTTGGACAGGTGGAGTGCTCGTCGAACGAGTTCTTCTATTGGAAGGGAAAGGAAAACCCTGTTGCTCTAAAAGCTGAAACTGAGAATCTTCGATACCAAGGGCCCTTTTCCCTCTAGTGAAACGTGGAGTCGCCAGATCAAAGGATGATCGAAAAATTGCAGTACTGGAATGCGATTTTCCCCAGCGGAGCTGGAATGCAAATTTATTATCCCCAGCGGAGTCGCCAAAAACTGTTGGTCGTCAAATAGGACTTTTTAGAGGAGCAACAGTCAGGGGACAAGAAGTCCCTCCTCTTTAATGGGAGAGGTTCCCTTATTCTGAAACGAACTTATTTACAAATATACAGAACATTATTTTATGGTTAAACTTGGATATTACGAAAGTGCTTTTCACCAGGATCATCAGCTACGCAAGGACTGAGGAAAAAGAATAAGAAGATGAGCAGAACAGCAACATTCAGAATTATAGATAGCAGAATAATTCTTCGTGTATGCGAAGCTTCAAAAGATTCAAGACAAGATCATTTGAATGAGATTAAATTTAAAGACACAAAGTTCCATAAATAACCTTCTTCGAATTTATTAGTCAAGGACACAAAGTTCCTTCTTGGTTGTACAAGATCGCTGTATTTGCAAAACTGGATAGTATGCAATCAGAGAGACCAAACGAGTTAAGAACAAAATGATCTTCACAATATTAAAGGAAAACACAGAGACAACAAGAATCAGACAGACAAAGAATGGAAAGCCCTTTTGTATTGATTTCTTTAAGATTTATTTCCACTTTCAGCAAATATCCAAGTTCTTCCTCCTTCTCTAAAATGGCGCAGAAGGCCATTATATAGTTTACAATTCGGTTACTCCTCGTAACCGTTTCTTTTAACTAGAGAATAGTTAAGGACTGTTAATTGCAATGCCTTAACTAATTACATGGAATACGAAAGGAGTGGGAAGAAGAAAGAAGGATGGAGAAGGGGACAGGTGGCCAGTTCTGAGAGGGACCCACTGTCTTCAGAAACCGCTGCTTGAATCTTTCTAACGTCTCAGCTCTGTATTTGCCATGAGGGACACACCAGACGTTTCATCTTGAGGATGACAATGAGTGTCTTTGAAAACTGATGCAACCAGCGTCTTGAGAGCTTCGTCCTTCCGCCAGCTGTCCTTGAAATTTGATCTTCGGATTGATAGCATCAGAGCCGCAACTTAAATTCATATTTTGAAAAACAGCATATTCGGGTCGAGCGGGAAAAACTAAGTATGAATTGCCTTAGGTTCACTTGGGACATGTGAGACGCGAATGCGCGAAACACGAGGCTCGGCCGATTCGGGCGAAACGGGGAGAAGACGCACAAATGAATTTGGGACAATTGGGACAAAAATGTGCGAAGTGCGCGACTCGGGCGGTTCGGCCGAAATTGGAACAGTTTGCATTTTTGGCTTCGGGACACTTGGGACAAAAATGTGCGAAGCGCGCGACTCGGGCGGTTCGGCCGAAATTGGAACAGAGAGCAATTTGGAACTCGGGACAGTTGGGACAAAATCGGGCGAATCGGCCGAAAATGGAACAACAGGTCCGTTTGAACTTGGGACATCTGGGACAAAAAGTTCCGGAGTACGCGGTTCGGGTGGTTCGGCGAAATTGGAACAGAGAGCAATTTGGAACTCGGGACAGTTGGGACAAAATCAGGCGAATCGGCCGAAAATGGAACAACAGTCCGCTTGAACTTGGGACATCCGGGACAAAAAGTTCTGAGTACGCGGTTCGGGGATTTTGGCCTGTCGGAGAACAAAGCACTTTCGCATTTGGGACAAAGTGGACAAAAACTTCCGGCAGTCCAAATACATACAAAATGACCCAAAACACAGATTTTCTCAATTTTCACAAATGGCTTAGGCACTTCGGAGAAAACACTCATAACTCAAAATTTTGAAATTTTACTTCTATCGTAACAGGGAATTTTGAGTGAACAATAGTGTGCAAACCCGAAATTACACCAATAGTTCCTTTACATATGTATACATCACCTCCTCATTTTTAATCACATAGTCATTTATCCCCTCTGTGCTCTCCTTCACATAGGTTTCCATCACCTCCCCGATCTCCTTCACATAAGTTTACATCACCTCCGCACTCTCCTTCATATAAGTTTCCATCACCGTCCAAGTCTCAAGTACATAGGTCTCATTCATTGACAAATAATCTGCTCTAATACACCACTGATCTTAGAGCATGGTCACACACCTTCATCTCTCGCAAGCATCGACCGACGGACCCATGTATTTAACTTCTATCAAATAACTTGTGTATACTAATACATATGGCAGGGCATCATGCTTATTCTCCCCCTCCTAACATCATTGTGTGTCTTACAATTTTAATACTTCACTTCATACTTTGCATATAGTCTCTTGCACACATCTTGCACATCTTGATACATTTGTATCATCATTACTCAATGATGTACTCTTTTTCTATGGTTGATGCTTGACTATTGAGGGCTCACTCTATTAATGAACCTCACATCATACACACTACACAATTCATACTCATTACATTTATGACACATCTTTTATAGCATAACATTCTCACATGACATAATTGTTGACACCAAAATTGGGTCACACTCCCCTTGGTCCCTTGTCAAACAAACACCTTGAACACATTCACCTAACCATGGCCCCTTTCATCCCACTCTAATATTAATTTAATTAATTTAATTAAATTAATTCATTATCTCACAATATTTATTATTTTAATATCCTAATTGAGATAATGCCCACATATCCACCTCACCTAGACACCTCATCTAGCTACCTCACCCTAAGACCTATTCCTAGTATGTTGCCATAACTAACCAAGACCTACCCAAACCCTACAAATAAAATCCTATATTCCCTCTAACCACATTCTAGTCCGTTAGGAAGGAAGCTTCCATTCTAATCCGTGGAGCAAATGAACGAGATCCTAGAAAATCAAGGGGATTTGCCCAGTTTAGTAAACCTAGGAAATCCTACTCTAACCAACGTCACCACCCTAAACCACCGTCGGTTACCATTTAACCCCCAAAACAACCTTATTTCAAGGTTGGCACATTTTTGAGAGATTGACACATCTTTTGAGAATAAGAGACGAAACCAAAGCTGCATGTAAAGCGGAATAAACATTCGTACACACATCGAGCACCCATAGCCGAATTAGAAGCATCCGGGAAGTGTTAGCACTGTATCAAGTTCCTTCCATTTGATCACCCACCATTGCCAACCAGACATCAAGCTCATACAAACAAGTAAGTGCTTTGTTAACCAACACTTGTCCATTTATCATTTGGTAGATTCTTTTACTTTTGTTATTAGTTTCTGCTCCCATTTTCAGTCCTTCACCATTTACCTCCATGAAAAATTGACCATCCCTTCATCCATACCCTTGAACTACCCATACCTAGACATTAATCATTCTTGTGCATACCTAAGACCCACACGAACATTACTATTTCCCTTCTATTTTCATCTAGCCTTAGATATGTCACCCCACCAAAATTGTACCAAATTTCTTGTATCACTACCATACCAATTCCAGCTTACCTACAACCATCGCTAGTTGACCTAAACTGACATCGGTCATACCAAATAGATTTCGGTCTCTATGTTTTTGACCAGAAACCAAGAATAGAGCTTTCATTCTCTACCCAAAACCCAAAATAGCCCATAACCTGACCCTAACCAATACCTATATTCTGACAGAGACCTTGACCTTCAGATTCAGTCATAGCTTAGCCTATTGTGAATGAATTTGCTTATTATAGATGAATGAGATACCTAAATCATTTTAACTATAGTAGGATTTTCTTTATTGTTAGCATTAAGTTGTTTTTAAATAGTTGATTGACAGCCATCTAGGAAGTATCACACTTCTCGATCTAGCATACACTAGGCAGTCCACTACATATACTATTTAACTTTTATTTGGTGGTCTTGTTTCCATTTCAAGTAGTTCCTCCAAGCAAAAAGGAAGCTCTCATGATCAACTGTGGATCAATAATTCATATGCACACAACAACCTACAACCAACATTTCGACAGGTATTCCTCCTAGCCCTTTACCCTTATTTGTTTCATCAACATTCAAAGAAACACTCTAGAATCAGGTGAAACAATTGGGCACACCCGGTGGGACCCATTCGGGTTATTTGCATTCTTTCATTTCTAGGTGAAAATTTGCATGTTTTTTTCCTTTCTAAAAGGTTCTTACATTAAAATTTCTCCCCTAGAACCTTCTCTTCTTCTATTGTCTAAAAGCAATCGTATTTTGGTGCTTTAAAAAGAACATTTCTCCTTTCATTAGTATCACATTAGTGAAAGAGAATCCCTTCTCTTGTTCATATTTTTGTGTCATCGAATTCAACATTTCGATTTGGGCTTAAAATTAACTGCATTTCATTCTGCTTTATTGCATTAGCTCACATTAATTGAGGGAAACCTATAAGTTGGAACTCATTCCTAGGCCGATGGTTGACAAATGAATTATAGAAAACACTTTATTTCTTTTTCTCTCTCTCTCTCTCTCGAGTCTTACCAAACATCAAAAATTTAAAATACACACATTCTTAAACAACATCTCTCCTAGAAGAAGTTGTAGGTGATCACACAATCACGGTACAATGGGCACCCCACCGGGTTATCTCTGGCCAAGCACCCAATCGAGGATGACCCTCCCCACCATAACATAACCTCAAACCTCTCCTTATAGATATCCTTCTTTGTAGGAAGCCATCCTCACCAAAAATTTATTCTAAAGTTCAGAGTCGAGTCTTTAAATAGCATAAGCTAAACAAACATAATAGAAAAATCACTCTTAGGATCGTGTTTTTCTCGTTGTTTCTACTTGGCTTACATTTTGAGGTGAGAGGTCACGTTCTTTATTTTATTATTTTCCTTTGTACACTCCCATCACAGGTTGGTGTATTCCAGATTCATCTGAGTGTGCCTGGACCATATTCTCATTATCCTCAGAATTATGGGTTTGATTCCACATATAATTTTAACTCACAACCACATTTTCTTCATCATTGTTTCAATTTCATAAGAACTAAAGTGTCGGTCTAGAAATCATCTTCGCTTATCCCCCGACCATCATTGGTTTCACGCAACTAGCATATTTTAGTGTTCTTTTGGTTAACCTACCCAAAAGGACACCTGTTTCACCTTCTTTGCTATTTAGAGTCTCTGTCACTCTTATCATATTCATTTTCCTGGTAAATTCCATCAACCTTGCATACTTGGAAAATTATTGGCCTTTTACCTTGTTTTGACAAACTGTCCATTATCCACAAAGTGACCGATAGTGGTTAATCGTGACCAAGATCGCTTACCACCCGACCAACATCAGTTAGCCTATGCAAATTTTCCATCGACATCTTAACTCCAATTCACCTGCCACCGCTTATTTTTTCCTATTTTTACTCTATTTATGTGTCATTTATAGAAAGAAGTCATGCCATGTCAGTACTTGTTCACATGGTGCTGACCCGAAGCCAAGAAAACACCCTCATATTCCATGCCAATCATCAACCACTCCCACCTAGTCCTTTACCACCTTCTATTTTATCACCCATGGATCCTACCCAATCTATCACTATCACCACAGAGAGACGAGGAGTTCACATGACACCTTGACCATAACCCCTGTCGCCTTGCGCTTTTATCTTTCTCATTCATCCACTCGAGATTCCTTAGGTCGGTGATTTATAGAATGCCCGAATCTATCCCCTCAACAATCACTCGTACTTCTTCTCTAACCTCCTCGCCTCAGCTACCCGCACCTAACTTTCCCCCAGTCATTTCGTAGTTAGGCCCCATACCTACTATGACCATCATATCTAGCCACATCTATTGCACCCGCCACATCCAATATACCTTCACCAACCACCTAGAACATAACCTCATCTGTGCCTATTGTTTCACATATACCCGTAGCTACACAACCACCCCTGGTGTCGGTGACCCCTACCCCTTTTCAAAATGTTGTTCTTTCTATTCCACAATCCTTAGCCCCCATTTCCACTAGGGTCACCACGACCCTTCCACCTCCATATACATACTATCAAGCAGCCTCCTATTTCATCTATCATTCATTTTGGGTACGTACCCTATTTTATTTCCTCCTTCTCAATCTACCTATATGGAATCACCATATACAGAATGCCACCTCCATCATATGTCCAACACCAACCTCCTTATGCTATAGGAGGTACCTAGCAATCACAACCTACCAATGACCTAATCAAGTTAATGATGGACAAGATGCAAACATTGGAGGCATTAGTTTCTGGCACACGTAACTCTCTCACCTATGATGAGATTTGTAATGATCCTATCCACCCATCCATTCCTATCCATCCATATCTCATGCACTGGGAAATTCCTAAATTCAACTATTTCAATAGCAAAGAAGACCCACAACAACATTTGTGGTCTTTCAAAAATGGGTGTTATTAGATCGCTCATGATGATGCTTTGCTCCTGAGGACCTTTCCCATGTCTTTGACTAGACGTGCGTTAGATTGGTATAGTGGGTTACCTAGACACTCTATATTCTCATTTAATTAGGTAGCCCAAGCCTTCTTGGATCACTTCTTCACTAATGTCATTAAGAAGGTTACCATAGCTGACCTCTACTCTATGCATCGATATGACGACAAATCTATCACATATTTTTTTTTCTCGTTGGTGTAGCCTCGATCAATCAACTCACATTCCAACTATGGAAAACCAAACTCATAGAGATCTTCACACGAGCTTGTGCTAGACATATCTCGTTGAATTTGTAGGTCAAGAATTTTTGAACCTTCGACGAAGCATTCACCATGGCTTGAAAGATAGAGATTCGAGTCATCAAAGAAAACAAAATCCAACTATGAAATAACAACTCGAATTCAATTTGAATGATACCTCTTCTTCTTTGAAACCATAGAACAATTATTCAAAATCCAAGGAACCGCTAACATAGTGGTACTCATGGCCGGCCCAGCTCATCCATCAAATCAAGTTAGCCTCTCATCTAATCTTTCTCCTATCCATAATTTTCAATTCAGATGGGAACAATGGAAATACACCCCAATTGGGGAGCCTTACTCTTCTATCTAAGAAAAGTTCCTTAAAGGTGGGGCCATCACTCTTCCTCCTATAAAACCACACAATGGTTTTGACCCTTCTCGCCCCACACCCGTGTGGTACAAAGAACATGACTTCTACAATTATCATCGAGTAAAGGTCATAGTGATGGCATTTACATCACTTTCAAAAACATTGTCCAAGAAATGCTCCAAAAAGGTGAGCTAACCTTGGATAATCTGAATGCACTCGCCAATCAAAACGTACACATCTTCAAGAAACAATTTCCTAATCATGCCCCTTCTTCCGATCAAACCAGAGACCTCAACACACGATAGCCATACCTATAAAGTCCATGCTATTTTCAATGATGCACCAACCACTTCCCAATTACCTCATATTCCTTCCATAGAATAAATTATAGCCTAAAGTCCTCCACCTATGCTTAAACCTACTTCACCTATTCCTTCACCCATAGAGGAACACCCTTTGTCTCCTCCCTCACCTTTAAAGGAGCATCATATTAACATCGAGACCATTTCACCTTTGGCTTCTCCACCTAGAGAGATGTCACCCACCATACCCCTCGCACCCACGAGAAGATTCTTGTTTATCTCCTCCACCCACAGAGAGAGCACCCATTATCTCTTCCACCCATAGAGGAAGTACCAATTTTCTCCTCCAGCTATCAAGGATCCAATAGAAATACCTTTTCCTCTAGGTGATAATTCTCCATCGGTTACTCAAGATCCTACGGACTTACTTTCGGCTCTCTTACCCATAGAAGCTTTAAGCGAGAAAATTCCCCATTCCTAAGACAAATTTAATAGGAATTTCCATTGGATCCTCATCAACCTCACTTACAATAGTTCCTTTTTCATGCCTAGTCGATCACTTAGATTGTGTGGATAGAACCTTACTTTGGGGGCATCTTCTCTCTCTGTCTCAACATAAATGCAGATGTCACTTCTTTGACACTTCCACTATCTACGTAAAAATATTTCAGCCAATCGAACCAAACACAACCACAACTATCACAAATTCTATCATGATACCACTCATGGATCAACTCACACCCCTACCCATAACCAAACACACATCTACATCCAAACCCACACCTAAATATTATTCCTTTCCTAAACCTATAACTACCTTAGGGTCATCCCAACCGCCTACCTTACTCATCCACCCATCAAATTGGATTTAGCTACATCCTCTAAAGCCAACAACAAGCTTAATCGACACCCAAACAAGAAAAAATCCCATAGATCTCATACCCAAACATTTCCAATTACACCTTCATCACCTTCACCCCTTCGTCTCTGCCTTAGGACCTCGCCCCTCCGGCCAAAGATGGTTAAGAAAACTCCTCCCTCCAGAAACTAAAAATACAGCAACCCATTCCACCCTCATAGACCTCTACCATACCTAAGCACCTGACATGACTTCCACCCACACCTACAATATATTTACCAACCATACCTCCAATACCATTGATAGCTTCTACATTACCCCCAACATTTTAGTCTCTTTCCCTCATGCCTCCTTCATGACCAGTGCCATCTACCTTCACAGTACCTTTGTTATCCCTGTAGGTAACATGCCCCCTTAAACCATCTACTTTTCCTCTAGATCTTATGTGCCCATATCACCTTTGCCCAAGAAGGTGCAACCTAAGGGAAAAAATCTGCTACCCTCCGATAAGGTAGTCAAACCAACCACACACTCTCTTTCTAGTTCATCTACCCTACCCTTACCCAAGCAAACATGACCAACACCCAAGACCACACCAACACCTAAAACCATAGCTTGACCCACTCCCCTTATGCAAAGACCCTTCCTCTATAGTCAGCCACACCTATACCCAAACCCACTTTCACTTCCCATTGTGATCCACTAGCGGGATTCTATGCCAAAATCTTAACCAACCTCCTTGAGACTTTTGTCATTACATTACCACCACTTAGACCTTATGACCCTCTTAAACCAAAACCGAAAGGGTTTGATGACACCAAAATTTGTGCCTACCATCGTGTGTTAGGGAACGATGTAGATAACTTTAAGGCTTTAAAAACTATTCTTATCTAGTTGTGTCCTCTTAAAGAAAAATTTGACGATGATGACCTTCTCGATGAGGACCCCATTTCACCAACACCCATTCCCACAATTCTTCCCTCACTACCTACTCAATGACCTAGACCTTCACCCCCACAACTCCTAGAACCACCCCCAAGATTTGAAATTAAAAAGGTTTGCATCAAAGAACTTGCTAAACCTCAACCCAAATGTCGGTGTGCCCAACTCATCGCACGAGGTTCCTTCCCACCATTTTTATTTTTACCCTCTTTTCTCTATACTTTTCATGGCTCACCTACTTCACCTACCTCCCTGCCTCAAATCAACATGATCCACATTGCAACCTGTGCTCAGAAGGAAAAAGGTAAGGAAAAGGAAACCGACCCACTAACCAATCCTATACCCAACATACCATCTACACCCACACCTAAAATCACTATCCATGGCCCCACATATCCTATTTCTAATGGGGTTACAAACCACACGATGCTCAATCAACTACAACAATCCCCCCTCAAAATGCCCCTATATGACCTCATCAAAACCTCAAAATCCCATCATCAATCTATCATGGAGGTTATTCAATCTATTGAGTTTTTACCCAATGACCCTACACCCATATCCTCCAATATTACACCCCATCATGTAGCCTCTCTCACAAAATCATCACCTTCATCCGAACCTCCGCCTACTCACCAGTATCCTCCTTAGCTTCTCGGTTGAAGAGATCACACTACACTAAACCGATGACCCAGGATCTAACTCTCTTTATCTCTTTCCACATTGATGATATACGTGTATGATGTGTTATGATTGATGGAGGCGCTAGCATTAATATTATTTCCTCCCATGCATTCACTCGAATGCACATAATTGATAACCGTCGTATGCATAAACATCTCATCATGTTACATTAATTCAATGATGCTATCACCTCTATAATTGCACTTTGTCATCCTCCATGTTTGTGTGGGCCCCCGCACGCTTCCGAGTTGTTTTACATCTTAGACGGGAATTTCAGTATAACATGTTTCTTGGAAGACCCTAGATTCATGTCATGGGTTGTGTTTTTTCTACTTTTCATCGTTGTGTAAATTTTTTGAGTATGAAGGACACACCTATACCATTCCAACTCGACCCATCACCTTTTAAAACTTGTATCATGCTTTACCGACCCAATGATGTGCTTATACCCATTAAAGCGTCTACCTCCATGACCACTGCCTCTTCACCTACACCTCCACCCACTAGTGCAGCCGCTACTTCAATCACACCTACATCCTCCATTCCCACCACTACCACAACCTCCACGGCTGAACTGTCAGCCTCCCACTCCATTAGCTCCACCTCCGAGCTAACCTCTGACACATCATCTATTCTAGCTACCCACATACCAACATCGATCTCTTGGAAGGAATTTTTCAATACCTCACTTTGGGGGAGTATCACCTATATATAGTGTCAACACATTCCTTACTCCACAAGAGTACGGAAGTCTTCACCAACACCCTTGCTATGATCACCTCATAGGAGAGTTCCTAATTTATGGTCCTTCTCACCGCCTCTCACCTATGGGGGACTTGATACTACCACTTACACACCTAAACTATCGTCACAAACCCGCCCATTTTCCGCAGACCTCCAGTCACTCACCAATCACCATTTCACCCACACCTTGTACAGATGTGTGTGGATGGGCTTTGGTTTTGGATTTTGACGAGCAAGGCCACCATTCTCATTATTCCATGTACTACCCATAAACATAACTACCATAGTGGTATTGGCTTTATTGAACCACCTACCAAGAATTCCCGCATTGAACTAATTGAGGACATTAGCCCTTCTCCACCTTCTTCATCCACTCAACCTTCTTCACCACCTTTTCCTACAGAGTCGATGGATGTAGAATCCATTCCTCCTAACTTTTTTTTCATAAACACCATTTCCTTGGGGCCTATAACTTATCAATGTGAGGGAGAGGCTCCTCTTCTCTTCCCTTCATGTACCTTGAAATGATCGGTGATTTATACACCTTCGATTAACATCATTCAATGTCGGGATGATGAATCTATACTCACCTACCTTGGTTCGGAAGACTCATATATTCATCGGTTGTTACCATCTAAGATGCAAACCCATGTTGAATGAATTGACTATCGAGATCAACATTCATACTCGGGATGACCCGCACATTCTAAAGATCGGATAATCTTTACATGCTACGGGCAGAAGCCATCACTTATTTTATCAAAAACCATAACCACGTTTTCACTTGGTCTTACACGATATTCCTAGTATTGACCCCACTATATTGGTCCACAATATCGTAACCATTCCCGATGCGATACTGCCAAACAAAAGATGAGGAAAATGCACCCTCGCATTGATCTACTAGTCAAAGAAGAACTTCAGGTGCCTCCTTTCCATTTCCTTCATCTTACCCATTGATTATCCCCAAGGATTTCCAACATTTTCCCTATCACTAAGGCAACACAGGGACTTTGTATTTACATAGATTTCCATGACCTCAACCTAGCCTACCCAAAAGATGACTTCCCTCTACCCGGTATTAACCAACTAGTTGACCTTACCGCTGGTCACGAGATGTTATCACTCATGGATGGTTTCTCGGGTTATAAAAAATATTTCTTGCACCAAAGGATTAACAAAAACCACATTCATCACCCTTGTGGGACCTTCGCTACCGAGTCATGCCCTTTGGCCTTAAAAATGCTTTGGTGCCACCTATCGCTGTGCTATGACTTATATCTTCAATGACATCATGCATCGTATATTAGAATATTATGTGGTAGATATCCTGCCAAATCTAAATTCCACTCCAAGCACCTTGCCATCCTAAAAACCATCTTTGATCGCATCATTAAATATTATGTTCACCTTCACCCAAGAAGTGTGTCTTCATGTTCTCTTAGGAAAAATCTTGGGATTTATCATCTCCTTACATGGCATAGAGGTTGACCTGCTAAATTCAAGGCCATTCTTGAAATTACTCCACCCACTAATATTTGGTAACTTCGTATCCTATAAGGAAAGTTGCAGTCTATTCACCGCTTCATTTCACAATGGTCTAATCGGTGTCAAACATTTCATCATCTTCTCAAGAAGGATGTCTCTTTTAAATGGGATGATGACTAACATAAATATTTTGAGGCCTTAAAAATACCTTCTCCAACCACCGTACTCATTCTTCCTAAAGACAATCAACCCTTCTACCTATACATCTCAACTACTGATCATTCCTTGGGGGCCATGCTTGCTCATCATGATGAATAACAGAGGGAGCAAGTGGTTTATTACATAAGCCGTACTCTTTTAGACTACAAAACCTGATACACTCGTGCCAAAAATTCTTAGCCTTAGTTTTTGTTGCCACCAAACTCCGCCATTACCTACTCACCACAAAACCTATGTTGTGACCAACACCAACCCTTTACACTTCATGTATACCAAACCCTACCAGAATCAACAAGCTGCACGTTGGCTTATGATTTTGGCCGACCTTGACCTCAAATTCACCCACCAAAAGTCCATCAAGTTCCAAGCTATTGCTGACCAATTGGCCAACGCACCTATTTTTAGAGATCAACCCTCTAATTTTGACTTTCTAGATGGTTCAATTGCCACCCTTTCCCTGGACGAACCCGCTTACCAAGTGTTAGCGTGGGGGGGAGTTAGTGTTATCCTCATTCTCACTTGATGGAAAACCCATGCCTTTGTCATTCAAATTTTTTTTTATTGTACAAATAATATTGCCAAATACGAAGCACTCGTATTGGGTATTCAAGCTACCTATGCCTTAGATTTTAAATCACTCAACATCTTTGGTGATTCTCAATTGGTCATAAACCAAGTCAATGGCATATACCAATTTTGTAATGAGACACTTCAAAATTATAAACATCATGTGGACATACTTTTGACCACCTTCGACCGCTATGACCTTCAAACCATCCCCCGTTTAACCAACAAATTTGTAGATACCATGGCCTACTTAGCTTCTCAAATACCCACTTCGCCCACCGATTCCAAAATATTCATCATAGTACAAAGACTCCAATCACCCTCTTATTTACCTCATGAAATTTACTCCATCGGAACCACTACCCCTAACCCAAGTGACCTTTGGTATAAATAATATTTAGACTACCTTTCCCTCTCCATCCTGCCTCCCGACCTCACTCATAATGGACAATGGGCCTTTCTTAAAAATGTCTCTCATTACGTCATCATGGGTGGCCTCCTCTATAAACATGGCTTCAATGGAATTATCTTACAGTGCCTTATGTGTTTTGAAATTCCTTATACCATTAAGGAAGTTCATGACAACATATGTGGAGGTCACTTCAGTGGTGTTGTTGTTGCTAAGTGTATTCTTTGCCTAGGCTATTACTAGCCGACCTTTAACCATGATTGTTGTGACTATGTTAAGCGTTGTGTAAAATTTCAACAACATGCAAACCTTCATCATACACCCAGTCATGCCTTACAGGTCACCCGTGACCTTTGGCCCTTCTCTCAATGGGGTTTGGATCTTGTTGGAGAACTCAATCCTTATTCTTCCCAATGACATCAATGGATCATCAGTTCCTTTGAACACTACACAAAATGGGTTGAGGCCATACCAATCATCTCCATGAAAGCTAAGAAAATATGTGAGTTCATCAATCATCACATCATTTTTCATTTTGGTGTTCTCGCATCACCTCATCACCGACAATGGAAAACAATTCAAAATAAAACCTTGCGAAAAATTTGTGACGCCTTCGGCATTCAGCTTAAGTTTCTCATCACCTTTTACCCACGAGACAAATGGCCAAGCCGAATCCACCAATAAAACCTTGAAAAAAATTCTCATGAGGGAAGGACTAGCATACTCATATTCCTTTCATCTTGTGAGCATAACGCACTAGTATTCACACTTCCACTACTTTGCCACACATTTTTCTCTCGTTTATGGTATAGAGGTTGTTCTGCCTCTCAAATTCCAAATCCCCTCACTCCGCATTTCTATCCATGACATGCTTAATGATGATGAATTTTGTCGGATCGTTTAGCACAACTTTAGTTATTAGAATAACACCTCCTTAATGCTCTTGACCATCTCCAAGTTTACCAAAAATTTATTAAACATGTCTATGATAAGTGTGTCCATGAATAAACCTTCCAAGTCGGTGACCTTGTCCTGAAAGAAAATCAACATGTAACCAAAGTAGAAAAAAGTAAACGGGAAATTTTTTTCCAAATTAGCTTGGACCACATATTGTGACTCATACTTATGGATCAGGTTCTTATCATTTATCTTCACTCGAGGGTAAACCCGAACCTAAGACCCTTAACACCTTTCATCTTTGACCATTATATTGTTGACTTTTAGTCCTACCTCACCTTCTACCTCTTTTCATGCTCATCCCTTGAGCGCTTTTGAATTTCCTCCCTTCACTATACCTCTCCCAATGGTTAAATAATAATCATGAGTGTACCTATCAATTGTTATCTTCTCTTAAATATGTGTACTACGACACCGCACATAGCATGGTTCTCATGGATACTTTTCATCTATTTTTTATGAGATCCCATGGTCATTCCACCTTGATTTTCTGAACAAGAATCCTATCCTTCACCTTAGTCTTGTCCATGACTTACAAGCCCTCACATGGGATCCAACTCCTTGAGTCAAACTTCCAATAAAAGATGACTCCCTTAAAAAGGACATCTATCACTCTAAATCTATGTTATAAATAGAGTACTCCTCGAAGGACAACTATATAAAAATCTTGTTAAAAACAAAACAAAAAACAAAAAAATGAACAAGAAGAAGAAAGAGAGAGAATATGAAGCTTCCCGCATCAATCAGCTTCGCAAAGACCTCAAGGATTTAATTTCCTCATCCCATATAGACTTCCCGCATCGATCACCTATCTCAAATGCAAGTCAAAAAGAAATATTTTTGTCATGGGCTTGCCCATCGTGATCTTGGATCTCTTGTCAAAAGGCATGCTACCTAGTACCATATACAAAATAACCATTTTTCACCATCTCACCATTCGTACTTTCATTTCCTACAACCTCAAGGGACCTCACTGAACTATTACATTTGGTGATCATGTGACTATTCTTCACCTTTAGAATAATCAATCATGCAATGTCTTTCGTGTCTTACGTTCATTACCCTATCCACTGTACAACCCACTCATTATGATCCTTACCAATTAGGTGGCTTCCTTGCCTCCTCTTGTCTATTAACCTTCCTCATTATGTATTAATTTCCTTATACAAGACTTGGTCCTTGACACTTATTTTTGGGAAATTTTCTCCTCCTTCACCAATGTGCCCACAATTCACCCATACCCAATGCACCTAGACTCAATCATGCCTATAAAATACCCACCCATACTCATACCTCCCGGCATTCTTTACTAGCTTATGGGAGAACTACATCGGCCGAGGTCCCTTTTTTTCTGGGACTATGTAGGCAACACTCCAAGGGCATGGGGCCCTGGAGGCTAGCCCAACCACTCTCTACCCTAACCTATTCATCTTTCATTTTTCTAAATCACAATCTACCCTAGTTAGATTTCTTTTTCTACCAATAATCAAAAATTAAAACCATCAAACAACAAATTGCTTTCTACCTTTATCATCATCAAACATACATCTGTTATGTCTACCCTTTCCTTACCACTATCATGTATGTACTATAAAACACCTCAAACATAACCCATCTCTTCATTAATTGCACAAATTAATGAATTACCTAACTCAACCATGCCTAAAACCTAACTCAATCCATGCCTAGACAACAACCTAACTCCACCATACCTAAACAACCTAGACTCAATCCATGCCTATGACTTAACTCAATCCATGCCTAGACAACAACGTGACTCAACCATGCCTACAACCTAACTCCACCATGCCTATAACTCTGACTCAATCCATGCCTAGACCACAACTTGACTCAACCATGCCTATAACCTAACTCCACTATGCCTAAAACCTGAATCAATCCATTCCTAGACCACAACCTAACTCGATCTATGCCTATGACCTGACTCTATCATGCATACACTAATTAATTTCCATAACATATACACATCAAAATAACAAGATAACCACAACCATGTATACACATAATGATCATAATCATCATCATCATTATCATCTCTATAAATAAAAATATCCAAACATGTGTCTCCATATACATAATCTCAAATATCTTCGGCACGCAGGCTAGTACATATAATCAAATCTCTCAAAAATATCATATATAGCCTCACCATCTTCGGCATGTAAGCCTATACATGATCAAAAATATGAAAAAACTCTCGTACATCCTCACTCTCCTCAAAGACGTAGGTTGGTATATATCAAAAAATGAATCAAATACATCAAAATAAAGGGATGTACATCAGGCATCATCCTACCGGACATCCTCCATATCAGTCTCACCTGTATCCTCCTCGGCTCCTATCCGTAGCCTGATAACCTCTCACCACCCGCCATAGTTTGTAGTCAATCCCCTACTTTGGTACATCACCTAGAGCTAGCCTTCGTGAGCTTGTGGCCTCACACTCGATACTATCCCGGGCTTGATGTCCCCCTGTTCTCTCCACACTGTGAGTATGGTATCTGGTCCTCTCACTCAAGGCCTGTTGTACCCTATACTCTCCATAAGATAGAAAATCTATCCTGACCACCATCAATTGATCCTAATAATATCTGGCCTCACTTATGACATCCCATAACTGGGATAGGGGCACTATCTCGTGGTGGTCCCATCGACCTCGGCCCTTGTCCCGCCTCGCTCGTGAACTAGGACCTTGTCCCGGTGCATATGGAGGTGCCATCAAACTTACACCCTATGCCTCGTAGTTGCACCTATAATGCCTAAATCTATGTCTATGCAAAGGCCAACCCCTGCAAACCTATAACCTACGTATGTAGGGTGGCTACCTGCTCCTCATCTCCATCTCCATCTCCACCCTAGGCCATCTGGGCCTATAGATTGGCCACTTGCGTATGTAATGTGGAAACCTCTACCTCCAAAGATTCTAACTTCCCATGTACCATCCCCAACTGGGTAATCAAGGTCATCACCTACCCTTATAGGGTGTCTCTCTACACAGTGATGGTGGCTAAATCTAGCTACCTCGACCTAGGAGGTACTACTTGTAGATGGGCTTCCCACCACTGTCTATACCTGTCTGTCACTCCGACATCATCAATCCACCAATCTACAATCAACTTCTCTCTCGCTTGATAGGTACTTGTAGGCTATGGAAGTGGCAAGTGGTCTCTCCACATCATCTCTCCGGTATTGTGGGAAGGGTGGTGGTATATCCTGTAGTAATCCAAAATGTCATTAGACCCTATCTACTAGGATCATCTCATGCTCCCCTACACAACGCCCCTCAATCCACCTATAAATCTACAATCCCGCCAGCTCCTCTGCCATCCCTTTGTATGAGGGATACCCCACATATGGTCTCTAGATAATGTCTACACTGGACAATCCCTCCAATAAATTCGATAATATGCTACATCATGAATAGCTCGGTCTGCTCGATGCTCTCCAATCATAGGCACCCATTGCCTATACCCCACCCAAATAAAACTTGGCTCAAAAGCATCTTCCCAGGGCATACCAATCGGACATGAACACAAACAATGTGCTCGTATGCCCAATAGTGAAGAATAAATGTATAGCATAGGTTGAACTCAGGAGCTTCCCATACACCCATAGCTCTCTATACAACAGTATTTAGAATATTGGTGCCCATGCAAAGCAGGTTCGGTCCATCACCATGTCATGTAACACTCCCATCAGTAATCGTGGCAACCTCCCACCTTCCACATCTAGCAGTATGAAACAACATACGCGCTCCATCGATAATACTACTAGCTTTGTCTCCTTTGGATGGGCTTGGTACATCTCGCCATAACTCATGTTGGCACTGTGGAATGTCATCTCTACAATTCCCTCACCAAAAATTGTTAGCATCAACTCCTCAGATTCCTCTGAGGAAATTGAATACACCTACATCCCCAATATCGGTAACCGTAGGATCTTGTATACGTCCTCCAGGGTGACTGTCATCTCACCCATCTCGTAAGTGGAATGTGTTGGTCACCGAGTCCCATATATTGATGAGGGTGACCATCAAGCTCAGCTCACTCGGGACTACATGTTGGTAGTGTATGACTCCAATCGACCAATATCCGCAACACGACTCCACTCCTAAATCATCGTAGTCCCACAAACCATCACGAGCCGGGGTGGTACCCTGTATCTCATCCACATTTGGGCTCTCACCTGCATAAAACAACATAATTACATTATTAAAACCTAACCATATCTATCCTCACCCATACCCACCACCTATTTACCCATCTACTCCTACCCATTCGACCTCACCTATCTACCCATACCCCCGACCCTTACCAACTCAACTTTACCTATCCACCCTACCCTAACCTCCCTACCTACCCAATCTGACCCGACCAATTATTCTACTCACCCACCACCTACCAAACCCCATGTCACCCTACCTCTTTACATACACTCCCTGACATTCCTTATTTACCCACAAGTCTCAACACTTGGCCCTAACTGCCTAACCCTTTCCTATGTTTTCTACCCTCTGATCAAACTGTCCTCCTGCAATGACCACGCTTCCCACAACTAGCATCGGTCACCTCATTCATAACGATTCTGTTATACCCCACCAACTTCAGCCCACCATTGACCACCATCGGTCACTATCGCGGTGACAACCCGTAACAACAAGCCCTGGATCTACCCATTTTGTCTCCATCTCTCCCCTCCCCACCCCCCATTCTTACCTAAAACCCTTCCCACCCAACGATACTACCTATTCCTACCCTCCCCATCCATATTTTATCCAATTCCCCCTAACATTCGAATTTCATTTCCCCCAAACCCATCTTCCCCCCACAAAAATTTCTATCCATTTATCTAAACACAACAAACATGGAGGGATATTGAATCTTACCTCATCGTGTTGTCACCACCATGGTGGTACGTCAAGCTACTACATCGGTGCTCCACCTGATCCCTCTCCTACCTCTACAATCACCGAATGACCTCTCACTCTCCAACCAATCTAGCTCATGGATCCACTTATTGAACAACTATCACCGACGTGTGGCTCACTATCCCTTTGTCCTCCATATCCCTTTGTCACTTTCCACCTTTTCCTCTTTCTCCTGTCATTTTCTCCTATTCGGAAAATGACAAATGATTTCATAAAATGTGGAATTTTTTTATAACCTACCTAACTTGACCGGCAATAGTTTGACCTTGACCAACATCACTCCCGTGCCTAGCTTACCAAGGCCACCATATAGAACCAACATCGGTTCCTTGAAACCGTCATCAGTTTACCTACTTAGTATTTTTCCTACCCCCTACCCCCACTTTTTGACCTGAATCCTACCTACCTCACCCAAAGCCTCACTGGGACACTTCCCTTTGTCTTTGTGACCTTCTCATTGACCCCCTCACCTCATCCTCATTTGAGGACTCATTATTTTACCCATACCTTGGCCCTACCTCTATACTGTGACCTAGATACTTTGACTGAACATCGCTTACGACTGTGACCTCATGTGTTCGTTATACCTTACAAAGACTCATAACTATGTTGATGGACATAGTGACCTTACCTTGCCTCTTTCTGTGACCATTTATCCCGACTCCACCCTTGGGTATACTGAACATACCTAAACGTTCTCGCACCTAACTCGTCTTGTTTCCCGACCATATCATATACCTTAGATACCGGAATCACCTCAACCTTGTTTGGATAAACCTATCAACCTTAGACAATGTAGAGTTTGCCTACTCTTTAACATGGTACCATGCTATAGTTTATATGTGTGCATGTATTTGACTGTTACTACCTTTGACCCTGACCCATTACCTAGATTACCCGAGTAGACCTTTTTCCTGTTTTCCCCGTTACCCACCTTCCTCTTCATCACATTCACCTTTTATCAAACCAATCACCGATTTTTCCTTCTACCTTGTCACTACTAGTTTGAGGGGGATCATCTTCACCCACACATGTGGCAACCACATCTTATTTTTGTCAAGATCACTTACCAATACACGCTATGTAACAAAAAGGGACAAAATGTAGACACCATAATTGGTTCACACTCCCCTTGGTCCCTCATCAAACAAACACCTTGAACACATTCACCTAACCATGGCCCCTTTCATCCCACTCTAATATTAATTTAATTAAATTAATTCATTATCTCACAATATTTATTAATTTAATATCCTAATTGAGATAATGCACACATATCCACCTCACCTAGACACCTCATCTAGCTACCTCACCCTAAGACCTATTCTTAGTATGTTTTCATAACTAACTAATACCCAAACAAACCCTAAAAATAAAAGCCTATATTCACTCTAACCACATTCCCATTCATTAGGAAGGAAGATTCCATTCTAATCCATTGAGAAAACGAATGAGATCCTAGAAAATCAAGGGGATCTGCCTTGGCCTTTAGTAAACCTAGAAATCCCGCCCTAGCTAACGTTGGTCACCCTAAACCATCGTCGGTCAACCTAAAACCACCGTCGGTTACCATTTAACCCCAAAACAACCTTATTTTGAGGTTGGCACATTTCTGAGAGATTGACACATATTTTGAGAACAAGAGACGAAACCAGAGCTACATGCAAGTAGAACGAGCATTCGTACATGCATCAGAGCACCCATAGCCAACATCAGAAGCACCCATAGAGCCATCTACCTTCATGGGAGCATCTAGGGAAGCATCAGCACCACATCAAGTTCCTTCCATTTGATCACCCACCATTGCCAACTAGACATCAATCTCGCATGAAGCGGTAAGTGCTTTCTAACCAACACTTGTCCATTTATCATTTGGTAGATTCTTTTACTTCATGCATTACTAGTTTCTCGCTCCCATTTCCATTCCACCACCATTTACCTCCATGCAAACTTGACCATCCCTTCACCCATAATATTAAACTTCCCATATCTGAATCTTAATCATTCCTATGCATACACGAGACCCACATGAACCTTCCATTTTCCTTCCATTTTCATCTAGCCTCAGATCTGTCACCCCACCAAATTTTTACTCAATTTTCTTGTACCATGACCATACCAACACCGGTTACCTACAACCATCGCCATTTGACCTAAACCAACATTGTTCATACCATACCGACATCGGTCTCTATGTTTTTGACCAGAAACCAAGAACAAAGCTTCTACTCTCTACCCAATACCAAAAACGGCCCAGAACCTAACCCTAACCAATAACTCAAGTTTTCTGAAAGAGACCTTGACCTTCATATTTAGTCATAGCTTAGCCTGTTGTGAAAAAAAATTCTTATTGTACACGAATGAGATACCTAAATCATTTTAACTACATGAGGATTTCCTTTATTGTTAGCAGTAAGTTGTTTTTAAACAAAGGGATTGATTAAATCTAGGAAGTATCACACTTCCCGATCTAGCATACGCTAGGCAGTCCACTGCATATATTGTTTAACTTTTATTTGGTGGTCTTGTTTCCATTTCAGGTAGTTCCTCCAAGAAAAAATGAATCTCTCATGATCAGTTGTGGATCAAGAAGTCATACGCACACAACAACCTACAACCAACATTTCGACAGGTATTCCTCCTAGCCATTTACCCTTATCTGCTTAAATCCAACATTCAAAGAAATGCTCTAGAATTAGGTGAAATAATACTACCCTTGTGACATACCCTAGTTACATGGTTCATATTCAAATATTGAGGGTCTAAATCTGAAATGAACATCACCACATTCACTCATTCTCTACGCTTTTCACTTTATCACCACACATATTTCTAGCACACAATGCATACCATTTCCCGATGACACTCTTTTTTATGGTTCATTCTTGACTATTGAGGGGAATTTATAAATGAACATCATCTCATGCATACTCATTCACATCATCTCAAGGGGCATGTTGCTCTGTCACACTCAAATTTCATTCCATTTCATTCTCACTCACAACATACTTCTTATCTCTCATGTTGTGTATTGTTATTACTTACTTATACTCGTATGTACACTTTGTTTACTATGTTAGACAAATACTTTGTATTTCATTATCTTTTCCATATACATATGTGCATTCACTTTCCTTCTAGTTATTATCATATACTTTACATATATCATTACATGTAGCATGAATTCTTGACATTGTGCCTCTTACCATCCCCACAAAGGCTCATGAGGGCATCTACATTCTTACACATTATAGGTGATATGGTTTCATTTTATAATACTTCATATTATTACTAGCACACTACTCTATATCAGATCATACATGTTGTGACATACTTTTTATCTTTATAACATACTAATGGGTACTTCACATGTAGTATTTGTCTTACAAGATCTATTTGATATCATGGTACATCTGTCATACTATCTTTATTTCCACTATTTGTCAATATTTTCCATTATTTATGAGCTTTTCCCTTTGTCTTGTGTGCACACTATATGCTTTTGGCATCCCCAACCTTGATTGTCTTGCGGAATCATGAGTAATGTCCCATTTTTGTAACCCAATTTTGAATTCTACTTTGTTTGCATTATTCCTTGTCTACTTTTTTTTTTCGCATGTTAGCTTACACATTTTTTTCTATAGGTGTATAGGTCTTGTTTTCCCTAACACATGTTTTCCAACCACTTTTTTGTGTGTGCCTTGGTTTCTAAAAAGAAAATTCTCTTCCCCTACAAGGCTTATGTTTTAGATGTACATCAAGTCCTCCTTTGGGCCGTATTCTCCTAGAGATTTCACATGCACCCCAAACGAGGTGGGTGTCATTGGTTGAATCAATAACCACACACACCAGTTCACAATCACATCACAACATAATTTATTACTGATACAACATAGTATTCAGTCTCGAAATGGCCTTGAATTTGACTTGGGTCTTTAGCACAACACAAACGCGTCGGTGCCAGGACGCAAAAATGAGTACCTGGTGCTCCTGTAACACCCTCGACAACTGATATATTCCTCTTTTGCATTCAAGTGTTGACATGTGATTTTTGGATAAATATGTGTTATTTTGACTATTGAAGATCATGCTTGATTGGGATAAATATTTTTGTTCTTAAAAATCATTAGATTGAAATTATATGGTTTCCAAGAATTCATTTTCACTTCAGAAAGATGAGCTGCAATCTGGTTTTAAGAGTTGAAGACTTATTTCTTCTTCTAACTCATCCTTGGATCAATTTCAGTGATCCAAGGAATGTTTCAAGTCTTCTTCATAGAATTAATGGTAAAATTGACATTCAGTAGTTTAAGGGACATAGAAGACTGAATTTTGCATGATACTAATTCTTGGTCTTGTTGCAACGTGTTTTCATTCAGATGTATGTTTGTGCCCGGGTCTTTGCGATTGATGTAGGTGGGAAATTAAGGAATTAAGAAAAATTAAATTCTCTCGTGGAGAAGTTCGAGTCCTAAAATCTAAGGACTATCCTAATGGTAACCTAAGCTAGGTAAGAACAAAAGTTCTAGCTATGTTTACTTATTTTAATATTGTTCTAACCTAAGCCTCTTATTCTATTTGTGGGGTTGGCATCCTAACATATGCGTAACGCTAAGAGTTACTAAGGGGATACAAAGCTATTTTAGCTAATACCTAATACTAAAGGGTTATGATTAGAACCTAACCTAAGGTGGGGATTCTAATGGCTAATGTTCTAAGACCTATGCTGGTAATTGTTAAATTAACCTAAGTTCTATTTGAATCTAACCTAAACTAAAGGGAACCTAAAGGGATCATATGACATAAGGGCAAGGGTTCCAATGGAATTTAAATGATTTGAAAGGGGTTTAAATGATAAGGTACTACCAAATTTGGCGGGGGCAGTGGACTTGGTGGAGGCCTACGTGGAAACTCCACTAATAGATGGAATTGTATTTTTGTGTTGATTTGGCATTCACCAGATTTAGGAGGTGGTGGAAAGGAAATATAAGTGGGAATTTTGGATTGAATGGAATTTATGGAATTTATGAGCCTCGGTCTTCACATGTACAAACCATCTTGGAAACATAGGAGGTGGGTTTGTAGGAGGTCATTTGGTTTTTCTTGCATGGCAGATTTTTCTCTGCATGGAGCTAACTGGTTCTTTGAACTAGCAATTTGACCTTCAATTCAAAGCTATTTTTGGTTTCTTTGGCCTATTTTTGATTGAAGGAAAGTATTTGAGGTGAAGGAGGAAGAGATGTTTGATTTTTGATTTGTCTTGGAGGAGAAAAAGAGTTGGAATCTTGGCTGGAAGTCTCCTTCAATTTGGTGGAAGAACTATCAGGCATGATAGGCTCTAACTATTAAAATTCTTTGTGTTCTTCTAAATGATTCATTAAAACAACTCTGCTCTCATGAGATTCTTGTTTTTTTGCCTGTCTGGTTATTTTTCTTGGTAGGTTTTATGGATCCTTGTGTGTTTGATTTGAATCCTTGGAAAAATAGTTTTGTTTTGGAAACTAGCTTTCTATGCTAGTTTTATGACCTGCATGCAAGTAAAAATGGTATTAGAACTTGTTATGTATATCTATTTTTCTCTCTTGAGCTTGTATTTGAAGTTAAGGTGTTTTGGACTGATTGTCGTGAAAATATATGGATCTAGAGCTTAAGGGAAACTTGAGTTCTGTTTTTATTTGATTCTGGGTTGCATTTTCTTTTGAACATAGACCCATGTTGGAGCTTTGCTTTGCTTAGAACCAGTGTTTGGAAAACTTGTGCTTTGTTGAACTGTTGCTTGGAGTTCATTTTTAGCACTTTGTACATGCATTATTTTGTTAGTGTAGTTCTGAATGTTTGTGTTTGAAGCTCGGTTTGTCTCTCAGTACTTATGTTTAACACATGAGTGTTATGGACCTATTCGAACTTGTCCTGGTATTTTGTATTGGGTTATTATTTTATTAATGACTAAGTTATAACTCTTTACTTGAGTGAATACTCACCAGGGAACTATGTGGGAACTTGTTTGAGTCATTTAAAAATCTCTTTTGAGCTTTGGAACTAGAAACATCTTAAGGAATGTTGAAATTCTGTTATGTTTTTTACTGTATCGACTTCTTGAGATAGTATGAGTGTGGGAATTGGAGGAAGTGTTCTCTCCTACTATTTGGAAGAAACCCACATTTTGGGTTAACTGTATTAGTTTTACTAAGGCACCACTGTCATAGTTTCATGGTTGTGAAGTTATGTTTTGATATTCCATCGTTGTTGCTTGGAATTTAAGCCTAAGACAACTTTTATATTGGATGTTTTGGGTTCTAGCTCTCCTTCTCTTCTGTATCTTTGAATTAATCGGGTCTTAGTGGAAAATTTGGGATATTACCATGGACATTGGAATAATCAGAAAGGATCCCTTCTCTATTATATTTTATTGAGTTTGATTCCTTTGAATAAGGGGTTGCTTACTTTTTGTATTAATTGGTGAAGCTTTTATGAGACTTCAATCTTGGGTTTGTGGGTAATTCTAAACCTTATCATTATTGTTTTGGGATGCTATTCTTGACTGAAATAGTGAATAGACCTTGGCTTCTCTTTGAGAAAGAAAATATATGTGTGTGTATTCTTTTGTGAATGGTATATTGATTTGGGTCTGCAGTGTGCTTTCATCCCGAATTAGTTTGAAACTGGAACTTCTTGTTCAGTTGAAATGATACGATTTATCATTGGTTCTCTTATTATTTGAGTTACCATCCTTCTGTCCCTAGATATGCTAATTTTTTGAACTTTTATGTACTCAAATATCTTTCGAGATGGAGATTTCTTTTGACCTATTGGTCTACCTTGTCAAACCATTGATAAAATAATGTAGAGAACTAGTAACGAAGAGAGTTTTGTTGATAAGTAACTTATACTTATGGGTTTGACTATTGTTGAGTAGTCTTTCCTAGTTTTTATGGAAAAGAGTAGGTTTGTCTCTTGTAATCTTTGTCTTTTGTGAAGAACATGAGTAGAGATTAACTCCTCTTCGGGGCAGTTTGGTTTGTGAACATTGTTTTTTGATATTTGATTGATAACTTCTAACATGAACAGTTGGAATTAGAATTGTGGATGGCCTGTTCTAATTTTCTATACCTTCTTGTTTGGTTATGGAATTATGTTTGATGTATATTCTAATGATTGAATGTGCAATATTGTTATCCCGAGAAAGAAAGGATAACTCATGTTATAATTTGGTCTATTTTTCTGATGTTATAGGTTTGGGCAGGGTATATAATGGTTCTTTTTATTCCTTATGATTTAGATGAATCATCCTTGAAGGAACCATGTTGTATACATTTATTTTATCTCTTAGAAAAGATAATCATTGTATTCTATTAGGATAGAATTGTGAGACAATGGGATGGCAAGATATATTGTTGTTTACAAGCCATTGATAGAATTAATAGAACTTAAGATCTTAGGAAGATATTGTTTATTATATTCTCACTTATTTTTAAAGTTGATCTAAGTTTATTAATGTAATTCCTTTCTTTTTATTTTATGATGTTGATTGTAAGATGATTTTACAATCTTATTGAAGCATGTTGCTTTAATGAAACAATTAGTGGAATGCACTTCATTTTTATGATTAGTGTTTATCATGCTAAGTTCATTGAATCTGCCCGGCCGTGCTAGCTATTTTTGCAGATGGATAGCTTAAGTGGTAAAAGAAGGAAAAAAATTATATGAGGCATTGGATAATATATGTCTAATTCTTATTAAATTATTATGATTCATTCTTTTGTTGATTTGTAAAAGAAAGTTATGTACTTTATCGAATGAAGGTTGTTATTATACAATATGCATAAAGTGCATAGTCTTGTAAATTTTATAAGTTGTAATGATGAATTGTGAGTTGTGATTTATTTGCATTGGTTGTGTAAATTATCTTGTACTTTTATAAAGAAGATGAAAATTCCATCTTGTTGTTATTCTTTATATTATGTTATGCTTACTTTGTTATCTTGGATAAGATGGATAATGGGAATTAGTTCAATTTCCCTTATAATGAAGCAACTTATGAGTTGCATAATATGATGTGTTATATCTAACAATTTAACGTAGTAATATGTTGCATAATGAACATGAAATATGCACTAGGGATATTGGGAATGATATACCCTAATACTTAATCATATAGAGAAAGACTCTTTCTCTCTCTCAATTGAATATAAACCTAAAAGGTTTGGAGATATGATTACTAATTATTAGACTTCATTTTGTATGAAGTCTACTTTAATTGGATATATACAGACGTTAAACCTTCCTAAAAGTTAAAGTACATTTTAAATGAAACTTATGATAATGCTGTCCTGTTTTGGTTAATCTGTTGGTTAAACTGAGAAAATGAACATTAAAAGAAACCATAAGTTTAACGAAGTTCTTTAATACTCGATTGATACAAGTATACAATAAGAACTTATGGAGTGTTGGATTAGGGACTAGTAGGGTTGTTGTAATCAAGACATAATCCAAATTAACAACGTATTAACAATCTCCTTGGGGTATGTACATCTCAATGAGGTAGTTTCTGTAGGATGTTGGCACATGCCAACTATAGGGCTGTAATTTCGAGAAGACTTGGGTCTTCTTGAGAATACAACATTGTAGTTGACATGTGGCATCACCCTTCTGCATTGATCATCCAGATCTACACATAATAAGAACTTGGACTTGAACTTAGTTTCTCTCTAGGTCAGGATAGGAGCATATTTAGGATAGGAATTAGCTTCCAATGGCTCAGGGTACCTTGGCACATCTGGTTGACTTAGGTCAACCAAGTATGCCCATTTACCCTAAGCCATTGTGAGCATCTTCCTATAATAAGTTATGTTTCTATCTAGGGCTAGGGTTAAACCTGGGACAAGTGGATTGATGGTAGTCAGTAAAGACCAATCATGATAATAGAGGAGTGAGGTGAAGGATGTATTCCAATATGACAAGTATGCCATCTAGGAATAGTGACATACATAGTATGTTGTAAATCTTTGGCCAAAGTATCACAAGCTGTTGGTTGCATTGTCCTATGTCACCAAGTTTAAAACAATGTGATATCAGATGAATATTGGTAATAGATATTTAGATATGTTCTTTAAACAGATCACTCAGTACTCGGTGTAGGGTAGGAAAACCAAGTATATGAAATATACGATATGTATTAACATAAATACATAAAATAACATAAATAGATCGGTAACTTACTGAGTTATGGAATGAATAGATCGGTGGATCACCGAGTCATTATAGCTGCATATGGTTATCTATTTGAATTCGATTGACATGGAATGTTTGTTCTAAATAATGCTTTATTTAGAATAGTGAACATTATATATAAAAAAATTCCCTTGTTTCTAAAGTCTTAAAATAGGAATGTTACATCTTGGTATCAGAGCTGAAGGTTGTAGCTCTTAGACCTATTGTGTCCATAATCGATGAAACTTAAAAAAATTTGTAACAGAAATGTGTGAACAAAAGGAAATGTTGCAAATAACTCTCCGCTTTGAGGAACGAGCAACAACTACTCAAGAACTCAATGAGATCCTTTCTTCCTGTTGGACACAAGAGATTAATTGGCTATGCTTAAACAACAAGTAATGGGTAATGAGAAGGAGGAAGAAGCTAATAACAATAATCAGCCACCTCCGTGAGACAACGTGAATGTGGGTTTTAATAATAACAATGTTAACATACCTATTCAGCCTAAGAGAAAAAATGTTAGGCTAGTAGTAGAACTCACTAATGACATAAAAAGGATAAGTCCACCCAAGTTTTATGGCACCACATTAGGAGATGGAGTTGAGAATTGGCTCAGTGAAATGGAGAAATACTTTGCAATAAGGAATTTCTCAAAAGAAACAAAGGTGATATGGGGAGCATATCAGCTTTCTCATGAAGCATCTTCATGGTGGGATAGCCACAAGGCTGAGTTGAACATTGATGAATCTAATATCACATGGGACCAATTTAAAGGTTACTTTAGGCAACGATGGCTGCCACAACTCTACTATGATCAGAAAATGACTGAATTCTAGAAATTAGCTCAAGGAAAGCTAATTATGAATCGAGTACGGGAGTGATTTACAAAACTCCTTAAGTATGTGCCTCAGTACCAAACTGATGAGAAGTTCAGGATATGGAAATTCATCATGGGATTAAATCCCATTATAGGGGAGAGGTGGATGTTCACAACCCAACCATGATGGAAGGGGTTGTTGAAAAATCCATAAGGCAGGAACATAAATTAAAGGCAATTTCTACTCACAAGGAGGAAGTAAGGAAGAAAAATCCCAACTCCTCTTCATCATCTCTTGCACCCAAGAAAGGACCATGGAAGAAATTCGGAATGAAAAGTAAGTTTTCATTTGATACAAACAAGAAATCAACAACAAACAAGTTTTTGGTAATGCATGGAAAAACTTTGCCAAGAACAATAATAATGGACAGAAGTCCTATGGGGGTCAGAACGATAACTCTAAGGCTAGAAATAAACCCGAGCCTAGGAAGGGACCTGTAGGAGGTTGTTATAATTGTGGCAAAGATCATTACGTGAATCAATTTCCTTTAAATAAGGATGATCGTAATCAGCAACACAAGATACACGCTGCAGTAGCTGAAAAGTAGGCTGAGAAATAGGCCACACCCATAGAAGTTCTGGGTAAGTTATTTGGCTTACCTATAACTATTATTTTTGATACCAGAGCTACTGAATATTTTATTTCTAGTAAATTAACATCAAAATTAAAAAGAAAAGCTATAAACATGGATAAAACATGGACTGTATAATATGGGAATAATGTTGTTCATACGGTTAGTATGTGTCTTTTTAGAGCAGTCTTTGCTTTACCTAACTTTTCCACTGAGGTTGATCTTTATGTTGCACCTTTGGGGTCTTATGATGTAATCATAGGTGTTAATTGGTTAGCAGAACATAAGGATAAAGTGGACTATTTTGAAAAACACATTATTTTTTTAGACAACTTTGGAAAACAACATATTCAGGGTGTGAAATGTGAGATTTCAGTTAGAAAACTGTCAGCTATGTAGCTTAAAAAGGCCAAAAATAAAGGATGTACCTTGTATGTAGTAAAAATTACTGAATCAACAAAAGAGAGCAGCAATATTATGGAACAATATATGTTGTTACGAGACTTTAGTGATGTATTTTCAGAAGAATTACAAGGTCTTCCACCCAAAAGGGAATTTGATTTCACGATTGATATCAAGCCTAGAACTGAAACTATTTCTAAAGCACCATATTGAATGACTACTACAAAATTAGTAAAGCTTAAGGCGCAGTTGCATGAAATTTTGTCTCAAGGTTTGATTAGACCAAGTGTTTCACCTTATGGAGCACCTGTAATGTTTGTGAAAAAGAAATATGGAACACTTAGATTGTGCATTGATTACAGAATGTTAAACAAGGAAACAATCAAGAATAGATACCCACTCCCTAGGATTGATGATTTATTTGATCATATGCATGGAGCATTGGTATATTCCAAGATAGATCTTTGATTTGGATATCATCAATTGTGAATTAAGGATGAGGATATTCATAAAACAACTTTCAGAATAAGGTATGGACATTATGAGTTTACGGTTTTACCTTTTGGATTAACTAATGCACCTACAACATTTATGAATTTAATGAATAATATCTTTCAAGAATACTTGGAAAAATTTGTGCTCGTATTCTTGGATGACATTCTCATATATTCAAAAATTATTGAGGAACACCATGAGCATTTGAAGATAGTTTTGGGAATATTAAGAAAGAGACAGTTATTTTTTGGAACTGTCTAAATGTTCTTTCTATGACACAAAAGTACACTATTTGGGACATGTAATAAGTAAAGATGGAATTGTTATAGATCCTTCGAAAATTATAGCTATAACAGAGTGGCCTACACCTAAGAATGTACATGAAGTTAGAAGCTTCATGGGACTTGCTGACTACTATAGGAAATTTGTAAAAGATTTTTCTAAGATAGCTGCACCAATAAATTCCTTACAGAAGAAAGATAAAAAGTTTGTTTGGAGTAAGAAATGTGAAATTACATTTAAAACCTTGAAGGAACAGTTAACTTCAACACCTATTCTTGCAGTACCAGATCCTAATGGAGATTTTATGGTGGTAATTGATGCATCATGTGAAGGTCTAGGAGGTATTTTGTTACAAAATGGTCATGTCATAGCTTATGAAAGTAGAAAACTAAAGTTACATGAGTTGAATTATGCTCCACATGATTTAGAGCTTGCTGCCATTGTTCATGCACTACAAGTTTGGAGACATTACCTACTTGGTAAACCTTTTGAATTGAAAACTGATCACCTTGGACTGAAGTATATCTTCACTCAACCAAATCTTAATGTAAGACAACGAAGGTGGTTAGAGTTTTTGTCTCAATATGATTTTGACATCAGTTATATTAAGGGTAAAGAAAATAGAGTGGCTGATGCTCTAAGTCATAGGAAGCACATTTCTACTCTTATAACATTAAGAACTCAATTTAAGGATGAAGTAAAAAGTGTTATGGAATTTGACTCTTACTTTTAGCAAGTAAAAGCAACGCTTGCTACAAATTCGAATGATTTGAGGTATAAAGGTTTTTGCTTTGATAAAGAAGGAATCTTACAATTTGAAAACAAAGTCTATGTACCTTCACTAAATGATTTGAGAAAGAAATTGTTAGCATAATTTCATAATTCACCTTTTTCTGGACACCGTAACATTACAAAAATTCTTTCTGTTATAAAACAACAATATTTCTAGAAAGGAATAAAAAGGATGTTCTAGACTTTGTGACACATTGTCTTGAATGTCAATGGGTTAAGGTAGAACATATGCACCTGAAATTGATTTGTTGTATCCTCATAGCATACTGCAGTAAAATGGAAAGTAATAAGCATGGATCTTAGAAAAGGGTTGCCTATGTCAAGAAATAAGCATGATTTTATTTTAGTAGTTATGGATAAACTAAAAAAGTAGCACATTTTATCGTTGGGAATCAAGGATGATTCTCCTATTTTGGCAAGAAGATTTGTTCACAAAAATTTTAGATTACATGGAGTACCCGAGATAATCATTTCGGCTAGAGATCCTAGAATGACATAAAGATTTTGCCAAATGCTTAATGCAGCTCTAGGAACTAAGTTGAATTTCAGTTCTACATATCATCTCAAAAGATGGACTCAAATGAAAGAGTAAATCAAGTTTTAGAAGATATGTTATGGATGTATTGCATGGATCAACAAAGATAACTAGGAAGAGTACCTTCCATTAGTTGAATTTGCATACAATAATACATATCATGCTTCTCTTAAGATGGCACCTTTTGAGGCATTATATGAAAGAAAATGCAGAACCCCTGTTAGTTGGGATAGCATAGAGGATAGAGAGGTAATTGGACCTGAAATTCTTACTGAAATGGAACAAGAAGTTAAATTGATTCGTGAATGCTTGAAAGAAGCAGCAGATAGGCAAAAGAGTTATGTTGAATTAAAGAGGGTTGATAGGAAATTTGAACTTGGTGAGAAATTATTTCTTCGGGTTAAACCGAAAAAGAGTTCTATAAATTTTGGCAAGGCTACCAAGTTATCACCTCATTATGTGGGACCTTTTGAGATAGTTGAAGTAATCAACCCTATAGCTTATCGTTTAGCATTACCTCCTGCTTTGTCACGAATGCATGATGTTTTCCATATTTCTTTGCTTAAGAAATACATTTCAGATTTATCACATGTGTTAAATTGGAATTCCTTGCAGGTCTAGGACCCAAGAATAATCATGGTTAAACCCATACGGGTGCTTAAAATCATCACTCCATTTGAGAAATCATGAGATAAGTAAATGCGAGGTCCAATGGGACAAGTTTAATGAAAAGAGTGCAACTTGGGAAAACCTTGAGGATATGAAAACTAATTTTTCATATCTATTTGAACAGATTGATTCTGTTGACTGATAAAAACGTGTGATTTTATCTTTGTAATACAATAAGTATGCCGCAGTTTTGGGTAGTGTAGACACCAAATTTGTGTCTTACGACCCCTCAGTGACCCGCATCCCATTTCGCAACCTAACCTCATTACCTAAACCTTACACAATTATTTATTAATTACCTTGTAATTGATAAATCCCCATCACCTCACCCGCCACCTCATTTTGCCACCTCATCATGACCTAGCCCTAATCCTAAACTAACCTAATTAAAACCTAAAACTTGGTCTACACCTACACCCATAACTAATAACCCCTTTCTCGCACTTTTAAAACCGACCTTCTAGTCATTTGACCAAGCCCGCAACTCGATCTCTCGGGAGAAAAGCAGGGAAGGTGGGCTATTTTACTAAAAATAGCCTACTTTTTCCTTACCGATGCCGGTTCCTACTCGACCGCCATCGGTTATGTAACCACCATCGGCTCCTCGTAAATGGGCTCCCAAACCAAAAACAAGGGATCGGAATTTCATTTTTGGATCAGAGAAAAGGATTCTTTGAATCAAGAAAGAGCATCAGGAGCGATCGAGAAAACCCAGATCTTTACTTGACTGAGCAGAGACAAGTGAAGAGACAAGGAGAGTTAGTAGCAAGGGAGAGCAAGCCCAGGACTGCAACTGGATACCAGAGCCTGTGATACTTAGCTGATTTGATCTGCTGTGTGCCAAACCATCCTACCTCAGTTCTGCCTTTGCCATCAGAGCTCTTGGACTTGCATCTCCGCAAATAATCAGTAGTCCTTCCAAGACAAAAAGGAATTCTTCGCAGTCAGCCTGATCTTTCTCTACGGTACGCGCACATCATCTCGACATTCTACAGGTATTCCTCCTAGCCCCAACCCTTATCTATTTCTAAAAGGAATGAAACATTTCGAGTGAAACATTTTGGCACGCCCGGTGGGACCCATTTTGGGTTTCTGTTTCTCTTGCTTATATTCATTTTAGGAAGCATACTTGCTTTGTTGCTGCTTTTGTTATATATTTCGTAAAGAATTTGTCTTGCTTTCCTAGTTTCGCATTAGTGAAAGTCATCTCTCTTGCTTCATCAAACATAATTTTTGATTTGGGTTTAAAACACGTGCATTGCATTCCTGCTTGTTGTTTTTCAATTCTAGTGAACGTAGATTAAGTAACAAGTCGTACACGTGGGGGTGATATCCATGGTATTGACAGGAAATTAATCTTACATTCACTGCACAACACATACCGAATCACTTCACAATTAACACAACAGCTCAAACATCCCCCTTTTTCCGCGGTATTCCTCCGCCCGATTGAGGTAACCTTATAAGCCAAAACAACTTGACATTTCCCCTAAGTCTCTTGTTTAGGATTCTGACATCATTCTACGTCTAAAGGCATAAGCCCACGATAATTAAAATTAACCCTAGGGTTAATCTCTGGATTTGCGTGTGCATCTTGCTTGTTTTTAGTTCTGTTTTCTTTCTCATACTCTATCTTCTGTGATCAATAATTGGACAAGTATACTAAACGTTGTTAAAAATCAAATTAGCAGCCTTTTTATATCTTGTTAGCCCAGACTTCTTACACCGACATCGGTTACCTGACCGACGTCGGCTATAGTATAACCGACATCGGTTACTAGACCGATATCGGTTACTGTCTTTTCCAATTCCTGACAAACCAGCAACCTACCAATTTTACCAGTCTGAGTTTGTTTCTATTCCTGACAGATTGAAACCCTACTGTGAACTCCTGTCCATGGTTGTTATCACTCGAAAGCAAGCCGCCGCCATGGTTTCACATGCTTGCTCTATTTCTTTGCCTGAATCACCCCCTTCACATTCTGTGGGGAATCCTACGGATACCAGCGAGGTTCCTAAAATTCCTGTGGGAGATAAGGACTTCGCCAAGTTTCTGGATGCTAATTCTAGCACTGTACAATACTATTTGTCTCATACCCCTGACCGTACGCCTGATGGTCAGCTCCTTGTTGGTATGCCTATTAGTATAGCTGCTCATTTAGCTCCCACTCCGCCTGATAATACCGCCTTGCTTCCTGCATCTCTAGCCCCGTCTCCCAATCCGACGGCTTCAGAGGTTCATACGACTCAGATTGGCTTTCCGTTGGTTAACCTCGGACCCCACATATCATTACCGCCGACTGCCCCTACCTCATCTCTCTTGCAGACTGCTCCGTTCATGACTTGCTCTCTGCCACCTATCCACACGAGCTTTCCTTCTCAAGCTCCGCCTACCTTTTCATTCCCATACACGTATCCAGTGACCTCAACATCCTATATGGGACATCCCTATTCGGTTGCCTCAACATATTCATCCTCCACACCTTATCAACAATTAACCCCACCAGGGTCTAGCGGTGGTCCTTGGCCCAATTTGCCTCCGTTTACCACAACCACACCATCATCTCATCCAACTACTGATCTAATTAAACAAATGATGGACAAAATGCAAAACCTGGAGGCTTCTGTTTCAGGAAGTCGTAGCGCCTTGACATACGAGCAAGTTTTTCGGGAGCCCATTCACCCTTCTGTCCCCCTTCATTCATATCCTCCTCAATGGGAGTTGCCGAAATTTACTCGTTTTAATAGTAAAGAGGATCCTCAACAACACTTGTGATCATTTAGACATGCTTGTTATTTGATTGCCCATGATGATGCCTTGTTACTCCGCACCTTTCCCATGTCCTTATCAGGACCCGCCTTGGAGTGGTACAGTGCTTTAACCCAGCACTCAATCTTCTCTTTTAACCAACTAGCCCAATCTTTCTTGGATCACTTCTCCATTAACATTGCTAAGAAAGTATCCATCACCGACCTTTATGCCATTCGACAATTCGAAGACGAATCTATCGCAGATTTCGTCGGACGATGGCGCGGCCTTATCAACCAACTTACATATGCCTTGCCTCAGACTGAACTTATCGAACTTTTCACGCGGGCATGTGCTAAGCACATTTCTCCTACTCTCCAAATTCAAACTTTCCGTACATTCGATGAAGCCTTTACTATGGCTCGAAAACTAGAGATTCGAGCCTTAGAGGAAGAGAAATTGCGGTTGCGTAACAAAAACCCCAATTTCTGAACTCCTGATTCTACCAATAAACCAAATACCACCACTCCTCACGCGTCCACTTCTTCTAAATCAAAAGGAGCTGTCCACGCGGTGATGGTCAAATCTCAAGCGCCGTCCAATACTCCACCAAAAACCACCTATAAGTACAAAGCCGAGCCCATCAACTACACTCCCTTGGGAGAAACATATGGTGTGATATTGGAAAAATTGCTCAAAGCAGGAGCCATTACATTACCTCCTGTTAAACCTCATTCCGGGTTTGATTCCACTCGCGCCATACCTTCCTGGTACAAAGAAAATGACTTCTGTAACTTCCACCGCGTGAAGGGACACAGTCATGAGAACTGCAAGATGTTGAAAAACATAGTGCAGGAAATGGTTGATGCAGGGGATATAACCCTCGATAATCCTAATGCCCCTGCCAACCGAAATTTGAAAATCTTTAACAAACCATTCCCGAATCACTCTTCCAACAGCAACGTAAACCAGGATATCTTAGCCGAGGAGAGTGTTCATGAGATCCATGCAGTCTTTGATACCCAGCCCAAAGCCTCTATCGAGAAAATTTTGAATCAAGCCTCTTCACTAACACAGGAGCCCGAACCTCCTTTACCACCATCGAACCAAAGCGAAATCATTCCTTTACCCATAAAGGAGTTAACTGCCCAGACTTCTCTTCCCATCGATGAGTCTTCTTATACCACATCCCTACAAGATTGCGAACGGATGTTATCTAACCTATCTATTTCCCAGATTTCCCCTTCTACCCCTCTTGCTGCACAAGAGGAAGGTACGCCACTCCTTTTGACATCCTTAGACGAGAAATCTCTTGCACCGACATCACCAAATTCTTTAACCATGACAGACCCTCTCAAACATGCCCTCCTGCCTATTAGTTCTTCATCGCCTAAATCTTTTCAACGACCGGTTGACCTCTTGACATCTATTGATACAGTGCCTCATTTACCCCCTGTATCACACCCACAGTGGACCGGAATCACAACCCACCTTTCTTCCGTACAAAATTTACAATTCAAACCTGAAGACTGTCATTCTTCAGAAGATAGACGAATCCTATGGGAACGTTTGAGTACTCCCTATTCTACTCAAATGCAGATGACCGATCCCGATACCTCTACCATATACCCGAAGTGTTTACAGAAACTCAAAATGCCTATGTCCTCACTCTCACCCCCCGTATCTATACTCAATATCCCATCCACCTCTATCAACCTAACCAAATCTTCCCCTACACTTGGGACCTCGCCAATACCCAGTCTAACACACCCGCCTAAGCGACTAGATTTGTCCAAGAATAAAGCCGCCCCACCACCTAGGAGACACACTCAACCCGTGCCTCTATCACAATCAAAACCATCATCGTCATACCTACCTTCCATATTGGGACCTCATCCTTCCACCTTGCACCAATATATCATACCTCCTGCGTTTTCTTCAAAACGACCTACGCCTTCTGCACCCATACAGGGATCAAAGGGTATATCAACATTATCACTCCGCGTATCCTGTCCACCTATCAACCCTAAACAAATTCCATCATCAAAAGATTTGTTTTCGGTCACTCCTATTTCCCCGTGGTTGTTTTCTGATACCACACCATCTGTGGCCTCATCATCCAATATAGCTTCTGCGCCAAAGAAACCACGTTTAGTGAAAAACACGTGTCAACACCCCTCGGCTAAACCACCACCCATACGAACCAACCACGCCCAAACATTACCAAAACCCACAATCAATACCCTCATCCTCTTCTGATTTTGACCCACTCAAAGGATCTTACGCCAAAATCCTTGCTATGTTAGTAGAGAATGCGACCATTTCCCTACCCCCACTTAGACCTTATGACCCGTCTAAACCTCGACCTATAGGTTATGATGAGTCTAAGATCTGCGCTTATCACCGCACACCAGGACATGATGTGGAGGGATGCAAAGCTTTAAAAACCATCCTTCGTCAGTCACCTCTCCCAGATAGAAAGGTTAAGAAAGACAACTTACGAAGGGAGAGACCTTTAGTTTCCATTCCCTCTCCTATACCATCTGTCCCCGCCTCACCAAGATCTGTCATTATTACAACCCCACCTCTTGAAGACCATGATTTATCCCAATCATCTTCTTCATCTCCGGTCTACGAGATTAATATGATTAGTGTTGCTACTCGAGCGCAGAAAAACAATGAGAAAGCGAAAGAAAGCACACCTGCGTCCTCTCCTTCTCCGTCCAACGCATCCCGATTGCACCACCACCCAAAGTGGTTATTCGTGGACCTGCTTACCCCGTCTCTAATGGAGCTGCCCATCGAGCCATGATCAAACAGCTTCACCAATCACCTGTAAAAATGACACTATATGATCTCATTCAGACTTCTGAATCTCATCGACAAGCTCTCATTGAAATTCTTTAGGGGATCGAGGTCTTACCTAATGAAACCCTGCCCGTTGCCTCCATTCTAACACCCAATCACGTTGCCTCTCTCACCAAACAACCCACCGCCCCAACCACTTCGTCTCTCGTACCTGCCACAAGTGCAGCTGTGCATCGGTTTCTCAAGATGAAATTGTCGATTTTGGTACAGAAGATCCTGACCCGGCCCTGTTCATCTCAGCTTACGTCCGGGACATTCGTGTACGTCGTGTTATGATTGACGGGGGTGCTAGCCTAAACATCATCTCTTCAAAAGCTTTTCAACAAATGAATATCCCTTCTAGCTACATGTGTGCCAACCCCATCATGTTGCGGTCATTCAATGATGCTATTACCTCTACCTTAGGCACCGTGATCCTCAACATTCGGGTAGGACCACGTACTTTACCCGAACTCTTCTATGTCCTTGAGGGAGAGTTCCAATATAATATATTACTGGGTCATCCTTGGATCCAGGCCATGGGATGCGTTCCCTCAACATTACATAGATGCATAAAATTTGAGTACGAGGGGAAGTCCTACACCGTAAAAGCTGATCCTCCCCCCTTTAAAACCTGTAATATGTTATACCGCCCTAACGATGTGCTTATACCAATCAAGACACCCATACATTCAACCCAACCATCCTCTTCAAATGTACCTCAACCATCCACCTCAACCGCGCCTATGCCTTCAACTGATGAAACCACCGTCGCAAAAACCACTTCCCTTCCCGCAGCTAACATCCCAACCTCCGACCCCTTAGTAGATGTTTTTCAACGCCTTACGCTGGGGGAGTACCACCTATATAACGTTAGTTCTTTCCCTACCCCGCAGGAGTACAGACAATTACATGCACATCCCACCTACGACCGTCACGTGGGGGAGGTAATCTCTTACGGACTACCCCATTGCCGCACCAACCTAACGTATGGGGGTGTTGACGCATCCTCCATTACCCCTAAACCTCCTCTTGGTGTGGTTCCCTTCCAATCTGATTTTCAATACTTGACAAATCGTCGTTTCGCCCTCACCTTCTTGACTCGCTGTGCTTGGAAAGGCTTTGGTTTTGGTCTTTACGAACAAGGCCGACATACACTCATTCCCGTGACTACCCGCAAACACAATGATCGCAGTGGTCTCGGTTTTCCTGAAACACCTACACAAGAGACACCTCGTGTCAGTTGTATTCTGGAAGAAGACGATGTCACCCCTACCAAACCATCATCACCCACTTTTCCATCATCACCCACAGAATCTATAGACCCTGAATCTATCCCTCCTAACTTTTTTTTTTCATAAATGCTATCTTCATAGGTCCTCTCACTTATCAACGTGATAATGAGGACCCATCTTCTCTTCCCCTTCTGTATCCAGACATGATCGAAGAGGATTCACCTTTGATTAATGTTGTTGAGTGTCAGGATGACGACTCCATCCTCACTTACCTTGGCGCGGATGATTCTTATATTCAACGAGCCTTACCATCTGAAACCCAAACCATGCTGAACGAATCTACTATAGAAATCAACATCCACACGGAGGAGGATCCTCACATTGTGAAGATCGGACAATCCCTTAACACATCAGAACAAGTCGCCTTTACTACTTTCCTCCGTGCTCGCAACCAAGCTTTCGCGTGGTCTTACGCTGACATGCCAGGAATTGATCCTACCATTGCCGTCCATAACATCACTCTAAACCCCGATTCCAAACTAGTCAAACAAAAACTGAGAAAAATGCATCCACGCATTGCCCTCTTGGTCAAAGAAGAGCTTCAACGACTTCTTTCTGTTTCCTTCATCTTGCCTATTGACTATCCTCAATGGATTTCTAACATCGTACCTGTCACTAAAGCGACGGGGGGACTTCGGATATGCACGGATTTCCGGGATCTTAACCTCGCTTGCCCTAAGGATGACTTCCCCCTCCCAAGTATTGATCAACTTGTTGATCTCACTGCGGGTCATGAAATGCTTTCTCTCATGGATGGCTTTTCAGGATACAACCAAATTTTGGTTGCCCCTGCCGATCAACACAAAACTGCCTTCATAACTCCTTGGGGAACCTTCTGTTACCGTGTAATGCCATTTGGCCTTAAGAATGCTGGTGCGACCTATCAGCAGGCTATGACCTACATTTTTCATGACATTATGCACACTATCCTTGAAGATTACGTCGACGATCTTCTTGGCAAGTCTAAACATCGCAGTGAACATCTCGATGTTTTAACCATTATTTTTGATCACCTGTTACAATATTTTGTCCATCTTCAACCAAAGAAATGTGTCTTTGGTGTCCTTTCAGGAAAGCTTCTTGGTTTTATCGTCTCTTTGCGTGGCATTGAGGTCGATCCATCTAAAGTCAAAGCTATCATAGAAATGCCCCCACCTACTAATCTCAAACAATTGCGTAGCTTACAAGGTAAGTTACAATCTATCCGACGTTTCATCTCCCAACTCTCGGATCGATGTCAACCTTTCCATCACCTCCTTAAAAATGGCATTGAATTTCAATGGAGTGAAGAGTGCCACCAAGCCTTTGAAGCTCTCAAAACTTATCTCTTGCAGCCACCCGTGCTTATCCCACCTCAAGACGACCGCCCTTTCTACCTTTACCTTTCCGCCACTGACCACGCTGTAGGGGCCATGCTTGCACATCGTGACTCTAAAAATCGAGAACAAGCCGTTTATTATATAAGTCGTACTTTGGTGGATTATGAGACTAGGTATACACATGTAGAAAAGTTGTGCCTAGCCCTATCATTCGTGGCTACCAAGCTCCGACACTACCTTCTGAATCACAAAACTTTCATCATCACCAACATGGACCCCATCCATTACATGTATGCCAAACCTCATCTAAACCAACGCATCGCCCGATGGCTCATGCTCCTCGCCGACCTCGACCTTGAGTTCGTCCACCAGAAATCAATCAAAGGACAAACCATCGCAGACCAACTTGCGGAAGCCCCTTTACCTGGGAACAATTTACCAATTTTACATTCCCCGACGAACTCATCGCCACTCTTTCACTCAAGGAGGAGTCGTATCCAATGACTCTCTTCTTCGATGGATCCAAATGCCAACGCGGTGGAGGAGCCGGCGTTGTTCTTATTCCTCTCGACGCCGAGCCTATGCCTCTTTCATTCCGACTCGATTTCCCTTGCACTAATAATACAGCGGAATACGAGGCCCTTGTTCTGGGTCTCCAGGTTGCGCTACACTTAGGTATCAAATCTATCAATATTTTTGGCGACTCTCAATTGGTAGTCAATCAAGTTATGGGCATCTACCAATGTAAAAATGAGGAACTTCAAAAGTACAAATACTACGTGGACTCACTTCTAGCCTTATTTACTCACTATTCTATCCAAACCATTCCCCGCTCCACTAACAAATTTACGGATACTATGGCTTGCTTAGCCTCGCAAATTCCAGCTTCATCAACTGACTCTGAATTATTCATCATGGTCCAACAACTCTTTGCCCCATCTTATTCAGCCCCGGTTGTTTGTACGATAAATACTGTGTCTACTAATTCGTAGGATACCTGGTACCACCAATTTCACGACTATCTTACAATCTCTGTTCTCCCACCTGACCTTACTAGTAACGGTAAACGTGCTTTTCTTAAAAGTGTTTCGCGTTATGTTGTCATGGGGGGACTCCTCTATAAACATGGCTTTGATGGTATCCTCCTTCGCTGTCTAACCGGTGCGGAGGTCACCTATACCATCCAACAAGTCCATGATGGGATTTGTGGTGGACATTTTAGCGGCCTTGCCATGTCCAAACGAATCCTTCGCCTTGGTTATTATTGGCCTACTCTCAATAACGACTGCTATGAATATGTTAAGCGTTGTGTTATGTGTCGAAGACATGCCAACCTTTAACATACTCCTAGCCACCCGCTCCAGTGTCGCTCGAGATCTTTGGCCCTTCTCAATGGGGGTTTAGACCTTATTGGTGAGATTCACCCGTCCTCTTCACAACGTCACCGATGGATAATCACAAACCACCGAATATTACACAAAATGGGTGGAGGCCATTCCAATCGTTTCGATCAAAAAGGAAAAATTGTCGAATTCATTAACCATCACATTATCTGTCATTTTGGTATTCCTCATCGCCTAATAACAAATAATGGTAAATCTTTAAAAACAAGTTGTTATAAGACCTTTATGACAACTTTGGTATCAAACTTAGTTTCTCATCGCCTTATTATCTGCAGCAATGGTCGTGAATCTTCTAATAAAACCCTAACCAAAATACTCATGAAAGTTGTCAATGAATCCGGAAGAAATTGGCACGATCACATTCCCTTTGCCCTTTGGGCTTATCGTACTAGCATTCGTACCTCCACTAATGCCACACCTTTTTCTTTGGTATATGGTATTGAGGCTGTCATCCTCCTCTCTCGAAGTACAAATACCCTCCCTTAGAATATCTCTTGTGATATTCTCACCAACGATGATTTCCGCCAAGAGCGGTTAGCCCAATTGGAGCTTCTTGACGAGCATCATCTTACAGCTCTTGATCACCTTCAAATCTATCAAAAATGTATCAAGCGTGCTTATGATAAGCGACTTCATGAGCGCACCTTTAAGGTTGGTGATCTTGTCCTCAAAGAGAATCAACATGTAACCAAACTAGAAAAGAGCAAACGTGGAAAATTTGCTCCCAATTGGATTGGGCCTTATATAATCACTCACACTTATGGATCAGGCACTTATCGTTTAGCTTTGCTTAATGGTAAACCTGAGCCTGAACCCCTTAATGCCTTGCATCTTCGACCATTCTACTATTGAATTTAGTGTTATATCACTTCTTATCTACCTACCGCTCATCCCTTGAGCTTATTTACCGCTACATACATTTTGTTTCCTACATCTCCAAATAAAATCAAGCTCACTTCTCACCTCCCCTCAAACGATGCCTTCCCCTTTTTAGTCTAGTCCATGACTTCAAAGTATTAAAATACCACCTTCTTATGGGATTTTCTTGAGTCAAACTTCCTACCAAACTAGATGCTTCACGCCAAAAGAACATCTAGTCATCTAAATTTAATATAGACTGCTCCCTCGAAGGACAACTATATGCCAAACTATTGCTGCTATTATATATAGACTGCTCCTTGAAGGACACAGCTATGCATTAAAATCATATCTGCTACTATAAATAGACTGCTCCCTCGAAGGACAGCTATACACAGTCAGCCTTTATCAGAAGCTTCTCGCATTGATCAGCTTCGTGAAGACCTCAAGAATAATACAATCAATATCCCTTGTAGACTTCCCGCATCGATCAGTCTATATTCAGTCAAATAAAAGCCTCATTCAAAAGAACTTTTTGGGTCATGGACTTGTCTATTTAGGGTAGGTTCTCTTTCGTCAGAACACTCACTTTGTAACAAGTTCTCTGTACCTCAGCTATATCATCCACCTCACCTCACCATTTGTTTCAACTCAAGGGACGTAACGTACACCCGATATATTGTGATCATACAACTCTTTTCACCTATGGACTTCTCGTCTATGCACGGTACCTAGGGCTTCAAGCTCGTTCTACGTTGTGTGGTTTGTTTAGCTCTTTTCACCTACGGAGCACTCTTTCCGCTTTGCCTCGCATCTAGGATTGTGTGTTGATCTTAATCAGGACATGGTTCCCTTCTACTTGGGTAGGCTAACTTTCGCTTCCCTTATACCTTTTACAACATCACCAATTCATTACCAACACCAACAACCTTACCTTACCAATATTAATATCAATATTCTTACCAACCAACCAATTTCCTAAACCGTACCAAATTGCCTGAATTCACCTCTCACTGATCCTAAGGGAGAACTACATCGGTCTGAGGCCCCTCCTTACTTTGTGTAATGGGCTATGTAGGCAGCACTTCGGAGACATGGGGTCTCCCAAGGTTAGCTCAACCATCCCCTACCATAACCTATCATGTGTGGTAAATATAAATATTTTTTTGTATTTCTATTTCATCACATTTCCTCTTTATCCTTTTTTCAAAACACCGAAAGCCAAAACGAAAACATTCTTTTTATTATAACTCAAATCAACATACATATCTCGTTTTATTTAGATGTTAAACAAATACATCTTCTCTATCATCGACACGCAGGTCGGTACTCTTATTTATTCTTATACCTTGCTAACATTTATTTAGACCCTCACGCCTCATCCCGAACCCGGTGATGATCGTGATTGTCGACGCCTTTCGCCAGGCCTCTCTGTCCTCAAAGGTACCACGGCTATTGGTACCACCCACTGATCTACCAATCTCTCCTGTAACATATGAATACGCTCCCTCGCATGGAGATCTCTCGTCTCTAGTCCTTGTGCTCGTGACTCCGCAACCACTAACAATCTTCTTGCCTCATTCACCTGCGTTTGGAGCTGCTGAACTAAACTCTGTAGACGATCTCTCTCTGCTGTAATCACAGCTATGTCAGGATGATCACGTACACCTCGCAGTTCTACTACCCACCATAATCTATAGGCCTCTGTCATTCCTACATCCATTACCCTGCGATCAGCTGCTACCTCTTCAGGCCCTTCTGGAGGTGTTGGCTGGGGAGGTGAGAATACTGCCTCTGCATCGATCCTCATATAGGGTCTATAAGCCTGGGTATATCCTGCACAAATCCAAATTGTCACCACACGCGATCTATAGGAATCCTCTCATATTCACCTTTCCTGTGCCCCGCGATCCATCTCAATCGCTCTACACCCCTCAACTCCTCAGCTATGTTCTCTGTTACCATATAGTTCCCGTAAGGCCTCAACCTACCTATTCGGCCCGACCCAAGGCCTCAACCTACCTATTCGGCCCGACCCAAGGCCTCAACCTACCTATTCGGCCCGACCCAAGGCCTCAACCTACCTAACCGGCCCGACCCAAGGCCTCAACCTACCTATTCGGCCCGACCCAAAGCCTCAACCTACCCCCCCGGCCCGAGCCAAGGCCGCAACCCAACAACCTGGCCCGACCCATGGCCGTACCACCTCAATACCTTACCTAAAATCAACACCATACACTTTTATCCACCCATCCTGTAGTTTTTTGTTCAATCGAGCTCACCTGTTTGTGTTTTAGCATGATTAGGGTCCTTGACTTGATCTGTCGACCAACTTTGCCTAGACCTAGACCGTGACGTTTATCTCAACCAAACCAACCATTTGGTACTGCCGAACATGCCTAAACGTTCCTGTACCTTACCTGTTATATACCCTGGAGCTACTTCCTATGCCTTGGATACCAGGATTATATCACCCTTGTTTGGATAAACTATCGACCTTTGCCTATGCACTGCTGGTTTGCTCATCAAATCATGTACCCTAGTCGTACGATTGCATTTCAACATGCGTCTGCTTCCTTGGACCTACCCCACCACCTTACCATCCCCTATACACCATTATCCCTTTATCAACCCTATCCCTGATTTCACATTCTCTCAATCTGTGATAGATTTGAGGGGGATTACCTATACCCTTAACAACGGAAACCACTTCATATTATTGTCCGCGCAGCTTTACAAAACAAGCTACACGACAATAAGGGGCTAATGTAGACACCAAATTTGTGTCTTACGACCCCTTGTGACCCGCATCCCATTTCGCAACCTAACCTCATTACCTAAACCTTACACAATTATTTATTAATTACCTTGTAATTGATAAATCCCCATCACCTCACCTGCCACCTCATTTTGCCACCTCATCATGACCTAGCCCTAATCCTAAACTAACCTAATTAAAACCTAAAACTTGGTCTACACCTACACCCATAACTAATAACCCCTTTCTCGCACCCAAAACCGACCTTCTAGTCATTTGACCAAGCCCGCAACTGATCTCTCGAGAGAAAAGCAAGGAAGGTGGGCTATTTTACTAAAAATAGCCTACTTTTTCCTTACCGATGTCGATTCTACTCGACCGCCGTCGGTTATGTAACCACCATCGGCTCCTGTAAATGGGCTCCCAAACCAAAAACAAGGGATCGGAATTTCATTTTTGGATCGTAGAAAAGGATTCTTTGAATCAAGAAAGAGCATCGAGCAATCGAGAAAACCCGGATCTTTACTTGACCGAGCGAGACAAGTGAAGAGACAAGGAGAGTTAGCAGCAAGGGAGAGCAAGCCCGGATCGCAATCAATACCGAGCCCCGTGATACTCACCTGATTTGATCTGCTGTGTGTGCTGCACCATCCTACCTCGCTTACGCCTTTGCCATCGAGATCTTGGACTTGCATCTCCGTGAATAATCAGTAGTCCTTCCAAGACAAAAAGGAGTTCTTCGCAGTCAGCCTGATCTTTCTCTACGGTACGTGCACATCATCTCGACATTCTACAGGTATTCCTCCTAGCCCCAACCCTTATCTGTTTCTAAAAGGAACGAAACATTCCGAGTGAAACATGTAGATATTTATTATTTTGAATAAATAGCTATATAATTTTGATTCCTGAACTTAATTAATGCTGATATGTTTTTAAATATTGTAAGAAAAGTGAATAAGATGATTTTTCTTAGATACAATCTGTTAAAAATAACATAATCATCGGGATGATGATTTTCTTAGGAGGGAAGCATGTAACACCCTCAACAACTGATATATTCCTCTTTTACATTCAAGTGTTGACATGTGATTTTCTAGATAAAGATGTGTTCTTTTGACTATTGAAGATCATGCTTGATTGGGATAAATATTTTATGTTCTTAAAAATCATTAGACTGAAATTATATGGTTGTCAAGAATCCATTTTCACTTCGGAAAGATGAGCTGCAATATGGTTTTAAGAGTTACAGACTTATTTCTTCTTCTGACTCATCCTTGGATCAATTTCAGTGATCCAAGGAATGTTTCAAGTCTTCTTCATAGATTGAATGGTAAAATTTACATTCAGCAGTTTAAGGAACATAGAAGACTGAATTTTTTCATGATACTAATTCTTGGTCTTGTTGCAATGTGTTTTCATTCAGTTTGTATGTTTGTGCTCGGGTCTTTGGTGATTGATCTTGGTGGGACATTAAGGAATTAAGAAAAATTCAATTCTCTGTGGAGAATTTCAGAGTCCTAAAAATCTAAGGACTATCCTAACGGTAACCTAAGCTAGGTAAGAATAGCTAAGTTCTAGCTATGTTTACTTATTTGAATATTGTTCTAACCTAAGCCTCTTATTCTATTTACGGGGTTGGCATCCTAACCTAAGCGTTATGCTAAGAGAATAAGGGAAGAGTTACTAAGGGGATACTAAGATATTTTAGCTACTACCTAATACTAAAGGGTTGTGATTTGAACCTAACCTAAGGTGGGAATTCTAATGGCTAATGTTCTAAGACCTATGTTGGTAATTGTTAAATTAACCTAAGTTCTATTTGAATCTAACCTAAACTAAAGGGAACCTAAAGGGGTCACATGACATAAGGGCGATGGTTCTAATGGCATTTAAATGATTTGAAAGGGGTTTAAATGATAAGGTACTACTAGATTTGGCAGGGGCTAGTGGACTTGGTGGAGGCCTATGTGGAAACTCCACTAATGGATGGAATTGCATTTTTATGCTGATATGGCATTCGCTAGATTTAGGAGGTGATGGCAAGGAAATATAAGCGGGAATTTTGGATTGAATGGAATTTATGGAATTTATGAGCCTCGGTATTTGCGTGTAAACCATCTTGGAAACATAGGAGGTGGATTTGTAGGAGGTCATTTGGTTTTTCTTGCATGGCAGATTTTTCTCTGCATGGAGCTAACTAGTTCTTCGAACTAGAAATTTGACCTTCACTTCAAAGTTATTTTTGGTTTCTTCGGCCTATTTTTGATCGAAGGAAAGTATTTGAGGCGAAGGAGGAAGAGATGTTTTATTTTTGATCTGTCTTGGAGGAGAAAAAGAGTTGGAAGCTCAGCTAGAAGTCTCCTTCGATTTGGTGAAAGCATTATCAGGCATGATAGGCTCTAACTATTAAAATTATTTGCATTCTTCTAAATGATTCATTAGAACAACTCTGCTCTCATGAGATTCTTGTTTTCTTTCCTATCTAGTTATTTTACTTGTTGGGTTTTATGGATCCTTGTGTGTTTGATTTGAATCCTTGGCAAGATATTTTTCTTTTGAACTGGCTTTCAGGTGCTAGTATTATGACTTACATGCAAGTAAAAATGGTATTAGAACTTGTTCTATATATATGTTTTGCTCTCTTGAGCTTGTATTCGAGGTTAAGGTGTTTTAGACTGACTGTCATGAAAATATATGGATTTGAGCTTAAGGGAAACTTGAGTTCTATTTTTATTTTGATTTTGGGTTGTGTTTTCTTTTTGGACGTAGACCCGTGTTGGAGCTTAGCTTCGTTTAGAACCAGTGTATGGAAAACTCATGATTTGTTGAACTGTTTCTTGGAGTTCATTTTTAGCATTGTACACACATTATTTTCTTAGTGTAGTTTTGAATGTTTGTGTTCAAATCTCAGGTTCATCTCTGTACTTTTGTTTAACACTTGAGTGTTATGGACCTATTCGAACTGTCCTTGTATTTCGTATTGGGTTATTCTTTTATTAATGACTAAGCTTATAACTCTTTATTTGAGCAAATACTCACTAGGGAACTGTGTGGGAACTTATTTGAGTCATTTAAAATCTCTTTTGAGTTTGGAACCGTAAAAATCTTAAGGAATGTTGAACTTCTGTTATGTTTTTTACTGTATCAACTTCTTGAGATAGTATGAGCATGGGAATTGGAGGAAGTGTTCTCTCCCCACTGTTTGGAAGAAACCCACATTTTGGGTTGACTGTATTAGTTGTACTAAGGCACCACTATCATAATTTCATGGTTGTGAAGTTCTGTTTTGATATTCCATTCTTGTTGCTTTGGAATTTAAGACCGAGACAGCTTCTGTATTGGACGTTTTGGGTTCTAGCTCTCCCTCTCTTTTGTCTCTTTGAATAAATCGGGTCTTAGTGGAAAATTTGGGATATTACCATGGACACTGGAATAATCAGAAAGGATCCCTTCTCTGTTCAATTGTATTGAGTTTGATTCCTTTGAATAATGGATTGTTTACTTTTTATATTAATTGGTGAAGCATTTGTGAGACTTCAATCTTGGGTTCGTGGGTAATTCTGAACCTTATCGTTATTGTTTTGGGATGCTATTCTCAACTTTGAAATGTTAAATATACCTTGGATTCTATTTGAGAAATTTTATTTGATATATATATATATATATATATATATATATATATATATATATATATATATATATATATATATATCTGTGTGTGTGTGTGGGTATTATTTTGTGAATGGTATAATTATTTGGATCTACAAAGTGTGCTTTTATCTTGAATTAGTTTGAAACTGGAACTTCTTGTTCAGTTGAAATGATACGATTTATCATTGGTTCTCTTCTTATTTGAGTTACCATCCTTCTGTCCCTGGATATGCTCATTGTTTGAACTTTTCTATACTCGAATCTCTTTCGAGATGGAAATTTATTTTGACCTATTGGTCTACCTTGTCGAACCATGGATAAAATAATGTAGAGAACTAGTAGCCAAGATGGTTCTGTCTATAAGTAAACTTATACTTATGGGTTTGACTTTGTTGTTGACTAGTCTTGCCTAGTTTTTATGGAAAAGAGTAGGTTTGTCTCTTGTACTCTTTATCTTTTGTGAAGAACATGAGTAGAGATTAACTCCTCTTCGGGGCTGCTTGGTTTGTGAACATTGTTGTTTGATATTTGATTGATAACTTCTAACATGAAGAGTTGGAATTGGAATTGTAGATGGACTGTTCTGATTTTCTATACCTTCTTGTTTGGTTATGGAATTTTGTTTGATGTATATTCTAATGATGAATGTGCAATATTGTTATCCCGAGAAAGAATAGGTAACTCATGTTATAATCTGGTCTGTTTTTCTGATGTTATAGGTTTGGGTAGGGTATATAATGGTTCTTTTTATTCCTTACTTATGATTTAGATGAATCATCCTTGAAGGAACCATGCTTTGTATACATTTATTTTGTCTCTTAGAAAAGATAATCGTGGTATTCTATTAGGATAGAATTGTGAGACAATGGGATGGAAAGATATATTGTTGTTTACAAGCCATTGATAGAATTAATAGAACTTAAGATCTTAGGCATATATTGTTTATTATATTTTGTTCTTCTTATTAAAGTTGATCTAAGTTTATTAATGTACGTCCTTTATTTTTATTTCACTAATGTTGATTGTAAGATTATTTTATTATCTCATTAAAGTAGTGTTTCTTTAATGAAAAATTTAGTGGAATGCACTTTCTTTTTTATGATTAGTGATTATCATGCTCAGTTCATTGAACTAACCCATGCTAGCTATTTTTGTAGATGGATGAATTAAGTGGTAAAAGAAGGAAAAAACTTATATGATGCATTGGCTGATATATGTCTAATTCTTAGTAAAGAATTTTGATTCATTCTTTTGTTGAATTGTAAAATAAAGTTGTATACTTTATAGAATGAAGGTTGTTATTATGTAGTATGCCTAAAGTGCATAGTCTTGTAAATTTTATAAGTTGTTATGATGAATTGCAAGTTGTGATTTATTTGCATTGGTTGTGTAAATTATCTTGTACTTTTATAAAGAAGATGAAAATTCCATCTTGTTGTTATTCTTTATATTATGTTATGCTTACTTTGTTATCTTGGATAAGATGGATAATGGGAATTAGTTCAATTTCCCTTATAATGAAGCAACTTGTGAGTTGCATAATATGATGTGTTATATCTAACAATTTAACATAGTAATATGTTGCATAATGAACATGGAGTATGAACTAGGGATATTGGGAATGATATACCCTAATACTTAATCATATAGAGAAAGACTCTTTCTCTCTCTCAATTGAATATAAACCTAAAAGGTTTGGAGATATGATTACTAATTATTAGACTTCATTTTGTATGAAGTATAATTTAATTAGATATATATAGACCTTAAAATTTCCTAAAAGTTAAAGTACATTTTAAATGAAACTTATGGTAACATTGTCCTATTTTGGTTAACTGCTGGTTAAATTGAGAAGATGAACATTAAAATAAACCATAAGTTTAAATAAGTTCCTTAATACTTGTTTGATACAAGTACACCGTAAGAACTTATGGAGTGTTGGATTAGGGTCTAGTAGGGTTGTGGTAATTGAGACATAATCCAAATTAAAAATGTATTAAGAATCTCCTTGGGGTATGTACATCTCGATGAGGTAGTTTATGTAGGATGTTGGCACATGCCAACTTCAGGGATGTACTTTCGAGAACACTTGGGTATTCTCGAGAATACAATGTTGTAGTTGACATGTGGCATGACCCTTCCGCATTGATCATCCAGATCTACACACAATATGAACTGGTACTTGAACTTAGTTTCTCTCTATGTCAAGATAGGAGCATATTTAGGATAGGAATTAGCTTCCAATGGCTTAGGGTACCTTGGCACATCCGGTTGACTTAGGTTAACTGAGTATGCCCATTTATCCTAAGCCATTGTGAGCATCTTCCTATAATAAGTTATGTTTCTATCTAGGGCTAGGGTTAAACCTGGTACAAGTGGATTGATGGTAGTTAGTAAAGACCAATCATGACAATAGACGAGTGAGGTAAAGTACGTATTCCAATATGATGAGTATGTTGTCTAGGAATAGCTACATACTCGAGATGTTGTAAAATTTTTGCTAAAGTATCGCAAGTTTGTTGGTTGCGTTGTCCTATGTCACCAAGTTTAAGACAATGTGATATTAGATGAATATTGGTAATAGATATTCAAATATGTTCTTTAAACAGATCACTCAAGACTACTAGTGTAGGGTAATAAAACCAAGTATATGAAGTATATGATATGTATTAAATACATAAAATAATATAAATAGATCGGTAGTTTACCAAGTTATGGATTAAAGAGATTGGTGGATCACCGAGTCATTACAATGACTACATACGGTTATCTATTTGAATTCGATTGGCATGGAATGTTTGTTCTAAATAATGCTTTATTTAGAATAGTGAACATTATATATATAAAAAAATTCCCTTGTTTCTAAAGTCTTAAAATGGAAATGTTACATCCCGACCCTTCCTAGGCACCTATGACCAAGGTGAATTTACATAGGTTCTCTTAGATCAAAATAGTTATCAGCAAATCCACACAACATTTTTCATACCACATGAATAGTCCTTCAAAGAATCAACATGCACTCTTTTGCCTCTTTTTTAATTTTGTGTTGGATTGAATGGATCAATTTTTACACACCATATGCGGTGGTGTATACATCTTTGAGAAGATGAAAAAGGATAGATAATAACACTAGACCTTTCTCCCTACACTTCTTCTCCCATGGCATGATATCTCCCAAAAAAATACACTTGGCGTAATTAACATGAGATCACCCAAAAAAATGGTCTTGGTGTGGGTGATGTGTTCTTATAGAACATCTTCAAGATTTTATATCCTTTCACTCATCATATCTTAGGTGCAAATGTTCCTTTTCACATTTTTACATACTTTTACACACTCTTTTACATATTTGGATCAAATTTTTCATATACACATATTTGACTACTTGTTTGCTCTTCTCTTTTGCAAGTCTATCCTTATGGGAAGTAGTAGTCACATCATCAAGCATCAAGTGACATTAAAAATAGATACAAAACAAAATATACACATACACTTTTCACCCCCAAGGTCACTTCCTCTTCTCTAGCTTTCACAGTTCATTTTATCACTCCATGGTTTTTCTTGTCTCCTCAACATGATTTTTACCATTGATATACATGGTTAACAAGTACACATCTCTTATCTACTTTATGTTATTAAGAATTAACCCAACAACATAAAGTAGGGCTAAATGTAGACACTAGATCATGTACTTTGGGTATATTTCTAGCTTATAATCATGTACTACTATTTATATGATTCCTAATTAAGAAAATTACTAATTGATCACTATTTTTGGCATATTTTATTTCTTTATAGTTTTTGTCTTATTTTTACACACCCCATTTCCTAGTCTAACCTTCTTTACTTCAACTTTTCTGATTCTAGACACCAACGCCCTTCATGAATGCCAACACCTAGGCACCCTCGTCCCCTATGGGTGCCCCAACCTCTTTGTATCTTTCTCGCATCTTTTGGGTCCTTTCTAGCTGGTGTGCATCTTATTTTCTTGGTGGTCAACCTTATAGTGGTAAATTACAAATTTGAAAAAGGGAATCATATAAATACAAATATATGTGACCATAACAAGAGACCAAGCATTAGACATCTACTACTATCACCTAAGGTTGCATCTAAAGGCATTTCAAGATCATCAAAGCATCGATTCAAGGGGTAAGGTACTGCATTATTTTTCATACACTTCATAGGAAGGGAAGTTTATTTTTCCATGCACACATCTATGTACATTTTCCACATCTATCTATTTATTGTTATTCAAGAGTGTCTACGCACAAGAGCCACCTAGGGCATGATTATACACATACACACACAGATAGAACTAAATGGAGTCCGAAATGTAGTGCAATTCCTGGATCATAAGTTCACTTATTTTGGTGACCATTAAGGTCATCGACTCCCCATTTTCATATTTTTTAAACATATTTTATGTGTTTTGGGGTTTTACGGATGCTCTTTCTCTTTACAGTTACGGGAGAATCTTCCAGGACTTAGTGTGAAATACATGTGATTAATAGCGAAGGGTAGTGACGTAGAACTAATAATGTAAAAATCAGTTTCTAATGTTTTTAATCTGTCATAGGCACCTAAAAGTGGTCTATAGTGCCTAGGCACCCCTGACCTGATCCAAGTGCCATAGTTCTACATTTTTTGGGCTCGGTTATGATAGTCTTCCTTCTTGTTCCATCAGTTTTCAAGTGTAGTCATATTTCATATACCTTCTATCTACCCCAAACACACTGACCTATCACCCAATATGCATTGAACACTCACCTAAGGTGAGAAGGGTGTCGAGCCCTCCTTTATGTGAGATTTTTGAGAATGTTCGCCATTAATGGAGGATGGGTTGTAGGAATAAAAATATATGCATTCACTCAAAAATAGAAAGTACAGATACTAGATCCAGGCAATCGATGTACCATAAATGGAAATAAACATTGTAATAAGCATAAAAAGCTATATCTGATCCATAACAACATGAATGACATAGAGGTTTATACCCATAAACAAATATATCTAGAATAACACACCATATATTGATTTATAAACATTTACACTAGCCATATTACATCAAACGGGGTCATCTCAGACCATATACATCATGAAATAACATTCTAAACCTACAAAACTAGTCTGAGAAAATATCCTAGCTACGTCTTCCCATTACAACCCTTGTTCATACCAAAGCGCATACATATATACTTAATAATATCATTCTTACAGTACCTAGTTACCTCTAAAGCCTCTCAAATTCTCTTTATTTCAGACCCAAACAATCCTTTTTATAGAATCTGGATTCACCGCCATAGTTTCACCTATAAGCAGGTCACATGCCAAGTAGAAATGTGGTCCTCCATGATTGATTTCTTATGTCAGTTTGTAAAGGCCTCCACTAACTGTAATGATCCTCCTAGGAATATTCCCTACATGGAATATTCTTTTCTTGACCTCCAAGGCTCCAGGCTAGCACCTTATCCATTCATCATGCCTACTCGGGCCCTCATGTGTTTCTCTTACAATACCACCTTTGAAATGTGACTAAGTCCCCAAACTCTATTCTACTTCCATGCGCTAAACTCTTCTCCCACGTGCCTTTCCTTGAGTTCCTTCCTACTTGCTTGCCTTATGTGTACGTGCTCCTTCTACCTTGGGACTTAGTCAATTTAGGGCCCAACATTACCCCACACTACATGTGTTATCTGTCCTCAAAAACACTCTACTCTTTCATCAAAGAATAAAGAATAGGAGAAATGAAATAATCTGCAATTGAATAAAGAATGGAAGAATAGAAGGATCCTACTACTGCTTTGCATGAGGAGTGGGAATTATTTCTTCACATATGCTTCAATTTTATCCCAAGCATCTACCTCACCCTACACATGTTGAATTAAATCACCTACCAATGTGTTAACTTCATTAAAAATTAGCTCATCTCGCTTAGCCTTCAACGTATCTCTGATGTTTTCCATTTGCTTGCTAAGGTTGCCCAGTGTGTCCATCCTGCGAGTGACTTGGGGGTATAATTCCTTCAGTTTATTTTTAATCAAAACCCTCAAGGTTTTGATCGCCTCTGATTTCTTCTTGAATTTTTCCAAGATCTTATCTCACTCTTCCCTATTGCCCTTGTTTTTCTCTTGAAACTCCTTCAGATCCACCTCATGGCTAGAAACCAATATGCTTGCTACTCTATCTTTGTTGCCACAGTTATTATACAAAACTTCATCCATTTGCACCATGGTCTTAACTGAGGCAAGGAGCTTGGAGTATTGAGTTATTGTCTCCCCAATATTTAATTTTTATTCTTCCTTCTAGCACACCATCACCTCTTCTAGCCAACTCCAATGCAAGTGGTTACCTCTCCATGGTGAGTATGCATGTCAATTCTTCCAAGCAGTGCATGGTCGAATTGTACTTCTGCTCGAAGGGACCAGTATGGGTGCTTTAAGATAATGGCATTTGAAATAACCTCTACCTTCTTATATACTTTGTGCACCTTCACCTTTTCATCCCTCAGCTCACACCTTAACTACACATTGATCAATTCCTTATGTTTTATCTCCATGTCCCTCTCAATGATCTCCTCATTCTTTTTCAAACTCATCCTCCAAGACTCTTATTGTGTCATTCCTACCAAAAATTATCGCGTCCACTTCCACCGATACTTTGTTGAGCGTGTTGTAAACTTTCTCATCCAATAGAAATTGGGAATCCACAAGAGGGTTTACTCCCTTGGCATATAGAATCTTCGTCATTGAATCACTATTAACCTCAAACTCGGGCTCATCAATGTGGGAATCAAAATCCCAAGATAACATTTTCCTTGTGCACAAGTATGCACCTTCTTCATCAAAAGAAGACCAAGCGAGGAGTTGGTCTGTGGGCATTATGCTTTGGAAACACATGCACAAGTACCTTGATTGGATCATTAATATAAGTCATTGTGTATTTTTATACTGCTACTGTGACCTTTTAACATATGCACACTACCTTAGGGAAACTTACTACTAGGTTGGGATCTCTGCCCATGCTTCCATATTTATTCCCTACACTTGTGATCTCCTCTACTTCCTTTAGCACTTCTTCGGGGTGACGTTGCACCTCGTGCTCCACCAAATGTTATTTAATACCCATCACATCCTTCTCTATTGTTTCATCTATCTATTCATTAGTTGGGGTCACGGTCTTCTTAGCATGTGTGTGTCTACCTCCTCACTTCCTCATTTTTTATGTGCTCCCTCCTCATACTCATTCTTCTCTTCATATCCTTCTTCATTAGACTCGTGTACATCATGAATAGGGGGAATCTTACCTTCATCGTTCTCTTCATCCTCCTCCTCAGAGTCATCACCCTTCATGCTCTTTGTCTCCTCGTAGTTCGAGCCTTGCACCAATTTCTGATTCTTCTTCATTGGTGACTCCTCTAACACAGAGACTCTTATTTTTGTATCTTTATCTTAACATGAGAATTCTTCCTCCTTATGTAGGTACTTGGTCCTATTCCCGACTCTGCTCTACTATAGTCTAAGCAGAACGTGTGCTCGGAGTCCTTCTTGGTTTGGTCTCTATTATTTCTCTCTTTATTCCCTTCCTTAAGGTAGGGTCCTTTATAATAGATACATCATCCTCTAAGTATGCTCCCTTCTCAAACTTGGGACTCAGGTGGATATACACCCTTACTACTATTTTACCTGCAATAGGAATTGACACTGGCTTCATCATATTTACTTCATGGGAGACATACTTCTCTACATACGCATGCTTCTAAGGGTAAACTAGACTTCAACACAGTGTGTGGTAATCTTTATCTACCTCACTTAGATCAAATACGAAATTATTTTCCTATTTGAACCTATTCACTACACTTTGAAAGTAATGCACTTTGTGAAGGAAAAGGGAAGTTTACAAGAAGGTATTTTTTTCCATCAACCAAAGTAAATCTTCCTATGCAGAAGTACTATTATACTAAAAACTCAACCTTACCATCCACCATGTTGGCGGTTACTCCAGGATTCTCCATTCTACCCAAAATTCATCACGCATTGGCTTATACCACTTCTCTAAGAACACTTTTTATGGTGTATTCATTGAGTCACAAGTGTAGGAATCAAACCTCTTTGTGGAGGAGGGGTCCTCATCAGGGTATTCCCATACATAGTTGTTTGGCCCATCGAGCACTCCAATCTCTAAAAAAATAGTAAGGAGAGAATTTCCACACATAATATTATCTCCATTATGTGCCGCATCTATAATCTCCTCTCGTAATGAAGGCCAAGAGTTTGTTTATTTTTCCTTCTGAAATCTTCTTGCAAATGTTTAACCATCTCTTGTTGACTTGCGTCTAGTGCTCCTATCCATTTAGCTTGGTAAGTACATGTGTGACCATCTTCATAGTTAGGTTTTTGATCTTGCTAATGTCATAGTAGTGTGAACCCTTCTTATACTCGTAATCTATGGTTGTATCCTTGATGACATCATTTTCATTGAATCATCCTCCATTGATTCTCATGTGCATATAAGTCCAGTGTAATTTGAAATCAACTGGGTAGTTAGGCACATTCTTCTTCCTGTAAAGTAGAAATAATCCTCATGTACATGTGACATCAACCACTAGTATAACCTGTCAGTTTACCAAAATATGGAAACTCATAGAGTTGTAGGAGTCCGGACTTCTAAGATGGTTTTCACCGAGTTGTCATAAATAGACTCGCCATCCTATTTCCTCTCTCAAGTTGGATGAACTAACTCCAGTGCCATATCCTTTTCTATGGTATTTTTCTATGGTTATAGTCACTTATGGACATCTTAAATACATGAGAAACCCACTCCATTCCCATTAAAACACCATCCAGGTACTGCATTTCTACGTACCATTCTTCGTTAAAATTTGTTGATACGGTGGGTTTTCCTTTTCTCTTACCCTTTCCTTTCTTCGATGAAACATTATATCCATTTCTTGGTGCCATTTCTGCTCATCCAGTCCTTGTAATATCTTCCTTCCTTTTTCCCTATCTCTTCTCAGTCCTACAACTTTACTCCTTTGCAAAAGCTCCAAATCACATGCCCTAACTCTGCAAACCCTAACCTAGGAAAGTATTCCTTCCACAAGATGGCATAACACCCATGGGAATCCTCCAAACACACTTCTCTGCCCATGCCCATGTACTCCCTCTCCACTCTAGTTCACAAATCCATTGAATCTTCTACTACACATGTAAATATCCACAAATTTTTCTTTGCAAGGATGCCCTAGTTTGCAAGAGCTCTTTAACAAAAATGCAAGGTAAAAGAATAACTCACCCCAACCTTATATTTATAGATTTTTTATTTTTCCCACACAAACTCGATGCTACCTACCAATGTATGAATGCATTAAAGTTTTAATTTTCCAACAACATCCCTTCACACATTTTTTTGAGTGCTTTCCTTCGCGTGAAAAATTATGGGAAAATTTTCTCAACCTTCTTGCATGTAAGATTTCTTTGATATAAAAATAACTTGTGCACACTCCCCATGCTGAAGTATGTCAACCTTTGCATCCTTTACCAAGTTCTTGCCTTCACCTATCTAATGTTTTTCTTGTGTTTTTACCCTTGTACGTAGTTTTATCTAAGCCTTTTGACACCAATCTTCTCTCATGATCACCTCTTCTACATGTGCCTTTCTAAACCCACACACTTTTGATTTCCTCACTTGGTCCACCTATGCACATCACCCCCAACACTTCTCCTTACCATAATTTTCCCACAACAACTCTTCATTGACACCTTCCACCCCACACTAAAAGGATGGGCATTCCTCTATGCATAAAAACCCTTTAGATATTAATTGGCTACTGGTGCATAAGTGTGCCCACAACAAAACAACAAAAAAGATAGCAAATCCATGATGAAGGGAAACACATGTAAGGGAAATTGCATTAAGGTAAATCCTAAGGTAGCTGAAAATATTGCCTTATTTACAAACACACCGAAGACTTATTTATAGTAGGTCTTCAACCTACTCCCATTAAAATGACCAGGAAACATTGTTCCATCTAGTGCTTGTAACTTGCAAGCACCTGAATCAAGTATATGAGATATCACATATGGACCCAACCAATGTACTTTAAGCTTCCTTGGGTGGCATGGAAACTTAGAATCATACAACAAGACCATATTCCCAACCTCAAACTTCTTGTTATTGATGTGTCTATCATGCCATGACTTTTTCCTAGATTTTTCTATTTTCTGGCTCCATCATGCTATTGTACATCTTTCATCCAACTGCATTAAATTATCAATCCATTCCTAAAGTGTTTGTTCATTATCTAAACCTCCTACATGGGAAATATGTAGTGATGGTAACATGAATTCAATAGGTAACACAACCTCCATGCCAAACACCAATTGAAAAGGTGTGGCCTTGTTTAGTCTTTTATAACTAGTCCAATATGACCATAACATGACATAAAATTTATCATCCCAAAGATTTTTTCCCAACATCACAAATTTTGGTCAATGTGTGACTCAATTTTTTTAAAATCTTCCCCGTCCCATTATCTTGTGGGTGATAAGGGATATTCTTGTTATGGGCCACCATGAATCCTACCAATAGGATTGTAATCGTGTAATTTAGGAAATGATTACCCCTGTCACTTGTTAAGCTCGGGGTAAACATACCTACTAATGATATTCTCCCACAATAATCTATTTGTTGTCATCGTCATGCAATCCTTCATAGGTGCCACTTATCCCTACCATGTAAGATATTTTTTGCATGTAATGATATAGCGCAACTATGTCCTTCACATAGCTAGGGAAATAGGTCCTACAAAGTCAATTGTCCACTTCTTGAATGGTTCTATACTAGTGATAGGCATTAATGGCATTTCATCTCTTTTTTTGGTTTACCAAGGCATTGGAAATGGTCACAAGCCTTGTAATACTCGATGCAATCCTTATAAACCATTTCCCACCAAATCCCAAATAAAAATATCTTGTGTGTGCCTCGCATTCACTACATAGTTTTCTCCTACAATTCCACCATGAGCCTCTTCCATGATTGCAATGCACTCATGCTCTAGCACGCACCGATGTAAAACCTCATCATGACCTAGCTTGTATAAGTCTCCACCAATTAACATATAATGCATGACACATATGACTAACTAATTCTTTTATAATTCCTTCATCCCTTCGAACCTTACCACTTCATAAGAAAAAAGCAATATATTCCAAGTCAAAAGGTGCACATTAAAGCCTAAATAACTATGCGTCCCGGCATCGTATCCTCAATTCTCCGCACGTCCTTACCTCGAGGTAATCATTGACAATTAATCGTGTCCTAAATTTATTTTCCCGGTTTTAACACAAATGTAAACTCAAACTCCTAAAACAATAGGACCCATCGGCATAGTTGCCCTTGAAAAATAGGCTTGTTCACTAAGTACTTTAATGCCATGTGGTCTGTGTAGAAAATAAAAGCTCTTGTTAGCAAAGTACACCCTAAATTTACGTAGCACATAGATCATTGACAATGCCTCACACTCTATGGTGGTATAATTATATTATGTTAGGGTAAGCTTCCTACTAGAAAAACACAAGGGATGGTCAATAATTCCCTCTCTAGGTTGTGTTAAGACTACTCCAATCACCATCCTAAATGCATCAACATACACATGAAAAGGCTTATCCCAAGAGGGAAAGCACAAAATGGGTGTGGTGGTAAGATTTTCTTTTAACGTGTCAAATACTACCTATTGCATCTCTCCCAATATAACTTACTTTTATGTTTCAATAACTCTTCTAGGGGTGCAGAAATCTAGGCATATCCCTTGATGAATTTCTGTAGTACCTTGTATGTCCTAGAACCCACACACCATGCTTTGATTGGTAGGATCCTCTAATCCCACTATAATAGTAACTTTTACGGGGTCTACTAGTAAGCCTTCTTTACAAATAATGTGTCCCAACAACATGCCAAAAGGAGTGGCAAAAACACACTTCTTAATATTCATGGAGATTCTCAACTACTTGCATCTCTCAAACATCAATTATATATTTTCACAATGATCCTTGACTAACCCATACACCATCTAGTCATCCAGGTAAAATTGTAAAAATTTATGGATGAAGTCTTGCAAGGCACTGCACAATAATGTGTAAATACACAACAAGCGCATTCTTCAATCTAAAAGGCATCACCATATAAGAAAAACTTCCCCATTCAGTGGTGAATTTTTTTCTCTTGGTCTTCCTTCGCAAATATCACTTGGTGATAACCCAATAATCTATCTCGTAAATGAATAGATCTCTTTCTTGGCTACACATTCCAGAATCTCCTCGGTAAAATGGGGTTGGGAAAGGGTCTATGACATATGCAACATTGAGATCCCTATAGTCTACACATATCCTTATTCTTCCATCCTTTTTTATACTAATGACCATGGGGCTTACCCACTCGATTCCTTAATAGCCTCAATAATTACCGACTCTATCATCTTGTCAAGTTCCTCAACCTTCATGTGTAAATTCAGATTCATTCTGTGAGGTTGTTTCCTAATGGAGTGCAAAACTTCTTTCAACTTGATCCATATTTCACCCAACAAAGGATGAACCCCTTTTAACTCATGGTACCCATGTGGGAACAAATCTTGGAAATCGTGTAGTAGTTCAACCACTTTTGAAACCTCTTGGTTTGTCCAGTAGTCTCCAATAATAGCTTCCTTGGGATCTTCTTCAGTACCAATGTTAACCTTCTTCATTTTCAAGGGTTCATGGTAGGTGTGTGCTTTCTCATATGCCTTATCTAGGATCTCACATGTTCCTTCTGAATTCTCAACATGAAAATTATCCATCTCCTCACCATCCACTAGGTACACCAACTTACCCTTTTCTTTCTCCATGCAGGAAAGGTCAATTTTTACTTCTTCCACATCTTCTTCTTTAGCGAAGCATGCTCACAACTTAGGTTCACCTATAAACTCCAAGATTTGGTCCTCGACCATTGCACAATCTCCCAAGGTAAGGCACTTGACTACCACCAGTTCCTCATTCACCAATTACTTAGGGGACTAGTACTCAAAGGTCTAAATGATATCTTCCATCATATCCTACCAATTCTCTATCTAATGACGTAACTTTGAATGGATGTACCAGGCACACATACAACCCTTCAAGTTATAATAAATCCTATGCACCCATAGGGAAGGGGGGAAAGCTTATGTGCCTCCAATCTAAGTCTTCTCACACTCATGAACATGGCTTGAGGTGGCTCCCTTTCCATCATAGTCACAAATTTGAAATGGTGCCTTGCTTCAGAGAAACCGAACTGAGAGCACAATTCTAACTTCGTGCCACTCTAGAAGATTATCTCTATGTTTTACCCACCAACATGTTGTTGTCTCATGAAAAGTATAAATAAGAATATTCCTTCTCTCCACTTAACACTTCCATTGGATCTCCATTTTACATAAAATGACATCAAGGTTGCCCTCTGCAATGTACAATGGAAATTTCTTTCTCTCAAGTGCCTAACTAAGCACATTTTTACAACTCTTATCCTAGTATCCTTCAAATGCCTTCCAACCAACTTGTATTTCCCATACACCCAATTGTCACAAACAACGTTGGTTACATCACTCATAAAATGTGCATCATCCCACTAAATTACCCCTTCCTTCGATGGTTGAATGAACTTTGGGTCCCTGATGGTGCGCACATATATCTTGTTTAAGTATTCTTCACCCAATGGCTCCATATACGGTGCATTCTGTCCATCGAGATAGCGAATGATCATGCGCTCCTCCTTGTTCTCAAAACTTATGTAGCCTTTATTGAAACGTAGGTCAACATTGTTTGTATAGCACCAAGGGTGCCCAAGTAATGTTGGGAAACTATCAACCTCAAGTAAGCTCTAGAACCTCAAAGTCTCCAATAAACTTTGCCCCTTGAATAGTTATGGATGCACCTTTCAACACCCCTAGAGGCATGGCCTTTTTCCTATTAGCCATGTACAACACATTCAAAGATGGCTGCAATGGGGGCCTTCCCATTTGATTCCATGCATCTAGAGTAAGGAAATTTACCTCCACGCCTATGTAAATTAATATATTACTTAGGATCCACCCATCAACAACTGCATTCAGTATGATATCCTTATCATAATCAATATTGTGAGGAGGTAGGTTAGCATGTAGAACTTGTCTCTCGCACTCCCTTATAGTGTGAGGTACCTTTTACCTTATCCATTATACCAATAGAGGAATATTTTTCTCTGTTGTAACATTCGACACACTTCCCTAACCTCATACATATCCTACTGAGGAACCTCAATTCTCTTCTTCTATTATAATTGGCATGATTTCTCCTTCAGAACTAGATTTCTCCTTGCAAACTCCTAATCACCTCCATGGTTTCTTGGAATACCTCCTTCTGGTGGGTAGGATCAAGATATTTCCCATGTATCACTTCTTTTATTGTGAGAAGAGGTTTCTGATTTGGTCCCTCATGGGCATGTGTAGTCTCAACACATGTAGTGACTAAAACACACGCTAGCTCGGGGTTAAGCACTACCTCACCATTTATTATAGTTTGGTCATTTTTACACTCACCATGCCCATACCTTTGTCCTTCTTCTAGTTCTTTCTCATGTGGTTATACAACTTTGGAAATTCTTCATATTTTTGCTTCTTCCCACCCCATGAGCACTGCAACAAATTAGGGGACTCATGCTTATAGTTTTTCATCGATCCATAATTTTAATAGGTACCACAGGGGAAGTTACATCTTCCTCCATGACCATTACGTCCTCTGAAGCGTCTACAGAAACCTCTTCCTTGACCTCCTCCATCTACGTGTCCTACATATTGATGATCCTCAACCTTAGAAATTCTCCCACTATTGTTGTAGCATACATCGTGATCAATGACATCATGTAATTTGATGCAGGGAGCATCAAGTGATAAGATGCAAGAAGGTCATATGACCATTAGAACATGTTAGTATAGGTGTGAGTGAATGAATGTTAAAGTTGAATATGTTGTAAAAGGGAATGAGTACTTGTAAGAAAGTTGTAGGAGTAAATTTGACATAGTAAAGGAGTAATATTGGAAAAATAAAGCCATGTAATCATGTAATAGTTGTCTTATATGGATTACATGAGAGTATTAAGGATATATCCACGTGATTTCTATGTAGAGGAAGTTGTTGAGTCTTCTTAGGAGTGTGGATTGGCTTAGGAGTCAGTTTAGGTGTTTGTTAGAGTCTTTAATTAGCAAATTGACACCTATTTCATAGGTGATTCAAGGAGTAGGAGGTAGAACAGTGGTTATCAGGGTTGTAGAGATGAAGGAGAAGGAAGGTATGAGGTTTTAGAAGAAGAATATACCTCTGTTTGCATGAATTTTCATGTTTGAAGGAGGACTGTGTTAAGAACCCTGGCAGGGCAGTGAGCTACAGGCCCTCAGTGGTGTTTGCAAGGTGTATTTCTTCTGATTATTAATATAAAAAGCTCCCACGGGTGTGCATGAAGCTATTCATTATTTTTATAAGCTTTGAAATAGTGTAATTTGAATGTTTTAGCCATTTGAAGGCTCTCGGGCCCGTACTAGGGCATCACATATCTTTTGATTGTATGGATGGAATTGCTTGAAAATTTCACAACATCTCTGTATTGATATGATCTAAATATCATCCAAGTTTGAGGAAGAATGGGTTTGTTTTTCACGAGTTATAGATGACTGTTTTTTATTGAATTAAGGAAAGAATGCACAAACACAGTTTTGAAGGCAACAGTCCAGTTTTGATTCATGGTTAGATGAATCATGAACCTAGATTGTTATAAGAGTATGGATGTAGGTGTATTTTATGTGCTTGAATGATCTCAGGGATGAATACAAGAAGCTATCACTGTTATAGCATGAGAACACTGACTGTGCAGGCCTAAGACAGTCTTAGATCACTATGGAAGACAAAAGAAAATGTTGAATTGGAGGCTTGAATGAGAAAACCAATGCATGCAAGCTTAGGTAACATTATCAAGGTATGAATAATATGTTTGAATACTTATAAGGAGAAATATTTAATGATATTGCCTTCATTTTGTGTAAAACATGACTGTGGCTGATCTAAATGTTAAGATTCAGAAACCAGACTGGTAAATGCTTGATTTAAGGAGCTAGATGAATGCTGAAGATCTGAAATTTTGTGTGGAGAGGGTTATAGTATATACAGACCTTGTGTAAAAATTTGGAGTCCTAAAACAAAGACCCAGAAAAGTTATGAAGGATTTAGGACTGTCCCAAACAAGTTAGTTTCTCAAGAAGAAGAAACAAGAAAACAATGAGATGGAGGGAGTTAGACAAAACTTCAAGCCATGAAACTTTAGGAGAAAGGTTTTATGGGGAAATGAGAGCCAATTAATCTTATCAGACCTTCTGGGTATTCATGAAATTCTAAATGTTGTAATTTTAGGAGTTTAGTCAAGATGGTGCAAAGAAGTAACATGCACTAGGTCTCATTGCTACCTGAAGGAGATAAGAACAAATAGATGATGTTGCATGAATATCAATTAATGATCCTCTAGCAGGGGTGGATGGAGTAATAGGGAAAGTTCAAGCTCTTGATTATATAGTAAGAAAATTTTGGTATTGACCCCTGCATTATAATTGGTCTATCAATTGACAATCCTTTATGTCATTAGTAGAAGAGGTGTAAATATTTCAATAACAAGAAACTTTCTTATAGATTGCATGCTACAACAATGGGCATCTACTTGCATCATAATATCTATGAAATATTTCATAATCTACGACACGATGCATACTTGTCTTTCGAGGGAAACTATAATTCGTGTGCCCCTCCACTTCACAATCCATGCACCAAAGTCCACCACATGTTTCATGAGCTGAATTCACAGACAAATTCTCAAGTTGTTTAGCCATGGAAGCAATCTGAGCTTCCAAAAATAGACTCACACCAGTGTCAACACTTCCCATGGCCTCAATGGGAAAAATAACCTCCATGGCCTCACGTGGATCTCTAAAAGTTTTATGTGGAAAGGGATTTCCTAAAGGGCATGATCAAGCCTCCAAAAATCATTTTACATGTTGGGACAGATGGATATCATATGATAAATTTGACAAGAGAGTATTAAAACATGTGTCATACTCCCGCATGCTCTCCGCTATATCATGCTTTGGATTTCCTTAAACATGTTGATGCTCCTATTTTCAAAATTAGGAATGTGGAACTCTACTAAGAATTCATCGCAAAACATGATATAATCCACCACTGTCTCGATGGAGCTCATACTTCACATACCAGCTATGTGCGCACCCTTGGAATGTAATCACAAAATGAATTGCTTTCGCTTGGTAGTGATGCCCATTACACGCCATAAAAACTTACACTTGTGTACATCCTCTATGACATCATCAATGCCCTTGTAATTAGGTAGGTGGTGTGAAATCTCATAAAACACCCGTTTATGGTGTTGTAGACATTTCCTACCGATTCAAGACCTTGATTCCTTTACGTGTTTCTTTCACCACCAGATCCACTCGATCCGCTAGCTACTATTGTTTCACCAATAATTTTTATGTTTTCTAGGAAGAAACATATAGAAGGTAAATGGTTAAAGAGGAATACCTATGAGGTGGATGTTAAAGGTAGAATGAGCACATTTTTACATTATCCAAACTGATCATAGATAACTCCTTTTTATCCGGGAAGGACTACTGTAGATGCAAATAAAGACTATAAAAGATTATTAAATAGCATATGCCATTAGAATTCCTAGCATATGTTAGATCTAGGAAGCATGGTGCTTCCTAGAGAGGCTATCAATCCACTGTTTAATAACAATTCAATGTGAATAATCAACCGAAATAAATAAGTCCTATCGCAATGTAATTTTTAGGTTAGACAGGTTTGTCAAAGGTCCGTAAGGGTCTAGGGTTGATTGGTTGAGGTCAAGATTGGTCTTGGGTGAGTGGGAAGTTTGTTGGTCTAAGAATATTAAATGACACAAAGATAGATATCGATCGATGACCAATTTCGGTATGGGGACTAAACTGATGGTGTTCAAGGACCAACATTGGTGGGGGCAATAGGTAATGAACTATTAAAAATGGGTTTTAAGGCTCTTTTTTATTGCACAAAGAGTGAGGGTAGTATGGTTTTGTTTGTAATATGGCCGAGAAGGCTCAGGGAACACCAAGAAGGAGGTTTGAAGGGTGAAAAGGCTTAGGGTGGTTGAATAGTGGGTTGGTGGGAAGAATATGATGTACGAGTAACAAAATAAATAAAATAATGAAAGAAGAAAAGAGATTTGTTATAAAGGAAGCACAAATGATTAAGATCATGTTACTTAATTTCTACTATAAAGATCTCGTGGATGGATGAATGTTTGTGATTGACTGATGAGGTGGTAGCTAGTTCAAGTGCCGTAATAGTATAACCTACGTATTCCCGTGAATGCTCCAATGATATATAAGATAATACTTGGGTTTTTCTTCTCTCGGTGGTGTGTAGACATCGTTTGGATGTAAGCGAGCTTGAATATTCACACTTGAATGTAATAAGGCTCTAATAAATTAATGAACAACCTAGTTAAAGGGTTGTAAAATTCTATATAAAGGAACCAATGGTAGTTTAGGTGACCGATGTTAGCTGAGGATAAAATGATGTTGCTTAGGGTGAAATAGTCTTATTTACCAAAAATAGGTAGATCTTCCCATATTTGGTGTGCTTTCCTTATTGGGTTCACTTAGGGAAGTACAATTCACATGAGAGAAGGAAGGGATATTTTAGAAGTCTAGTTAGGTTTAGGAATAGGTATAAATTAGTTAGGTCAAGTAGTGAGTCAGCACTGGAGTGATGAATTGGTCATTGTGACTTAAATTCCCCTAGAAATGGTCGAAGGTGAGGTTTTATGATGAGATGGAGGTGTGAGGATTAAATTAACTTAAAATAATTAAATTAATTAATAATGTGAGGATGAATATTAATATGGGATGAAGGGGTCATGATTAGTTAAATGTGTTATGTTAATTAATTGAAGGGGACCAAGGGGAGTGTGACCCAAATTTGGTGTCTACATTTTCCCCCTTTTGTCATGTAGCTTGTATTGATAAGCGACGTTGACAAAAATAGGAATTCGGTGCTCCAAGTATGAGTGAAGGTTAGGTTTCCCCAAGTGTGGGTTGTCCCACCAGGCATGCCAAAATGTTTCGCCAATAATTTTAACATTTTTGAGGAAGAAATAGAAAGAAGGTAAATGGTTAAGGAGGAATACCTATGAGGAAAATATTGAAGGTAGAATGCATGTGTTGTTAATGTTATCCAAACTGATCATAGAGAAATCCTTTTTGTTTTGCAAGGACTACATGTAGATGCACAAGAAGACCACAAAAGAGTATTAAGTAGCATATGACAAGAGACTACATAGCATATGCTAGATCCGAGAAGCGTGGTTCTTCCTAGATAGGCTACAATCCATTGTTTAATAACAATTCAATGTGAATAAAAAACTGAAATAAATAATTCCTATTACAAAGTAATGATTTAGGTTTCTCATACACACAATACACTAGATTTTATGATAGATATCAAATTAACACTAAATATAATTATAACCAGGGTTTGTTCGGGTTAGATAGGTCTCTCAAAGGTTTGGTAAGGGTCTAGGACTGATTGGTTAATGTCTAAGTTGGTTTTGGGTGAGTGGGAAGCTTGTTGGTCATAGAATATGAAATGATACAAAGAATGATATCGGTCGATGACCGATTCCAAGATGGAGACTAAACCAATGATGGTCAATAAACCAACATTGGTAGGGGCAATAGGTAATGAACTATTAAAAATGGATTTTTAGTCTCTATGTGATTTCACAAAGAGTGAGGGTAGTTTGGTTTGGGTTTTAATATGGCTAAGAAGACTCAAGAACACTAAGAAGGTGGTTTAGAAGGGTGAAAAGGCTTAGGGTGGTTGAATAGTGGGTTGGTGGGAAGAAGATGATGTATGGGTAACAAAAGAAATAAAATAATGAAAGAAGAAAAGAGATCTGTGATAAAGGAAGGAAAAATGATTAAGACCATGTTAATTACTTGCTACTATGAAGATCTTATGGCTAGATGAAGGTTGGTGATTGATAAGTGAGGTGGTAGCTGGTTCGGTTCCATAGTAGTAAGACCTCGTATTCTTGTGAATGCTCCAATGATCCGGGAGGGAATCCTTGGGTTGTGTGTCTATCTAGTGGTGTGTAGACATCTTCGGATGTAGGAGGGCTCGAAGATTCATGCTTGAATGTAATAAGGATCCAATAACTGACTGACCAACCTAGGTAAAGGGTTGTAAAATTCTATATAAAGGAACCATTGGTGCTTTAGGTCACCGATGTTGGACAGGATAAACTAGATTCAGTTATGGTGAAATAGTCTTATTTACTTAAAAATATGTATATCTTCTAAGATTTGACATGCTTTCCTTGTTGGGTCTACTTAGGGAAGTAGAGTTCACATGAGAGAAGGCAAGAAGATCTTAGAAGAAGTCTAGTTAGGTTTAGGAAGAAGTCTTAATTAGTTACGTCAAGTAGTGACTCAACATTGGGAGTGACGACTTGGTCACCATGAGTTAAATTCCCCTAGAATGGTTCTAGGGTGATGTGTCGAGATGAGGTGGAGGTGTGAGGATTAAATTAACTTAAAATAATTAAATTAATTAATAATTTGAGGTTGAATATTAATATGGGATGAAGGGTTCATGATTAGTTAAATGTGTTACGTTAATTAATTGAAGGGGACCAAGGGAGTGTGACCCAAATTTTGTGCCTACATTTACCACTTTTTATCACGTAGCTTGTATTGACAAGCGGCGTTGAAAAAAAGAAAAAGTTGATGCTTCAGGTATGAGTGAAGGTTAGGTTTCCCCAAGTGTGGGTGGAGGTGATCCCCCTAAAACTAGGAACCAATAAGGTGTTAAATGAATTCAAAGTGAGTGGTTTGATAAGTAGGTAAGTGATGAAAATGAGGGTATGTTGGTTGTATCTAACGGTGATTTCAGATGGGTAATAGGTAATCTGGGAATATAACACATGAAAACATATAGATTATGATAAGGTACCAGGTTGAAGAGCTTGCAAACTCTACATTGTCAAATGTTGATAGGTTTATCCAAACAAGGTTGAAGTGGTTTAGGTATCCAAGGTATAGGATATAGTCTTGAAACATCACTAGGCTAGGTGTAGGAATATGAAATAGGTTTTATCCCAAGGCACAAAAGGTATGGTCAAGATAAACAAGACAACATTAGGAAAGGTAAGGTCATTAGGCTAAACAACATGAGTATCACATCACAAGGTATAGTGAGTACACAAATTTGAGTGTCACAAAAGGTGAGTGTCGGTTGGGTGATTTAGGAAAGGCCATAGGTAAGGCCACATGAGGGGCAAAAACATTCCCCAACTGATGGTGAGATTGGGTGAGAGGTAATAAGGTCATGATTGAGTTATGAATGATTGAGTCAAGGTATTGTAGGCATGATGGAGTTAGGTATAAGCATGGTTTGGTCGGGAATATGTATGGTTTGGTCGGGTATATGCATGGTGGTGTCGGGCATAGGCATGGTGGTGTCAAGTATAGGTATTGTTTTAGTCGGTATAGGTAAGGTTTGGTCGGTATAGACATGGCAGAGTCAAGTATAGGTATGGTTTGATTAGGTATAGGTATGGTTTGGTTAGGTATAGGCATGATGGAGTCAGGTATAGGCATGGTTTGGTTAGGTATAGGTATGGTGGAGTCTAGGTAATTTCCAAGTTACTGATCTTATGTAAACAATGTATTGTATGTATGTTGTGGTGAAATTTCTAAGTAATTAATATCATGGAAATATGAAATGATTTAATTAGAATATGGTCATGGTGATAAAATGGAAGGTATGTATGTTTTTATAATATATTAATTTCCAATTTTTGTGTAGATAAAAACTAACTAGGTTAGAATGTGAACGTAAAGGGGGAAAATTTGTTAGTGGTAAAAGTGGTTAAGCTAACCTCTAAGGGCCCCATGCCCTTGGAGTGCTACTTTTATAGCCCTGGTGAAAAGGGGCCTCATGCCAATGTAGTTCTCCCATAAGCTAGGGATTAATATCATAAGGGAGATGAATGGGTCGGTAGGTTTTAGGCATGATTGAGTCGAGGTCATTTAGGAATGGTTGAGTTTAGATTGAATAGGCGTGGGTGATTTCTAGGTTGAATAGGCATGGGTGATTTTGGTGGGAGAGGAACTCCCAAAATTAAGGTGTTGAAGGTTTGGTCCTGTGAAGGAGGATCATAAAGTAAGAAAAGAGGTGAACGTTAAGAGGAGACAAAAATTCACCTAATTGGTAAGAACTAGTATGAGTCTATCATACCAAAATTAGATTATGAACATAAGATCCTAAAGGTGTTGCATGATTGACTATTCTAAGGGTGAATAAAGTTACATGATCAGGTTTTGTCACATTTGTGGCATGTCCCTTGAGTAGGTAGAATATTAGAAAGGAAATATGGTGAGGTGAAATGGGTTGTTTTAGCGTAACCTTAGTGTGAGACAACATGCCTCTTTTGCAAGATACCCAAGACCAAAATAGGAAATTCCATGATGAAAAAGTGATCTTTTTTATTTTTAATTTTGTTTTATAGAATGATCGATGTGGAAGTTTATGTGGGATGAATAAAATATCTCCTTGAGGTTTTTGTGAAGCTGATCAAAGTGGGAAGGTTCATAATTTTTTTATTTAATTTTTGCAGAAATAGTCTTCTTTTTGGATATACTATGTACAATATGGCTAGCTTTGTATAGTTTTCCTTCGAGGGAGAGATCTTTTTATAGCAAAAAGATAGAAATATATATGTCCTTCTTGAGGGATTCATTAATTTGTTAGAAGTTTGACTCAAATATTTTGAATTTGAAAATCTGTATATTACTTTTGAATTTTTTTCCAAAATTTAGGTCATGGACAAGACTATAGAGAAGTATATGATTCTTTTATGAATAAAAACTATAGCACACAGGGGTTAGCTATGAAAGAGGAGTTTTGATTATGAACGATCATGGGATTCCATCCTAAAAGGGAGAAAAGTATCCATGAGATTCATGCCATGAGTAGAGTTGTACTCATATTTGAGATAAGGCTAAAAAGGGGGATGGTTAATCACAAGATTATTGTTTAGTCATTGATTCTTAAAATAGGTAAGTGGAAGATGAATTTTGTGCAAGGGACAAGCATTTAAGATATAAAAGGTGATATAGGACTTGATTCAACAATATAATGGTTGAAGATGTAAGGCATTGAGGGGCTCAGGTTCGGGTTTACCTTCAAGTGAAGATAAATGATAAACACTTGATCCATAAGCATGAGTAACAATATAAGGTCTAAGCCAATTAGAAGTGAACTTTCCCCTTTACTTTTCTCCACTTTTGTTACATGTTGATTTTCCTTCAGGACAAGGTCGTGGATGAGGAATTTTTTGGTAGAAGAAAAGGTAGGATGTAAAAGGTATGGTTTTAGTGAAACATTCAATAAAATAAGGGGAAGTGATAAGCCCCCTTGGGTATAGGGAAGAATTAGATGGTGATAGGTTAGGTTGGGTAAGATTGGGCACATGTGACTAAATTTGGGTAAGGTAGATGGGGTAAGGTGGGATAAAGTTGGGAAAGGTAGAGTAAGGTAAATGAAGAAGGTATGGTTATGAAGGGAGGTGTAATAGAAGAAAAGGGAGTGTCGAGTACCCCATAGGATAAGGAAGAATAAGGTGATGATAGATATCATTGTGCAAGATTGGGAAAGGTTAAGTGTGATGAGGAAGGTGGTGGGTAGATTAGGTAAGGTAGATGAAGAAGGTCTGGTTTGGATGAGAGGTACAAATAGAAGAAGAGGGAATGTCAAGTCCCCCATAGGGTAAAGTAGAATAAGGTGATGATAGGTAACATTGTGTAAGATTGGGAAAGTTTAGTCAAGATTTGGGAATAATCCTTATTCGAGACAATGACATCATTAGGGAGATTTATGAAGTTGTTGAAACATGGAGCGATGTGTGACTTCATTAGAAATAGGATAGGTCGGCCCACGAAATGTTACCTTTATGGTAGGTGGGGGTTGGATAATAAGTAAAGGTTAAATGGATGGGCTACTAACTTTCTCTTTTCCTTTGTCTTTCATATATTGTGACTAAGTGGCTATATGGACCATGTTTATTTCAAAAATTGAAGGAGGAAAATAGTTTTGTGGAGGTGGAGGTGAAGTCCATTGAATAAATATGGGGTGATGCTACATTGTGACAGGTGAAGGTGGAATGGGCTCTTCATCCAAAAAGTCATAATCATCAAATTTTTCTTCAAGAGAACATAGTTAGAGAAGAATAGTCTTAAGAGCCTTATATTTTTCCACATCATGCCCTAACACATGATGATAAACATAAATTTTGGTATCATCAAACCCTTCTGGTTTAGGTTTGAGTGGGTCATAAGGTCTAAGTGGTGGCAATGTTATGAAAGATGTTTCCAAAAGGTTAGCTAAGATGTTGGCGTAAGACCCTGCCAATGGATCACAATGTGAAGTAAGTGTGGGTCTAGATGGAAGTGTAGGTGAATTTGGTGGGAGAGGTGTCACTGGAGGTGGAATCGGAGGTTGAGTAAGTTTGGCCACTTTTTTGGTAGATAGTACAGTTTTAGGTTTGGATTGCACCTTCTTGGGTAAAGGTATAGCACGTGAACTAGTTGTTAAAGGTGATGTAGGTTTAATTACCTCTTTGGAAGGTAGTGGGGTCGTGGATTTGGTTGCACCTTCTTAGGTAAAGGTGAATGAGAAGTTTGTGATGTAGAAGAGAAAGAAGATTGTGGAAGGGGATGGGATAGCCAAGGTGATAATGGAGGTGCGGTGAAGGTTGTGGTAAGAGGAAATGTGGAAAGTCTTGGTTGATGGGAAGGGAATGGCATGGGTGATGATGATGATATTGGACGTGGTGTAAGTATAATAGGTAGAAAGGATGTAGGTGATGTTGAAGGCATAAGATGTGTAGGTAATTTTATCATAACAGAGAGATTGTGATGATGTGGGTTGTTATGTTTTTGGTTTACTCTAGGTAGGAGGTTGTTTGGCCAAGGTCGACGGGTGGGAATCTATGATATATGGACGTGGTGAAGGTGATAGAGGGGTAGTGGGAAAATCCAGTGTATGCGGCCTAAGGGGTTGGGTCTTCTTCTTAGGTGGGGGAATATTCTTTGTGATGGCTTGTGAGGACATTGATAAATCTATTTTGACAGGAGGATGGACTAGACTTGATGTCAGCATGACTCCTAATGTGGTAATGGGTATGGACGCAGAGGAAGGTATATGTACAAGTAAGTTTTTAGGCATAGGTAAAAGTTTTGTTGTTGGTAAAGTTTTAGGTGTGGGTGAGGGTGATAAATAAGGGTACGCTACAACTAGCATGGGGGCATGGTCAGTTTGGTTATCTGAAACACCTTTGGATAGATCATGGAAGTATCAGCAAACACCATCTGCATTTGAGTTGAGACAAACTGTCGAAGACATCCCCAAAGAATGGAATTGTCAACATAATCCAAGCGGTCAGAAATATGTGAAAATGACACTAGTGTAGGGTGGGATGATGTTGATTTGGTAGTAATCCATGTAAAAAATGTTTGTGAGATAGGGAAATGGTTGGCTTCAGACTCTTTGGGTAAAATAGATGAGAGAAAAATAATAGGATCCTTGAAAGCCAATGGAGAATTTTCACTAATAGGAAGGGACGTTGCTAATGGATCCCCTGTGGGTAGGTGAGATGGAAATTTGGGTAAGGTAAATTCATCTTTTGGTGAAGGAAAAGGTAAGCATGACTCTCTTATGGGTAGAAGAGTAAGTATTTTAGGTTATTCATGAGACCGAGAGGTGAGTGGGGAAAATGCATCAACAGATATGGTGGAATTCTCTGTGGGTGAAGGAGAAGATAAGGTAGACTCCTCTATGGGTAAAGGAGAAGATGAAATAGGTCCCTCTGTGGATGAAGGAGCTCATGCAATAATCTCCTCGATAAATGGAGTAGGAGGAAATTGAGCAGAAGAGCTGGTATGATGTTGAAAACAACATGCACCTCATGAATGTTACTGTCACTGGTCAAGGTTTCACTAGTTTGGTTAGATGATGGGGTGTGATTTGGGAATGACTTCTTGAAGATGTGAAGATTTTGATTAGCCGGTGTGTTAGGATTATCTAAGATGAGATCTCTATTATCTAACATTTCTTGGATGATGTTTTTGAAATTTATACAATTATTGTCATTATGACCTCTAACATGATGATAGTTGTAGTAATAATTTTATTTGTACCATGTAGGCACAGGATGAGAGGGGTAAAAAATAGTATGTGGTTTGATGGGTAGAAGAGTGACTACTCCGACTTTTAGAAGTTTTTCTAAAACTAAAAGTAGGGTTTTCCTATGGGAGTATATTTTCGTTGCTCCCGTTTGAACTAAAAATCTTGAACATGAGAGAGATTGGAAGAAGGCTTTGATTAGTTAGATGGGTGAGATGGAATGAATTTCAAAAATAGTGTGTTGGAAAATCCTTTTTCTTTAGAATAATTAATTTACTGAGCTTTAGAATAAGAAGAGGTATCATTTGATTTAAATACAACATTCTTATTATGCAATCATATCTTATTCTCTTCAATGGCATGAATTTCAAGTTTCTAGGCCATGGTGAATGCTTCGTAAAACATACGGAAGGTTTGAGCTTAGAGAGTTGGTGAGATGTGTCTAGTAAAATCTCTAGTGAACAACTCTATTAACTCGGTTTGAGGCAGTTGGAATGTGATTTTTTTGATCAAGCTCACAATGAGCAACAAAATCTGCAAGAGATTCATCTTCATATTGGCATGTCATATACAAGTCAATCATGGTGACATTCTTGAAAATGTTGATTGAAAAGTCATCTTAAAAATCCTGAGCTACCGATTAAATGAAAAGATGGAATGCATGGGTAGAGAACTATACCAATCTAAAGTCGGACCTATCAAGGACACTGGAATGTACATAAGAGAAAATCATAATCATGAGTGATCAAAGAACACACATGTTTAAAAGACTATGCAAATGATGTTGTGAGTCTTCTTTACTATTGAATAAGTGGAATTTAGGAATTTCCCAATGGGGAGGGTATGGATGAATTAGAATAAATGAGTGAATGGGATCATTACAAATCTCATCGTATGTGAGAGAGTTACATTTTCAGACCGATGCTTCCAATGTCTACATCTTTTCCATCATCATTTTTATAAGATCATTGGTAGGTTGTGATGACTAGGCACCCCTTATAGTATAAGGGGGTAGATGAGGAGGGTATGACATGGGTGGCATCCTAGTATGTGGTGGTGCTAAGTATGAAAATTGTGAGGAAGGAATATAGGACAAAATAGATGTAGATGACAAGTATCCTAAATAAGTGGTAGATGAAATAGGGGACTATTGTTCATTAGTGTAGGTAGGTGGAGTGGATGTAAAGAATATTGTAGAAATCATAGAAAGAGATTGCGAGAATGGAGAGGATGATGTTTTGGGAGTGTGGGATGTTGACACCAATGGTGGCTGAGATGTAATAGGTATATGAGAGGTGGCAGGTGCAAATAGACCTACACTCAAGGTGGTTGATAAAGGCATAGTTGACATCATAGGAGTGACATACATCAAAAGAATGATAGATGCCATAAGTGCAGCATATATCAATGATGTAGGGTTAATCTGGGAAACCACAAGTGGTAAGGTGGAATATGGTAAGGTCGACTAGTTGTAGTTGATGCAAAAGTGGGTGCGAGGGTAGGAGGAATGGACACATGCATGGCATATAAAAGTTTCCCGATTAATCGCGAGTAGATGAATGGGTGATATAACATTGTAGAGTGGTGAGGTTATGATCAAGGATTCTCATGAAATCCTCATCACCGCTTGATATGGAAAGAGTCCGATTTGGGTCCATACGTGATGATATTGAAGGGGGAGATGGGCTAGGTCGGAGTGGCTGGTGGCTAGAGTGAAACAAAATAGCGTCACTTGTCTATGAGTCAAAACTATGTGACTAATAATAGAATGGGTATTATGAGCCCTACTGATGATGTAGAAACACATAAGTAATGGGGAAAAATCAGTCTAAAATGAGTGATTAGATCGTTGTTCTGATTGGAAAATCAAAATACAAAGACCAACATTGATTGGTGTAACTCGATGCCTATATGAGGGTAACCGCCACCAGGTTGGCTTAGAAAGATGTCGGTTACTTTGAAAAATAAGAGATTCGAGATCTGAAATGAAAGGTGAAAATGGGTCAACCTAGACTTTGAAGATGATATCATAGACCCAAAAGTGTGATAAAATGGTAGAACAAGACACGAAAAGAACAAAAGGTGGAGAATACTATTTTTATAAAAATAACCAAAAATCATAAAACCACCATTAGTTAGTTAACCAATGATAGTGAGATGATGTAATCGATGGCGGTCGCTTGGACCGATATCGGTTACTATGAAATCTGGGAAGAGAAGGAAAAATGAAGTTTTGGTGATTTAGATCAAATAAAAGGGCCAACCTAGAGATTGAGTATGGCTATGAGGAGTCCTAATACACCCAGAATAAAAATGGAATACACAAGTTGTGATTTGGGGTATAATAGGATGAGAAATAATTAAGAAACAAAACTCACACCTCAAAACCCAATCAGAAAAAAAGCTAACAAACACAAAATCCTAAGCTGCAATTTTTTTGTTATGGCTTATGCCATTTAGGATTGACTTTAAGAAGGATAAAAGCTGATAACTATGGCTACTTTCAGCTAAGTTTTGTCATGGGAGATCCTTCTCTAAGATGATGACTGGACATAGAAACTAGATGGATCCCACTGTCAATACTCTAATCATGTGATCGTTGACAGCTTCTTCTATGAAAGATGTTTTTCAAGAACTATACAATTTTTTTCTGTAATTTGGTATAGAGAGAGTACAAAATGTGAGCTACGGTTCAATTTGTCAACCATCATCTGGGCATGACTTCTAGCATATAGGTTTCCCATAATTTAGATGAGTTATAATGCAACAAACTCAAAAATGTAAGTGCACAAGTTTTAAAACCCAAATCCACAAATTATATTTGATGAGAACAAATTATGAAGAGGTTAAGGGCATGACTTTCACTAAGTGCAATGTAAGAAAAGAAAGAAGATTTCTTTTTAAATCCCGAAAAACAAGTATCACTAAGACAATCAAGAGAAAATAATATTTCCAGAGAAGAATCTTAATGTGAACTTGTTTTGAATGAAAATAGAAACACAAGATTTCTCCCTGGGAGTGAACAATTCAAAGAACCCTAGATGGGTCCCACCGGCATGCCAAAATGTTTCACCAATAATTTTTATGCTTTCTAGGACAAAACAAATAGAAGGTAAATGCTTAAGGAGAAATACCTATGAGGTGAAGGTTGAAGGTAGAATGTGCGCATTGTTGATGTTATCCAATCTGATCATAGAGAACTCCTTTTTTTCTAGGAAGGAATACCTGTAGATGTAAAGCAAGACCACAAAAGAGTATTAAATAGCATATGACAGTGGACTACCTAGCATATGCTAGATCTAGGAAGCATGGTGCTTCCTAGAGAGGTTGTTAATCCACTATTTAATAACAATTCAATGTGAATAAGCAACTGAAATAAATAAGTCCTATTACAATGTAATGATTTAGGTTTCTCATACACACAATACACTAGATTTTATGCTAGATATCAAAATAACACTAAATCTAATTAGAAACGGGTTTTTCAGGTCAGAAAGGTATGTCAAAGGTTTGGTAAGAGTCTGGGGCCGATTGGTTAAGGTTTGGATTGGTCTTGGGTGAGTGGGAAGCTTGCTGGTATGAGAATATGAAATGACACATAGACCGATATCGGTTTGATGACCGATTCCGATATGGGGACTAAACTAATAGTGGTCAAAGAACCGACATCAATAGGGGCAATAGCTAATAAACTATTAAAAATGGGTTTTTAGGCTCAATGTGATTGCACAAAGAGTGAGGGTAGTGTGGTTTGGGTCGTAATATGGCTGAGAAGACTTAGAACCACTAAGAAGTAGGTTTAGAAGGGTGAAAAGGCTTAGGGTGGTTGAATAGTGGGTAGGTGGGAAGAAGATGATGTATGGGTAACAGAACAAATAAAATACTGAAAGAAGAAAAGAGATCTATAATAAAAGGAAACACAAATAATTAAGATCACATTACTTACTTATTTACTATGAAGATCTCATGGCTGGATGAAGGTTGGTGATTGATTGGTGAGGTGGTAGCTGGTTTAGTGTTGCAGATGTATGACCTTTGTATTCCCATGAATGCTCTAATGATCTGGAAGGGAATCCTTGGTTTTTACTTCTCTCTGGTGGTGTGTAGACGTCTTCTAGATGTAGTAGGGCTTGAAGATTCACACTTGAATGTAATAATGCTCTAATAACTAAATGAAAAAATTGGGTAAAGGGTTGTAAAATTCTATATAAAGTAACCAATGGTGGTTTAGGTGACCGATGTTGGCCGAGGATAAACCCGCTTTGGTTATGATGAAATAGTCTTATTTACCAAAAATAGGTAGAGCTTCCCAGATTTGGCATGCTTTTTGTGTTGGGTCTACTTAGGGAAGTAGAGTTTACATGAGAGAAGGAAGGAAGATCTTAGAAGAAGTCTAATTACGTTTAGGAAGAAGTGTTAGTTAGTTAGGTTAAGTAGTGACTCAGGATCGGGAGTGGTGACTTGGTCACCATGAGTTAAATGCCCCTGGAATGGGTATAGGGTGAGGTGTTAAGATGAGGTGGAGGTGTGAGGATTAAATTAACTTAAAATAATTAAATTAATTAATAATGTGAGGATGAATATTAAAATGGGATAAAGGGGTCATGATTAGTTAAATGTGTTATGTTAATTAATTGAAGGGGACCAAGGGGATTGTGACCCAAAGTTTATGTCTACACCTATTCCTTTGGATCCACCCGATCCTTCTCTCGTACTAGGTAAGGGTCCTAAAGTAGTTACGCTTATTATTCCCACCATCACGTTAAACTACGCGGCGATAGTCTATGATACCAAACCACTCCCAAATATGTTTCCCATGGCACTTCCAAATGTGATACCCAAACCTTGTGAACCCACACCTTGGCTAAATGATATGCCCAAAAAAATACCTCCAAACACCAGAAATTGTTGAGCCCCTAAAGTAACTAAGTACCTAAGGCATGAAGCCTTGTGGCACATAGAACCAAGGTGTGAAGGTATGCACATAACTAGTTCTTGGAGAGGTGCAAAGGCTCGCGTCCAGGAAAGATGAATTCAAGACTTAGTAAGTTTTGACAATAGGAAAAGATGTGCACATAGGGAGAAAATGAAAAAGTGGCCAAATATAGATGTGGATAAGCTATAGAGACTTGCAAATCAAGGAAAGGATATTCTAGGGCATCAATACAATTATCATGAAAGGATAAGGAGTTGAGGTTGTTAAGGATTAGCTGACACATGCATACTAGAAGGCACTTGATTGAGGGAAATGCATGGCGACATCTAGCACATTCCTAGGTAGTGGTAGAGAAATGATGAAAGGATTCCATCGGATTTCACATGAGAGGATGATGAATGGTTAAGATGGAAGGAGGATGATTATTCTATGAGTATGAGGGTTTTTCGCATAGAGAGAAGGAAGGTAAGTAAGAATATATAGGGAGTAAGAGAAAGGGAAAAAATGTCTAATGGAAAGCTTTTTGATGTAAAGTAAGCTTTGATAGTGTGAATATTTCCAAAAATGGAACTCTATGATGTAATCTTGACTACCATATTTTGGATTATAATTATAATGAAGTGATTCTCAAAGACTCATATGATGGATCTTAGTTTGTGTATTTTCTTTATGTTTATATGTGTATTACAAGTTTCCTTGATGTTATCTCATGGTTGATTCTACTTACATTAATTTGATCATGTTGTTTTATGCTCAAGGGTGCATTAGGTTAGGAGTTAATGCTTATATCTTAAATTCCATGAATGAATGAACTTATTCTTTGGTTATAATACATTCCCATGTAAGAAATAACATTCTCACAAAGCTCACATAAAGGAGGGGCTCAAAGACTGTGCATGCCTCGGGTGAGCTCCATACTAATCTGGATGATATGTCGATGCGCTTGGGATTGGTTCTTTGAAACAAGCAATGATAAAAGAGACTACATTTTGGTTCCATTACTAGGATGTATTTTCGAAGATATTTTGTGAATGGTGCATGATGACAAATCGTTTGACCTTGGAGAGTGTCAAAGCATGACTTAAAAGCATGAAGGATGTGTTTTTAAGAGATTTAGTGATGGACCTGAGTTTTACACACGTAAATGGGTAGAAGAACATTTGTATCATGAGTTATATGAGACCTTATTTTGTTGTTTTCCAGTGGAGTTGTATGAATGAATTTTGGCATATGCATCTAGATCAAGTTGGTACTATAGACCTCACATATGGACCCAAGAGGAGTATCGAGGCTGCATGATGCTGATTTGACTTGGACATGTGTTGTTGATCATTGGTGGAGTAGAGTGTTGACGAGTTACACCTTGGATTATGCGATCTCTACGTATGCCCGTCCATAGATCACTAAGTTTAAGGTCTTGAGGGAGCCAAGAGGATCATTCTTGTGTGTTATCCCTTTAGCTATAAAGATCATGATTACTATGTTGAGTTTGAAAGTATTTCCTATGGTCGACTAAACTTCTTTTGAGAGCTTGAAAAGGAAGCTAGGGTGGAGGAAGATGGTGGACCTTGCGGCTAAAAAGGAGAGGGAAGAGAGATGACTCAAGTATAATAAAGCTCATGAGAGGGAGTTAGATAGAAAATGTGAAGTTGTAAGAGTGATGGATTTATGGAGGTAGACGTTGCGGGGACAAACCGAGGTGCATGTAGAGGATGTGGAACTTGAGCGGTCTCTGCTACCCCATCTTGGAAATCTCGGAGAGAGACCCCTTTAGCTTCTGATGAGAGATCATCACTTAGAGAAAGGAGATCCATCGCATGCATCTCAATCCACACAGTGACCAACCCCGGTGCTTAGTTTTCCATATCCAGAGATAAGTATTACTAACCCAATTGGTATTGGTAGAAGTGACCGATCGTACCTAAGAGGTATAACTTTTCATTTGGCACATCTATGGATGCATAATCATTTTCTCGTGTTTAAAGGTATATTTTTAGGAGATACATTTGGGAAAAGTACAGGTACACAAAGATTGGGTATCACATCTAGAAGTAGCACAGGACACACATCTAGTAGTGGTACAATATCACATATTTCGGTGCGTAGTTTAGCGCGACAATGGGGACACAAGGCACAACCACTTTAGGACCTTTACCAACTACGGGAGGTGGATTTGGTGGGTCAGTGTAATAGGGACTAGAAAACCTAGTGGACTTGGTGGATTTGGAGGATTTGGTGGGTTAAGAGGGATAGGCCTTTGGTGGATCTAGTGGATCTGGTGGTGGAGGCAACACCAAAGGGAATCAAGGTTCTGGATCGTGGCATGCAAGGGCCTGTTGAGTGGATTAAAGTGGAATAATTTGTAAAAGGTATGGAAAAGGTCTCGCATGAAAGAACATGGTGAAGTCAAAGGCGTGGAAGGATAGGGGAGAACATGCGCATGAAATATAAGGGCATATTTGGGACTTAGCCATTTTCATGTGTACAAGATATTTTTAGAGATAGTGTGTTGAGCACACAAACCGAGTAAATACTTGTGTGATATGCATCAGCTATTTTTGAGGATCGACTACGAAGCGCTTTACATGGGTGCGGGATAAGAATAGATTTTTGACTACAAGTTAACTAGAAGAGGTCTATTGTTAGCACACTTGTATATGTGGTTGTGATTGTAAAGGCACATGGCTATTTTCAGCATGTGACCTATTTTTGGAATTATGCAAGTGGTGAAGGGAAAGTCCCCACCCTTATAAATATGTAATGATCTGCGTAGTATAGAGTGGGTGTGTGTGTGTGAGAACTGAATTACTGTGAAGTTATGCTACCAAATCTAATGTGCGCATAAGCTATGATATTATCTATTGTAATGAGATTCTATGTATTTATCATGTTTAATATAATGGAGTGTATTGGCTGAATCAGAGTGTTAATTACAGTATAATTGGTTCTTGCATGGTTGGTTTTGTTATGGATATTTTTAAATCATTATTATTTAGATATAGATCTAAACATGCACCGTAGACCGATGTATTAATTATGGATCAGAATGCATTAAGTATTCATCATACTAACAACTCAAACAACAACCCTAAAGAGGGTGCGTAACTTTGTGTACTTTTGGTGAGCATTCGAGTCTAGAGGTGAGTAATATTCCAGCGTGCCTAGGATTTTCTTGGTAAATTCTAGGTCAGCATCGTGTCCTCTACCACCTTAGCAAGTATTTTTTGAAATGTCTTTGCATCTACCAAATTACAAAGGTGTTGAGGATGTTTTAGATCATGTACACAAATGTGATTTTCTATTATGTGTGAAGGGGATCACTACCCTAGAATAGAAGGAAAGTCAGTTTGCAACAATGTTATAAGTGCGCGTGTATGGTTGGTACTATAAGTATGACCCCCACCAGACAATAGTAGATTATACCACATTGCGTAATGCCTTTTTAGCTGAATTCCATATTCTTGAGTTTGAACAAAAGAGCTTTATCACACTGAAGGAGATTAAATAAGGTATGTTAGAGAGTGTGCTAGAGTAGGATGCGCATTTTAAAAATATCTTATCATATTCATCCTTCTTTGCATACTCAATGGTTTTTTGGAGGATTAATAACACCTTTAAGGAGAGTGATGTCACACAAAACTTTCACAGAGACCCGCCTAAGGCCTTAGAGGTCATCTTGCGACCGAGGTGGTGGAAGTGTGGATACTAGTGTTAGTCCTTTTCTTAAAGCTTAGATTGCTACCATGACAAAGAAAATGGAGAAGCTATATGTAGAATTGGCCCATGATACTCATAATGGCCTATGGTGCATGTATTGTGAGGTAAAGGGGCATACGAAGGAAATTTGTCCTCAAAGATCTAGTGGTTACGGAGGCGGAGGAAACACATGATGTTCTAGATTAGGTGGGCAAGGTCCACACCAACCCCATAATATTTACATGGAGATGGCTCTTCATATTCCAAATTAAAGGGACATAGAAGATGTTGCTAAACACATGCACATGTGTGAAATACTATGGCACACAAAAGGAATCATGACTTTTGAGCGTAGGGCAAGTCAATTCACCAATATTGTACAAGGGAATGCACACAGTTGGTATAGAAATTTTTACCTTGATCAAACTTGTGTAGACTATGCAGCTTTAAAAGATGTTTTCCTTAAAGATTTTCATATCCTTGAGTTCGAGCAGAAGAGTATAAGTGCACTCAAGGATATTAAGTAAGGCACTACTGAGAGTGTCAGAGAGTATGATGCTCATTTCAAAATTGTTATCTAAACTTTCTTATGATATTCATGCAAGCCAACATACACAATGGTTCATTACAGCCCGATTATACCTTTTAGAAGGAACTATCACATTAGACATACAACGATCCACATAAAGCACTTGAAGTAGCTTTATGTGCCGAAACGATTAGAAGTATAGACACTGGGGTGAGCCCATTTTTAGAAGCACAGATCACAGCTATGGTGAAACAATTGGAGAAGCTATCAGAAAATTTAGCACATGAGATGCACATGAGGATTTAGTGCATAGATTGTGAAGTGGAAGGTCACATAAAGGATAGTTGTCCTTGCAGATCAGTACACTCATTGCTTTTGTACTGTGAGATATTTCATTTAAACCATGATGCTAGCCGTTGCCCATTATTACAATGTACGATAAGGAAGAACATTTCTTGTTACTGTAAAATTTGTAAGTCCATGACTAATGACATGGAAGATTGTCACCGATTGATCAGATCCATGATGCTATAGATATCGGTATATGACAGATAGGAGTATCAGATAACTCTAAAGGTAAGAATGAGCATCAGGATTGGGATCACAATCAAGAGCACTATGATAGGAGTGAAGGTCGTTTTGAAGGAGGTCATAGTAGAGGTCAAGGAAAAGGTCAAAGATACTATGGTGGATTTGGAGGATGAGGCCTTGGTGGTGGATGAGGTGAGTTCCCTTGTGGAACATGTTATACATGCAGATCCCGTGACCACTACAGGCACAAATGTCCTTAGTATATTACATGTTGTTTCTATGGAAATAATCATAGTTGTGAGGAATTCCCATACTTGTATGAGCATCTTAGCAAACAACATAAACAAGAAAACAAAGGTGTAGGGATGGTTAGGATACAACGCAGAGTGTGGGAAACCAAAGTGGATGCCTAAGTTAGAACCAAATCGAGGCATTTCTATTAAAGATCACTACCCGTGCTTCAAGTAGTGCATGCCAAAGAAACATTCTAGCGAAACCTACCATCACCGAGGAGTTTCTACATGCATGGTACCTAGATCCTTTCCATCAGAAGGAGGTTTATTAGGAGACCATGGAGGTACTCAGAAATCTTCAGGGTGAAATACAATATTTAAAGGAGCAATCATGAAAGATGGAGCAAAATAAAGCAACAGAGACAGTCAATCTGATATGGATGACTTGAAAGAAGTGTGTAAGATGTTGCGCTAGGAGAATATCATTCCATTGTTAGGGAATGGGTTAAAGGTAAACACTCGGTATGTAAGTATTGATACTAGATGGTAGATCCTACATACAAGTATTCCCCCTCATAGCCTATATTATGATAAATAAATCACTTTGAATGATGTTGTGGATGGGTGGTTTTTGAGTAATATATTGATTTGTCAATGTTTTTACTTTAGAAGCATGGGTACAAATGGGGAGATCTCCATTTCAGCTCTCTTTGAATGCATTGTTCATGGCTAACCAAACTAATGTCACTCCCATCGAGTGTTAAAAGATGCATCCATTACCATACAGGTGCCAAGTTCACTTTGGATATTTTGAGGTTTTAGCGCTTGCAGAGGTAGATAGCTTCCCATCTCTCTTGGGGCCTCCTTGGTGGTATGAAAATAATTCTTATCTTCGGTTCAACAAGGTTTATATCAGTTTTGAAAATAAGGAGGAAAGATTTATTATCCCTCTAACAGGATGACAAATATGTGCCCTTTGTTGAGCCTTTGAGTGAGGAAGACCTAAATAGGATTTATGTACGTGCCATCCTGGGACCCGAGAGGTGCTTTAGCGATCTAAAGAAGGAATTATTCAATGGGAAGATGCACGATCTATTAGCAATACCACATGTTTCTTTTGATAATTTGGCCCATAACACTTATGATTTGGTAGGGCACGAAGTCAAGAGTATATTTGCTAGGGACAATAGACCGCATTGTACCAAAAGAATAGGTAATAACTCGGTACCTCATTACACTTTGGATAAGAAGATCCCACGTATTTCTATTTTCCATGGAGGAACAATGGATAGACTAGTTGGGGAGACAAAATATGCTAGCATATACCCTATGCGGGACATGCGCGTTGGTGGGTGGTTCACAAGGATAATCTTGTAGGATGGAATGAAATTAGGATTTCTCTTGCTAGTAGATTCTATAGGAGAAATGTACCTACTCAGATCTGCACTTATCATGGTAAGTAAACTTCTCAGAACCACGTTAAGAAGTGTGAGAGACTCTGGATGGAGGGGCAGGAATCTTTACCACCTTCACTTTGGGTGTAGAAATTTTATTCCACTTTACAAGGTTGTGCACATGCTTGGTATGTATATGTAGAACTCCATAGAGAGACTGGAAATTGGTAGGATTTAATTATAGGAATGACCCAGACATTTGAATTCTTCTCTACTAAACCTCGGTAGAAGAGGCATTAAAGGTTATAAAGTGCTTAACTATGGGAGATAGCACCAAGGTGGAATAACTCATTCAGGAGTTATTTGATGAGGGAGACTCGAGAGCATGGTTTGCTAGAGAAATAGCTACAGATGCCACACTACTTAAGCATGCTTTCCTTGAGAAGGAAAAAGGAAAGATGGTCTACTTAGTGGATGATGAATAAGTAGAAAATATGGATGTAGACCATTTAATAGGTAGGCATGAGGTTTTGTACAGTGCGAGATAAGATCACATATGCCTATCATGAACCTTTGAAGAAAAAGAAAGTCAATATTGGATCAACAACTGAGCCTAAGAAGGCCATAATTGGAGACTATTGCTCTAACTCTAACGTGGAAAAAATCATTGATTTATTATGGGATTATTAGGACTTATTCCATTGGGGATACCATAAAATTAAAGGTGTACATGAATCATTAGGAGAGATGAAGATAAAACTTAAGGAGGGTGCATGCCTAGTTAGAAAGATACCCTAAAGGATGAACCCCAACTTGCAAGAAAAGCTCAAGGAAGAGATTGAAAAAATGTTGAATTCTGGAATCATCAATCCCCTGATGAGTCCAAATGTGTTAGTATAATGGTGATTAGTATCAAGAAGGATGGTCGTATTAGGATCTGTGTGGACTACAGGGAGCGGGACGCTACATGTGTGACTGATCCATTTTCTATGCCCTTCACTGAAGAAATACTAGAATTCTTTGCAACACACGAAATCTATTCATTTACTGAGATGGATTCTATGGGTATCATCAAGTTAGGATTGTACAAGTAGGATTAAGAAAAGAATACTTTTGCTACTCGAATGGGGTATATTTTCCTATACTGTGATGCCTTTTGGTCTGAAAAATGCACTGTTGTATTTTCACGCATAGTTGTTCAAGTGTTCAAAGATTTTATTCACAACTTCTTGTAGGTTTATTTAGATTATTTGATGGTGTATGGACTGGTTAAGGATCATTGTGAAAATATGTGCTTAATGTTTGAAATATGTAGAGAGTTGATCATTTCCTTGAATATCAATAAATTTGTATTTGCTAGGTGATTTGGAATACTATTAGGACACATCATCTGCGCAAGGAAGGTTTTTGGTTTATCTTGCTAAGGTTGTAGTCATTATCGGCCTGAAAGATCCTACTAGTCAAAGTGAGGTGCATAGATTCTTGGGTCACACTTGGATATTATAGAAAATTTATAAAGGGGTATGCTAAGGTTTCCACACCTTTGGAGGAGTTACTAAAAGGAAAAGGTACATTCTACTGGGGAGAACCGCAACAACGTGCATTCGAGACATTGAAGGAGAAACTTACTACCATGCCTATTATGCACTTTCCTTCATGGGACCAACCATTTCATGTACATGTGGATACCTATGGCATGGCCATTGGCGCAAGTGTTGGATCAGCCTAGAGAAGGTATTATAGATCATCCTGTATGTTTTGGTAGTAGAAAATTGACTCCTACATAGTAGAATTATAAAGCTACCTAACGCGAAGCTTTGTCGATGATCTATGTGCTCCACAAATTCAAACAAGACCTTCTACCAAATTCATTTATGTTTTATACAGATCACATGGAATTAAAATATTTTGTAAACAAGCCCATTTTACAGGGGTGCATATGCAGATGGGTACTCTTATTCCAAGAATTTTATTTCTATACCGATCATCTATCCAAAATATAGTCAAGAGAATAAGCACAAGCAATTGAAGATACCATGCCCGATGCAAAATTATACAGGTTATAACATGTGCCATCATAATTATAGGACATTGTTGTCTTTCTACGGAAAGGTATGGCGCCAAAAGGAATGAAATCCTTAGAGAATAAACAACTTGATATACGCACGGCACCCTATATGTTGATTAGTGGTGACCTGCACAATCTAGGCTGGGATGAAGTATTGCACCGCTTTGTCTTTGGAACATGAGTGCACGAGATATCATGGAAGAGGCTTATGATGATATTGTAGGTGGGAACTAGGTAAGTGATGCCACTACGCGTGAGGATTTTACTCATTGGATTATGGTGGGAGACCTTGTATAAAGATTTTAAGGCATATTGCAAGGCTTATGATCAACGTCAGCACCTTGGGAAGCTAGGTCAATGAGATGAAATGCCTATAAGACCTATTACTAATGCAAAACCATTTGAGAAATGGGTTATAGATTTTGTGGGTCTTATTTCACCAACTACACACAAGACTAGATCACACTATATCATTACTTGCACGACTATCCGACAAGGTGGGTAGAAGAAGTGCCTACAAAGGATTTTACAAAGAACTATAGTGGCTAGGTTTCTATGGGAAAATATTATTACAAGGTATGGATGTCCTTTGAGTTTGACCGGTGATAGGGGCACACATTTTCTGAATGAGACAATCAAAATTTTATTAGATGTATTCATGATTGCACACCATAAGACTACACCATATCATCCTCGGAAATGGGACTGTTGAGGATTTCAACAATATTTTGAGCTAGACGTTGACAAAAATTTATGATGTTGGAAGACGAGAATGGGATGATAAATTTTCCACGAGTTTGGGCATATAGAACAAAATACAAGTAGATAAACAAGGACACACCTTTTCAATTGATGTTTGGTAGAGAAGCATTTCTTCCTATGGAATTCATGTTACCTTCTTTGCGTATTACGCATGCTAGAGGTCTCACCGATGAGAAATCCTTAGAAGAAGAGGTCAACAAGTTAATTAAGTTGGATAAGCAATGAGAAATAAAATGCTAGAGTCGAAGCAAGAAAAATCCGCACAAAATGCATGGCATGATAAGCACATTAGGGAAAAAAATCTTGAGATAGGACAAATTGTGCTCCTTTATGATTATAATTTTCCATGCCATCTAGGAAAAATAAAATTACATTGGTTAGGACCATGTGTTATCACTCACATACTTGAAACAAGAGCTTGTAAATTAGAAACAATTGATGGAATACGATTACTGGTTACTTCAATGGGAGTAGACTAAGCCCTACTATAAATAATTCTTCTTAGTGTTTGTTTTAAGGTAGTATTTACATTTAGATTAGGTTTTTAATTATGTATTCCCTTAATTTATTTACTTTTTCATCATTATGCTTTGTCAATTTGGTTGTTGTTTTATGAAATAAACATGTTTGCACGCCATAAGATAATTACCATTTGTAGAATTTTTATGCACAGAGGACTGCACATACCATTTGTGTGGGGTGGTTGTTGAGAAATGGGTACACATAAAGGAACAAACTACTACATGTGTTATTCAAATTTTGAAGAGTTGGTGAAAAGAAGATTGCTTCCAAATGAGGACCATGGATGGAGATAAATGAAGGAATAGTATAACGTGAGGTAAGCGGCAGACCATGGAGACTACCAGGAGAAGGTGTAGTGATGAGGTATTTAGGTGCATGGAATCACACTGAAGAGAATCTTTCAGCCATAAGGTAGGAAGGAACACTAAAAGGTTCGACTAAGGCGTGAAGATGTACTATACGAAAAAATGTGAAAAGGGTCACTTAATGAGGATTTTTGGTAAGTGAAGGAGCAATAAATGTAAAATTTTTTTGAAAATCTATATAATGGAGGGATACGAGTTCTTTTTTACCATTGTAAATTACAAAAATTTGAAATATCTAAGTGTGATTGAGATGAGCAAAGAGTATTGAAGTGTGAAGAGTGTAAAACCAGACATGAGGAGTAGATTTGTGTGCAAGAGAAGCTTACGTCCCTATTAGTGAAGGGTTTGATTGAAGCAGAGAATTTGAAAGAGCTAGGGCACATGATTTCAACTAGGGCATGTGGATTTGAGCTAGGGTTTGAGTTTGCATGTTATAGAAGCTAGAAAATGAGTATTTGAGGACAAAATGTTGCGATTTATAGATTACACCAAAGAAAGCACTTTTTGTAGGAGCAAAAGGGAAGAAGAAGATGGAAGTGGAGGTTAAAGTTTCTCCCGAGAGTAATTTTTCAGAAATGTAGTACCCAGAAGGCATAATAGTAGGAAAAGAATGGGACTCTCACATCGAAAAATACAAGATCAGTGATTATAACCACCACACAACAGAGAACAAAAAGGAATTGGACGCACTATTGAATACGAATAAAAGCAAGCACATAACTAAGAATATGTCGATGTATAATGATGCATGAGATAAACTACTAAAGAAGATTAGAGTTTACCGGTTGTATGAGCTCTCGTACTTCAGCAAGTATGAACCTTTGTACAGTGGGATGAGAAGGGTACACACATTTTTAATCTATTTCACCGAGAAGAGGGTAAGGATTACAACCGACCTAATTTCAACTATAACAGGATTAAGGGGCACAGGAGTGAACTTGAATAGTGATTTGATAGATAAATCATCCATCATGGAGATGCGGAAGGATTTAGGCTACACGAAAGGTCCACACGGAATTTATAATGACAAATTAAATAAGTATCCCGTCATACAGAAGCTACGCATCTAGCCAATAAGTTAAATGATCAAGAGAGGTGGTCTCAGGTGAACACAATATGGCTACATATTGCAAGAAAAATGTCACAGGGAACAATATACAACATACCAGGCTACATTGCACACACAATCATCAATGAAGCACACATAGTTGAGAAAATTAGTTTCGGTGTTGTCCTATTGTCCTTAGTATTTTTGGAGATTGGAGTGCCCGATGGGCTAAAGAACAAGATCTGGGAGTACCCCATGTAGAATAAGTCACTAGCGGAAAGGTTTGAGTAGTAATTATTTGAAGGATAGATGATTGGGCCATTTAAGCGAGGGCGATATGTGGTATGATAGGATCCACACAGTGTTTGAAGAGTAGTGGTGCATCCCTAAGGATTTACCTTCGGTGGTGGGAAAGGCAGTCTAGTTCACAATGTATCAGCACTTTTTCATCACGTGGTTTGTAATGAAGGATGGTACTTGGAGCCCCTGGTGTAAGCTTCCATTTTCCTTCACACCATGTTACTTCCAGGTAGCGGTCCATCGGTTCAACAATGCATCATGCGTGAAATTTGTTACTGATAAGGTAGATCGACTACCACACATTGTGTAAGACCTATGTCTATCCAAGGAATACCTCCTACATAGAGAGGCTGATTTTAGATGTGATAAGTATGAAGACCGTGAGTTTGATAATTTGAGATAGTGGGGCTGCACTTATCTACCTTCATCTTAATCCCAAGTTAGAGGGAAACAAATATGTGGAGAATGAGTTTGTGCTCCTAGGGCTACCTAAGGGAAAACATATAGTAGAGAATGTACTAGCTCTAAATCCCACTGAAACTATAGAAGTAGATGATGAAGAGGAATAGTGTGAAGACAGTGGTAGATTGGTGCATAGAGGATGAAGGAAACCCTCAGACAAGGTAGAATCTGAGCATGCAAGTACTCCACCCCAGACACAAGAAGAAGGGGATGAAGAATTGGAGGTTGGAGCAGACCCTGAGGAATGTTGCTTTAAGAGGGTGTTCAAGAGAACAAGGACTCAAGGCGCTACTCCCTAATCAGTGTAGAGATCACCACAACTCTCTCCATAGAAGGAGACAACTAAGAAGAGAAGGAGAAAATTAAAGTTTGGATGAGGAAGGAAATGGAGTCCAAGAGAGTGCCCCAGAATCTCCTACACCACTAGAGGATGTGGAAGAGCCAAAAGATGAAGATATGAAAGATGAAGATGTAAAGAATGATAAGGAGTAAAGGAAGGAGAGAAAAAGTAATATACTTCTTAGGAAACTGAAGATCCAACTCCAAATCTTGGCGCATCAGTTCCTAAGGGGCCAAGAAGTAAAAGGACAAGTAGATATTTTACTTGTTCCATATTTTGGCTATGCTGAGGACACAAGTAAAATTATCCACACCTAGCTCAAGAGCACGGTGAGCCCTAAGGATTTATATGGATGGGAATTGTGACAGATAAGGACATGGACACCACATGCACATAGAATAAACTATCTTGGTCTATACACACACACACATGGATTCACCAAACTTTGACGTATGTAAAGAATCTTGTGTATCAAGAAGGTTAAAGAAGGCACCTCAGGCTAGACATATAACCATGAAACCCACTTTTATGTCAGATGAGTAGGTAAGTAATCAAGTTTCAAAAGTATTTATCGAGGTGTCATGGAGGAACAAAGAAAAATATTCTACTATCAATGCAATGAGGGAAGAGATCAAGGAAAAGGATGTTGAGATCGCACGGTTGAAATAAGAAAAGGACTTGAAGTAGAAAAATAAAGGGGTTCTTATCAACATGGTAGAAGAGATCAGAGATCATGTCCTCCAAGCAAGACCACACTTAGAGCCCAAGGTAGCTGAAAATTTCCCTTCAGCTATGCACTATGTGCGTAATTTGGTTGATATGGTGCTTGAAGAGGGACTAGTTAGGATGTTAGTGCCAAAAGACCCTGAGAAGGAGGAAGAGAGGGAAAAGGTTGTAGTAATTAGAAAAATTTCATCATACGAGGCACTTTTTTCAAACCCTTTAGGAGGAGTCAAGAAAGAGGATCAAACATTGAATATCTGTATAGATCCGAGGGATCATCAAGATAAGAACAATGGTAGAGGACAATGAAGTCCTCAAAACTGTAAAGGATGAAACCTTGGGGTACACAAAAAGACTCAAACCGTAAATCAAAAGCATGAGGCCCTTAAAATGTCTCGGAGGCCCACAAGAATAGGTTAGATGAACTGGGAAAACTTATAGTGCAAAAGATGGATCTGCTTTGGAAGGGAGAATGTCTGCAATGGCTAACATTATGTTAGTATTACAAAATGAGAAGGGAGAAATTACACAGGATGAACTAGAGTCCATTGCAGTGAATATTCTAGAAAAGGCAAAGGTCACACTTGAGTGAGTGGAAGACATTGGAGGCAACAATAAAGGAAGAATATCCAGAACCGATTCTTCTAGTTGAATAAAAGGATGATATAGAGTAAATCATTATTCTTTGTATATAAATTATTTTACATTATTTCCATTACTTTATTATTTATTGTTTGAGGAGTAGCCATTACCGGGGTGGAAATGCAATTTAGTGTGGGGTAATGTTGAGTGGATGAAAGTGGAATACTTAGCAGAAGGAACACAAAAGGTTCATGTGAGAGAACAAGGAACAGATCAAAGGTGTGGAAGGATAGGGAGAACACACACACGAAATATAAGGGCAGATTTGGGACTTAGCCATTTTCATGTGTGTGGGCTATTTTTGGAGATAGCATGATAAACACACAAACTGGGTAAAGACTTGTGTGACATGCATCAACTATTTTTGGAGGAGTGGCTATGAAGCGCTTTGCATGGGTATAGGATAAGAATAGATTTTCTACTTCCAGTTAACTAGAAGAGGTCTATTGTTAGTGCACTTGCATGTGTGGTTGTGATTATAAAGGCACGTGGCTATTTTCAACATGTGACCTATTTTTGGAATTATGCAAGTGGTGAAGGGCAAGTCCCCACCCTTATAAATATGTAATGATCTGCATAGTATAGAGTGTGTGTGAGAACTGAGTTACTATGAAGTTATGTTGCCAAATATGATGTGCACATAAGCTATGGTATTATCTATTATAATGAGCTTCATGTATTTATCATGTTTAATATAATGGATTGTATTAGCTAAATCGAGACTATTAATTCTGAGTATAATTGGTTCTTGCATGGTTGGTTTCGTTATGTATATTGTTTAAATTTTTATTATTTAGATCTATATCCGAACATGCACCGTAGAATGACATATTAATTATGGATCTAAGTGCATTAATTCTTCATCATTATAACATCTTGCACCAATAACCCTAAAGAGGTGATAAAAGGAATGATAACCAAATCGTACCAAGCCAAGAACACGAGATGCTAATCAAACACCACGTTATAACATGAAAGCAATTTACCAAAATAACTTTACATAAAACCTTTGGAAAAAAAAAAGAAACAATATCATATATTATTATGGAACTCAATGAAATACATTGAGAATGGGCCTTTCTTATATAGGTAAGGAATAAAAATCTAAGAACCAGTCAAGGTCGTAGATCAATCCATAAATCAAGGAAATAACTAGTCATCAAAGAACTAGTTAAGACCATAGATTTAGGGTAGAACTAGACATCAAGGATCTAGTCAATACCATATATCAAGGAAATAAATACTCAATATCATAGATCAAGGAAAGAACTATACCTAACAACTAGATAATATCTCATAATATGTAAATAAGATAAAAGAAATATCCACACACATAAGGGGGTGAGGAAAAATACAATAAAGGTAAATAAAGTACCTAGGTGAACATGAGCTAAGGTAAATACCTACTCTAACACCCCCTCAAGTGAAGCTAGAGGCCAAAATAGAAGTGGCATGTCCTTAGAATGATTCGACAACTAGGCCTAATGAGGTAATCATGTACAATAATTGGGAAAAGGGACAACTGCAAGGTACCCAAACCGGTAATAACAAAGTAAAGAGAGTAAAATTCCACTGCAAGGCATTCCCGTAAGGGCTCAAAAACTCATACAATGCTTTGAAGAATTTTGGTGTGTAATATGGTCGAATGCATTTCTCAATCACAAAACTCAAAAACAACTGACACTGGGCTTCACCAAATTATCTCCATACAAGGAGACTATCAACAAAGTGATGTCTAAAGTGCAAGAAAAAACACCAAACATAATTTGATCAACTGCTGAAAATAGGTGTGCCACAATCCAAGAATAATAACCACGGTAACAAGGCAACAACATAAAATATAGAGTGTCATGATCCAAGAAAATACAAGATAACAAGACAAGGACACAAAACCTGAAGAAGAAGGATCAACACCACACCCTCCCATACTCTTGAATGGGTAGAGTGACACCATAGATATGTATGAGTTGCCCAAAATGAACTACTCGAACATTGACAAAATAACATTGGGCTTCACCAGAATAGCTCCCCCATAAGAGAAACTGTCAACATGCCAAAAATGTCAAAAATACAGATACAAAATCTCTCAACAAACAAGAGAGATACACTACACATGCTAAAGAAAAATGCTCAAAAAAAGAAGCATTATAGTGCGAAGGTATAGAAAGTGGAGAAAGAGGACTAATGGTGGAGGTGTCATGCTTATAGAGTACTCTAAATGAATTCCTATGTCTCCATCATGAGTGATCATATATCCACCCTAAATCAACATGGAACAAAAAAAAAAGATCAAGCCATAAATTAAGGAAAGAACTAGTCAAGACCATAGATTTAGGAGAGAAATGGACATCAAGGATCTAGTCAATATCGTAGATCAAGGAAAGAACTATACCTAACAACTAGATAATATCTCCTAATATCTAAATAAGATAAAATAAATATCCACACACAAAAGTGGGCTAGGATAAATACAATAAAGGTAAATAAAGTACCTAGGTGAACATTAGCATGGTTGGTTTCGTTATAGATATTGTTTAAATCTATTATTCTCTTTAGATATAGATGTGTACATGCACTATAAAATGACATATTAATTATTGATCTAAATGCATTAAGTCTTCATCATGATAATATCCTACAACAACAACCCTAAAGAGGGTCCTGGTACCTTTACACACTTTGGGTGAGCGCTCAATCTAGGCTGAGTGATGTGCCAAAGGCACCTAGGATTTTACTTGATAAATTCTAGGTTGCATCGGGGCCTTAACCACCTCAAAGCAAGTATTTTTGAAATGTATTTGCATCTACCGATTACAAAGGTGTTGAGGATGTCAGTAGATCATGTACACAAATGTGTCCTGCTATGATATGCAATGGGGATCACTACCCTAGAATGGAAGGAAAGTTATTTTGTAACAACATTGCAAGAAGGGCACGCGTATGGTTGGTACTATAAGTAAGAACCCCACCAGACAATAGTAGATTATATTGCATTGTGTAATGACTTTTTAGTTGAATTCCATATTCTTAAGTTTGAACATAATAACTTTAACATGTCAAGGAGATTAAATAAGGTATGGTAGAGAGTGTGTGAGAGTATGATGCGTGTTTCAAAATCTCTTATCAAATTTATCTTGTGATATTCATCCTTCTCGGTATGCTCAATGTTTTTGGAGGATTAAAAACACCTTTCGAGAGCACTTGTCACACAACATTATCACGAGACCTACGCAAGGCCTTGGAGGTCATACTACACGCCGAGGTTGTGGGAAGTGCGGATACCGGTGTTATTCCTTTTCTTAAATCTTATATTACTACCATAACAAAGCAATTGGAGAAGCTATCTATGAACTCAACCCATGAGACTCACAATGGCCTATGGTGTATGGATTATGAGGTAGAGGGGCATACGAAGGATAGTTGTCCTTGGATATTGGTACGTACCATAATGGTAGACTGTGAAATTTTCCATAGAGATCATGATGTAAGTAGGTGTCCACTATTGCAGCATGCGATCCATAAGAATGTGTCTTGTTATTGCAATATTTACACCTCCACTACTCATAATACTAAGGATTGTAGATTGATTGACTAGATACATGATGTCATTGATATTGGTGTGCAACAGACCAGCGTTGCAAACAATTCCAAGGATGATGGTTTTCATTATGAAGGGCACACAGATGGAGGAACCCATAGAAGAATCTTCCATGGGGAATTTCAAGGTCAAGGCAACTACATAGGAAGAAGAAGTGATTTTTCAGGTGGAAATCGTTAGAACTATGGGTCTACAAAGCACTATAAGCGTGAATGCTCTAATCTATTATAATGCTCTTAGTGTGGAAAGAAGCATAAGTATGAGGAGTGCCCAAAGTTATTTGAATACATGAGTCAGCAAAAATGTAAGTATAAATGCACAGGGATGGTAAGCGTGAAGAATGTCGACTCACAGTGGATGCCAAGGGTGGTGTGTGAGTCATAATTTGAACCCATCCTAGTAATGATGTGAGTTAAGGCTACATGCATGAGAAAAATGCATAAAAAAGAATTTTGGTTACTCAAGAAGAGGTTATGCATAGAAAGTACCCAGACCCTACTCATCAAAAATGGGTTTATCAAGAGGCCATGGATGTAATTCGAAGCCTACAAGGAGAGATCCAGTGCCTAAAGGAGAAGTCATGATAGTTAGAGAAAGGGAATAACATTAAGGCTCCACAGAAGGATTTGGATGAAGTCAAGGAAGTATGAAAAATGTTGAGGAAAGAGAATATCATCCCTTTTCTAGGGGAATGGTTACGAGAAAAAGTACCACGCTATTTGGGAGAAAGCGTGAGCAACAGGTCTTGCACACTAACCTTCCCCCTCACACCATTGATTATGATAAGGAGATTACCTTGAATGTAGTAGTTGATGGGTGGCTCCTAAGAAATATTCTAATAGATATAGGTGTGGAAGTTAATGTTCTCACCCTAGATGCATGACATCAAATGGGAAGGCCCCATTATAGCCATCCTTGAATGTGATGTATATGGCTAACAAGAAAAAAGTGGCACCCATTAGTGTCTTGAAGGATGCTGATATCACTATCCAAGGGGTGAAATTCATTGGAAACTTTGAAGTCTTGGCACTAGCGGAGGTGGAAAAATTTCCGGCATTACTTGGGTGCCCCTAGTACTATTAGAATAACGCAGACCTAAGGTTCAATAAGGGGCACATAAGTTTTGAGAAAAATGAATAATGGGTTATTATCCCCTTAACTAATGGGAAGTAAGTACCTTATACTTGAGCCCTTGGGAGAAGAAGTCCTCGATAGAATCTATGTGCACACTATTAGGGATCCTGAGGTGATTAATCCTATGGAAGGAGTTATTTAGTTTGAAGATGCTCAATCTATGAGTGATACCACTAGTGTAGCATGTGAAAATTTGACGCATGGAACTTATGAGTTAATTGAGCAACAATTGAGAGGATCCATTACAAGAATGATAAGGGTGCACCCACTTAGGTTCCTGAAAGGGAAACAATTACCAAGCTACACTAGGGATGGAAACCCTGATGTTTTCATGCGATCCATGGAAGATCAATGGATATTTTAGATCAAAATAAGGATCATGCTTGTCTACACTTTATGTGGAACTGCAACACATTGATTTACGGTGCATCAAGAAAATATTATAGGGTGGCGTGAGGTGAGGATTGTGCTCTCTATTAGATTATTCATTAGAAATGCACCGACTGAAATTTCTATCTATGATGGGAAAGGATCTGCCTCATCTCATGTCCAAGAGTGCAAGAGGATTTGGATGGAAGGCATAGAGGATTTACCTCCTTCCCTCTAGGTGCACAAGTTTTATTCCACCTTGCAAGGTTGTGCACATGTTTGGTACATTTATTTAGAATTATGTCGTCAGACAGGAACTGGTGGGAGTTAACAGATGACTTGATTCAAACCTTTGAATATAAAATTGCTAATCCATTGGTGAATGAGGCATTGTAGGTTGTTAAGCACCTAACTATGGGAGATAGTGTCATGGATAAGGATAGAATACTAGAAGTATTGTGTGAACCTTGCTTAGAATCACACTTTGATGAGGAGGAATAAGACGAGATATAACTTGAGTGTGCCTGCATGGAGAAAGAGAAGGGAAAGTTGGTCTATGTGATAGATGGAAAAGAAGTGGATAACTTGGATGTTAACCATACTCTGGGTATGCGCGAGATAAAAAATTTTGATTATGATCAAGAACACACCTACCATGAACCTCTTAAAACAAATAAGGTTAACATTGGCTCGAAATGGAACCTAAGGAGGCTACTATTAGGGACTATTGGTCAGAAAGGGAGGTTTCAAAGATCATTGATCTATTACACGAGTATCAGGATTTATTTCCATGTGGATACCGTGAGTTTAATGGAGTTCACCACTCTTTAGGAGATATGTGGATCAAACTAAAGGAGGAGCACACCCGATTCAAATGAGAACTTACCAAATGAATCCAAATTTGTGGTCAAGGAAGAGATAGACAAGATGATCACTTCGAGGTATCATTTAAGCTATTGAGAATCAAACTAGATAATCCCAATGGTAATTAGCATTAAAAAGAAAGGGATGATAAGGATCTGTGTTCATTACGGGGATTTGAATGTGGTTTGTGTCATTGATCCTTTCCACCCCTTTAACCAAGGAGATCCCGGAAGGATTATTTGGGCGTGAAGATCTATTCATTCATGGATGGATTCTTAGGATATAATCAAGTTAGGATTGCAAAGGAGGACCAATAAAAGACAAGTTTCTCCATTGATTGGGGAAGATTTTCCTACACACTCATTCCTTTTGGACTCAATAACACACCTATTGTGTTTTTGCACATTGTGGTGCAGGAATTTCAAGAATTTGTCCATAAGTTTCTTCAATTCTACCCTTATGATTAGACAATATATGGATTAGTAAGGGACCATTGTGACAATCTGAGGTTGAGGTTTTTGAAAGATGTCGAAATTTGTGCATATCCCTCAATATCAATAAATGTATTTTCACTACTCCATTTTGAAACTTGTTGGAACATATCATATGTAAGGAAAGTTTGTTGGTGGATCCTGCCAAATTTTTTCATTATTGTGGGATTGGGGAACCTACCAACTAGAGCGCAATGCACAAATTCCTTGGGCATACGGGGTATTACTAAAAATTTATAAAGGGGTATGCCAAAAAATTTCATGCCTTTATAAGGTTTGTTGAAGCGTAGATGTACATTCCATTACAGAGAGGCACAACAAATGACATTTGACACATTGAATAATAAGCTTATCCTGTGCCCATATTACTCTTTCCTTCTTGGGACAAGCCATTCATGTACATGTTGATGTTTCAAGAGTTGCAATTGGGACAATATTAGCACAACTTGGAGAAGGAATTGTTGACCACCCCTTTTTTTTTGCTAGTAGAAAGCTAACCCCAACATAACATAACTATATTACTACTGGGTGTAAAGCATTGTCAATGATCTACATGTTGCAAAAATTTAGGAAGTATCTGTTGGAAACACCCTTTATATTCTACACGGACCACATGGCATTTAATTACTTGGTAAACAAGCCCATTTTGTAAGGGTGCATATGTCGGTGGGTCCTATTGTTTCAAGATTTTGAGTTTACGGTTTTTTTAAATGGGTAAGAGTAATTTGTAACTGACAATTTATCAAGGATTGACTCAGGGGAGGATGCATAGAGCATTGAGGATATAATGTCAGATGCACAATTGTTTGGATTGCGGTGCGTGCCCTTTGAATTGGAAGATATTTTTGTGTTTCTAAAAATAGTTGTGGCATTGGAGGAATGAAGACATTGGAAAAGAAGAATTTATCGATACGTGTTGCACTCTACATGTTAATTAGTGGAGATTTATACAAGCTTGGGTCGAGATGAGGTTTTGCATCGCGTGTGTTAGAAGATGAGAGCATTACAATCATGGATGAAGCACATGGTTGGATTACAGGAGGAAACTATGTAGGGAATGCCACCACATGGAAGATTCTACTCATAGGGCTTTGGTGGGAAAACATCTACCAGATTGTATTGAGTTTTGCAAGGCTTGTGACCATTGTTAGCACCTTGACAAACCAAGAAGAAGAGATGAAATGCCCTTGATACCAATAGCTAGAAAATAACCATTTTATACGTGGGTGATTGATTTTGTAGGATCAATTTCACTTACCACGTAAAAGGACTAGTTCACGCTATATCATTACTTGTATTGATTACTTAATAAGGTGGGTAGAGGCAGCACCTATAAAGGATTGCACAACAACCACAACAGCAATATTCCTATGGGAAAACATAATCAACGGTATGGGTGTCCTTTAAGCTTGACTAGTGATAGAGGAACACATTTTTTGAATGAGACGGTCATAATTTTTCGGCGATTCATGGTGGCCCATCACAAGACCACCCCTTATCACCCTCAAGCTAATGGAACCATTGAGGCATTTAACAAGATATTGAGTCACATGCTGACCAAAATTTGTGATGTGGGGAGACAAGATTGGGATGACAAAGTCTCATCCATATTATGGGTGTATAGGACAACCTACAAGATATTGAACAAGGCCACACCGTTTCAATTGGTGTTTGGTGTGGAAGCTATTTTACCAATAGATTTATGTTAGTATCTCTCATGTATTGTGCACATAAGAGGATTGGCTAACGAGAAATCACTACAAGATCACATGAAAATGATAATGCGGTTAGATGAAAGGTGATCACTTTTTAGGTGGATTCAAAATCTGAGAAGGCATGACAAAAATTATGGCATGATCGTCATATCAAAAATAAAAAATTCGAGGTTGGGCAGATGGTCTTGCTTTATGACTTTAAATTTATACACCATCCTAGGTAATTGAAATTCCATTGGTTAGGACCATACATCATCTTGTACATACTCAATTAGGCATGTGCTAACTACAAGAACTAGATGGGATGAGGTTATCGGTTACTTCAATGGGATTAGGTTGATTCCCTAATATAAATAAGGCTTCAAAGATAGTAAAAAAATAAGGCATTTTTGTGAATTAATTTAGATTTATTATATCCTTTTGGTTGTTTCCTTTGTCGTCATTTTTGGATTTTTTTGTGTGTTGGTGCACTAGTGGATAATTGTATTGTAATAATTTCTATGCGTAGAGGACCATGCATACATTTTTTTGTGGTGTGAAGTAGTAGCTATATTGAACATGGAGTAGTTATATTAAACATGGTTGACAACAACTTCGATAGTATCTTTGTTGGAAAATTAATGTGAAGACAGAAGAATGAGAAATGTAATGGCTAAGGTGCATAAATTTGTGTAGTTATGAAGGTGGGTTGAAAGAATTTGAAGACCACAAGAAGGGAAGGATCGCACGGTATGACATAAGGTAGGAAAAACCATGGGGAACTACTTAGTAGATGGCACAGAGGTTGTGTACTTCAACACAACAATACATGTGAAGGAGGTATGTGGCAGTTTAGCAATATTGGAGTGCCATAAGGTTATAGCTATGAATCACAAGAGGAAGTTGTGGAAGTTGACTTGAATGAAATAAAGTGTTTTATTAAAAAGTGACATTAGGACATGTGGTCAAAGGAACTCTAAGGCATCGATAAAGTATAAATAAGAGATAAGAATAGTCATTTCACTACTTTGCCTTAGATAATTTCTTTTGTGCTCTCAAGCTCGAAGTGTGATGAAGGTTTTTGAATAAGAGTGATGTGAATTACTATCACAAACCAATGGACTTGTGTAAATCTGTAGTAAAATCTTGTGACATAGCATGAAGGAAGAAGACAATAGAGTAGGAAGGAGGTGGCATGAAAGAGAAGTGGGGAAGTTGTCAAGTTAGGGTAGTTGAAAGAAAGGAACATAACACCTAGGGCACAAATGAAAAAGGAGAGGAAGATGGCACCAAAGAAGGATCGAATAAAGAAACTAGTGGTGGAAAATGAGGATCCCTTGGATATCTACTCGATGGTTTAGTACCCTCGGGGAATTATTAAGTTCGAAAAGTGGAGCTCGAAGCTATACAAATGCAAGATCAATGAATACAACCACAGAACATCCGATAATGAAAACTTGATGTGGTTAGACCTAGTGTCAGACACTTTGATAATGGAAGAGATCATAAACCCTAAGCTTGACAACTTAGTGCAACAAGCACTGAAAAAGACTAGAGTTTTACAGCTATGGGAGCTTCCATTCTTTTCCAAACCCGGCCTGATTTTTAGGTTGTTAATGTTATGGGTACACAAAGATTTATTATACTTCACAGGAAGAAGAATGAGGATCACATGCCATTTTATTAGGACATTCTACAGTTTGGAAAATACTAGAGGGGATATGACACTTGATTTATGTGGTACTACTAAGATCGAGGAGTGGAGAAAATGCTAAACTACGATAAGGGAGGTATGGCACATGTAATTACAGATCTCCCAGAAGTAGAATTGAGATTCTCCTCCCAACTTATTAGTTGCAAATGAGGAACATTGGAAAGGTGGACGGACATTAACTGGAGGTTCCTGTACATGGCCTACAGGGTATCCAAAAGGGAACACTACACTTTTTCCTAATTCATTGTGAATGACATTATTGAAGAGGCGTGGGTACAGAATGAGGTAGGAGTGAAGATCACTTAGGGATCCATCATATTATTGATTGTGTTTTAGGAGATTAGAGTCCTAGATGGACCAGATGAGAACATTTGGGTTCACCCGCTTGTGCACATGTACCCTCTAGTCTAGTTCACAAAATTCACATGCAATTGGACCATCTCGAGCACTTACAAGGCTCAGATGAATATATGGTTCAAATATTTTCAATGAGATTTTGAGAATGAGTGGCACATCCCCACACATTACCATAGGTTGTTTGAGACAAGGTGAAATTTTCCATTGCCCAACACTTTTGTCTAGCAAGGTTTATGATGGTCAAAGGAGAGATGGGGTCATGGTGTTGTTGGTCATCAAAAGGACTTCATGAAGAGCAACAGTCAGGGGACAAGAAGTCCCTCCTCTTTAATGGGAGAGGTTCCCTTATTCAGAAATGAACCTATTTACACATATACAAAACATGATTTTCTTGTGGAACTTGGATATTTACGAAAGTGTTTTCTATAAGGATCATCAATTACAAAAGGACTGAGGAATGAGAAAACGAGAATGAGTAGAAAGGCACCATTTAGAATTATAGATGACAGAGTAATTCTTTATGCATGTGAAGGTACAGTGAATTGAAACAAGATCATTTGTATCATACTAATAAGATGAAATTTGAAAGACACAAAGTTCTATCAATAACATCTGCAAGAATACAAAGCTTCTTAATATAATATAGACAAATGATCTTAACAAGATTAAATGAAAAGCTTAGGGATAAAAGAGATCAGATAGACAAAGAATGAAAAGCCCTTCTGTATTGATTTCTTTATGATTTATTTACACTTTCAGAAAATAAGCCAAGTTCTTCCTCCTTTCAAAATGGTGAGGAGAGGCCATTATATAGTTTACAATTCAGTTACTCTCGGTAACTACTTCTTTTAACTAAAGATTAGTTAAGGATTGCCAATCGCAATACCTCAACTTATTACAATAAATCTGAGAAAAAGAATAGGAAGAGAAGAGAGGAATAAGGAGAAGAAGATAGGTGCTTATGACTGGGAGGGACCCACTGACTTCAAAATCCACTGCCTGAATCTCTTCAATGCCTCGGCTATGTCTCTGCCACGTGTATATTGGTCAATTCACTCGAATCAGGGTTGAAATGAGCTCCGCATGAAAGCACTATATCTGCACATTACACAGAGATTGGGAAACCACCAGCGAAAGCCAAACCGCTGTCATGAATCATCTGTGCCATTGGTGTAGGGTTTGCATCTGTCATCCTCGACCAAAAATCACTAAAGTCAAGATGGCGAAATTCACTGTCCCCGATATCGGGAACGGAAGAATCTAGTGGTGAGATTTGTTCTTGCCCCTGAAATTTGATCTTCATGTTGGTAGTAATTCGGAGGGCGAAGCTGCAAGCTAGAATTGGGAAGGAATTGCAGAGGAAAATGGATACGTGCACACGAATTTAGATTGCAAAGGTTCGAGAAAAAGATAGCAGGAAAGCAGTGTGTAAAATGCATAGGGGGTTCGCTCGTTATATAGCCATTTAGGAGAGAGAAAGGCAATGAATGCATATTTAATACATACCTACCAAATTGAATAAGCAAGATATTCGGGTAGAGCGGGAAAAATTAGCACGAATGGCACTTGGTTCATTTGGGACATGTGGGATGCGAAAGCGCGAAGTACGCGGCTCGGCCGAGTCGGGTGAAGTGGGGAAAAGATGCACAAATGCTCTTGGAACATGCAGGACAAAAGTACGCGAAGTACGCGGCTCGGCCGAATCGGACGAAAATGGAACAATTGGTCCGGGTGAACTTGGGACATTTGGGACAAAAAGTTCCGACAGGCCCGAAAAGAATAGACTTCGGGTGAACCGGCTGATCGGGAATAGAGGGTCTAATTGAACTTGGGACACGTGGGACAAAAATACGTGAAGTACATGACTCGGCCGAATCGGACAAAAATAGAACAACTGGTCCGGCGAACTTGGGACATTTGGGACAAAAAGTTCCGACGGGCCCGAAAAGAACAGACTTCGGGTGAACCGGCCGATCGGGGAACAGAGGGCCCAATTGAACTTGGGACACGTGGGACAAAAGTACGTGAAGTACGCGGCTTGGCCGAATTAGACGAAAATGGAACAATTGGTCCGGGCGAACTTGGGACATTTGGGACAAAAAGTTCTGACGGGCCCAAAAAGAACAGACTTTGGGTGAACCGGCCAATCAGGGAACAGATGGTCCAATTGAACTTGGGACACGCTGGACAAAAATATTTGACAGGCCCGAAAAACACGCAAAATGACCTAAAAATGTATATTTTCTCAATTTCTTTGGCTTTTCACATTATCAAAGACAAATGAAAAAAGACACTTAAACTCAAAATTTTAAATTTTCACTTTCTTAAGAGGAGGGGAATTTTGAGTGGACAATAGCTGGCTCCTTCTGGGGATGACTTGGCATAAATTCAAGGAATGAGACAAGGTAAGAACTCAGACAAACTCGGGGAAGTAGACTAGTACCTTATCCATTGGGCAATGGAGTCATCGAATCAAACCAATACAGAGGACAACACACCAAAACAAAGGGAAAGAAAAACAAAACGTTGTACAAAATATACAAAGGACTCCCTAATCACCTATGACTTGAACAATTTTAGGTACTGCCCACTATAAGGAAGTGGGAGAGAAGAACCATCCATATAATCAAGGTAAAAAGAATTCTTACCAGCAAAGTGCCTGATCTTGAAAGGTCCGAGCCAAAGGGAATCAAACTTGCCATGGCTGCCACGAGGTTCATGCCTTTTATCCCACAACAAAACAGTGTCTCCAACTTGGAAATCTCTGAACCTAGCTTTCTTATCAAATAGGACCTTAACTTTTGTTGATGAGCAGATATCTTATCAGCAACTTCCAATCTATCCTCATTCAATTTGTGAAGGTACATTATTCTCTTATCCAAAGCATCATTGAAACTGGTATCTTCAATGGCCTTCATTAGATGCAAGGCTGGCAGCTCCACTGTTACTGGCAATTGAGCTTCTACTCCATATACCACTTGAAAAGGAGACATTCCAATGGCTCTCTTAGGTGTGATCCTATCTGCCCAAAGAGCATCATAGAGTTTCTTGTGCCAGTTTCGTTGAGACTCATTGACTAATTTCCTTATTATGGTCACCAGATTTTTATTAGTGGATTACGCTTGTCCGGCCAGAGATGCCATATCCATAACAAAAATCCATCATCTCAGTTGAAGAAAAATTCGAAGCATTATCTGTCACAATCTTGTTTGGTACACCATACCTTACCAAGATGTTTTCTTTGATGAAACTGCACACCACTTCAGAAGTAGTACTCTTTACTGGAATGGCTTCTACCCATTTTGTGAAATAATCTATAGCAGTTAATACATGAGTATGACCAGCACTAGAAGAGGGATTAAGTGTTCCAATGAAGTCCAAACCCCACTTTATTGAAAAGGTTCTTCAATTACAACTGGCTTAAGAGGCAAAGAGGCCAATTTGGGTCTACCCACGAAAGTCTGACAAGCCTCACATTTATCAACCCACTTGGATGCATCTCTGAACAAGGTAGGCCAGTAATATCCTCCACGAAGTATCTTATGAGTAGTGACGGTTGATGAGTAGTGCCCTCCGCATGCTTGATCATGAAAAGCTGAGAGTAGCTTTTTCTGTTGTTCCTTGTCCACACATTTCAAAAACCTTCCATCTAACCCACGTTTAAACAAGGCGTTTTCCCACAACACATATTGCACTGACCTTAGTTTAACAGTCCTCTTTTCTTTGGTAGTCAAATGAGAGGGGCATTCTCCATAGGTGAGAAAATGGGTGATATCAGCATACCATTCGTCAACTGAGCTAAGAAACAGAACTGTAGGAAGACCAATTTTATCCTCCAGTAACTCATGTCTAGCTCCTTCAGCGATGAGTTCACAAAGGCCTTTTCCACGGATGAGCTTGGTCGGTTTGATGTCAATATCATATTCTTGGACCTTGGCCACCCAGTTCCCTCTCTTGGATCCAAATTCCTGCTATGTGAGAATTGACTTAACAGTTGTATCTGGTACCAACACCATGGAATGAGAGTTGAGAATGTAAAAATGAAACTGCTAATGCTTTAACCACCGTAAAGCATGTTTTTCCATCATCGTGTATTTTAACTCATGATATTTCAGAATATAGCTCATAAATGCAATTGGGAGCTCGTGCTCATTAGAATCTTCTTAAGTCAAAACAACAGCCAAGGTGTTATCTGTGGCGTAGCAATAGATAATAAAATCTTTGCTAAAATCTGGACATGCTAAAACAGGAGTTTTAGCAATGGCTCTTTTAATATCTTCAAAGGCTTCTTTCCCTTCAGGAGACCAACCAAATGTTTGTTTGCCTTTCATCATTTGGGAGATATTCAGAGTTAGTTCTGCAAAATCAGGGATGAATCTTCTCAAAAAATTGATCTTACCAAAGAAAGAGTGCACGCCCTTTTTGCTGGTTGGGAGAGGAATTTTTTGAATAACTTGAACTCGCTCAGGATCAATTTTAATACCATCTTTGGAGACGATGTGCCCTAATAATTTCCCCTCTGTGACACAAAAGATGAATTTTTTAGGATTCAAAGAGATCCCATGTTCTCTACATCTTAGCAAAACTGTCTCAAGGTGCTGAAAATGGTCTGCCCTTGTTTTAGAATACACATTCAAGTCATCAAGGTATACAACAATACACTTCCCTTTCAAACTTCCAAAGGCCAGATCCATAGCTCTCTAAAAAGTGGCACCAACATTAATGAGCCAAAAGGCATTCTTTTGTAAGCAAAAGGTACCCCAAGGGGTAGTGAAAGTTGTTTTGTGTTGATCTGTAGTATTAACTTCTACCTGATTATATCACGAGAATCCATCAAGCATAGATAACATTTCAGATCTTGTTACTGCTTGTAAGACCTGATCCATCATAGGTAAAGGATAATTATCTTTCAAGGAAGTTTGATTGATTCTGAAGTCAACAAAGATATGAATCTCACCATTTTCTTCCTAACAGTACAATATTGGCAATCCATGTTGAATGATGGATAGGAAAAATGATTTTGCTTTCAACAACTTCGTATTTCTTGAAAAATGGTATCGACTATTTTTGGATTGTATTGCCTCGATTTTGTTTAAAGGCTTAATTCGGGTTTGAGAGGAATAAAATGTTGCATCTCTTTTGGTTGGAAAGATTTTAAATCTTCATAAGAGTAGGCAAGAACATCCTTATACCTCTTTAACGAGATCAATTTCTTTCTTCCTCTCATCATTGTGCAACATTTTCCAATGTTTACGAGCTTAGGGTCAGTAGAACTCCCAATATTAATTTTTTCATATTCGGTGATTGTTGAGGTCCAGTAGTAGAAGCTCTAGACTTTACATACCGTCGTGTTTATCAAATAGTTCCTCTAAACTCACCAATCCTTTAGGAATCTTGTTTCCCTTTAGTTTGATGCATCCATCCCGATCTGTTTCTTCTCCTTGGGTGGCTGCTTTTGTCAAAGGGTACACTTTCACAAGGCGAGTTATCGCTTCCTTCAAAGTCTGACTATTCAAAAGTATCCTTGAGTTCTAAGAAAAGAAAGCAAGTGTTGGTCATTATTGAAAACTTGCCGATTATTTGTATTATCAGTACACTAGGTCGATGGATCATCTCAATGGTGAAATTATCTTGGGAAAAGTCGGGATGAGGTATAGCGGTGACCCGGAGGCTGCTAATGAATCAGCCACAGTATTCTTCTCCTAGGTATTGCTTGAATGGAGAAAGCATCAAGAAATTCAATGAAATCCCACACACGATTCTTGTAATGTTTCAACCTTCCATTTTCACTGGAAGAGGTTTCTAACTTGCTTTACAATCAATTCCACATCCCCACGAGCTAGAAGATTCTTCACACCTTGTTCTTTTGCTACCTGTAGCCCAAGAATGAGAGCCTCATACTCTGTTGTATTATTGGTATTTTCAAATTGCAACTTGAATGAGAAAGGATGAAGGCTTCCTTCAGGTGACACTAGTATGACACCAGCTCCAGAACCAACTGAGAACAACTTCCATCAAACTCTAAAATACAAACACCATTAGGATCTTTAGGTGACACTTTGGGGAGTTGGATTTCTTCAGGAGACATAATCATGTAGTTTCCATGCCCCATATCCTCATAGAGTATTTGTGCTTTGGGATCATCCGTTTTTTGTACAATATACTCAGATTGCTTCTCAGGCAACAACTTCTTCATTTGTCCATTAACAGGTACAAGTGCATGTGACCAATCCATTTGAATTTCTCCACCCACATCCTTACAGAAGTTTCTGCTTAGCAACATCCCGTATGAAGGAGGAATATCTGCTACTAAGATGGTAGCCAAAACTTTCTTCTCAGGCAAAGCAGCAAAAGCCACTTGTGCATCTTTAATTCTTCCAACCAAGGGCACTTCCTTACTCTCCATAGAGTAACAAGATCCATAAGTGCGTGTGAGGGTCAAGCCTAAGGCATGAGCTACTTTAGCAGGCATCACATTATCGATGCTCCCAGTGTCTATGACATAATTGATGAGCCTATGGCCAGCTATAAGAAGTGTCACATAAAATGGTTTGATTTTGTCATTAGGTGAGGTGACAGCGGCTACCAGACTAGGCTGTGGTGCTAGAAGAAGGAGTTGGTAAAAGGCCTTTAGAGGTAGTTTTAGAATGGGAATCGACAAAGTGAATCATTTTAGCAAAGGCCTTAGGATGGGTTTGATAATATTCAGCTTCTGAGATTTGAACCTTAGTCTTTTTTAGGTGATCAATAATATCGAAAGACCTAGAAGTGGATGGGCTATCATCATTTGAAATCTTAGGTTTATCAACTTTAGGAGAAATGGAAATAACTTTAGTAGAAAAATTGACAGGACTCACCTTTGGTGTAGATGAAATGGGGATAGGAGATCCTCTTTTTGTAATTACAGGGATAGTTGTCGGCTGTTCTTTAGATTTCTTGGTGGGCTGCATCACTTTCTCCCTCTGATTTTTCTGCTCTTGAGTCATGACATCGTATGATTTTCTATTCATGTCTACTACTATTTCATCATAATCATCCTCATCATCAATGCCCTCAGTGGTGAAGAAATTAACTCGAGATCCCTCAAGTTCATCTGCTTCATCATCAACCTCTTCAACAAATTCCTCACAATCTTCATTAACCTCTTCATCTTCAGGTTCCTCAACTTCATAGGTTGCATTGATGGGAACTTTAATAGGAGGTCCTTCAAGCGCTAGCCTTGTTTGAGCAGCAAGCAAACCAATTTCTGGGCTGAAAATTCCTCCTTGGAACGTCTGCATAGGGAGCATGCTAAGCCAATTGTTTCTTAATGGCAATGAGATCATTTACAAGTTTTTGTACCAATGGATCAGTATTAGGTCTAGGGGTGGAAGAGGAGGAAAAAACAGATTTAGATTTAGAAGGGTCTCTCCTCAACTTCCCTGACATGATTAAATCATCTTCGACACTAACAACGAAGAGTTTGATCTTCAGCCAATGTTGTGAGATTATCCCTTCTTAGTGCATAGCTAACTTTAGGTGATTGAGCATTTAGGAAAAAACATTTTTGAATTTGATCTATAGGTCGAGTATTTGGTAGAATTTTGTTAATCAACCTGTTGAATCGGGCCACAAATTCTCTCATGGGTTCTTGTGAATCTTTCTTTATTTGAGAGATTTGGGCTAGCAAGGCATGCACGTCTTCTGCTGGTTTGAACTGGTTTTCAAACCTAGTTCTCATTGTATCCCAGCTGGTGATAGCACCAGCCGAGAAGGTGATAGAACCAATCAGCAACATTATCTTGTAAAGTCTCAACGAAAATTCTTACGGAGACATCTTCATGTTCAACTCCTAGAACTCCGCATGCAACTATGAAGGCTACGATGTGTTCATCAGGATGCACTTTACCATCACCTTTGAATTTAGGGAAGTTCTTTCGGTTACCTCTGGGTAACTCGTGCAAAGGCTGAGGAAGGGCAAGGGGCCCGACACGATGACCCCAGGGTAGTGGTACCACCATTCTTGGAAAAATGGCTTGAAGAGGAACTGCAACACCAGCAAGAATCAAAGCTCGAAGATTAGGACTGATTGACTCTGAAGGAATACCACCCGTAGGGATTCTATCTTGGACAGGTGGAGTACTTGTTGAACGAGTCTTTCTATTTCTTGTTGAAGGGAAAGGAAAACCCTGCTACTCCAAAAGCTGAAATTGAGAATCTTCAATACCAAGGGCCCTTCTCCCTTGAGTAAAACGTGGAGTCGCCAGATCAAAGGATGATCAAAAGTTACAGAACTGGAATATGATTTCCCCAGTAGTTCGCCAAAAAACTGTTGGTCGTCAAATAGGACTTCATGAAGAGCAACAGTCAGGGGACAAGAAGTCCCTCCTCTTTAATGGGAGAGGTTCCCTTATTCAGAAATGAACCTATTTACACATATACAAAACATGATTTTCTTGTGGAACTTGGATATTTACGAAAGTGTTTTCTATAAGGATCATCAATTACAAAAGGGTGAGGAATGAGAAAACGAGAACGAGCGAAAAGGCACCATTTAGAATTATAGATGACAGTAATTATTTACGCATGTGAAGGTACAGATGAATTGAAACAAGATCATTTGTGTCATACTAATAAGATGAAATTTGAAAGACATAAAGTTCTATCAATAACATCTACAAGAATACAAAGCTTCTTAATATAATATAGACAAATGATCTTAACAAGATTAAATGAAAAGCTTAGGGATAAAAGAGATCAGATAGACAAAGAATGAAAAGCCCTTCTATATTGATTTCTTTATGATTTATTTACACTTTCAGAAAATAAGCCAAGTTCTTCCTCCTTTCAAAATGGCAAGGAGAGGCCATTATATAGTTTACAATTCAGTTACACTCGGTAACTACTTTTTTAACTAAATATTAGTTAAGGATTGACAATTTCAACACCTCAACTAATTACAATAAATCGAGAAAAAGAATAGGAAGAGAAGAGAGGAATAAGGAGAAGAAGACAGTGCTTATGACCGGAGGGACCCACCGACTTCAAAATCCACCACAGAATCTCTTGAATGCCTCGGCCTATGTCTCTGCCACGTGTATATTGGTCAATTCACTCGAATCGGGGTTGAAATGAGCTCTGCACTGAAAGCATTATATCTCAGTACATTACGAGAGATTGGGAAACCACCAGTGAAAGCCAAACCGCTGTCATGAATCATCTGTGCCATTGGTGTAGGGTTTGCATCTGTCATCCTCGACCAAAAATCACTAAAGTCAAGATGGCGAACTTCACTGGTCCCGATATCGGGAACAGCAGACTCTAGTGGTGAGATTTGTTCTTGCCCCTGAAATTTGATCTTCATGTTGGTAGTAATTCGGAGGGCGAAGCTGCAAGCTAGACTTGGGAAGGAATTGCAGAGGAAAATGGATACGCGCGCAGGAATTTAGATTGCAAAGGTTCGAGCAAAAGATAGCAGGAAAGCAGTGTGCAAAACGCATAGGGGGTTCACTCGTTATATAGCCGTTTAGGAGAGAGAAAGGAAATGAATGCATATTTAATACATACCTACCAAATTGAATAAGCAAGATATTCGGGTAGAGCGGGAAAAATTAGCACGAATGGCACTTGGTTCATTTGGGACATGTGGGATGCGAAAGCGTGAAGTCTGCGCGCCGGTGAGTCGGTTGAAGCGGGAAAAGACACACAAATGCTCTTGGAACACGCGGGACAAAAGTACGTGAAGTATGCGGCTCGGCCGAATCGGACAAAAATGGAACAATTGGTCCGGGCGAACTTGGGACATTTGGGACAAAAAGTTCCGATGGGCCCGAAAAGAACAGACTTTGGGTGAACCGGCCGATCGGGGAACAGAGGGTCCAATTGAACTTGGGACACGTGGGACAAAAATACGCGAAGTACGCGACTCAGTGAATCGGACGAAAATGGAACAAGCTGGTCAGGCGAACTTGGGACATTTGGGACAAAAATTTCGAGGGCCCGAAAAGAATAGACTTCGGTGAACCAGTAGATCGGGAATAAAGGGCCCAATTGAACTTGGGACACGTGGGACAAAAGTATGCAAAGTCGTGTCTCGGCAAGAATCGGACGAAAATGGAACAATTGGGGGAAAACTTGGGACATTTGGGACAAAAAGTTCAGACGAGCCCGAAAAGAACAGACTTCGGGTGAACCGGCCGATCGGGAACAGAGGGTCCAATTGAACTTGGGACATGCGGGACAAAAATATCTCGACAGGCCCGAAAAACACGCAAAATGACCCAAAAACGTAGATTTTCTCAATTTCTTTGGCTTTTCACATTATCAGCACAGCAGAAAAGACACTTAAACTCAAAATTTTAAATTTTCACTTTCTTAAGAGCAGGGGAATTTTGAGTGGACAACAGTGCAAACTCCCCTTCGCATTCACAACTAGATATATGAAGTGTGCCATCAACTGGATCAAGGATGTGTAGAATTTTATTTTTGATGTAGACAAGGTGGATGTTGATGTCCACATGTTGCACGCTATATACAAGTATGGCACTCAACTTGCCTACGTCAAAGTTTTGGAACCATATTTTCTAGACTTACACCCACAAGCCAACGTTACCATCAAGGGGTATGTCCATCGGGTGTTCATGTAGTTGTGCCCCAAAACACAAGGAGGGATTGAGGTGGAGGTTATAGACTCTCCCTTTCCAAAGCCATGGGAGATGTCAATCCCACCCATGAAAGTAGTGCAGGAGGAAGAGGAAGAGGAAGAAGAACAAGATGAAGGAAGGTTGGATACCTCCAGAAAGAGGAAGTACTACACATGACAGAATGGTAGCAAGGGCACCAAAACTTTGGTATAGGGTGGCACCGAGGCTTCATTGCCAGGACACGAGGAGGAGGAAGAGAAGGAAGAGCTTGAAGAAAAGAGACAAAAGACACCCAACGCATCAAGCCCCACAATAGGCTCAAAGGAAGGAGAGGAAAAGACCCCACCACTTTCAAAGCAGAATTGGAAGAAGAATTGGAGGGTCAAGAGCTAAGGTGGAGACCTTAGATGTAGGAGAGGTGTAAGGAGAAGGAGAAGAACACTCTGTAGGGGCTAAGAAGATTCCAGTGTGCGGGGCTGCTACACCATATAACGCCAGCCCAAAGGGAGATAAAACAGAATCCTTTACTATAAAGTAGGATAATGGATTCATCCTTGGGGAAAAGAAGAAAAGAACCATGCACAAAGCTATAAGTAAAAAGTGGACACCCATGTCCCCACACATGAACTTCATGGATGAGCCCATCAAATCCCACTAGAAAATATTCATGGTTGGGATTTGATGGATCAAGATGGGGGTGTTCCCAGGACCAGGAAGATGCTCAACTGGAGCATGTACTACCATGCCAAGGAACCTGATTTTGAGGTCAATGATCATGCGATTGAGACTGCTGTCATTTGAAGAAAAAGGGAGGAGAAGTAATCAAAGTGGTGGATCCCAACCACCTAACAGATGAGTAGGCATGCAATACATTACAAAATATGTCTTCAGAGGTAATTTGATGTAGTCTAGATGCAAGGTCTATTGTTGGACCTTGATCATAGAGAGGAAGAGAAAGGATAAAGAGATAGATAGGTTGTGTCAGGGGTTAAGGGGAGAATATGCATGGATGAAGGAGGCATATGACCAAGTGGTGCCCTTGTGAAAAACATTTTTTGGACAATGTCGATGTTGGTGAGCTAGGCCAAGACCAACTATGGGGATGAGATGGAGTACCTTAATGACCTCATGGGGATGTTACTTGTTAACATCAAGGATGGCATGGGCCCCACAACTATAGAGCTTACAAAGGAAAAATAATAAAACAAGGTCATAATTGAAGCCCGAATCATGGAGTTGGAATATTTTCTCTCCCAACTCAAGGAGTTGAATATACTAGTAGATGCATGATTCAATAGGTGTAGTAAATGCAAGTGAATTATCAACGTGTAGGTGAAAAAGGAAGAGGAAGCCATCAAAGTGTTATAGGAGACCATCCCCACCAACAAGGTAGAGTGCACACAATTGGTCATCAACACCACAACCCAGAAGGAGAAAATCAAGACAAAGCACGAAAAGCTAGATTTCAAAATTAGTGAGCTCTAAGACTCCATCACTAAATGGATGGATGAGATTGAGGGATTATTCTTAGAGCTAGGGATGGCCATTAACATGTTGAAAGGGAAGGTGGATTAAATCATTCTCGACTAGGTGCTCAGCATTGTAGGTGAAGTTCTAGGAAAGGCCTTATCGGAATTGAAGTCCTGGGAGAAATTGAAGGACAAGATAAACACAGAATTCCCTGAAATCCTTTAATTAGTCGTGTAGCATTCCCCCTCCATTCTTAAATTTTGTACTCAGATTCTTTCTCTACCACTATTCGTTATTATTTGGAGTAGCATTCTTACTCTTGTGGGTTTTGATTGACAAATTTTTTGTTTGGGAAGTATGGAGGTTTACCTGGACATAAACCAGATTTAGTGTGGGGTGATGTTGGGCCCCTAAAGTAACTAAGTACTTAAGGCGTGAAGCCTTGTGGTGCATAGAAGTAAGGCATGAAGGAACGCGTAGAATTAGTTCTTAGAGAGGTGCAAAGGATCACACTTGGGAAATATGGAATTGGGACTTAGGAATTTTTAGACAACACAAAAATACATGAATAGGGAATGAACATAAAAGCAACCAGGATACGAGATGTGGATAAGCTATGGAGACTTACAAATCAAAGAAAGGATATTCCAGGGAATCAATATGGTTATCATGAAAGGATAAGGAGTCAAGGTTATTAAGGATTAGCTGGCACATGTGTAATAGAAGGCACTTGATTAAGGGAAATGCATGGTGACATCTGGCACATTCCTAGGTAGTGGTAGAGAAATGATGAAAGGATTCCATCCAAATTTCGTATGAGAGGATGATGAGTAGTTACTATGGAAGGAGGATAGTTATTATATGAGTATGAGGGTTTTTATGGAGAGAGAAGGGAGATAAGTAATTATGGATAGGGAGTAGGAGAGATGGAAAAAAATGTGTAATGGTGAACTTTGTAATGTAAAATAAGATCTGCTAGTGTGAATATTTCCACAAATGGAACTCTCCAGTGTAATCTTGGCTACCATATTTTGGCTTATAAATATAATAAAGTGATTTTGAAACACTCATGTGATGGATCTTGATCTGTGTATTTTCCTTATGTTCATATGCATGTTACGGGTTTCCTTGATGTTATCTCATGGTTAATTCTACTTACATTAAGTTGATCATGTTGTTCTATGCTCGGTGCATTAGGTTAGGAGTTAATGTTTATATCTTAAATTCCATGAATGAATGCACTTATTTTTTGGTTATAATACATTCTTGTGTAAGAAATAACATTCTCATGAAGCTCACATAAAGGAGGGTCTCGAAACCTATGCACACCTTGGGTGAGCTCTAGACTAATCTAGATGATATGTCGACGCGCTTGGGATTGGTTGTTGAAACAAGAAGTGATAATAGAGACTACAAAAATTTCTATGTGGCCATATATGGGTGTAATGTAAAATGATATCTACCTAATGCTATCTTCTCACCAACACCAATTGAACTAGAAATAATTGTCTCAGATACATGAAAACTAAGCACTAGTATTTGGTCGCGAGTTTGCTAAGATGCATGCTATGGCTCTCCTCCTCTCTCAATATAATGAGCTCTCACCAAAAGATGAGGGGTTTTCTCTCCCATACTTGTAAAGATGGGGTAGTATAGACTACTCAGGTCTAACACCCTCCATGCTAACCTCAAATCCTTCTTGTAATGTCTTCCTCCATAAGTCCATCACACCGGAAACTTCACATTGTCTCACCAACTCCCTTTCTCAAGATTCATTATACTTGAGACTCCTCTCCTCTCTCTCTACCCCCACCATAAGGTCCACTGTCTCCACCACACCATCTTCTATTCCATATGCCTAACAAGAGTTTATCCACCATAGGAAATGCTTCCAAACTCAAATTGATAATCAGGATCTTGATGGCTAATGGTAAAGCACGCAAGAATGATCCTCTTGGCTCCCTTAAGAAATCAAACTCAACCATATTTGGAAAAGAATACATTGAAATTATGTACTCCAAGGTATAATTAGTTAACACACCTCTCCACCAGTGATCAATAACATGATTCTAGGTCAGATTAGCATCCTGCAACTGTTGATATTCCTCCTAGGTCCAAACATGAGGTATACAATGACAACTCATCCTTGATGCATATGTTGAGAGACATTCATAACACTCTACTAGGAAATAGTAGAATAATCCTCATAGATCTCATGATACAGATTCTCCTCCACCCATTTACATGCATCAAACTTAGATCCAATACTAAACCTCTAAGAAAAATCATCCTTCATGCTTTTAAGCCGAGCCATGACACTCTCCACGGCTATATTCTCTGTCATCACACATCATTCTCACAACATCTTCAAAAGAGGGCTCAATAATGGAACTAAAATGTATTCATATTTCATATACCTTATATCTACCCTAAACACTTTGGCCTATCACCTAGTATGCGTTGGATGCTCACCCAAGGTGCACAGATTTTGAACCCCTCATTTATGTGAGCTTCATGAGAATATTCCGCCATGAATGGGGGATGGGTTGCCTGAACAAAAATATATGCATTTACTCAAAAATAAAAAGTATAGATACTAGATCTAGGAACTGATGTACCATAAATGGAAATAAACATTGTAATAAGCATAAAGAAGCTATATCGATCCATAAAAACATGAATAACATAGGGTTTTATACCCATAAATAAAGATATCCATAATAACACACCATATATTGATTTATAAACATTTACAGTAGCCATATTACATCAAATAGGGTCATCTCAGACCATATACATCATGAAATAAAATTCCAACCCTAAAAACTACTCGGAGCACAAATCCTAGCTACGTTTTCCCATTCAACCCTTGTTTAGACTTGAGTGTATACATATATGCTTAATAATAGCATTATTGCAGCACCTCGTTACCTCTAAAGCCTCTCCAACTCTCTTTATTTCAGACTCAAGCACTCTTTTTTATAGAATTTGGATTCACCACCATAGTTTCACCTATGATTAGGTCACATGTCAAGTGGAAATTTGGTCCTCCATGATCGAGTGTTTATGCTTTAGCTTGTAAGGACTCCACTAATTGTAATGATCCTCCTCGAATATTCCCTACGTGGAATATTCTTTTCTTGACCTCCAAGGCTCTAGGATGGCACCTTATCCATTCATCACACCTATTATAACCCTCATGTGTTTCTCCTATGATACCACTTTCTAAATGCGAGATAAGTTCCAAACCCTCTTCTTCTTCCACGAGTCTACCTCTTGTCCCACCCGCCTTTCCTTGAGCACATTCTTACTCGCTTGCCTTGCATGTGCGCGCTCCTTCTTCCTTGGTACTTAGTCAATTCAGGGGCCAACATCAACCTTGGCACATATTTGGAATTATTTTGAATCGAGATAAGTATCTTATCCCTTCTCTTGCACTTAGGGTTTCAAATTTAATTACTTAATTGATTATGTCATATCTATACTTTATTTCTATATCATGTCATTACATTGTTACTTTATAATTTAACATGTATTTATTTAAATATTTTTAAAATCATGATGGCGGGAGAAAGGTGTCATTACTTAGCTGAGGTTGTAGCTATATGTACGTATGTATACCATGAAAATGATATACACACTTTCACGTAGTTGCAAAGCCCAACCTCATAATAATGCTTATTGTCAAGAATTCGTGGACTAATTTACATTTATAATTTATTTTTATTTTCTTGGTTGTATGATTTTTACCTTGTTATGTGTGATGATTTCGATGCATTGGTGTACTATTTGGTTATTTTACTTGTTAATGAGATTCTGGTTCATCTTGCTTGCTTTAGAAATGATGATTTTCTACATATGGTAAATTTTACATGGTTGTATGTATTAATTCAGTAATGAGAATTAATTATGATTTTTTAAATCATACTAACTTTCTTTTGACATTATGATGGTCATAGACCATAAATCATTATGATGGACTTAAATGAAGAACATGTAAAGTTTGGAATTGTCAAGGTAAAATTTATAAGGTTGAATTAATGATATTTTTAAGAGTAATGTGAGAATGTTATTAATAGATGTGGACTCTAGAAAAGTATTTCTGGAAAAGATTAATTTGGTTTATTGGTCTTCATAATATACTTAGCACTTTTTAAAATTGTTTAATTGGCAAGACCATAGTTCGATAATGTTTATTTGATGATCGATTGAACACACTATGCATTATGTTGAAACTTGTTTGGGTTGATATCGTCTTGAACAATCATCGCTCCATGCTAAGTGGTTATTTTTGTGTTTTTTTGTATGGTCTAAGACTATGGAAATTGACATTTTATTGTTTTAATATAATATAGTCATTGACCATACTCCATGGGCATTGGGTTATTAAAATGGTCGAAGGTTAAATTTGTTTGGCATTTTATTGTTATAGTTATCGACCATAATTGATAGCATTTTGATTGTTTAAATGATTAAAATTGGTCGTTAAAAAACCTGTGCAAAGGTTTAAGGTTTTGATATGTCTTGGACCGCTCATTTAAAACTCCACTAAGCTATTTTGGAGGGAAGTTGGTGATGGTTGTGGTAAGTAATCTGGCCACTACGTGGCACCTGCAAAACTTAAAGAGCATTTAAAGTTTTCAAGAAACTCAAAAATATTCTAGGGAAGCTACCTTACATGCATTGGGAAATTCATTTTATTGTGTTTGGTTAGTTTGCATCTCCTTCTTTGGCCACTCGAGCTCCATTTTGGTCCAAACTATGCATGAGGTTTTGATAATCTATTTTGTTGAGATTTTTGTGGAAGTTATTTATAGAAAAATTAGTAGTATATAAGTTTTGTTTTATTTTGTTTGTTGGGTTTGTCTTATTTGAATATGGGTTATTTTACTTGGGGCTTATTGGAGAAAATATTGGGAGAAATTATCATTCTTGTCTACCCGAATGTGTGGAGGAATTTTCAAAGAAAAGTTGCGGAACATTATCCTTCACATGCATGGAATTTTCTTGACTCTTTCTCTGGTTATTTCAATTCTAAATGCTTAAATGTTTGTTGGGTTTGATTATTCGATAATTTTTGGTTTTCACCATAGTTTGCATTGCAAATATTTAGTTAAATAAACTAGGTATATTTCCTTATCTGGGTGCTTCAAATAAATTTTCTATTGAATTTTTAGGGGTTATTGTCCTTTGATCTTGTATAGAGGTTTGTCAATTACATGATTTTAAACCCATTCTTTTGAAACACAAAATGGTTATTGCTTTTTTTTCCTAACTCATTCCTGGGTTGGATTTGATGATAGGATTAAACCATTTATTAGATAAAATGGCATTATAGGTAGAAATATGCATATGGGTTTATATTACTCTTCGTTGATTTGTCTTATTTTGCTACTAATAATCATCTTAGGCCTACATGGCTAGGATATTATCATTTCTTATTAAATAATTTCATCTTGAATGATATATGATCTCGTGTTATTTGATATCTTTCAATTTTAATCTGAAAGCAACACGGATAAAGTAAATAGTTAAAGTTTGCATGTAAAGTGAGAACTCGATTTTTGTTGGGTTGGGTCTATCTGTTTCAGCCCCAAATATGAGTGTTTATTCTAAAGAGTTTATTTTATTCATATTATTTTTCATGTTTTTATTTTTGAATGATTGGTTAGTACCTTTCTTGATTAAACCAATTTACGGAAGGAGATAGTTTCGAAAAACATACATACGGATCTGATAGGGTGTGAGTATAATTATATTGCTTAACCATTTAAATTAATTATTGAATGCATTATTATTATGATTATCATGATAAAGGTATTTTGTGTAAGATGATGTTTTTGTATGCATGAAAAGGATATTTGATTATTAATATTCTGTGAGTTAAAATTTTATTGTGTAATATGATAATTTGAAGAAAAATACAAACTTTTTATATAGTTAAGCTGTGATATTACTTATCTTGTCAATTAATTTGAGAAGGTAATATAAGACTATTTATCATTTCTAGTTTTGCTTAATTTTTATATACGACAAAAATGAAATTGAGGAAAGAACTTACTTTCTCCTTTCGATACTATAAAAATCAAGCAAGTTGATTTGTGATGAACGTAAATTGGATGTAAGTCGCATAGATTATGGTTTGGATGAAAATAAGATTGTTTTGGTTTGATGTGACTTGAGTTTTAAATAAAGTTAATATGGTAGAGACTTAATGAACTTGTGGATGTTTGCAAGTATTGTTGATTGTAACTTTGTTACATTATTAGATTACTTCTCTTTAGTTGGACTATTACTTGTTAAGATACTTGTTTTATTTAAGTTGTATTTTAAATTAAATTGTAGATGTTCAATTATTTCGTAATGAAACAACTAGTTAGAGAGTTGTTAATCCATGCCAATTCGATGAAATGACCATGTATATTATCTTATTTTATCCTATAGATTTTAGGATGGAATGATTATTATGAAGTTCTAATTGGATTGATTCCATGAAATATTGACATGCGATGATTTTATTTATCTTATTTCAGATATAGATTTTGTTTAAATATCCATATTATGGATTATTGTATTTATTGAAAAGTGAAACATGATTTTTAGAATTTCATATGGAAATTGGCCTGATTCTATTAATATGAAATTATTGTAATATTTTATGAAATAAGGATTTATCCTTAGCAATTTTAATAAATACAATTATTATTTTTATATATCTTATGAGTTGTAATAATGATTCACGTTGTTTTTAACAACGATATGTACTTTTCAATTGATTATAAAATTGTACTTGAAATATATGAATGTACTTTACGACAATTTTATTCTTAATTATTACAACTATATCAATGACATCATCATTAATATGTCTAAATGAATGAGTTAAATCATTAACATAGTTATGGACAACACCGCGAGGTTATGAAATAATGATATTTCCTTTAACTCGATCATAAAGTGATTAATTAGATAATTAATTCATTACATTGTACAACTCTATAAGTACATTGTTGACAGATGCACCTTTAAGAAAAATAACTTATTTAATGACATTAATATGTCAATAATGCATAAGTATTATAACTTATGTAAGATAGTAATGTGAAATTTCAACGATACATTTATAATTATCGTTAATAATAAACCTCACCTTATAGTTAAAAATATTATATCTCTTTCTTAAGAGGTACGTAACGATAATGAATAATATGGTTGAGCTATGATACAAAAAATCGATTAGATCATTATCAAATTAAAATGTTATGGTTAAATTAAACCTAGTCCTAATAAATGAATTTGGAAAGTGACTCTGCGAGATTGTGACACTTTGTATGTTAGTAACTAGAAATATACTATAGAAATTGCTTTTAAACGTATAACTTGACTTAGTATCTTAACGATGAATTCTACCTTGTAATAAGATAATTATATTATGAAATTGTGGACTCTAAGTCTCACCTATCTTCTTGATTGAACTCTATCCATACCATCTTATGATGGCTATGGGAAGGGTAATAATTACTTATTGACGGAAGTCATTAAGTAATCATTATCTTTCCCATAGGTGTCCTAAGATGGGATTGATAGCGTATGCTCAAGTTAGGAAGTGAGATATAGATTCTAGGCCATATTAATACAAGAACTTAAACACTCAATTAACAAGACATGATCTAAAAAATTGTGTAAAAATGAATTTTAAGTGATGGGACAAGTTTCACTGGCTTATGTGTGGTCACAAAACTAAGCATGCAAAGCATAGCTTGAAAACTTTGGCCTAAGTAGTGTAATAGATAAATACATTGTCAATTCACTGAGTTCCTATCTAATGGTGTGAGATGTCAGATGAAACTCAATTAACTAATTTTCAAGTAAACACTTAGGAATTTCATATTAGTTCTCAAACCTAAATGAATAGGTTAACCAATTGCATACAAGTTATGCACACTTAGATAGAGTGATGATAAATGGGATCGGTATATCTAATTGACCTTTACAACTACACATGGTTATGTTTTTATCATATGGATTGTAAACTATATTGTGGGGATACTTCATATTCAGCAAGAACACAAGCTCAAATATAATTAATATAACATTATAAATATTACAAATGATAAAAAATATAGAGCGAGCTATTCTAACTCATATAACAACTAACACTAATCTAGGATGGTTGTTCTAACCACCTATATTATCCTCTAACCACTAACCATATCTAAAATCTCTCACATCCGACATTCTTTAAACTATCCCTAGAATCCCTCACTTAAATCTTGCTTAATTTGTTTTTCAAAACTCAAGTACAATAATATACACACTTATAATAACACACTCACAATACACCCATGTTAGGACTAATTCCTAACATATATTTCTTGATGGATTATAACTCTTTCTAGTTAAAATCATTGAAGGCATGAAATGGGGTTAAGGGGTTTGTTTTAAAAGAAAAAAATTTCCCTTAATTTTGAGTAATTATAACATGGGTGTTACATTTTGGTATCATATCCAAATGTTTACAGCTCTTGGACATAATGGGCCCTTATGCTAACACTAAGTTTTATATTATCTAACAAAATAATATGGTTAGGACAAGAGGCAATGTTTCCAATAACTAACCTAATGGGGTCGAGGAAATAACATCCCAAAAATTGGATGAGATACTTACTATCATGTAAGAAACTCACAATTGTATAGTTGTAATTGAACAATATTGTTGGGCCCCTAAAATATTGGCCAAGTACAAGAAGGCATGTGGGCACACAAGGCCTAATTGAAGATAGGTACACAAGGAGAAAAGTGAGCAAGACAAAGATTTTTTTGGGAATTAGCCATATTTTTGTATCATATAGAACATGAGAAAAGCGTGACCCAATTGCACATGCGGAATGGATAAGGTGCCACCATGAAGTTTAGTACCCACAAAAGAATATACCTTACAATGGAAGATTCTAGAAGGCCATCATTGTAAAGAGTGGAGAGCTCGAGCCAAGAAGCATGCTCCCATGGAGGACCACCTTGGACACTTGGTAACATATCTACAACTCCCGTGAAGGCTTGAAGATGTTGAAAAAGGATATAAATACAAGCACCCACCAGAGGAAAAGATATAGAGAGAGGAAGAGGTGAAGCCATGCAAGAATATTGTGAGAGCTCTATAGGTTGGGCTTAGAGGATCTAGTAGGAATACATTGTACTAAGGGGATGGGTTTTGAAAAAAATTATTTGTATTGTGAAGGGCCCAAGTCCAGTTCTAATGCATGATATTGATCTACATTACCATATGAATATGTGATTGCCTGAGTTATTGTAATATGGTTATCAACATGCTTAATATGAATATATGTGTGGTTCCAGTTCTACTACATGGTTCTATGTTTATTTCATATAAGTGGGTGTAAACCCTTGTGCATTTATTTTCTATTATGGTTCATATCTATGTTCTATAATGCTTTCCTTATATGAATGAACACATTGGTCTAGAAGTCATTCTGAGCTCTAAGATGAATGTATGGTTCCCTTCCAATTTGTTCACTTAAGTTTCTATCGTAAATAATGCATTCTCACACAACTCACATAAAGGAGGGATTTTCACCCACGCATGCCTTGGGTGAGTGCTCAACACCATTGGGTCATAGGTCGACATGCATGGGATTTCCTTGTTATTTGAGAAGGGCTTAAAAATGGATATAAATATATTTTTGTTGAAGAGATTAGTAATGATAGTGGAAACAATGCCAAATCTTAGGGGTCATATAATACTGTAAATAAGAACGCTAATATTCCAAATAAGAATGTTAATGCTCCAAATCGAGAACATAAATGTTGCAAATCAGAATTCTAATGTTGTTAATGTTAACATAACAAATCCTAATGCTACAAATACTAACCCACCATAAAATAAAACAACACATTTAGCAATGAATTGTTAAATGATATTAAATGTATCGAGTCTTCCTAACTTTGATTGGACAACTCTAGGTGATGGAGTTGAGAATTGGCTCGATAAGATGGAGAAATACTTTGCAATAAGGAGCTTATCTAAAGAAACTAAGATTTTTAGGGTGTTTATTAGCTCTCAAATGAGGTTTCCTCATGGTGGGATAATGAAAAGTAGATCTATTGGTTATTGTAGCCAATATAACTGGGATCGATTTAAATTATATTTCAAATAGCGTTGGTTGCCACAACTGTATTATGACTAAAATATGTCTAAATTTCAAACATTGGTACAAGACATGATGAATGTAACAAAGTACTAGGAAAATTTCATGAAAGTACTAAAATATGTTCCATAATAGTAGACCAATGAGAAGTTCCATATATGAAAGTTCATCATGGGACTTAATCATATCATTGACAGGGAAGTGGATGTGTATGGTCCTTCGACCATGGAATCAGGATTTTAAAAGGACATCTGTCAAGAGCAGAAGCTACAAGCTATATCTACTCATAGGGATGAGAAAAGAAAGAATAATTTCATTTCACCATCACCACTTGCACCAAGGAAAACTCGATGTAAAAAGGTTGGAAATAAATCCAAAATGGAAAGAAAAGTACAATAGCAAAGCCTATTTCAAATTTTAATAAAACTAGACAAAAAAGTACAATAGTAAATGAAAATAAAAATGAAATGAAAGGGCCATTTTCTATATAATTTAAGTGGGGTGGTGATCACTACGCAAATAATTGTCCTTTGAGAAACAAAGAGAACAACCCAAAATAGAGAATTCATGCTATAGTAGTAGTAAATAGACAAGCTAAAAAGAAGGCCACACCTATTGAAGTACCAGGTAAGTTATACAAACTACCTATAACTATTATATTCTATATTGATATTATTGAATGTTTAATTTCAAATACATTAGCTAAAAATTAAAAAGAAAATTTATTTATATGAAGAAATCATGGACTATGAAACAATGGAACAACATTGTCCACACGGTAAAACAATGTCTATTTGGCGTAGCATTAGAGCTTCCTAGTTTTACCAAAAAAATCAAACTTTTACATAGCTCCTTTAGGTTATTATGATGTTATTGTAGACGTGAAGTGCATGAGACAACAAAAATCAACTATGAGCTATTTTGAAAAATAAATTAAATTATTAGATGACCTGCAGAAAACATTAGTCATACAAGGCATAAACAAATATATTGAAGTAAGGCATATTTATACAATACATCTCAAAAAGGATAAGAATAAAGGATGCGTACTTTACTTAATAAAAATATCAAATTTCAACTAGGAAGGTAATACTTATTTGAAATACTATATGCTACGACAAAGAGTATAGTGATGTATTTCTGAAGGGGTTACCTAGACTTCCTCCGAGACATGAATTTGATTTCACAATAGATATAGCAAGCCTAAAACTAAGCCTATTTCTAAGGATCCTTACCAAATGACTACAAATTAACTAGTGGAACTTAAGGAACTAATACATGGGTTGTTATCAAAAGTATTTATAATACTAAGTGTGTCTTCTTATGGAGCACCGGTTTTTGTAAAAAAGATACATGACATGTTAAGGTTATGTATTGACTACTGCATGCTTAACAAATCCAAAATCCATAATAGATATCCTTTTCAAAGGATAGATGATATATTTGATCAGATTTGAGATGAATCAATCTATTCCAAGATTTATTTAAGATCAAGTTACCATTAATTAAGAATAAAATATGAAGACATACACAAAATTTCCTTTAGGACAAGATATGACCACTATGAGTTCATGATATTACCATTTGGACTCACAAATGCACCTGTTGCATTCATGAATTTAATGAATAACATTTTTCAAGAATACTTAGAATTTTTTTGTTGGTTTTCTTGGATGACATTATAATCTATTCCAAAAACATGGAAGAACATAATGAGCACTTGAGAATAGTGCTAGACATACTTAGAAAAAGGAAATTGTATGGAAAATTTTCTAAGTGTTCCTTCTATCAAAATGAGGTGCAATACCTTAGTCATATCATAAATAAATAAGGAATATCTATATATCCATCTAAAATAAAGGCTATAATAGAATGGATAGAAACAAATAACGTTCATGAAGTTAGAAGCTTCATGGGGCTAATCAGTTATGATTAACTAAAAATGGGTAATTGTGTGTAGTTAATCAAATCTAGAATGAAATGTAAATGCAATAAATAAATATATTAAATGACTATGGAAAATGAAAAAGAATCTAATCTAATGAAAATAGAAACCCTAATATGCAAGAGAAGTATGGAAGTGACTTAGATGATTTGAGGATTTATTTGGTACATGTGTCACATGATAAATAAAATAATGGGAAGCAGAACAATGTCAAGAGGTCCTAAAAAGAACAAATCTGGACTGATTCTCTAGATTGGGGCACCTAGAGAATGATTGGGGTACCTATATGTTCTCTGTTCTAGAAAATGGGTTCCCTGGTTTGTGAAAAAGATTTGGAACTAAGTTTCACATGTTTGGCGAGGTGGTCCAAACCCTCATTTTGTGTCGCATCGGTTTCATTACACTTTGTGCCAAGTTTCTACTGATAATCCAAGATGATAGAAATACCTACAATAAGACACAATAACTATCAAAACCCTAAAAATGAATAATGAAAATTAATGGGTCAAACTAGCCTCATATGCCACAACAAGAAGCTTACTAACCGAGCATTATACTACTATTAGACCCAAATATAGTTCTGGTGTGTGTGTGTATCATGTGCCCTAGGTGCTCTTGTGTCAGTCAAACTTTGTGAAGTGGTTAGAAATAACTAGATGTAAAAATATAGTAAAATGGTGGATGGAATAGAATAAAATCCCTCCTATGCTTGTGTGATGCAAATGAACCAACCTTGTCCTTTGTGATGGAGCTAAGTGAATGTAAATGATCTCCAAATGCCTTAGATGAATGCAACCCTAGGTGGATGATAGTAGTGACTTATTATTGGTCCCTCATTATAGTCTCATAACTTTATATTTATAGGGTTATCTTGATCTAATTTTTAATTAACCCTGAGATGGCCAACTGCTAAAAAGATAAGAAGCTGAAATGACTAGAAAGTGCCCAAAAAGTGGTAAGAAAGTTCAAAAGGGATCGGGGCACCCTTGGGATCAAGGTGCCCTAATCAAAGCTAAAATGACACAAAACAATGAAATAATATTGGGCATACGAGTGAAAGAGGCCAGAACGACAAAAGAAAAAAAGTAAGATGGCCAAAAGATGGGGGTTAATTAGTACTTTATTCACTCAAAAACTTCTAAATAGTAAGTATGAGACCGGGACTAAATAATACCTAAAGTGCATGATTTTGTGTCTACATTTCCCCCCACTTTATGTTGGTGAGTGAAAATCTTAGTAGGATAAAGTAGATAGAAATGTGTACACGATGTCCATGAATATTGTAGTAGAAAATGCGCTGAAGGACTAAACAAAGCGTGGAATCACAAAAATATGATGGAACATGGAAACTAAAAATGAAAAAGTGAAAAGAGTGATGAGAGTGAACCTAGGGAGGAAACAAATGTAGTTACTTGATGTGTGTGATATACCTACATGGTTAGTATGGTGCGTTCGACGTGAAATGTTGTTTTCCCCCATTTCACCGCTTGTTTCCCATATGGTCGGACCTACAAGGAGGAAACAATTAAGTAGCAAAACATGTATGTACATGTCTATAAAAACATAATGTAAAATACACATGTAAATGAATGTAAAAATCATGTGAATGTAAAATATGAAAATTAAAAAGTGTAAATGGAACATGTGCATGCGATCCATATTGACAAAGAGACCGTAGAAGGATATCCTATACTTTTGTCGGGGTTTTTAAGTGATCTAACGCCATAGGCCAAAGAAGTGTAGGGAGGAATTTTGTTGTATCCTCTAACCAAAATGCTTCCATGAACACGTGTGAAGAGATATCTATATGTCCTGGTTTTTTTCAGCAATCCAATGCCATTGGCTCAAGAAGTATAGGGAGGAATTCCAATGTATCCTCAAACCTTTAACTGCTTCCCAGAATGATAAGGACTATCATGTCCTATAAAATCCACTGTATATGATGTTTGTAGACTAGTCTGAACCCACTCATTGTATGTAACCGACAATGCCAAGGGCAGAAAGTGCACTAAACTAAACCGGTGTAAATGCGATGTGTAGCATGTAAACCCACAAATTATACCCCCTCTTCGAGGGGCACATGCAATGTTTTTGATAGGATAATGTGGTCCCAAAATATTACCAACCACATGAACTCTAAAACTATTTCCTCCTACCGGGGGAAGGGAATGCACTTGGTAGAAACCAAGGCACACAAAAACAAGAAGGCTAGCCAAAGACAAGTGTTAGTATAAACAAGCATGCATGTGTAATACAATGTGTAATCTACACAAACAATGTGTAAGCTACCAAAAAAAGTGATGTAAGTAAGCCGCATAAAGTGGGATGAAAACATGGGACATAACCCATGATTTCTCAAGACACACAAGGCCATCATGACCGCATATAAACAAAAAAGTGTGCACACCAAACATAGGGCAAGGCCCACAAATAAGAGAAAACAATAAACAAGGAATGTAACAAACAAGTATGGAATTAAATATCCATGCATAAAAAATGTTGCACATGAATCACCCATTAGCATGTTAGAAAGAGAACTAATATTTCAAAAGCGTGTATTACCAAGTAATGTAAATTGTTAAGTATGAAATGAAACAGTAGCACCTAGAAGACATGAATTTGGATGCCCATAATGACTAGTGTAGGAAGGGTAAAGGAGAGCATCCATGCTACATGTAAGAGAACTATTTATGTGACCACAAAAATAAAAATATGTGAATGTGCATGTGTGGATGGTATAGATAAATGACATATAATTAATGTAACTAACATGTATAATAAAGTGACCACGAACAAGAAAAACTAAGAAAGAGTAAAAACAACCATAATATGTAATATGTTGTGGATGGATGGAATGGAATGCAAGATGGATGGTAGGAGCCACATGCCCCTCAAGTGAATAGAAACTTATGTAGTGAGGTTCATTTGGTTTCCCCCCTTAGTAGTCAAGAATGAACCATAAATGAGAGTGTGTCATCAGGAAATGGTTGAATAGTGTGTGGTGTGTCTAGCGCACTATGATGAGTATGTATATGTAGTGATGATTATATGCAACATATAGAAGAGATGTATGTGAACCTTATATCCTAAGCGTATATCATGAAAATATGAATAGGATGGAGTGGTGATGTATCCAAAACCATATACCAATAAAAAAGAATAGAGGGAGAATAGTGATGTATCCTAAAGCGTATACCACTTAAGATGAATAGTAGGGAGTGGTGATGTAGCCTAAATTGTATACCACTACAAGATGAATAGGAGGGAGTGGTGATGTATCCTAAAGCGTATACCACTATAAGATGATAGAGTAAGTGATGATTTAGCCTATATCATGTGTCACTATCCTATAAATGTCACATGATGAAAGGTTGAATGATGAATGTGTGATGAATGTAAGGTTCATTTGATTTGTAAACCCTTGGTAATTGAGTATGGACCGAATAACTAAAGTGTATCATAGGGTATTGAGTGCAACACATAGAAGATAATTTAGGATAGGTAATGAAGATGATAATTGAACATGTGATGTGTATGTAGTGTATAATATTGAGAGCAATATGTGTAGTGTGCCAAAGATTTTATGTAGGATACAATGCTAGATGAGTATGATGAAGAGTAGTATGATGTATGATAGGTAGATATATAAAATTTGAAATGACATAGAACAAAAGTATAATTTATAATGTAAGATATGATATGTGTGAATAGATGTAGTGTGTAGTAACTATTGTGTAGTGTGTGGGGTTCATGTGTAGTAAGCCCTCAAGTTGTTTCATTGGTTAATGACAATGCTATAACATATGTATGACTATGCAAGATGAGATGATGATAAAATGAGGTATGCATGAATTCTAATAGCATGATGTAGCACTATGTAAGGATGATAATGCAAAGAAGAGAGATGTTCCTAGGATGCTAATTTGATGGGGGTATGTGTGAGATGCCATGCCCCTACGTGTGTGAGAAATGGAAGGATAGTCAAAATACAATAAGTGGATCAATGTAAGGAGTAGTTTCCTTAATAAATGTTATGAGACACGAGAGGTGATAGAGTGTGACCATCATATGGTTCATCATCATAGTAAGCTTCATTTAGGTCCTAATCATCAACATATGTAGGGTCTATAGTGGATGTTGGAATAACAAGCTTAACTTTAGGAGGTGGTTGTTGAGTATGGCCTGATGATGTTGTAGATACCTTTGATGAAGGAGGAGTGAGATCATCCTTAAGAGGAGGTTGCTTAGTTTGACTTGGTAATACAATAGATGACTTAGTAAGAGGACATGATTTAGAGAAAAACTTAAGAAGTGATGACTTGTTTTGATTTGGTAATGTTGTAGAGGATGGGGTATGAGGAGGTGGTGAACTAATTTTGAGAGGTTGACTTGGTGATACAGTAGGTGGTTTCTTAGGTGGCTCTTGACTAACTGAAGAAGGCACAGAGGGGACAGACTTAGGAGCCCATGTGGATGTAGAAATTGGAGAGGATGATGTAACATGACATTGGGAAATAAATGAGATAAACCCTTGACGCTCAAGATGTTTGAATCTATGTTGTAAAGCATAGAAATCATGGTCATTATGTCCATTGATTTGATGATAATTGTAATATGGACAACCATGATACTTTGTTAGCTGATAAGGAGGATAGTAATGAGTAGGTGGTAAAGTGATCAATTGATGATTAAGGAGTACAGTAAGAATGTTATGTTTCTTAGTATTACGCTCAAATATGAGAGGCTCAGGAAATGGCATGACCCGAGGTTCAACTATATGACATGTAGTGGACATAGATTGAAGATGAGATGCAGAGGGAGAACAAACATGAGATTGAGAAGCATCCTTAAGTTGTTGGATTTCAGATTTGAGAGATATGATCGTGGATTCCATAGCTGTAAAATTGTCTTGAAACAAAGAATTTAAATATTTAATTGATTCCAATAGGGGTTAATTAGATGGAGGATCACTAGGGTCATTAAATAGACAAGTGAGCATAGGACTTATTTCGTGTGACGGTGAATTGCCATCAAAATAATTATTGTCTAAGGGTTTTTACAAAACAACCTAGTAATTAGGATATCTCTTAAGTAAATCCGATAAATAAACTTGACCCATGATAGAGGAAAAATGAGGATCCTAAGTGTGAAAGACGTTGGTTTCACCAAAATGATTAACTAAAAATGGAGAATTATGTGTAGTTAATCTAATCTAGAATGACATGTAAATACAGTAAATAAATGTAGTAAATGACTATGGAAAATGACCCAAGAAACTAATCTAATGAAATTAGAAACCCTAATATGTAAGAGAAGTATGGAAGTGACTTAGATTATTTGAGGAGCTTGTTGAGTTGTGTCACAGAATAAACAGAATAATATGGAATTAGGAATGACTGTACAAAGGTCCTAAAAAGAACAAATCTGGACTGATTCTCTAGATTGGGGTGCCTGATAACGACCGGGGCATTTGTGGGTGTTATGGTCTACAAAATATGCACCTTGGTCTCATACAAAAATTCTAGAACTGAGTTTCATAGGTTTGGTAGGTGGTCTGAAACTCTCACTTGTGTGTTACATCGTGTTCGCTACACTCGTGTCAAGTGTCGCTAATAATCCAAAATGATAGAAATACATGAACAAGCCACAAAAGGTATAAAAACCCTAAAAAAATAAGAATGAAAATTAATGGGTTAGACTGACCTTAGCTACCACAACAACGAGCTTACTAATTGAGCATTGCACTAGATTTCGGACCCAAATGTAGTTCTGGTGTGTGTGTGCATCATGTGCCCTAGGTGCTCTTATGTCAGTCACACTTTGTGAAGTGGAGAGAAATAAATATATGTAAAAATGTAGTAAAATGTTGGATGGAATAGAATTAATCCCCTTTTATGCTTGTGTGATGCAAATGAACCAACCTTGTCCTTTGTGATGGAGCTAAGTGAATGCAAATGATCTCTAAATTCCTTAGATGAATGTAACCCTAGGTGGATGATAGTAGTGACCAGTGTTTGGTCCCTCAATATGGTCTCATAAATCTATATTTATTGGGTTCTCTTGATCTAATTTTTTAATTAACCATAAAATGGCCAACCACTAAAAGGATAAGAAGCTGAAACAACTAGAAAGTGCCCAAAAAGTGGAAATAAATTTCAAAAATGATCGGGGCAATCCTGGTGGGACTAGGGTGCCTATGTGCACCCCAATACTTATGTGAGCACCTTAGTCAAAGCTAAAATGATACAAAATGATGAAATTTGACTAGGCATGTGGGTGTAAGAGGTCGGGAATGAAGAAATAAAACAAAGTAAGATGGAAAAAATAAGTGAGTTAATTAGTACTTTCTTCACTCAAAAACCTTCTAAATAGAAGTATGATACTTGGACTAAATAATGCATAAGGTGCATGATTTTGTGTCTATATATTAGTACTTTCTTCACTCAAAAACCTTCTAAAGAAACTTTTGTTTTGATAAATGAGAGAAAGCAATTAATTTTCTAAAATAGTTTTTAACTACAACACCTATTTTGAAGGTTACGGATCCCAATAAAGCTTCACGGTGGTAACAAATGCCTCTAGTGAAATTTTAGGTGTTATACTTTTGTAATATGACCATGTGATTACATAAAAGAGAAAAAAATTAAAGGTACATGAGCTGAACTATGCTCCCCATGATCTAGATCTTGATTCCATAGTGCACACATTGTAATTTTTGAGGAATTACTTATTAGGAAATCATTTTGAACCAAAAATAGACCACTTGAGGCTGAATTATATCTTCACGCAACCAAAAGTGAATGCAATACATGGTAGGTGGCTTGAATTATTATCACATTATGATTTTGATATAAGTTAGATAAAAGGAAAAGAGAATAAAGTGATAGATGCACTAAGTCATTAGAAACATGTTTCCATGATTATGACCCTTAGGAATCAATTTAAAAATGAGGTAAATAAATAAATGTTAATTTATTCATACTATCAACATGTTAAGGCGAGGTTACTAACAGTCCTAGTGATAAAAGGTATGAAGGATTTAAATTTGACAATGAAGGAATCTTAAAATACAAAGGTAGAGTATACGTACCTTCGAGGAAATGACTTACGGATAAAAGTCATGAAGGAATTCCATGATGTTCCTTACTCAGGATATCTAGGAGTGAAAAAGATGTTTGCTGATATAAAACAACAATATTTCTCGAAGGGAATGAAAAGACGTGAAAAATTATTTTTCTCACTTTATGTTTGAATGTTAGTTCATAAAAATAGAGCACATGCATCCTTTTGGTCTTCTATAGACTCACAATATTCTTCACTATAAATGGAAATTTATTCGCATGGATTTTTGTAAGGACTAATAATGACAGAAAATAAACATGACATGATTCTTGTTGTTGTTGAAAAGTTAACAAAGGTAGCTCACTTCATACCGTAATATGAAAGATGATTCAATCGTTCTTTCAAAATGTTTTGTGCATGAAATATTTATATTGTAAGGAGTTCCGAGATTAATGATTCATGATAAGGATCCAAGGATGATCTCTAGAGTTTGGAAAACCCTAAATTCAGATTTGGGAATGAAACTTAATTTCATTTTAGCATACCATCCAGAAATTGGTGGTCAAACTAAACGATTTAACCAAGTGATGGAAGATATGCTCAATATTTATTGCATGGATAAAAATGCAAGTGGAAAGAATATCTTTCATTGGTGGAATTTTCATATAAAAATACTTTTCATTCATACCTGAAAATGTCACCATTTGAAGTATTATATGGGAGAAAGAGTAGAGATCCCATCTATGGGGATAGTACTGAGAAGATAAAGTGTTAGTGGGGCTTGAAATGTTATCATAAATGGAAAATAAAGTGAATCTCATTTGTGAGAGATTAAGAGAAGATGATAGTAGGAAAAAGAGCTATGCAAATATGAAATGAATAAACAAAAAATTTCAACTTGGAGATAAAATTTTCTTATTCACTTGGATCATGCACATGCTAAATCATTTAGATTATCGAGTGCACCATGAGAACATACCCAAGGTGTGAGACCTTGCCTCCTTGGGATGAACCTCCGTAGAAGGCTGGATTCCTTTAAACTATGTGCATCCGATTATAGATCAAGGTGTAAAAATACAATGCTAAAAAAAAACTACAATATTTGATTCTTTGGAGATCAAGGTACCGACAATATAAGAAAAGAAGGTGATGCAACAATATTTCAATGAACAAATAGATCATTTTTACTAGCACAAATTATTTCTTAAGAATAATATATGACATGCACAACTTCTTATTCTTTTCTTTAGCAAGAATCTTTATGAATATAAAACTTAAGGATAACAAGAGGGGTTTTATTTATTCCACAACCCTGACAAGTAAGTTTTATAAATCATAACTCGAAATTTAGATAAAGAAAGAAAATTAGGATGAAGGCGAGATAAATCATCACATACAAGGAAATAAGAACATTCACAAGTATTGAGTGAGCTACTAAAATACACAACACATTAAATAGACGAAGGAAAAATATTGTTTCTGTATATAATACTGAGGCTAAATCCTATATATGAGAACTCAAAATGGAAGAGCCTCCTACACAATGATCCAAAAGTCTTGTATTACATAATGCATTCCTCTATTTATAGATTAAGGAGGTTGAGAAATTATAGCTACTCCCCTTAATCATTACATGCTAAAAATAGAATGCATTTACACTTGAGAAACAGATCTCCCAAAAAAATAGCCAAGTGGTTGTGTAAGTTTGACTGGGTCAAACCTGCAACTCGAATGGTGTTGTGGCTTGGAGACTGCTCTGAAAATGGAATCCAATGTTACTTGGGGTGGCACCACCCTTTTTGGATCTAATGCTTCTTCTTCACTAGTAACCTTGTTCCTATAATCAAGAAATCATTTGATGATTTAATGAACTTCTTTTTCATCTAGTCCACATGCATAGTGATTCAAGACCTCATCCAACTTATTAGATCTAACTAATTTTCTAGGTAATGTTTTGGTCTGAATTCTAATTTTATTAAGCTGACTCAAGAAATTTTGGTATGACACCAACTTATCAATAGACTTGAGACAAAAATATCTAATCACCATTGCACCTTCATTAACTAGAATTTTAAAATAGGAAATGATTTGTTCTAGTAGAGGTGCATCAATATTTTCATCAAGAAACCTATAGTGGATGATGTAAAATTCATCTGTGATGTCATTGAGGCCATCAACTGCCTTGATTCTTCCTTCATTCAAATTATATATAACTTCCTGCAACATTCGGACATGGAATTTCATGGCTTTATTATATTCAAACAATTTTAAGGAATCATCAATGATCCCTTCTCCCAAAAGTAGATCGACTCAATTCTCTGAACCTCCTTCCAAGCTTCAAGTGTGAGCTCTAAATTGTCACATTCTTCTATGAGAATACTATCCATTTTGGTAATGGTTTCTTTTTCATATTCAAGCACCTTGTACAAATTGACAACATCCTTAATTAATCGCTGCTCTCCTTTTTTAATTATGATTTCAATCCAATCCCCAACTGAATTAGGAGAAAGAAGAGTCATTAAAAATCATAGGAATATCAAGAGTAGTTTTATGAATAGGCTATGTGATCTTATGTAGGATGGTGGTCAACTATTCTACCTGACTTTTAAGCTCATCCTTTGTGACCTTTTCCTTATCAAATTTTTCCGAAAGGTTACCAAGAGCAACCTAGACATATTTTTGGATCCTTCATGGGTAGCTTTATCAAGAGAAACCTTGAGATCTGATAATCCGTTGTGGTGATAGTTTATTTTTTAAAAAGTGGCCAAAGTTTCTATCTAAATGAATCTTTCCCAGTTTGATCGAGTTGAAAGGTTATAAATGACCGTTGGCTTCTTTGTTTGATGTTGGGAAGTTGGATCTAGGATTCTAAGATCAACATCATCAATAATGGGAAATTTATTCTTCTACTTTGGAGTCTTCTTGTTCAACCGTGCGGGGATAAAATAAGAAGATAATTGTTCAATGGATGATGTAGGCATTATCATCACAGGAGTAGGTTTGGTAGGTGTTACTAGGGAACTTTTTATAGGGACCATGGATGGAAATTATGTAGTGATAAGTGAAGGTAGAGTGGAAAGGATGGCTATAGGAATTGATGAAATGGGAAGAGTGATGGAAGTGTAAAAGGGAAAATCTTGTTAGGAAGAGGAGTCCTAAGATGGGATCCTAATACTAAATCATCTCTAGATAAAAGAAAGGGGAGAGAAGAAAAGACATAGGCCATAGAAGGGGATGAGGTGAGTAACGTATGAGAAATGTGGGAAGAGGAAATGGAATATGTGGTCAAAGAGATAGTGAGAGGTGGAGGGGAAGGAGGAACCAAAAATGGTTAAGTAGAAAGATGGGGGAAAGAGGTGAGTGCAACACTTGAGAGGTTGTGGGAGAAACACTAGGGTCAATGACCTATGTGGAAGGCACCTTGCAAGGGACAACCTGATGTAGGAGCATTAGGGATTAAGGAGCACCAAGATGCTAAGCATATTATTTTCTTGGTTCTAGATTTCTAGAAGAGTTTTAGAGGTCCTAATAGTCCAATGGAACCATTTCAATTCATTAAGAAGGTTTGAAAATTTGAATTATGTTCCTTTGTTATTTCCCCTCCAAAATGTAATTTAAGTCTCATAAGCATGTAAATGAGTATTATGGCTTAGCAAGGTGAAGTCAAGGGTGGAAAGAGATTTTATATGGTAAAAGGTTTTTTTTCCTAAGGACTTGTATAACCCATCTTTGGGTCCTTGAGTCATGTAAGAAATACATAACTCAGTAATATTTCTTAACTCAAGGAAGTTGTAAGTTAGTGGGGTCTAGTTAAGATGATGGTTAGGAAATTTATGTATACTTGAGGAAGTTACTTACATATAGGTATTAAAATAATGAGATGAAGGAGAGAGTTAAATCATTACCCTCATATGGAGGAGGAAGAGACAATGAAAATGAAGAAATATGTAATACCTTGTATGATATTTTCAAGACATATATATATATATATATATATATATATATATATATAGTCCTATTTTTGTGTAATTTTTGATTATAATAGTTAGGAGTGTATTCTCATGTTATGGTAAGTGTTATCAAATTTTTCTACCCTAGAAATTTGGAAAACTAGCAAGCTTTCATTACAAATATTAGTTACGGGTCCCTCTTGGTAAGGGATGGAAAAATCAATACACAACTCCGGGACACTTTCATACATACCACTCAGCCTTAGTATAACTAAAGAATCCAAGAGATAGTATAAAATGTTCAAGGGAGTGTGTAGACCTTTAGGAAGTAGTCTCTAGTTCTAGATACAACTCAGCGAGCTCACAAGTGAGCTACCTCTTGACACCGAGTTTTTTCCATTGTGCACCAAGTCATTCCAATGATATGTGAGGGGTGTGAGACCAAGTTGCATTGTGAATTAATACATTAAGTTGGGAAAGACAAAATTACACTAAGTTTATCTCTACATGCATTGAGTTGGTTTTATGGTTGACCGAGCTATGTAAATATGGGCAAGCTATACAAAAGAACCACACCCTTTTAAACATGTGTCATTTTTTTCTAAAAAGAGGATTTCATTGAGTTTTTAAGCCAAACCGAGATGCTCTATGGGGGTTGAGTTGGTTTATTGAGGGGACAAGAAAATAATCATGGCCAAGTTGTTTTTATTGAGCTATGTATTTGAAGACTGAGCTACTCCCAACTAGGCGAGCTATCGATCTCCACCTAAGCCAATCCCATATAAAGTCGAGAAGTAAGATAATAAATAAAAATAGGTTTTTTTGTATATGAGCTTGGTCAACTATTCACCCAAACTAAGATGAACAAGAAGAACATGCATTGGAAAATAAATGAGCATTCAACGAAGAGGATATTGTTCTCAGGACTAGGGAGAATTAACATTTCATCATAGAGGTCACGGCTCGGTGAGTTGTGAAGGTTACCTCCATGCTCTAGTTAAACCCATGTCGTGTATTAGTTTTCGACACTAGATGAGACCTTTGAGGTCATATCTCGAGTCGTATCAATGCAATACAAGATATTTTGAGTTAGGGGATCGAGTTATAAAACAACTACCAAACTATTATCAATCTCAAACCACCATGATTATAAAATAAAATTTTACCCTCAATACCTCTTTCTAACCCCAAGTAATATGGGAAAATCGTGGAAATAGCCAGTGACCCTATGACCTATCACCCAACATAAGGCGAAACAATTGGCATGATGCCCTTGGCGGATGATGCATACTCTTGGTGAGTTAAAAGCTTGATGTGGGGTCAAATGGGGTACAGGAGGAAAATGCACGTGGCCATGGAGAGATGAGTTCCCTCCTTTATGTGAGCTTTGCAAGAGAGTTCTACCATTAATGGAGGATTATTTGTAAAAAAAGTACATGCATCTACTTAAAAGGAAAAAGATATAACTAATATATCTACACATCAATGCATCACAAAAGGTAAATAAACATTGTATGAAGCACAAGGAACTAAATATGAGTCATGACAAGCCAAATAACATGAGGGTTTACACCCATAAACAAGATGTACATAATAGATCCATGTATATTGATTTAAAAGAGTTTCTAGTAGCCATACTACATTCAAAAGGGTCATCTCAGACCATATACATCAAATGATAGAGATCCAACCCCTAAAACTAATCTGATCAGAGATCCTAACTATGCTTTCCCCATTATAACCCTTGTTATAGACCCCAGTACCCATACATATGCTTAATGATATCCTTTACAACCCTCTAGCATCAAGAACTCTAAACCCTAGCATCATGAGCTCCAAACCCTTAGCATTTCCTAACATTTCTGCAACACCTCGTTACCCTCCTTCTCTTAGCACTCTCATACCTTCTAGCACCTTTACACTACCTTCTCCTCTCCCCTCTTCTCTCTCTCTTCTTGTTTCTATCCCAAGACACTTATTTAAATAGGATCAACATCCACCACCATGACTTCTCTCTTATGAGAGATCATCATGTGCCAAGTGTCAATGTGGTCCTCCATTGGTGAATGCTTATCCTCTTTAAAACCTTCCACTAACTATAATGATGCCTCTTGGGAATATTCCCTATGTGGAATATCCTTTTCTTGGCCTCCAAGGTTCCAGGCTTGGCACCTTATCCACTTATCATGCCTAGTTCGGGTCCTCACATTTTTCCTCAAGTGACTCCATGATGCCAAATATGGCTAAGTCCTTTAAACCCTTGTTCTTCCTCCCGCACATGCCCTAGTTTCACTTAAACCCTTCTTAAACCCTTTTTACTCATGCACTTTTCCTTGAGCAACCTTCTATTTACTATCCATCATGCACGTGCCTCTTGGTACTTAGCCAATATTTAGGGTCCAACATCACCCCACACTACGCATGTTCTCCATCCTCGAAACATTCTTCTCCTTCAAAGAATAAAGAATAGTGGAATTGAAAATCTAAATAAAGAATGGAAGAATGGAAGAATATGTTATTGCTGCATGAGGAGTGGGAACTCCTTCTTTATGATGCCTCAATCTTCTCCCAAGCATCCACTTCTCCCTTGCCTACTAAAGTAGGTCACCCACCAATGCACTTACTTCATCAAAACTTAGTTCATCACTCTTAGCTTTCAAGCATATCTACAATGCTTTCTAGCTTCTTGCTAAGATCACCTAGCACATCCATCCTGCGAGTGACTTGGGGTATAGTTCCTTTAGCCTATTCTTAATCAAACCCCACAAGGTTTCGATTGCTTCCAAATTCTTCTCAACCTTGGCCAGGATCTTATCATGCTCCACCCTATTTCCTTTGTTCTTTTCCTAAAATTATTTCAGATCCACCTCATGTGTAGAAACCAATATGCTTTCTACCCTATTTCTCTCATCGAACAGTTTTCATACAAAGACTTCACCATCTATGCATGATGGTGGTCTTTACTATGGAAAGGAGCTCGAGTACCAAGTCACTATCTCCCAATCTTTATATTTTCTTCCTCCTTATGCATGTGCCATCACCTCTTCTTCCGACTCTAATGTGAGTGGTCACCTTTCCATGGTGAGGATGTAGGTCAAGTCTTCCAAGCAATGCATGGTTGACTCATATTTTTTCTTAGGTGGGGCTAGGTCTAGGTGTTTTCAAGATAATGGCATCTGAAATGGCCTCTATCTTCTTGTGGAACTTCACACACCTTCACCTTTTCATCCCTCAATTCATGCCTTAACTGCACACTGATCAATTCCTTTTGTTTTATCTCCTTGTCCCTCAATGATCTCCTCATTCTTTTTCTCAAGCTCTTCCTCCAAGACCCTTATTCTATCATTTCTACCAAAGATTCTTGCTTCCACCTCCACCGATACTTTTTGAGCACATTAAAAAATTTCTCATCTAACAGTTGTTGGGAATTTACAAGAGGGTTTACTCCCTTGGCATTTGGTATCTTCATCAATGCATCATGATTTACCTCAAACTTGGGTTCATCAACGTGGGACTCAAAATCCCAGATAAATTTTCCTCATGCAAGGTATGCACCCTCTTCATCAAAAGAATACCAAGTGAGGAGTTGGTTTGTGGGCACTGGTACTTTGGAAGCACATGTGCATAGTACCTTTCTTGATCATTAATATAAGTCATATCATGTTCCTCGTGCCCTACTATGCCCTTTCCTCCACTATGTGTGCGTTGTCTTTGTTGGGAAGCTTACTTCTAAGCTAGGGTCTCCCCACCCATGCTCCCATACTCCTTTCCTACACTTGCACTCTCCTCATTTTCCTTCAACACTTCTTTAGCACTTCTCTCTACTTCATGCTCCACCAACTATTGGATAATACCTTACCACCTCCCTCTCTATAGTGTTATCCATTTTCTCCTTGATCGAGGTCAGTTTGGGGTCTTCTGATCTTTCATGTTTACTTCCTCACTCCCCCTTTTCATGAGTGAATTCCTCATTCTCATCCCTCTCTTCATTTCCTTCTTCATCTAACTCATGTACATCATACACAGGATGATTCTGAGCCTCACCATGCTCTTCATCATCTTCATCACCCTTTTCGACCTCCATGCTTTCTGTTTCTCTCTGAGTCCAACCCTTTTTCACCCTTTTCTTCTTCCTTACTTGGTGACTCCAATTCAGGGGACTTCTCTTTTTCTTCTCTCTCGGGTGACTCTTCTCTTACCGGTGAATCTTCCTTCTACAAAAATCTTTTCTAATGGGATACCTCTTCTAAAATATGTAAGTACTTGTGCCCATGCCCAAATCCTATGCCCCTACTATTTGTATTGTATTGTGCTGCTCGACTTTGCACCTTTTTCTCTAGAGAGCCTCCCCTCTTTCTCTTTTCCTTGGCACAAAATTTTTCCTCATGGTGGGGTCCTTAGGAATGGAGACATCATCTTCAACATAAGCACCTTTTTCATACTTAGGCCTTAGGTGCAAATACACCCTCACTGTTGTTCCTCCCTACAATAGGAAATGTTACTGGTTTCAACATGTGCACATCATGGGAGACATACTTCTCCACATAGGCACTTCTTGGGGTATATTAACTTCCTATGTAGCTCATGGTAATCTTGATCTACTACACTTAGATCAAACCTGAGTTTCTTCACCTCTTTAATCGATTGACCCCATGCCTAGAAGTACTATGCCATGAAGGAGAAAGGAAACTTACACCAAGGACTCTTGGTGCCATCTATCAAAGTAAATCTTGCCGATACAAAAATGTTGGTATATGGCAAACTCAGCCTCTCCTTGTACTAATGAAGGAAACTACTCTTAGGTATTCTCCATTCAGCCCCAATGTCATACATCCACTTATACCACTTTTCTAGGCATGCCTTATGAGTGAGCGGCATCATGGTGTCACAAGTATACTGTTCAAACCTCTTGGGGGGAGGGGTTCTCATCTGGGTATTCCCAAACAAACTTATCCAATTCCCATCAGGCACTCCAATCTTAAAAATACAATGGTGAGGAGGACATTACCAAACATGATCTTCTCTCCATCACACACAACATTTATAATCTCCTCTGTAATAAAATATGAGAGGTTATAGATGGTCCCCTCCGAGATCTTGTGACATACATTCAACTAGGCCTTTTTTGATCTATGTCCATCTCTCTTTCCCATTCAGCTTTGTGACCAAGCATGCAGCCATCCTCATCACAGGGTCAGTGATTACAAAAATGTCAAAGTAGTGTGAACCCTTCTTGTAGTCATAAGCTTCAACATATCTTCTTAATGGCTTCTTTGTCTCCCAAATCATCGTCCAATGATTCTCCTTCATAGATAAGGCCGATGAACTTAGAAATCAGCTAGGGGTTATGCACATCCTCCGACCTATGAAATAGAAGTGGTCTTCATGCACGTGCGACATCAACCATTGGTATAGTCACTCAGGATTCAAAATAGGGAAACTCGTAGAGTTGCAACAACCCAACCTTCTCCATTTTCACCTTCACTTCATCATCATAGATAGGCATTCCATCTGGTGTCCTCTTCTCTATAGGGTGAAAACCAGTTCTAGTGTCATCTCATTTTCTATGGTGCTCGTTTGATGGTTGTAATCACTTACAACCATATCTTTCTGACATGAGACACCCATTCCTTACCAAGTAATACATCATCCGGGTACTACATTTCCATGTACCATTCTTCATTGAAACTGTAGAAATGATTTGTTTTCCTTTCCCTTTCCCTTCTTTGGTGAAACATTTTCTACTTTCCTTGGTGCCATTCCTTCATCGGGTCCTTAAAATTCTTCCTCTCTCTCTCTTGGTCTTGGATTTTCTCAACTTCACGTGGCTCCACTCCTTTGCAAAATTCCTCCAAACCTTGTGCCCTAGCTATGTAAACCCTAACCTAGAAAACCCTTTTTCCACAAGATGACGTAACACCCACGGATCCTTCCACACAACCTTCTCTTCTTACACCCATGTACTCCTTTCCACTCTTGGTTCACTTGATCAAACTAGCTATGCACAAATCTTCACAAATATTCTCAAACCTTCTTCACAAGGATGCCCTAGTTTGTGAGAGCTCTTTGATAACTTAAAACATAAGGTAAAAATAATGCACCCCCGATCTTCTATTTATAACTTTTTATTTTCTCCATAATAAATGCCATGCCACCTACCAATGTACTTTCATAATAAAGGTGGATTTTTTCCAATGCCAACCTTCAATGCTTTTCCTCTACACTCAATCCTACATGAAAAACTTTAACAACCTTCAAAGGCAAAAAAACCCCATACGACCACAAATCCTTACGTGTGCTTACAACATCAAAGGCATTCTTCCTCTGTGTCCTAATCTTGGTTCTTAACATCACCTACCTCATGTTGTTCCTATGATTTTCATTCTTGTACGTGGTTTCTATAAACCTTTTTACACCATCCTTCCCTTATGTTCACCTCTTCTACGTGTGATCTTCCAATCCACGTGTTTTTTATTTTTCAACCCGGCCATCAACAACCATAGCTTCCAACACTTGTCACATCACTCCACCCCACACAAAAATGGATGCATGTGGTCCTCATATAAAATTTTTTTGAAATAATAAGTGGCTACTAGCACACAAAATGCACAAAAAAAAAAAAAACAAAAAAGGGGGAAACACAAAGAAAGGAAACTGCATCAAAGAAAATCCTAGGCTAACTAGAAATATTACCTTATTTACAAACACAAAGAAGACTTATTTATAGTAGGGCTTCAACCTACTCCCATTGAAATGGCACTGAAAATGTTCCATCCAAGTGCTTGTAATTGGAAAGTGCTTGAATCAAGTATATAGGATATAATGTATGGCCCAACCAATGGACTTTGAATTTCCCAAGATGGCGTAGAAACTTGGAATCATACAAGAGAACCATCTTCCCAACCTCAAATTTTTTTTTCTTGATGTGTCTATCATGCCATGCCTTTTCTTGATTTTTTCTATGTTTTTGACTCCAATGAGAAATAACCCACCTCTCATCCAACTACATCAACTTTTCAATCCTCTCCTCAAGCACTTGTTCATCATCTAACCCTCCTACGTGTGCTATATGTAGCGATGGTAACATGAATTCAATAAGTAACACAACTTTCACACCAAACACCAATTGAAAAGGTGTGGCCTTATTCAGTCTCTTATAAGTAGTCCGATATGACCATAACACATCAAAAACTTTTCATCCCAATCCTTTCTTCCCACATCACAAATCTTGGTTAACGTGTGATTCAAAATTTTTTAAATGCCTCAACAATCCCATTAGCTTGTGGGTGATAAGGGGTAGTCTTGTGATGGGCCACCATGAATTTTACTAATAAAATTCTAACTATCTCATTTAAGAAATGAGTACCCCTATCACTTGTTAAGCTCAAGCAGGGCATCCATACCTACTAATTATATTTTCCCACAAGAACCTAGTTGTTGTTTCCATTGTACAATCCATTATAGTACACACTTTACCCCACCTTGTAAGTTAATATGTGTTTGTAATGATATAGCATGAACCTATCCTTTCCACGGCTGGAGAAATAGGGCCTACAAAGTCAATTTCCCATTTCTCAAATGTTTCTTCACTAGAAATTGCTCTTAATGGCATTTCATCTCTTTTCCCTAGTTTACCAAGGCATTGACAATGGTCACAGCCTTGCAATACTCAATACAATCTTTGTAAACCATTTCCCACCAAAATCCTACTAGAAGGATCTGCGCATTGTTACATTCCCCACATAGTGTCCCCCTGCAATTCCACCATGAGCCTCTTCCATGATTTTTGTGCTCATGCTCAAGCACGCACCAATGCAAAAACATCATCATGACCTAGCTTGTATAAGTATCCACTAATTAACATGTAGGGTGTGGCATGTAATGCTAACTATTTCCTTTCCAAAGTCTTCATTCCCTCCGTTGTCACATCCATTTTGAGAAACAAAAAATATATTCCAAGTCGAGGGCATGTGGTGTAATCTAAATACTTGTGCATCTGGAATTGTATCCTCAATGCTCTGCATGTCCTCTCCCAAGTCAATCCTTGATAAATGGTTAGGCCCTAAATTACTCTTACCTAGTTTTACAACAACCATAAACTCAAACTCTTGAAATAATAGGACCCACTACATATGCACCCTTGTAAGATGAGTTTGTTCACCAAGTACTTTAATGGCATGTGGTCCATGTAAAAGATAAAAGGAGTCGATAGAAAATATAGCCTAAATTTTGCAGCAACGCGTAGATCATCAATAATGCATCATGATCTGGTGGTAGTATAATTCTATTCTATTGGGGTTAACTTCCTACTAGCAAAGCACAAGGGATGGTCAAAATTTCACTCTCCAGGTTATGCTAAGATTTCTCCAATTACCATCCTTGAAGCATCAACATGTACATGGAATGGCTTATCCTAAGAGGGAAATTGTAATATGGGCACGATGATAAGCCTATTCTTCAATGTGTCAAATTCCATCTATTGCACCTCTCCCCAATGAAATGTACTTTTGTGCTTCAGAACTCTTCCAACTACATGACGATCTTTGCATATTCCTTAATAAATTTCTAGTAATACCTCATATGCCCAAGGAATCCATGCACCATGCTCTAGCTAGTAGGCTCCCCCAATCCCATAATAATGGTAACTTTGGTAGGATCCACCAAAGAAGCCTTCTTTACATATGATATGTCCCAATAGGGTGCCAAATGGAGTAGTAAAAACACATTTCTTAATGTTGAGAGATATACTCAACTACCAACATCTCTCAAACATCAGCCTTAGATTGTCATAATGGTCCCTCACTAATCCATATATTGTCCAATCATCTAGGTAGACTTGTATAAATTTATGGATGAAGTCTTAAAATTCCTAAACCACAATGTAAAAAACACAACAAGTGTGTTCTTCAGTCCAAAAGGCATGACCATATAGGAAAAAATTCCCCATTCAGTGGTGAATTTGTCTTTTCTTGGTCCTCCTTTGCAATTCTAACCTGATGATATCCTGAGAATCCATCTGTGAAAGAATAGATTTCACACCCAACTACTCCTTCTAGGATCTCTTTGGTGAAGGGGGTTAGAAAAGGATCAATGACACACACCACATTCAAATCCTGTAATCAACACAAATCCTTATCCTCCCATCCTTCTTAATGTTGATGACCATTAGACTTATCCACTCTAATTCCTCAACAACCTCAATGATGCCTAATGTGATCATCTTATCAATCTCCTCCTTGACTTTGACGTATTGCATTCATTTCCTTAGATAAGGTCTCTTCCAAATTGGGTGTGCACCTTCCTTTAACTTGATCTTCATTTATCCCAAGGAGTGGTGAACTCCTTTAAGCTCATGGTACCCACATGGAAACAAATCCTGAAATTCATGCAATAGATCAATAATATTTGAAACCTCCCTTTCTATCTAGTAATATCCAATAATATCTTCCTTAGGTTCCACCTCTGAACCAATGTTAACCTTCTTAGTTTTTAGGGGTTCATGGTAGGCATGTTCTTTCTCATCAGCACTATCCATAACCTCATGCATACCGATAGTATGGTTAACATCTAATTTTTCCACCTCTTCACCATCTATCATGTAGACCAATTTTCCTTTCTCTTTTTCCATGCATGCGCGCTCAAGTTGTACCTCCTCTGATTATTCCTCATCAAAGTGCACTTCCAAGCTAGGTTCACCCAACAACTCTAGTACTATATCCTCCACCATGGCACTATCTCCCATAGTTAGGTGCTTAACAACCTGTAGTGCCTCATTCACCAATGGTTTAGTACTTGATACTTGAAATATTAAAGGAGATTAGTCATCAACTCCTACAAGTTTCATATCTTACTTGTGCAGCTACTCGAGTGAATGTATCATGTGCGTACGTAATCTTATAAGGTGGAGTAAACCTTATACACACATAAATATGGAGGTGATTCTTTTGTACCTTTCATTTAGGCCTTCTAACATGTGTGGATGTGAAACATGGTAGTTTCCTTCCTATGATAATCTTGTATAGTAGTAGGTTCATTGCTTTGGAGAAACCTAACAGAGAACATGATTCTCACCTCATGCCACTCTAGAAGGTTATCAAAATGGGTCACCCATAAACATAATGCAGTCTCAAAAAAATTATAGCTAAGAATACTTCTCCTTTTGACCTTACATATCCACTGGGTCTCTATTTCTCGAAGGAAAACATCAAGGTTGGCTCCCCAATGTAACTTGGCAAATGTTTTCCTCCAAGTTTCTGACTAAGCATGTTTTTTTATTCTCGAAAAAATCCTCTTAACTACCTTCCGACTAACTCATACATCCAATGCACCCAATTATCACATGCCACACTAGTTGTATCACTTATAGATTAAGCATCTTCCCACTAAATAACACCTTCTTTTATTGGTTGTACAACCTCGTGGTCCCCGATAGTGCGTGATAGATTCTATCTTAGTATTTTATCCTAAGGGATCAATATAGGGTGTTGAATTTCAATTTATCAAAGGAATGATAACACATTCTTCATTTTTCTCAATAATTATATACCCCTTATTGAAACATAAGTATTCTTCTTATATCACCAGGGGTGCCCAAGTAATGTTGGAAATTTTTCCACCTTAGCAAGCACCAATACTTCCAAGTATCAAGTGAATTCCCCCTTGGATAGTGATAACAAGATCCTTTAAAACACCAATGGTAATTTCCTTTGTCTTATTATCCATATACAACACATTTGAATATGGTTCTAATGGAGTTCTTCCCATTTGGTTCCATGCATACGGTGAGAACATTAACTTCTACGTGCATGTGACAATCAAAATGTTACTTAGGAGCCATCCATCAACAATTGCATTAAAGGTAATCTCCTTATCATAGTCAAGTCTATGAGGAGGTACATTAGCATGCAAAACCTACCTCTCGTACTCTCCTCCATCACTTTTTACTTTATCTCTTAACCAATATCCTAATAGAGGGATGATATTCTCTTGGTGCATCTTACACACCTCTCTGACATCATCTATATCTGTCTGAGGGTCCTCAATTGACTTTTCTTCTAATCTAACTTCCTGGATTACTCTTTTAGACACTGAATTTCCCCTTGAAGACTTTTGATTACTTCCATGGTCTCTTGATAGACTTCCTTCTGATGCGTAGGGTCCGGATACTTCCCATGTACCACTTCTTCTCTTGTAATCAGTGGTATCTACTTTGGTATCTCCTTGATGCATGTAGCCTCGCATCATGTCATCACCAGTATAGGTTCTAACTCTAACTCATGCACCACCCTTAGCATCCACTATTGATCAACACACTTTACACTCACCATCCTAGTGCCCTTATCCTTTCACCGCTTCTAGCTTGCATGTTCAAACAATTCCAAGCATTCCTCATACTTTCTTTTTTCACACCAAGAGCACTACAAAAATTGGGACACTCACGCCCTTTGTAGTGTTATGTAGATCCACAGTTATAAAGCAAGCCTTCCACCCCAAAACTTCCACAACCTCTAAATCCTCCTCGAAATCCTCTACCTCAACCTCCTCCATCCACATGCCCTTCATAATGATGACCATCATCCTTGGATCTGTTTGCAACATTGGTCTAGCACACACTAGTATCAATGACATCATGTATTTGGTCAATCAATATACAATCCTTGGTGTCATGAGTAGTAGAGGTGAAAATTTTGCAATAGGAAGACACATTCTTATAGATCACATGTTGCAGTAGCATATACCTACTTGGATCATGATCTCCGTGGAAAATATCATAGTCTAACATCATCACATGTACCAATCTCTGAGGAAAAATTTCCTTTGTATGCCCTTCTACCTCACAATCCATACACCATAACCCACTGTGAGTCTCATGAGCCAAGTTTGCAGATAATTTCTCTAGCTACTTTTCCATTGCAAAAATTTGGGCTTCTAGGAATAGACTAACTCTTGTATCAACACTTCCTACTACCTCAGTGTGTAAGGCAGCCTCCAAGGCCTCGCATGGATCTGTGAAAGTCTTCTATGAAAGCACCCTCCTAAATGGTGTGATCAGTCCTTTGATGAACCACTAAGCATGTTATGAAGGGTGAATGTCATAAGATAACTTGGATATGAGAGTCTTGAAATGTGCATCATACTCCTACACACTCTCCACCATTCCTTGTTGAATCTATATCAATGCATTGATGCTTTTGTGTTCAAACTCGTATTCGAACTCCTCCAAAAGTAATTACGCAGTCTGCAATGTAATCCAAAGACTATCTAGTGTGGGTCATACTTCCTTTACCAGCTTATGCACGCGTCCTTGAAGTGTGGTTATAAAATATCTTGCCTTCCACTTTGGGGAAGTGATTCCCTTTGCGCCCATAGTAACTCACACTTGTGTACATGTTCCATGCTATCCTCAACTCCTTGTAATCGGGTAAGTGGAGCAACATCTCATAAAACACCACATGGTATTGTGGACCTTGTTCACTGATCTAAGACCTAAATTCCATTCGGTGTTGCCTAAACCATTAGAGCCACTAGATCCACTAGTGAAAACTCCTCCAGATACACCAGATCCTCCTCTTGTTGTAGGTAAAGGGCCAAAGGAAGTTACACCATGTGATCCTATCTTCATGCTAAATTACGTGCCGAAAGTCGGTGATAACAAACCAGTCCCGATGTGTTTCCCGCCCGCTCAAAGATGTGATACTCAAACATTGTGATCCCACACCTTTCCCAAATGTTGTGCCGAAAAAATATCCCTAAACATAGGAAATGCCTATGTGGCCATATATGTACCAAATGAAAAATTATACCTCCTAGTTATTACTCAAGTACCAATTGTTTCACCTGGTTCTTAGATCATTTCTTTGAAGTGTTGATGAAACAGATAAGGTAACTATTCAAATTTTGGTTGATGGGTTGTTTTACACATATGACTTTCAATTCCACAACTAATCGTGAGAGCTTCCTTTTGGCTTGGAGGAACTACCCGTAATGCAAAGCAAGACCACCAAAAGCAATTAAACAATATGGGCAAGTGAACCGCGCCAACGTATGCTAGATCCGAGAAGTGTGATACTTCCTAGATGGCTATCATTCCACTGTTTTAAAAAAATTAATGTTGTAAACAAAGTAAATCCTATTGTTATTTAAAATGATTTAGGTATCTCACTTAAAATACAATAATAAATATATCTAATCTAATAGGCTAAGCTAGAATAGAATCCAAAGGTCAAATGATTGGTTTTGGGTCTCTGCAGGTTTGATAGAGGTCTCGGGTAGATCACAGGTGAATGAGGGTGAGATGAAATTAGGTGGGTAGGTCTCTATTCAGGGTTGTATGAGAAAATACAGAGACCGGTGTCGTTCAGGGGTGACTGATGGCGGTTCGGTAACATCGTGCTGGTTACTCGAGATCTGGAAATATCACGAACAAGTTATGTTCTCCTTTGTGATTGCATAAAGGAATTTTGTTGGCCGAAATGAGGGATTAGGTGACTAGAGTAGGATTTTTTGAGGTTATAATGGGTATATGGAGGTGAAAATGTCGAGAAGGTCAATAGGGGAAAGGTAAACAATGGATGATAAAATGATGATGAAAATGAAATAAACCAAGAAATTATGAAGTTATACTTACTTGGATTTTGGTCCCGAATGTCCAGGTGTGAGGGATGGAGGTGTTGATGAGGGGTTTGAAGGCTAGAAGTGATCACCAACTCGAAGAAAATCTTCGCATGGGCTACATGTACACTCCTCTTTGCTTGGATAAATCGATCATGGTTAGGATGGTTTTGTAGAGAGAAGATGCTCAATCTCCTTACTTGTATACGGGTTCTTACTGGAATTCACTCTCTAAAGATGCGTTATCTCTCCGAGATGTGCTCTTGCTCATCAAAATTCTCCCAATGTTTTCCAATTTTCATAATAAGGTAGTTTAGGGGTTAAAAGGGTAACGACAACAGTTTGGATTAACCAAAGTGATGGTTAGGGATAGCCGGCGCAATCAAGGTGGGATTTCCTAGGTTTACTAAACTAGAAGGATCCTCCCGATCTCCTTGATATCATGTCATTATCCCATGGATTATACTAAGAGATTCTTGTGATCATGTAGGAATGTGGTTAGAGGGAATGTAGGCATCGATTTTTAGGGTTTGGGTAAGTCTTAGTTAGTTATGACAACTCTTTAAGAATAGGTCTTAGGTTGAGTTGGCTTGGTGAGGTGTCTAAGTGGATTGTATGTGTGGATATTATTTAAATAATATATTTAACTAATAAATATAGTGAGGATAATAAATTAATTTAATTAAATTAATTAAATTAATATTATTGGGGTGAAGGGGGTCATGGCTAGGTAAATGTAATAAAGGGTGCTTATTGGTCAAGGTACGAAAGGGGAGTGTGACCTAATTTTAGTGTCTACATTTTTCCCCTTTTGTTGCGTATCTTGTATTGGTAAGCGATGCTAACAAAAATAAGATGTGGTTGCCCCATGTGTGGGTGAAGGTGATCCCCTCAAACCAGAACTAACGAGGCAAAGATGTCAAGTGATGAGTGGTTTGATAAAAGGAAAATGTGAGGAAAAGGTAGGTGGGCATGGGGAAAAAAGGGTGAAATGTCTACTCAGGAAATCTAGGTAATGGGTCAGGGTCAAAGGTAGCAATAGTCAAATGCACGCACACGTATAAACTGTAGCACGCTACCGGTTGAAGAGCAGGAAAACTCTACATCGTCTAAGGTTGATAAGTTTATCTAGACAAGTTTGAAGTGAATCTGGTATCTAAGGTATAGGATATGGTCAAGAAACACAATGTAGGTTAGGTGTAGGAACGTTTAGGTATGTTCCAAGACACCAAAGGCGGTGGTCGATAAACAATCATGGCAATAGGCTAGGCAAGGTCAATCAACACAGTAACATCTTCCACAAGGTATAACGAACACATGAGGTCAAAGGTCACTAGTGATGGTCCAGGTCCAAATATCTAGGTCACAACATGGGTAAGGCCAAGGTATGGGTAAAATAACAAGTCCCCAAAGGAGGAAAAGAGTAGGCAAGAAAGTGAGGAGGTCTGGAAAGGTAAGGTAAATAGGTTGGGTATAGGTGGGGTGGGGTAAAGGATCAGGGTAAAGGGTGGGGTAAAAGGGAAAAGTAAGGGCAATGTGTAGGTGAAGGTGACCGATGGTGGTCATGGATAACCGACGTCGGTGTAGGAAAACCGACGACGGTGAGGTAGGGCACGCGACCAATGCCGGTCAAGGGGAACCGACGTCGGTTAGGTCGGGTTTGTTATAAAAAAAAAATCCACATTTTTATTATTCATTTGTTATTTGTGAAGTGAAGAAACGACAAAAAAGAGAGAAAAGAGAGAAAAGTCTCCAGAGGAAGTAGGAAAATGACTTGGTAGGCTAATTTGTGGGTTGGTGAGTAGCGGGTCCACGGGATCAGGGTGAGAGAGTTGATTGGTCGAGGTCATGCAGTATTTATTTGGTGATGGAAGAGGATAGAGAGGGATCGTGTGGACCACTAGTATAGCAGGCCGCTGATGTGCCATCAAGATGGTGGAAACATGACGAGATAAAGGCCTAACTCTAGATTGGTGATTAGATAGATTAAAGGTTTTGAGGATTGTCATTTGTAGGGTTTTGTGGGTTTTGGTTTTTTGTGGGTGGTTAAAAATAAAATGTGGGTATGGGGGAATAACGGGTAAGAAAAAGAGGGGGAGGGTATTAAATTGTATAGGTTGGGTAGGTAGAGGTCCTGGAGTAGTGTAGGTCATTGTAGGTGGGGTAAAAGGGGCAGGTGGGAGAGTTTTTAAAAAAGGGGTTTGGGAAGTCGCAGAATTTTCCACGATGCAGTTGACTAAGATTCGCCAAGCTTGGTGGTGTCACTTTGGGTAGAACCAGGATTGGTCACCAAACAGGTGACCGATGCTGGTTAAGTGGTAACCATGGTCGGTAAAGATGAACCAATAGCTACCACCAAACAAGTGACCGATGCCAGTTTAAAGGTGACCAAAGTCGGTTAGAATAAATTGGTACCGGTCAGATTTTAGGCACAAGGGTGCAAAAGTGATGTAGGTTAGGTAGTTGAGATGGGTAGGGTAAAAATAGGGTGGAGGGTAATGATAATTGGTGAATATGGTCATGATTAATGTCGTGCTTGGATTGGATGCAGGGGAGAGCATAGTTACACATGCGGGACAGGGTTCTGCCTCTGTTGGTGACATTGCACAGCTTAACAACCCCTTTGGAGCTACAACACGTGGAGGTAGTGGGCTTGAGTGGGATTTAGCGCTACCAACATATTTTTGGCATCCCAACTTAATGGTCGCGCTCATCAATAGATGGGACTCCGTGACCAACACATTCCACCTTCCGATGAGTGAGATGACTATCACCCTAGAGGACGTGTTTCAGATTTTGCGGCTACCCATATTGGGTGCCCAGGTTTACTCTATCTCCTTTGAGGCCTCATAGGAGCTGATCAAGACAGTTTTTGGCAAGGGGGCGGTGGATCTGAGATTCCATAGTGCTATTTTGAGCTATGGTGAGATGCACCTACTCCGTCCGGATGAGATGAGGCTAGTGGTTCTATTAATGGAGCTAGTGTGCTGCTATGCATTGCCAGATGTAGAGGGTGGATGCTTTCCCTAATCTTTGATGGGGGTGCTCCATGATATGATGGTAGAGGAGACTTGGTTTTCCTGGCACCAACATTCTTGGTGTAGCTATACCAAGAGCTGTGGGCATATGGGTGATTGCGTAGGTTTAGCCTGTGTTGTACCTTTATACTACACTATTAGGCCTATGAGCACATAGTCTGTGTTCGACCTATAGGGATTCCTTGAGCAGATGTATTCCTAGCAAGATCTGTGTGGGTGGGATACAGGAGATGGGTTTCAATTGTAGGAGAGTAGAGATCGAATAGGCTGACATATGATGTGGCCCATTTTTAGCAGTTGTTGGAGGGGTTGTCTGGAGTGGACATTATATAGAGGCCATATGTGGGAATCCCCTCATATAGGCACATGCATGAGGAGCTAGCTAAGCTCCAACTAGAGAGGTGGATACAGGGTTTTCATGTCGAGGAGGATGAGATGATCCCAGTAGACAGGGTCCAACAGCAGATTTGGGCTTGTACATGATATTCCTCCATCCTTCCCACAAGATTGGAAAATCGATGGATAGATGATGCCAAATGTATAAACAAGTACAGGAAGTGGTGGGTGGCTCAGTTACAAGCCATACCACCTAGACCAAGGTAGCTAGACTTAGCTACCATTATAGTGTAGAGAGATGCCCTACAGGGGTAGGTAGTGACATTGATTACCCAGATAGGTATACTGTAGACATAATGGGAGGAGTCTGGCAGCAGAGGTAGCAGAGCTATGAGTACAGGTGGCCATTTTGCAAACCCAAATGGTGGAGGGAGAGCATGGAGGAGATGGAGGAGATGGGGATAGAGATAGTCAAATGACAAATTCTTACTGCTTAGGTGGTAGGTTTATAGGACCAGGTTGGCCACATCCCAGAATGCAGTTGGGCCTTACAGCCCGATATAGGTAGAGGAGTAGGGGATACCACCACAGGAATAGGAGAAAGTCCCAGCCATAGGTCGGCGCACGTAGGTTGCTACACGGTAGGTTGCTGCAGGGGTAGGTATAGGGGCCAAGACCTATGGGACCACCACAAACCATGCTTGTATCCAGGTTACAAGATTCCCTAGGTGAGGTGAGATATTATTAGGACCAGCTCATGGTAGCTGGGATAGACTTCCTATCTTACTGGAGAGTACAGACACAATAGACGTCTAGTAAGAGGATGAGATCCCGCACGCATAGTGTGGAGAGCATAGGAGGTCAGCGAGCTCTGAGGCCCGATCAGGGAGAGGCCACTAGCGCATGGTGACCAGCGCTCGGTGAGGTTTCAGTAGGGACACAGGAGGTCAAGGGTGTAGGTGTGATAAAGAAGGAGGACATCCGGTGAGATGCCTGATATGCGGTCACCTGATTTTTGATGTATACTAGTGATTTTTTTATATATATGCTAGCTCAACGTGCCAAGATAGTTGTATTTTTTATCACATACCGGCCTATGTGCCAAATAAAGTGAGGATGTATAAGTGATTTAGTATATTTTGAGCATATACTGGCCTACATTCTGAAGATATTTTTTATTTGATTCATTCATTCTTTTTGTATATATGAGACCATTCTCATGCGTGCGAACATTTTTGAGATGATAGACATGATGCGGTAAGCATGTATATATATATATTTTTGAGATACACATTTATTGATGTATATGATGAGATACATGGTATTTTGTGATTTGTTGATGTGTTTATGAGACATTGGTTTATGGCTTGTGTTAGATGAGATATGGATTTGTTACTTTGATGTAGATTGAAATTAGGTGAGTTAGGCATGATGGAGTTAGGTTGGTTTAGGCATGGTTGAGTCAGGTTGGGTTAGGCATGGTTGAGTTGAAAGTAGGTTTAGTTATGATTCATTATTTTGGCAATGAATGATACTATGGGTCATATGTGAAATGTTCTATAATCTATGCATAGTGATGATAGAGAGATGGTAGGTGTAATAAATGTATGTTGTGGTAAGCAACTTGTTATGTATGTGGCTTAATTTCAAATTTTGTTATAAAAGGGGAACTAAGTGAAATGTGATGTAAATGGTGAGTTAGGCATGGTTGATGAATTGTTTTAGGGTAGAGAATGGTTGAGCTAACCTCTAAGGGCCCCATGCCCTCGGAGTGCTACCTACATAGTCCCGACAAAAAGGGACCTCAGGCCGATGTAGTTCTCCCATGAGCTAGGGAAGAATATGAAAATGAATTAGTAGGTTTTTGGGCATGGTGTGCATTTAGGTTTAATAGGTGTGGGTAGATTATTGGTAAAAGGATGTAGGTGAAGGTGATTATGGTGAAAGGGGAGGATTACCTCAAAGGTAAGCATCAAGAACCAAGTCTTGTATAAGGTAATCAAAACATAAACAAATATGGTTAAAAGATAAGAGGGGGCAATAGAGCCACCTGATTGGGTAGGATCATACCGAGTAGATCATACCTGGAGGGGGTGATGAACATAAGACCTGAAAGACATTACATGATTAATTGTTCTACAATGAAGGTAGTCATAGGATCACCAAATGTCTAAATTCTAAGATGTCCCTAGAGGTAATTGAGGAAATGAGAGTGGAAATGGTAAGGAGGGTGAAAGGTAGTTAATTTTATATGTTTTGAGTGACAAGGCTTTTGGGCAAGGGGTCCTAGGTCATAATGGGTAAGTCCATGACTAATTTTTTTGTTTTGATAGACTGATCGATATGGGAAGTCTATATGGGATAAATAATATGGTACTCCTTAAGGTCTTCGTGAAGCTAATTGATGTGGGAAGCTTTGGTTGCTCTCATTTTTAAAAACTTCACATAGCTATCCCTCGAGGAGCAAATCTATTTATAGCAACAATTTTTTCGAGAGGAAGATGTAATTTTGAGGGAGTCATCTTTTATTAGAAGTTTGACTCAAGGATTTTAGTCCCATTTGAGGTCTTTGAAATCATGGATGAGACGAAGGTGGAGGATAGGACTCGTGTTCAAAAGGCAAGGTGGAATGACCATGGAATCTCATCTAAAGGTAGATGAAAAGTATCCATTGTAATCATGCTATGTGTAGTGTCATGGTACACATATTCAAGAGAAGATAACAAATGACGAGTACTCACATGATTCTTGTTTAATCATTAGGGAGGTGTATGGAATGGATAGTTCTCAAGGGATGAGCCTATAAAGAGACAAAGGGTGAGGTAGGACAATGAATCAACAATAGAATGGTCAAAGATGTAATGCGTTAAGGGGCTTAGGTTTGGGTTTACCATCAAGTGAGGATAAATGATAGGCACTTGATCCATAGGTATGAGTTACGATGTATGGTCCAAGCCAATTAGGAGAAAATTTGCCTCGTTTACTTTTTTCTGCTTTGGTTACATGTTGATTTTCTTTCAAGACAAGGTCACCAACTTGGAAGGTTCATTCATGAACATGTTTGTCATAAGAATGTTTGATACATTATTGGTAAACTTGAAGGTGATCCAGAGCGTTAAGATGACGTTCATCTAATAACTCTAGTTGTGCTAAGCGGTCCTGACAAAAGTCATCATCAGTAAGCATGTCATGGAGAGAAATGTGGAGTGAGGGGATCTGGACTTTGAGAGGTAGAACAGCCTCTATACTATAGACCAGTGAAAAGGGTGTGGCCATAGTGGAAGTGTGAATACTAGTGTGGTATGCCCATAGGGCAAAAGGAATGTGTGTATGCCAATCCTTCCCAGTATCGTCAACCACTTTCATGAGAATTTTGTTGAGGGTTTTGTTAGTGGATTCATCTTGGCCATTAGTTTGTGGGTAATAAGGTGATGAGAAACTAAGTTGAATGCCAAAGGTGTCGCAAATTTTTGCAATGTTTTGTTTTTGAATTGTTTTCCATTGTCAATGATGAGGCGATGAGGAACACCAAAGTGATAAATGATATGATGGTTAATGAACTCACATATTTTCTCAGCTTTTGTGTAGATGAGTGGTATAGCTTCCACCCATTTTTTGTAGTACTCGCTAAGCGCTTATGATCCATTGATGGCACTAGGAAGAATGAGGATTGATTTCTCCAACAAGATCCAAACCCCATTGAGAGAAGGGCCAAAGGTCATGAGCGACTGTAAGGCATGACTAGGTGTATTGTGAAGGTTGGAATGTTGTTGGAATTTTACAAAACATTTTACATAGTCGCAACAATCATGGTTAAGGGTCGACGAATAGCCTAGGTGAAGAATACACTTAGCAACATCAAGGCCACTGAAGTGACCTCCACATATGCCATCATGAACCTCCTTAATGGTATAAGGAATTTCAAAACTTATGAGGCATCGTAAGAGAATACCATCAAAGCCACTCTTATAGAGGATTCCTCTTAGGATGATGTAACGAGAGACCTTTTTAAGGAAAGTGCGTTTGTCTGTTATGGGTGAGATCAGGAGGTAAGATGGAGAGAGAAAGGTAGTCAGAGTATTGTTTATACCAAAGGTCACTCGGGTCAGGGGTATCGATTCCGATCGAGTAAATATCATGAGGTAAATAAGAAGGTGAATGGAGGCATTGTATGGTGACAAATATTTTAGAATCGGCAGGTGAAATGGGTATTTGGGAAGCTAAGCAGGCCATGGTATCTACAAATTTGTTGGTTGAATGTGGGATGGTTTGAAGGTTATAATGATCAAAGGTGTTTAAAAGTATTTCTACATGATGTTCATACTTTTGAAGTATCTCATTACGACACTAGTACATACCATTGACTTGGTTTACGACCAATTGTGAATCACTAAAGATGTGGGTTGATTTGACATCCGGGGCATATGTGGCTTGGAGACTTAGTACGAGCACTTCGTACTCGGTAATATTGTTGATGCATTCAAAGTCTAGTTTGAAAGACAAATGCATGGGTTCTCCATCAAGAGGAATGAGGATAATACCAGCCCCACCCCCACACTGACACTTAGAACCGTCGAAGAAAAGGGTCATTTGGTAAGGGGGTTCGTCTAAAGAAAGAGTAGTAATTGACTCATCAGGAAAGTCAAAATTAGAGGCATTGTCCAATTGGTCAGCGATGGCTTGGCCCTTGATGGAATTTTGATGAATGAATTTGAGGTCAAGATCAACTAAAAGCATAAGCCATCACACGACACACTGATTTTGATAAGGTTTGGAATACGTGAAGTGTAATGGATCAGTGTTGGTCACAACATAGCAATTGTGGTTGAGTAGGTAAATGTGGAGTTTGGTGGTAATGAAAACTAAGGCTAAGAAAAGTTATTTTGGATGGTTATATCGGTTTTCATAGTCCAAAAGAGTATGGATTATGTAATAAACCACCTGCTCCCTGTGTTGTTCATCACGATGAGCGAGCATGGCTCCCAAGGAATGATCAGTAGCGGATATGTAAAGGTAAAAAGGTTGATCGTATTTAGGTGGAATGAGTACAAGTGGTTGTAGAAGGTATTGTTTGAGGGCCTCAAAAGCTTTGTGATAATCATCATCCTATTTAAAGGAGACATCCTTCTTGAGCAGATGATGAAATGGTTGGCACCGATCAGATAATTGTGAAATGAAACGGTGAATGGACTACAATTTACCTTGTAGGCTACAGAGTTGGCAAAGGTTAATAGGCGGAGGCATTTTGAGGATGGCCTTTACTTTAGTAGGGTCAACTTCTATATGATGGAGGGAATAATAAATCTCAGAGCTTTCCCGAGGGAACCATGAAGATGCACTTCTTAGGTCAAGGTGGACATAATATTTAATGAGGCAACAAAGATGGTTTGGAGGATGGCGAGGTGCTCGGAGATACATTTATATTTGGCCAAGAGATCATCCATGTAATCTTCCAATATGTGATGCATGATATCATGGAAGATGTAAGTCATAGTACATTGATATGTGGCACCAACATTTTTAAGGCCAAAAGGCATGAATCGATAATGAGGGGTCTCCCAAGGGGTGATGAATGTGGTCTTGTGTTGATCTTCTAGGAAAGAAAAATTTGGTTATAACCCGACAAGCCATCCATGAGTGATAGCATCTCATGACCAGCGGTGAGGTCAACCAATTGATCAATACCAAGCAAGGGAAAGTCATCTTTTGGGCAGGCTAGGTTGAGGTCATGGAAGTCCATGCAATTACGAAGTCCCCCGTGCTTTAGTAATGGAGGAAAATGTTTGAAATTCAATGAGGATAATCAATGGGTAAGATGAAGGAAATGGAAAGAAGGCGTTGAAGTTCTTCTTTGATGAGAAGAGCAATGCGAGGGTACATTTTCCTCAGCTTTTGTTTGATAGGTTTGGCATTGGGAATGGTTACGATATTATGGACCACTATGGTGGGGTCAATACCGAGCATGTTTATGTAAGACCAAGCGAAAGCGTGGTTATGATCTTGGAGGAAAGAAGTGATGGCTTCCTGTTTAGCAACATCTAAAGATTGTTCAATCTTTAGGATGTGTGGGTAATCCTGAGTATGAATGTTGATCTCGATAGTTGATTCATTTAAAATGGTTTGTGTCTCGTAGGGTAAAAATTGACAAATATATGAGTTTTCTGCACCAATTTAGGTGAGTATGGATTCATCATCCTGACATTGAATGATGTTAATTGTAGGTGTGTCATCATCAATCATTTTAGGATACAGGAATGGAAAAGTGGAAGGGGTCTCACCTTCACGTTGATAAGTCAAAGGCCATAAGGAAATGGTGTTTATGAAAAAAATGTTAGGAGGGACAGATTCAGAATCCATTGACTCCATCAGTGAGGGTGGTGATGAAGGTGGAGTGGGTGAAGGTGGTGATGAAGATGAAGGTGGATAAGGGCTAGGGTCCTCAATGAGTTCAATGCAGGCCTATTTGGTAGGAGGTTCAGTGGAAGCCGATACCACTACGGTCGTTATATTTGTAGGTGGTACATGGAATAACGGTATGGCGGCCTTTCTCGTAAATTCCAAAACCAAAGCCCTTCCATGCATAGCCGTGTAGGAAGGTGTGGGTGAAACAGTGGTTGGTAAGTGATTGGAAGTCAGTTGAAAATGGGTGGGTTTGTGATGGTAGTTCAGGTGTGTAAGTGGTAGCATCAATTCCCCCATAGGTGAGACTAGTATGAAGATGAAGAGGACCATAAAGGAGGCATTCTCCTATATGGTGATCATAGCGAGGGTGTTGGTGAAGACTTTCATACTCCTGTAGAGTAAGGAATGTGTTGACACTATATAGGTGGTACTCCCCCAGAGTGAGGCATTGAAAAACACCTTCTAAGGGATCAGTGGTTGGTAAGTAGGTAGCTGGAATGGATGATGTGTCAAAGGTTGATGTGGAGGTGGAGTTAATGGATTGGGAAGCTAATGGGTCAACCATGAAGGTTATAGAAGTGGTAGGAATGGAGGAGGTATGTGCAAAGTGAAAGTAGCGGGTCAGACTGGTAGGCGGAGGTGTAGGTGAAGTGGTAGTGGTTGCAGAGAGCTAGACGGCTTGATAGGTATTAGCACATCATTGGGTCGGTAAAGCATGTTGCATGTTTTGAAAGGTGATGGGTCAACTAGAATGGTATAAGTGTGTCCTTCGTGTTCAAACTTTACACAACGATGTAAATTGGAAGGAATGTAACCCATGACACAAATCCAGGGTCTACCAGGCAACAAGTTATATTGGAATTCCCCCTCCAAAATGAAAAAAAAATTGGAATAGTGTGGGGGCCCACGTGAACGTGGAGGATGATAGTGCCTAGTGTGGAGGTGATAGCATCATTGAATGAATGCAACATGACCGGATGTTTATGCATCCAATTGTCAAGTATATGCATTTGAGAAAATGCATGGGATGAAATGATGTTAATGCTAGTGCCTCCATCAATCATCACACAACGTACCCGTATGTCATCAATGTGGATGGAGATGAATAGGGCTGGGTCTAGGTCATCATTTTTGTGTGGCGTGATCTCATCCTCTGAGAAGCTAAAGGAGGCCACTTGGTGAACAAGGTAGGGTGAAGAGGAAGGTGGTAATTGGGTGAGAGAGGCTACATGATGGGGTGTGATAATGGAGGCTACATGTGTAGGGTCATTGGGTAAAACCTCAATAGATTGAAGAACCTCCATGAGAGCTTGATGATGGGATTATGAGGTTTGGATGAGGTCATATAAGGACATTTAGAGGGGAGATTGATGTAATTATTAGAGCATGGTGCGATGTGTGATGCCATTTGAAATGGGGTACGTGGGGCCATGGATAGTTATTTTAGGTATGGGTGTAGATGGTATGTTGGGTATAGGATTGGTTGATGAGGCAGTTTCCTTTTATTTTCCCTTTTATGCACATGTAGTGACATGTATCATGTTGATTTGAGGGAAGTTGGCAAATGGGGAAGGTGTAGGGTGAGTGGTGTAATGACATGAAGGGAAAAAACCTACCGGAGGAGAAAATCCTTGTGAGGTGAGTTGGGTGCAACGACATTGGGGTGGTGGCGTGGCAAGTCTCTCTGATGTGAACCATGTTAATTTCAAATCTTGGGGGTGGCTCTAGGGGTGTGAGGGTGGAGGTTGTGGTTGTTGAGTGGGAAGTGTGAGAATGGGTTTCGGTGAAGTAAGATCCTCATCAAGAAGGTCGTCATCGTCAAAGTTGGTTTTAGGTGGACACAATTGGATAAGGATGGTTTTCAAGGCCTTGCAGCTCTCCACATCATGCCCTGGCACATGATGGTATGCAAAAAAATTAGTATCATCAAACCCTTTTGGCTTGGGTTTGAGGGGGTCGTAAGGTCAAAGTGGCGGTAATGTGATAACAGAAGTCTCAAGGAGGTTGGTTAAAATTTTGGCATAGGACCCTGTTAGTGGATCACAATGGGAAGTGAACATGGGTTTGGGTGCGGTGTGTGGTTGATTGTTGAGGAAATGTTTCGGAAGAGTAGGAACGGGTCGAGCTATGGGTTTAGGTGCTTTGGTGTGGTTTTAGGTATCGTTCATGTTTGTTTGGGTAGGGGTACAGAGATGGATGGGTTAGAGGGTGTGTAGTTGTTCTAACTACCTTATTGTAGGGTAGTGGGGTTTTATTTTTGGGTTACACCTTTTTGGGTAAAGGTGATGTGGGTGTATGAGGTCTAGAAGGAAAAGCAAATGGAGGAAGAGGGAAAGTTATCCACGGGGATAATGGGGGTGCTATGAAGGTAGATGATATGGGTCGTGCTTGGGGTGTGAGGGACAATGACTAAAGTGTAGTGGTTAGTGAAGCAATAGCTGAGGGTATTAGAGGTATTGGTGGTAAAGAGACTGTAGGTGCAGGTGTAAGTCGTGTTGTGTGCCTGGGTAGGTTAGAGGTTTGTGAGGAAGGAATGGGTTGTTGTGTTATTAATTTATGGATGGGTGAAGGTTGTTTGACCATGTTGAGCAGTTGAGGTCTTAAGATAGATAGGAAAAGTGTTGGTGTGGTTGGTGCGGTTGGGGTATGAGGTTGATGAGTTTGTTTCTTTGGTTTGGGTTTCGAGTAGGTGTGGTATTGACGTTGGAGGATGTAGCTAAATCTAGTTTAATAGGTGGATGAGTGAGGCTGGTGGTCAAGGTGACCCCTAAAGTGGTAATAGGTTTAGTTGAGGCAAATGTTGTAGGTGTGGGTTTGGGTTTAGATGTAGGTTGGGTTATGGGTAAGGGTGTGGTTTGAGTGCTAACAGTATCATGGAAGGTGTTGCGACAGAGGTGGTTATGTTTGGTTTGATTGGTCAAAATGTCTTTGGGTAGATAGTGGAGGTATCATTGAGGGATCTTTGCATTTGTGTTGAGATGGGGAGTAAGAGGCGCCCCTATAGTAAGGCCCTATCCACATAATCTAAATGATCGGCCAAAAGTGAGAATGGCATGTCTCGTAGTTGGAGTTGGTGAGGACCTAATGGAAATTCCCTTAAAATGTGTATTAGAGATAGGGAATTGGCTCGCTTCATCTTCCGTGGGTAAGAGATCCAAAAGTAGGTCAGCGGGATTATGGGTAGTTAATGGAGAATGCTCGCTAAGAGGCAAAGATATCTCAACTAGGTGTATGATAGTTGGAGGACATGATGGGAGCTCCTCTATAAGTGGAGGAACAGATGGGCACTCCTCTATGGGTGGAGGATGCAATGGGTGCTCCTCTCGTGGGTGGAGGAGATATTATAGGTAAAGGTTCTCTAAGTGGTAAAGCGAGGGGTGAGATGGGCTCAATGTTAGCGGAAGACCCTTCATAGGTGATGAAGGAGATAAAAGGTGTTCCTTTTTGGTAAAGGAACAGGGAGGTTGGTTCCAACATAGAAGGAGGATTTCAAGCTAGGATCTCCTCTATGGAAGGAATATGGGGTAATTAGGAGGTAATAGGTACCTCATTAAAGATAGCGTGAACCTCGCGGTTAAGGGTATTGTGAGTTGATGTCTCACCGCTTTGATTGGGCATGGTTGGGAAATGGTTTTTTAAAGATTTGTAGATTTTGGTTGGGGGTGGCATTGGGATTATCCATAGTTAACTCACCTTTCTTGAGCATTTCTTGGACAATATTTTTGAAAGTGATGTAGTTGCCATCACTATGACCCTTTACTCGATGATAGTTATAGAAATCATGTTCTTTATACCATGTAGGCACAGGGTGAGCACGGTCAAAACCAGTCTAAGGTTTTATAGGTGGAAGGATGATGGATCTAGCTTTGATAATATTTTCTAAGACAAAGAGTAAAGTTCCCCATCGATTGGGTATATTTTTGTTTCTCTCAAATGCAAATTGAAAAGTCCGGATAGGTGAGAGATTAGATGAGGGTGTAGCCTTTGATTTGACAAATGATATGGGCTAGCCTTGAGTACCACTGTGTTAGCAGTGCCCTTAGCTTTTGAATAATTGGTTTGTGGTTTGGAAGAAGAAGAGGTATCATTCGACTTGAATGCCGAATTCTTATTGTGTAATTGGATTTTCTTCTCTTCGATGGCCCGAATCTCTAACTTTCGTGCCATAGTGAATGCCTCATCGAATGTTTAGAAGGTTTGGACCTGTAAGGTCGGTGAAATATGTCTAGCACAAGCCCATGTGAAGAGCTCAATGAGTTCAGTTTTTGGCAGTTGGAAGGTAAGTTGATTGATTAGGCTACACCAACGGTAGTGACAAAATATGTGATAGATTCATCCTTATACTAACGTGTGGAATATAGATTGGTCATGGTAACCTTCTTGATGATATTGATAGAGAAATGATCCAAGAAGGCTTGGGCTACCTAATTGAATGAGAATATGGAGTGTTTAGGTAACCCACTATACCAATCTAATGCAGGTCCAGTGAGGGACATGGGAAAGGTTCTCAAAAGTAAAGCATCATCATGAGCGATCAGATAACACCCGTGTTTGAACAACCGTAAATGCTACTGTGGGTCTTCTTTTCTATTGAAACGATTGAATTTAGGAATTTTCCAATGCACGGGGTATGAACAAATAGGAATGGATGGGTGAATAGGCTCATTGAAAATCTCATCGTAGGTGAGAGTGTTGCAGGAGCAGTAAACTGATGCCTCCAATGTCCGTATCTTGTACAACATCAATTTAATTAGGTCGTTGGTGGGTTGTGATGATTAGATGTCTCTTATAGCATGAGGAGGTTTGTTTTGGGCATATAATAGGGGTGGCACTCCAGTGTATGGGGCTGTCATGTAGGGTGGTGGAGAAGAAGGTAGTGAAACAAGGGGTATGTACCCGGAATGTATAATGGATGAAATGGGAGGTTGTTGATAGTATGTATATGGGGGTGGAAGGGTCATGGTAACCCTAGTGGCAATGGGGGCTAATGATTGTGGAATGAAAGGACCACATTTTGAAATGGGGTAGGGGTCACCGACACTAGAGGTGGTAATGTAGCTACGGGTATGTGTGAGACATTAGGGGCGGATGAGGTTGTGTTTGGGGTAGTTGTTGAGGGTACAAATCAATGTAACGAGGGCCACAGAGGTAACATACGTGACATTCATAGCGGGTATAGGACCTAATTGCAAAACACCTGGGGTAAGGTGGATGCTGAAGCATAGAGCCGATGGGGCTGATGCGGGAGTGGGTGCGAGATTTTGGGGGATAGATACAAGCATGTCATATATCAACCGACTCAAGGCATCTCAAGTGGGCGAGTGGGATAGGTAAAACTAAAAGTTAATAGGGTCATGGTCAAGGATTCATGTGAACTCCTCATCTCCTAGTGATAGTAATAGGTTGGATGGGATCCATGGCTAGTGATAAAATAGAATGTGGTGAAGGACTAGGTGGGAGTGTTTGACAACTGGCATCAAATACAAGTGCACTTCCTTGTCTTCGGGTCAGCACCATGTGAACCAATACTGATCAGGTAGGGTTGCTTCTCTGTAAATGACATAGAGAATAGTAGGAACAGGTGAATCTAGTGACAAAAAGTGGATTAAGCGCCAAATGGTGGCTGGAATGTGAAACAAGCTAACCGATGCTAGTTAGGGAAAATTGACGTTGGTCGAGGTAACCGCCCGCTTATCAGAAAATGAAAGTGAGTAAGCATTAAGGTAGAAGGTAAAATCTGACATGAATGCCAAATCTAAAGATGTTTAAAATGTCAATGGGAATAATGATAGTGACAGGGACTATGAAAAGTGGAATAAAGTGAAGTAAAATGTCCTTTTGAGTAGGTTAGAAAAAGGACCTGGAACCGATGTCAGTTGGGTATAACCGATGGTGGTCAAAGGTAACCAATGATGGTTACTGTGAAATTGAAACAGTGATGAAAGAAAGTGGTTGTGAATTAAAATCGATGTAGAATCGGACTGCACTCGAGAATGATGATGATATTTCCCGGCACACTCTCGGTGAAGCTGGAATACACTAGTTGTGATGAGGAGTGTGCAAAGATGAACCAAAGAAAGTGACGAACGTGATCTCTCACCTCAAAACGCAAGCCATGTAAAAACACTAAGAAAATGTGAACCTAGGAGTGCCTTTTCTATTATGTTTGTTTAGCTTATGCTATTTAGGGACTGACACATGAATTGTGAAATAGAATTTTTGGTGAGGATGGCTTCCTACAAAGAAGGAGATCTAAAAGGTGAGGTTTCAGGTATGTTATGGTGGGGCGGGCTTCGCTCTAAATTATGACTCGATAGAGTACCGAGCTAGGTGCCACCGTGTCGTGATCATGTGATCACCTACATCTTCTTCTAGGTAGGATGTTGTTTAAGAATGTATGTATTTTGAATTTTTGTGAGGTTTGGTAAGACTCAGAGAAAGAGAAAAGGACATAAGTGTTTTTCTATGATTCGTTTGTCAACCATCAACTGGGCATGACTTCCAACATATAGGTTGCCCTCAATTAATGTGAGCTAATGCAATAAATTAGAATGGAATGCACTTATTTTTAAGCCCAAATCAAAATGTGAAATTTGATGACACAACAAGATGAAGAGGAAGAGGGATGTTCTTTCACTACAATGTAGAAAAATGAAGAAATGGTTCTTTTTAACTACACCAAAAGAAAAATTTCCTTTAGAGAAAATAGAAAGAAGAAGAGTGGGTTACCAAGGAAGAAAATTAGTGTGTACGCTTTTCGAAGGGAAACAAACACAAATTTTTTTCCTATGAATGAATGAAATGCAAGGAACCCTAGATGGGTCCCACCGGCATGCCAAAATGTTTCACCCGATTCTTAGATCATTTATTTGAAGTGTTGATGAAATAGATAGGGTAATGGGCATAGGAGGAATACATGTTCAAATGTTGTTTGATAGGTTGTTGCGCATGTATGAATTCCAAATCCACATCTGATTGTGAGAGCTTGTTTTTAGCTAGGGGAACTACCTGTAATGCAAAGTAAGACCACCGAAGGAATTAAACAATATGGGCAAGTGAACTACCTAGTGTATGCCGATCCGGGAAGTGTGATACTTCCTAGATGGCTATCGATCGAGCTTGTTTTTGCTAGGGGAACTACACCGTAATGCAAAAGTAAGACCACCGTAAGGAATTAAACAATATGGGCAAAGTGAACTACCTAGTGTATGCCAGATCCGGGAAGTGTGATACTTCCTAGATGGTCACACCACCTGCTTTAAACAATTTAATGTTGTAAACAAAGTAAATCCTATTTTTATTTAAAATGATTTAGGTATCTCACTTAAAATATAATAAGAAATAGATCTAATCTAACAGGATAAGCTAGAATAGAATCCAAAGGTCAAATGATTGGTTCTGTCTCTGCAGGTTTGATAGAGGTCTTGGGTAGATCACACGTGAATGAGGGTGACATGAAATTAGGTGGCTAGGTCTCTGCTCGTGGCTATATGAGAAAATACAGAGACCAGCTTTTGGTTAGGGGTGACCGATGGCAGTTTGATGTAACCCGTGCCGGTTACTATGAGATTTGGAAATGTCATAGAACAAGTTGTGGTCTACTTTGTGATTGTGTAAAGGACTTTGGTTGGTCAGAATGAGGGATTAGGTGATTGGAGTAAGATTTTGCGAGGTTATAATGGGTATATGGAGGTGAAAATGTTAGAGAAGGACAATAGGGGGCAAGGTAAACAATGGATGATAAAATGATGATAAAAATGAAATAAACCAAGAAAGTATGATGTTATACTTACTTGGATTCCGGTCCTAAATGCCTATGTGTGAGGGATGGAGGTGCTGATGAGGGGTTTAAAGGCTGCAAGTGATCAATAATCAAGAAAATATTCTGCATGGGCTGCATGTACACTCCTCTTTACTTGGATAGATCGAGATCATGGTCAGGGGATGGTTGTACATGAGAAGATGCTCAATCTCCTTACTTACATGCAGGTTCTTGCTGGAATTCACTCTCTAAAGATGTGTTATCTCTTTGAGATGTGATATTTCTCATCAACCTTCTCCCAATGTTTTCCAACCTTTAGAATAAGGTAGTTTAGGGGTTAAAATTGTAACAGAGATAGTGGTCTAGCTTAACCGGTGATGGTTAGGGATAATCGGTGTCACCAAGGCAGGATTTCCTAGGTTTAATAAACTAGGGAGATCCTATTGATCTCCTTAGATCTTGTGTCATTATCCCACCGATTAGACTAAGAGCTTCTTGTGAGCATGCGGGAATGTGGTTAGAGGGAATGTAGGCATCGATTTTTAGGGTTTGGGTAAGTTTTAGTTAGTTATGACAACTTGCTAAGAATAGGGCTTAGGTTGAGTTGTCTCTGGGAGGTGTCTAAGTGAATTTTATGTGTGGATATTATTTAAATAAGATATTTAAATAATAAATATATTGAGGATAATGAATTAATTTAATTAAATTAATATTAGTGGGGTGAAGGGGGTCATGGCTAGGTAAATGTAATAAAGGGTGCTTATTGGTCGAGGTACGAAAGGGGAGTGTGACCTAATTTTAGTGTCTACACCAATACGATACCAACTAGATTATCAAAACTTGTCTCAGAATTAGAAAACTAAGCGCAAGGTTTTGGTCACCATGTGGGTTAAGATGTGTGCTTACATCTTTCCTCCTTTCTTCATATGATGATATCTCTATAAAATCCGAGGGGGTTTCACTTCCGCACTTGCCAATATGGGTTAGCTCGGACTACCGAGGTTTCATGTCCACCGCGTGAACCTCAAATCCTTCCCATAACATATGCCTCCATAAATACATCACTCATGGAGCTTCATGTTTTCTTTTCAACTATCTCTTCCAAGATTCATTATACTTAAGCCGCATCATATAATCATGGATATTCTTCTTAGGTCCAAACATGAGGTCTATAGTACCAACTTAACCTTGATGCATATGTTGATAGCCATTCATATAACTCTACTAAGCAAAAATAAAAAAATTTCTTATATAACTCATGATACATGTGATCCTCTACCCATTTATGTGCATCAAACTCAAGTCTAGTGTTAAATATTTGAGCAAAATCATCCTCCATGTTTTTGAGCCATGCTTTGACACTATCCAAGGTCAAGTGCTCTGTCATTACACATTTCTCTCACAATAGCTTCAAAAGAGGTCCCAGAAAGGGAATCCAAATGTATTCATTATTTTACTCTCAATACCTCTTTCTAACCCCACATGCATCATCCTATCACCCAACATATGTTGGGTTCTCACCTGAAGCATGCAATGGTACCGAGCCCCTCCTTTATGTGAGCTTTGTAAGAGAATTCTACCATTAATGGAGGATTATTTGCATAAAATGAAGTACATCCATCTACTTAAAAGGAAAAAGATATAACTAACAAATCTACACATTAATGCATTACAAGAGGTAAATAAACATTGTATGAAGAACAAGGAACTAGATATGAGTCATGACAAACCAAAATAACATGAGGATTTACACCCATAAACAATATGTACATAATAGATCCATGTATATTGATTTAAAAGAGTTTCTACTAGCCAACCTGCATTCAAGAGGGTCATCTTAGACCATATACATCAAATGAAAAAAATACAACCCCTGAGAAATTATCTGATCAGAGATCCTAACTATGCTTTCCCCATTATAACCCTTGTTATAGACCCCATTACCCATACATATGCTTAATGATATCCCTTACAAACCTCTAGCACCAAGAAATCTAAACCCTAACATCATGAGCTCCAAACCCTTAGCATTTCCTAACATTTCTGCAGCACCTTATTACCCTCCTTCTCTTAGCACTCCCGTACCTTCTAGCGCCTTTACACTACCTTCTCCCTTCTCCCCTCTCTCTCTCTTTCCCAATCATATCTTTAAATAGGATCAGCATGGTCCTTCATTGATGAATGATTATCCTCTTTTCGCAAAGCCCTCCACTAATTATAATAATGCCTCTGGGAATATTCCCTTTATGGAATATCATTTTCTTGGCCTCCAAGGTTCCAGGATGGCACCTTATCCACTTATCATGCCTAGTCAGGTCCTCATGATTTTCCTCAAGTGACTCCATGATGCCAAATATGGCTAATTCCTTTAAACCCTTATTATGTCACCCGCATGCCCTAGTTTCAATTAAACCATTTTCATGTGTTTTTTCTAAGCGCCCTTCTATTTACCGATCTTGTGTGCATTCATCTTGGTAGTGAGCCAATATTTAGGGTCCAATAGAGGGTCGACCGAGTTGGAATTTGGTCAACACGAAGGTCGTCCGAGCTGGAATAGGATGTGGACATGGTATTTGATGGTATGGGAATGAGAAACTCACCCACGTGACACCAAGGCACTTGGGAAACATAGGGTTCTACATGCAAAGTGGGAGGTTCACTAATGTAATTCAAAGGGGATCAGCATCCAAGTATTTTTCAAAGGAGAGGAGAAAAGAGAGTCAACTCGGCCGAGCCCTTATAATATCTAAACTCCCTCCCACACTAAAGAAAAGGAGATAAATCAAATATGGGCCCCGCAATATTAAAATACAGAAATAATTCTAAATGATGATGTAAAACATAGGGGAGGAAGTAAAAATAATTTAAATGATACTTTCCACCAATGAATTTAATTTCCAATCCTCGTAACAGGGAAGTAAACCTGTGAAACTCAAAATTTCTGCAATCACTCATAGAGCCATAACTAAAGCGATTCTCAATGGACTTTCAAGAAATTGGTCTCACTGGAATCGTGGATATAATTTTAATGCACAAAAATCAAAAAATCTAGAAATTGATGGATATTTTATAGTTATTTTTAAGGAAAATTAGCTCAATTTTGTTTGGTTGTTGGATAGTGGTTGGAGGGGCATTTAATGAGCATGGGAAATCATTCCTTCATCGCTACATGTTATGGGACATATTGAGATTTCATTTAGAGGTCCAAAATCAGCAACTACACTCATTTATCATAAATTGAAATTAGTTGATAAGTGAATTTATGGAATTGCATCCCCTCTCTCTCCACTCAAAATGTTGGAATATAATGATTAAGTGGTCTGGCCAACCCTTAATGTATATGGGTCCATCACTAATATATAGGTTAATATTTAATAATATGAAATATTTATATTTATATTATTAAATATGCTAACCTAAGTATATACTTTAGGTTAAATATTTAATATCATGAAATGATTATATTTCTAATATTAAATATTATAAACCTAGGTGTATGTGTCAACCATTTTAGGTTGAAAAGGTGGGTCGAGAGACATACCCGATCACCTTATATAAAAAGGACTTTACGCTCCTCATTTGATATATTTGGGAAATATATCAAAGGTTTGTAAATCAAGTGATTTTTTTATCCTTGTAAATAGGGTTTTGAAGGAGGAGGTGATCTTACTAGATGTAAAATAAGTTCTCTAAAGTAAAAGGTTATTTTCAAAGTGATTTTTACCCTATTAGGGTTTTCCACTATAAATACTATGTCACTTGTGTTATTTATTTCCTGTAAGTATTTATTTATTTATTTATATTATGATGTAATATTTATTTAAATATTTATTATAACATTATATAATATGTAAGTTGAAAAAATCCGTATTTATTAGAATCCTCAAATTCTAACATGGTAACAGAGCGAGGTAAATTAAATAAATTAAGATCAAATGTTGTGTATTTTATTTATTTAATTTGTACGGTTTTTTTCAACTAACCCGAAGGATATTTAAAATAACCAGCCCCTTCTTTCCATTGTGTAACCTAAAAGTTTTTCTTTGTGAAGAATTAAGGTGAATTCACAAGTGAAAATTTAGAAATTTCTTACCTTCTCGTGAAAACTTGTGTACAGGTAAGGGTAAAATATTTGAATTATTTTTTTATAGTTTTAATATGTACAAGTTAAAAAGATATTCAAAATAAAAACACAAAGTTAAATACAAGAAAAAGGAGACAAGCTCCATAGAAATAGGATTTTCAATTTATTTCATTGGTAGGGTGAAAGTAATTCTCCCCTCTATAAATCTCCAGGTTAACTTGTATTTTTTTCATGTGGAATCATGCCCTTTTATAAAATTCATTTACTATTTTAACCTTATTGTGTTTTCAAAAGTAATCTATGTGTGTCCTTTGGACTCCTTTAATAAGATTCGATTTGAAAAACTATAGTTTATAGTTAATCTATAACTATATCCTATATAATTTGAAAACTATATTATTATTTTTAAATAAAAATATATATAATATAGAATAAGGTTTATATAATAATTTATATAAACATCATATTAAAATTGATATAGTTTTGAAAAAAACTATATATTAAAATCCTTAAACCATATTAAAATTACATGGGATTGGGGAAGAGTCAACGCAGACCATATTCTAAGCCTAAGTTTAAATCATATTTAAACTTAACTTATAAATCTAGGCATATATAGTTTAAAAAAGAAGAAACAATCCTAAGTTAGAATCATATTATACATGTATGATTTGGTCTATATAAATTTAAACCACTTAAAATATAAATTTTATTAGATTTGGTCTATATATGTTTTTTTAAAACCTAAGTGCTTACTTTTTTGGGAAGGGGGCCATGTTTATTACTTGGCCATGAAGGGATTAATTTTTAAATCTTAATACTTATTAAATAAAACCTAACATGTTTCCCTAACCATTTATAGTATCCATGTAAGGGGGCGGCCCCATTCATTTATATCTTATAGTTTATAAAAACTATATAAATAAACCTATTTAAAGGTTTTCTTTTATGTAAGAGTGGGAGTGGAGAATAAAATGAGATAATATCTCAGATATAAATGTGGAATTCTCAAGTATAATTGGAGATTTTTTAATTTTTTTAAAAGCTATTTTATTGGTGGCCCACGTGAAGTGTGGTAAATATTTGTTAAAATATTGGTAGTTATAGCCACATAAAAATTTTAAAGTTTTTAGCTTATATGAATTATATAAAATATTTTACAATCTTTCCATAGTTTTAAATGTGTGCAGGGTAAAATTAAGAGTAAATGAAGGGAGCAGACAAGGTTCATGAAAATAGGGATTTCAATTTATTTCATTGGTTAGGTGAAATTACTTGTCCCCTCGTAAAATATGCAGGTTAATCTATACTCTCATAAATCTACTTGCACTTGGTAAAATTATTTTAACCTGTTCTATGTCCTTTAAACCCCTTTAATGACAGTTATGTTTTTTTATTAAAAAAATACTATAGTTTATAATTTTTATGAATTATATGTTGTTTTTTATTTACATTCTATAAACTATATACCTCTTTTGTTAAAGTGTATATATTTTTACATTATAAACTATAATGTGTTAAAATATAACCTCCCTAATATTATATAGAAGAATAAATTTTAGAATTTCACATTCTGGAAATACACAAGTTTTGGCTTTATTAAATTTGACGGTCAAATGACCGTCACAGTAGACCAAACATAAGACAATATGATAGTAATTTAGACGTCAAATTTAATCTCGTAGGTTCTAGGAAACTTTCACTGTGTTAAAATTTATGGTCAAATGACCGTCATGCATGACACTCAAAAAAAGCCATTATGACGGTCATTTAGACATCAAATTTAAGTTGGCCGGATTTTTGTCTACATTAATTTTTTCAAAAATTTGAAGTTGTTATGCATTCTTAGGGGTCTCTTCTTCACTTCTATATGGTCAGAAATATTTTTTATATAAATCTGGGTATAATGCAAAGCCCTTTATATTACAAGTTATTATTTTGATTATAGGAGGTTAATTAGTATGCATTGTAATGACAGAATTAGTTATGATCAAATAGTTTCTTTAGATCTGATTCTAATAAAAGTGTTGTTTTTATTATCAATAAATATATATCTAACTCGTGGGTATATTGTTTACCTCACTACAAACGATCCAAATAGAATTAAAAGAGCATCCAAGAAGTAAACTCGCTTGGGCTGGTGGGAATCATTGTAAATGTTGATCTTGGTGGTCTTTTTATGTGACTTTGCTACTTTTTTGTTGTTATGTTACATTCTATGTCCTTTTTTATTTCTTATTGTAACTACCTCTTGGTTACTTATGGTAATACTATTCTATCTAGATTTTGATCCTTTCTTGTTGAATCTCCATTGTTATATCAAGATGTTGAGCCCTTTTTGTAATAGGGTATAGTCCCTTTAAAACTATTTATTAATAATAAACTATGTGGTACATTGTATATTATAATGGGGTTTGTTTTGCAAGTTTAGAAAAACAATAGCATCCAACTATTTCTGTCTTTACAAAACCCATATCCCGAATGAAACCAATTACAACATTTGGGTCAAACAGATTTATGGCGAGGAAAATCTGGATGATTATTTTTAGATCTGAGGTTGCTCCCACCGGTCATCAAGAAATCTGTAGATAACATGAATACATTCTTGCAACAAATACAGAAAAACTCTTTCTATGATTCTATGTAATGTGAATGATGAGTACCTTCTACACATTGGTAATATCGAACATCCAAAAGAGGTATGGACACAACTAAAATCTATGCATGAAGGATACTTGGTATATCAAGGATAGTAATGAGAGTACAATAGCTGAAGGAATTTAAAAAAATGGTTTGTATCTTCTTTATGATTTATCTTCTCGCATCTTGTTTTATATCTCAAAGTTTGAATAATTTAAAACTATGGTATTAAAGGTTAGGATATGTTCATTAGCAAAGCTTATATGAAATGCCTAGATATAATCTAGTGAAAGGTATACATGTGTTGTCTTCTTCTCTTAAAGTTACTTTATTAAATTCTTCTAAATTATGGGTTTGATTCTAATTTAGTAAATGGTTATGATGATGTTTTGATATTATAGATGTTTCTGAAACTCTTATCTTCTTAGATAAGAAATTAAATTGGGCTCAATCTATGTTAGATAGTTCAAATCCTATTAACCTTAGGAAAATTACCAGAAGCAATCATATGTACCATGCATTAATTACCTTATATGAACTTAAGTCGCAAAATATTATAGGGTCTAGGTGAATATACTTTGTTAGAATTTTAGGATTCTAATAAATATGGATTTAATAAAATTACATATTATATAATGTTACATTAAATATTTAATTAAACATTACATCATAACATAATTAAATAAAGAAATACTTATAGGAAATAAATAACACAGGTGACACAATATTTATAATGGAAAACCCCAATAGGGTCAACCACTTTGAAAATAACTTTTTACTTCATAGAACTTATTTTACATCTAGTAAGATCACCTCCTCCTTAAAACCATATTTACCAAGGGTAAAACCAAATCACTTGATTTGCACACCTTTGATATATTTCTCAAATATATCAAATGAGGACCTAGAGTCCTTTTTATATAAGGTGATCGGGTATCTCTCGACCCACCTTTTCAACCTAAAATGGTTGACACATATACCTAGGTGAGTGTATTTAATAAATATAAACATAAATTATTCACATTATTAAATACTTACCTAATGTATATTACCTAGGTATAAATATTTAATAATAGAAAAGTATTTCATATTATTAAATATTTAACCTATATAATAGTGATGGACCCATATTAATTAAGGGTTGGCCAAACCACTTAATCATTATGTTCCAACACTCCCCCTTAATGTTAAGTGGGATAACATATGCTAATAGATTACCTACCCATGGTACACTACAAGATTTACAATCCTTAAACCATAAAGGTTTTAGGCTAGCATATTGGGTGAAAGAATTATAACACCTTCATCATACTCAAGTTACCTTTTGGTACAAAAAGATTTGGAATCCCAAAGATCATCCCATGATCAGTGGCTAAGTATGATTTGTGAGTTTTACATATTCTCACAAGTTCTCATAAAAGGTTATTGAACCCAAGCATATAGGAGTCTTTTATAACCAAGGACCTCCTTAATAATATGCTTGTACTAGATGTTTACTAGTAAACTCAATAACACTAAAGAGTTTACTGAAGACCACCTTTAAGATCTTTCTACACTTCTTTCTAAAAAAAGAAGGATGAGGTATACATGCCCAAAGGTATTTTTACACTTTCCCGAAGGTATTTTTACAAAAACCAAGTTCCATTAGGAGGTGACATTATCATGCACACTCCCCCTCAATGGAAACTCCGACAATCCAAGATTTTCATGAAAGTGACAAAACTTTGTAGCACTCAAGGGCTTTGTGAAGATATCAGCAACCCACTCTTCAATCACAATGAACTTGTGATCTATATCACCACTTAAGCACCTTCTCATAGATGAAGTGTATATGTATCTCAATGTGCTTCATCCTCTGATGTTGTACTTGGATTATGTGCAAGAGATATGGTGCTTTGGTTGTCACAAAAAAGGAACACTACGTGGATCCTTCATCTTTATCTCATCGAACAACCTCTTTAGCCATAGAGCCTCTTTTGCAGCTTCCATTACACTTCTATACTCAGCTTTTGTTAAAGAGATAGAAATAGTTGGCTACTTTTTGCTACACCAAGTAATGGCACCTACACTAAATTTAAACACATAGCCAGAAGTAGATTTTCTATCCAATACATCACCAAAGATGATCAGAATCACAAAATCCATATAAATTAGCATTTTCATTCTTATTATAATGCAACCCATAATTGATTGTACCTTTAATATATTTAAGAATCCTTTTTGCAATATTCCAATGATCTCTATAAGATTCCTACATAAACCTATAAGCAATTCCTACTGCATAGGAAATATCTAGTCTGGTGACAGTTAGATATATCAAACTACCAACTAACTTCCTATATAAAGTAGGATAAAAAATTCACATGCAGGTTTAGGATCAATTTTCAGTCCAACTTCCATAGGAGTAGAAATTGGTTTACAATCAATCATGTTAAAAATTTCAATACATTGGTTGCATACATCGTGCTTGAGAAACAACAATAAAATTTTTATCTTAAAATACATCTATGCCAAGAAAATGATGTAAAGACTTAAATCAATCATTTCAAAGTATTATTTCAATTTTTCTTTAATTCTACAAATTAAAGCAGGATTATCACCATTCATAAACAAATCATCAACATATATATACAAACAATGATAATATGTGATCCTTATATTTTAATGAATAGATCATTTTTAGAAGAACAATTAAAAATACTAACTATTTAAAGAAAGAATTAATTTTTGCATACCAAACTCTAGAGCTTACTTTAAACCATATAAAGAATTTTTCAATTTACAAACATATTTTTCTTTACTAGTTTCTTCAAATCCTTTAGGTTGAGACATGTAAAGTTCTTCTTTTAAATCACCATTCAAAAATACATTTTCACATCCATTTGGTGGATTTCCCACCCAAATTGAGTGGCAATTACAAATAAGGTCCTAATAGTACTCATTTTAGCTACGGGGAAAATGTCTCAACATAATCAATACCAAGTTTCTGAGTGAAACCTCTAGCAACAATTCTAGCTTTATGTTTGTCAATACTACCATCTACATTATATTTTACTTTGTATAACCACCTAGACCCTATAATACTTCTTTTCTCTAGAGGTGGAACTAACTCCCAAGTTTGATTTTGAATTAGGGAATTATATTCATCTTGCATTACATTGATCCACTTCTCATCCTGAGAAGATTCTTCAAAACTTTGCAGCTCAGGTTCATATAAAGTCATTAATGCATGGTATGTATTGGTACCTAAATTTGTTCTCCTTTTCACCTCTGGAGCAAAGATCAAAGATATGGCATGAATCTTCTAAGACACATGGATCATGGTGTGTGTCATTTTGTACTCGAGGATATGATCTAACTGCACTCGATTTGTGGAGAGATGGATATGACTCTAATAGGACTTGATCTTATCCTAACCTTTTAGGTTGTGCCTTTCAACCAAAGTAAGAGAACCTATTTTGTAACCCTCAAATGGTGAAGGAGATGAATATATCCCTCAATTTTTGCAAATAGTATGAAAAGGCCTTGGAAAAATATGATCAACACTCCAAATATGACTTTCGCAAGTTGTCACTTCCATATTATGGAGATACTTTCAATGCAAGGCAAGGGTTACTAAAGACATTTTGAAATCCCGATCCTTCGCATACTTTAGCAAATGAATTTTGATCTTTTATGGGTATACAGGTCAAAACAGGGGTAAAATAGGGTAGGATTAGTTATTTTGAATGATTTTTTGGGTGGGAGTTTAGATAAGACAAACCAAGGTCCGTCGAAATCTTTGAGGATTTCAAAAATATGGAGAAACTTAACAAAGAGAAAATATTAAAATGGTTAATCTTCCCTTCAACCGTGATATGTGCATCAAATGGAGGCCCATCTATACTTTTCCACACAATATTTGATCATCTATCACAAAATATTGAGTTAGAATGAACCAATGAAGCATTTACTAATCACTATTTGATCATGACTTAAGGTGCACCCAAAGGTTTACAATCTCTAAAGTCAAGGAAGGTAAAGTGATTTTAAATTTGTTTATCTCTTTATCAGATGAAAACTCTTCTAAATGTGAGATTGTAAATGCCACTAAACTATCACAATAAATGAGACCATGTATGATCAAGAGAGATTTTAAACACAAGACTACAACAGAAATAAGAAACACAAATTTAAAATGCATTCTGAAATGTAAGCATTCACATATTTTTCCCAAAGACAACACAGAATAACTCAAAATTGATCATGATTTATCAATAGAGGAATGTTTTGAAAACAATATCAGATATTGTTAATGGCTATACATGTGTAACCAACTTCACATGATTTGAAATCTGATACAGAGAGAGTTACATGAGTTTCTCAAGTGGTCACTCAGAGAATGGGCTTCTTCCCAGATTTTCCCATGAAATTTTTAGTTTTCCAAGATTTTTTTAACTCTTTCAACCCTTTGCATGACAAATTCATGCAATATATATCTTGCAATCTCCTTCAAGCCTTCTTTCCCAAGAAAATAATATGCCAAAGGATCAAATTTGTTACAAAAATTTCTCATGATTTAGCAGACAAGGATGTTTTAATTGAAAACATCCAAAAAGTTGCCATTGTCTCAAAAAGAGATGAATAATTGCAAAATTCACATCATTATGGAGGCACATTTTTCATCTTCAAAGCATGCAGACCCCCTTCCTTTCATTATTTCATCCTTATCCCTCCAAAATTTGACTCTACAACTTTTGGATTTGATATTTCACGTTTTTGGATGGGTTAGGGCAAAAATTCATTTCAAAAACATCTTTGATCTTCAAATTGATCCTAAAATTGATTGCATTAGCCCTTGCAAGCACAAACGACATGAATTTTTCAAAAATTGATGAAAATTGATGCAAAAACGCATCTCCATACTTCCTGGAGCTCAAATGGTAGCCAAACTGAAAAATGCATAGTTACTGTTGATCTTCCTTTATCCTTTAATCTAAGCCCTCCACATGTCACAATGTGATTGGAAATGGGCTTTGGATCACTTTTTGACATTTTAACACTTTTGGAAAAATGTAAAAATTTGACATTTTTCTCCACCCCTCCGCCCTTCGAAAATGAGCTTGACATGTGTCCCAATGTGGGTCCCATTGGAATCGTGGACCGATTCTACACATTTCCACCTTTTTTAGAAAAATATTTTCTTTCCAAATTATCCCTGTGGACCCATACCTCTGATTCTATCCCTGACACGTGGTGCAATATGATTAGATACGGAGTCATGCGGCTCAATTTTACACATTTCCATCTTTTTGAAAAAAAATTTTTTTCAATTTTCCTCAATATGCTCCGCCTCCCGTAAGACACATATCCTCATATAATTGGCTAAGGGGCAGCACTTCTCATTTCATATTTTAATCATATTCCATGAAGGAAATTTTTTTACATTTCCTCCGCCATCCCGCACCTCCACCATTAACTCCTCAGATGAATCTTGACTTTTTACCTTCGGGCTCGCGGGTCCATTCAACAATTTTACCCTTTTGATAACTAGAGGCTAAAAATACAACTTGCTTCCGAAGGCCCACCTCCCCACCTTGTGCTCTGATGCTGACACATGTCTTCATCCCATTGGTTTTGATTTTTGGTCCAATTTTATATTTTAACTCTTTTTCACCAAAGGCCGAAAAGTATCAAACTCCTCTGCCTTTCCATCTCCCCATCTACCACGTGTCCTCCTCTGATTGGATACGGGACTTAGGGTATTTTATTCATTCCCATGCATTTTCCAAAGTTCCATAAGGCACAAAATGACCCGCTCATCTACCTTCACTCTACCTGCGACACGTGTACCTCCTCTGGGGCCTGCGGAGCTGCGGGGGCAACTTGCATTTTTTTCCAAATACACAAAAACGTTAAGTTTTTATCAATGACCTACCGATCCTTGTCCAATTAGAACAAGTCACATTTATGATAAATTCTGAAGAAGAAATTGATGGGAAAATGACGCCTCATCCGACCGCTCAAACACGTAAAATGCCAAGGATGCCTTAGAATTTGATTTTTTTGCTAAGGACGAGAAATTTCTTGAAATTGAACCAACTGAAACATGTTTTCAAAGCATTTTTTATCATTAGATTAGATTTTGAATGGCATACAAGTGCAAATTGATCAATTTTAAACTTCCACAATCGGGAAAAAAGGAAAAATGGCAGAGCCCACAAATTTTGGAAAAATTAGGGCACAAAACAAGGCACACATGTTGATTTCTTTCAAATTGGGACAAAACAACAAGTTTATGAGCATTTCAAGGCATTCAATCTAGAGGGAAAAGTTGCACAGACCACCAATTTAAGAGAAAATGTTCCAGAGCATGCAAACCAAAGGAAAACTTAGGGTAAAATGGTGCAAGCTCAAAATAACACCAACAAGACGTATGATGGCTTCTAGTCATTTTCCTAATATCAATAGGATTAGAAATTTCTAACACAGATTGAGCCCATTTTGATTTCTTAACTATGGAGTTAGGAGATTCTTATATATATAGTATCAACATAAGAAAAATTATCATGACCATTTACTATATTCTCATTATCAGAATCATAACCATCATTAGAAATATTGACAGAGTTAGGAACATCTTTACCATTAGATGAACAAAAATATTTTTCCAAAACCACCACATTACGGTTTTCGCTTTCTTTCCTTTTACAGGTCATAAATCCTTATACCTGCAGTGTTAATACCATATCCGATGAAAACACAACAGAAATAAGTCATGTCAAGTTTCTTTCTTTTATTTTTAGGAATGTATAAAGAAGCGGGACTACCAAAAACTTTTAGATGAGAAATATCGTATTTGATTTGGCCATTTTTAAAAAGATTTGAAAGATGAATAGCTTTGGTGGGAACCCTATTTAGAATGTAGACTGATGTGTTCATTGCTTCTTCCCACAGAAATTTGGGAAGACTAGAAGAATGAAGCATAGTGCGAGCCATATCTAAAATAGTCCTATTCTTATGTTTTACAACACCATTAGATTAGGGAGAATGAGGAGAAGTTAATTCCCTTTTAATACCACAATCAATATAAAAATTTTCAAATGCTTTGCTAACATATTCACCCCATTATCTGTTCTAAGTCTCTTAATTTTATAATTTGAAGAGTTTTCAATAGATGCTTTAAATTCCTTAAATTTCCCAAGTACATCAGATTTATTTTTAAGAAAATATGACCAAATCATCTTGGTGAAATCATCAATGAAAGTCACAACATATAAATAACCATTTAATGAAGTTACTTCAATAGGTCCTCTAACATCACTATGAATAAATTCTAGTGGGGAAGAGGAACTCTCTTCAAGATGTGAGTGAAAGAGTTAAGCACTTTGTTTTGATTGTAAACACCCTTCACACATATCATGAGAAGAAGAAAACACCGAAAACCTTTCACAAGATTATATATAGTCATTTTATATAAACTTCGATAATTAACATGTCCTAATCTTTCATGCCATAGTTTTGAATTATTCAAACTTTGAGAAACAAAACAAGATGCAGAATAGAAATCATCAAAAATATACAGACCATTTATTTGAATTCCTTTAGCTATTATATTATCATTACTATCCTTGATATACCAAGTATATTTCAAAATTTGAATAGCCAAACCATCATGAGTTAATTGAGAACATGATAAAAGGTTCTTTTTGAGCTTAGGAACAAATAAAACATTATTCAACACACCATTAGCAAATTTTACTTTTCCTTTCTCTATTGCTTCTAAAGATGAGTTATCACCAAGATACACATGTTCATTTATTTTCACAACATAAAATAAATAATTTGAAACACCATTCATATGATTTGATGCACTTGAATCTAAAATCCATTCAAATTAGAGGAAGAATACAATGCAACATATAATGAATTTTTTTAAAGAATATCATTAGAGCTATCCTTTTTCCTTAAATTATATTTAGAAGAAATTGTTTGTTTTTTATTTTTATGGATAGGTTTCTTAGTTTTTCAATCTTCCTTTTTATGTCTAAATTTACCACATTTGTGACATTTACCACTAAAGCTAACATGTAATTAATCAAAAAAAAAATTCTTATCAACAAAAGAAGATTTAGATCTAAATTTTTTATCTGAGAAGGGCTTACGAGGTTTGAAATTTGAATTATGAGCAATAAGTGCCTAAGAGGCATTATCCTTAGATTCAAATTTTATCATCACTTTCTCTTCCTGTATTACAAGTGAACTCAAGGTATTTAAATCAGGTAGATCATTTTTGTTCTGATATTTAAAGTTCAAGATAGAAATAAAATTCCTAAATATTTCATGTATATTTAACTGAAAAATAAAGTAGATTAATTTTTCACCAATTAAATTACAATTGCATCCATCTAATTGTGCTTTAATATTTTTAATTTTGGCTAAGAAATTAACTACTTTTTCATCTCCTTTCATAGGAGTTGTAAGTAATTCTAAAACTAATTTAATAATTTTAGATAAACGTGTACCTTCATGCATGGATTATAGTTGTGTCCATACCTCTTTCAGATGTTTGATATCACTAATGTGTAGACGGTACTCATCGTTGACATTGTGCAAAATAATGGAAAGAGCCTCTACATTCATTACGAGAATGCATTCATGTTATCTATAGTTGCTTGACAACCGGTGGGAGCAACCTCAGATCTAGAAACAATTGTCCAGAGTTTCCTCACCATAAGTTCTTATTTGACCCTGATCTTCCAAATGTTGTAGTTGGTTCCATTTAGGATCTAGGTTTTGTCAAGATAGAAATAGTTAGACGTCATTGTTTTCCTGAACCTATAAAACACACCCCATTATAATATACAATGTACCACAAAGTTAGATACATATTTATAAAAAAACAACACTTTTAATAGAAACAGATCTAAATTTTATAGATCTACATAAAATATTTAATCATAACTAATTTTTTCATTACAATGCATATTAATTAACCTCCCATGATCAAAATAATAACCTGCAATATAAAGGGCTTTGCATTATACCTCAGACTTATATATAAAAAAATTTAACCATATATAAGTGAAGAAGAAACCCTTAAGAATGTAAAATAACTTCAAATTTCTTTAAAAATAATGTAGACAAAGATCCGCCACTTAAATTTGACGTCTAAATGACCATCATACTACCTTATGTTTGATCTGTGATGGTCATTTGACCGTCAAATTTAATGGAGTCAAAACTTGTTGTGTATTTCCATAATTTCTTCTTCTATATAATATTAGGGAGGTTATATTTTAATACATTATATTAACCTTGTATATTTTAATACATTATATTAACCTATTATAATTTATAATGTAAAAATATATTCACTTTTAAAAAGAGGTATATAGTTTATATAATGTAAATAAAAAACAACATATAGTCTATAAAAAATTATAAACTATAGTATATATACTTTTTTAAAAATAAAAATAAACATGTATAACCCTTATTACGGGGCCCCGTCATGAATTTTTTTTAAAACATTTACTGTGCCATGTAATTTTAAATTCTACATAAATCTTAGAATTTACAGAGGAGACAACATTTTTACACTTCTAATAGAAAAATTCAAATCATATTTTGATGGAGCTTTATCTCCTCCTTAATTTACCATTGGAAAAATTCAACGTGCACATATTAAAACTATAGAAAAAAAACAAGTATTTTACCCTTACCTCTACACAAGTTTTCACTTTAAGGTAAGAAGTTTCTAAAATTTCCACGTGTGAATTCACCTTGATTCTTCACAAAGAAATTTTTTTATGTCACACAATAGAAAAGAAGGGGCGGTTATTTTAAATACCCTTCCAAGGGTTGGTTTAAAAAAATACAAAACATTTGATCTTAATAAAATTAAATAAATAAAAATACAAAATATTTGATCTTAATTTATTTAATTTATCCTTTCGGGTTAGTTGAAAAACCCCGTAAAAATTAAATAAATAAAATAAAACACAATTGATCTTAATTTATTTAATTTACCTTGCTCTATTACCTTGTTAGAATTTGAGGATTCTAATAAATACGATTTAATCAAATTACATATTATATAATGTTACAATAAATATTTAATTAAACATTACATCATAACATAAGTAAATAAAGAAATACTTACAGAAATAAATAACATAAGTGACACAAAGATTTATAGTGGAAAACCCCAATAGGGTAAAAACCACTTTGAAAATAACCTTTTACTTCGAGAGAACTTATTTTACATCCAAAGAAGATCACCTCAGTCCTTAAAACCCTATTTACTAAGGGTAAAACTAAATCACTTGATTTTTTGATATATTTCCCAAATATATCAAATGAGGACCTAGAGTCCTTTTATATAAGGTGCTTGGGTATGTCTCCCGACCCACCTTTTCAACCTAAAATGGTTGACACATATACCTACGTGAGTGTATTTAATAAATATAAACATAAATGATTCACATTATTAAATACTTACCTTATGTATATTACCTAGGTATAAATATTTAATAATAGAAAAATATTTCATATTATTAAATATTTAACCTATATAATAGTGATGGACCCATATTAATTAAGGGTTGGCTAGACCACTTAATCCTTATGTTCCAACATATACAAAGTAAAATATAATAATGATGGTAGTATTAAAAAACATAAAGCTCAACTTGTTGCTAAAGGTTTCACTCAGAAATATGGTATTGATTATGTTGAGACATTTCCTATAGCTAAATAAGTACTGCTAGGGCGTTATTTGTAATTGCCACTCAATTTGGGTGGGAAATCCACTAAATGGATAAGAAAAATAGTTTTTGAATTAATATTTAAAAGAAAAACTTTATATGTTTCAACCTAAAGGATTTGAAGAAATTGGTAAAGAGAACTATGTTTGTAAGTTGATAAATCCTTGTATGGTTTAAAACAAGCTCTTAGAGCTTGGTAAGCGAAAATTGTTTCCATTTTTAAACTGTTAGGTTTTGTTAATTGTTCTTCTAACAATGATATATTCATCAAGCAATAAGGCTTGCATATTATCATTATATGTATATATGTTGATGATTTGCTTATGTCTAGTGACAATTCTTATTTAATTCATAGGATTAAAGAGAAATTGAAGCAGTACTTTGAAATGAATGAGTTAGGTCTCTCACATCATGTTATTTGTATGATTGTATTTCATTCTATTGTTATTTTTCAAAACACAATATGCAACCATTGTATTGAAAAAGTTTCTTATGATTGATTGTAAACCATTTTCTACTTCAATGGAAGTTGGAATAAATATTGATCATAAATCTACATATAAAAATATTGATCCTATTTTATATACATTGTTAGTTGATAGTTTGATTTATCTAACTATAACTAGATCATATATTTCCTATACAAAGAGGAATTAATTCAAGGTTTATGAAGGAACCTTTTTATAGATCATTGAAATATTGTAAAAGAATTTTTAGATATTTGAAATGAACAATCAATTATGGGTTGCATTATAATAAGAATAAAAATGCTATCTTATATGAATTTTGTGATTCTATCCATATTGATGTTGTGTTATAAAATATAATGGATATGTGTTCAATTTTTTTGGTGCAGAACCATTACTTGGAACAACAAATACAATCAACAAGATTTATTTCTACTAAGGCAGAGAAGTACAATGGAAGAAGTAAAGAAGTCATGTGGTCAGTAAGGACTATTGGTAGAGATACACATGGAAGCTAAAAGAAGTATTTCTCTTTTATTTGGTGGTCAAAGTTGCATTACTCTTGATTAAGAATCAAGTTCAACATAAGAGGATGAAGAACATTAAGATACATATACGCTTCACCAGCGTGAGAAGGTGCAAAGGGGTTAGATAAATTTCAAGTTCATGTTGACTAAAGAGCAGGTTATTGACATCTTCACAAAGTCCCTGAGTGCTGCAAAGTTTTGTCACTTTTGTGAAAATCTTAGATTATCGGAGTTGCCATTGAGGGGGAGTGTGCTTGACAATGTCACCTCCTAATGGAACTTGGTTTTTGTAAAAATATCTTTGGACATTTGTAAAAGACCTTTGGGAAAGTGTAATAAAAGACCTTCGGGCAAGTGTAAAAATACCTTCGGGCATGTATACCTCCTTGGCTTCTTTTTGAGAAAGAAGTGTAGAAAGATATTACAGGTGGTCTTCAAGAAACTCTTTATTGTTATTGAATTTACTTGGTAAATATCCAAAGACAAGTATATTGTGAAGGAGGTCCATGGTGGTAAAAGGATTCTATATGCTTGGGTTCAATAAAAAATTCGAGAACCTATGAGAACATGTAAAACTCACAAATCATACTTAACCACCGATCATGGGATGATCTTTGGGATTTCAAATCCTTTTGTACCAAAAGTTAAATTGAGTATGATGAAGGTGTTATAATTCCTTCAAACCAATATTCTATCCTAAAACCTTTATGGTTTAAGGATTGTAAATCTTAGTATACCACGTGTAGGTAATCTATTGCCATATGTTATTTTATCCCACTTAACATTGGGGGTGTTGGAACATAACTATTAAGTGGTCTGACCAAATCTTAATGTATATGGATCCATCACTAATATATAGGTTTATATTTAATAATATGAAATATTTATATTTCTATTATTAAATATGTTAAATTAGATATATACTGTAGGTTAAATATTTAATATCATGAAAGGATTATGTTTCTAATAGTAAATATTATAAACCTAGGTGTATATGTCAACCATTTTAGGTTGAAAAAGTGGGTCGGGAGACATACTCGATCACCTTATATAAAAAGGAATTTAGGTCCTCATTTGATATATTCGAGAAATATATCAAATGTGTGTAAATAAAGTGATTTGGTTTTACCCTTGGTAAATAGGGTTTTGAAGGAGGAGGTGATCTTACTGGATGTAAAATAAGTTCTCTCGAGCAAAAGGTTATTTTCAAAGTGGTTTTTACCCTATTAGGGTTTTCCACTATAAATAATGTGTCACCTGTGTTATTTATTTCCTGTAAGTATTTATTTATTTACTTATGTTATGATGTAATGTTTATTTAAATATTTATTATAACATTATATAATATGTAAGTTGATTAAATCCATATTTATTAGAATCATCAAATTCTAACACAAAATTCTATAAATTGAACTCAAAGTAGGCTCATTATAAGGAAGGATGAATTGAGTACCAAAACTCTACCCTTTTTTTTTGTGAAGCCAATGTATTGTAGGCCTTTGTAGTGGAATCCTTTTATGGTGATCTAGGCCTTTACTTTGTATTATCTTTAACTCATGCATATCTATAAAGCAATAGATGCAAGTTTGTGGATGTATCTTCCCTTGATGTGTTTGTTTGCATTCTTCTTACCTATTCAATATTATCAGTAGTGTATTATGTATATTTTATGCTCTTGTAGGGATTTATTATTATTGTGTATGTATGGGAATATTGTTGTAAGTTTTGTTTTTAGACTATGGGTAACTATTATCACCCTCTCTAATCTACATTTTTCTTCCATTTTTACACATTGGGGATTATTCACATACCCTTATTTTGTTGCAAGACCTTTGTAGCATACTTTATTTCATTCTCTTTCTCTTTCTCTCTCCCCTGGTCCCTTGAAGTGATATATTAGGAGTAATTTTTTTTTCATAGAGTTTGTTTGTACTAGATTAGGAAGAGGAATTGACGTTCTCTAGAGGTCTATATCAAGCAACAAGTACCACACTTGGAGATAGTACCCATGTTATTAAAAATAAGGTGTAGAGATAAAAATGGAGGTTATTTGTCTGCTTGATTGGTCACACATGTTATTTAGAATAAGGTATAGAGCTAAGGCTACAATCAGATCTCGAGCCTATTGCAAACTTTCATATTTAGCCTCATACTCTAAATCCAATCAATGAAAATTGTTCAACATTTGATCAAGAAGATTTCCCAAGTACTTATGAAGTGGATACCAAATTCGAAGCATTTTGTACTTAACTCTTGATGAATGTGAAAACAAGAGGTATGTATTTGACCCTTACAAGGAAATGGAAGAAGATAAATTAGGCATTTATTGATTGCATGAAGAGAATCCACCTCTCCCTAGCATTACCAAGCCCTATCACAAAGATGAAAACGAGGTATGATAGTAATTATTTGATTTCTCAAGGAGTAGGTAAGGTGTCGAGGAGGAGATATGCTTTTTTGCCTCAAGGTACAAAATATTACTCATATTTCCACTTTCAATTTACTTCCTCAAATAACATAGCCGAGTATGAATCTCTCGATTCATGGACTTGTATTGGGTGAGAAAGAGGGGTATTAAAAACTTGCAAGTGTTTAGAGATAGTGAGATGATCGTGAACTAAGTTAGGGGAAAAATTGCTTCCAAGAATGATCTTTTGAAGAACTACAAGAAACGGGTATGGGATATTATTGAAGATTTTGAATATTTTGGTATCAACTCCATTCCAAGAAATAAGAATGAGGAAGTAGATAGACATGCAGCCATTGGAGCAGCATTTGATGTTGTGGAAAGTATCAAAAGTAAGAAAAATTAGCCCTATATCAAGGTTGTGGTAAGACTAGTTGTCCTAGACAATAATACAAGATGGAAAGTGTTCGAAAGTGATCAAAAAATCATAAAATTCTTGTAAGAAGAAGTTGAGTTCTCCTCTAGAAACAAAGATAAATTGAAGCAACAATATGGTGGCCAAGTGGTATAGTTGACAACTAACAAACTACCAAAGGGGCTTGTCACTTTAGAGTCAATATTCAACCCAAATGATCAATTCCAGAAGGAGAAGGAAAACATTCAGGTAAAGGGTGAGGATTCATAGCCCATTTCAGTAGGTGAAGGAAAGCTATTGCACATTGGCAAGATAAATACTCAGCAAGAGAAATTTGATTTTGTTAAACTTTGTCAAGAGTTTCCCAATGTATTTACCTATAACTATAAATATTTGAGAGGTTTCAACACAAAACTAACTCAACATACTATTGAGTTAGATCCTAAATCTAAACCCATCAGGAAGAAGCAAAGGCCAATGAATCCTCACATTGAACCTCTCATGAGAAAAGAGTTAAACAAGTTGATTGAATCTAGCATCATCTTCCCTATCAAACATTCGAGTTGGCTAGAAAAATTGGTGTTGGTGAGAAAGAGAAATAGAAAAATTGTATTATGTGTGGAATTCCATGATTTGAATAGAGCTTCACTCAAATATCATTATCCAATCCCATCAATGGAGAAAATCTTACAAGTTGTAGCTAGTTCCGAAAGGTTTTCATTGCTAGATGGTTACTCAGGATATAATCAAATAATGGTGAAGGAAGAAGATCAATTCAAGAAAACCTTCACTACAAAATGGGGCACATATGCTTATAGGAAGATGCCATTTGGATTGTCAAATGTAGAAGTAATATTTCAATGAGAAATAGATATGAAATTCAAGGGCCTAATCATCGTGCTCATTTGCCTTGATGATATCACCATCTTCTCAAAGAATTCATCGAGACCATCTCTTTCACCTCGAAAAGTGTTTCAAAGGTGTAGGATATTTAGAGTGTCTTTGAACCCAAAAAGTGTGTATTTTTGTGCATGAAGGGAGAAAATTACTGGGGCATATTGTTTCAAAAGGACTGAAAATTGATCCCAAAAGATTTGAAGTTATCTGAACTTTACCTTTACCAAGTCGCAAGAAATATCTCCAAAGTTTCTTGGAGAGGATAAACTTTTTCTACATATTTGTGCCTAATTTCACCACCTTGGTGAAGCCATTAACCTTGATGTTAAATAATAACCTTGCATTCAAATGGAAAAATGAAGGTAAGGAGAGTTTTGAAGCCATTAAACATGCAATATATCAAGATCCAACTCTTATCAACACGAACTTTTAAAAAGAATTCATACAAGTACATGTTTGGAGGCTCATACACAATCTCGCTTATCTTGGTATAGATGAATAAGGAAGGTTCAAAGCATCCCAAAGAATTTTTCAACTAGATCTCTAAAGATTATGAAGTAAGATATTATTTCATTTAAAAACATGTTCTTGTTATTATAATCCTGAAGAAATTATGGCACTTGGTCTCAAACAATAAGATTTAATTGTTGGTGTCTCATGCCGGTGTAAATGACTTCCTTCTAAACAAATATTTAAATGAGAAAGGGGAAATTTAGATCACCCAAGTAATGGAGTGTGAAATTGAAATCAAAGTTACCAATCTGGTTCATGGCAAATGTTTATGCTAGCAGCTAGCTTACAAACAACATGTTGAGTCGAACATGAAGGAGAAGTAGATATGGTGCTGCAGGAAAGTCAAGAACTGCCAGCTAAAGATGCACTCACTCCATGTTGGAATTAGGACATCATGCATTATCTCCAAATAGGTTTTTTCCCTCTAGAATGGAACAAAGCAAAGAGAAGATATTTTAGATTACAATGTATCCCATATGTGCTCATTGATGGCATCCTCTTTAAGGAGGATGTGAACAGGGTGTTATTGAGGCATGTTCCAAAAAAATTTATTGAGAAAGCATTACATGATTTCCATGATAGATAAGTGGGAGGCCATTTCGCTCCACGAGTAACATCTCTCAATATCATAAAGCTGGATACTATTGGCCTATGGTGTTTAGTGATTTCTATTCATGGATCAAGAAATGCAAAAAGTGTGCTTTCTTCATAGGGAAAGAAAGGCTAGCAACATTGTCCCTTCATCCCATTTCAGTGGATCAACCATTCATGTAATGGGGATTGGACTTCATTAGAGTTATCTATCCAAATTCAAGTCAGGGCCACAAATGGATACTCATGGCAACATACTATTTCACCAAGTGGACTAAAGTGGTGGATTTCAATGAGGTAAATGAATCCAACATCTTGGATTTCTACGAGGGATACACACAAGTATTGGTGTCCCTGCCACTATTATATCGTAGACAATGTATTGGAATTTATTGGCAAAAAATAACTAAATGGGTTGTAAAGAATGGTATTTATCTTAGCACTTATTCTAATTATTACCCCTAGGGTAATGGCCAAGCAGAGTCCATAAATAAGAACTTGTTGAGAATCACTAGAAGAACTCTTGATGAAAACTAGAGGACCTAGAATATGAATCTCAAATCAGCTCATGGGCTGATAGAATCACTCCCAAGAGGTCAACTGACAACTCTCCCTACAAGCTTGTATAAAGAAAAGAAGTAGTATTTCCTATATCAATTTAGTTGTCAACATTGGAATTCATGAAACAACTAGAACTAGCTAAGTTTTAGCCTATGGAAATTATGTATGCAAAACATATTGAATTGGAAGAAATAAGAGAGAATGCAATAAAAACAATGGATAAAGATCAAGCATTGATAAAGAGGAGCTTTGACAAGAAATCTAAAGACAGGACCTTCAAAGAAGGAGACTTGGTGCTGAAGTGGGATGATCAACATAAAAAACCAAGTAAACATTCCAAGTTCAATGCCATATGGAGTGGTATTTACATGATCATGGAGTGCAAGAGTAGAAATTCCTTCCAATTGGCCAATTTGGATGGTGAAGAGCTACAAATTCCAGTCAATGGAATCTATCTCAAACATTGTTACTAAAAGGAAGATTTCTCACCCTTGTACATATTATTTTAGGAATTTTCAATTCCTCCAAGTGCTTGTACACATTGTTTTTATTGTTATATTAGGTTTTAATTTCTCTAAGTTTTGGTGCACATGTCCTATTACTTCTAGTGTATTATTTTTATACAGTTCATTATGCTTCACAAAAGGGAAGTTGTAGCTAAGAAAATCATAGTCGTAAGCATTAGTTGCTATCATCAAAAGCACTCAAATAAAGAGAAACCAAAATCAGGTTTGGTATTGCAGAGATAGTAGTCCTCAATATTCACTTAGCCTTCAATCAATGTTTAAGCAACAAACATCAGTCACCATGCTCTCCTAAGGTTTGATAACGGTCTTTACAACCTACAAAGAATAGCTTAAGCAACAAAGCAATCTATCAAAAGGAATGGAACATTGAGAAAAAGAAATAAAGAGGAACTTAATAGAGTTCCATGATGTCTAAGTTAAAATATGTTCATCATTCAACCTCATGGATTGTAGTATCAGGAATGGGTTAAATTCAAGTTTTAAAACAATTTTCTACTCTCACAAATTTGGATTTCAAGATTTTATTATAAAAGTTGAGAATGTGGAAAGCGGAATGTAGTTCCAAAAGTAGGCAGGGACATCACAAATGTTCCAAGGTATGGATTTTTAGAGTTCAAATCATCCCATGATGATAATAAAAAGTCCATACCTAATGGATATTCACAAGAAATTGGTCATACTCCATTTAGCAAGAAAATGGCCTTGTGAGTCGCCAAATTGTTATCCAATTTTATTACCCGAAAATTGGAGAACTATAAATCTTGCATTACGACAATTGGTTACGAGGCCCACTTGGTAAGGGATTGAAAAATCAAAACATAACTTAGGGACACTTTCATACATACCACTCGGCCTTAGTATGATCAAGAATCTAAGAGATAATATAAAATGTTCAAGGGAGTGTGTAGATCTTCAGGAAGTAGTCTCCAGTTCTAGATACAACTCAACGAGCTCATAAGAAAGCTACCTCCTGACACCAATTTGTTTCCATCATGCACCAAGTCATTCCAATGGCATGTGAGGGGTGTGAGATCAAGTTGTATTGTGCATTGATGCATCGCGATGGGCAAGCCAAAGTTGCATTCAGTTCATCTCTATGTGCATTGAGCTAGTTTTATGGTTGACAAAGCTATGTAAATATGGGAAAACTCTATAGAGTAACATATATCTTTTAAACATGTGCCACATTTTTCTACGAAGAGGATTTCGTCAAGTTATTTTAAGCTGAATTGAGTTGCTCTGTAATGAAATAGAGTTAGTGTAAGAGGAAAATCTAATAACCATGGCCAAGTTATTTGCATCGAGCTATGTATTTAAAGAATGAGCTACTCCTAGCCGGTGAGATATTAATCTCCACAAAACCAAGCCCATACAAAGTCAAGAAGATAGATAAGAAATAAAACTATGTTATTTTGTATATGATCTCGGTCAACTATTCACCCATACTGACAAGAACAAGGAGACCATGCTTTGGAAAACAAACGAGCATTCAACGAAGAGGAGATTGTTCTCACCGGATTAGGGATAATTAATGTTTCATCATAGAGGTTAGGGCTCAGTGAGTTGAGTAGGCTACTTCCATGACCGAGTTAAACCCACATAAGATATAAGTGGTTGAACACTAGATGAGCCCTTCGATCTCATTGATGAGTCATCTCAATGCAATACAAGAGAGTTTGAGTTAGGGGATCAAATTGTAAAATGACCACCGAACTATTATCAATCTCAAGCCACCATGATAATATAATAATGAGAGGAAAATTTTGATGGAAGTGTCAAACTACAGCGAACCATTTTACAAATTATAGTGAGGCCTTCAAACTCCACTTGGTATCTAGATGGAGATAAAAATTCAAATGAATAATGATGCATAACAGTTGATTTTAGTAAGCTTTGGGTATAGGGGAAACAACCAGGCTTCATTCGAATGATTTAGGATTGAGCATTAAATTCTCAATTGATCTCTAACATCTAGCAGATGATCTTGAGGTTGATTCAACCTTGAAGGGTCCATGGAGAGATTTGTAGAAATGCTCAAGGCTTGAAAATGGTGCTTTGGTGAGATCAAGGTGGTATGTGGAAAATGCAACGAACGGTGGCCTAGATGGCCCAAAAAAGGATAGAGACAACCATTCCCAAAAATTCTTACTTCACCGATGTGATCATATGGAGGTTTTGATAGCCCAATAGTTGTGAGGGAAAAGCAGATGGAAATGGCCCAGGCGGCCCTGGGACATCCGGCCCTAAAAAATGTAAACTCACCACACTCAAAGCCATATAGGTAATGCGGAAACAAATGGCCCATGATTCCCTTAGTACTCACGGGCTCACAAGTCTTGATTTGGCCAATGGGGATGCTTAGTGATTAAAAATCTTGGTGCATGGTCAAATAGGGTACCACGAACCAGTTGCAGACGCGAAGGAATGAGAAAGCCCCAAGTTGCGGGAAAATCATCTCTGCATGACATAGAAGACTCGAGTCATTGAGATATGAGTTCTCTTTGGATAGGTCTAACCTGCAAGGCATTGGTGAGGGTCGGGCGGTAACTTAGAGGATTCACCAAGTTGAAATTTGGTTAGCACGAAGGTTTTCGAGCAAGAATAGAACGTGGATGTGGTATTCAATGGTACGGGAATGAGAAACTCACCAACGTAGCACCAATGTGCTTGGGAAACATAGGGGTCCACTTGTAAAGTAGGAGGCTCACCAATGCAAGATGAAGGAGTTCAACATCCAAGGATTGTTTAGCAAGAGGAGTAATGAGATATCCATCTCGGTTGAGCCATCTGAACTAGCTCAAATTAAACACCTTATAATATCAAAACCCCCTCCCACACTAAAGCAAAGGAGATGAATCAAATGTGGGCTCCATAATATTAAAATATAGAAATCATTCTAAATGATGATGTAAAACATAGGGGAGGAAGAAAAAATAATTTAAATGATGCTTTCCACTAATGAATTTAATTTTCAGTCCTGTAATAGTGAAGTAAACTTGTGAAATTAAAAATGATTGCAATCACTCAGAGATCCATAACTGGAGAAATTCTCAACAGACATTGACAAAATTGGTCTTGTTGGAATTGTGGCTCAAATCCCAATGTACAATAGTTAATAAATACACAAATTGATGGAGACTTGATAGTGATTTTTAAGGAAAACAAACCCAGTTTTGTTTGGTTGTTGGATAGTGGTTGGAGGGGCATTTAATGAGAATGGGAAACCATTCCTTCGCTACTACAGTTATGGGCCACCTTGAGATTGCTTTTACAGGTTCAAAATCACTAACTACACTCATTTATCATGACTTGCAATTGGTTGAAAAGTGAATTTCAGCAATTGCATCCCCACTCTCTCTGCTCTCAAAATTCTATAAATTGAAGTGTTGAGCTCATTATAAGGGAGGATGATTTGAGTAGAAAAAATCTGCCATTTTTTTTTGTGAATCTGATGTGATGTAGGCCTTTATAGTGGAATCCTTGCATGGTGATCTAGGCCTTTACTTTATAATAGCTTGAACTCTGCATATCCATGAAGAAATAGATGCAAGTTTGTGGATGTAGATTCCCTTGTTGTGTTTGTTTGCATTCTTCTTGCCTCTTCAATCTTATGCAGGTGTATTGTGTCTATCTTATGATCTTTCGGGATTCATTATTGTTGTGTATGCATGGGAATGTTTTTTTAAGTTTTGTTGTTAGACTATAGGAACTATTATCACCCTCTCTAATATATATTTTACTTCCATTTTCACACATTGGGATTATTCCCATACCCTTCTTTTGGTGCATCACCTTTGTAGTGTATTTTCTTTCATTTTCATTCTCTTTCTCTCTCCCTAGTCCCTTGGAAGTGATAGATTAGGAGTAAATAGTATTTTTTTAGTAGAGTTTGTTTGTACTAGATTAGAAAGAGGAACCAACCTTCTCTGGAGGTCTATCTCAAGTAACAAGTCCCACACTTGGAGATAGTACCCATGTTACCTAGTCACACCGTGAGCTAAAGCACACACACTTGAGCAAATCAGAGGGTTTTTTGATTTGGTGATGACAATAAGATCTATATTGTATTGGTAAAGTAGTTGTTGTGAGTGAATCATGGGTTAGTAGTTTATATTCTTAAATCAAAAAGGTGAAGTGTGTTGAATGGAAATTTAGTGAAACATGCAAGTCCGTATTGTATACATAGTATGAGGTGTGATATGAGTTCACAATCTATTGTATGATGTGTAATGCAATTTTTAATCATGGCTAGTAAGTTCCATGGTTACTCTTAAGATTCAAAGCATTAATGCCCTATTTGGTGTATGGATGGTCCTTAAAATGACATGAAAGATAAATGTGTGAATGGATTTTGATAACATTATGTTCTGAGTTCATGTTTTAGGAATGAGAAGGGGTTGTATGGTGTTTGTATAAAGTTCTAATATTGCTTAAGATCCTTTGTAATGATCAGGAAATAGTAAAGGACGGTTAAGAAGCATAACTGTATGCATTCTTCCTTGAGAGATTACAGTACTATATTTTGCTCTAAATATTCAATGAAATCTTGTTTACATTGGTAATGAATGTTAGGCTTAATATGAATTTCACAAACCTTTATAGAGAAACCTAAGTGTTGGTAATAATCCCTATTGGAAATTATGAGAAATGAGAGTTTTAGAACTCAAACCCTTAGTCTAAGACAAGTTTAGGGAGTGAAACAAAGGTGATTTCATAAATTTTAACAAATATAATTTCATCAACCGAGATAATGGTGTAAAATAAATAGGAAGACCTCATAAATAATGAATAGATAAGGATCAAATCTCTCTGTTTGAATACATGCCCGAAAGAGACGATCTTCACCATGTTACTAATGTACCAACAACCAATTTTATATCGAATGGAGGATTTTCTACATTTTCAAAGGATAATGGTACAACAAATATTGAGGGGAGACTAAAATATTCCTTGACACAAAGTTACAGATATTGATGACTAAAATTATGCATTCTACTAACCTATTAATGCACACACATGACATCCCAGCTAGGGTTTGAGATTTAAAGCCTAAAAACATAGAATCTTGGTCCAAATTTTTTAGAAAGCATCATAGAATTCTGGTTGAAAGGATTTTGCAAGAAAATTGAAATTTCCATGGTTGAATTCTTAGATTTCTAAGATATTTTGGTTGTTAAGACTCTAATACAATAAAAACCTAGTTTAAAGGAATTTTTGTAAAGGAATGAGGTCTATTCTTGGAGCCACATCTTGAAACTTGTAACACGTTAAGAAATCCTAAAAAAGGAGATATAAAATCCATCACATTTTCTCTATAACCTCCCAAGAACAAAGATACACTTGACAATTTGTTTTAACAGCCTAGCAAGGGTTTAAGAGGCAAAATTGCAAAAGTGGAATAAAGAGGGGTAGGTAAGGAGTTAAATTTTTAAATTTGGATAACATCTTAAGGAAGATAAATATGAACTAATGGAGCTTATAGAACCCTCTAGGTGTCTCTAAATCATTCGATCAAGATTGAAGCAAGAAACCATTGACTTAAGAGCATAATTAACAGCTTTTGTGCAAGGGAGAAAGTTCTTGTATTTTGGGTTTTTATAAAACATTATATTCATAATCCTTACAATAACTTGAGTATGTGAATAGGGGTGATTGTTGATAAATAATTGGGAATATTAACTAGCTAACTTACCTTTCAAGGTAAGGACTATTGAAGAGGAAGTAAAAGGCCAAATCCAGTGAGTAGGTGTCATGGAAGTGATGAGAGATGGGTGAACTATTTCAAGGTTGGAATAAAGTTCTAAGGAGCATATCAAGAAGGAAAAAATAGGTGTGAGGTTTATTTGAATGTTAATTATTCATATTTTCTATCTTAGGCCTTGTAGTCTTGGAAATAGGATCCACAAGGCGAGTTTTGAGAAGAGTACTACTTGAATCCTAATGAGCTTATGAAATGGACTGAGTTAGTGGATAGGGTGCACTATTTTTGGTATCAGAGTGTTGGATTTGAGTTTTATAGATTAATATCTTGTGTTATTGATTTTGATTATCACATTATAGGAGTGAAGGAACCAAATTTTGGAAAAAGGGTGAAAAAGGAAGTTAGTGAAGGTGATTTTCATACTTTTAGATACTGATATAATGTCTCAGAGGTGTGTATTTGCAGCAATTGGGCCTTGAATAATAATTCTTCTTATTTTGAGCCTTGAAGAATGAATTTTTCTAGAACTTTCATTGAACATGCTAAGTTAAGAAGGTTGGACTTTGAAGATTGAAACTTTCTTGATATTTTAAGTGCTTTGATGATTGAATATTTTTAGAACATTGTTGATTAGACACTTTTCATGGAATTCTGAGGCATGTTTATATCTAATAAGTGTTGAAGTGGTGAATGATTGGTAGGATAAGAAGCTAAAAGAGAAAGTTGTCTAAAATACTAGGGTGAAAGAGACCTAGGTGAAGACTAATGGTTCAAGGTGAACAAGATTAAAGAGAAGGTTATATGGAGATATTGAAGAGAGATATGGGAAAAAAGTCCAAGATGTTGAAATAAGGAAGAATCATAAAAGAGGAAAATGAAATATTTGAGAGGCTTGAAGAAATGATAAAATTCATGATGGGAATGGAAGATGTCACGTCCCATAGTTTTCTTTCTATATTGTCACAAAATAAATTGTGGCATTAAACAAATTGGAAACAATGTGGCATCTGGAACAACTACATTCTTCCACATACTACTATGTACACGTACACATAGCCAAAAGGTTATGCATACTCATGCACAACTGTATGCATGACATCGCATCGGATCCTATTTTCACGTAGTCACAAACTGTTTAATGTTGTAATTCATTTTATGTATTGTAGTCATGGATGAACATTACCTTGTTCCCATTTTATGATAATTTTTGTAACCATCTAAGATATCTAAGTTGTTATGTTTTTATGCTATGAACAATACTTGCGGTTCAGGTTGCACCATTGCTCTATACCTATTTACGTGGTTTTCTTATCTATTAATGATTTTCTAATAGATAGTGAATCCATATTTGGATGATAAAAACATGTTTACTGTTCTTTATTAGTCCACAATATTGATAAATAACTACATGGTTGTACCTTGCAGTTAACATAGTTGTGAAATGATGGTTGTTATCTTTTGATGGATTAACCATTTTGACAATGGAACATTTATTCAAAAATAAAGCATTAAGATGATCTCTTTGTTGCTTATGGACGAGATTTATGAGATTGTTAAGTTAAGTATATCCATATTTAACTATTATGTGTAACCAATGCTAATGATATTGGTATAGTGGTCTTCAACCCAACTATAGCATTGATTATTAATAAAATTAAACTCAATATACCGGTAGACATGAAGACACCACAAGGTAAATAATTTTTAAATTCAATTTTCAAATGACTTTGATCTTCATTAAGGTATGAATTATTATGACTTATGATGAAGCAAAAATCGCAAAGGAGTGCGGTCATAAATTAAATTATAATCTCTTTTAATAAATAAATCTAGCAATTCTTTTGGAAAACTTAGTTAGATAAAATTGAAGGGTATTATTGTTTTTCATTCTATGGTTAATAATAATTAGTACATGAGTATATGTGTTTATATACTAAGTGAATCCATGTAAGTTCTAAATAGAATACCAAAGTACTTGACTTTGATTAATAATTGTGAGGCCATTAAGATGACAAGATTGTTAATTTGATGGTATAAATAAGGTCTTTAGACCATACTCTATATCAAATGTTTATTGAAATCTAAACCTAAACATATACCTTTGCATGGGTTCGAAGGATAACATTAAAATTGGAAAGTATTTAAATATCTTCAAGATATGAGGTGGCTTTGATTAAAGATTCTTAGACTGATCCATAACACCCTACATGCTTGCTTAAAACTTTGGGTTAACTATTAAATTATATATATTTTTAGTTTTGATGGGTTGATAAAAATGACCATGCCATATTTAAAGGCATATCTTCCGATATTCATACACCATGAACTCCTGCTAAAATTGGGAGATGATTAGGTAAGACAATATGTGGGAGGCGGTAAAATGGGGAAGGCCACTAAGTGGCACTCAAGGTTTATTAATGAAATTTATTGCATAGGAATTTTTGAGAATTGTGAAGCTTCCTACGGAAGCTAATCGCATGCAACCTAACTTCATATTTTATTTTACAAATTATTTTTTCAAATCTCGATACAAAGAGAAAGAGATAGAGATTTGCAAGTGAGATAACCGGGTTGAATCCTACTTTGGTGCATAGGGCGTGCCGAAATAATGGTGTCATGGAAATCTATTAAACGTAATATAAGCGTCTTGAGGCTTATTGGAAAAGGGAAGATTTCTTGTTATATATGAGGATCATATTTTTTGCAGAGGGCTGGAATTGGTGCTTGGAAGTCTTTGGTTAAAGAATAAATTCGAGCAAGAAGGACATCGACCTTCAGGCATGGACCATCTTACTTCATCTGCTTCCTTTTTCAAACTTAAGCATACAAATTTGGGTGTTATATCTCTAATTTAGTGGACTGTAATTAATGGGAATAATATCCTTAATGTAAGGATAATCTAGTTGAGAATTATGCTAGCCACATTGTTATGATCCTTTCATTCCTGGTTGGTAATTTGGAAAATATTTTCAAGCTTGAGCTTTTACCTCGGCTTGTATACGTGACCCTTTTGATCATCTTGTAATCAAGGCATAGTTAAAAAAAATAAAAACCCAAAAAGGTAAGAAGATAGAAAAAATTGGGGATCATATTCATTCCCTGTAGGTAATGGGTTTGTACAATTATGGTTATTAGGCCTGTGTGGTGGAGAACGTGAATAGAGTGAGTTGATCCTTTATGAAAAGATTTATTAACTATAGACCTTCCATGGGTGTTATGTATGAGTGGGTAATCCAAATTATGGCATCTTATTGTAAGGTGTTGGTGATTATGTATTAGTGGGAATAATAATACGAGCTATTCTACTATTTGTGAAGGTTGTATCCTCCGTTGATTTTTTTCTAAATATTTCTTTTTACTATGATATTTTCTGATTAAGTTGTGGCTTGGACCAAAAATCAAAAAGGGGTTTCAGGAATGTGGGAGGAAATTATACGCTATTTAGAGCCTCCTTGAGGATTATAAAACCTATGGTTATAAGATGGATTCTACGATATAGAACCCATAATGGGTATATAAACCCTATATATATATATATATATATATATATATATATATATATATATTTTATGTATATGAGTAAATACAATCCTTACCATATGGATTATTTAGATGTTTTTCTAAAGTTGAGAATAACATTGGCATGCATCTCGGTCAGTTAGGATGTTTTACTTTTGACAACCTAATTTGAATTTGATTACCTTCGCTCTTATAAAGGTGTGAATATAGTTGGGTATTAATTTAAGTTTATATTATGGAGAACATATTATTTAATTAATTTAGCATGGTCTTGTGTGGTCAAAGTATGATGACTCATGGAATATTCTAGTTTCCCATAAATGTTATCATGATTTATTTTATTGAATAAGGCAATTTAATCTTACCATCTTTTACTTGTGAGCTACTAATGATGGAAAATAGAATTTATAATGTGAAAAGAAAGTACTATAATATTACCTGGTACTAAAATTGCATGGGATATGTGGCCTGAATTAGTTATTTCCCTCACCTAAAAGAATGGGTAAATTATGATTTGATGGACAAGGTTGATAACGATTTTATATGTGAGATGTATATAATCAGGTTTATATGCTTCAGTTTGAGATATGGAAATGAGAGGTAATTTCATGGTTCATGCCATTTTCGAAAGGAGCTGACCATGTTGTAATATTTTTTCAGATTTACAGGTTCAAAAGTACCACAAAAAGAGGAAAAGGATCTGTTTGTTCATCTTATTGTGATTATTATGATTGCAAGATTTTACATAAATGTAGTTAATGAAGTTGTACTTGATTCTTGTATAAAGAAATAAGTACTTGCAAATGTTCAAGGAAAATATGCCTATTGTTCTATATGATTACCCTAGATAATCACTTGAAAATATGTATTTAGTTTTTGTACTATGAATGAAATTGGCTATGTATCAAATTGTTGTGTTTTTGTCTTATGGAAATCACGGTTTTAATAGCAAGATGGTACTGTAATATTGAGGGCTATAAATTAATAATATTCACTGATAGAGTATGAAGGTACAATGAAATAAGAATATATACTAATAGTCATAAATGAACTTAAGATCTAAAACAACCAAGTATGAAAGTTGCACTCATAGGCACATGATGATTTATGATAATTATATAAGCATGTATCAGTGAGGATCCATGGCATTGCATATAACTGCAATCACAAACACTATAGAAAGACTTATAATATCAGAAGTTAAGAAACATCTTATAAAAATGAGTATAGGATGAAATTAATACAACTCAAGTTGTTGCCTTCTAGTAGTAGGGACATTTAATTGTGTGATTACTTATCAATGTTACATGATCCAACCACAATGATAAGGAAAGAAGTAAAAAGATAGTTGTGATCACTTGGAAGAAAAAAAGTTGTCTTCATTTGACATAAGAAAGCTAAGAAATATTAAGTGATCATAAATGATTCTCTTTATCATTCGATTAATAGCGAAGTATGGGAAATCATGGAGTGACAACCATGTTGCAATTATCTTGTCTATGCCAACTATCAATGGCTACGAGGAAGGTGTCGAACATGTAATTACACAAGTTATTACCTAAGCAATCCCAAGATGGTATAAAAAGATTCATGTGACCCATTTACCGAGCTTTGAAACCCGTAACCTTCAAAGAATGAACTAAACACTTAAATATAAGACTAGTTAAGGTTTTTAACAATCTAAACTAAATAGCTAAATAATTGAAATGAATCTTGATAGCTATGACTGGAATAGATTGTGAGGTGAAGGAAAGATAGGTTCCCTAAGACATATGTGCAGTCTTGGGATCTGGCTTGCTAGCACAATGCCAAATAACTATGGCCATAGTAATGCATGTAACTAGATGCATTGTCTATTCACCAAGTCTTTTTCTATAGTGTTGAGATTCGGATGATGGTTATAGTGGTATCTTTTCGAATAATGCTAAAATACATCACAATTTCTCATCTTATATTAAGGCTTAGCCAAATGATATACTAGGGTGTATTTTCTCATAAAGAGTGTTTGAGGGGGATCGATCAGGATATGTAAACCCTTGCAGTTGCACATGGTTGTCGAGCTTATCTGATTTGATTTAGAACTTATTTAATGTTGTTATAAATCAGCTAATGTATTCTGATCAATGTAATAAAAATTAAGAGATAGTAATCTTTTGTGTGTATATTTTTATGTGTTTAATTTATATTTTTATGTGCGTGTTTAATTTAATAAAGAAACAATTGTATTAAATGTGTTAGTGATAAAAATCACTAGTTTGAAGAGTTAAAAGTGGTTGTTACATAAGATCAAAGGTTTGAGTGGAGACTAAATAAGAAGGTGAAGTGGCCTATTAGGCTACTCATGAAGAAGAGTCAAAGATAAAAGATGAAGACTCTAGAGAGAGAAATAGTGGAGGAAGATGTGAAAATATGTGAAGAGAAGAATGAAAAAGATAAGGAAAAGGAATGAAGATGAAGGAGAGATTCATGTGGGCCTTATGGGCTCTATTTTTTATCTATGTATTTGAATGGGTATTTGTAGGTATGAAGACTAATATGATGGAGATGAAGAAGAAGACTTCAAAATGGATGAGAATAAGGTCAAAAGAAGCCCAAGTGAAAGAAGATGAAGCTGAGATGATGCAAGTACAACTGGTATAAGAAAAAGAGGACAAAATGGAAGATGCTAAATCTGAATATGAAGACTATGAAGTCCAATTACCATTTCATGAAGCATGGGAGAACTATTTGGAAGAAGAGGAAAGAATCAAAAAGCAAGAAATGGATGCTAAAGATGAAATATGGAGGACATATCAAATTTTTAGGATAAGAAAGTAAATGAAAAAGGTATGGAAGACACTTCTAGTAAAGCCAAGAAGAAACAAGAATGCACTAAGAGCAAATATCAAATTCATCATTCAAAAGAAGTCATGAATCATGGTTACATTGAGCCTATATGGCTTAGGAACAATATAAAGACACAGAATGCAAGTGAAGAACATATTTTCAAAGGTTTGAAGTCAATTTCACAAGCTAAGGAGGAAATAAAATATGATTTAGAATAGAGATCAAGTTACTTGAGCAAGCAAGAACAAAAATGAGGACAAGAAACCAATCTAAGCACATGAAAAGCAAGAGATGGATAGCAAAGACCAAGAATGAGGTGAATATACTTTGAAAATGCATAGAAGGTGAAGTGAACACTAATGAAAGAGAACTAGATAAGATGAAGAAATCATTTCAAGGATGGAAGCCAAAAATTTTGCAAGAGTCTAAACAAATCTATCAATAAAATCAAAGAAGATTCCAAGGTAATGGAGTGATTTTTCAAAAAATTTATTATATGTCTAACTATGATGTTTTGAATCCATTAGGTGAAGTAAAGAAAGAATAATGTATAACCATCAAAGAGATGAGAAAGGAAGCTACATGGAAAGTTGATGAATGCTCTTACAAGAATGAAGAACAAACATGGAAGAAAGATGAAAATTGTGCTAAAGAAGATGAAAATGACATTCCTAAGTTTGATGAAGCTATAAGTGAAGAATATTTTCTCATTTTGAGAGAGAAAATTAGTATGATTGATGAATTTTTAAATTCTTCAAATAGTCTACAAGAAAAAAACTGAAAAAAAGATAGGTGTTTTTGGTGATGAAGTGTATGATAATGTTCACTTTGTGGATAAATTCCTTGAAATTATACCAAGATACTCTAATAGTGCATTTGAGGAGCATAATACAAACAAGAATGAGTGGGTGGATGGAAATTATGAGCTTGAGAGACATGATAACCAGTTTTGCATGACTAAGATAGAAAAACTATCTTCAATTTTGTCTAGAAATGAAGATGAAAAGGAAGTTACAGTTGAAGGAGAACTAATTTCTTAGGAAAAGAAGAAAAATACGAAGATAAAAATTTCAAGTGTCTTGAGAAAATGGAAGATGATGTATAACAAGAAAAAAGACAAGGAAATGAAAACTTTGACAAAGAAAAAAATGACTACATGAAGGAAATGTACTACAAATGGATGAAAGAAGTGATAGAAGGTGAAGAAATATCTATATTTGTATTTGATATGTTTGTATGTAAATGTATAGGATGTGGCAAGATGAAGGCAATGAAGATAAATATGAAATTCAAAAAGACAAGGAACAATGTCAAACAAAATGCAAGGCTACAAAACAAGTTGTGTAACCCAGAGGCTATGAAACATACAAGAACAATGAAGATGGAAAGAGAAAAGAAAAACAAGGAAAGACTCAACTGAAAATAAGAATATCTAAACAAAGTTTGTGAAGGCTTATTTTCACCACCTTAGGTGTATGATGCAGGAGCATCAAGGATTAAGGAGCAATAATATGCTAATCATCCTCTTTTCTTGGTTCGGATTGCTAGAAGAGTTTTACAGGTCCTAATAGTCCAATGGAGCCATTTCAAGTCATTAATAAGGGTTTTAAATTTTGAATTAGCTTCCTTTGTTATTTTCCTCCAAAATTTAATTTAAGTCTCATAAGCATATAAATGAGTAATATGGATTAGCAAGGTGAAGCCAAGGGTGGAAAGAGATTTTTATATGGTAAAAGGTGTGTTTATTCCTAAGGAGTGTATAACCCATCTTTGGGTCCTTGAGTCATGTAAGAAAGAAATAACTCCATAATAGTTCTTAACTCAAGGAAGTTGCAAGTTAGTGGAGTCTAGTTAAGATGATGGTTAGGAAAGTTAGTTATACTCAAGGAAGTTACTTGCTTATAGGTATTCGAATAAGGAGATGAAGGAGAGAGTTAGATCATTATCCTCATATGGAGGAGGAAGAGACAATGAAAATTAAGAAAGATGTAATACCTTGTATGATATTTTCAAGAAATATATATACACAAGTCCAGGTTTTGTGTAATTTCTCAAGATAACAGCTTAGGAGTGTATTCTCATGTTGTGGTAAGATGTATATCAGATTGGGAAATCATTTATTTTTAGTTAATAGTGGGTTAGTATTTTATTTTCTTAATTCAAAAAGGTGGAATTTTTTGAATGGAACTTTAGTGAAACATGCATGTCCATGTTATATGCATAGTAGGAGGTGTGCTATGAGTTGAAAATCTATTATGTGATGTGTAATGAAATATTGAATCATGACTAGTAAGTTGCATGGTTTCTATTAAGATAATATGAAACATTAATGCCATGTTTGGTGTGTGGATGGTCCTTAAAATGACATGAAAGATAAATGTGAATGGCTTATGACAATAATGTGTTCTAAGTTTGATTTTTAGGAATTATAAGGGTTTTTATGGTGTTTTTATAAAGTTATAATATTGATTAAGATCCTTTGTAATGCTCAAGAAATAGTAAAGGAAAGTTAAGAAGCATAACCGGTATGCATTATGCCTTGAGAGATTAGAGGTGTTGTATTTTTCTCTAAATATTAAATGAAATCTTGTTTATAGTTTTAATGAATTTTCTTGGCTTAATATGATCTGCACATACCTTAAGAGAGATACCTAAGTGTTGGTAATAATCCCTATTGGAAATTATGCAATAAGGGTTTTAGAAATGAAACCCTAATTTTGAGACAAGTTTAGGGAGTGAAACAAATTTGCTTTCATTAATTTGAACAAATATACTTTCATCAACAGAGATAATGGTGTGAAATCAATAGGAATACCTCACAAATAACATGTAGATAAGGATCAAAATATCTCTCGTTTGAATACCTACCGAAGAGAGGATCTTCACTGTGTTACTAATTTACCAACAATCAAGTTTATATTGGAATGGAGGATTTTCTACATTGTCAAAGGATACTAGTAAAATAAATCTTGATGGGAGACTAAAATAGTCCCTGGTACGAACTACCAGGTCTTGATGACTAAAATGATGAATTATACCAACCTATTAATCCTCTTAGGCACACACAGACATCCCAAATAGGGTTTGAGCTTTAAATCCTAAAAACCTAGAATCTCGGTCCAAAATTGTGTAGAATGTGTTGGTACCCAAACTAGTCCCACCTTTTGAGCCAAGTAGCATCAATGGGATAAGAAGGATTCTTATAAAAAGATAGAATAGGATTTGAGTCATTCTGTAACTAGGTATGGATCTGGAAATATCTTTTTCACATAAACTTAGGGAATATTGGATAACACCTCACAAAGGGTATGACCTACCCTACTACTTTAGGTTCTTCCTGCAACCAAGGTGAGAGGACCCATTATGTAACATTTATTTGTGAAATAAATAGATAGAAAAACACTATTTGGACTCTCTTTCTTAGGGAAGTGAAAAGGCAACCTCAAGAAGACATGGTCAATGCAGACATCATCTAACTCTCATGAGTTATCACACTATAAAATGTAGATGTCCTCTAAAGAAGGCTCAGGTTACTAAATATAGTTACAATTCCATCTTTCTTCTACATATTTTGGATAAAGGATGGACAAAATTAACAAATCTCCTTAGCATTTGTGCATAAATAGTGCAAGCATGGGTAGTTCAGGTGGATCTAATGGATATTGGTTGTGATTTTGATGTATTGTTGGGAAGTTAAGTAGGATAAATTTGATTATACAAAATACTTAAATGAACCTTGAAAAATGTTGTATATACTTGTTCTTGATGCAAAATACAAATCACACAATCCAAATCACTCCTTCAACTAGAAGGTTTGTATTCATGGAAGCCCAAGAACACAAGATTTCACACAAACTTAAAGAATTTAAACACAAAAGCTCATGATAAATTATTAATGAAATATTGATAATTCTTGATCAAATACATCCCAGATACCCTCAAGAACTAAAAAATCCTAAATCAGATAGATACAACTTGAATTTAAAACCGTTTACCACAACATGAAGGAAATCTCCATCAATAATGTAGTTGCAATTGCCAAATTGTTTCTATTTAAACTAAAACTTTGTGTAATTCAAAGAAATTAATCAACATAAGTTTGTAATGGGAATGCAAAGAATCGATTCAAAGTAATACATCTTGAAACAAATTAACATTTCTCATGAGAATACACACAAATTAATTCATGAAACACCAAAACTTTGACAAGGGGACACAACACATATGACCTCAATGTCTACCAATGCGAGAGTATTCTCATCACATTTATACATTTTCAATCACTCATTCACCCTTCATTTTCCCCCCAAAAGCATGAATATCCAAAGAATATTCTTCTTCACAACATATAATTTAATATGTTATCTTATGTTGTCAGGTGGAGGAATTATGAGTTACTCCTATTTTTCAAATATTTTACATATGACTGGGATGCTATGTCATTCATTTTTGCATTTGTTTAATAATTTATCCCTTTTGGTGGGAAAATAAACCCTTTTGATAGTTTTTAGGTGCCTCCATATGGCTTGATGTGATATGTAAATCCATTTCACCTTTTGAGGATCAATCTTGAACAACACACACTCATGTTCATGTCTTTCTGGGCTGAATACTTTTCCATAAATTGTGTCACATCAATCCAGATATCTTTTGTTACACAATGCTAATCTCTCTAAAAAAAAATTCCTTCATGTGAGTTGAGTGAAAAATCCTTCTTCATTTGATGGCAATGATTTCATCCAGTTCAGCTCATCTATACCATTTTCATTATAAATTCAACTTCATTTCTTCATTGGTATGCATCCTCCTTCCATTTTTAGACTTGAAAAGCTATTGCAAGGATTTTTGTTGGTGTAATGGCAAGAGTAGTTGTGGAAACTAGTTTGAAAGAAATATCCTCAGAAGATTTAAATAAAATATTTGATCTAACAGACCAGATGAAGCATTTTTCAAGGAGTTTTTTAAAATTCCAAACCTAGGGGATAACAAAGGGCCCTTGACATATTGGGAGGTTTAGATTTCCCTCCTCTTGAGATTGATTAAGATCAATCCTATTTTCTCATCTTTCCAGTCAATGTACTATCATCTCTTCCGTTGGGAGCACAAAAATCTCCAAAAGAGTTGAATAAATTCTAGATTGATAGGAGGCCTACTATAACAGGGATGGCTCAATATAAATGTCCTTTTTTATACAATTAAGGATTTTCCAGGAGTCTTACATGCTTTATGACAACACTTCAATTGATATTGTGCTTGCCATTTCTCAACTAGTGGAAGAATTGGAGTGGTGGATCATTTATCTAGAAAAATGTCCAACAAGATCTATACCACCTCAACAATCCACAATACTAGTACCATCAGCGAGAGGGAAAAGGGGTAAATCAATATCTTAGCCCCCAATTGTCATTTTGGATGAGGAAGAAGTAGATCCTTCATCTCCTCAGCATTCCAAGGCATCACTTTCTACTACAAAGGAGGGTAAGGTCAAGTCTACTCTCCAACCTTCCATTCACTTAGTGCAATGCTCCTTTGATGGAGCAAAAATTATCAAGACCTTTGCATGTTCCTCTCCCAAGAGAGCATCCACCTTTCACAAGGAGATGCAAGGGTGAGTCTAGTTTGAAATACCTTGTTCCACCAGGTCCCCAAGATATAATACTTTCTCTTCCAACCACTCCAAATTATCCTTCTCAACCTATTCTTGATCAATCTACTTCTTATAAGGCAAAAGGGAAAATGACATTTCCTACAAGTGGTTTAGATCTTCTGGATTGGGTATCATCTTACCAGAAGAAGATAGAGCTGAGGAATATCATGGATGGCCCTAGGATGACTATTGAATCATTGATGGATATGGGGATGTCTTGAAATTTGGTTGGGTTAGTTGTATTTTCTCAAACATCTCAAGGCTCGAATATTTTATACCGAGGAAGAATAGGTTGTTAAATAGAATTCCCCCATTTACAGAAGATTTCAAGGTAGAAGTAGAGGATGACTGAATGATTTTATTTTCTTGTTTCTTTTTTGATATAATTTTCAAAAATGTATGTAACTTTTCTTCATGGGTTGGGCCCCTATAGAACCCCAATTTCAATTTTTGAAAATATAACTTCAAAGTGATATTTAGTCTTCATGAAATAAGAGTAATGATTAAAATAAGATGAAAGAATAGTTCAAAGAAGACAATCCTAAGCTTGTTTATCATTCTTCATATCTGCATCTTCATCTTCCATCATTTGGGCCTGTATGGTGTTAGAAAATAAAGGTTTTCCTGTTCAAATCATCCCCACATTGCTTCATCCTTTTTTGTATTCTCATGGATTTGATTCTAACTTTGCAATTCCTCTAATCTTGTATCAATGATGTCCATTATTTTTTTCAACCCACCTCTTTTATTTTTTATCTTCTCCCGAATTCATTCAAAAACTCAACCCTAATTTTATCCAAGTCTTCAATTACATGCTTTAGGACCCAAGATCGCATTCAATCTACTGACCATTGAGTCCTTTTCTTCTTTGTTTACTCCTTTTGACAATGGTACTTGCTTTGTATGACACGTGGATACCTCACGTAGCTTTGGGGATTCTCATTTTCTCTTTATTTTTTAATCTACACCTAGGTAACATGTGGAGGCATGAGATCTTCTTCTTTATCTTTACTTTTCAACCCACTTGGGCTACCTTGTCGTGCTTTAGCCATGTGGTCGATTCTCACTTCTTGAAGGCCCCCGATTATTTGTGCCTTCTCTAAAATGTGTCGAAGGGACACGTGGATACTTGCCAAATATAGTTTCATACTTATGCAAAATTGAGTCTTGTAAAATAAAAATAACACCAAAAGGAAAAAGGGGACGGGGTGAAAAAGTGGTGGGCATAAGAGATATTTTTGTACTTTACACTACATTAACTTATCGTTAAAATTACAACATTGGCCTAATTCATGGTCTATTTTTTACAAGTATTTTCAGGGGCAACATGACTATTAAGTTCCTCAACCAAAAAAATTTATTCACATCTTAAACACGAGATTTATATTTGAATCCAACACGATCCTATCTTCGAGCATACATTTTTGAAACATGGGAAAACTAGTTAGAGAGAATTTTTCAAAGGCATACATTGGATAAAAGGGTGAGATCAAATCAAGCACCAACACCGGATTTAACTTTGGGATGGCACCCCCTATGTGTGCCATAAGAACAACAGAACCAAACATGTAATATACCAAATTCCTAGATCCATTGGGTCACAGAGTCATTTAAAGCATACACAGGGTCAAACCGAACCAACTCAAACATCACAAAAACATACCGAGATACCAAGGCAACTTCTATTCACTATAGACCAGGGAACAAAAATGAAAAAAAAATGGACTATACATTGTACAAAAATTCATACCTTGATTGTGATCAATCCAAGAAGTGATTTAGATGTTTTTCATTAATAGGAAACTCTAGCAAATATCCATCCAAGTCTTTCAGGAAAATGTGTGCTCACCAATTCTTATGTCAATGGAATAGGGACCCATCCACAAGGCATCAAATTTTCCATGTTTTCCTTTATCCTCATGTCTGTTTTCCCATAATAAAACAAGATCTCCAACATTGAAAATTCTTGGAGTCACCTTCTTATCAAATAATTTCTTGAGTTTCTCTCTAAACTTAAGGTGTCTTTGGTGATATTTCATTCTTTTTCATCCAACTCCACTATCTTATTAATCCTTTCTTCATAGGGGTTTACCTCTTCATCTTCAAGCTGTTGTATGAACTTATAAGAAGACAATTGCATATGTAGGGGTAAAATAGCATGTACTCCATAAACCAATTCAAAGGGACTCTTTCTAGTAGATTTTTTGCAATAATTATATCTTCCCATAAAGAAAAATTCAACTTCTCACCTCACTTTCTTTTCTTAATCTCAAATTTCCTCCTAATAAGCTTTATCATATTCTTATTGCTCGATTCAACTTGACCATTCCCTTGTAGATTGTAATTAGATGCATATGTTAGATTAATTCCATATTCTTGGCACATAGTCACCAATGGCTTAGATATAAAGCTCATAGCATTATAAACAAATATTTTTGTAGGTACTCTAAACCTACAAATTATATGATTCATGATGAAATCCATGACTATTTCGTGAGTTTCCTTTTAGGTGGGGATAGATTCAACCCACTTGGTAAAATAATATATGGAAACCAATATCCATTTTTTCCCTACACTTGAGGGATATGATATTTCTCCAATAAAATCCATGTCCCATTATTTAAAAGGATATTCTATTGATACTGGTTGCAAAGGAAGGG